>JAXCHB010000055.1:1815000-4303750 GCA_036926305.1 Uropetala carovei | reverse complement strand
CAAAACAATGTAGTTATCAACAAAAATTTTAAGCATGACTACTGGAGATGATTATTTATTTTACATCATGATTACAACACGTAAATATATTATTCGACTGGTAGCTACTAATAGTAATTTATCTTTGCTTCCTTAATAAGGTACCAGCCGTACGACTGCCACCTTATGGATAATACTTACGGGTTCCCTTTGTGTTTGGACGTCCTGATATTACTCGGCGGACCGCGATTAAAGCATAAATGAACGATTCAAAAAAACTGAATTACCGGTCTGCTCATATGGATCGAATCCATCCTGATGATAAAGACAATTTCCATGGTCATAAAACGGTCGAGCAAAACGCATAAACGAATAAAGACGGCCACTTTGTCAACGTTACTCATCCGTTATAAGGGAATTGACAGTCAATCGAACCACGGATTTATTTTTTAAAAAAATAGTATCCGCTATAGCCTCGGCGCCTATATTTACAAATGGAACAAAATGGGAACGACAAGAGTTCTGCTGGCGAAACGATATGACGGATGGGAAAACTTATTCCTCCCTTCCAACCGATAAATATTCGGGCTTACCGCTCCTTCGCGCTTCCTTTTCGCCCACGCCTCCCACTTCGGGAAGAACCAAAACAATTCTTCTCCCTCCCTCCCTCCCATGACACCACCCACTTTCTAACACGCCCGGATTTGAAAGGAGGAGCGATCGGAAGCGCTCCCAATCCGTCATCCGAACAGCGCAAAATTCGACCTCTTCGGGAGGAAAACTGGCGCAAGAGGTCTAATTTTCGTAGCCTTGAAGAATTAATTCGATCCTAAGCATTTGCAGATTCTCGGGCGTGTGAGGAAAGAGGCGAAGAACGTAAAAGAAAGCGACGCATTTTCGAGCTGGAGGAGGAGAGGAGATCGATGTATAGAGGAGGGGGGGACGAGGGGGGGGGGAGGAGGGGACGAGAGTTTCGATCAATCGCCTGATTTGAAATTGTAAGGGAGGCAATGCCTCACAAGACGATGGCAGTTTCTTTTTTTTTTTTTTTGAGTTTCGAAGATTATATAGGGCACGACTTCCACTGCTTTTGATTCGATCGACCGCGAACGTTGCGAAAAAAGGGGGGTGGGGGGGGGGGGGGGGAGGGTTTCGGAAGTGATGCACCGAAGCCGATTCGGAAGTCTAGATTACATAATAAGTGAGGGCGAAAGGTAACTGCGAAGAGAGAGAGGACAAAAAAAATCGGTACAACATACACCGTACAAACTTTCTCATTTTACCAATGCGTCGTTTAGTTACCTTTTGAAAAATATGAACTATGTAGAAACGTAATAAATATCAACTTAAATAACTATACGAAATTTGATGAAAATCGTATGAGCCGTTTTTTTTTCTCGAATACATATACAATTGTCATTAAAGTTGTCCAAGAATAAACTAGCCTTATATTCATTCCTTGAGAAAAATGATATATGTAGTATTATTGCAGACGTATACTCAAGTGACGGTACGAAATTTTATCAAAATCGTTCCAGACGTTTTTGGGAAAATCAAATTATTGTTAAAGTTAACTAGAATAACCTAGCCTTATTTTCATTTTTTGTGAAATATGAACTTTTGGTATTATTGAAGACGTAAACTCAGGTAAATGTACGAAATTTGATCAAAATCGTTACAGCCGCTTTTGAGAAAATCATATTGTTGATAAAAATGCGCAGAATAAACTTCCCTTAATTATTGAGCAATGTCAACCATTTCTATGTATACTCTGCTCTGTATGATAAAATGCCTAAGTATTCGCTCTACCGTTTAGGCTCTAGATCCAATAACAGACAGACAGACGGCATTGCCAAAACCACGTTTTCGGACTCGGGTACACATTAAACGTATATATCCGTCAAAATCACGAGGTCGAATTTTTTCGCGATAACAATACTTTCTCAATATCCTTCGTATATGAGAAAGTAAAAAAACAGACTCCAGACAATTACAGACAAAGGAAATAAACCTGGCGAGCGTACAGACTCACAGGCAGACGTAGCGACGTCAGAAGTACGCTGTCCTCTTTAAGAAATCCCGTTGAAAGGTTTAAAGGAATGAATGGAAAGGAGAAACCTAAACAACTCAGGGGAAAGGACGGAGAGACCCAAAAGAATGAAGAGAAAGAAAAAGGATGAAATGTGAAATGGGGCAGAGAGAAGAAAAAGGAAAGCTAAACGGGAGAGAAAAAGAAAGTGAAAGCAGAAAGAAAGCTTTAGAGACAAGAAAAGGGAAATAAGAGAAACTGGAGAGAAAAGGAAAATGGTAAATAAGAGATGGAGTGGAGAGTGGAGGGAAGATAGGGAGAGGAGAAAGGCAGAGAGAGAGAGAGAGAGAGTGGTAGCCGTCGAATTATGACAAATTACCATCCCCTAAAGAAGATAATTTAACATGCAGAAAGGACCACTCCATTGAAAATCAATCCGCGGCTTAACTAGTTAGCTGATCGAGAATTTCAACCGCGCCGAAAAAAGTGCACCTCGACAGGACTGAATTTCCATGTGAACAGTATACGTACTTCCATACCAAGTAATCATTTCACAATGCGGCGGTTTCTGAATTTGATTCACTCGCAGTCATTTGCGTAGAAAATATCCCTTCAGCTTGAGCCGCCAACGATATCGGTCATTTCGAAAGAAGCTTCCTCTGAATTTCGATAAAAAGAAGCTAATTGGAAATTCATTATGCGCACGTGGTGTAGGTAGTTAACCGTGTCAAAAAAGTTTTTTGAACCGTATTTTCGCTATCCTTCTCGTTTCCCTGGCGTTTACTGTAGCCAAAACCTTTCTTTTTAGGCGCGTTTCGCCTCCAGCGTGAGCACCTATTGTCGTCGGTCTGTCCGTCCGTCCGTCCGCATGTTCGTTCTCGGCTTCTACTGAATGGATTTTCATGAAATTTGATATTAAGGACTTACAATCAAAGATAATAAAAAAATCGCAAAAATGAACCACGTAAGCCAATCAGGGGTACCACTTTACTGGTGATAAAAAATGAACTTTCAGTCATATCTCGTATTGTTCATATCAAAATATAAAAATTGTAGAACTAATAAATTAGAGTATTTCTCTTCCTATACATTTTTATCGTAGCAGTAGCCGTTATCAAGAAAATCGAACAAGAATGTCTTAATTGGAGTTGAACTTGGAAAATTTCTTGCATTGTTATTTCATTGTTGCTAACATAAACAATCTCACAAACAAACGTTTAATTTCCTTACATGTGCACGCAATATTTTTAAATAGGAAGAAAATGGATTGTTTATGATGAAGAAGAGAACTTCAAAATGTTATTTCCCTTACGCACAGGTATATCATTTCTTTCAAATACTCCATTGCACGAAACGCGCCTATTTGTGATACGCTGCACACTTTCCTAACATGTTTCTAACGTACAGTGGCTCTCAACATTTACGGGAAGATCACCACTGACGAAAAATTCGCGAATGTTACAACTCCGCTGCATACGCACTGACCGCTACAACTTAAGCGTGACGACTTGGGTTGAATCCACGAATAATTATGTTTATACGCCGCTAAGGCCAAATCGGTATACACAAACTAAACAAAGCCGCGAATGTTGAGGGTTTACTGTATTTATTCGAGCGACGGACATTACACCTAAAAAATGATCTTTCTATCTAAAAAGATACCACTACTCTGCTACTCGCACCTAATGATCGATGATATCGATTATTCCCCCATATGGGAGAAATAATTGGATAAAGTAGGTTTAGTAGAGATTGGGGGCATCTAAGCTTTCTGATTTTGTATTTTGCACCGAACAACGAGAGAGGTCACCGTATTTTATCATTACTTTATATAAGCTACGACGATGTAAACAGTGGGTCAGGTTTAATGAAATAAATAAAACAGGCAAAAAAAAAATGTCGCCTGGGATTCGGAAACCGCCACCAACATCTCTCCCGGCGTTTCCTTTCGAAACATAAGAGCCACAACGACAGAACGCTTTGCGTCTCATCTTTTATTTTTCTTCGCAATACGCCTTCGTTAAAAATTCGGCGATTCTCGAGTCCATCCGAGATGGCGAATCAATCGGTCGGTCCCTCAAGAGAGGACAACGATCCTTAAAATAAAACCGACCTCTTTTTTTTTAAAGACCGAAAGGAAAACTACTTCGGAAGTTTGTTTTTACGTTCCGTGTTTCTAAATATTCAAAACCCACCTATGATCGGAGGTCGCGAACGGGGGAATACCCATATTCCACGAGGTAAATACGTGCGCTAGCACGTGCTCGTTGGGAAGCGGAGACACCATCAATCCGTCACACGACGCCAACCTATTTCGGTGCAATTTCCCTCTCGAAGAGGCGAGAAACTTACCTGAAATAAACAAGAAAAAAATCTAAAATTAAGAACAGAAAACGTGCACAGTTCGCACGCGATATGTGATTATTTCCGAAACGTATGCGTAACGCGCTATCGAATCGAGAACGTGTGCAGAATGACGCGAGCCGCAGAAACGAAAGTGGATTTCAGCAGAATCGGTCATTCTCCACATATACGAATCATTTTATTTTAATTGAACTTTTGTAATTCTAATGATGAACATTCATGCTTTGCAACGATCGCTAGATACATACAAATTAATCAGATAAATACAAAAGATGATAAAAATTATGAACATAGAGGACGTTTTAAATTAAGGCTAACATCAGTCACAATTACAGTTACAAATTAAAATGAGCCGAATGTTAGATTTTTCACAGTTCACACTTATAACAACCATTGCTTCCTAAGAGGATAATAAAAATTCATTTAAGGACAACATAAAACTCATTTAAAAGTTAGAATAAAGTATATCAAATGCTTAACAACAAAGTGGCCCATAAAATTTACCAAAGAAATTACCAAAATATTTGCTCATTCGTACAGACATAGGCATTAAAAATTTTGATTTCCCAGCCTACTGACTGGTGCAATTGATTTGATTCTAACTAAATAGCGAAATAATAATAATTTGAAAACTCTCATTTAATTAAAGAATGAGAAATTATTCGATCGAATTCCTCATTGAGGATCATCGAGTTCGTCGGCGTTACCAATCTGACGGCGTGAATCAAGAGAAGAGAGGCAGATACCAAACTGACAGATCTTAAAAAAAGGAGCTTTATGTATGAGGTAATAGCAGAAAAGGGAAGAAAATACATTTTCATTTAGGATACGCGACTTTTATTTAATAAAAACGCTACCAAGTTTCTTATAAGACACTACAAAAAGGGGGTACAACACATCTTGATGTTTTATCCGTTCCTCCAGCCAACAGCTCCTCTTCTTCCAACTAAAATTTTCCAACTTCTAAATTAATACACCTAGTCCAGTAAACACAGTCGAAAAGAATTTTCTTTAGTCTTAAATTATTTTATGCTTTTTGATGATTTAATATTACTTTAGTAATGTTAATTTACCTTTATGTAATATGTAATTTTCTCCCGAGATGATGGAACGTATCCTCCAAATTATAAATGCGTTTTAATGGAAAAACGGCGCTCGATATTCGACTGTTCGATATTCGACCGCCTTTTAATGAAAGCATCCCGGTCGAATCAGGACGTCGCCTGTACTCCCGTTATATATTCGCACTCACTATAACGAATTTATACACTATGTTGCTCTATCTATCCTGAAATTTTGGCATTCGTAACTTGGTGAATTTAGCGTTATTTCCTACACGGACAGACAGGCAGACGGACGGAAGAGCCGAATGCATATTTTTTTTAAATGCATTCGTACAAGCGCTAAAAAATTCGCTTCCGGAAAACGCCACATTGTCTGCACCACAAAAAATCGACTTACTCAGAAAATCGGAACCGTTCGAGATATCGCTCGTCCTCTGTCGACGACAGATTCTCTCGCCTGCTCGACCGGGCGCGAGATACTTTAGCGAGGAGCTGTACGAAAGGATCTCTGAGGATGACAAGTGAAAAACAGTCGCAGTCGGGGGCGCGAACAATGTACCACGGCACGCGGGGGTGAGCATGAACGACGCTGTATCCGCGATTAACAACTTTACAGAGGTGAGGCGAGCTGACGTACCGTATCTAAGACGCTCATAAATACAGTTCATCTCTACGCTCTGTCGAGTGATTAGAATGTTTCGGACCTTTGTTCTCGGACAGGAACGCAGGATGAACGTAAGCCATTATCGAAAAAGACGTAATACTCGAAACAAAACATTTTAAGCTTGAAGCACTAGAGAGATAGGTACACTCTTGAAGTATCGACAAAATAAAAAGCTAAAAGTATTTCAGAAAATAACGAAAATACATCGGAAATGATATACGATGAATGGAAATTATCCTTTCTTTGTACTCCTACACTGGCCTTAATTTATGCCGTCGATATCTGTTGTTATTTAAAAAACTATAGTACGCCCAGATTTGACATGTTTATGGAACATCGTTAAATAAATAAAAATAGGAAAAACATACCGTTATAACAGGCATACATTTTTTTTAAATATGCCACGGATATTCAAAAATCTCTTTCCGCTAATTTCGATAACTTCCAACGTGTCTGGAAATATATCGCCATGAAATAAAAACCGACATCTTGACACGGATCCATGATACCCCTAACAACCATCACCTTAAATAAATAAATTAAATAATGGAAGCGCAAAATCCCATTTTGGGAACGCGTAGCTTCCATCTTCCTCCTCCTATAACAACCTAGCTTTCGACCCAACCCACGTTCCTTTCGACTGAACACCCTAATCGCATCCACCCACTTAAAAACATCCACGAGACAACGAATCGGAAAACAGCGGGAGAAGGCGCCAAGCGATGAACCTTTACGCGGAGAGGATTAAGGAGGTCAGCGTCCCTAACAATCCACCCCTCCCACACCTTCATCTAACGACTCATCCTCCTATTTATCCACCCATGCTCTTTCCCCTCCCCACCCACACCCACCCACCCCTCCATCTCGATTGTTCTCCACTCCCCTCCCATTTAACTCTCATTCTCCATCTCCTCTTCATTTGACAATCCACCCACCGCTTCTTTTTTGTTCATAAGGCGCCTCTCTTCCTTCTCGTTATAAGGAGACCTTCGGGACAGCCATGGCTCGCAGGTGAAATGAAAATGGCATGGGATAAAAGGATCAAGGGAGAGAGGAGGATGAGATTAATAAACGCCAGCGAGGCGCCATAGAAACCGGGGAAGGGATTTCAAAGACGCACTCTCCCGCTACCGTCGCGTCGAAAATTTCAAATTCTGATGACGCGGGTTTTTGTGGGGAAATTAAAGACGGTCTCGTGCAGAATAACAGGAGTAAAAGAATGGGAGTTTCATTTGCTAACGCAATATGAAAAGGATTTATTAAAAATTGCAAGCTTAAAATTCTTTATAAATTTAATAATTCGTTTTTATGACATAAAGTAATTAATTAAAATTTGTTAGCTTTCTATTTAAAACCATTCACTCAGAATCTTAATTTTAAATTCTTGAAGGTGCCCCCTGCCGCCCACCGTTCTCTAAAAAAGAAATGATTAATGGAATCATAGATCACATACACCCTGCAAAATTCAATCATAGGTATCTCTTACCGTTTACTTGCTATTTTAATTTAATTGATTGCGCAGTGGGACCGACGGAAAGACCGGGCGAAAACATGAGCGCTAAAAAAAGGTATACTTATTGGTCGAGGTTTTTATGACCTTAATTTCAATAAAAAATACGAAATTCTGTCAAATTTTACGTATCGATTTTCATTATAAAATTTTCCAAAGTCGCACTAAACGCTGACGAGGTCCGCATACGGCAGTAGTTTGATGGCCTCTGCTCAAGAAAGTAAGCCGATTCCCTCCAAAATGAAAACGGTGGGAAATCCTCCTTGCCTTAAATCATACACCTTTTACCGAGATCGATTCCCCAAATAACACGCCACCTTATAATTGACACGAAAGCTTCCAAAAGACGGGATAAACCCCCGTTAGCCTCCAAGCAAATTGGAATGGCGGGATTCCTCTCGCCTTATAAGCGAATGTGGTGGGCTGAGGTCATGCGACAGAGGGAACGTGGGTGCCTCGCGTCGCTCATTGAACCCGTATTTTTGAACCCCTAAAACGACGGAAAAAAGACGCTAACACCCGAATAATAAATCATTCATTCGAAGGACAAAAATCACGACTGAAACGTCGCTGGTGATTCAAATTTTCGGGATGTTATTATCTCCATCGATTTACAAGAAGCTGATTCCGATCCGGATTAACGAACGCCTTTAGGGACCTTAACCTTTCCCGTTGCATATTTCGCTACTCGATTCTCGTTTGTTTTTTTTTTCCGCTAGCTCTTTCGCGACGATTCGATTTTTAAAAAACTCGAACGGGTGCAGTTTTTTTAAATTTGATGAGACCAGGTTTCGGACGCTGCGGGGGTTTATTTTAAACTTGCGTTCACCTGTGTCTAGTGTGCCCCGGTTATCCGAGATTTGCACCGGTTTTCAGAGCAATACCCAGGTGCTCTGAAAGGGCTTTTCGGTACACCGTGTTTAATTTTAATAATAATCATTCATACTATTTCGACTGGAATCAGCATGACAGTATTGCCTCGATAAATTATATGTAAATAAATATACATATAATGATTAATCAAAATACATATTCCCGGTTGTCAGAGCAATATCCCGGTGCCCTGAAAGAGATTTTCGTTACACCGTGTTTAATAGTAATAATAATCATTCATACTATTTGGACTGGAATCATAGCATGACAGCATTATCTCGATAATTTATATGCAAATAAATATACCTATAATAAAATCGACGGAGGAAGCCTTTACTTGGTGGAATTCCATCATAAAAGAAGGAGAAGGATAACTTAGTAAAAGTTCCACTTTTATTTCTGTTAATAAAAGTGGAACTTTTACTAAGTTATCTTTCTCATTCTTTTATACCTACGTATAATAATTAATCAAAATACATATTCCCGTTAAATTCATGATCGATTTCGTAATAAATAACATCCGTAAGGTTTGAATTGGTAAGTTTTTCACAACCTTTTGAACAAATAATGATAAAGCTACTTCCTCGCCTTAAATCTGTAATTAACGAAAAATACCCCTGGATGCTGCAAAGCAGACCGACATCCTGGATAAAGTTCAAAATTAATACGAATACATTTTCGAGGAATCATGCCTGGTTTCCTCCCCTCTCCCTTTGGCGTTCGCCCCAAACATCTATTTAAAAAAAACAACGAACGATAATACTCCCACCTTTTAGTCCGACATAAAACAACGTGCTTCGGCGAAACTCCAAAAGAATTTCATAGTTAAGCCGGAGACTTTATAAAAAGACCGGGGAATCCTGCCACGAAACCTGCCATTCACCCTTGGCAGAGAAACTCGCCAATGGGTTACAGACACCGCAGGTTGGCGCGTCGGACGACTGTCCAAGGGGGAGGTTTAGACTTTCCCGTCCTCTCTCTCTCACTCTCTTGCTAGACTCACGCCAACACTCCGTGCCACCCACGCGCTTTCGGTGACTTCAACCGTTTCCTCCCACCTATCCAGTCCCTCCTGGGCGAGGCGTGGGTAGGGCGAGAGATAGATAGAGAGCGGAAGCGTGGGCGATGAAATGGGTTCGGGGGCGTATTAGTACGCCTCGCCAAAAATAGCCAACGTTATGCAGTCCTTAAGGGAGGCCGGAATCGGATCGCTCTACATTTAATAAGCGGACGATTAACGGCATATTTACGCGACAGCTTCGGAGGCAGTTGATTAACCGGAAATAGCGATCCGGCACCTTTTTACCCTCCCCCTCCGGGGGAATTCCTTATTTCTCTCCACCTGTGTGAAATGGCGCGATTCGCCGGTCCGGTGAGTGGCAGGAGGTGCACGATCGACCGTGGAGAAAACAATGTACATATGCTTAAGGGGTAGGTCGAGTTAGGCTCTCTGGTATTCTCGGGTAAAAAAGACGTTTTAGAGCAGGCCAATACTCTATTTGTTTTTCTTTTGTTCTCTATCTCGTTTTTTATATATAGTTTCATCATCCCTTTTGGCACTGATGAAAATTTCAACCGACTGTTTACTCAGACTACTTCACAAATAACGCAAACCATTGTCCAAGGCGGATTTTCCCAACGAGGATCTGATCATGCACGGTAAATGACACAAAACTTATTTACACGACACGCGTAGGATTTAATTATTTAAATGGACGCGAACTGCATTTCACGTACGTGTGCGACATGAAAAGACTCGTAGCATGTGCGATCACGTGATTTTTTCCGTAAGTTGTTAAATTTGCGCAACGCAGACTACCTTAGATTGAAGATGTCTAATTGTACAATCAGATTTTATCTTAAACTGACGCTTGGTTGAGTCAACTGTATAAATTAATTCGCTTACGAATGCTAGGAGAAAGATCGCCTGTTTACAAAACGGTACAGGTTCCTCCTACAAAGCCAAATAACGGGGGTCAGGACTATATGAATCACAAAGCTTATCTAATATAACCCATAAGCTAATCTCTTCAATTCAGTTTCGAAAATATTTGTTTGTGAAATCACTAAGACAAATCAGAAATATCAAGCGAAATAACGATCTTTGCAGGGGAAACATTTATGGTTAAGTACCAATCCGATGACTTATTTTCTTGCTACATTATATCCACATACATTGCCCCTCGTAGGGTGAGAATCATTACATTTGTTCTAGTATTCGCCTTTATTAAGAAAACGACTGCCTTTTTAGTTTCGGATGTTAACATCTTATGCCCTTTGCCTTGCGCCATTTCCACGAACGTATTTCCTTCTTCATCGCTTCCCAGTAAATGTGGTTTCCCATTAACTTTCCCGTAAGTTTTATTTTATAGAAACGCTATCTCTCGAGGTTTTACGCGGACATCTGACCATCTTATTCGCCTCTACTGGAGTTCAATCGCCACGTGATTCGGTCTTGTAAACGTGCTCGCTTTTCGATAAAATGGTTGGTAAGTTCGAGACAAGTGGAAATGTTAGGAAACGCCGAAACAATGCATTAACCGCAAAGCGTTATAGTCAAGACCTCTTAAATAATAAATCTTAAGGACAGGGTATAGCTTCGAAAGAATTAATTAAATAAATTTAAAGTTGATTTTTAAAGAACCTCTATTTCCAATAACACATGCAAACAAAAAAGAATGATGGCCAGTTGGGTTGGCGGAAATCCCCCGATACACACGTTATTTTTATTGAACTGAAAGGCACTATGTAGGTGTATTCAATCCGCCGAATACGTGAGGGGATATTCAGACGTAAGGATACTTTCAAAAGAAGAATAAACCATTAGTTAAACCTGATTTCATTAAGATGTCAAGATAAAAAATGCGCCGAAAACAAATGGGTCATTATTACCAATTAAATTACTAAATTACCCAAAAGTTAAGTTTGGACGATGCTACAACATGTTCAGCATACGGTGAAATTCGGCAAACACCAAACGTGAACACCCCCTCGAGACACGTTAACAATAAACGGATCAGGGACCAACAAATATAACAATACTAATGTATTTTAACACTTTAACATAAATTTCAAACTTTAGCCAATTTTTTTCAGCGATTTTTATAGGCAAAACGCCAATAAAAAGCAACATTAGATATTTTCATTTTGTATCCTTAACCTTATGCACCCCAAGCAACACCCTTTTCAGGTTAGGCGTATCCCTTGACAAACGGTGGCACGGACGAGACGAATGAAAAAGAAATGCTAATTCAGTCGACCGAATATTGCTATTTAAAAAAATACCTTACGGTGACAAACTTGGTTACCGTCGACATCAGCACGGCGATGACTAAGAATATTTTTTTAAAGCTAAACCCTATGCTATCTCAGCGACTTATTTACACGTGGACGAGCGACTAATGGGACTACTCGTGTCGAGTGCATGGCCATTATTGGAATAAGGTTTGGTGTAGAATATAAGTGATAGAAGATTGGTATTCAAGTGAGATCGATACCCACTCGTGGCGTTTTAAATGTGCTAGGGGAGCAGGACATTTTAAAGCAAGTTGATGGATTAATGGGCGGAGTAATATATAACAAATATACATAAAAATACATTGCGATGCGATTTCATTTATCGCATACGAATTTTAAAATCAGCACTTTAAGTAATTTATCGGAATAAGAAGAGCATTTATTTTGTTTATATTATGTATTTTCAACAAGGTACCTTTAAGTAGAACTTAACGTCAATCAATAATGTGCGTATCAATGATGAGAACGGCAAGCATCTACAACTGGCTCTCTTATAACGCGGGTTCGCTAAGCGGTTTATTTCTATCACCAAACATTCACATAACGCGGATTACGTTCGCATCGGAGATCGCCAGAGGGACTAAGTTATTTAACTTAAAAGCTTAGATAATCGACAGCGACACTGTTATTGAAAAATACGTGCATAAGAGAGAAATGTTTGGAAATCTTGGGTTGAGAGGACTAAGCCAAAAGGGGCATGGAACACGACCCTGCTTTCTGGATGTACAGACGGGTTCACGTAACACAGATTCATACTACATGACACTTTTTCAGAACGCATACTCCATGTTATATGAGGGCCAGGTGCGCCCGGCAGGATTCGAATTCGCGACAATAACACTTTCAGGCAAAAATTCCATCAAGGCCGGCATGAATCATGCAAAAAGTATATAACGCCGATCTTTTGCCCTTGTAACTTTCTTCCGTCCTCATTAAAACCTTGACGAATTACCACCGAGTACGCGAGGGATTCGAATCTATTACACACATCATTTAATTACGCACGTGTTTAACGACGTCCAAATATAATGCCAAACACATAAAGACCGACAATGCACGACACGAAATTATCCATTGCAGAAATTTAGATCGAAAGAGTTTAATGATGAATTATCAGGCGTAATTAAGAGCCCAAGTTACGTGGGACGCCACGACCACACTGGTAAGATTCAAGAAATTGATTGTAGGACCGATAAATACAAGGGATCCTACTTTCCTAAGACGATAAGAGAGCACAATAGGAGAAAAATACGATAGGTCGGAGATAATCACCCCCTGCCACACACCAATCGCGGTGGCTTTCAGGGTATTTATTCAGATCCAGAAAGTAAACCGTATTAAATCTTCTTCTAACGAGGTAAACAAACATTTTCAAGCATCAAGAAAGCGACGTAAGGAATAAAAGTTACATCCTGAGGAAATACACGTTCTTTCCCTTTGGATCGCGCCTTAATTCGAAAGATCTGCAAACCGTCACGACGAAAATGGTTGCCTCCAGCGACAAGACGTTTCTCTTCCGTTTACAAATATATGTGGGTCAATGTCTTTATTTACCGGAACGACAGAGGAGTACTGCAGGGGAGAGGGGTTTTTGGGAGGAGGGAGGAGCCAATTATTTTTTTCCGGAGGATGACCGTGCAGCACCTGAGACTCCGCAGCCACAGGTAGGACTTTCACGGTTCCGCTCAAACTAGCCAGATGTTTCACCGGAGACACATGGAGCCGCCGCGTCCAATTACTTTCTCCCTTTCTCTTCCGTCCGTTACCCTTTCCCTTTCACCTCGCACCGCTTCGGTCCTTTATTTCATCTCGCGTTTAAACACTCGTATTGCGAAATAACACCATTAGAGTGAAATCGATAAGACGAAAGGTGATCCAAAGTGAGATTTATCGAGATCGTTCGAAATAAAATCGGAGAAGTTTGTCGGAGTTGAGTTATCGATAAAAGGAATCCGAACGTATCGATCATGACGATAACCATTCCCCGTTAAAAATTCAACGCGCGAAACGCATTCGTTGTCATTCATAACGGAAAAATGTACACACCTTTTAATGAAGAAAAAAATATATTCGTTAAATAATTCAGAGGGCAATTTTTGGTTCCCACTAAGGCAGATTTAAAAAACTAAAATTGTCCAACAGTTACAAAAAAAGGTCAGGAAAACCAGGGACAAAGAATCTACTGCCGTTGGATACTCTCTCTGACGACGACTTCTTTGTATATGAAATGCGCATTTGGTGTCCCCAACATTTTTTCTTGCCACTGGAGAAACATAACTCGTCAATAAGTTGAAACATACGTAAAAAGAGCGAAAAATGCCATAAAAATCAGTCGAAAGCACGCCGTTTTCTGAGAATCTTTTGAGGTGGCGGCGGACAGAATTCGACCCACAAAATCAAACCATTAATCCTTCAAGTATCCCATAAAAAGCGATAAAAACAACCCATCTAATCAACTACTCAACGAGGTTAAGCTTCACGTATTCCTATCGAATTCTCGGATAAAAGCCCGTTAAAAAACGACAATATTGCCGGATAAAATGGTATGGTGCCAATTAATTTTTTCCAGAGGTAAAAAGTAGTCCCTGGGGGAAGCCGTTCGATTAAAAACAAACGCGATAAATTATTTACGGTCAGGTTCGATCGCAAATACGATCAAGTTCGATCGAAAAACCGTGCCGGTGTACCACCTCACGTCAATCGAACGGGTGAAGAGGTGGATGACTTTTACGAACTGTTACAGACGATTAGTAAGACGGATGAAGCAAGAATCTCGTAGTCATGGGAAACAAGAATGCGGTAGTGGAGAGAGGGAGGGAAGACACATGGGTAAGGGAGCGAAGAGGGGAGGAAAAAAAAACGAGGGAGAAGATGGCCGCGGCGTGCGCGTATGGAACGCGTTAATGCTGACGGACACGTGGTCCTCCGACGCGAGAAAAAAAGACGACGCAGTAAGTTAGAAAGGAATGCAGGTGACGGGGAAAGGTGCCAACCGAACGATTTTAATGGCGATGCGGAGTTTTTAAGAACGGCGCACTAAATGATCCGAGTTTTCCAAGTGAAGTCGTGTGCCCAGAACCCGAATCGACGCCCGTGAGAAGTGCGAGGTTGGGTCGTCTCGAATGTTTATGCAGCAGGGACGTAATTAGGGGAGGGACTTTAGGGGCCCTGGGCCTCCCATTTGCTTCCCTGCTGAATATTATATTTAAAATTTATGATTAAAATCATAATATAAAGTATGGTTCACACAAAACTTCCTTTCGCCATTACGACTACTGCAATAAAAATTAGTTTAACATTATTATTATTTTCTTAAATTTTCGTATGCTCCTCCAAATATTTTTGGCATGCCCTTCCAAATATTTTTGGCTACCATACTGCCCCCAGCGTTATGTAGGCTAATTACGTCCCTGTTACGTACATCATACCGCGAAAACACGGGAAAAGCAACGACGTAAACCTCTTAATATGAAAGTAATTCACATCGACGGAACAACATAATAATTTTCCTATAGCAGCAAAATTGGGATAATCTTCGATAATAGATAATAGATTCGACTTTTATTGGCGGTGTACTCCTTTGATAATTTCCGCAAACCATCTGCTATCCTTTGAAGCTATTATGACGTTCATTAAAGTAAATGACTCAACTTTATATCATGCGATTCTTAGTAGGATTTTGCACACAACCTTAAGACATTATAGTGCGTTTTTCCACTAATATATTTTTTTTAAATTTAACCGTAATTATACTAATATCATCCCCTCTTCAAATGATCGAATTTAAGTGTCAAGATCGATAAAAGCGAGCCGGCTAACAGTATGTCAAACCGAAGCAAATTACGTGCTTTTGAACGAAATCGCTTAACGCTATTTAAATAATCTCGGGAGAATAGATCAATGGTAAGCAATATGGTCACCACTCGCCACATGGCGAACTGAAACTCTTAGTCAGTTATATATCTCCAACTAAAGGTTTAAATTTGCAATTAAAAGCGAAGCATCTGTATATTACGGTGTTTACTGTTGTTGCATACACACACCTGCATGTGTATTTTTTTCTGAACGAACTATACAGAACATACCAAAACAAATAATGATAATGAATTTCTAAATTGATAAGATACCATAACTACAACAGTTTGTAATGAACAGCGCAATCTCAAACCCAATATGAAATCATTCCACATACAGCACGTGTATCACGTGGTGAATACGATAACTTGTTCGTCACGAGTGTGGCGAGTACATATCTCGATTCTGTTTGGTACCGCCGAGTTAAAGAGAGAGAGAGAGAGAAAGAGAGAGAGAGACAGAGAGAGAGAGAGAGACAGAGAGAGATAGGCTGTCCACCCACGCAAGCAGGATCACAACCTTCCGATTCAGAAATCATCCAATGAACGAGGAGTATCCGGAGAGGACATTACTGTTATGTATCCGTTTTAGCCGACCACGTGATCGTTACCTCTCCTTCGCCAGGAGGCAAAGAGAGATGGAAAGAGATGGGAGGAGAGGATAGGAAGGGAAAGAAAGAGAGAGGATGAAAGAGACATGGAGTTTTTCTCAGACAACGCAAGACGCTTCCTCAATGCGAAAGGAGTCTGGCGCGAACGGAGAGGGGGAAAGACAAGTGGGAGGGAAAAGAGAAGGCGGTCAGGGCCAACAGGGTGGTGGCGCGAAAAAGGAGGGGTAAAGATAGAGAGGGAGGGAGGGACAGAGAGAGAGGGAGAGAGAGGGAGGGAGAGAGAGAGTGGAAGCGATTGAAGTAAAGTTGAAGGGAACAGTGATGAGGGAAGAAGGTAGAATAACGACGTTAGAGAGAGAGAGATAGATAGATAGACAGATAGAGAGCGAGATAGACAGATAGAGAGCGAGAGAGACAGAGAGAGAAAATAAGTTAAGCGAAGAGATGCAACGAGTTCTCAAAGTAAGAATGAAAAGGGAAGTAGGGAAGAAAAATGTGCTGTAGAGTTCAAACAGGAGTTGAAAAAAAGACGTTTGTATTTGTGATCTATATTGAACTGTCGCGGAATTTCCGCATCGTATTTGCCGCAGAACGGCAATCCTTTACGATTATTCGGTCTGGACGAGCAAACTCTTAGTGCTGAACCAGTAAATTCGTCAGGCTGGAAGAGTAAAGCCGTAAGGTTTTGACGGGCTAAAGTCATCAGATTGGACGGGTAAACTCGACAGATTGGACGAGTAAACTCGTCATGATTTGCCGTTGAGGGGTTTTATTTTTTAAATGTGAATAGGAGGATGAAAGAATGAGCGGTGAAGAGGGGGGAGAGAGAGAAAGGGGACGGAGGGGGGAGGGGATTCACTCCCGGAGCCACTGAAGGGAAGGAAACTTAAAAGGCGCGGGGGAATGCGTGAGGAAGGAGTGGATGAGGCGAAGATTGGCGGGGAAGACGGGAGGTGGGGAAGTGAAAGGATTAGGAGGTGGCGAGGGACGGAGGGCAGAGAGGGGAGGAGGAAGAAGAGCAGAAAAAAAGAGAGAGGAGATTGGAGACGTAGATTGGAGGAGAATTTGATGGCACACGGCATACATAAAACGATATCCTGGATAAATCGCAAAGAGGTGAAGCAGAATAAAAGAAAAACATGAATTCTACCCATCTATTCGTCGGTTTTGAGTCTCCATGAGACCATCTCATACTAAACTTACAGCACTACAAATAAATTAAAACCACGCAATTTTCCGAGAGTGGCGTATTGAAAATAGCTTTTGAAAGATTAACGCGGGTTAAAAGGAAATATACAATGAAAACCGATGATTATATTACAAGTGTCTCATAAACCTAATTTATAACGCGAATCTTATTCCATTTTAATAACCCATTCCGTTAAAAATAAGAGGTTGTGAAATTTATACCTTACAAATATATGATAGGTACGATTCTAATAATCGCATGAGTCGTTATGGGGAAAATATACACGCCTGGATTCGAACAGTAGAATTTTTTTAGGCGTTACATAGAGGACAAGATAATCTGAGCAAAGTATGTAAACGACGGGTACAAGAAACAACAACTTGGCATAGGCGGTTACATCAAAACGAGATTAGAACACACAAACGAGTGCCAAAACAAATAAAGCTAAAAGCCGTTCAATAAACACATCATTTAGGCAATACGACGCGATTACCCATCGAAAGCCATAAACTTCGTACGTAGTTTGTACTACCGATCAGTACACGTAATGAGACACCCATCTTCAGTCATAAGCCCCCCCCCCCCCCTCTTCGGTTATTCAAAAACGAGATAACTGCAGATCTCTCTTTTTTTTAAAAAACCGACGGACGTTATTTTGAGAAATAACGTAATACGGAGGAACTGACGGGATATCTCCGGATCAATGCCGAGGGCCTGTTGGCCTTTGGGAAGGGGAGGAGACGCCGAAGATTTCATAAAACACAGAAATGAGAGGTGGGAGACGAAAGTAGTGGCGCAGTTGGCCTTAACAATATCCGCCTGACGAGACAACCCAAGGGAAAACTTTAAAAGAGAAAACAAGAAGGGGGGGGGGGGGGGGGGGGGGCACTCCGAGGGAAAACAAACAAAAAAAGAAAAACCAAAGTACTAGTTAAAACGGGGGAGAAAGACAGTGAGAAATGTAGCGGTAAAAAAAAGGAGGATGAAAATGAATGAATGAGTAGGAGCTAGTACGGACGTAGTGAAAGAAAAAGAGGTGGCAGTGACATGCACAAAGGAAGGAGACGAAGTGGAGGAAGGTATAAAGATGGGGAGATAAATGGGAAGTGGCGGGACGAAGGAAAAGGCAGGGTAAAATACACGAGGATATGGAGGATGAGAGAGAGAAAAAAAACAGAGGGAGAGTGAAAGGCTGAAGGTATCAAGTAAAACCGCGCACGAGATTCGGCCGTGCGTGAGTATGACAGGCTCGTTAACCACTTTCGGCAGCCTTATATAATTCTCCTTATATAGTTATGAAGGAGACAAGGGGGTGGTGGTGATGGTTTCACACGTTAACCATTCGCGAATTGAACCAGGAGCGCCCAAAAACGATTTCAGACACGGAGGAATCGCGTTAGAGACATCTCGCTGGTTTTTGTTCGACCATTTTTATGGCTTCTGGAGAATTCTGATTTATCAGCTTCTTTGAATTCGGAGACACCTCGAAAGACATGTTATCGTCAAAAGTAAATCTATTTATTTCAACTATCTCATAAACAGCCGTTCCATCCTTTTATAACGAGCCTGATAACGATTACAAAGACGATAAAATACAACCGTGTCCTCGGCCGGATTCGAACCTGTGACTCCTGTACAAACGCCGGTAAATTAAGCAACCTTTCTGTGTCCAAATTACGGCGATCGGACACTCCGAGAATTCCCCGGCAAAAGCAGTCTAGGACGAGGTTCCACGGATAATCGACAGCACGTACCAAACAGAGAAACGACATACGAGAGAGGGGATAAAAACGATAAACGGCAGAAGTAAGCCTCATGGAAATTCCTTTTTCTTTTTTAGGAAGACAACACAACTCAACGAAAGGGTCCATTTCCAAGAATAATTTCTTTTCTAGACTTCAGAGGTCCACAGGTTCCACGGATAATCGAAAGCACGCATCAAACGGAGAGGGTGACAAAAAATAACGACAGATGGCAGAAATTCTTTTTTCACCTAGGAAATACTACACACAACGAAAGGATCTACTTCCACGTATGATTTCTTTCCTAGCAGCCACGTCGACTTCCCGCTTAGTTTATCACCCGTCGTCGTAAGCAACGGATTGCTTCGTTTTTGCGCAGATGCAGCTCAGACATTCAACAAACGGTCGCGCGGAGGCGTTAGGAGTGCGAACAGACGTTCCGTTTCGCGGACGGAAACTAAAAGAAAAAAGCGAAAACCACCCGACGGTTAAAAAAGACGACATCTCCCGCACACGAAGCGACGGATCGAAATCTCTCGAATCGGTCGGAATACTAACATGAAGAGAAGAAGAAGGAGAATTCCGTTTCTTTTATTTTTTTTTAATTTCAGCGCCGCAGGGAAGAAGTTTTGAAGGAAACGAAGATCGAAAGCGAGGACGAAATCGGTCCGTCCTTGCGGATTTGAGGCCCCCGGTCGTCCTTCCAGCGAGACGCGGTTCAAAACAAGAAAAGTGCTAGAGGCGTGAGTTCTCGTTCTCAAGAAGACGAGGGGACGGGTAGAGAAGGAATGCCACGTGACTCCTCCATCTTTCTCCAAGTAACGACCTTAAAACTTATGTAAGCCTTCTAACTATTGGATTACCACATATATCGAAATCTACATCGGATATATAAAAATATGGGTGTTTTTTTTCTGGGAGGAATAGGGTGTGAGACACGAACCGGTATCTCAATGAGCGGGTTTTTATCGCCTACCCGTACGATGATTGTTCCATCCCCGAAAATATTTGCTTGTCTGCCACTCCTCCTCCATCTTGCCCTTGTGATCGTGTCGACCCACTTAATAGCGAGATTGGAGGTAATGAATTCCATTCGTCGAATTAACCAAAAATATGGTTCCAGGCCATGCTTATCTCATATATCTCGACCGAGATTTCCTGCCCTACTCCGACGCAATGGAATGCATATTTGCACACACACGCTCACGCGCACACACACGTGTGTGTGTGTGTATAGAGAGAGAACGAGAGAGCCAGATATAGGGGAGGGGGGGGGGCAGTAGGGCCATTTGGCCTGGGCCCCCAAAATTTATTCTAAAGGTTATGTGTTCAATATATTTCTTCTAATCTATTGACAAATAAACCTGGCGAAAATAAGCACTATTGTGTGTGTGTATATTTTTGTTCCTCGTAAAGTTTTCCATGCGTTTCTCTCTGACTCCCACAGCGGCTTTTCAAAAGGTAAGTGTCCACTGGGCTTCCTGCGACACCTAGCTGCCACCCCATATCTAATTTTACATCTCCTCTACCTCTAGTGTATGCACGTGTATACATGCATGTAAAGGAAAGGTAAAAAATAATTGTAGTTGAATATAAGGAAGATATCTAGAGCAAACTATGAGTGGAATTGGTGTCTGAAAGACAAGTTTATAGAAGCTTTCGGACTAGGTCCTTCGGCGAAGGAGAATCGTAAACGCAGTACATATACATCATAAGGCCTTTTCCATTGATGGATGAAGGCCTCCCTAAGACTAATTGTCAAATCACCTGTTTCCCGACTAATGATTGGCCTTCAGAGAACCGCGATCTCTAGAAAAAGGTGAATAAAGAATTTTTGAATGTAAAACAAAACTGTCTCATTAGACCTTCGGTCTTAAATTTGGTCTTTTGATGTTATACACGTGGGAAATAAATTCGAACGCCCTTTTAAAACCTTGCTGGCAACGATCTCATGCGAATCGATATGTGTGCCAAAATTATTGATGGGTGTGCCAATACCGGACTGTCTTACGTGTCCGGAAGGAAATCCTCGCGCGGCTTGGTCTATTTTGAATAACGCAGAGTCGTGTCACTAAGTTGTATTCGTGGGTAACTAGTTATTCAAATTCGTGATATTTTTTAATAGGTATGTTCATTCACCGTAGTCAGACGAACATGTTAAACTGAGGTAATAACAATGAAAGTGACGATCACAAACGAACATACCCACGACTGCTTTCGATTATGTGATATTAGCATATATATGCAGTCACACTATACATCGTGGATGGCAAATAGTTGGCAGGCGTGCTAAGTTTGGCACGCCATGAGATATTGTTGGCAGGCTAAAACTTTGCGAGCATGAAGTAAATTTTTAAATATATTATTACTGAATTGGACTAAAATCTGAATGCGTGCGCATAAACAGATCGATAAACGAAGTTTCAGCATATTGTGTTGCTATTCAATCAACAAATTACGTTAAACTTTTAAAAAATTTCATTAAAAAATGACCCCTTCAAACGAACAAATAAATACAGTATTTTAATTAGCGTAATTTTCTAATTTTATATTTGCGTAATTTTTTTCCTTATTGCCGTAGGTGAGGTCGAAAATTGCCAATATGCAAACTTTTATCTTTAATACACTTAAATTTATATCGAATAAATACGTATCAAGATTATTATAAGTATAGAAGTAAATTTAGAAATAAATAAATATATAACACGGAATTTATACATTTTTAGCACGCTAATGAAAACCTATTTGCCATCCTTGCTCTATCCATAGAACAGCAACAAAGGCGATTTTATCACCAAAGACTCTAATCGCTAGTACAACAAAAAATGCTACCTACACCACGCACCAACCTACCTAGATATAAATTTAATAATAATAATTACAATGCAACCATAAAATCATAAAATCTGATGTGACCAACACGACTTTCTCCATATTTGGGTATAGATATTTAAATTATTATGAATAGCATTACAAGGCAAAATTATTATTTCGTATCGTCAAAGAATACAGTCGTCCTTATTGCCGTAAATTAGGTATATTTTGAATATGTTTACAGAATTCACCGCTACATGGTGGTGGCACTGTATACTGGAATTAAAGAAAATGCAAAATATCTCCGAAATGGATGGTTCTACGAAAATTTGTTTCAAACAAAAGTTGGAAGAAATATTATTCTCTACAACTTTGGTCCTCACGAAGATTACCAATAACGACATTTTTGACGAGATATTTGACGGAAACCAAAAAAACCGATTATTTATAAATAATTCTTAAACAATAACTGCCATGGAAAATTGTTTGAAATAAAAGATGTAGGAAATTATATTTTCTACATGTTTTGTAATGGTCAATGTATACAATAATGAAGTATTATCGGAGAAATATTGCAAAAACCGAATCGGATTTCGAATAAACCTCGACTTCCGGTTAACCGGTATTCTCCAAAAACTAATCAGCTCTTTGTGCTCATACCAAAGTGTTATACGACTATATGAAATTTGGTAATGATATGGCAAGTATTTTTCGAGTTAGAGCGCCCACAATCACATTCACACACACCACACACACATACATCATTCCGAAAATAGTCTAAACGTGTTCTAGGGACCTCAAAACGTGTATTTCCGTTGAAATCTCGAAGTCGATTTTTTTCATGAAAACAATACTTTCTCTATACTATGTATATGGAGAAGGTAAAAAGGAGTTGAGGTTATGGATTCTATCATACAAATGAATAGCTTCTGTCTTATGATATAACCGCCCTATGGAGAAATCAACTCTCTGAGGCCAATATATTCTTTCCAAGTTATAATTAGAACCAAACACGAGTGATTTACCATTGAAGATTAGTAAATTGCAGTTAATGCGAGCACATGGCACCAAGGTCGGATTTACTGAAGGACGAACGTTCCCATATATTAGGGATCCCCAATAAGATAATAAAAAAAAGCAAAATAATTATTTCCTCATTGAAATGCATAGTAACGTGACTTTTTTTGTATCGCATTTCAATGTGTGTGTTTATGTGTTGGATGGCGAATCAACCCCTTAGACCAGTGGTTCTCAACCGGGGTGACATTACACCCAAGGGTGACGCGAGGGTTATTGAGGGATGACGCGAATATTTGATAAATTCACAGTGTATCATATTCTGGCTTATAAAAATAAATAAATCCAGACGAATAGGCACGCCTGCTTATTTAAATCCCATTATTTTTTCCTTTATTTGGTAGGGAAAGCCCAGTTTATCTCTAGAGGTGACTTGAAGGAAATGGAACTGCAAACGAGGTGACGCATGACTGAACATGGGGTGACGCAGACAAAAAAAGATTGAGAACCACTGCCTTACACTGTTACCGACATTTCAGTTTCTTGAGAAAAACTATTATTCAATAAACCGTCTAGTAACTAGGATGTAAGTATCTCAGAATATGACTACAGCCCAGAGACTCCAAATAATGGTATCCGTCACTGCATGGCCAAATACATTTTCCATTTGAAGAACAAGCACTTTAGAAATGTACTTATCTCAGGTACATATAACTATAGTCACAAAAAGAGGTAACTCTTTTCAGCTATAAAACGAGCTCGATAAATCTGTTGAATAATGTTAATCAAAAATGATCGCTATTTTAATAAAATCGCAAAAAAACATGATTATTCCTCAAAGTTTCCACCCAATGGAATATACAAGAAATCGAACAGCGAGGAAAACGAACGAAAGCTTAGCAGTCGGCCCAAAATTCAAAGAGCGACATCTATTCGAATACGATAAAATTAAACGACACACCCGACTTTCTAAACGAAAAAAAGAAACACAATTTTCCCATCTCGGCACAAACTGAAAGCGAACCACAAAATATCCCCATTTATTTATTTTCAATTTACGCGAACGGCGGCGACGAATACAGGTCCCCAAAAAATATATATAGGTATATATTTATGTTAAGGCTTTTCTTCGACTCCAACCAGTTTCAAAACCTTCTTCTCCTCCTCCATTCCACGCCCTTCCTCCGCCCTCCCATTGCTCCGCTCACTAAAACTGCCAGGAACCCATATCATCTCACCAGCTCACCGTCTGTCGTTTCCTTTTTTTTCCTCGATGCCATTTTCCCCACGATCGTGAGAAGGCAAGACAAAAATTGAAAAACGACCAGCGCGAGCGACCGAACTGTCGCGACGCGAAACTCAGACATCTTACGTGCCTTAAAAAAAAAAAAACTTCTGCACCCAAACGGCCAATTACCGCGTTGCTCACCGCTCCTTTCGCAAGAACTCTTGGCGATAGGGGGAAGAGAGGGAGGGAGGAACCCAGACGGCCGAGCGACGCCTAGATGCAGTTACGTGTTATTTATCCTCGGCTACGAGAGCTGGTCTAAAGAATACGTGGCATCCCTTCACGGAAAATGTCTTACGTCAGTGTAGGAAAAAAAAAAGTACGGCCGGGACAATCCTGAGGTTAAGCAACGGCGAGAGAAACAAAGGCGTCGATTCGTTATCGAACAAATTATGTCGAGGTTTAATCGGCGACGCATTTCAGCAAGGGCTTGGTCGTGATGCGGCAAAATTCCGACATCGTCATTTTTTGTCTTTCGTCCGGACGAAATCCTTCGCCGCGGTAAACACAGACCCCGTCAAACGTTTTGCAACTCTTCCGAACCCTCCCCATTCTATATTAAAACGGGCACACCTTCTCTTTTTTATTTAATTTTTGACTCAGGGTTTTGTTTGTTTTCGTTTCTCAGCTGGCATGCAATTTGGCGTTGAGACCGAGGAGCGTAAAATATTTTGACTCTTTGTTGAAACGATTTAAGATTTAAAAACGAGGTAAAAATAATGCCGCATCTACATTTAGTAGGAGATATATAGAGCACTCGAAATTCCGGATAACGCAACGCACGAGTCCTAAAATCGACAGAGAAAACTGCGCGGGAAGACGGAAGAGTTTAAGTGACATATTAACATGAAAGAGGTGTTTCTTATTTCCAGGGCGATCGGAGGACAACTCAGAGGCACTCGTTTGAAGAATTTTCCTCCTTCACGAACTCGGAATCTTTTTTAAACGTTGGCCATCCCCTGAGACGTACACTATAGCGACTTAGATTTTGAGGGATCGAGCGGGGGCCGTAAACTACACATTCCAGCTCAAGAGTGATTGTCTCCAAGGCCGCTGAGGGCCCAAAGATGTCTACGAAGCTTTTATAACTCCAGCGGTTGTGGCCAAAGAACCGGGAGACCATAGAGCAGAAGTAAAGGAAGAAAGCAAGATGAGAAAGGAGAGTGAGAAGGGCAAGAGAGAGAAAGATAGAGGAAAGAAGAGGGATAAAGACAGGAGGAAGAGAGGGAGAGAAAGAGAGGAAAAGAGGGAGAGAGAAATAGAGAATGATTATATACGACACACTTCCTCGCTACAGGTCCCCCACATGCATCTCGGAAGGGGACGGAAGACTTGCCCAAAACAAAAGACGTTCTATTTCACTGAAAATACAGCCACCAACATTATGCACGGACGCAAACAAAGGAAGATCTCCACACTCGACATAAAATCCCATCTCAAACACATGCAGCTATGTTATTTTACGATTTCATTAAATCTACGAAGAGTTTTTATTTCGTGCTTAGACCAATGACGATATCGAAAAAATTACAGGAATCGAACGATACGATTCAAAAAGACTCTTGGCACAAAGTCCGCCCATTATTATCCCCGTAAAATCCGTCCCAGTTTGAAAAATTCCAAGGAACGGTAATAAATTAGCGAATGTCGAGAATTGGCATTTACAGCTTAACGAATCGAATCCCAAATAATTCTGAGAAAAAACCCGCATACAAACATAAAATAAAAGTAAAGGAAAATCATTTCGTGAGTGGAAACGAGATTAAGAAAGCCTTTCTTCTTTTTCCACCCAAAACGCGTTTCACTTTTGGTGCAATCATGACTCAAAAGAGTCGCTTTCACGTCGTACAGCAAAAAAAGATTTTAAAAACTTTTTTCTTTTTTTTGTAATGGAAGACTGCGTATTCGTGACATTTTCATTTTAAAGGTTGACAAAAGAAAAGCATCCATAAAAATTACCATATAAGTGTCTCGCCAACCGTCTCTTCTTCAACAGAGAAAGATTAATTCATAACATAATTTACTTTTACCACAGGACACATTAAAGTTTCTCAATAAAAAGATAGATTTACATGCGGAGGTTTGATATTATCTGGATTTTAACCCTTAACCTTCATCTGCAACGACAATAAAAACGTAATGAACCAGGAGCCGTAGTGAATTGCATTCGGGCGTAGATAGAAAGATATACTACGTATTTATTAGGACGAGATTGTGACTACGAGAAGAGAGTCTCTTCTTCCATCTGACCCAGGGGTACCCAGCCTGGTACTTACGAGGACCGCTGTGCTCTTTGAAAGCCTGATTGTGCTCTTTGATAGCCTAACTGCGCTCTTCCAAGATGCTTAAAATCTCGTTTCTTAGGATCAACAATTTAATTTGCTCGTATGCTTTCTTTTTAAACGCATTCAACATCACCAAGAATAACTTTGACTTTAGTATGATCTTATTCATGCTCATTCCTAATTTGTAAGTGTATATTATATTCTGGGATACAGCTTGATGCTCGCCACATCGGAAAGGTTGGGAACTTCTGATCTAACACGAGTTGAATAGAGTAGAATAAAACAGTAGGAAAACCTAATAATTACTCCTCGAATCCGCTCACAAAGGAAGTGCGCGGGTCTCCCACGTCTATGCAGCGTTCGGAATCGTCGTGCGATAATTTCCAATGCAGTACACGGTGAACGTTTCAGAGAAGAGTAGTCGGGGTCACGTGAGTCGTGAGCCGTCGTGAGTAGTGAAAATTGCACAACCAACGCAATGTTTAGTTAATCGCATTACCTGAGGTAGCCGATTGAGAGAACGATCTCTGATCAAACGCGTAGCTTTTTTTATAGTTAGAACGCTTATCACGCGTTTTGCACAAAAGAAAATTATCGAAAAGCAACGCAATCCGCGAAACGCCTATATCCTCCTCACCTTTCTTACTTCTAGTGTTGGTAAACATTTCCGCACCAATTCGGACGCCATTTTGCAAGAACTCATATTCGCAGAGACAGGTCATTTTTTTGCTAAAAATCATCGCTACAGTCGTAAACATCACGGTTTCAAGAGAGAGAGAGAGAAATGTAAAGACTTGGCAACCGTGCGATTGCGGCGAAGAAATATTTCCACAGCACCCCTTTCATCCACACGACGAATAGGACCTCTCCAGCTCGTCCTAAAATCATATCATTGCCCCCGCCTTCCCCGCTGACAAAAACTCCTCCCTTTCACAACCAACACCGACGCCGCCCTCTCTGAGTGATATCGCCCTCCCCACCCCCCTCACCACCTCTTCTCTTCATCACCCACTCCATCCATCCCACACTCGTTTATATATCCACTCTTCTAAAAATACAAACGTTCCTCTGGCACCCGAATGAACCACGTGACGGCTTTCCCCTGATAAACAACGTCCCATTCGACTCTTCTTCCCCTTCACTCCTCCTCGCGGCGCCCCTTCGAAACTTCTCATCGTTCCGAAACCTCCGCCACCTTTCACTTGCCTCCTAAAAAAACCTCCCCTCTCTCCCTCCTTACCACCTCACCAACCTGAACAACACGCGGCGACCTTGGCCAGACAAATGACTGCCAAATACGCAACAGAAGGACAACACCCGATGAGCCACACAAAACGTGGCTTCTTGCTCGCTCGCTCTCTCTCACGCACACACGACATACCCACATTGGCCGGCCGCAGAGGCCATCCTTTAAACAACGAATGTCAGATTGATGGATCCCAGTCAGTATGCGGGCCTTCCTCTGCCCGACTGCGGCCCTAATGCGAATTTTTGCATTGAATAAATCCTTCCAGATTTTATGTAAATATAGTGAAACTTAATAAGTCGAATCTCAAGTGAAACAAAAAAATGTTCGGCTTGCAGAAAATTGGGGTTATAGAGGTAAAATTACACGAAAAAGATTTTGTCCCGTAAAATGAATTCACTTCGAGTTTACAGTAAATTCGAGTTAGAGACGTTCGACTTACAGAAGTTCGACTGTACTTTATTTTTGTGAAAATGAGATTTTGTCATTGCTACTGATGTATAATAGAACGCATTTTCCAAATAATTGCTTTCAACGAGAAAAAAATACTTCCAGCCTTATAGACGAAGTCAATTTTCTAACTCTGGCCCTCGCTAAACAACTGCATTCGTAATGCAACGACATTTAACGCTTTAAATTGGCCCTGATGCTCCATCGAGTTTAACGTGTCTGCTTTAAACGACCGATTTCCAATCTGTCGTCGCTCACCGGGAGGGTGGAGCACGCTGACGTCCTCTCTTCTTCCTAGCCTAAATGTTTTAACTTGGGGCATACCGCTCGATCAGACCTTCTTGCTTCGTTGTGTTCCAAAATCAACGATGACTGGACCGGCTGTCCTAATTTTAAAAAAGATTACGAGAGAGACGGAGCAAAGAGGTCTTCGATATATTTCGCAAGGCATTTGTTTACCGGCGATGATATAAATGGCTCCTAAAAAGGTTCATCCGGTCCACCCCGCGTTTTTTTTCGCGACCGCAAATAACGTGCAGGATCCATCCTAAAAAGATGACTTGGCCTTGTTTCCATTCTTGGCTATCTTTAGCGCGCTTCTCACGCTTCGTTTTTCCTTCCAGAAATATTTCCATAAGTTATTTGGTGATGTTTCACCACGCCTACAACCACTTACTCATCACGTACTCATTGGAATTAAGGTTGGGTGTTAAACTGTCGGGTCATAACGAGAAAATCATTTGATGGAATACTAATTGCCAGATAACTAAAAATATTCTATGGAATATTCATTGTACGTTCTTTCAGGAATACTAAAGCACCAAACCGATCTCTCTGTCTCAAATATTTAAAGCGTTTTACGCAAGACTTATGTATTTTCCATATTTATTGTAAGATAATTAAATAAATGTAGAATATAAATTATTAAAAACCTTTATTTTTACAAATGGATTGAGGGATTTACACGCACATCAATATCATTGCAAAAAAGACCCACAGCATAGTAGGCTCACCAAACAATCGACGATAGCTCACGTGAATAATGTAATTTATGTATACAAACAAAATCCGAAGTTCACCAAAATGGTGTTCCACAAAACGAGACAAAAACGGAAAAACGCGTACACTTTTATGACATCTCAAACCACAGTTACCCTACACCGAAATGCATAAAATAGCAACAATGCATCACAAACGTACGTATACAACACACACACACACATTTCAAAACGTCAAAAAACACAGCAACTCATTTAAAGTAAAAAATCCTTCCGATTCCCCGCAAATTCTCCTACGCGCAATACATATATAGAATTGATTCGACACAAAAAAAAGACAAGACCCCAACCGCGTTGTTTTCACGTGACACCTCCCGGACCAAATCAGAGGAGCGTCCAATACATAGGCCCTCGTACTTATATATATATATATATATTTTTTTTATTTGGGTCACGAGACATGGAAATGGGAACTAAATAAATATACAAGGCCGCTCACTACCGCGAGGCAAAGAGAGCTAGAGAGAGTGAGAGAGAGAGAGAGAGATTTTGAAACTGTTTTCAATCGCCGGACGGAGAGAATCGCAACGTGTCCGTAACTCTGACCCAGATATATCGGAAGTGCATCGATTAAAGTCAAAGAAGTGGACGAAGGTGTCGCCCTCTGAATAGAAAACGAGAAAAGAATGGGATGAGCGAGCGGGAGAGAATGAAAGAGGGAAAGGGGGAGGGAAGTTTTTGAGAAGCACGCGCGCGAAAAAACCGGGAGAAAGAGACACCATCATCCGTGACCAAAATACATAAAAATGCGACAGAATATCGGCGTGCTCGTTCCTTAGGAGAACGGACTATAAAACGAGAAGGGGGAAGAGGTGTTTGTGCGTGCGCGTTTGTATTTTTTTACATTTTTTTCTTCTTCCTGCTCTCCCAGATGAGACGATTAAAAAAAACCGACGTTTTAGACAGACCGTGGTTGCGACATTCATGAAATGCAAAGTAAAACGCTCTCCTTTTTTTGTCCATCTCCGCTACCGTCGTCTACAGTGAGAGGGAGAGAGAATGTCACCCTTTTCCACCTCTCCCTCCTTTTCCATCTCTCCCTCCTATACCATTCACGCTCCCTCTCCTCCTTCCCTCCTGACTTTCGATACAGAAGCCAGGGAGATAGATTGAGAGAGAGACAGTTACCTCCTTTGCTTGTGCAAATCTCCTATAATCTACCCCCCCTCCTTTCCTCATACCCTACCATCCCATTCCCCCTACCCTCGACCACTCGAAAGGAGTTGGAAATCGAAATTAGTACGCCGGTCGTCCAACAGGTATCTCTGTTTCCCACGTGGCAACCGGCTCTTCGCCTGGATTTCCTCGCAATTATCCATCACGCCGGCATCATCGCCTTCGTCACTTGAAAAAGAGAGAGACCTTGGCCACTCGGTCACTTTCCCTTCGAATCTTCTTCCCTTAGGCTTGACGAGTAATTATTTTTTCCTGCCGAAGAAGCGACGGATGGTAAAAATCTCACGCTCCTCGATAAGCGGACGTTTTTGTTTTTTTTCCCCCCTCTAACTACCTCGTTTAAGTTGCCGTACTCGGTTGTTTTTTCTCCAATTGACCGTGTAAAATAAAAAAATGAGTGCTTTGAAAGAAACCTACCGTATCCGTTTCGTCAGATGAACGTTAATATTACTGACGATAAAATACTCGAGAGAGCAACGTAATTTCGTTTCGTAATCAGGTGAAATATAGTACCTACGCCAAATTAATTCCTACGGTCACGCTTCGTTTTCCTAATCGCACGCACCTACGGAACGCTTCCTGTACCTCGATCTCTTGTTGTTTTGAAGACAAAATGACAACGTATTGGCTCGATCATTAATGGCCGATTTTTTTTAAAGAAACCCGTGAAAAATCCTTACTCGCCTTACAATCGCAACCTGAATTATTTTCCGCCAAAACCGACTATGAATGAAAACTGGTCGAGCGTGAAATTGTACGTAATTTCCTCCATCTTAAATGCTGAGAAAATTTCTCGTGTTGCTTGTTTCACATTTGAAATTAATGTCCATTCCAGGGTTTCCCATCCATTGTGGAGAACACCGTGTTGTATCATAGAATATCACGCAGGAACCACTATAATTTTTCAAAAAAAGAAATAAATATAAAAATAAGTAAACCAACGACGACGGTCTTACGTGGATTTAGAAAGAATGCAACCGAACGAATTAAACTACAGGCTATAAAACACAGAAGAAAACAACAATGATGGCAATGAGCACCAGTTTGGAAGCCCTTGGCCTATCTCGTCGCGGAGTTTGAAAAAAAAATCGTCCTCGTATAAGGCCACTCCTAATTCTCTCTATAAAAGTAAAACGTAACATCATCCTTCACGCGCTGTTTTTGTTTTCGGCTGTCGTTCCCAATACGGCGTTTCGTAAATCCTGGGATTTGTCATTTTTTTCCAAATTTATCGACCGCAGCACGACAGCAAACCATCCGCTTAAACACACCGCTGCAGTCAGTCAAAATAAATCCAAGGAACGCGTACGTCCGTGACCGCGGCACGGATTCGAACCTGTGGCCTTAGCATCGGGATGAATAAGTTTCACTTATATCAAGGCCGAAACAAACGTCATTTTTTCATTATGCCACCACGAACCTTGCCTGAAATCGATTTTATTGTACCTCATTTTCTCCGTAGTTTCGAATCGATTCACGCATGCGAAACGATTTGTATCCCACCTATTATCCCAATTTCCCGAACTATTATTTACAAAAACATATTAAGATTATTCTCGTGCCAATTCACTGTCTGCCTCAGCCTTGAACGTCCATAATCCTTGCAAATAACGACAGCGTTTAGAATAAGTTTCAAGTGTACTTTAGAAATTACGTAAAAACAAATGTAGTCGAACATTTAGAAATTAATAAATACTAATATTATTAATAAATTATGGTAGCTTGTTCTACATCCTAATTTTATACATATATTTCGGTAGGCACGATAATGAGTATAAGATTCGCGAGATCTATTATAGAAGACAGCGACACAGGATCGTTCTTTCCTAGGACGGTTAGGGATATCAACAGGAAAACGACAAAACGAAATTGCTATGGACACGTTCGGTGCATTTCACCCCCTGCCATAGACCTTTTAGGTGACTTGCAAGGTTTGATGTAGCTGTGATAGTAAAGATTAAATTTGAGAAAGGAAGGTGACAGCCTGACAGCGCGACGACTGTCTTGCAACGGTTTCGGAAAATTATTCTTTTACGGTACGTACTTTTTAGAATCCTAACACAAAATTCGCCATTAGTATCACCATTAATCATTTCCTATGTTTTATTTATTTAGTTTATTTCGTTGTTTTATGCTGTTGCCACTAGTTTTGTCTGCTGTGTAGAGTTCATCAAGTAACAATAATAAAAACCCAATCATTCTCAATTACTCGATGGACCATCAGCTCACTCATCAGTCAACCAACCCTCTTTCCCATCCAATTTTAAATCACTGTGGCCTTTAATTATAAAAAAATGTATACAGAGAGACGTTTTTATGCGCCCTCTCGTTTGCGAGGACTATTTCCAGATTCGACATTGCGCGTCAACTGATTGCGAATTAACTCCGACCTTGAACGGCAGAGTTCTTAATCAAAAACCCTTCCGCACGACTAACAATCGATGAGGAGTATGCATACGTAACTTTTTTATGCCATATTCCGGGGATATTTTTTCATTTTTTGTCCTCTCAGCATGCATTTGCCTGCTCGGTGCCCTCGAACAGACGTAAATCTTCACCAGATATAATTTGCTTTCCTCGCGAATATATTACTAAATATCTGCATATTCTATCAGGGAGGCCATCTCGATTACATTTTATGAAAAAATATACACATAATCAGGTAAATCACGTATGACGTATCCGGTAAAAAAATTTAATAGCATAAAATGAAGGGAGGGCGAGGAAGAGAGTTTTATTCGAACAGATAAATTGAATCGCGGAAGGAGTGGATTAATATCAGTCATCCTTGGCGACTTAAGAGGTATGTCTGAATGAAACGTCTATAATAATAATAATTTATTTAACACAAACAGGTTTCCCCAATTACATGTGTTGTAATACATTTTTTATGACGAGCACAAACGACCATGCCCTCGGCAGGATTCGAACCCGCGACCCTTGCAGTGGGAGCTAGACACGCTAACCACCCCTCCACCAAGGCCGGCCAGTTAACTTCGATAACACAAAAAATACTCGTATACTGTCAGCTTAAATTGGTGTAATGGCACTCCCAGACAAACTTTGTAGGAGGCTTGCAGGGGCTTGTAATGCAAATGTAAGTGTACGTATATACTATAGTTATGGAAATGGCTATCACTTAAATTTTTGTACTCCTTCGCGATCGAATTACAGAAAAGACACCATCACGTAGATGGAGCCAAAACTCATCGGAATTTTTGTAACATTCCGAGATGACATCACATTGAATGGTTAGGTACTAACAAAGCTTTCCACCTCGTTTGCTTGGGTTCGAGTCCTTGGGAGGATTATACACCCCCTAGGTGTCTTCGACGACGCCTCACTCGAATACCTTTACCGTGAGTGGAATTCAAGTAAAATGTACGGCTATTTGTCCTTCGCCGTCCATTCGTGGGTGTGCGCGCGCGTGTGTGTGTGTGTGTGTGCGCGCGCGTGTGTGTGTGTGTGTGTGTGTGTGTGTGTGTATGTGTATTCATAATGGTGGGTAGGCTTGGGGAAGGTCGACCAACGTTGTATAGAATACGGCATCGGAAACGTGAGGACTAGAATCGATTCCGAAGAAGAACTCTATAAAAGGCGTTGAAACGAAAGGATGAAGCAGGATCAAAATAAAGCAGGTTAATCTTTCTTTCAAAGTCGAGCTGTCCCCTTTCGAAGTCAATTGCGGTATTAAAACGAGTAATATTAAGTTTAAAACGACCTCTCGCCAAAAGAATTTCTACGTCGCGTAATGAAAAGCAACTCTCGACTTTGAAATAAAAGGCTCGTCACTATATAGTTTCGATCTCGCTTCCTCGATGTTATGCAACCCTGACAACATTTACCTTGATAAATAATTATATACTTCGAAGCGACTTTTATAAGTCATTAAATTAGTAAAAAGCACGAAGCGCTACCTTTCATGCCGCTTTAACCAGTGAATCCGGAGAAAGGAAGGCTGGTGAATGGTAATTTGCACATAATATTGAAGAATAAATTATTCGCTCGAAAGATGATTTTTTTACGGAAACCAGCAAAAGGGACGGAAATGTTACTGGAAAAAATAAGCCTTAATGGCCTTTGGGGATTATTGAAAGAAGGGAATAAAGGACGTAGAACCGATTCCTCATTAAACGTATCAACAAATAATCCGGCGTCTCTTCAGCGATAATTATTTCTGAACCTAAAATCGATAACAGTCGTCAAAAGGTCCACCACATGCGGAATAATTAAAAAGAAATGAAAAAGAGAGAAAGAGAGAGGTTCGGTAACAGGTCAACACCGACCCAATCCCCAGGAACGACGTACCGGAGCGGTTCCAAACTTTATACATAAACGGCCGACCTTTTCGGGACTTTCTTAACCTCAGTCATTTACCACTAAGTATGTATGCGTATCCATTTGATTTACGCGGAAATTAATTTCATCTTAATACGTAAAATTTTAAAAAACGAAACAAAATTTTTCGCAATCCACCGAAAAACGATCCGCGACTCCCCCACCCCCGTACGATTTGGGACCACCACCGCCGTATTGAACCGAACGCAGTCGACTATTTGGAAGGACAAAAATTTATCAGGCACGACGAGGAGTCGAGCGAAGCTTATTTATAAACCAATTTCGTAGATTGCGCACAGATGAATTCGAGGTGACCGGAGTGATTCGTCGCATATGCATGAAGGGAATTAGTCAACACGTCGATAGGTGGGAGGAGAGAGAGAGAGAGAGAGAGAGAGACGGTGGGCAGGCCAACGCTCCAAGCTTCCACATAACACCTGACTACTTAAATCAACACCCATCCCACAACACGACGATCCTCCCTCCCTATCTATCTATAAATCCATCCCTTCTCCATCTATCACTTCCCTTCTATCTCTTGTCCTCAACCAGCGGCATATCTGGATATTATTTAACTGGGAGATTCTTTTAAAATTCATATTTAAAAAATATTAATCAAGAGCGCTCATACAAAGAGAAAAGGTTTTAAGCGAAAGATGGGGGATATGCGAGGTGCGCGCTGATACAGTCACTTGTCAGTTTTCCGTTCGCCGATTTCACGAAAATAAACGGCCAGGTTTACCGACCCCGTCCTCTTTCCCCCGCATTGCGTACAGTGGGATTCAAAAGTCTTCGGAAAGATTGAGCGGCGCCACTTTCGCGAAGAGTGGTAGTCTTCATTCCTATCTGACGTCTGGGCATTTCCTTGAACAGCGGCTATTTTAAAATCGCGATATTATGGACACGAGTCATACGACGAAGCTTTGGTTCGACAAATGAAATAATTACACTATTTTTTCGTGAAATTCGCTTGGAATAAATTTCTTGTATTGTGATTGCTATTGTATCTGTTTCTTGGAACGTAAATAATATCGATAGCACAATTTTGACCTTAAAGTTAACTAATACACATCAGTGAACGAGAATATTAGGGGGAATTACAAGATTTTATCTCGACATTGGTAGCAAAGTTTTTCATGAGAGAGTATGTAGCAAATTGTGCTTCGATTCCCCCGTGTTTGTTGAAAAATAGATCGGCAACTAGAGTAGTTCCCCGGTTTGCAGGAAATTGCGCCGTGATCGTATATCGAAACCATATAAATAGAACATAGATTTTCGTGACTAAATTAGTTCAAGTATAACAATAAGGCGGTGAGTTCTAAGTAAGTATTTTTCGACATTATCCGATATAAATATGAAGCCTTTCTTTGAATGAGCTAATAGGACGTGATGAAGATAACAGTTATTTGGCTTGAATTCGTAAATATATTTCGTTATTTTCCGCATTACATATTTTTATTTCAGTCACACACACACACGTATTCCTCGTCTCCTTTCACTTTTTTCGTAGTTCTTCTCCTTCGCCTTTCTCAGTCTCAGGCCTTCTTCCTTCCCAAACGCTGGGGAGGAGTCTGCCGAGGGAGAAGGTCTAATGCCCCACGACTAAGTGCGGATACCTCCTTTCAGCAAGCGTTTCGTGGTCATTTTCAGTAAGGAATTTCTCAATACTCACCCGAACTTTCATCGTTCCATCGTTAACAGAGGAAGGAAGTAAAAAAGGAAAACCGAACTCTTAAAACTGGAATTTATACCGCAAATATGCTTTCTGGAAATGTTAGTCGCGGACGTTATTTTGTAGACAAAACAGCATGAGTTGTCCTTTTCCTCGTTCAACAGAGCGCACGGGTGCGTAGAAGAAAGTCTTGGGAAATGCTATGCAAAAAATTTTTAAGTGTCCGAAATTCACGACTGTGTTGTATGGTGCCCCATTGAGGTCCTACTCTATGTAAAACAGTAGGTAGCGGCAGCAACACGCTATCGAATCTTCGCTTCGTGTCGTTGACTAACCTGTCGCGGGACGCGTGCTTGAGATCGCTCTCGCTCTTAAGCCATAAAAGGTTAATTAACCTTTTATGGCTTTTGGAGATACCAAAATCAAATTAATTTCAATCTTTAATTGTTTTTCGTTTTAGGTCCTCGTAGGAATACTTTTTGCATATATCGAATAATTTAAGTGATATCAACATTTATTGCAATTTAAGTAAGAAGAGAATGGCACACAGCAACTATCCTTGTCCCCCCTTTTTAGAAAGTAGACCCTTCCCTTCCGAAAAATGACCAATGTTAACGATGGAACGATGAAAGTTCGGGTGAGTATTGAGAAATTCCTTACTGAAAATGACCACGAAACGCTTGCTGAAAGGAGGTATCCGCACTTAGTCGTGGGGCATTAGACCTTCTCCCTCGACAGACTCCTCCCCAGCGTTTGGGAAGGAAGAAGGCCTGAGACTGAGAAAGGCGAGAGGCGAAGGAGAAGAACTGCGAAAAAAGTGAAAGGAGACGAGGAATACGTGTGTGTGTGACTGAAATAAAAATATGTAATGCGGAAAATAACGAAATATATTAGCGAATTCAAGCCAAATAACTGTTATCTTCATCACGTCCTATTAGCTCATTCAAAGAAAGGCTTCATATTTATATCGGATAATGTCGAAAAATACTTACTTAGAACTCACCGCCTTATTGTTATACTTGAACTAATTTAGTCACGAAAATCTATGTTCTATTTATATGGTTTCGATATACGATCACGGCGCAATTTCCTGCAAACCGGGGAACTACTCTAGTTGCCGATCTATTTTTCAACAAACACGGGGGAATCGAAGCACAATTTGCTACATACTCTCTCATGAAAAACTTTGCTACCAATGTCGAGATAAAATCTTGTAATTCCCCCTAATATTCTCGTTCACTGATGTGTATTAGTTAACTTTAAGGTCAAAATTGTGCTATCGATATTATTTACGTTCCAAGAAACAGATACAATAGCAATCACAATACAAGAAATTTATTCCAAGCGAATTTCACGAAAAAATAGTGTAATTATTTCATTTGTCGAACCAAAGCTTCGTCGTATGACTCGTGTCCATAATATCGCGATTTTAAAATAGCCGCTGTTCAAGGAAATGCCTAGACGTCAGATAGGAATGAAGACTACCACTCTTCGCGAAAGTGGCGCCGCTCAATTTTTCCGAAGACTTTTGAATCCCACTGTACATGAGAACGTACCTTTAGCATGTTCAGAAAACACCGACTCACGGATGATTCAAGAGTGGTAAAATACGTATGATTGCACATTATAAATAACTAATTTTTGATCGCTGTTTTAAATAATAAACCTAACCACGGAACGGAAACTTAGCCGCAGTAAAAAAAAATGTTAAGCCCATTGGTGGAGGAGGTTAAACTCTCAACCTCTCCCGCCACTATCAACTCCCCTCCCTAATTTCTTTCCCACTTCCTTAGAAGCTTTATTTTCTTCTTCCCCTCCCATTAAATTAAAATCAAAATTTTATATGAAAAAGTTTAAAATGAATTTCTACCATTTCCATTTACTTAAAATTAATCGATTCTCTAATACTCATCTATGCATTTATATGTGTATTTACGTGTATGTACACACAAGTATACGTAGATAAATATTTCTCTCGTTGTAAATACCATCCTGTCGATTAATACTGTAAGCTTTGAACGAATTTTCGTTAATAATGTGTATGTGAAATACGTACCTCTAATCACTGTGAATTAATTCTGTCACCAATTTGTACTGTGCAAATGAAATTCTGTAATCAGTGAATCTGCATGAACTAAATATAAACGGTAAATGGTTAGGTGGAAACTCAAACTAGTCAATAAAGAGACTTTTGGTTTCCTTTACCGTCCTCCCATATTAACACTAACATCTCTCTCTCTCTCTCTAAATCTTTCTATATAAACTCTATCTCATCTCGCATCAAAACCTCACTTTTTCTTTCTCGAGACTTCTTTTCCGCCTACTCGTTCTATGGTCGCCGTTCCATCCCTCTACTCTCCCTCCCCCTCCTTCCTCCCTCACTCCCCTTCTCCTCCATCCTTCTCCTGCAACCATCATCAACCATTCCTCTCTCTCTCTCTCTCTTCGCTTCGCTCATTCTGACTCTTCTACGATTGCACAACTGCACATTCTGATCGAGAGATCTCTTCGCGTTGCGAAACCTTTTCCGATCGAAAAACGAGACGACCGTCTTCCTCGTTCCTCGTCAAAGGGAACGCACACGACAGGGCTGCCAACAGTTTTACGTCAAACGTAAAAGGCGAAGTTGAATTAAGAAAGGGAATTATCTATATTGCTCAAATCAAACAGACGAGACGTGCCTGACCTACGGCTATAAAAAAAAAAGGTCTGAAAAACCGGAAGCGCATGCGGGCAACAAAGCGGCCGTCATCGGTGATGATGGTATAATACAGTCCGTCGAATAAACATCGACGAAGCCTGCTTTGTAGCCGAAATGTTTGTCTGGAATCTCCTACTGACGAGTGATCGCTGATGACGGCTGCTTTGTAACCCACACGCTCATATGGCTTTTCCAAAGTTTTCAGTACTACTGGAGAGATATTTTGTCAAAAAATGTGAAGATTTTATACTTTTTAAACTTAATGTATAATTCTACGCCCTGAGAATACCGAAAACGATTCATACTATTCAGTTAACACGGATGACTCAAAGATGCGTGGATAAATTTTCCGCCGATTAGTTAGATTGGAAATAAAATCGCATGCGGGAAAATCAAATATGTTCCAACTCCGAGTCAATTCCCGATCAAAATATTCATCGCGACGAAGTTGATAGAAAAAAAACGTTTTTGGGTGACGTATTTTGCATTCAGCGAGAGAGAAAAGAACATTAAAAAAAAACAAAATTTTCATTTAGCTCGTCGATTCGCATGTCGACGATCGAAGGAATAAAACCGATAGAAACGATAAAAATTCCACGGAAAAAAAATAACCTTACGTTACGGTCGATTGCGCGGCGTGAAATCATTTCACTCTCGGAACCGCGTTACGCGTGACGAGACGGACGTTAACGAAAAATAACTAGAGAAACAAACACGGTTAATTAAGCGTGCCGAAAAACACAAGTATCCCACCCATACACGCTCTCGCGCACGCGCGTTACGCGGGTGACGTAACCACCCACGGTCGGGTAGACACTTATCGCGGACGCGAAAATCTGTCGGAATTAAAACGCACTTAAAACTGCATTCGAAAAATAAGTTCGCCGGAAGGATATATATTACACGAAGCGTGCGTTGAAGCCGTATCCGGAGCATAGCAACAGCAGAGCGATACAGATGGCCGCGAGGGAGCTTTGTCGGGAGGGGAAGTAATTAAAGGAGCGTGGCGAGGGAAAAAACTACTCGGTGTTGCACAAAAACGTTTATTTACTTAACGCGACCTAGGTTGTCGAGCTACGACATACGGGTCATTTCGTCGCCCGTCACGTGAAGAGATTTCAAGGAATTACGACAGATGTCGTTACTTCTATAAGGAGCAAGAGTTATCGAAAACGAGAAATTATCTCATTGGGAAAACGAAGCACGTTGTTTTATAAAGCGGCTGAATTCGTTTTCTAGTTTAAATTATTTATAGCACATTAACCGATCTAGTGCTTGAGAGGACTGCCGCACTCTTAGGAAACCCAATACCTATTGCCCTTCGAAGAAGGTTTTCATTTGTCAGGTTGTTTTCCTCCTAAGTTTATTTATTATCATGTGGTTGTAATAACTGAAATAGCTTTGTTGAAAACACCGAAAATTAGTAAAGATATTGGCAATAACTTTCACGTTAGTTTGGTTTTATTTATGGTTATCCAAAATAATTTTTAGAATATGTCGCTGCTATGATATTTTTTAAGGTAACTTGCTGCTCTTCGCATTAAAATTGTTGGGAGGTCCTGCAATACACTAACGAGAATTAAAATTTGAAAAGGCCACGTAAGAAACAAACAAAGTCGTTCAGTATATACATGTTACCAAAGGTTCGTTTTTTTATTATTCGAGGAGTGGATGAGTTACCAGGAGTCGAACAAATAAAAAACAACTGACTTCTGATGGCTTTATATATATAGGAAAATGCAAAATTCTACCTCCTCTTTTTTTACGAGCTCAAATCTTTAAATAGAACAAATATTTACTACAATTATTTACAAAGGCTATTATTTGCTATCGGCAACTTCTTGAGCAAAAGTAAAAATTATTTCTCATTGAATTACCACTAAACAACAGGCTGACCTATACATATTTTTTTAAATAACGGACCGATACAGAATAAAAAGCTATTAGAGGTACTGAACAATTCGAAAGAATAGCACGGCCTGGAATTCATGGATTGAGCAATTACTGCGACGAAAACGAACGGAGAAAAGTTTGATTCAGACAAGTATCTGTAAGAATTGATTGGTATGGTGGGCGACCGGTTAAATCATTCCGTCTTACTTCTACCTTGAGTCTTCCTCCTGTGATTAAAATGGGAGATTAACAACGACGCCGGCGTGGAGAGAAAACAACCTAAACTATACCTGACGTAGACTAACTTGAGCTCTGACATTTATCAGGGAGAGGGGGAGACGATGTTGTCAAATCACACACAAAGGAACGAAGAGAAAGGCGGGGGTCGGTGGACCTGAACGAAGTGGCAACGTCGATGCTCGTTGATTGGCTGGAGTCCTTTTGACGCAATCGAGTCTTAATAAACGACGAAGATACACACTAAGTAAAGGAATATTTGGTTTACCGAACTTCAACATAATTAACAATAATATTAAAGGGAAAATGTCACCCCTGTTAAATCCACCTGCAGATACAATATTTACACGACCTCCATTGCACGTACGTCACAAACTCAACAACTGCACAATTCATTATTTTCTCCTCGACAAAAAAAAAATACAAAACGACCTCGGCGCATCCCTCACACGTTCCCCTACATCGTTACCTTTAATTTTAACGAGGAAGCAAAAGACCCGAGAGTCAAGCTCCCGTTTCTTTTTTTTCTTTCTTTTTAATTTTCCCCAATAAAGTGAGACGACCAGATGAGACAGAAGAAGACTCCTTTTTTTTTCTAACTGAAACGAGAGGCACAAATGAAGGAGACGAAGCGAACGATCAGAAGGCGGCGGACAATTCACGTCCTGCAAAGAGAGAGAGAGAGAGAGGCGGGCGGAGTCACTTCCATTGTGTCTGTGTGTGTGTGTTTGGAGTGGTGTGAACGTGGATGCCGAGAGGAAGAATGGAAAGAGAGAGAGAGAAAGGAGGAAGGAGAAAGACAGAGAGAGTAGGCCAGAAGAGGAGTGCATAAAAAAGGAGAGAGAGAGATAGATCAAGGAGGGAGAGGGAGGAAAGGGGAGAAAGAGAGAGAGGTCGGCTGCATCCGTGACCCGGACGGAGGTCACTCATCCCTCGGCCTCCCCCTCTCGTCTTCCATGACGGGGTGAGAGAGGGTGGGGAGTGTTGAGGGTGGAGTGAGGTCACGTGACTGTGGCTTCCGGCCATCGCACTCGGGCCTCTCTTCCACGCCGCTCCCTTCTCCATCCTCCCTTTACACCTCCCAACTCCCTCCCATTCTCCCTCCCTCTCTCCGCACCATTCGTTTGACGAAGGCGGAAAGATAAAGGGGCAAAGAGAAAGGTAAAAGAACACCTCGCCTAACGGTCGAATATCCGAAATGCAACATTGAGGTAACCTCGAGAGAGAAAGAGGGAGAGAGGGGGAGGTGGGACTCGGCTGATGTAAAATGCGCACGGCGCCCTCTCTTCCCAATTGGCCGACTGAAACGGAGGCTTCATAACCCTTGAAACAGAGGGGGAAAAAAAGGGCGCCGTTTTTATAGCCGCCGAGCCTATTCGTTTTTAAGGTCAATTCTCGCGGCATTGCTATTTTTTTTTGGGAAAGATTGAAAATTTTTTGATGGATTCATTGAGCGACTTCGCCGTACGCATTACGCACACACAGTATCGGCGAAAATAACACGTATCACCGCTACAGTTTAAAATTAAAATGTTAAATTTTTAAAAATTTCAACCAGAATAATATTAGTATTTCCAAAATAATATTTTATGCACCTGCTTACGGTTCATTAAGAACATAAACTCACTGAATCAAATGTCTATAATGGCTAGCAGATCTCAATAAACTGGAGATCTTTGAATTTCAAAACTTCTTAAATTCAGCGAGGCATAGTTTTGATGATGATTCATATATATATATATATATATATATATATATATATATATATATATATATATATGTATATACACACTATAGAATATTTTGAAGTGTGTGTTTGTTCATGGAACTCCTAAACGATAAAAGCTAGAATAACCAAATTTGGTACGATTCTTTCTTACATCCTAACTTAGTGAATGGTCAAGGTTTGGTCTACCAGGATTAATCAGTGCTGCCAATATAGGGGATTAACATTTTTCCATAAGATAACACGTATGAATTCATTTCTTGACTTGCAAGGTATTCTTCCTTCAAGAATCAAAATACGTAAATATGGACCGATGTTTTTCGTTTTTGCTTTATTCAACGAATAAAACTCTACACTATCTTATTCCTGCAAAGTTTACATGTTACACGGTCGAAGTTTTCAGAAATACGCTATTTGATTCGAAATTTTGTGGATTTTTCGTTCTCTTTCCGGGCGTTGCCAAGGCGGCCGTCATTGTTACCTCCGACTCAATTAGCTTCAATGAAGCTTACAAATAGACGAAAGTTTAGCGTTATTCGCTTCGCGCTTTTGTTTAAGCAACGGAACGATCGATGTTTACGGATAGCAACGTAAATAGATACTGATTATTATTCAGGAAGCGTTTATTGATGAAAGTAATTGAACCTTATTTCGTCTATTGAATACTGGAATCTTACATTTTTTTGTAAGTAAAATCATTATATTCTACATTATAATGTTTATTAACGTAAATAAGCTCACGAATCTGGTGTATATTTACCAGTCAGTGTTCAATCATGAACAACTGTACGTTGCTTTTTCACGGGTTTCTTGCTTACAAGAACGTCAATATTAGATGTGAACATAAATATCTTATTATTTATCGTAGAATTACGTTTAAAAGACGCTCTTAATCAGCACATTCACCCGAATTTGATGCTTTAGTCACTATCTCACTAAGTTGACAACACAAAATAGTTTAAATTTTATTGCTAAAGACGTGAACGGCCACTGCCCCCTTGCTGCGAGGGTAGAAGTACCTGTGCTCAGATTTGGGGATGGGCCTAGAGGTTCGAGCTCTTAATACGAGTAAGTTAATGAGGGTCGTGGGGTCTGTGGCGCAGTCGGTTTTGGAGATGGTCTCAGTTAGTCGGCATGAGCCATTCCGAGTATTACTTCCGATAAGAAACGCGAGCGTGAAAATACGAGGAGAATAAATACGTGTTGATGTCGGGAAAGTTTTCCACATTCGTCACCGACAGATGAGTGAACTCCGGACTATTCGAAAAAAGGCTGACGAAGCCTATGTATGATGCATGCTAAACGGAGTAGGAGACTCAAAGGTCTCTTTCTCTCGCCCCCATCCCTCCCTCTCCTCCCCAGACGACAGCCACGGAACTCCAGAAAACGTCGGTACGCTTCGAGTAAGGAGAAATTTCTCGTCGCATTGAACGTGTGTTACAAGTCGCGAGCGGAATTTTAAAAAAAGACATCCTAAATCGCGACACCTTTAAGACCTTTACGCGTCGAAGAGTATGCTTTTGTCATTAGGAAAAAAACAAAGGACGATCTGAGATACATATCTACACGGTACATTTAAAAAAGTCGGGGTAATCATTATTATTGGAACGAGCGTCATTTCGATTCGCCTACTTTTGCCTCTCGAAAGTGAGTAATCTTTGCGATCGAAATACATGATAAGAACTTCACGAACGCGTTATCTCGACATAGAATTGTCGAGCTCGTCTCATGATTGAAATAAAAAATAAAGCACTTCGAAATCTAAATTGAAAAAAGATAAGTACTTATCACAAGTGTCTCCAAAACCTATTTATGACTTTTGAAAATACCTGAGATAAGTACTTATTGCTTCAATTTTTATTTTGCAACTACATATCTTTTAATACGGTACGTCACTTCAATAGAATCATGGAGAAAAATTTAACAACACCAGCCTATCAGCAACTTACAGCAACAACAAAAATATTCGAAATACCTGGGGAATCAAGAATGATGAAATTTAAAAATTTTAGAAGACCAGATCTTCGATTTACTTTTTATGAATCACCAATAACGACGGATGCTTTGCATATGAAATAATCATCTGATTTTCTCAATCTTTTCATGGCTAATGGAGGGAAGATCTGTCAGCTTCTTAGAAAAAAATACTTTATGCTTACAATTGAATCAGAAATTATTTTTATCGATAAAAGTGAGCGAAATAACTTGGGTATAGTTCCAAAGAAGTAGATAGACTAAGGCATTTTAAGAGTTTCATACCTCATTTGCGGCCTCGCTTAATTTTCATCCTTTCTATATAACGATATAATTTTCATCCGAAAACAAAGACATCAAAGAGAAGCTGGCCCTGACCGCTGCTATGGTTACAAAAAATGTTTTTCACACGTCGAGGCACGCAAGTGAAAAACCAATTTTTTAAAAACCCCCCGATCAAACAATTTCCCCCGAGAACGACGCATTCATTCACCCTCCTCGGAACAAATAAAAACCCCAGTTCAAAAAATTACCGGCGCGATTAGAACCTCCGCGACTTCGCGACGTAGATAAATACCGCGAAAATTCGCAAATTACGCGCGCAAATAAATACTACCCGAGAAGAATAGGCGCGCGCATGCGTGAACGGCTGGCAAATTGCCCGGGTAAATAGGATAATTTGTCGTAGGAATATGCAATTACGGGACTAGGGAGAGCTTCGAGAGAGCGGATGAGGGTAATGTCTGTTTCCCCCTTCTTCACCCTTGGCATGGATACGTGGGCGGACGTCACCTCTCCCACCGCTCGCCCTCGAATCCCATGTTCGTCACAGGGTCGTGCATATCGCGGCGGGAAAAAAGTTTTTAAAAAACGGGGGAAGAATCGCGAAGCGAATTACACAAGGCACCTTTTTCACTGATTTCTCTCCGGTAACTGATCCCAGATCCACCAACATTTTACCATATCTAGTTCTATTATAGATCGACATAACATAAACATTTGGCTTACGTAGGTCGCATGATTCCAGAGATATTTCTCGCACAGACGGACAGACGAACCGAATACGTAAGCGTTTAAAAAAAACGCCAGAAACTAGCGAGTATATCCAGCTACGTAAATAATTAACTCGTTTTAAGAGAGAGAGAGAGCCTTTTTAAAACCCATAAAAGCCGCGTTAAACAAACCTTTTTCTCTCTCGTCCAAATTCGATGAAACTGAGCGACCATCAACGTCGAGTGAGGTGGAGGAGAAGCATCGACCTCCCCGACTAAACTGTTTCAATTAATTCCGTTTGGATGCGGTTAGCGTTCCTTTGAAACACTAATTCCGATTCGTCAAACCTTCTCTCTCTCTTCCCCTTCCTCCCTCCATCTCCCTGTCGACCTCTTTCTAGTTTCCTCCTTCTCTTTCCCCTCTTCCAACATCTAACTCTCCCTCCTTTTCTAACCCTATATCCTATCTGTCTCTCATTCTCTGGACTCAAATCTCTCCTTTCCTATTTCACCATCTCAATCCACCCTCTCTATCTCTTTCATTTTCCTCTCCTCTACACTTTCTCCTTCTCCACGCCACTCTCCGACTTTATTCCCTACCCCTGTACATGCTGCCATGCGTCTAAATTATAAATTTTTAATGTGCATTCTTAAAAATGCATATTTTTTCTGCATGAATGTGAATGCTGTACATGCGTGAACGTTCGTTTTTCTGTATACACATCTTCGTCTTCAATTTTCCGCACTGTTTAGTTATTTTTTCGCGGTTTTTTATGCCCCTCTTCCCTCCGTAGGTGTTTTACGCAGTTTGACTTCTTTGCGTGTTAAACAAGGCTGATAAAGTTTTTTCAATCAACAAGCCTAACATTCTTCGATGGTATATATTTACGTTCTATTAATCGAATATGTATTTTATGCGATACGCGAATCAAGTGTTAAATGGAAGAAGCGACTATATATTCTCGATTTCGCCCTAAATAAATTGTTTGTCTGTCTATCATCAATTCTCCTATCCAATATCTCTTACGCTTCCCTTAATTTCACACAGCACCTCCATTTTCTTATGCCCCTTTCCTCAGCGTATATCCTCTTCTTTTCCCTACTTCGCTCCCTCTCACTTCTCCCTCCTTCATTCGTGCCTTCCCTTCTCTCCATATTCATCCCCTACTCTTCCTCCCTCCCCCCACTGTTCTCCCCCAACCCCCTCCTCCCCCCCCACTCAATTCCGTTTCAATTTAGCAAATCCTCCCCGACACCATGATTAATGCATACGGTAACTGGAAATCGATATATAAACGTGTTCGCTGGAGACGCTAAGCGATTTCAGACCGAAGACATTAACATTGACATTGAAGCAACGAAAATCTCTCCCTCGTACCGTCGTCTTCTTTCTTTCTGCCGATTATCCTCTCTCCACTCCCTTTCTCTCAACGCGCGAGAGAGAGAGGAAGGGAAGAGGGAGAGATTAGTAATACCCCGGCACCTTTTTCAAAACGTCCTCCGCTCCCAAACGTCCTCTTATGCCCGTGAGCATCCTCACGTGTCCGGACCTCGCCCACACGCGTTCAACCCCAATCAATGGACCATTGAGGACGCATTTTATAGAGGGCGTTGCCTTCATTTTCTCTCCCACATTTTAGGATGGTGAGGTCATCGAAATAAGCGGGATGGGTTTAGGATTATGGCTAAAGTGTAAGAGGAGGGATTCTACGAAGCTGAGTAAAGGAATACAAGGATGAAACTGGGGATGTATGTAAGAATGTCGGACCGAAAGGGGTAGGAGGGTGTCCAGAAGCTAAAGGGGGAGGGTTTCTCTGTTTTGTAGATTATTCAGACTCTGAATAAGATGTCTGATATCGATAAACAAAGTAGAAAGTGATTCAGGGACGAGGCAGTCACCTTGTGGTACTCAATAAGGAGAAAAGGAATACATGTACACCTGCACGAATAATTAGACATGATTGTTAGAAAGAGAAGGGGAGGGAGAATTGTGTTTTAAATTTTAGATCAGTACTTTATTGAGGCATACCCATCGTTTTTGACGGGCAAATGCACTTTGCATAATAAAAAGAAAGCAGAGATTAATTATAGGTTTCGTTTAAAGAACACAGTCGAACGTCTCATGAATTTTTCATGAGTCCAAGTGTATATTTTTCATGTTCGTATTCACTTAAACTTTAAGAAGAAGTTTCGATGACACGAACCTATTATATCTTCCCGCGGGGGTTCGAAATATCGAGGTTCGAGTGCATTCCATATATGGATTCCTTTTCCAACAACGACACGCCGGGGAAACGTAGGATGCAAAACCAATCCTCGCCAGATATGCCAGGGCAATAAAAACTCAGTAACACGATTGTTTTTTAATAACCATAAATCGTCCGTCTTTTTTAAAAGAAGGGATGATTTTTTATTTTTCCCCTCCTTCTTGAAGCTGTCGTTTCTTCGTTATCTCGCTATTAAAATTTATCTCAATCTCTTTTTATCAAATCTGACTCACATTAGTATTATTATATAGCGATCAGCAAAACTAAATGCAATATGGTCTGTACCGATATGAATTGGCTTTTTAATAGAGCGAGTGGCGCCATTCTGCTGGGGATTGCATTACGTTTGCGCCACCTGTGGGAACTATTTCTCTCATTCCCCGTCTTTTCCCACCCCCGACAATACCCTTCCCTCGCTGTGCACTGTTCCTGCGTCCCTGGAAAAGACCGTGTTAAGCGAAACCGAGACAAACGAGGCAAGGATACGTAAGGTTACACGTGGACGTCTTGAGTTCAATTTGCAACAATGTTGTTACTATGTATTCAACGTTGCTTCCTTTATAATTTATTATACACTTACAGTCGAATCGAAGCACTGCGTACATTTAATGGTAGGATCCCGTTTCAAAATTGTGTTAAAGCGTTAACTGAAGGCCGTGCAATTCGAGACAATTCATTAAAAAGGAAATCGTGGATGCTGAAAACGTACAAAGCGAGATCGTGCAAATACTTCCTCAATATCCGACATCCCTAATTATTCTTACTTCCTTCTTCCTCAGCCTGTTCCCCAATAACACCTGCAATTAAGACGCCCTTAGGGAACTAAGTTAACGACCATAAAACTCTCCCTCACGCACGAACGAACGCGCGAGCGATCTACATTTCACGGGTAATTGTTCGCTTAAACGGTACATGCTCTCTCCCTTTTGCGCCCTAACCGCCAAATTTTCGAGACGAACACGAAATTCGAATCACGTTATACGAGGCCTCATCAATCACGGCCCCTTTTATTTTTTGCATTCCCACGAAACGGCGAGGATCGTTGCGGGCGTGTGTGACGTTACTTTTTTTTTGGCGTGACCCCGAGAAAGGGGAGGAAAAAAACGAAACTCCCACCCGGGTTAATATCCGTATCGTGGGGACGGTCCCTATCCTCCCTTTCGTTTCGTGACGCGTTCTGAAGGACATTTGGAGAGAATTGGAATTCTCCGCTCGCATTATATCAAGATGTTTCGCAGCGTAAATATGTCAAATGGTCGCGATAAACGAGGGAAGTCCCTTTCGATTCGGAGGAAAACGACGCAAGCAGCGAGGGCGGTGATTTATCTTCCGAGCCAAAAAATAAACAACTTTAAGGTTTACGCGCGTTTTTTATTTTTTAAACCCGACATCCCCGCCCGCCACGATTTATATATATTATATATGTATGTGTGTGTGTATATATATATATAGACACACACATATATGCATATATATTCGGATAGTTTATTCGGGTCATCCGCGATCGACATTAATCTCCAATTAAGAAGTGACTCTCTGTAAATCATTTCTGATTTCAACGAAAGAAAGAAGATGAACATTTCTTTAGTCCGGGAAAGAAATACCGAGCTCATTTCAGTCCTAAAATCAATTAGACAAACTATAGCAATAAAAGCTGTTGGAAAACCTGGTGCACCTTTCGGCTACAGAGTTGCCGCCATCAGTGGTTTTTCGCCTACAATATATTCGTAAAGGTTATTTCTCGAAACTAGCAAACCAACACTGACGCCGGCTACCACCTGATTTTCCCTAAACCCTTCCTAGCTATATAAATTTATTTACATGAAAATCCAAATTGTTATTGAAATATACTTTTACAATTTCCACAATAGTAGGAATTGTAAAAAAATTGTATTTTTTTATAAAAATAACATTTTTATGCAAATAAACCGATATAAAATTGAGTCCCACAAAGCATAACACTTTTTCTAGCTTTCGGAGACAGTTTTCCAATGGGAATGACAAAAAATTGATCAAGGAATACAGATGAAATAGGAGAGAAGGTAGGGTAAAGAGAAGAGAGAGAGAGATAGAGAAAATGAAATAGAGACGTAAGAACGGAAGCCAAGCGAATATGTAGCAAGAGAAAGAGAGAGAGTGAGAGAGAGAGGAGTGAGAGAATAAAGCGCATGAGAATGGATAGAGGGCGTTGTCCATGAGAGAATGTGCCTCGACCCGTTCCAAAGCAGATGACTAGCTAACGTGTGTAGGAGACGGACAACGTGAATGCGTTCGCAAGAGTTGAGGAATGCGACGCTAGGAAAAAAGAGAGAGAGAGAAATGATAGCATGGGAAACGGAATGGCAGAGGTGGAGGGGGTGGGAAGAGCCAAGGGGAAGGAGGAGGAGGAAAGACGGACGCGGGGGCGAATGGGGGAGGGGGAGGGAACGGAGAAAATGGGTGGGGTTAAAAAGAAAAGGGAGTTACGCGAAAAAGGAGAACTGAGATTGAAGTGCAATTAGATGAGCCAAATGGGGCAATTTTTGAAGTACATAGTCTGAAGATAATTGGTTCGTATTAAAGGTTGGATTCAAAAGAACAGAAAGGTGGTATGAGAGAAATGAAGAGGGCCGGAATGTCGTGAGATGCCGTGGGTGGAATTTGATAAAGAGAGCTTCTCTGAAGAAAAACAAATAACTCTTTGCGTTTTTCTGCAGGTCTGTCCGTTTTGACCAAGGGTCACGTGATGCTTACATATGCATCACACACAGATTCTCAAACGAATGACTGGGCCGTGTGAAAATGCCAGTGAGCTATTTTTGAAAACTTTTTTTGTAATTTGTAACTCGTTATAAATTTATATTGATAAAGGAGTACAAATATCGCGTATACGAGCTCCAAAAATATCGTTTATTTTTCGGAAAGTTCACTCTTAATGGCATACCCTGCTATCACAGAAACCATTATGCATATTTAAAGTGATCTGACAAGTTAAAAAAGGGAGAGATTAAATCATTCCAGAGAAGACGATATATGCCTTATTAATGAAGAAAAGAGCGACCATAATTTATAAAAATAATCCTTTATCCCGGCGACTCCCAAAGTGGAGCTCGAGAGCACCGCTGTGCTCTCGGATAGCCTGTCACTTCCGAGATACACCGTTCTCTTGAGCTTCAAGAATTTAACTCCTCGAACTACGTATTTACCTCATAAATACATTTAAAACGTTAGTATCAACTTTGGCGTTGATTTGTTTTTATATGCGATCATTCTTTTTACAAGAGCGTAGCCGTGCTCTTATTGTGTGTGTTCTATAAATAACTTGCTCTTCACGGTGGAAAGATAACTGGTCTATACGACAGTAAGATAAAATTTTTGATCATCATTCTGCGTAAAACTAAAAAAACAGCGTTTTGTGTCAACCCAACCCACCCGGACCCGACATATCTGACAAGTCGTAAAGCGAATGAAAAAAGTCATCGTTCCCCGAATTTGAAGAAAATAAAATAATAAAATTCAAATTTATGCTTTTCTTCTCCTTAAATTCATCGTTTCCCTTTCTATTTTGTTCATTCATTCATTTTCCCCCCTTTAACAAGATCTCAGTCACTATATACTTTCCTTTGTTAATTTCTATAATAAATTAAAAACATTTTTTCCTATATATTTTTCGGGTGACCCGAAATTTTAAAATCCTGACCCGAACCCGAAAAAAATAAACAAGAGGACCGGATAAGACTTCGAAATACTTCCATAACCTGCACCTGATAATGTTATCAATCTGACCGATAAAATGTTTAAAAAAACCGCGATAAAATACCAGAAGTAAATATAATAATGATTATTCGCTTAAAGTCGTCAGTAATCGACATATTAGATCTCTATCTCTCTCTCTACAAACAGCTTCGCACTATGTGATGACGTAATTTGCTCAATCATACGAGGGATCTCAAACTTAAAGGAACAGAACAGATAATATCGATTACTTATGAAGGTAACTCCAATAGACGCAAAACGAAGGAAAGAACAAATGCGAATTTCCGCAACAGTAAAGATTTCCTCGATGGTAACCCATCACGCAGGTAATACGGTAGTTAAATATATAAGGCGGACGGCGAGTCTTTTCAAACAATAACTAGCAGCAAGTTGAAATAAAAATATTATCAACCACCAAGGAAGATACGTACATTTAACGAATTAGCTTAGACCAGTGACGCCCAACCTTTTCTACATGGCGGGCCACATCGGTGGTTGCGAATCCTTCGACGGGCCGCATTGGAAGTTGCCACTTCTTCCGCGGGCCGGATCAGAGTTTAAAACAGAAGTATCTCCGCATTCTGATGTGCCATTTAAGTGAAAATATAGTCTAAAAGAAGTTTTTATGGTAAATATTCCGATATTAAAAGTTTTGTTGGCAAAATTTTCGTAAAAATATATCAATTTGTCTGTTAAATTTTTCGAGTTGCTTTTTCATCGTAGCTTCGCGGGCCGCACAAAAACGCTTCGCGGGCCGTAGGTTGGGCACCACTGGATTAGACTACGGCGCATTTTAAAAACAGTTTTTCGCGTCCATTTGTCCCCCTTTTTGGACATTTGCTCCACATCTCCTTCTCCACTTGTTCACAAAAGAGACAAAGCATCAATGGGAACAGGAGCGTTTGAGATCCCTCGATTAGATGAACGCATCGAGAAAAGTTACACGAGTCATGACTGCAGCACGAGCAGAGGATAGTAACGCCGAGGATGGATTAAATAAAAGGGTACAAAGTTAAGATACGACTTTACATTGAACGCGGTAAAAAGAAAGAAAGGAGCGAATGCAGCGAAGTTTAGAACGACGCGTCGCGACGTTAAGGCTATAGTAAAAGTCCCTCTTGTCGGATTAAAAGAGTCGGAATTAAATACTCGCTAGAGGGTTGGAAGGTAAAGTTAAGAAGAACGAGTCCGTGACAGCCAAAACAAAAAAGTCAAGAGCGAACACGTGACAGTATTACGTTAATCATTCGTGTTATTAGACGCGTAAAAGACGGAGAGGTAGAGAGAAAAGCGACGAGATGAGTGGAGGGGAAAAAATGAGAGACGAGAGCTTTGAGACAGAGAGAGAAAGGTTTAGAGAGTGAGATGACAGCGAAGAAGAGCAAAAAATGCATACATACATACATACATACATACATACATATATATATATATATATATATATATATATATATATATATATATATATATATATATATATATATAGACTACTAGGACGTCGGACGGGTTGTACGATGGAGATGTGAGGAGATCGAAGCGTCAGCTGGTAGAGAGTGAAGGGAAGAATGAGGGGGGAGAGAGAGAAGGGTGGGAAAGAGGGAGAGATAAGGAGAGAGACGGGAGAGAAAGAGGAAGAGAGAAATAGGAAGAGAAAGAAATAGGAAGAGAGAGAAATAGGAAGACAAAGAGGGAAAGGAAGAGAAACCGAAAGAGAGAAGATTAGAGGGGGGGGGGGGAGAAGGGGGAGTAGTTTTAGATGGATATATTATACAGAAAACCCTTGTCCACCGCGAGACTCCCATACGCAGATTTCATTATACGCGGCGAAATAAATGCGGCGCTTAGTTGCCAAACACGTGTAAAATTTAATTAAACATGGCCCCGAATTGGACGCGCACTCCACATTTGTATGTGACGCGAGAAAGCTCGTGACCTATAGAAACAGGAGATGCGGGTAACAAATTCGCGCAACGCGGTTTTTCCCAACGCGGATGAAAAAGAGTAATCAGGACAAAATTTTAAAACCACGACTTCCATTTAACGTCGCGTCAAAATTTCGAAAATGTGGAAAAAAAACTAGAAAAAAAAATGATACAACGAAATCGTAAATAAACCGAATTAATAAATACGGTCGAGCTTCTATAAGTCAAACGTCTATAACTCGAATTTTCCATCACTGGAAGTGAATTCATTTTACAGGACAAAATATTTTCACGTTATTTTTCTTCTATAACTCGAATTTTCTATAGGTCGAATAATTTTGTTTTCCTTGGGGTTCGACTTATAGGAGTTCCACTGTATATCGATACGAACTTTCAATGCAATTACAGAAAGTTTAACTTCGTGATATCAAAAGAAGGAACAACGCAACTTCTTATGTTTTCACGGTTTAAACTGTGCACATACACAAAGTTGCGTCGTTCCTTCTTTTAATAATTTCCGACGTCCATATCGAAACATGCATTACGCATCGCCAAAGAGAGATATCGCATCCCGTGCAAATTCTGAGCTTACGAGTGCACGCAAGCCTCGTTAAAACAAACGGTTTCATAAAAAAAAAGAAACCGACGTTCGAGAGCAACCAGAAGATCGCGGAGCGTTCTTTATTTTATGAGCGAAACCAGCTTCGTTCGGAACAATAGCGGATATTTCTCTTTCTCCCGGGAGACCGAATTCCCTCGATGGCGTACAGAATGCGGATCACGCGACGCCGAAATTACTCGCAGACACATCGAACGAAACAATCTAGTGAAAGAATTTTGTCGTGATTCCGGGAGGGCTCGCGACAGAAGGGGCGAAGGCAAACCTAAAGGGAACGCGGATAAACGGCGAATTGGAAACGCTGTCGAAACGATAATAACGCCCTCGGATGAGCGCCTTTTGAATTTCCGTCGCGTACGGTTGAACCCATATCTTGGTTGGTTTCGATTGCTATCATCCCGCGAACGAGAGTCGCAATCTGCAACGCAAAAGGCATTACACGCAGACGCTTGATGTTTCATTGCTGCCAATCAGACTAAACGGGTATGAGACAGAGGGGACAGAGAGGGAGAGAGAGGGGGTGTGAGGGTTAGGAGGGGGAAAGAGAGATGGGGAGGGAAAAGGAGAGGGAGCAGAGGAAGGAGGGGTGGGAAGGGAAGGGAGAGAAGGGGAAGGGAGGAAAGACAAAAAAGGAGAGGATAGGAAGAGGGGAGAGGAGAAAGGGTACGGAGAGGATATTATAAGGGAGAGGGAGAGAAAGGTCGGAGGGAGTAGAGGAGGGGGGAGAGGAAGGAGAGACGACAGAAAGGAAGGAGAGGGAGAGAGAGACAGAAAGGAAGGAGAGGGAGAGAGAGAGACAGAAAGGAAGGAGAGACAGACAGACAAACGACTTTATTAAGGGCTAAATTGAGATTATACAGTCCCTTCTTACATTTAACCCTACGTCAACAGAAGCAAAGGGGAATTAAAAAAATAATAATAATGATTATATATGTACACCTACACACACAATTTCACAGAAAAGAACTTAAAGTAAACAAACATACATACAAGCAAAACATTCAATTCAACTCGGAAAACTTCTTTAAAAAAAGACGAAGAGATGACAGAAGGGAAGGAGGGAGGAGACGAAAGGGATAGAAAAGAGAAGTGTGGAAGGAGAGGTAGAGTAGGGAAGGGAATGAAATAAAGGGAACAGAAAGGGAGAGGTAGACGATGAAGAAGGGAATTAGAAGGCGGAAAATGGGAGTAAGAAAGGGAGAGAGATAAAAGTGAGGAGTGAGGGGGGGAAGGGGAGTTTCACGCGAAGTAAGGAGAAGGAGAATGGAAGGAACAATAGGAGAATGAGTGGAAGATGTAGGAGTAAGAGAAGGTTGACAGAGGGGGAGCAGATTAGATTAGATATCGTCTTTATTTGGGGCAAAATTGAGACTAGGGAGGCGGAGAAAGGAATGTAAGGGAGGAGATATCGCGGGAAAAGCAGTGGCAGAGAGGGAAGAATACAAAGCGAAAAAGAGAGCGAGAGGAATGAGAGAGAGAGGGGGGGAGGGAGGGGAAATGGGAGAGTCAAAGTGAAGAATAAACGAGAGAGGGAAAAGAGAATTTGATGAAGGAAGAGACGGGTTGATAAAAGAAGACGAAAGAATAACGTACACAAAAAAAGGAAGAGGGTGGATTTTATAGAGGAGAGAGAGAGAGAGAAGAAAGGAGCGGAGGGGAAGTGAGAACGGGAGGAGATGATATAACGGGAGAAGAGCCTGGTTCCCGGAACGTAGCTATTGGCGGCGTTGGAGCCCAATTGTGCGCGTACCGAGACGAGCAGAGAAAGGGAATGAACCGCGGCGGACGGGAAAGAAAATCGAGCTGACAGAACAGGGGGTGTCTCACAAACTCAAATCCGCATGAGCGCACTGCACCAGCTCCGCGGGCTGCATTAAAGGCATCTAACCAAATCCGCGGGTCCCATTATGAACATAATTTCTTTACCTCGAATGCGAAGACTGTTTGAAACGGGAATAAAAAAATAAACTGCGGATATTTTGGAATTTATTAGATTATTTTAAAAATATTTTATAGGCCCCATTATGAACATAATTTCTTTACCTCGAAGGCGAAGACTGTTTGAAACGGGAATAAAAGAATAAACTGCGGATATTCTGGAAATGTAAATTCGACACGTATTAAATTTATTAGATTATTTAAAAAATATATTTTATAGATCCCATTATGAACATAATTTCTTTACCTCGAATGCGAAGACTGTTTGAAACGGGTATAAAAAAATAAACTGCGGATATTTTGGAAATGTAAATTCGATACATGTATTAAATTTATTAGATTATTTAAAAAATATATTTTACAGATCCCATTATGAACATAATTTCTTTACCTCGAAGGCGAAGACTTTTTGAAACGGGAATAAAAGAATAAACCGCGGATATTCTGGAAATGTAAATTTGATACATGTATTAAATTTATTAGATTATTTCAAAAAATATATTTTATCGGAAATACATTTGAGTTTAGGTTGCGCCATAGCGAGCAGGATGAAACCCCTGGAATACAATGAAGGGGGAGAATATCGACCCCATAAAACGGAAGAGGAAAACGCGGGAAAAGCAAGCTGAAAGGCTGGGGGAAGAGAGAGAAAGACAGAGAAAGAGAGGGAAAACGGTAGAGAAATGAAGAGAACCTTTAAGGATGATTCCTACGTGGAAGGAAGTTCTTAAAAGATCCAAGGTCGAAACGGTAAACTGATCCGATATCGGCGGCGCAACGCAGGGTAAAAGGGAAAAAAATAAGAACGCAAATGGAAATGACAAATCACGTGTCTAAATCCCATAAAACTGTCGAGCGAAAAAAATCACGTGCGCCTGTCGTGCGACGAGAATCAATCCCACAGTAACAGCAGCTGATTTTTAAACCACGACTTATCGCGGTCGATTGTAGTTTTCCCTCAAAAGTTTTACGTCTCCTAGAATTGCCTCCGTACTACATTCGAGCAAAGTCTCGCGCCGAACGAGGCGGTTCGTTTTTTTTTTGGAAGGCACTAAAATTATGCTTGAGAAAAACGATTGCGAAAGATAAAATAAATGGGTGAAAAGTCGAAGAGGATAAGAAAAATGAAGAAAGTAACGAGAAGATTTTTTAAATAAAAAACACGAACATGTAGTGGAAACACTTTGATATATCTATATCCGAATGTTTCGGGAATTTATTAACAGCTTTTCATAAATTAGCGCCGAGAGGAAGTACTCGGAATAGCTGAAGTCCTTACTTATATATAGGAAGGCAAGATCAAGTTGATAAAATACATGAGGTAGCCATTAGGACGGAGCGACAGAGAGGAACTACTACTTTCATAGAACAATAAGAGATCACAACAGGATACTCAATCCTGCAAGTGAGATTTTTTGAGCAAATTGGCGCACTGTATCTATCCCCTGTCGTGTTAACTGTTTTTAAAAATGTATAACGACAAACACGAGGGATTCAAGATTCACCACGTAAATGTTTAAAACATTGAAATAGCCGGTAAAAGGATATGAAAAACCGGATGCGCATTTCGGCTACAATTGACCAAAGTAGGTTATAAAAAGGACTTCAGAATCTACATTCGGTGAATTTTTCGTGGCTATTGGAGACATCTGATATACTAATTTATTTTTTTAATTTTTAAATATTTATATGCTTATTCTTGATTTAATTAAGACATATGACTAGCTCAATAATTCTGTAGCGACAAAACGTGGAAAGAAAGAAGAAACAAAGACAATTCGATCCGGAAATTTAAAAAAAAACACCCAAAACTCAAAAAAAAAACCGCAGGTCGAGCCGAGAAAAAGGAGTCGATCTCACGTTGGAAGTTAAACAAACGCATCCTGTTTGAACCCTCTCTCCCTCTGCTCTATACCCTTACGAGATACGAAGGTCTCCACGCATAAAACGCGTCCTCAAGACATCCCCGACGAAGGTAACGTGCACCCATTAAGGGAAGAATGGCGGTTACTAACCGCGACGCGGTACGCGAGGAGCTGGGTTTATTTCATGCGTTACCGTGTCACGCCCCCGGGGATGTGAATCGGAGGATCGAAAGGAGGGAGGGAGAGAGAGGGGGAGAGAGAGAGAGGGAGAGGGCGAGAGAGGGAGAGGGGGAGAGAGAGAGAGGGGGGGAGAGAGAGAGAGAGGGGGGAGAGAGGTTGGCCAGAGTGCAAAAACGGAGTCGCATCCATCTCTTCCAGATAGCCCGCCCGCATTGGCATTCCTTTGTAATCCTCTCTCCCTGTCTTCCTCTATCTCTATCGACCTATCTCCACCTCCTTCGGACGAGATAGAGAGAGAGAGAGAAAGAGAATGAGATAGGGAGGAAACGGGCGATCACGTTGCACTACCGCTTCCACCGTGAGATGGATGGAATCGCAAAGCGGAGTCTACTGCAGCGCCCTTCGCGAGGGGGCGGTCAAAGGGGGAAGTAAGGAGGTGGAATTCGGAAAGAGAAGAGAGAGAGAGAGGTATATAAAGAGGAGACAAAGAAAGAGGGACGCGACCCGAAGGGAATAACACGACGGTATATAAATGGGTCGAAGAAACTGAAGAATAAAGGAGGCGATAAGAGGGAGGAGGATGGCGAGTCGTGTACGAATGACGTGGGGAAGGGTAGAATTCTTGCACGAGAAGGAAACGTTAGGGAAGAAGAAAGGAAAAGGGAAGGGCGGGAAAGGGAGAGATTAGGAGGAATGGAAGGAGATGTGAGGGAAAGAAAAGGGAGAAAAGTAGAAAGGAAGAAAGAGGGAATGGTATAAATGGAGGGAAATATCGAGGCGACGTTAGAGAAATGGAGGGAGAGGAATGGCAGAGAGGACAACATAAATGGAGTGAGAAAGTAGGAGAAATGGAGTGATAGAGGAAGATTAAAAGAGAAACAAAGGAAGGGGAAGAGAGGAAGGATGGTATAATGGGAAAGGGAGGGAGAAAATGGGGAGGGAGAATGGGAGAAAAAAGAAAAAAGCTAAGAGGTCGACGAAGAGTGATAAAAGGGAAAAGGAAAATAGAGGGAGGGGAAACATGGAGGAAAAAGAGAAAACTAAGAGGAGGGGAAGGAACGAGAGAAATGTAACAGAGCGAGAGAATGAATGAAAAAGAAATTGCGTAGGAAGCGAAAATAGGGGGAGAGAAGTAGGTTTAGAAGAAAGACGAACACATAAGGAGAGATAAAGTGGGAAGCGTGAGGACTGATAGGGATAGCAGGTTTAGGTGAAAGACGAAGATAGAGGAAATAAGGTGGGAAGGAAGGATTTGGTGGGATGGAGTTGGAAAGAGACTTGAGGAGCGGGTGGGGGAAGAAAGCGATGCAGAGAAATGGGAGGAAACAAAAATAAAAAGAACGAACACGGACAGAAGAGGGAGGGAGATGAGGGGGAGAAAGAGGAGGGGAGAAAGAGGGGAAAGAGAGGAGAGGAAGGAGAGAGAGGAAGGAGAGAGAGGAAGGAGAGAGAGGAAGGAGAGAGAGGAAGGAGAGAGAGGAAGGAGAGAGAGGAAGGAGAGAGAGGAAGGAGAGAGAGGAAGGAGAGAGGAAGGAGAGAAGTGATGAGGAGAGGAGAGGTGTGGAGAAGAGGTGGAAATAGAGGAGAGAGAGGGAGGAGAGAGGAGGTGATGATGAGGGGAGATGTGGAGAAGAAGAGAAGAGTGAGAAATAGAAGAGAGAAATAGAAGAGAGAAATAGAAGAGAGAGAAATAGAGTGAGAGGGAGGAGAGAGAAGATGTGACGATGAGATGTAGAGAAGAGAGGTGGAAAGAGACGGAGGGGAGGAGAGAGAGAGAGACAGGTATATACGTGCGAGGGTGGCGCGATGATTTAAGATCGATTGACTTACGAGCGGAGAAGGCAAAGGACGGGCGACGTGAATGGAAAATCCGAAGGGAAAGGATTACGAAGATGGGAAGCGAGACTTTAAGAACGAGAGAGAGAAAAAAAACATGACGGACGAGGCAAGACACAAAAAGAAAATCGCAGGAAGAACAAGGACGGAAGAGATGGAGAAAAAACACACGAGTAGCGACAGCTAAAGAGAGAGGAACGATGTGAAGAGGTGGAAGGAAAAGGTGATGAAATAGAGGGAGGAGAAGGGAGGGAAAGATGAGAGGAGGAGGAGGAGGGGTATAGAGGGAGGACAAGCTACGCATCGAAACGTTCTATCTATCCTCTCTTTCCCCCCTCAAGAACGCGTTTCGTAGGGGAGGGAGTTGGGAGGGGAAGGTGGAATGAGGGAAGTTAGGGAGGGAGAGGGAGAGAGAGCGTGGTGGCGTGGATTTGACCTCGCCGCGGCTCTCGCGTGGTGCCCGACGAAGGCCGTCTGGGAGGAGCTCCCCGCTTTGCTCGGGCGATGGCTGCAAGGGAGATAGAGGGGGGGAGGGGAGGGAGTGGTGGACGGGGAAAGGGAGCAAGGGCAGCAGACGGTGAGGAGAGGGAGTGAGAGAGAGAGGGTGGGAGGATGAGAGGAGAGCGCCGGAGAACATCGCAGAACGCCACTTTAAAAGGGGGGAAAAAAACAGTTCGCGACGACTTTTCTTTTCTCTTTTTTTAAATATATTTACTAGGGCTCTGGAATGCGAAAAATCTGGGATGGTAAAAGAAAAAAGTTATTCGTCCGTGAGCGTAATGGCATCCTTTCTGAGTCGATTCGAGCGTCGGAATCGCACATAACGCGAAAGGAAAATGAAACCGTATCGTCGAAAGAGATATGAGGGGTGTGAGGCAAAAAAAATGGTATGTAACCCACAAACTTATCTATTTGGAGCTAAAAGAAAAAAACTTCAATTATGATTTTGGATATTTGTTTGTCATTTGTTATAGGTCGTATTTTGCAACGCGTTTATTTCTGAAGAAAATACAATTTTGAACCGATAAAATGTCGATTTTCTCAAATAAGTGTGGGTTACCACATTTTTGCTTCACAGCCCTCATATAGCGCGATCATTTTCGTCCCCTGAAGCGTTGTTGTTTTTTTGGAGCGCCAATCAGCGTCTTTGTGACGAAAAAGAGGACGCAAATTCGAGCCCTTGTATCTCGAAATTTTTATGCTTCGAATGTGTTCTGGCCGAAGAAAATTTCCTATTTGTATCTATGTGCGTTGACATAGGATATTTCGAAATGTCTTTCCTTTCCAGCAATAGAGGCTCAACTATGAGTAGTTTTCCTTAAATTTCAAACATTAAATGCATTGCTCTGTGATAAATTTCCGATCAAATATTTACCGTAGTGTTACGAATCTGTTTAAACGATATCCGAATAAAAGAATAATCTATGGATTTACGATGAAAACAACCATTCATAACCCAAAAATGTCTACTTATCTGAAAACAAAATAGCCGACGTAATTAAATATAAATTTTTCAATATTTCATCGACAAAAGCAAAAATAAAATCAAGCCGTATTCAACTGATATAAAACGACAAAAATAGGAATGACGTACTTTCTCACGAACATAGGCCTAAAACGACCCCTAGTTTAAAATAAAAATTTCCTTCTTTTACGCCGTGAAAGACACGTAATTTTATGAATATTTTTCATCCTTGATATTTTGCCACCCTCGAGATATCACTATCATGAAAATCGATGAATAAACATGAGAGAAGACGACTTAATGTCTAACCCGTTTTTTTTAATGCGAATTAAAAGCTGTGACGAAGCGCTTCGATATATTTGCGCAGGGGGAGATAACAAAGACAAAAAATACGCATAAAACCCGTCAAAGCACCGAGGTGAAATGGGACACCCGCTAGCACCGGTTTTGGTGCCTTGTCGCGGGCGCGTGGGACGAGACTGCGATTCCGGGAAGAGAAAGAGAGAGTCAAGGGTGGAGCGGTGGAGAACGCGACGGCCCCGTTGCACCTCGTGGGCGGTGCGCTGCCCATCTGCCTGCATCATTCTACGCATGCGCACTTTAACGCGACCGTATAGAGTTCCACGCGAATTGTTATTCCCGATCGCGTCGTGCAGACCGTCCTTCCATCACGAAGGACAACTTCCTTTTTTTCGGATTCGTACGCGAATACTCTTATAGTTAATCGACTTTTGCATCTATCCCGAAAATCACGGAAGGCGACGGTTGTTGCCCAAATGACTCCAATACCGTTAGGAAAGCAATGCGTGTTCAAGAGTAAGCACTTCAATGTAAAAAAAAATTGAAGCGCTTGATTTTGTTTCCGACCATGAGACGGGCTCGATAAATCTCCGGCGAATTGAGCGAGGCGTGCGTTTTGTCTAGTCGGCCTTGGTAGAGGAGTGGTTAGCGTGTCTAGCAAGTGTCGCGGGTTCGAATCCTGCCGAAAGGATGGTCGTTTGTGCTTTGTCTTAAATCTATTACAACCTCGTGTAACTGGAGAAACCTGTTTGTGTTAAATAAACTATTATTGTTATTACAATTACGATGAAGCCGCCTTCAAAGGCGATCCGACGACCGCAAATGCTGAATAAAAGATTTAGAATCGGCGATACGCGTAGCCAATGTACGCGTACGGTTTTTCCCGATCATTTATCTTGGTCATTAATTGAGCATTAACAGTGAATAAAGCTGTTGCGAGTTCATGAAAACAGGCGAATAGAACCTCGTGACTTATCGAAACTCTGATTCGGAAAATTTATTTGATACTTATTGTATTTCCCGTTCCACGCCATCTTTCATCTTTTGTTTATCCTGTATCAAGCATGTAGACTTTTTATATCGAGGTCTTTGAGAGTAAAACATGTGTAATAAAAATGTTTTGCGAATAATAATACTGCTACTTGAACGTCAATTGGTCTGCTGTTCTTCACAAAAGAAATAGGAGTTAAATGTGCGATATATAAATCCCGATGGTAAAAAAATTGGATTATAAACCACGAGATATAGGAAAATAAACATTTTTGCATGTGTATGGAAGCTTATACAGTATTCATAATCAAACATATACAAACGCTGATGATGAAAAGCAAAGGACATAAGTATGGAAAATTTCGATAAGAGGGTTATCGATAATAAGAAACGCGACGTTCTTGAATAATATCAAGAGGGCGAACAAATTATACGCTCGGAAGCGCCGCGTGATCCATCAACCAATCACGCGAGCCAATTAATACGATGACGAGGCAACGGGCGGATTCTGACGAAATACGATGGAAACTTTTCCATCCATCACCAAAAGCGCCTTTGACACTAAAATTTCTCAACGTCCCAACGAGAGAAAATACGAGAGAGATCATAGTCCTCCCGAATAGGACTTCGATTGCGCAATAGAGGGGGGAAAAAACATAATATAAGAGAATGTGGTCAAGTAATCTTGTAGCAAAATAAAAATTATTTTTGCTGAGTTATGACACAATTCTGTATATAAGGCATTTGCTTTGATTAAGCGCCATTGCCTCAAAATTTCATATTCTAAAAGACGATTTTTTGTTTCCAATAGAATCGTAAAATTTTAAAATATTTATCGCGTAGAATTACTATCATATTAGAAGCGTACTCGATCCAAAAACAGTTTAGTGTAAATCCCCGTCATGTGAAGGGGTATAATTATATTAAGACCTTTTTGCAACATGTATCTATGTTTAAATACCTATCATATTGAATAATCATATAAAGAAAATGAAAACATTACTTAATTACTTGACGTCGAAAAACGTGATTAACGTTAATATTCCCAAAACGATAAAACAAAATTATACCACAAAATCCGTTTGTAAATAAAAAAATCTGATGTGGCCAACACATGACTTTCTCCATAGAGAGCAATAAATACGATTGCTCTCGATATCAACGTCCTCAGGAATGATTATCAACAATTACACTCGTTAATAATTTTAAAACATTTTTAAAAAAAACAATAAGTAAAGAAAATTGTTAGCTGTTTCTATAGATAACAAAATATCGATGCGCAGTTAAAATTATGTACCCTTGGCTGCGTAAACAACGCTGTCAAAAATTATTTATAAAATTTTAACATAGCAACTGAAACAATGGCATCATTTAGCGACGCATTTAACAGAAAGTTAGAAGAAAAATCAAAAGACCTCTTAAACTATCGGTTTTGTAAAAATATGTTTCAAACAACACCTGTAGAAAATTACATTATCCACAACTTTTATAATGACAACTATTTATGACAGTTGAGTCCGAAAGGAGATATTGGGAAAAAAACAGAAAATCGATTAGAATAAACATCAACTTCTGGCTGATCAGTTTGAGCCAAAACCTTCCCAAATCTTCATTTGCTAATACAAATTTTAGGTATAAAGTTCTGTGCTGATTTGATAATTAGCTTTTGAGTTAGAGCGCCCACAAAATTCCTATCACATACAGACACACACACACACACACACACACACACACATCACCGCGAAAATAGTCAAAACGTGCTCTAGGGACCTCAAAACGTGTATTTCCGTTGAAATATCGAAATCTATCTTTTTCATGAAAACAATACTGTCCCTATACTACGTATGGAGAAAGTAAAAATCAAAGAAAAACAGCATTTACTTAAAAGTAACCTCTCCTGCGCATTCCCTTAAGTAACGTAACGAACCTTATTGTTCATGGTAATAATACAGCGGTCGATTTCAGCTCCAGCTATACGGTACTCACCTGAAAAGACAAGAAATAAAAATTAGTAAAATCAAAGATGTTTAAAATTATGAGTCCTTTCGGGTAATAAAAAAATTGCACATTAAATGATAATACATTTCAATGACGCTTAACACTTATACGGAAAATTGTTTCACAAAAACATCAAATGTCAATATTTCACGATATCCAAACTCGGAAATATAGCAAATTTAATTATTTACATTTAGTGACATTCAAAAAAATAACTCGAATTAAACAATAGGAAGCTGAATAAGAATTTAAGTACATCAACAACATAAACTACTCCAAACATGGCAATTAGAAACTTCGCATTTCCTACATGCTAATTCGTAAGTGAGATGAGATTTTCTCACATTGTTACGATCATACTCGACTATTTCGAAATTTACTTGAGACAGAATGATGGGTATTTCTAGCCAATACCATTAAGAACGGTTGTGACTAGTCTGCTAACTTCCTCAAGAGCATCTTCCACTTTAGCGTAGCTTAAGGATTTGAATGGCGATGAAACTGAACCAAAAACTCAAAACAATTCTTAAAGTAATTAATGTGGTAGTTTCACAAAACAAAACTTCCACTGTCGACAAAAAAAAACGTTGACGAGAGTACGCCGGCACGATCCCTATTTTGGAAATATCTCCGGACGAATTCGTGAGACGAACGCAACCCTTTGAGGAGAACTCGCAACCAGACTCGTCTAGAGCGAGGAAGTGTGAGAGGCTTAACAGAAGTTACGTGAGGATGACGCTTGCATTCCCTCTCCTTTAGAGAGAGCGCTTCCAATTCCCTCCCCTTGAAAATGGAAGAGATTCGATTCTCGGAAGGCAAGGCTGGGGGAAAAAACCTAGACCTCCTTGTAAACTTTCCCCGATTACAACCCTCTGAATTACCGAGCGAGACTTCGCCCTAGGCCCGAAATACGCGCGAGTTTTGCAAATCCGAGCAATCCTTTCCAAATCCCCAAAGGCGATAACAGTTCCCGGCGCGGCAGTAATTCTGGAAAGATTCCTACGGTAGGATCTCCGGATAGTGCTATCGAGACTCTGCAAACGTCTCCACCTTGAGGACTTGGTAACGAGAAAAAATCGAGGTGAAACTGGAGGCGGTACATTCGACGATCGCTTTTGACCGTAAGATGGCGCATTGAGAGGAAGTTGTCTGTCTCTCGACTCATATAAACTAGACTAAAAAACAAAAAAGGGCGCTTTAAAGAAAAAGTGCCGTACGAGAGAAAACTCTAGGACAGTGACACTGTACCTTAAAGCGAAGTACACGAATATAATTGCAACATCCAAAAAACTGAAACAATTCGAAGCAGGAAATAAATTAGGATTCCAGAAACAAGAACTTTAGTTTAAATAGAGTTAACGGGAGATAATTACAGGACAACGAAAAGAAAAATGAGACGAAAAGTTCAATAACTGCTATTTATAGGGATAAAATGGTTAAACTGCAGTTTTAATACTCGCCTTGAACAATTACGACAACTTTCCAAAAGGTTAATTACGCCCAATTAGTCAATGCGAAACTTTTTCGTGGAAACCTTTAATATTAAGAATGTAACCTTCCAAAACCAAAAGTTCCCCTTCAAATCACCACGTTAATTCCACCATAAAGACACAATGGCATGCTCAAATGCACATTAAAACTTGCATATAATATAAGTTAATAACCTGTAAGACTTGGTACTTAAAAACGCTCATAACTTGATTATACAGCAGAACGATACTCCTTTAAACCCCCAGGTCTTCCTTCCGGTTCTTCGTAAGTTTATTTTTTTTTAAATCATACCCCTTTCCCGGAAGCTTTCTTTTTGAATGAAAAGAAGGCGAAGGTTTTCGAGGCCCGTGAAGCGAGAGAAAAGGCAGAGAGAGAAGGCGGTGGAAGTCGGATGGCGGATGCAGATAGCCAAGTGCCTTCGCCCTCGTGCCCCCGAGGAGTGGCACCCAAGATTCCCGACTCGACCTCCTCATTGACGTCATCACCGGAGAGATACGACATAAGCCAAGAAGTAAAATCTTATCAGTCAGACGTCGGCTCGTTTCGCGCTGGAGGACTCGGAACAGACGCGCTTGCATCCGCCCAAATGGCAAAACGATAGAGGAAGAAACGTTAAAGATTAAATAAACAAGCAGATAGAGAGAGAGCGAGACGGACAGAAAAGAAAAATAATTACAGGAGTTTTTTTTTATGAATTCAAATGAACAAGTGGGTCTGCAATTAAAGAATGTTTACTTATCTCTCAGACTTCAAAATTACTGCTCGGGTGTCTACATCGCCAGAGATAATTGCAAACGAAACCAAAGTTTTATCGGATCGTCACGAAATAACCCATTTAATTTTAATTATATAAAAAATTTAGAAATATTTTCAACGGTTGTTATAACTTATAGTATTTTTAACGTTGACTTGTATGATAGAGGAAGTATAGGAAAAACCAGTAGCGGATAAATAAGCGTAGCTTTAAATTAAGAAATTAAATAAAATGACGGAACAACAAATAATCGAATTAAAGGAACGAGTGACGCGGTGACTTGCATATTCATCATCCACGTGTGTGGAATTTTACTGCTCCCTACGATGCTGGGGCTTTATGGACGGTATAAATATTCGGGAATTTAAACTCGAAGATGTTTTGCGTGTCGAGAATTGTAATTTGGCGGAACTGAAAGCAAGTGACGTGGAGTCTTATTGTACTCTTACTTTAGACTCGGATGGCAAATAGGAACTTTCAAAATGCTACATTTGCTGACTCGAGAATCTAACCAAGCTCAGGCATAAGAGAATCGCTACCGAGCAATGGCTATTCTATCGTTTAACAATATAAAACCGTATCACAATATAAAACTGTATCACAATCGCAGGATTGTTAACATAAACTGAACAATGAAAAGGTGTTCTTTAAGGGAGAGTTCCACTGAAGGAATGAAACGCGGGCTTTTCCGTCATACAAATCTTGAACCCTGGAACGCCACACTTACGCTTTATTTCTGTCTGTCGCGAGCTTGCATTTTTAATGCCGAACCATTTCAAAGTAGAAAACGTGATAAAAACGTATTTTACAAACAAGTAACATATCATTTCATTAGTAGGTAATAAATCATCCTCCCTTCTTAAAATATATAATAGCTGTTCCTAATGGTATCGTTTATGCCGGAGTATACAGTATTATGATATCAAAAAATTGTACCTTTCAGGTGACGAATAATCGGCGTAAGCGTTATTAAGTCCAAAAGAATATAAAGCAGAAAATTTCAAGATATCACTAACAAGTAACGAAGCATTACGTTGACGAAGAAAATTTTATTTCACAGCAAATATTCGACTATCTGAATGCGTTGTTTATTAAGAAACTTATTTTCTCTCTCCACATACTGAGATTGACAAACAGAAAAACAAAACAGGAATGAGATGAAGACGAAGAAAGAGAGAAGCGACGCGAACGAAATTTTTACACCAAACATTGTTCTGCAATACAATGCGGAATATCCGTCAACTTTCGGAAAATATTCCACTCCCGAGGGAACCGCAATTTTTAACGCCCTTTTAAAGTTATGTGCATACCCAAATGGGAGTGCTTTATGGGTTATTCCTTGCCGTTATCTGCCCTCTCGTGTTCTTGGAAAATGCGGAGGTTTCCCGACCGCGTAATGGATAACTGGAGTTCGAAAGTACGAGGCGCAAAAAAAAAAACAGAGCTTGGAATTTCAGACACAAGACTCTGGATTACGGTTAACTACTGACTATAAACCGTCGGAGAGGAATGTCTAAATCACGAAAGTAAAGCCAGTGAATAACAAAAACTATAAGGCAATACCTTTGCTCGACCTTAACGGATTACTTTCAGAATAATTCGCCATGGAATCGGACCCACGGTCGTTATGCCGCGGAACTTTCAAAATCACGCCGAGAAACTTCATACTGAAAAAAGTAACACGATCTGAGTAAAAAAACCAACTTTCTCTAAATAATATATTGGCAATAACCTCAAAAATCATCGCGATTCGGCAGATGTCTACTTACCTAGCATATGGATTGACGGGCGGTAGTTAAAAGGAAAACTAAGAAGGGATTGAGCACATCCTTTAATAATGGTTACCTGAGTAGTTGGAGTTCTCTAAAACGGGAATATTATAAACGAAAACTTCTGAATAGACTAGGAAATGCAAATAGAGACTGAATGGATAAGAAACTATGTACAGACGCGTAACTAGGGGTACGCAGGCCAACGCAGTGCGTGGGGGGCCCACAAAAATACTTATTTTCCCCGTTATCTGCCGAAAGGTATTCGTAGTAGTAATGGGAATGAAAGATTTCATCGCTTTAAATGAAGACGAAAATACCATCTCAAAGTATTTGGAGTTGTTTGGCCCTGTCCTTATAATGTTAGAATTATTGAATTTCCACTGTATTTTTGGAATTGAAACGTAGAAGAAATCGATAAAAATCAAAACGATATAATAATTTCATTTTTTATGTAAATAGGGGCCCGAATATCTTGACTTGCGTGGGGTCCCAAAACCGTAGTTTCGCCCCTGACTATGTATCGAGCATACTGCCCAGTAATGCACAGAACGCGACTCAATAAACGAAACAAATGAGGAAAAGTATTCGAATACAGTCGGAAAAGTGAAATCGAAATGATTGATACGGGAAATATCTACAACGGTCAGACAGACAAACAAACGACTTTATTAGGGCAAAACTGAGACTATAGAGTCACTATTTACATGTAATCATTCCTCTTATGGTACATTTTACACGATAGAATTTAAATATACTAATACATGAATTAATTAATTAATTCCTTGTTGATCAAATCCACTGTAATTGGCTCTGTGCTGTACGTGGATTCCTTCGTAATAAATAAATAAATAAATAAATAAAATAAATCAGTTATTAAGAGAAACAATATAATTTTATGGCGCATACAAAAAAAAGCGAAAGATTTTAGTTAAAGAGCTTCAGGGCCAGAAGTATGTGGGTTTAAAAAAACTGACAGCAATCAGGGAAAGGAAAACCAAAAGAGTTTATGAAACGAAGGATTTCAACGAAGAGAACCCCAGTTTTCACACCTCATTAGATGGACAACACTCATCGTCCTGGAGAAATGAATCAGAATTAACTTAAAGAACTTACGAAAAGAGCGAGGCAAGGACATGGAGCGAGGAGAGATGACTCGACGAGTGGGATCACTGAACAGAAAACGATAGGTGAAAGGGGTGGGGATAAAGAGCTCGGGAAATGAGGGTTAGGTGAGAACGAAAAGCTCTTAAAGCAGAAGTGGGGTCGACGAGGGACTTCAGGGGGATACCCAGGCAACCGAGGGGCCGTTGGGGAAGGTCTGGGACGAAGAGGGAAGGTGAAGGAGGGTGAGGAGGAGGAGGAGAAAAGGGGAGTATAAGAGGGAACGGATCAGGATGCGTGCGTGAGGTTGTAAGAGAGGGAGAGAAAGTGAGGAAGCGCGTGAGGGTTTGGAGGGTAGCAACGGAGAAAGGGAAAGGGGGAGGAAAAGGGATCGGACTGCGGGAACACTTGGGTTGAAGTTGAACGAGAGGCTCAGAGAAGGGAGAAAAAGAGGATGGAGAGTTGGGCGGGCGGGAGAGAGAGAGAGAGGAAGAGAGGAAGAAGAGATTACGGACGAAACTTAGTTGAGGAGGGTTTTAAAGGTTTGCGCGGAGGAAATCGAGACGGTTTCTCTTGGCGTTGAACGAGTTAATTTCAATTTATTAGGTAGAAAGGAGACGTTTATGTTAACAAAATACGCGTGTTTATTGAGCGCACAAACGTGAAAATTGTCGCGTCTATGTCGTCTGTATCGGGGGGAAAATGTCCGCGTGTTAAGGAGGGAAATTTTTATTTTCATCTCTTGAGAAACTGAGTTTCTGGTTATAAAAGAACAAAAAGTGATTTTTTTAAGAGTGAAACTGAAAGCTACATGGGAAGAAATGAGGAATGCCAAAAAAAAAAACCAAATAAAATTTTTAAATGCTCAAGTTATGAAAACAATTCATATAAAACTATTCGAGGCTAAACATTAGACCAACTTAGAATTTATCCAAGTAGGTGGCGCATTATCAATGAATCCGTGTTAGTTGAACGTGGATTTAAATAGTTACATTTACATTGCCCACCCAATCCTAAAATTCACAAACTTCTCTTTGATTCACATATATGTACGAATTCAGTTTTGTTGCCGAATAAACAAGCACTCAGTCCCTCAGACATGCTGATTCCTCACTCAGAAATCTAGAATCCTACATCCCAAATCCGAAATGGGAACCATTTTCCGCGTTACATGAATTTTTACTTATTAAAACGATAATTTCCAATTTTAGCGAATATGGAACGCTTGTTTTCAAATATACATTAACTAAGAACAAATATACAAAGTCTCCCCAGGAAATACATTTGAAATAACCACTAAATTATATCTACTACTATATTATATTACGCAGTGTTATACTGTATTATCATTTGAATAATACTTAAAGCCGTCTAAAAGATAACCTAATAATAATGAGCTTATTAGGTGATCTCGTAAGTGAAGTTCGATGTTAAATTCATTATCGACGTAGAGGCAAATACTCCAACAAATGTTTTCGTTCCTGTCTGTAGACGGATTCCTAAATATCAATTATATGTATATGGCAGAATAACAAAACACCACCGAAGAAAAAAACATTTGTTTGTCATGTTCTGTCTCAAATTTTAAATTGCTCTAAATTTTAAATAAAACTTAGCTGGGATATACTTCATTTTGTATATTTCAATGTATCATTTATTAAACCATCAACATCGCCTAAAAGTATAAAATTTATAACATTAATAAACTGTGTACAATATTATTTTAAAGTTTAATCAATCCCAAATTTAGCGTCCACTAATGGTGGAAATTCAGGCTAATGGAAGATTCGTAAAATGCGAATCGGAATGTTTTATCAGTACCTACCCGAAGAAAAAAAATAATTTTTTATCTATCTCCTAAAACAAACAATCTGAATCACTACAGACGGACAGACGACAAAGCGATAAGAATAGCTCGTTTTTAAAACATATTTTTTTAAAATGAGCTAAAAAACCGTCTTACAACGAATCCGTGTTATAGGATGGCCAGGTTTACTTCGTTCCTCCGTTATTCTAGAATATACTGCGGTCCCGCCATCTTGAAAATGTCGGCAAATCTTACAACAAATAATATGGGCAATCTTGCAATCATAAAACCGTTGAGTATACATTAAGCGTGTTATGACCGCAAAGTACTCGTCCTTTGCGGTAATTCATCGATCGTCGATTCTTATCTTACTCGCAACGTCTGTTGGAAGCGAGGAGGAGGCGGAATGATTGCTCTGGAAAGGGCGCGTGGGTGTAGCAGCGATTGCAACGCATTATGGGAAGGAGAAGAGTGGGAGGACGGAAAGATCCGGAGGAAGGAGTAAGAGGAGGAAGTGGGAGGAGGTCTTCTGTGGGTGTTTCGTGATAGAATGGTTCAGCGCGTGATCCTGTTATGAGGGCCGCAACAAAAGCTTTCTCTTAGTATACAAACGCTTCAGAGCGAGTCAAGTTACCCGAATTATCGAAAATCCTGGCAGTGAATATGCGCTGAAGTATAAGCTGAACTCATTAATGTTTAGCAAAACCATTATTACCTTATAGCTCTAGATTAATTAACGAAATTAGATTTATAAATTATTGGTACGTATGAAAGCCTGAGAGTTTACACGCAGCAATGTACACTGTGCATACACGATTTTCTAAATGTTTCCTCTAACTCAAGAGGTCTCAAGTTATTCAGCTCCTTCAGAGCAGTGGTTCTCAGCCCTTTGCCTCTAGCGTCCCACCTACCACCCTTTTAAGAAAGAAACCCTGGTCCCACCATTATATAAAGAAAAACCTCACTTTTTCTAATAAATGTATTTCTTCGTTTATATGCATATAAGTAGTACATTAATAATTGGTAGACACAAAGGAGAAGGTCGATATAAAAAAGATTTACTTGGTAATTCCACAAAAATGTATTTATTTATTTTAAAAAATTAATTTTTGTGAAATTACCAAGTAAATCTTTTTATTTCCATAATACGAAGAAATTCCATCAAGTTACGCCTGATACTGTAATCTATATAAAGGAGAAGGTGCCTGAAAATCTGACCGACTGGGGTGCCAAAATGTCTTCACAGCCCGCTCTGGTCCCACCTAGACGACTTTCAAGTCCCACCGGTGGGACGCGTCCCACCGGTTGAGGAACACTGCCTTAGAGCATTTATGGGGACCGTGACGTAAGATATTTTATACTATGATGCAGACGAGCTCAAATATATTTCTTATAAAATATTTTAAATTAATTTATGAAATTTAAGAAAAGCATTCAGAGAATTTGATTCAACCTTTCGTTACTGATTGTGAGTACAACGATATGTATGCGTTTGCATACACTACAAAATATTAAAGGTGTTGAGTTTCTATATTTATTTTATAGCAACGGTAATTCGCGTATAATTAATCGTCGTCGGTAAATTCGAAGTCCAAAAAAACTTCATTTTTAACCGACCAGACTCTCGAAAGATTAATGCGCGATCTTTTCTAACCCTACCTTCCTTTAAAAAAAAAAACATCCACCACAAACGGCCATATCAACAAGCGACGATAGAACCAATTCTAATCTTATCGTTTTATTGTACAAGAGTTCACAAGCGATGCGCGTTGAGCAATTGGCGGCAATGGTGCGTAGTAGGTTACGGTCTCAGATAAGTCGCAAAGACCTTCGCGTGCGACGCCTTGGGCAAAAACATTAAAAAACTGCATTCCAATTCGAGAGATTTCTCGTGCTCGGTGTCGCGTTAAGCGGCCTCGAACGAACAACGTGCGCCAAAAAATGCAACGCAAGACCCCCGAAGCCTTCCCACGCAAGGATCCGCGAGCAAAAACATACAAATCAGCCTTATCCGTGGCCAGGTTTCGAGTACGTACATAAATTTCGAGGTTAAACTAGGCCTCCGAAAACTGGTTAAACTTGAGTTTCATTCCCGTAATAACGAATGATCTCTCTAGGAACTTCTGATGCGATCACATATCTGGTCTCTGGAGACACTCCCAAATCCACTAAAGCATTTCCGACAGCGACTGTGGTCAGCTACGTAAGCAGATTAGACGCCCCTTGATTTAGACTAAATGTAAGAGGAGACTCGATGGTCTCAATTTCGCCCGAATAAAGCCGTTTGTCTGTCTGTTACAAGAGGAAAAAATAAAATCTACTCAATGTAATGTCATGTTACAGAAATAAGATCACAGAAACAATTCCTCCAAGGTTAGAGAGTACAACGGTGTAAGAACGGATTTTCCTTGCGGACAATTTGGAGTACAACAGCACTTCCCAAAAATAAATAATGGTGAGGTGTGTGTGTGTGAACATGGATTCACGAAGTTCAGCAAACGGAAAATTTCGTACGCTCGACCTCGCATCTTTGTGGAAAACTTGAACCACAATCGATACGTATCCAAGAGCAATGCTAATATATTTCCGGCCATGATTATATCAGGGCCATTAGCGGGCGAGATGAGAAACCTCCGGGGCGGAGCGCTGACTGTGTGGATACGAGATGGGGAGTGGGGATTGCATGGGTGGTTGAGAGAGAGAGAGAAAAGATTAAGAAAATAAATTAGGAAGAGGGAAGCAAAAGGGTAGAAAGAGATATAAATGGGAGATAAAAACGAAAAGGCAAAGAACGAAAGAAGGAAGAGGGAGGAAGAAAAAGAGTAGAGGGAGAGGCGAAATTACGAGGCTCTAGGAATAGGTGCAGTGATTATCAACAGATAAGATGTAATTGCCGACAAATGACTCACTCAGGGCAATTGCTTCTAATCGATTAATTGCCCCTCCCTCCGCCCCATCAATGAGGCGGCGAGATTTATCGCGCAATCATTACAGATTTATACGCGTGAAATCCAAATTAAAACACTGAACTTCCACGCGCACACACAGACATCGAAAAAAAAATCTCTCTCGATAAATTCGACGATCTAAATCTTAGTAGATAGTTTATGCCAAAAATACGTCGATAATTTCACGAGTTTGTCTGAAAAATCGAACTTGTTCATGCCAACAATATAGGTAGTCTGTCCTTGATCATTCATGGTTAAGCCTGATTCTCGGCAGATATTTTCTTCTTCGTGGTCTGATAGCTCTTTCCCTTTCAAGTCGTCTATCAGCTGAAATCTTTTCCTACCTCTTTCTCTTTTCTTCCAGTTCTCTTTATTATATTCTGTAAAATCTGTATCTCTCCTATTATTCTTGTTACATCCCCGTTTTTCATCCTATTTCCCCATTTTATCTTTCAGCATTCTTCTCCATGGCCACATTTCGAAGATTTATAAGTATCTATAATCAGAGCCTGGTAGAGGGGGAGCCAGCAGGGCCATTTGGCCCGAGCCCCGGGCCCAGACGGGTCCCCAAAATTTATTCTAAAGATTATGTGTTCAATATATTTATTCTAGTGTATTGAACAAATAATCCTGGCGCAAATAAGCACCGATCAACAGTTAAAGGGGAATGGAGGGTTGGACTATGAAGAGATAGAGAAAATTTTACGGTCCTTTTGGTGAAAATATTTTGTCGTCCAGGTTAACGCCAGTTATAAGTATAAAGACAATTTTCGGATGATTTATTTTCTTTACTATTTAAATGAATAGGTTCTTATTAACCAAAAATCCCCTCAGCTTTACTTTCATTTTTTATTCATATATTTGTATGGCTTTCGGAGTGGGGTAAGGCCCCACATTTGTGACTGGTCGGGGCCCCATCTCACCTCTCTCAGGTCCAGGGGCGGATCCAGAAACTTCTCAGGGGGGGGGGCGATCGCCCCGCCACCTTTCGAATCCGCTCCTGCCAACTGCCCTATATTTTGAAAATCCCTACCCCTATCAGAATACTTCTTTCCCTTGTTATATAGACCTAATCTGCGGCGTATAATTGAGGATTTTTGCGCGGAATGAATTTGAGAAAGCACCCAGTGGAGTGAAATGGGGTTATCCAAGGAGGGGGCTATTGCCCCCCTTGGATCCGCCAATGATCAGGCCCCGTCTATAATAGTATATTGACGTTTTTACATAAGATAAATGATATCGGAGAATACAAATTGTGAGGCATTTCTAGATGAGCTAGAGATTTCAATTTTTAGGGGCTGTTTCCCCCCCATCATTTCCCCCCTTACGAAAGCCACGTAAATCACTGACTGATGATCTCGAAGCTTGAAAATTGGTACGATTATAGGTTTTTGTCACAACCAATGGAAAAAATCTGAAATTGTTAAAAGTCCAATTTTTAGGGTTTATTTTTACCCCACACAGAATAGGTTGAAAATGCTTGTAGAATGCAATCACGGTCTAATAGCACATTTACATAAGGATCCATAATTCCAACGTTTCGAAATCTATGCCACGAAAGTGAGAAGAAATATTAAAACAATGGGTAGGCTAACCGCAATTTGTTCAAAACAATTGTAAAAAAACAACTCCGTGACGAAAACGCGCAATCAAAGCGAATGATTTCTGAGGCAAAATGAATTTGACATATTTTATTCAAAAGAACCCCACAAAATTTGCCTCCGACATCCAATAGTGATTCTGTCATGCACAGTGGTGAAAAACTGAGCATTTTGTTTTTAAGCCCGTGTAATTTTCGTCACCTGAATTCCAGAACTGGCTTAATAAGGACGGGGTGAGAGGGTAACGTGCCACATTCTGCGTCTCCTTACGGGCTGCGCCCAAAGCGGCTTCTCGACTCTCCCGATCCTCCGTTTATATGACTGTCCTTTGTTGTGACCGGATGTCTAGTCTACGGTCACTCATACACGCACACACTCAGTCGAAAATGAGAGGAAGAGGGGTGGAGGGAAAGGAAATATTCATCATTCCGTGTTGTACCACGGTAAAAGAATTCCAACCAGCTCCAAATACTTTCCTGAAAGAACGCAAACGCAGAGAATATCTTAATCTGAGACGACCTCAAATTTGCGACCGCTACTTTTCAAAAAACATGCACAGTAAAAACGAACAAATTTTGACGGGAAAAAACGTCCGCGAAATTCTCTTTATGTAAAATTTTATAATAATATTATACTCATACCGAATTATTAATGATTACCTTCAGATTGCAATTATTTTAAGAAAAGAATGGGCGCTTCCAAAAATGTGATAAATAAAGCAGATTTTCTGTGACGAACAGATAAATTCAATATGATATCCACACCAGTTACACTTTTAATTATTTCTTTTTATATGTCGCATGTAAACTGTGTGTGTGCCATTTTGGGCCGTTTTCATAAATTAATATGTTAATTAAACTCGAAAGATTTCGCAATCAGCAGATGACGATGATCAGTCGTGCGAACCGGTTGGGTATGAATAATATTCGTGGAATACTGCATCAGACTACGTGCGTCATTTTATATTCGTATTTTCTGATTAAATTAAAAAACACTCGAAGCTCAATTATTCGTATTTTCGATAAGCCGAAGGAAATATTTTTCCCGTTCGTATTACACACAAAATGAAGTCCTATAAAATTCGCAGTTTCGATATATCGAACCTTTTCTGTCTTTCCGTTAAGATTCGATTTAACGCAGTAAGATCATAACCTGAACGATTCCAGGATTGAACTTTACTATCTCGGTCAATAGCTTGCATCAAACATACCTATTACACCTAATAGACGCAATAAACGGTTTATGATAGAACAAAAACATTCTAACGTAGACGTCCGAGGAGTCGATCCTCCTACGGCCAAATGGATGACGTCAGTTTTTCTTTCTTAAGCGCCAATCAAGGGTTATGGTCGCGATAAAGAGTACGACGTGAGTGGATGATAATGGTGGGAATCGCAAAAGAAGAGGAGGAAGATTAGGCGCGGCGGGAAAGTGAGTCATCCCGATCCTCTTTGATTCTCGGGTTTTCCCTCGCTGCTACCTCACAACTTCCCTCTCCTCCTTCCTCCTCACGTGAATCCCTTCACCTCCCGCCCACTGCCATTTTTCCTATCTCCTTCACCTTTCTCCTTTCCTCTTTGTTCCTATTGGTTCTCTAACCTTTTCTCTCTTTTTCGTCTAACCTCTTTCCTTAACCGCACCTTTCAAATAAATTAAATCCGCCCGGGAAGGTACAGGGGTAGACCACAGTGCAAAACAAAACTGTAGTTGCATAGAAACGAATGCTATAAGCAACAGTTTATATCGGCCCTTTTCCCCAAAATTCGATTAAACATGCTAACAAAAATTTCATGCAATGTAGGTATGATGCTATGGCAAACCCCCTACAATACACTTTAGACGGCTCGTAGGGAAATCCTATAAATCAGGGGTCAACTAACTTTTATTGAAAGGGCCACATAAGGTTCTTTATATACCAATGTATGGACCACATACGAACCTTATGATTACCTACTGTTCGTACTATAATTTCAAAGATTTTTGAGATTTTATTGATTATGAATTGCGTCACACGCCTATATACAGGTATATAGCATCTAAGTATTCGAAAAATATCGTGCAGATTAAAAAAATATCTAATTACACCCCCTTAGCTAATATATGAAAATGTATGTCTTAAAGAAACTGATGAACTGTAGGTCGCAGTTTAGGGACTCCTAATGCATATATACACACACACACGTCTCTCCGTCGCTGAAAAAGGGCGTCTCCATATCTGTGTTGTTTTTGTGTTTTTCGTGTGTCCTCAGCACTCCCAGCAACTCTCCAATCTAGGTAAGTGTCCACTGGGCTTCCTCCAACACTTTGTTGCCACCTTCATTATTACCTTTCCTTTAAGCTTTTATATATATATATATATATATATATATATATATATATATATATATATATATATATATATGTATATACGTATATATATTAAACAGCTTCCTCCCGCATTCAAATAGATTTCTATCCCCTAGCCGGGAATACTGGAGAGTGCGGTAAGATACAACCATCTTCGAATGCTTCTCTTTGCATTCAAGTTAGCGTTGTTGTTGACAAGGTGGTGTTTATGGGTTATCATAAGAGCATCTGAATTAGCATTAATCGAATGTGCTTAAACTCGAAATATGACATCCTTTCCCTTTAGCGTTGTTGACTCCAAGTTCTACTACTCTACATGTTTCGTTTTTGCATAGGGAATTCGTGCATCGAGATCGAACGATCACTACCTAAATCTCTGAACCAACCCTACACGTGCAACAATACCTCTGTAACGCGAAATTTGCACATTCGAAGAAAATTATTCAGGAGTTTTTTTTTAATTCGATAATTCTAATAACTCCTTTTGACCCGTTCAAATTCACGAGCCTGCGTGCTACGTTAAGAAAAAAAAACATCTCCGATCCAGTAATTTCTGCACGCGCCTAAACATATCATTTTCTCCCGTATCTCCTCCGAGATTCGATTTATATCGAGGGAATGGAGAAAAATGACGAAAGGGACTCGAACCGCCATTTGCGAATGGCATCGTGATTTAAAACTCCCCTTAAAAACGCCGCACGCGCTTCGCTTTTTTCCCTCTTGGCGGAGGTGGTTTTCGCAGAATGGAACACATTTCCTAAGAGATTGGAGCGGGAAATAAAGGTCTCGAAAATTACGACGCTGTTTATCCCGACTCGAATCGCCAACTCGTGCGAGGGGAATAAAAGAAGCCAGTGAAAGGGGGCGGGGGAGAGGGAGAGAGAGAGGGAGAGAGAGAGGGAGAGAGAGAGGGAGAGAGAGAGGGAGAGAGAGAGGGAGAGAGAGAGAGAGAGAGAGAGGGAGAGAGAGATGAGAGGGAAGAGAAATGGGATAGATGAGAGGGAGGAGATAGGGAGGGAGAGATGAGAGGGAGAAGAAAAGGGATAGACGAGAGGGAGGGGAAAGGGGAGAGATGAGGTAGGAGAAAGAGACGAAGGGCAGGAAGAGAAGGAATGGGGGCAAAGAGAATATAAAGAGGAAGCGACGGAGAGATGTAGAGATAGGAGAGGGAAAGAAGAGTAAGTAAGAAAGTGGGAGGGAAAGGGGGAAGAGAAGGAAAAGATGGAAATAGGAGGATAAACAAAGAAAGGGGCGAAAAGGGAGGATAAGATGGGAGAGAAGAATAGGATGGATGAGGAGAAAGGACAGCGAAAGGAGACGAGAGAGGAGTAAAAAAAGAAGAGGGCCAAACTGAGAATGCAAAGGAGAAGTATATAGAGAAAGTGAGAGAGAGAGAGATACAATGGGGAAGGACAGAAGAGTAAGAGGAAAGGGAAAAGAGATGGAAGAGAAAGTAGGTGAAAATAGGACAGTACACGAAGAAAGGAAAACAAACGGAGAGAAGGATGGGAAATTAGGGGGAGAGAGGAAAGAGAAGAAAGATAAGGGCTGAAAAGATAAAAGAGAGCGAATAAGGTAGGAAAGGGTAAGTTTGAAAAGAGACGAGAGATATCTTAAGAGAACCGGAAGAGAGAGGGCGAGGGATAAGAGAATACGTGACAGGAAAAGGGACGGAATAGAGTGCGATAAGGAGGCGAGGAGAGAGGATTCCCTAAAAGGAAATAGAAGAGAGAGCGGAGGATAGAAAAGGTGTTGTGTGTGAGAGGTGGAGATAAAAAAAGGGGTTGAAAGAGGGAGAGGAGAGAAAACTGGCGAGAGAAAGAGACAGACAGACAGACAGACAAACGACTTTATTTCGGGCGAAATTGAGACTACATAGTCCCTTCTTACATTTAACCCTACGTTATGAATTAGAAATGACAATAAAAATAATAACATATAAACATACAAACAGAAGACAAATACCTGAATCTAAACAAATGAAAAAAGAATAATAGGAAAAAAATAATTAAGAGATTGAATTACAAATTCGGAAACTTCTAAAAAGAGAACACCAGAGAGAGAGAGAGAGATGGAGATAGAAACTCGATGGCTATTGGAAGAGGGAGAGCAACGGTAAGGGACACAAAGGAGATGAGAGAGAGAGAGAGAGAAAATGAGAAAAGGATAGCGTGAAAGGGTAATAGAAAGAATGGGCAAGTCCGAGACGATGAAGCCCATTCTTATATTCAATCCACCTTCATATATTACAAAGAGAGATAAAATAGAGAAGTGGAGATGAAATGGGTTAATGAGAAAGAGAAAAAGATGTCGGAAAAAAAACAAAGAAAGTGAGAAAGAAAAAGCTGGAGGGAGGGAATGTCAAAGGAGGGAGAGAAATGAGGGGTTAAGAGAACGAACACGTGGAGAGAAAGAGAGAGAGAGAGGGAGAGAGAGAGAAAGATAGAGAGAGAAAGAGAGATAGAGGGAGAGAGAGGGAGAGAGAGAAAGAGAGAGAGAGAAAAAGAGAAAAAGAGAGAGAGAAAGAGAAAGAGAGAGAGAGAAAGAAAGAGTGAAAGGGGGATCGACGAGTGGAGTAAATAAAATCTTCCCCTCCAGTTAGTTGAATAGGAGCAAATGAGCCTGCGGAAGACCGGAGAGAGAGAGAGACGAAACGAGCTATTCAAAGAGATGTTTCAACGTTTGCGAGATAGATCCAATTCCCACGACCGAAGGGCTTTTTCGTAAGCAACCGATGCGTAATCCAAACTCATCCGATCTCATTCTGTTGGGCGACGGTAATTCTTCTCTCCCCCAGTTCCGCCCCGCACGAAGGTTGATTTGTCTAGTTTTCCACCACAAACATCTCTACGATCCACCTGCAAAATTTTAGTGCTTTTTTCTATATAAAAAATCGCACAATGTATTCGTTTCATCCGTCCGTCTGCCCGTGCACAAAATAACTCTGAGATGACGTTAGTTACAAACGCTAAAATTCCAGGATTGATATTTCTATATTAGAGCTACAAATTGTATAAATTTGGTGGACTTTGGACCATATGCTGGGGAGTAAATGGTGGGTACAAAGATTAATTGATAATAACTGATATAAGCTCCGAATCTGACATGACGTCAAGTCTATAATAAAAACGTTGACCGACAATAGCATCGTATTATTTACCAGTTTTTATGTGTCCCAATTTAAAGAACGTAATTTCTCTGAAACTCAAACGATATAGGTACCGTTTGCGAAACAAGGTTTTCGTTATTATGTAAACCAACAAATAACGCAAGAAAATGTCTATGATAATGGTGAATTAGATAATGCAATTTTCATTCTTACGATGCAGTAAATTTAATTAATGAATCTCTGTTATCATAAGCTTCTAGTCTTAAGATTAAAAAAATCGTTAATAAAGGAATTTTTTTAAAAAGCAAAAGAAAGTTTTTATTAAATTGTTGAAAAACCCCTTATGCTAACTACTTGTGATTTATAAGATCAGATAACTGTCAATAGCACACACTATTTCTACATGTGTGTACATCAAAGAGAGGTTTGTGAATTTCAGAACTTGAGGAGGGAGGCTGAAACCCAATCCCTTTTCACTATGTAAAACAGCGGTGTCCAATACGTTCGCCATTAGCCACGTAACGAATAGGCTATTGCGTTGTGGCTAATGCATGATTAAAAAATAATAATAATTTTACAAAAATTTTCACATATAAAAAAAACGCGATCTCAAGACGATTATAACACGATTATTTGGTGTAGAACTCGGCTGCATTGGTGTAGCGTTGATACGAGCGGTGGATGCGATGCGTCACTGCGTAAGTCGACGGTCAGTATTAGCAGCGATAAGGATCGAGTTCTGTCGAGTTCTGTTTCTGCCGTTTTGTTATTTTTAATATTAATAATAAATAATTTGAAATGTCGTTTGTAGTATGTTTTTTAATCCTTTTTTATAATGAGGCGAATACGATAAATCGAAAACCACAAGTGTGGCTAGTATCGAATTTCTATTGGACACCGCTGATGTAAAGCCACATTCACATTACACGGCACTTTTTTGGAACGCGTTATAAAAGGCCCGGGCCTCTTAACGAATCTCTATAGCTCGAAGACAACAAATAGCAAATGAAATATTAGAAGAACACAAGTTCGAGTGAAGATGCAACACCCAGGGCCGGCCCGAGGTACCGGCCAACCGGGCGGCTGCCTAGGGCGTCAAAATCTATCATCTATCTACGCATTACTTGCAAGTGAATAAATATCGGATACTGATTTATATCGCCGAGCAGGCTGGAATATTCATTGTTTTTTTCTTTATCTATAACATTTACAGAGCGATGAATAAATTAACATGTACTTCGTAATTATCTCAACAAACATTTACGGAGGGGGGCGCTAGAGTGCCATATCACCCGGGGCGCCAAAATTCCTCGAGCCGCCCCTGACAAGACCGACAATATCAGTAACTAAATCCAGTGGAGCCCAATGTTTTCAGCTTGAGAGTCATACAGCCCACTTCCTAACTCATCGCTGGCCACGTCCAGTCGAAAATAGAGCTAATGAATATTACCCGACGTTTTAAATGTTTAAATCTATCATAGAATAAAGAGGAAAAGGCAAAATATTTCCTATTTTCATTAGCGCTGCATTGTAACTGTTAAACTCATTGCGTGCAGGACATGATCCAATAGCCGAAGTTTTCGCACCGACGAATTAGGCGAATAAGCCATACTATGGCAGAAATATTACCAAATGTTGAGTTCACGTTCTGTAAAACAAAATTTTTTGCTCTCTGTAGAATATATATATATATATCATCATCAGCCTTTTTCAGTCCACTGACGGATGAAGGATGTATATACATACACACACACACTAGCGATAGTTTACCCGGCGTTGCCCGGGATTCAGAACAGTGTAAAAATGACCTAATTAAAAAAACACGAAAATCTATATTAATTTATAATGATTATAATTCGTTCAATAATTAAAGTGACTTAGTATTTGGTTAAAGTAGAAATCGCTGGAAAATTTTTCGGAACCCTGCTATCGATATAAAAACAGTTCTCCATATTTTGTTTAATACTGTTTAGATTATAGCCATTCACTATAATACGAAGTTCACAGGTAAATTATTTCTGATTTAATTTGGCAAAATAATAAAACCCTGCACGTCAAATTTTTGATTTTTACGTGTTATCTTGTGGGAAATACAAAATTATCCCCTGGGGTCGAACCCGGATCTTTTCGCGAGATTTTTTTTGCCTAAAACCTTCTCAGGGATGACAGAAAAGCATGCGCAAAGTTTGAAAGTTTTTTGGACTTTGTATTCTTGAGTTATTAAGGTACAAACATACAAACATTCCCCTTTATATATTAGATGTTCGCATACAAATGCGGGTTAGCCCTTGGGTGAGATTTTCCCGTTATTTACCGCGGACTTCGTTGTAATAAAATATTTACACTTCTGAAATTTCGATACAAGACTTTCACTTCCTATCCCGTTGATTAAACTCCGCCGCTTCGGATAACGCAAATAACACCGCGCAGATCAATCTCAAAATTAAAACCTTCCGTTTACTTCTAAAAAAGGAAAAAAACCCGATGTATCGTTACCATAAGATATAATGGTCGACAATCCCTATTTCCGTGGCGGGATTCGAACCAACAGTTTCCATTGAGACTTTTTTAAAGTTGTTAATATTATACGTATAGAACATCCGTCTACGTATCAAAACGAACCTTTTATGAGCGGGGACTTCCCCGCGTTTCATGACCGCTCTACCACATCATTGGTACAAACTGATCTTTGGCGACCTCTTGAAGAAACCGAGTCGACGTAAAGAGCAATCGGCGTGCCGCGGTAAAATTTGAAATCATAGGTAAGGGAAAAATACCATTTTATTCTTTTATTGCTAAAACCATCAAATATCTCATATACTAAGATTTCTTAAGCTGTTTCCGCTATTTGAAATCGAGACCAAGTTGCTTTGTAAAAGGGAGAATTGGAATTTTTATCATAAGATTATTTCCTAATCCGGACTAAACGATTTGAAAATGCAGATTTTAGCAATAATTATCTTCATCTGTGCGGGGAAGGCGATTTTATCTTTTTTGTTGGCTACAAGGTGGTAAAACTGTTCTACACAGTCTCGATAAATTTGGTTCGGTGTGCCGCGAAGTTCAAGAACACTGACCTACTGCACGCGCTCTCGAAGTTTGAAAATTTGCGTGTCACGCTACGCCTACGACAGCCGATCGTCAAGCTTACTAGACATCGCCTGCCATCGCATACCAAGGTCGGGATTTCGAATCCCTCCGAGGAAATGGATGTTTGTACTAATCATTCCGGGTCAGATGTGAGATTACGATTTTGCTTCAATTTTTTTAAATTTATAATAACGACGGCAATGCCAATTTGACGAGAAAGACTAAAAATAGATTGACCGATAATGCGAATGCTATTTTCGTTGAGTAGAAAAAAACAAACATCACAAAAACAGTAGACTTTAAAAAAGTCTCGATGGAAACTATTGGTTCGAATCCCGCCACGGAAATAGGGATTGTCGACCATTATATCTTATGGTAACGATACAAAATATTCCTTCAGATGTGTCAGTAAGCCAATTATAAAGACGTTAATACATTCCAAGTGTGCGCCACGTAAGAGCCAAGGACCTCCGCACTTTGATGCCAGCCGACGCACTTTCGAGCAATGCGCGAATATCAGCAAAAGAAACGATGATTCGCTGGCACACTCGTCAACGTTATCAGCACGAGCGATCGCGGTTGGTGTAGCTGCAAAAGTGAAGCCGCCGACTTTCTTTTTCGAACAAATAAAAGCCTTGTGCTTCGCTTTGAGACCCATGTTAGCCTTATTCCAGACTCCAAGAGTTCATCTGCCAACACAATACTGCAGAAAATTAACTTTTTAGCGAAGAAAAACTCCGTTTCATTCCCAGCAATCCTTCAAGTAATCGAGAATAAACGATCGATATATGTATCGATTCGCAGCCCAGAACCTCGAAAGACAATCGTTCGATTAATCGATATCTCGAAGACGATCCTGCTAAACCACTACGACTAGAACGTATATGACCGGAAGTATCGAAAACTTTATAGATATATTTTCTAAACATTAACTTCTTGACACCAACCCAATTTCAGAAAATCCGAGTTTAGTCTAATCATCGTTATATAAAATTTCCACGTCACTCGATCGATTGCAAAATATCGAAAATAATGGTAAAGAGGGAAATCGCAAAGTGAGAGAAAGTGTTCCGACGCAATAATATAGGGAGAGAGAGAGAGAGAGAGGAGGCGAATGGAAGGGGAATATAGAGTGGAAAGAATTCAAAGAAGAGTCCCAGAGGCTAAAATAGAGAGTGATATGGCGGAGAGGGAGGAAAGAGGGAACAACTAGAGAGCAAGAAGGAGAGGAACGCAGGTGAGAGTATTAGATGTTGGTTGAGCGCACATGTGTAGGCGTCGGAGACTGGGGTGCCCAAGAAATCGATTCCGGCTGGGATACAGACGAATCCGAGGTTGGTGGAGGAGGAGGAGAGCGTTGGGAGATAGATAGAGAGAGAGAGAGAGGAACTGAGGGAGAGAAGCGCCGGAATGGGGAGGGATATACGGAGCCAGAATTGGGTTACAATGTAAAAGGGAGAAGGGTAAAGGGTGTCTGCTGGGTGCGGGAGAAATTTCGGAAGAGAGGTGGCTATAGCGGAGGAGAATGAGAGTACGAAAGAGAAATAGAGAGAAGAGAAAGACGATAGAAGTGTGGAAGTAAATGAAAATATAGAGAAAGAAAGAGGGGTGAGAAATGACAGAGGGGAAAGCAGAGTAAGAGGGAAGAGAGATGAAGAGATACAGAGGAAGGAAGGGAGACAGGGATGGGGAAGGGAGAGAGGGAGGGGAGAGAGAAGGGGAGAGAGAGGGGAGGGAGGGAGAGAGAGGGGAGGGAGAGAGAGGGGAGGGAGAGAGGGGAGGGAGAGAGAGGAGGGGAGGGAGAAAGAGGGGAGAGAGAGAGAAAAGGGGAAGAGAGGAAAGGGAGAGGGAATTAATAGAGATGGAGGGAGAAGAGGGAGAAGGGGGAAGAGGGGAAAGTGAGAAGAGGGAGGGATAGAAAGAGGGGTAAAAGAGGGAAAAGGAAAAGAGAAGGGGGAGAATAAAGAGATGGAGAGAGGAGAAACATGATAGAAAGGAAGAGCCAAATGAGGGGAAGAGATAAAAGGGGAAGAGGAAGGGAAAGAAGAGTGAATGTGGGACAAAAGCATTCAATCGATGAACATTTCGTTCTTTTTTTTCAATTAAAGGTCTTTCTCGAATTAATTCCATGGAATATTTTTCGATACGAAAATGTTTCGTCGCACGACTCGAATGTGCGCGACTAATGTTGCATTGTGCTGCGATCTGGAGGCCGCCGGGAGAACTAAAGCTCCGAGAGGGGGATCATTTAAATAAGTAACTGCACTCCGTTACTTTTAATAATTTTCCTGTAACTGCGGTTCGTGAGATATGCCGTATTAATCAATGCTTCTTTTTCCATCCAAGAAACAAAAAAAACATTTATCGCGCATGTAATTCCACGAATGCGCATTTGTGACTTGGAATCCAATTGAAAATGTATAAATTAAGTAAAACAGAAACTAGAATTTATGATGGTTCCTATATAGAAATGAATTTTCTTCCCATATTCCTTTTTTGTAGTACACCGGCTTACTATATAACTTCCACACAGCTTTAATATTTGCAGTCTTTTTTCCTCGGGTACCTTGCTGCAGAAGATCGGCTATTTGCGAATCCTTGTGCAAATATCACAGGTATAAAATATAATATGTACATATAAACAAAGTCTTCCAAAGAGGGCGATGACCTCTGGATGGCAATGCCAACCTGAACAGTCTTCGATAGAAAGAAGATTTTAACATTTAAAAGGTAAGAAAACAATAACGAACGACTGAGCGTGAGAAACAACAATAGGACGGCTTAAAAAAATCTCAGAGGGTAAAGTTTGTCGCTAGATGAGACGCCATTAGGCGCAGAATGACTTTGCGTAATGAAAATACAAATAAAACGAATACCTATATACTTGACGTGAACGGGATGCCATAAATTCCTCGAATCCGCTTCGTAAACGTAGTAAAAATAAATGTATCGAAAAATTTCAAGAACCGGTAACAAATACAAGCAGTTCTCTTCTCTAACAATAAAGCCTGATAAATTCTAAAAATAACAAGGTAATTCGTTACCTATCATACGGAGAAAACAATAAATCGAGAGAGAAATACCTATAAAACATAGCCCTTGAAGACACGTCCATTTAGCAGCATTTCCTCGGAAACGATCTATCATTTCTTCCTTCCGAATGGATTCAAACGAAAAAAACGACGAGAAACTGACGATATTTATTCGCTTCAAAAACATCCAGAAACTTCCACTAAATTTCGGAATTTGAGCTGATAAAATTTTTGCAGCAACAAATAGCGTAATTGAACCTGCAAGAGCAAACCGACGGATATTCATCTGGAGAAAGAAAGTGTCTAATCAATTTATCTACGCAGGGTCAAGAAGGAAATCATTTTAGCAGCGCCAATTTTGCTCGCGAACGTTAAGAGCTTCAAACATATACCATATTCATCCAAGAAACCAAAATTCAAAGGAAGTGTTGAAACAATCGCTCAATACGATCGCAGCGTACTTGCGGTATAATCACGAACCGTTTCGAAATGGATTTTACGTCGGATGCTATTGAGAGAAAAAATGGCACCACTCTGGTCAAATCAAGTCCCGAAATAAAAATAAACTGCACGACATCGCTGTTTCCATTTTTTTAATCGTAAAATAAAATCTCCGTACGTAGCGAAAGCTCCTAAATACTTAGGATTATCCATCCGGTTAATTTAGAACATAAAAAAAACCCTCAAGGTTTCCACGCATAAGGTACAACGGCTTTCGGTGCGATCCGGATAAACGCCTCCCCATCGTCACTACGGTAACAGGTACTTACGAAATACAGAGTTTTACGAAATCTAAGATAATTCCATCAAACGCTCGCTTTTGTTCACCTTCGATGTGAGCTCACGAGAGAGAAAAGTTAAAAGGTTTCGCGCATTTGGGAAGATTCCTAGATACAAAAAAAAACAACGGAAGGGGGTAGGAAAAGAAATTACGCAACCTTCTATTTCGTTGAGTAATGAGTATCTTTCGTTAGGGGACAACTACCTCGAAATTCCTCAAGTTCAAAGACAAGTGTGGAAATTATTGAAGTTTACGTGCATGGGAGCACATGCCCTGGTTAGATATGCGATCGAAATGCTAGAAAACGATAAATAATGCATGATGTAATTGGTTTCTCGTTGATTTTCTGCTCGGAAAATTGAAAGCAAATTCCATCGCGTAGTTAAAATAAATTTGCCGAGAAAAACGTGATGAATAATTAATGAAGCGGAATCTAGTCAAATTTGCACTCATAAAGAACTATAATTATAAAAAAATTGCTTCGCTAATTTCTCACGAACGTAGTCAAACGAATCGTACAGCGGTGAAAGCAATGTTTGATTAATGTAACACTTTCACTTGGCTACAAGAGTTTCTTCTTACGTGGATCCGCCACTTGATAACTTGGATAGGCCTTTTATTGAAAATGTTTATCCTTCTACGCTGCTGTTCTAGCATTTAGTCTCGTTTAAAGTAAAACAAAACATCGGATCATTTTTATAATGAATGCACTCATAGAGTTATATATACCATTCAACTTAACAGCTAAAAAAAAACGCCATCCTAGCAATTTAGACGATGAAAGAAGAGCTTAACAGTAAAAATACCAACCCGAGTAAATGAATTTTTTTTTAACGGAAAACGCTTGATAACGCTGGGAGCATATTCGCGATCATCCGATCTTATCGCGCTGAACAAAAATCTCGTCGGCTGATGGACGACGTCTGGTGAAACAGACCGAGAGAAAAAGCGAAAGAAAGAGAGGCCATTATATATTTCGCACGCAACTTAGTAAGAGTCTCTCTCTCTCTCGCTTTTCCTGGAGATACGGAAAAATCTTTAACGAAGCACTCCATCGCTAAATTATTCCTAAAAGATAAAAGTCTACTCAGTAAATGCAGCGGATGAGTAATGAGATGGCAGCCGTGATAGAGAGAGAGAGTGGGAGAGGAAAGGGGAGATAAGGAGAGTAAGAGAGAGGAGAGAAAGAACAAAATGGAGAGAGAGAGAACAAAAGGGAGAGAGCAAGATGGAGGGAGAGAATACGAGAGGGAGGGAGAGAGACCAAGAAGAATGGGGAGTGAGAGAGAAAGAGCAAGAGAAATGAAGAGAGAGCATGAGGGAGGGAGAGAAGGAAAGAGTAGGAGAGAGAAGGGGAGATACAGAAAGGGGAGACGAGAGGAAAAGAGAGGGAGAGAGAACTAGATGGAGGGGGAGAGAGCAAGAGGAAGGGAGAAAAGAAAGAGAGGGGGGAGACAGCAAAGGGAGGAGGGAAACAGAGAGGGAGGAAGAGAGGGAATGGAGGAGAGAGCGAGAGAAAGAGCGAGAGAAAGAGCTAGAGGGAGAGAGCTAGAGAGATGGAGATAAAGAAAGAGTAGAAGAGACAGATAGAGAGAGAGAGCAAGAGAAGGGGAGACGAGGAGAGGAAAAAAGAGAGAGGAAGAGACCCAGAGTAAGGGAAAGAGAGGGAGGGAGGGAGAACAGAAGGGAGCAGAAGAGATAGGAGAGAGAGAAGGAAAAGACCTAAGAGAATATAAGACAAAAACCAAGCGATAAACATCGAGGGAGGTGAGACAGCACAGAGAATGGAGGAGAAAAAAGAGAGGGAAAAGGAATGGGAGAAGGGCAAAGAGGCGAGAACGAATACGGAAGGAGAGGGGGAAGAGAGTGGGGGCGATAGGAATGACGCAAGGGAGACAGAAAGAGGTAGGGGAAGCGAGGAAGGAGGAGGAGAATTGGAAGAGGAAAGATGTCACCGGGGAGGGGGAGGGGGGGGGAAGGAAATAGGGATGAGGAGGGAAAGGGGACAGAGGTGCAACGCTACCTCTCCGTTAAAGTCCTATGCTATAGGAAAGGGGGACATCGCGAGAGACCTTGCCATCCTTAACTCTCCTCTCCTTCCAAAACCCCACACCTTTCCTCTGCCCTCCCACGTCCCTCTCTCCTACAATGTGCACTCCCCGGAATACCTCATAGGCCGTCGTGGAAAGCCGTCTCACCCCCCCCCTCCCCCCCGCTCAAACCCAGCCCCGACGCATTCCCTGACCTCCGCCACGCCTCCGCGCCTCGCCCCCTTTACCTCCACCCACGCCTCTCTTTCGCCATCACGACTGACCCCATCCACCCTACCCTCCGCCCCACCCTCCCCTCCTTAATTTCCATAAAAACGGCCCCCGTCTTCTACTCCTCCGCGACCACGAGGAGGTCGCCACCTTCTTTATAAAATCTAGACGACGCGCGAAGTGCGCAGGCGCGACGGAAGAAAGTAAAGCGGCGAGGGGGCTTGGCAACACATGCACATCTTTTACACGTCGCTATCACGTTTCTTCTTCCCATTTCCCCATCGCACCCAACTCCCCCCCCCCCCCTTCCCGAAAACTTCTGCTCCTCCCCCTACCTCACTTGCAGGAGCACGCGGTCGGCGGGTGAAGGAGAACCCGAGAGTCGGAGGAGGGGTAGAAAGACACGAAGCCAACGGTTGTATTGCAGGTCCTGCGTTTCTTGTCGTTTATTTTTCAATTTTTGGGGTTCCAAGCCAAGAGTCTGCGATCACCTACGTTCTTTCACGTGCTCTCTATAACTGCATGCAATGCACCGTCCAAAATATGCCACCACCGAAAAGTTGTACGGGATATACACTCAACATCCTGGCTTTATTTTTATGTTTACCAATGCTGACATAATATCAGGGGCGTTTCTAACGTGGGTACAATAGGTACAACGTGCGGACGGGCCCCTCACATTACGGGCCACGAAGTAATGCAGTACAATTCAAGGATGGTGCGACCAGCTCGTTGATTCTTGCTCAGGAGCTTGCCATAGTGATCGTAACCACGCATCGCACATTCGGAATTTTATCTTAAATTAAATTAATCACTTTAATTAAATTTAACAAATTCTGAAAATGAAAATTATAATTTTTATAGCTTATTGGTGCAAACTGGCCCCTTAAGAAAATTTCACCGAGTAGTTTGAAGTCTTAAAAACGCCCTTGCAAAATATATAAAAAAATGTAATCTTTATATTTGGTGCATATATACAGTGCCGGAGTTTCCCCGGGCCCCGGGCGGGATGGGCTTCGCGGGCCCCAGTCTCATATACCTTTATATAGGGAATGTGCTACTGGCCCCATGAAAGTGCACATTATGCCATCTAATTTAATACATCGAGTATAATAATCTAAATAATAACAATCTACTTAATAATATAATTAATTAGAATAATATCTTTATATAATAATTCACAAGTGTCAGTCTGTCTGCCCCCCCACCCTGTATCTCAAAAGCCGTTTGTCGAAGAGATATGCAGTAAACTGCGTGTTGTTTCTACGAGCTAGGAGGTCCCTAGAAAATATTTTCATAAAGTCCCGGGTTCGAATCCAGGTAGCAATTATATTTTCCCATAGGTTTACACGGGATTTTCGATTTTTCAGAGTGCAAGGTTTTTTTCATTCATTCATCAAAATACGTAAATATGGACTGATTTTCTTCGTTTTTGCTTTATTCGACGGATAAAACTCTATACTGTCTTATTCTTGAAATGTTTACATGTTACACTGTCGAAGTTCAGAAATACGCATTCTTTTTCGAAATTTTCCGGATTTTTCATACTCATTCCGGGCGTTGCCAAGCAGACTCTCATTGTTGCCTCCGGTTCATTTAATGCAAATTAAACCTAAAAATAGACGCAAGAAAAGCGTTATTCGCTTCTAACTTTAGCTTGAGCATCGAAATTAATGAAGCATAGCAACGTAAATATTTAAGGATACTTATTCTGTTGACTGCGTATGGGAAGCGTTTCTAACGATTTAATCGAAGCAAATGAATATTCATTTCATCGTTTGAATGCTGGAATCTTACCTTTTTGTAAGTAGAACCATCGTATTATACATCTGTAATGCTTATTAATGCAAATAGGCTCACGCATAAATTAAAAATTAGACGAGAATAGGAACGCACGTTATCATTTTCACACATTATACGGTTATCTTCTCTTCAATGATAATCTAAATAAACTGTTGCATTGACGTCGCCTTTATAGTATGTCCTGCAAGAAGTTAAAAGGAGTCGTTGATAGACACTTGAGGGAAAGTGACTGTTTGTGAGTTCGTCGATAAGGGTGCAACGATAATCATTGAAACTAAGGTAAGGTAGATTTTAAAAATTTTCCCCTACGAATATACCGCGATATTAAACTAGCATTGAGTAACTCGGTGACATTGTGATCACGTAATTGCTCTAATATATTGCTGTAAAATCGCAGAAAATTAAAAAATGTCAAGGAGTAGACCAGTGAAAAGGAGAGCTATTAGCCCAGCTACAGCTGCCAGAGAAAGGAAGAGGAGACGGAGATCAAACGAAGAGTACTGTAGGAAAGAAAGAGATGGATTGTCCGTGAAGATGAGAAGCGGAGAACTCAGGAAAGACAGAGGAATTCGGAAGCACGCAGGACTGACCGTGAATACGAGGAGAGGAAAACGCAGGAAAGAGAGAGTGATGCGGCAGCTCGTAGGATTGCCCGTGAAGATAAGGAGCGGAGAAGGCAAGAAAGACATAAATAGGGAAACACGTCAAATGAATAAGGAAAAAATCGGTACAACATACATTGTACAAACTTTCTCATGTACCTACGTACTAATGCGTCGTTTAGTTATCTTTAGAAAATGAAAATCGTATGAGCCTGTTTTTAGAAAATTCAATTTTTGTTAAAGTTGCCCAAGAATAAACAAGCCTTATATTCATTCGTTGGGAAAAATGAAATACGTAGTATTATTGAAGACGTATACTCAAGTAACTGTACGAAATTTGATCAAAATCGTTGGAGCCGATTCTGAGAAAATCGAATTATTGTTAAAGTTGCCTAGAATAAACGAGCCTTATATTAATTTTTTGAGAAATATGAACTATACAGTATTACTGACGATGTAAACTTAAGTAATTGTACGAAATTTGATCAAAATCGTTAGAGCCGTTTCTGAGAAAATCGAATTATTGTTAAAGTTGCCTAGAATAAACTAGCCTTATATTCATTTTTTGAGAAATATGAACTATACAGTATTATTGAAGACGTAAACTGAAGTGACTGTGCGAAATTTGATCAAAATCGTTAGAGCCGTTTTCGAGAAAATCGGATTGTTGTTAAAAATGCGTAGAATAAACAACTCTTAATTATTGATCAATGTCAACCATTTCTATATATATACTCTGCTCAGTATGATAAAATGCCTAAGTACGAGATTTCATTCATTTTCGTTCGACCGTCTAGGCTCCAGCGCCAGTAACAGACAGACAGACGGCATTGCGAAAACCACTTTTTCGGATTCAGCGACACCTAAAACGTGTATTTCCGTAAAAATCTTGAGGTCGAATTTTTTCGCGAAAACAATACTTTCTCGATACTTCGTATGAGAAAGTAAAAAGGCGATCTAACCTAGGGCCGAACTATTTAGATTATTTGCAAGCGTAGCTGCAACTGGCTGCTAGTAATATAATAATTAACCTAAATATCTACTAGAAAAAACCTTGTTCTCGGAACAGATTGTGATGTTGTGCTCATTATATTGAGGATTAAGCAATATCGAAACATTATCTTTTTATTTTTTCAGCAAAAGATTATACACATTATTAGCATAAACAAATAAGGCGACAAGCAGTGTGATAATGTACCTAATGCACTAAACCAGATGTACAAAAGATAATCAAATAAAAATATTCGATCCGAATCAGGTCCCGGAGTTAGCGGTTGAACCGGTTAAAATAACTAGAGAGTATGCTATAGGGACCCGTGCTTTAGACGTCCGTGACGTAGGGGCCCCCGAACTCAAGAAAATGTACTTGAACCGTCCTTCTTTTCTATCTGCAATAAATGCTCCTATGGAAGCATAAATTTCGTTGACTCATACATTTAATTTTTCCGTTTTAAAATCTTGAGGATGAATGGACGACTAATTTAGATATTGGACTTTGTGCCGCTGTTCCTCCATAGTGGCGTCTCGATGGGTCCCGCAACCCCCAAAACGTGGGTTGGGGAAGGTGCGCCGTGATTAGCGGACCCCATCATGATCTGATCCCCGAATCAAGGGGACTTTTTACTTTTTAATATATCAGTAGTGTTTGTTTAAGGGGCATTGTTTATTAATGCAACGGCAATGGTAAGGAATTCAACCTGAAAAATATCTAACAAGGGGAGGACCAGGCATCGATGTCACGAAGCGTGACCAAACTTCGCTGGTAAATAGAAGGATAAAAATAAACAGACGTGTCTTGGCTTTTGACTACATAGACACTAATTCGCAAGAAATCGGGGGTTTATTGAAGATTACTGCGCCCCTTAGTGGAGGGTTTATTTTTAGGTTGTCAGGGCTGTCGACTGGCTAAGGTGCTTAGACTACAAAGCTGATGCTTGTTGTTTTGAGTTTCGAATCCGTGTATTTTTTAAATTTTTTTCGAAAATTTCTTTTTGGAAAAATTTTTTGAAATTTTTTTTGTTTCTTTTTAGAAGAAATGGTTTTTTAAATTTTTTTGTTTGTTTGCTATCCTATCTAATAAAATTTAAAATATTCGCGTCTGTTGGTTAAAGTAGCTTAAAATCGAGATAGTAAACGCTTTTCTTGACTATCAAATCCCATAAGATAGAAAATATTGGCGATTGCTCATTTTAGAAACGTAAAAAAGAGAGATAAACGCGTTTGTTTGATACCCTATCCAATTCGATCGAAAATATTAGGATCTGTATTATAATTAATATTAATTAGATGGAGAATATTTTTTTGTTTATGATGCATAACAGTCTTTGTATATGTGGTATGAGCAACGATCTTTTCCGTATCCTGTGCGTTTTTTTCTTCATAGTGTGTGTGCGTGCGTGTGGGTTAATACATCTTGTATTCTTGCATTTTGAATTGTTAGTCCTCTCTCCATTACAATAAAATATATTTTCAAAATAGTAAAATATTTTGCTAGCTATATCTTCCTGCTGTTCAACAATATTACTGCTTTAAAATTTATTTATAAGTTTAATTAATTTTTAATGAATATGTAAGCAAGAGTAACTGTTTCTCTCACGCATACGTTTACCTTGCATGAATTGCGTAATTTGTTTTTCTTAAAATAATGATCCAAGGCATGTTTTCAGAAGAGAATAAAACTTATGCCAAAAAGTATGTACTTCATTGTCAAAGATTTAAAAAATGCCAGCACAGGGATTCGAACCTCAAAACAACAACTAGTGAACTAGTGTCTATGGGGTCAAAAGCCAAAACACGTGTCTGTTTATTTTTATCCTTCTATCTACCAGCGAAGTTTAGTCACGGCTCGTGACATTGATGCCTGGTCCTCTCCTTGTAAGATAATCAAAGGTGTGGGGGCACACTATTTGTTCCGGGGGGCCCCAGATTTTCCGGTACGACTCTGGTCCTCACTAGATTAAGGATCCGCGGTGAGGCATTCGAGTTTATAAGAAAAGGGCTGCCGGACAGCGCAGGGAACCATTTTGAGTATAAGTTTTATCTATCGATCTCTCATGTTCAAAGGAAAATTAATATTACGGAGGTCCCTTCTTTTATAAGTGGATTTATTCTCACAAAGTTTATGTTAACTACTTCCTAAATATAGCTACCACGTGTTATATATCGTTAAATGCCATTTGGAGACTGACATTTTTTATAGTGGAGGAAAAGGATAGTAAGGGGCCCGGGAGCATGAGAAATATCAGAGCCCGGTATTTCACTTCCTCATGCCGGGCCCCGGGCGCCCGCCCGGTTCGCCCATGTCTGTATCCGGCACTGCATATATACCACAAGTTCATCACATCTTCAGCTTCCTTTGCATTCAAATATGCGAACTTCGAACACTTTGAATATAGCAAATACAACGCTCGATCGAATTTGGCAATGCATACGAAACTTTGAGATACATTTGCAGAATCCTGATAATTAATGAATATGAACCGGCCTTGGTAGAGGGATGGTTAGCGTGCCTGCGTCTTAGTCATAAAGTCGCGGGTTCGAATCCTGCTTTGGGCATGGTTACTGTAAAAATCTCTTAGTAAAAGGCCGTAGATATGCTGTTTAAGAGCTATTGAAAATAAATAAACAAATAAGAATAAATAAACTGCCTTAATGGTTGCCGAATGCCTCTAAGAAATAACTTGATTCAATTCCATGAAATTTTAAACGTTTATATCCAATAACAATTTTCTTGCGCGCAATCTGAATGGTTATACAAAAAGCCGCAACGTGGCGCTAGCAAGCAATCTCTCTCTGCCTGCCACCTACAGAAGACAGTTTCAACTTGTTGATCCTAAGGCGAAGTTAATGGTCGAGATTTCGATGGAGGATAAGCGGACACGTCTGCTACTGAAGTGGTTGCGAGATATGTACCACGCTAGGTGGCGTATAGAGCAGAGTAACCACCTCAACCACTTTTTATAACGAGGATGACCTTAGTCATTAACCTCCAATTGCACCAAAAAAGCTAGAGCACTCTTAAACCTCGAAATATCTACCGTCGGGAGTGAATACAGAGTTCGTATGACGCGATATAAAATGCAAATCGTGAATTTTCACGAAAATATATTCAATTCGCTCTCTAAGAATTCGAAGTTTTAAAGAACACTCGTGTATCTAAAATTCGGAAGAATGTGTTTCCACTTACGAGTAAATGGTAGATTAGAAGCATTGCAATATAATGACTACTAATCTTACTAATGAAAAATAACACACGGTGAAAATAAAAACGAATAACTGAATATTAAATCTATTTTATTGTATTATTATTACAATCAAGAAGTCATAGTACACATTTAATGAGGACGGATCATGTTTTTCTCGAGTTTATCCCCAGATGTGACGCCACCTGAATGCGAATAAACAAGTAGATACATATCGTCTTGTTGCTGTTTCCAACGCCAATAAATATAATCATCATCACACATCAATGCAATCATACTCTCCGTATGATTAAAATAAACTTTTAATGAAATTATAACTTATGACGTATTTGCTATAGTATTATTACTTAAACTCCGCTGGCTAATTTACTATACAGCCAAATATGTGCGCACTAATTAGATTAATATGCTACTTTAAAATGCAATAAATACTGGTGTAAAACAAATGTTAAAAAAGAATTCCATGCCAGGGATAAAAAAATGATAAATGTTTGCGATTCTAATATTAACTCAGAATATTAAACAATATTATCATATTTTGCGTTTTTTACACTTATGGCCCTAAATGCGTGACAGAGTAACATACGGCTAACTATGGTTTCTCCAAACCAGCAGCAGAATATAAAATTACGCAGATGCTAAGCGTAAAGTGAAGGAGGCGTAGCGCATAAGCTATCGAGGCTTCGCGTAAATTATTCATGGGCGAATGGAAAAATAACGCCGAGAGATTAGATGGAAGAGATAGGAGCATACCTTCCATTGAAAATTTTCATTTGGTTGAGGAGAAATTGCTCAGAACCCTCCAACGCAACCAAAAAGAAAACGAAGAAAGCTTAGGAAGCAAAAACACCATACCCCTCAGATCAAGGTTTATTAACCTTTTCGTATGTATGGGCCCCTTACCAGATTAGAATATGTACAGTACTGGACTTATAATCTGGCAAGCTTGGGACAGGAATCTTAGTGGGTTTTGGTATTAAATTAATAAGACTGACATAATACGTTAGCTATGGAGATCATAGTTCTGCAACATAAATATAAAATTCCTATAATACTGATCAGCTGCAACAAAAAAATCAGATAAAGCGGATTATGGTTCGCATTTACGCGGTTTGGTTTAACACGATGTCGGTTTGGTTGAGTGAGGAAAAGATGGATCAGACAACCAGAGAGCATTGTTTATATGCTTAGATAGCCAGCAACAACTCGATTTGTAAATATATGCGCATCAAAGACATATTTTTGTGAATTTCAGGACTTGAATAGGGTGTCTGAAGGATTATGGAAGCTTTTACAACGTAAAACCAGGTTCATATAACACCTATATTTTCTCATAATACGAGTATTTTTCGGAACGCATACTCCGTGTTATAGGAGGGCCGGGTTTAATCACTTGGAGAAATTTAAGAAGAGTTAATAGGCATTTAACGATAACAGCCAATTCGCCAAAACAAGTACTGCCATAACAGGTTTAACCGCTAGATTTAAGTAAGTTAGAAACGACAGAAAGAAAACCGTATTAAACTTTGCCTTGTTTTCTTTTTAAAGCAAACTGTTTTTAAAAAATTTCGCGAAGAAAAATTATCGAATAATTTTTTCCTCACAATGATTGTTTCTGTCGAACCGCATGGCATGAAAGGAAGACTTCTCTATTTTTAAACTCCTACATTTCCTCTCGCATTCTTACCCGCCATTCTGTCTTACAATAGAAGAATTGACGTGAACCTCGACAAAGCATCAATTCTTTCGAGGGAACGGGAAAAGGGTCTACGTGTTTCAATAGAAACGTATCACCCCGTGCAAAGGAAAAAATACGTATGGTTTGTGACACGAGTAGTCACATTCATCCTCACTGACAGGGTACGATCGAAATATAAAAAAGGTACAAACTGCAGCGCGTGTCTGACTTCTGCAATGCCCTCATTTCCCCTAGCGAGGTCGCCTACGTGATTTTTAGCGTGATTTTTTTTGCAACACACGTTGCACCGATTTCTTCCATTTGGTTTTCATCCGTATGGTTAAATCGATAGCGTTTTAGAATAATTATCACGAGGCGTTCAAAAACAAAATAACTTGCCCAATTAAACTCACGGACGCGATTTTAAGCATCCCGGAAGATTGTCGCCGAGAGTGCTCGTGAGCACGGAGAGGCTCGCTAGAATCAGGTTGGAAACCTGCTTTACACAGTAGAATATACGACGAGCATCCCGCAAAAAAAAATCCAGTCCGCAGCTGGGAAGCCATATTCGGCGAGTGGATCCGTCGAAAACAAAAGAAAAACAATCAAACGAGCCGCGCTGGAACTTCCCTTTCTTTTCGGAAGATCTTCCAACTACGGAGCAATCTCCCTCTCACTAGTACAAATGGTAATAAAGACATTTGAAAAAAAAATCCGATCAAAACGGTTATTATAAGCAAATACACAAGATTGAAGATTTAATTAAGTCTTACGGAACCCTATCTCATCTTATCCTAAATCTTATGCAACCCTTGAAACTCTTGAATCGTTAAAGACTTCCCTAAAAGATTACCGACAAAGCTACCAAGGAAACTCGCTATGAAATTGGACAAGGATATTAATTTTATGGGTTTTAGTCAACAGATTATTTCAAGAGGTGTGCCGTCCCACTTCCGTTCAAAATCTCTATGAGTGGGTCGACTCACCAATCAGCCGAGCACGAGGTTACACGATCTTACAACACAAAAAGAAAAACTTATGGCGTCATTCAATTTTTTTGCTATATTACTGTGCGAATATAAGATCGTTGGCGATGATAATTATCGCGGAATTTTCTTCGATGGTTTATCGAACTAAATTGCATAAACATACCCTAATTAAAAAATTGTAAAATGTTTGAAACCATGTGTAATTAGACAGTTGACATCAAACAATAAGCAGATGGGATCATTTACTTATCATGATGGATGGTTTTATAGCAACCAACTTCATCATGGAATGAAAACATCGACACAATCCAACCTCTATAACTCGAACGTTTACGACCACAATTCTGTATAACTCGAAGGAGATATTTCGTTCGCTTGATTTCCTATAAGTGCAATCTTTGTTGATTTTCCTTGAACTTCGACTCGTTATTGATTCCAGCCCATCTAAAACAGTTTTCTATGAGTACATATATATACAGTAAAACTCGTTTAATACGAATTTGAGGGGACCAACTCATTGCTTCGTTATAAGCGTGACTACGTTATATACGAGAAACATGGTTTTTGGCCCATACATCCCATATAACACGTATACACATACAGTAAAAGCTGTGCTATCCGGCTATTTAGAACCGGCCACCCTTAGATACCGGCAATTACACAAATACAATTCGTTTTGTATTTCTTTTTCTTTTTTATGAATTTTTGTGTGAATAGTATATGTGTAATACCACAACTTCCACTTTAAAATTTCTTAAAATATAATATGTATATATTACGTATTTACTCCGTATATTTCTGTGGCTGACGAGTAAGCATGGCATTTTCGTTTACGTAAGCCATTTGAATTGTCTAGATGTTTTGGTGTACTTCTACAAGTCCTAGTTTTATCGCTTTTTATTATTTAAAAAATTACCTATCCATTGAATATGGCATCAAAATAAATACCTAAAAGTAAGGAACAGGAGGGAAAAGGTTGTTTTAACACTAACACAAAAGCTGATCAAACGAATTGAAAAAGGAAAAAATATAGCAGCCATAGCAAAAGAATTCAACATCGGATCTTCCATGCTCTACGATATCAAGGCTCATAAGGCTAAATTAATGAAATTTGTGTCATCTTCTGAGACGAGTAAATCAATTAATAAACATCATACGCTTCATAAGCCAAAAATTGAGGAACTGGATAAAATATTATATGACTGGTTTTCACAGAAATGTTCAGAAGAATTAAATAATTTCATCCTTTTCCAATAGAGTAAATGAAGATAAATAATAAAGATAAATAAGAAAGATATAATCCAATAAATTCAATTTTGGGAGCAGGTTCACTGCCGTAATCCCCAAACTTCCCGGACGCCCTAAACTTTTCAATAGTCTTTTTGTTTTGCATGTAAGCGTAGCAACGTATTAAATAAGAATGGGTAAATAGTGTCTATATCTAACTACGTGTGGAAGAATTAAAATGGAAAATGCAAACCCCATGCATAGTTATGTTTGGGGAGTACGATAGTGAACCTAAGCTCATTTTTGTTTGGTTATTGCTAAATTTGCGATGTCAAAATCGAAAATCGCTCCCCTAACCGGATATTTCTCCTAATCGGCTTTCCACAATCCCCAAGATAGCCGGATAACACAGCTTTTACTGTATTTGCAGTGACTCGACTTCAATGCCGTACTTACATATGCAAAGAGATGCTTATCAACTTCGCCGCATGTAAAATGTTCGACTGCTATTACATACGATTTTTTAAATGGTCAATTAATATTATTATTATGGTCATTAATTTACATAAACATTTCACATTTTTAACATCAATTTCAAAACAAAGGGAGCGTGGAAATTCGTATGGAAGGGGTAGAGGGAGGAAGGGGACCTCTACGAACAAGTGCGCGGTAAACGGGCGGAAAATATATATTACTTATCGCTCTGCTCGCCAAAATTCGTTATATATGGGGCATTTTTTGCCACGGGACCAAACATTTGTTCGTTACAGCCGAGAATTCATAAAATGCGTGTTTTCGTTACATCCGAGAAATTTAACCAATGCCCTTATGGAGAAGTGCAAGGGACCGAGACTTTTCTTCGTTATAGCCGAGATTTCGTTTTAGGCGTGATCGTTATAAACGAGTTTTACTGTATATACACATACACACACACACATGGGTGAGGAGGCGAGGCAACCGCCTCAGGCGCCTCTCGAAGGGGGGCGCCAAATTTGACAAAAATGAAAACCTATCAAAATAAATCCATAAGGCCAGCGAGGCCAGGGGGCGCCGTATTATATCTTGCCTCAGGCGGCAAAATGTCTGGGCACGGCCCTGTGTGTGTGTGTGTGTGTATATATATATTTTGGGCAACTAGGTGTTGAAGGCCATATCAGTTGTGTCTCTCTTGTGCTGATGAAGGGATCATCCCGAAAGCTCTAACCTCTACAAATGTGTCTCTCCAACACCCCAGCGGCTCTACTTCCGGTAAGTGTTCACTGGGTTTCCTTCAACACCTAGTTGCCCAAAATATCTTTACTTACCTTTCCTCTTCCTTAGTATTTATATATATATATATTTCGCAGCTACTTACGCTTGCGAAAAAAAGACGTAGGGCCTGTTCAAATAAGATGTTCGTAATTAAACTTCAGCGAGAATGCCTCGGGGGAACTGTATGCCACTACGTCTACCCTGTTAAACCAATAAACTCCAAAGCAATTAAATAAAACGAGCTGACCAGATAGTTCGAAACAGCTAACCAACTGTACGCATGCTCTTACACACTCGAAGTTTAAATAACGACGCCTTGACGATCGAGAAATAAATTCGAGTCTCCCGCAAGCGTTGGTATCCTTCGAAGCACTGACTCAATGGCCGGCTTTATTTGCTCAGCAGCATCTCAATTAAGGCACTCGAGTCAAGTTAATGTGTCCGGAGACTCAAGGTTGAGCCAAGTGGTAAATGAATAAACAAATTCTCCGAGAGAGGCGTGTGATAATCTTCATAAGAAGAACAAGGCCTGCGATATAAGAGGTTCGGTTTTGTTTGCTTGTAACCTGTAACTAAAATAAATTACAGTTTCGTTCATAAGCATTAGTAAAGAACTATAACAACGAAATTTTCAATGGCATTATCACTATAACAAAACCGATACATGCACTGAAATCTCTCTATATTATGAAATCGTAATGACCATCATGATGCGTAACGCTCTAATTTCGTGAATAACTCGATTAGAAATAAACTTAGAAGCCTGAAATTTCTCAGGATTTCAGTGTTAATGATGTTATGACTAAAAAATTTCGATAAAGGTCACGGGTTCGACTCCAGAGGATGAAGGTCGTTTCTCATAAGATAGCATGTAAAAATCACCGTTTTGGTTTGAAGGCTTTCACTCTTTTACTCTTTAAAATATGTTAAAATTAAGTTATCGACACAAAAATTGCGCTAAAACACGCCAAAATGAATGAGGATTCTTAATCTTACCGTCGAATACTCAATCTCATTCGAATTCGCTCATATTTTGAATTTATACTCGAGTTTTGGTAATGTTTTTAATATTTCAATGATAAGATTCCATGGTTACCGGTATTGTTGTCCTCGGTAATTTCCGTGCATATGCTTAAAGATCGAAAATAAGATTAAAACTTGCTCGAAATGACCGAAGATATGAATTTAATGCAAATAATTCGAACGCAGTATTCATTTTATTTATATTTTTTATCTATATTACTAAAACCTATTTCCGGTTCTTTCTCTCTTTAGCGCTCTATACCTCAGCCATATTTAATCTCCGGGAATTTCAGCCCTCTAAGTTTATTTTTTATCGAGTTAGTCAACCAATTTTCTTAATTTGTTATTAAAATCCAAACACACATCCCTTATAAAATATATTCATTAAACTCATTTAAAACATATTCCCGTTAAACTAATCTAAGTCCAATATGTACTACATGGTAGAAATGAAGAAAGAGCAAGCAATTCTTAGTACTTTGTAAACGCCTATTTATTCTATGACTAAATTATTCCTTTAAAAAAACCGCTCTCGTTACAGTGGTCGAAGAAAGTTTGGGAAAAACCGAAAGCAAAGGAAAGAGACACGAGTAACAGCCATAGCTTTAAATAATGACTCACACGTGATGATGCACGTCTTGACACCGAGGTAGCACTACTTTCTCCAAATCAAGACGCAAATTTTAATATTATCGCGGTCACCTGCCGTGGGCGATTGCGGTGCTTATCCTCATCAACCTTACTTCAATAGCCCTGAACGACGCTATTGATACTACCTATATCCGCATTACCGCACTTTTTACATACAAATATTTTCCTAACTGGAATACCAACCCTTCTGCGACCTGCGAATTTTTCTGTCTCTAACGACATTTTTGATCAAATTACCGATAACTGATAGGTATCTCCTAACTCACCGGACTCTGAATGAGTATAAATTTTTGTAGTTGAAGCGTTTATTTAGTTTATACCGATTACAGATTGGACGAGGGTTTCTACAGACGAAGGCTAAACGTGTTCCGATACTGAACAAAGAAAATTTAATTCAGAGCGATAGACGGAATACAAAGTTAGATACGATTACAATCGTGGTTGGGTATGATGGAAACGGACAGAATGACGACTTTTACATTCCTATCGTCGACGATTGGTGAATTAGCAGGAGTAGTCAGCCAATGGGAGGCTCCAGAACGAGCTCCACCGCTACGAAAAAGCATACGCGTTGCCGTTCTTACCATAGGGAGTTTGTGAAATAGGGAGCCTCCCTCCTGTCACTGTGAAAATTGGCAACGTATCATTCCTTCTCCCTCTTTGGATGAACGAATTGCAAGGAAATGGTTCGTATTTTTTTTCGAGAGAGAATCGATTGGAAAAAAATATTCCGAAATGTAAAACAAAACATCACACAAGTGTTCAACAGAAGAACGGATGATAGACGGCATACTGATGCAAAACAAAACGAATCACGAACCTAATACACGCGAACTGAACGTTAACTGTTGAATGTTTCGAAAAACTGCGATTTATCGCTCTTTGCTTTTCTTCCGTCCAGTTCGATGAAAGATTTTGGACTTCTCGCCTTTTTCGAGCTCTCGAAAAATAACGTCGTGCTTTTTATAGAATATATTTCTTTGGGAAGCCTGTTAGAGAAATTGAAGCACCCAGGGCTATAAAATGTTGAACGCTTTTTGCCCATTAACTTTTTACTTTCTCCATACGAAGTAATGGGAAAGTATGGTGATCACGAAAAAAATCGACTTCGAGATTTCAACGGAAATACACGTTTTGAGGCCCCTAGAACACGTTTAGACTATTTTCGGACCGATGTCTGTCGTGTGTGTGACTGTGGGCGCTCTAACTCAAAAAGTACTTGCCATATCCTTACCAAACTTCAAATATAACACTTTAGCATGAGCACAAAGAACTGATTAGTTTTTGGACAACACCGGTTAACCGGAAGTCGAGGTTTATTCGAAACCCGATTCGATTTTTGCGATATTTCTCCCATAATACGTCATTATTATATACATTGACCATTACAAAAAATGTAGAAAATGTAATTTCCTACATCTTTTATTTCAAACAATTTTCCATAGCAGTTATTGTTTAGGAATTATTTATAAATAATCGGTTTTTTCGGTTTCCGTCAAATATCTCCTTAAAAACGTCCTTATTAGTAATCTTCGTGTGGACCAAAGTTGTACAGAATAATATTTCTCCCAGGTTTTGTTTGAAACAAATTTTCGTAGAATCATAGATTTTGGAGATATTCAACTTTATTCGTAATATCCAGTATACAGCGCCAAAACCACGTAGCGGTGAATTCTGGAAACATAATCAAAATATAATTCACGGCAATAAGGACGACTGTATTCTTTTACTATACGAAATAATAATTTTGCCTTATAATGCTATTCATAATAATTTAATATCTATACCCCAAATATGGAGAAAGTCATGTGTTGGCCACATCAGATTTTTTGCTTTCATATTGAGAAATACCTCGGTGACAATAAAAAAAACTGATGTGCCCAATATATGGCTTCCTCCATACAGATCAACGAATATGACTACTCTTGACATCAGCGTTCTGATAAATAATTATCACCGATTACACTCGTGATGAATTCAAAAACATTTTCAATAGCCTTTATTTTAAAAACAAATCTGATGTGGCCAACACATGACTTTCTCCATATATGGGGTATAGATATTTAAATTATTATGAATAGCATTATAAGGCAAAATTATTATTTCGTATCGTAAAAGAATACAGTCGTCCTTATTGCCGTAAATTATATTTTGAATATATTTACAGAATTCATCGCTAAATGGTGTTGGCACTGCATACTGGAAATTACGAAAAAGTTAAATATCTCCGAAGTGGATAGTTCTATGAAATTTTGTTTTAAACAAAACTTGGAAGAAATACTATTCTCTACAACTTTGGTCCTCACGAAGATGACCAATTATGACGTTTTTAAGGAGATATTTGACGAAAACCGAAAAAACCGATTATTTCAAAATAATTCCTAAACAATAACTGCTATGGAAAATTGTTTGAAATAAAAGATGTAGGAAATTACATTTTCTACATTTTTTGTAATGGTCAATGTATATAATAATGACGTATTATGGGAGAAATATCGCAAAAATCGAATCGGGTTTCGAATAAACCTCGACTTCCGGTTAACCGGTGTTGTCCAAAAACTAATCAGTTCTTTGTGCTCATGCTAAAGTGTTATATTTGAAGTTTGGTAAGGATATGGCAAGTACTTTTTGAGTTAGAGCGCCCACAGTCACACACACGCACACAGACATCGGTCCGAAAATAGTCTAAACGTGTTCTAGGGACCTCAAAACGTGTATTTCCGTTGAAATCTCGAAGTCGATTTTTTTCGTGATCACAATACTTTCCCATTACTTCGTATGGAGAAAGGAACAAGTAAAGAAAATTGCTCGATTTTTCTACGGATAAAAAAATTTCGATGAGCAATTAAAATGACCCTTGGTAGCGTACGCAACGCCATCAACAATTAGAAAATTTTATCATAGCAGCGGAAACGTGCTAGCACTTAGCGACGTATTTAATAAATTTAGAAGAAAAATCAAAATATCTCTTAAACAATCGGTTTTAAGAAAAATGTTTCAAACAAAACCTGTAGAAAATTAGATTTTCTACAACTTCAATATTGACAAATATTTACGTAAATTGAATTTTACAGGAGATATTTGGAAAAAGGAAAAACGACAGGAATAAACCTCCACTTCCGGTTGACCTATATTGTCCAAAAACTAATCAACTCTTGCCACTATTATGAAAATATTATATTTGAAATTTGGTACTGAAATGGCATACACTTTTCGAGTTAGAACGCTCACAAAATTGTTATCACATGCAGACACACACACACAGACATCATCGCGAAAATAGCCAAAACGCGTATTTCCGTTGAAACATCGAAATCTATCTTTTCCATGAAAACAATACTGTCCCTATAATACGTATGGAGTAAGTAAAAATCAAAGAAAAACAGCATTTACCTAAAATTAACCTCTCCTGCGCATTCCCTTAACAAACGTAACGAACCTTATTGTCCATGGTAATAATATGTACAGCGGTCGATTTCAGCTCCAGAAATACGGTACTCACCTGAAAAGACAAGAAATAAAAATTAGTAAAATCGAAGGTGTTTAAAATTATGAGACATACATACAGACATAATCGAGAAAACAGTCAAAACGTGTTCTAGTGATATCAAAACGTGTATTTCCGTTGAAATCTCGAAATCGATTTTTTTCATGAACACAATATACGTATATGGAGAAAGTAAAAATAGGCAACACTTCCCTTCAATAGTTTTACGATCAGACATAGTTTGTCAATTTGGTATGAGCTATAAGGCGAGCTGGATAATTCCATCTACGTATACGAGATATTTCGCAGTCTCCACCAAGAAGTTTTTCTAATTACGTCTCCCCGCCTTTCACTTTCTCTACCCATCATTCCCGTCCTTCGATGATTCTAAGTAACTCCTATTCCCCTTTCTCTCATCTCCTCCCTCCCTATCCTTCTCTCCTCTCTCTCCCTCCTTCCCCTCCCCAGTCCTCTCTCGTTCATTTTTCGCAACATTTATTGGTTTCCACCAGAAACTCATTTTATTACGAGCGAGCTGGTAAACTGCAAGTGGGGTCAATATACGGGAACCGGAAACCGACGCGTATTTTTCTTCCTTGAATTTTATTTAACTTTTTTCTTTGCGAATATTAAAAACAAAATACTCAAAGTCCCCGCGCCTACTTTATGTGAAGCCCTACTCAAAACATAAGAGGAGTTCAAGAAACAATTTGCTGAAAATAAGACGATATATGATGGAAAAGTGTGGAAACGCTAAGGATATTAGAGGGAACCTTAAGAAAGGTCATCGACACTGAATTCATGAAATAACCGAGATAGGTATTTCATATGCAAGAGTGGCTAGCAAAAGAAACAAATTGTTTTCTTCATGGTACCCAGAGTAGCAGTGTCTGCACGCAGAGAAAAGCAATGATTTATTGCATCATTTTATTCTCGAAGGAGTTTACGTCTGCCCTTGTGATAACTCGATGAAAATAAACGAGGTTGTTCGACTGTTTAGCAGTGAAAAGGTATAAAAAACTGCAAGAGTAAAAAAACTAAAGAGATATAAAGAAGATAACGCCAAACGCTAAAGGTTTGGACGATATTAACAAATGTCACAACGCATAAAATAACTAAAAAAGTCGATTAAAACTTCGTATTCACACTTTCCAGAAAAAAAGAGGAAAGAATATTCTCAAATAAAATTAACACAACGACTGCTGGTTAAGACTATCGTGATACAATAGGCAAAAATAAAACGCGAGTAAAGCAGAGGATTGCCACTTTTCAAATATTTTTTGCATCACACGATGGCTAACGTACTGCAGATGATGGAAAATATCGTATACACATGGACGGACAGAGCAAAATCTTTAGCGATTAATAAAAAGCAGCTTAATCCCCGTCGAAAGCGAAACGCTCGAGTATATACAGTAGACTTCGTAACCGCCACGTTTAAAAAAAAACAAGAAGGAAAAGTTCTATTCCATAAATGGAATGCGCAGACATTTCAAAGGCCTTCTTTGTCATTGGGAGAGAAACATGTGGCTTTTTGTTTTTTTGCCGATAGAATCGTCGTAGCGACCGACGTAAACAAAGTACACATTCGACGTTATGCTAGGGATTATCTCGAATTCTTATCTCCGAAACTATTACGTCGTAAAAAGGTGATCTCGCGGTCTTTTTTGTGGTAAATTTCCTCTATCCGAATAATTTTTTTAAACATTTAAAGGCCATATGAAGAGAAAACACGGTATTTAATTTTTGCTTGATGGATGCCATTTAACGAGATACGACCACAAGTTTATTTAAGAGCTTCTAGTTGATGGATGCAATTCAAAATCATAATACGAAGATAAATTTTAATAAAGATCACTCATGGTTAATTTAATCAAATCCCGTCAAGCTCTCCAAGAGATGAAATTCCCGACAGACAGAGGCGTGCCCATAAGGGTTCCGCTAATACCGCTCCGGTGTTAAAGAATGCCTGAGAATGTAACCATTGGTAAGCTGATCCGTTAAACTGGGTGACGTAAGTCACCTCTAGTAAAATAAATAGACTCTCCAAGCACGAGGATTTTGATGTGAATAAACTAGAGAAATTGCAGAAAAAATGACGGGTATGCATGAGTCAAGTATTAAATTAATATTAAAACACTTCCCATTTTCTTCCCTCTCCTCATTCTCCATCTTTATCTCCTTTTCTCACCTTCCCCTCAAAAATGTATCTATCCCTTAGCGCAGTGGTGTTCAAACTGGGGGGGCGCGACCCCTTAAAGGGGTGCGAATAATTTGACGGGGACCGCGAATCGCCGGTTTTTTTTAAAGATGGACGCGAGTTTACCCGGCCTAGCGCAGGCTACCTGATTTTACGTGAATGTATTCGGGACCGATGATAAACTGGCAGGTCAATCTAACGCAATGTAACAACATTACGCTCTGGCACTTATAGATTCTTTGTAGAGTTACACAACAAGGTACAGTTGACCCCCGCCGTACGCGGGGGTTACGTTCCGGCCAATGGCCGCGCACGGCGATTCCGCGTGGTATTGGTATAATGGTAAAAAAAGAGGTGACGTTCCAGGACCTTGGATGTTAGACCTAAAAACCTATAACCCTTGTTTGTCGACTTCATGAGCCTTAGACCGATAGAATGCCTAGGGAAGGTTCGGCCTCACCCTCGCCGCTACGCCCTTTTTAGGCGCGTTTCGCTTACAGCGTGAGCGCCTATTATCGTCGGTCGGTCCGTCCGTCCGTCTGTCCGTCCGTCCGCATGTTCGTTCTCGGCTTCTACCTAACGGATTTTTATGAAATTTGATATTAAGGACTTTCAATCAAATATAATAAGAAAATCGCAAAAATGAATCACGTACGCCAATCAGGGGTACCACTTTACTAGAGACAAAAAATTAAATTTTCGTCATATCTCGTAAACTATTGTTCATATCAAAATATTTTTCAAATAAAAGTTGTAGAACGGATAAAGTAGAGTATTTCCTTTTCTATATATTTTTATCGTAGGAGTAGCCGTTATCGAGAAAATCAAACAAGAAAGTCTTAAATCGAGTTGAACTTGGAAAATTTCTTGCATGGTTACTTCATTGTTGCTAACATAAACAATCTCCCAAACAAACGTTTAATTTCCTTACGTGTGCATGTAATACTATTAAATAGGAAGAAAATGGATTATTTATGATGAAGAAAAGGACTTTAAAACGCTATTTCCCTTACGTACAGGTATATAATTGATTTCTAATACTCCATTGCACGAAACGCGCCCCATTTGTGATACGTTGTACGCTTTCCTAACTTGTTGTTTTAATGTGGTGAAATTCCACAAATTATCACCTGAAAATATTTCAAACGACGCATATTTATATTTAACCCATTGCGCATACGAGACGCACTACGTTAGCACAATTTTTTTTACAATTTCCCTTATAATGGAAGTAGGAAGAAGTTACGAGCAGGGAGGGCCTTTTCTGGAACTACGACCGGAAAAACAATTTCGTACGAGACGAGCGACGTATATCTTTTTTTTTAAGTAGCTGTAGCACTCCATCTCGCGGATACTTTTTGCAATTTCTCCTCAGGCGATTTTTTATTTAAAAAGAAGCCATATTAACTCTTGAAAATGTCGTCGTTCACCTCTTGTTGAGTACGGGACGCAGTTTCTAGAGGCACTCCCTGCGAGGTCCTGGTTCAATAAAGCGAGTTAAAAAACGTTAAAACGAGAAAGTCCGTTCTTTGAGTGTACTGGAAAGCAAATATAACATGATAAATCAAATCCTTTGCTTGTTCAGAAATAATCTCTAGGTTGCAAATATAATTAATGTAACAAAAAATCAATTTCCGACATTATAAGTCCATATATGCATGCATATTATGTGCATATATTTTTGCGCACGCACAGAAAATTAGCGTAATTACAATCAAGCGTCGTACCGTCAGGATTAATAAAGAGTTAACGGGAAAATAGCCAATTATATAAGGCGAGGTATACGAAAAAAACACGATTTCATAATTCTTTGCATAACGAAAACTATGATTTTTAACCTTCGAAGGAATAGATAGCATAAACCTTTGACACACCTCACTGTATCTCAGTATATTTTCATGCAAAACAACATTCAGTGCGATTTTTATTTTTTAATGTATCGATATCGAGCTGTACTGAATTTATTGAATATTTAAAATTTAACCTTTTAAGAACTTTTCAACTATGTCCTTTCTTTTTTCACTGACAGCAAAAATATAAGCTCTTTTAACCTATCCACTGGCATTCGAACTCTTTTTAGGCGCGTTTCGCTTACAGCGTGAGCGCCTATTATCGTCCGTCTTTGCGTCCGTCCCTGTCCGTCTGTCCGCATGGTCGTTCTCGGCTTCTACTGAACGGATTTTCATGAAACTTGAAATTAAGGACTTACAATCAAATATAATACGAAAATCGCAAAAATGAATCACGTACACCAATCAGAGGTACCACTTTACTGGTGACATAAATGAACTTTCCTTCATATCTCGTAAAGTATTGCTCATATCAAAATAATGTTCGAATAAAACTTGCAGAACTAGTAAAGAGGAGTATCTCTTTTCCTATACATTATTATCGTAGGAGTAGCCGTTATTAAGAAAATCATACAAGAAAGTCTTAATTGGAGTTGAACTAAGAAAATTTCTTGCATGGTTATTTCATCATTGTTGCTAAAATAAACAATCTCACAAAAATACCTTTGGTTTCCTAACGTGTGCATGCAGTATTATTAAATAGGAAGAAAATGGACTATTTATGATGAAGAAAAGAACTTTAAAACGCTATTTCCCTTACGTACAGGTATATCATTTCTTTCTATTACTCCATACGCTGTACACTTTCCTAACTTGCTCTTTTTTGAATAACTCAAAACACGAAAGAAATATTTGGGTAAGAGGGGGGGAAGTATTTAAGAATATCAGAAGGGGAACGCGAGACGATGATTATTATACATTAATTTTAGCCATTAGAAGTTCAAAAATTTTTAAAATGTTTTGTATTATAGTTTTCGAAATATGGTACAACACATAAAGGTACCTCACATTGTTTGCTTCTTTTCTCTTAATTTATTTCTTTTTTTGAGATACAAACCACACATCTTTTTCCTGAATGCGACTGATTTTCCCCCACCTCCCAGATATGCCTTTCCTTTGTTTCTTTATTTTTACACCGTCAAATGTAGACAGATAGGTTTTTTTGAAAGGCATTTCTTGTGAGTAGGCCAGTGCGTGCCCCTGTTGCACTTTGGCGGTTTCGTGGAGGGCATTCCGAGTTCCTCGTCTACGCTGATACCTTTTATGGAAAGGTATTTTTCCCATTTCCCCCACCTCCCAGTACTTCATTATTGATTATTTAACAGTCTAAAGTGACGTCGTCGTGACGTCTTCTGATATTGTCGGGAAATTTTCTACCGATTTGGTCAGTATACTTTGAGATGTGAAAGTGTTCGGACGTGACGAAGGAAGTTTACGCGAACTCCTTTCGAAGAGAAGGCGATGCAGCCTCTAAAGATATGTAAGTATTTTATGAGCGCTTGGCAAATTTATTCGCCGAATTAAGGCAATATATAATCTTAAATAAATGTTCTTTTGGTAAAATTATAATATAATTTTTAAATTCTCGCGAGAATCAAAGCAGTTTCATGGTGTCTACGGAGAATTATTGCAATATAAGCTACATGAATGGTTTTCCTAGCCTTAAGTCTATTTAAGACGCATCTCCTATCGTGTTTAGGTAGTACCAGTGAATTTTTTTCTCTTGCCATTACAGGTGATACGGAATTGTGATTCCCACCAATTTCTTCAATTTCCAATATCAAATTATTCATTCGTCAACCCCAAAGTGCTTTTCATTTACCCCCTTTTGCACGTCCCTGTGTAGTGTAATGGTCATTCTGTGAGGAAGTGCCCTGTATATTTGAGTGTGAGGAATTTTTCTCATCGCTGGAGGAAAAGGATTTATTTCTTCTTCCACCGCTGGAACGTTTACAGCACAGCAAAGGTAAGAAAGTTCGTACCTCTTATCTAAGGAATAAAATCCTCCATATCTCCCTTAAATTTCACGTCTGGTTGACTACGTTTTCGTCGTCGCAGGCAAAGGTATCCGATTGATACGAAAATTAGTGTGCCCAGAATTTTTAATTTGGATATGACGTAATTATAAATGGGTTGAGTGAGTGTAAGCCTTTGGTGAAATATGGACGAATGGGTTTTATTATAGCCAACTATATCCCCGCACCGAATTAAATAAATCCAACTATACCGGCGATATATAGCAATTACATGCTCATGAAAATTACACTAGTTTTCCATTTTACAAACTTTTACTTAACTTCCCTTGGTATTTATTTATTTGTCACATAAAACTGCGATTAAATCGAGAAAGGATCGAGATAGTAACTCTAAATTTGGCGGGAATGCTCGATTCACGTATTTTAAGGTGATAAGGAAAATAAATCTCGAAAAAGTCCTGGGTTCGACTCCAAGGAAGACATTTACATTTTCCATAAGGTAACACTTAAAAATGGACTTTTTGACTTGCAGGCTTTCATTCTTTTTTATTTAGATTAAAATCAGAAAAAACTATGTACGTACAATATTCGGATATGAACCATTTTGAAGAAGACATTATAAAGTTTTTTATTCTGTTCATCTTTTTAGGTGCGTTTCGCTTCCAGCGTGAGCGCTTATATGCGTCGGCCTGCCCGTCCGTCTGTTTGTCTGTCCGTCCGTCCGCATGTTCGTTCTCGGCTTCTACCCAACAGATTTTCATGAAATTTGATATTAACGGCTTAAAATCAAAGATAATAAGAAAATCGCAAAAATTAATGGCGTAAGACAATCGGGGGTACCACTTTACTGGTGACAAAAATGAACTTTCCGTCATATCTCGTAAAGTATTGCTCATATCAAAATATTTTTTGACTAAAACTTGTAGAACTATTAAATCAGAGTATTTCTTTTCCTATATATTTTTATCGTATGAGTTGCCGTTATCAAGAAAATCAAACCAGAATGTCGTAATTCGAGTTGAACTTGCATGGTTACTCCTTCATTGTTGCTAACATAAACAACCTCACAAACAAACGTGTAATTTCCTTACGTGTGCATGCAATATTTTAAAATAGGAAAAAAATGGATTATTTATGATGAAGAAAAGAACTTTAAAACGCTATGACCCTTACGTATGGGTATATCATTTGTTTCTAATACTCCACTACCTTGTAGACTTTCCTAACTTGTTTCTGCCTTCAAACGAACTTAATGAATAACACCACATCCGCTTGAAGTTCGATGCGACAAATTAACAATAAATTCGCTTCCATATAAAGGTGTCAACGAAGCGACGGCCTTTTACGTATTCAGCTTTTCCTTTCTTCTCTATCGAACGTTTCTCGCGTGTCACAGCGCGCACCTTCATGTTGCTTCCAATTTACTTACAAACTGCCATACAGGACGTTTTCGGAATCTATGTTATCAATTTCCTCAGAACCCTAAGGACTCGTAAACAATAATTTATATCGAAAACTGAGCTACCACAAACCAGCGAAAAACAAACTGGCACATATTAATCGCCAATTTGTCTTCGTGTCCGTTATTATAGTTAAATCGTAGTATTCCTTAGAAAAAAATTAGAACCAATAATGTGCCGCCAATTAAAGTACATTAATTTGTTGTAGTAAAAATTCTTTTACACTGGCGTTACTTGCTACTTTATTTGTAAAAATATATCGAACATTCTACCCAATTTCCATGCTATTTGAATTGACTGGCGATAATAAAAAATAAAATAAAACGTCACAGTTCGTTCGGAAAGACGACCGGTGTTTGGAAAATATTTTAGTTACAGTTAAGTTTCGCTATAAAATGGGCGAACATTTCCAATTTCTACAACCTATTATAAACTCCGATAATGAGATACCGCAGGAGAGACGAGCACGATATTCGTTCTCCGAGTGCACGTGCGAGTTTTGGCATGCGTGTAGCCCACGCACGCTTCCTCAGTCGCTCCGAATGCTAAAGGATGACACGGATCGGCGTTGAGAACGTGCCGGACAGACAAATGTCTCTATTTCGGTGAGGTTGAGGCTGCTCCTTAGCCCTTCTTACGCTTTAAACCAGGGGTCACCAAACGGTTTACTGAAAGGGCCACATTAAGCTTTATTTAAGACTGCGCGGACCACATACGACTTTTCAAGTGGCCGTAGGAAAATTTAAAAGAGCAAGTTTTGATAATTTTTTCGAAATTATTACATATGTCATACGCCTATGTTAAAGGTATTTTGCGTCCAAGCACTCGGAAAATATCGTTTAGATATAAAAAATGATATCTAATGAAAACTGCAGGGTAAATACACAAAAATTAAAGAAATTGATGGCTTTGGCAGTATGGAGACCCCTGCCTTAACCCACTCCTAAAATATTTTTAAATTCCATAAATAATATTAATAAATAAATTTACAGATTATTGTGAAGCGATAAAAAAAAAAAGAAATTAGACGCGTGGAAGACGCAAAATAAACCGCATTCTACGAGCCTTCGTTGCTTCCACAGTTGCTCGGGAGTATACGAATCTATCGCTTTTACGAGAAAAAGGAGCAGAAAAGAATGAGAAAGGAAGAGTGGGTGGGGGCGAGGTAAACAGAATGATGGAGTGAGCGGGAATCGGAGTGGTTTCTTAGGAAGAGTAAAGAGACGCGAGAAATGAGAAATAAAACGAAAGATTCGTACTGGGACGATGGGAGATATAGCTGGAATGGGAAGAGGCTAAGAAATATTGAAAAGGGAGTGAGAAAGATTGCCTAAAAAAAAGGGGATACGGTAGTGTATAGAGAAAAATAGAGAAAAAAATCTGATGTGGCCAACACGACTTTCTCCATATTTGAGGTATAGATATTTAAATTATTATGAATAGCATTATAAGGCAAAATTATTATTTCGTATAGTAAAAGAATACAGTCGTCCTTATTGCCGTGAATTATATTTTGATTATGTTTCCAGAATTCACCGCTACGTGGTTTTGGCGCTGTATACTGGATATTACGAATAAAGTTGAATATCTCCAAAATCTATGATTCTACGAAAATTTGTTTCAAACAAAACCTGGAAGAAATATTATTCTCTACAACTTTGATCCTCAGGAAGATTACCAATAACGACGTTTTTAAGGAGACATTTGACGGAAACCGAAAAAACCGATTATTTCAAAATAATTCCTAAACAATAACTGCTATGGAAAATTGTTTGAAATAAAAGATGTAGGAAATAATATTTTCTACATTTTTTGTAATGGTCAATGTATATAATAATGACGAATTATCGGAGAAATATCGCAAAAACCGAATCGAGTTTCGAATAAACCTCGACTTCCGGTTAACCGGTATTGTCCAAAAACTAATCAGTTCTTTGTGCTCATGCTAAAGTGTTATATTTGAAGTTTGGTAACGATATGGCAATTACCTGCTTTTTCAGTTAGAGCGTCCACAATCACATACACACGCACACACACATCCACACACACACACACACAGACATCATTCCGAAAATAGTCTAAACGTATCCTAGGGACCTCAAAACGTGTATTTCCGTTGAAATCTCGAAGTCGATTTTTTTCGTGATCACAATACTTTCCCATTACTTCGTATGGAGAAAGTAAAAAGGGTGTAAAAGAGAAGCTAAGAGAATAGGCGAGGAAAATCGAAAAGGTAAATTAAAGGGAGATGGATAAAAGAAGAAAGAAAACATACAGAGATAGATCAAAAGAAGGAGAGACGCAAAAAAAGAGAAAGGCGTAAGGAAAAAAGTGAAGAAAACAGCCACGAACGATAATGAAAGAGAACGAGGAAAAAGTACAGTGGAAAATGAGAGAGAAAAAGAAAAAAACGAGGAGGAAGAGGGAAGAGAGAGGAAAGAACTCGTGACAAGCTGTTTATAATACGCGACACGCAACCGCGCAACACGCAGGGGGAGGGGGGGGGGGTGGACTTTGAAAGTAAGGAAGGCGGGCAGACACTTCTGGCGGCGCAGAAGTGAACTGAGTTCCGAAGAAAACTTGCGTCAGTCGGCGATTTTTTCGAACGTGGCTAGGAGGAAACTCGCCGTCGTCGGGGCCAGTGCAAAAAAGGACGAAGACGATGGAGACGACGATAAGGTAATTCGAGTCGAGCAGCACGCACGAAAAGCGGCCATAAGCCGCGCAACTGGTCGAAGAATTTTTCGCCCGTTCCTTCCGCAAACCGATCATTTCCTCGAAAAAAAAATCACACCCGGCTAATCCGAAGTATTTGGCGCGTTCGATTGTGGCGCCGAGGTTCTTAGGCGCAAATTAATAGAGTTTTAAGAGGAAAAGGGCTGCTGACGGGTTATGAGGGAATTCTTCGGAACAAACGAGATTGGGAAATTGCCAATAAGTTCAACTTTGCGGGTTTCCTATTAAAGATGATTTTCGAAACTTTGAACGTTTCGTAAAAAGAAAACTGCCGTGACGCACGACAAAAAAAATTCACGCGCAATAAAATTTAGCTTCTTGCCCGAGAACTAACCTGAAATTTTTCTTACATTCTAACTATCACTATTAACACTCTGTCCGAAGAAAGATTAACATTTGAGCGACTATTACAAGTATTTATTCGAGCACTGTTTTCAAATTTTACAAAAACGGCGGGAGACCCATAATAAACGAAATTCAGTATTTCGTTTTTAAAAAAATCGAGCTTAAATTTTAAACAGCTTTTATTTAAACCTCTAAGGCAGGCACGTCAAACATGCCCGAATACTGCTAATTTTTATCTTATGTGAATCGTTCGAGATTTATATAGTAGTTTATTTGTGTGAAAAGGAGATGTTGCCATTGTTACTGGGGTCTAAGTGGACGCGTTTTCTAAATTATCGTTTTTAATCGTAAAAAATACGTGCAATCTTCTAGATAGTCTATTTTGCAAATTCTGGCCTTCGCAAAGCAACTGTGATCCTATAACATCCATCGATTGAACACGACCCTTGCCGTTTATATTTTGACGTGCCTGCTCTAGGGATACGTAAAGTTATGCCTGCATATTAAAAAACGCGCATTGTGTAGGTTGCATAAGATAGAGGATAAATAAAAATTCCAAGTCTCATAAGATAAAGGGAACAAAATTGAATTTATAGTCGCGTGGTGTATTTTATCACGATAAATGAAACTTTAAAAAAAAAGAATCATTTTTTTATCATATCGCGATTTTATTTGTGCGTGATGGCTAAGAAAACGTATTACAGGCGCCGACGACGATGTTTTTGGTTAACCACGAGGATCTCTGCCAGCTATATAATTTTTCCACCTCCTACCACCAGATGACACCGCTAATCGTCCCCGCGCTCCACTCCGGAGCTCTTATTCCCGCGCGTTCGCCACGCCGTGAGTGCGAACGAGACTTTCCGGCACGCTGAAGGGCGCGCAAAACTTGCGTGTGTCTGCACGCGTAGCGCATGGATGAGGAAAATCAATGCTCCGAGGTCGGATCTTACGGGGGTGGGGAAGGGGGGGAGGAAGAGGGATTGGGGTGGGAGAGGGGAGGGGGTGGCGCACCCAGCGAACGACGAGAGGAAAGGAAAACGGGAGCGAAGGAGTAATCTTAACGATCGAAGGAAATCCCCCGAACCAGAAGCGGTTAGGAGAGACGTGATTGCGGGTTTAAAAGTTTGCGAGGATGGGAGAGACGACGAGGGCGGGGGATTCGAGGATAATCGTAGTGGCCACTCTTGCGGGAAATGCAAGTTGGTGTTTGCGGGTCAAAAGGTTAAGGAGCGACGAACCGCTTATACGTGACGCCTTTCTTATTATTATTTCTTCCCGTAGAATTAGAAGTCACGAGACCGATAAAATATTTTAAAATACGATATCATTTATTTGTTTTAAATTAGCCGATAAAAAGCGCTTCACGCCCTTTGACAATGGGAGGAACTACGACCATGCCTTCGGCAGAACTCGGACTTGAGACTCTCGCAATGGGACAAGCTAACCGCTCTACTATGGAGGCCGGCAAATAATAAGAAAAATTGCGAAATTATTTCACTTTATTTTCCAAATATTAACTCAAATATTAAAGAGGTTAATTTTTATCAAGCATTTTTTCGGTAAATTGATGGAAATGATAGATCAGTGACTCTCAACCTTTTACCTCCATTGGGCACTTAACATATTCTGGGATATGGAGGCGGGCACAAGCATGCAATGAGTTATATAATCTAACATATTTAACAACTAATATTTTTTAAATTATGCCTGAAACAGTTAAACTCTGTGAAAATAAAACAAACTGATTTTAATACTTTTTCTACCAGAGGAGGGAGAGAAGCTTGAGTTGACGAAGTTGGATGGTCATATCTCGTCATAGGCGACAGGATGTCTGGGCACTGTTTTGGCATTAACGATTATTTACATTAAGCAAATGAGTTACTGCTATCGTTCGTTACGGCATTGACAACATTTTCGGCAGCATTGCAAACAAAAATATCAGTAACAAAATTTTCAAGACTTGCACCATCGGATGAGAGATTATGAACATCTTCGTGTGTGCAGAGGAGAGCGGGCACTTAGAAATGGCTTGGCGGGCACTACGTTGAGAACCTCTGCGATAGATCATAACATCCTTATACAGTTGACATAAGCTTGAAATGTGTAATAACATCCGCGTTCTGGAACGGGAGAATTAGTATGCTACGATATATCCGTAGTAGAATATCACCCGAGTTCGATTCCTGGGTGGAAATTTTCTCGATTTAAAATTATCATCAAGCATTTTTACGAAGGAACTAATATTTCGCTAGACACCGTAAAAATCGCTTATTACACAACAGAGGTACGTCAATGTGACGCAGCGGGAAAGTTGTGTGGTCGCCCATGAGTAACACGTCAAACCTGAGAGATACGCACTATCTCTTGATATGTTAACACAAAGCATACGATTCGTGAGAGTTGAGCGGGACACGGAAAGGGAAATGGATGTCCAATAGGGGGGAGTTGACAGGCCAGCCACGGGGCCAAAAAACCCAAAATATTTATCACCGAGATAAGATAGAATCGGATGGCTTAAACGAAACAAACCACGAGTAACCGTAACATTGATCGTGAAATTGTGAGTCGAAGAAGAATAACAATCATGAATGTAAAGTGTTAAGTACAAATAGAAGTATACGAGCTTCGCACTGAGTAATTACAACAAGACCAGTCAGAAATAAACCGAATTTATTTCCAGATTCCTTCGTCAAAGTTGTTGGACAAGCTATGTGGAAAGAAAATAAGGATATAATCCTCAACTTCACATTTCGTTATCTGTCAGATCGAAAGAAACCGGAAACGATAATTACGGCGGTAACAATTACAAGGGGGCGATTAAAATTAGAATTGAGTGTATGAATAAACATTAATACTTTCCCGGATATAGCTTCTGCTTTAAGAAAGTTCGCTGGATCGAGTATCGCCGTGGCCACGGATACCTATTTTACCTCTGCTACTGTTTATATCAGCGTTGGCGAGCCCCTTCGCCGATCGCCACATGCGGAGAATCAGCCACAGACCTGTGGCGAATTGACGCCATTCATCAGTCATTATATGTATACACACATACGTATCTTTTTAGAGTGACCTCAGGATTTTCTAGAAGTAACAATGATCTCTTTAAAGAAGAAGCCGAAGGCAACGCGTTATAAATGCCCCAGAACGATAAGCCAACTATCGCACGTGTCGAATATCGTCGCTAAAAGGCTAAAGGAAATGGCCGAATAAATAAACCACCAATTCGGGTAGAGAAAAATAAGAGGTACCAGACAGTGCCGTAATTAGGATATCGCGAAGGTGGCATTTGCTATAGGCGCCGCTTGCAAAAGGCGCCAAACGTTCCCGAAAAAAAGCGCCAAAAGTTCATTTCTCCATAAATAAGTAATAATTAGTATTATTTTAATACTCAAACGTTAATTTATATGTAATAATTTCTTAATTAAAACGCATAAAAAAGTATATCCTACATAACCAAGGTTTTTCCTAAAATTTTGCCATAGGCGCCATATAGCCTAGGTACGTCTCTGGTACCAGAGATGATATCGGAATAATGAGTGTCATATTAGAAAGGCCAATAGAGTGCAGCCAAGACTGCTTAGCATGCTTCGTCGAATGGCGGAAGGCCCTGGTTCTCCGCGTACTCATGCTTGCCGTAATCTTCTTCATCTCTTGTTAGCTCTCTTTTGTCTGTCAACTGAAACATTTTCCTTCTTCCCGCTCACTTTTTCCCTTTTTCCTTTTTATGAGTAAAATGTCAATTCATATTTCAAAACATTCTTATAAACAAACCTGAACTTTCCGTATACAAAGTTACGAACGAGTTTGAACTTGTAGGTCAGGGATCCTAAATAATGCGTGAGCCCTAAATCCGCGGGCCGCATTTTATTTTAAGAACTGTCTTATGTGTATAAATTGGAAATGAAAAATAAACCGGGGATATTTTTTTCGATTGGATATCTTTCTTAAACTTCTTAGAATATTTATCAATATTTTATAAGAAATAAAGTTGTGTTTGCGTCGTATAATGATATAAATAATCTTACTTCGCGGCCCCCTTAAATGCACCACGTGGGGCACGCGTTTGAGACCTCTGTTTTAGGAGCTTTATATGCCAGAGAGTTGGTTTACGGAGCCGCGTGTCACTTCTTAAATTGTTTTAGGTTGCATATAGTATCTTGAAGGGACTAACTGAAACGGTTGAACGAACTAGAGATAAGCGTTTTGAGCAACAAATCGGCCATCGCCCATTTGAACGTAACGCACAATGAGAATTATATTGTATTACTAGTGTAATTACTCGTCAAAAATTAAGGAATAAAGTATCAAATTAAAACAATAGTATTCCTCTCCTCTAAAAACTATACCTATCTCTATCAGCTTGACGGAATTACAAACGTACCTCATTATTTCCATAAATCATCATAGGTAGTCTGTCCGTAGACAGGTCCGTGATTATTCATAGTTAAACCTGGTTCTCCACATACTCCTATTTTCCACAGTCTTCTTCATGTCTCGAAAGCTCTCTTTCCCTTTCAAGTCGTATATCAGCTGAAACATTTTCCTACCCCTTTCTCTTTTTCCATCCAGTTTTCCTTCTAGCATTTCTTTAACCATGCTCTCTCTTCTCCGGTAATGTCCAATCCAGTTCACATTCCTCTCTCTGATAGTCTGTATAATCGTTCGCTCCTCTCCTATTCTTCGCAGTACTTCCTCGTTTTTCACCCTATCTGTCCATTTTATCTTCAGCATTCTTCTCCACGTCCACATTTCGAAGCTTTCCAAGTATGTAATATCATTTTTCCTTTGCGTCTATGTTTCTCCCCCATACAAAGCTACACTCCATACTTCCATAAATATAACGCCCAAATTCTGTAACCATTAAGCGTCCACCGACTGATTGTTTCAGGTGTTAACGCAAGAACAGACGCGTGCTTTACGGAAAAAAATGACTGCGACGGAAGTAAATTAACGATGATCTCGTGATGCCGCCTATGTAACGGGTACGAGGAAAACCATAAGGAAAATGATATAAAAATGTCCGATTCAGCAGAGTGCTCTGTTTGACAGAGATTGTGACAACGAGAGAGATACGGGGCGTGAGAAAAAAAATCGAATAAAAATTCAGGCCTGGCTTGGAAAATGAACGCTGAAGCGGAAAGGGCAGAAGAGAAATGACGGTGGAAAAAACACAGGCGAGCGTCCTTTAAGAAAATATATCACCGAGTAAGTAACGTGCACGTGGGTATGACGCGAAGGCATCGCAGGTGTGCCGGGAAATTTTCAATATCAATAATTTTGGACGGTACGCGTCCGAGGATTAAGCGATCTTGTTCTTCGGAAATGAACGATAGTAAGTCACTCGTAAAAGAATTAGTACCTACCATTTGCCATCATTTTTAAATCCTCGCACCCACGAAGGTAGGCGTGCTGCAATCCAAAAATAATTTGGGAAAAGACTTGTTATATGTTGTCATAATATTCGGATGCGTCGAACTTTTTCATGTTTCGAAGAATCATAAAACCATATCACCGTAGAACGAATTCAAGAATAAGCGTTCGAGTATCAAAAATCGAAAAAAAACAAGCTTTTACATTAGACATTTTTTAGGGCCGTATCAACGTTATGAAAAACCAGGCGGTTAATATTTTTAAGGCGACGGAGATACCTAAGATAAGCACATAATTTTCCAACTTTTGATATTTAGATGCTTATTCTAAAATTTGTTTTTTGAGTTATATGACGAGCTCGTTAATTCTCTAGTAAATTTTAGGGCGAGTTAGTCGCTTATATAAAAAGGAAGAAAATGTTTTAAAAGTTTCCGAATTTTCCGTTTGGTCCAAAAGGATGCGTAAAATGACGAGAAAGCTGGCTTGGAAAGAAATTTTCCTAGCGTTACAAGATGTGACGACAAATAAAATAACAAAAGAATGCAATAATATAGCCGACAGACGAATTCACGATGAGAGTTGTTTCCTGGAAGAGGATTGAAATGTACGAGTTGAAGAAAATAAAGTTAAAAAAGTTTCTTCACAGAAAAAAAAGAAGTGCAACTCTTTCTACTGAATCGAGAAGGAATAATATTATCTGCATGGGTTAATCCACTATCTGTTAACATATAAATTATCTAGCATTATTTCGTGAAGGGAATATTTGGAAAATCATATATAAATTTTAAACAAATTGAAACTCCCCCCATTTATTGAGCAATTTTTAATTTACAAGTTCCACGATACCCCATCATCCATGAAAACTAAAGCCCTCTAACAAAAAAAACAACTCCAAAAGTTTGGATTTTCCGACGATCGACGTATGCAGAGGAATAAAGCGCAGAACCAAGGAAAACGACGATTTCAAAAGATGTAGTACTCATTATAGAAGGAATTTAACGGAATATACAAAAAAACACAAAAAAGCCTAATAATAAGGGGGACGTTATAAAAAATGGACGAGGAACTGCGTTTCAGTTTCTAAAGAATTATCGTTAAAAAGTTTTCCAAGACTGTTCCGTAAGATGAAAGGAAACGGTAAGGTTGGAAGGTATAATAGACCCCATGGCAATTAATCAGAGACTTCAGCGTCGTAGACATTAAGAGTATAAGAGAAATTAATAAAAACGGAAGAGGAAGAACAATGGGTCATGCGTGAATAAAAACCTCTCCGAGCGTAAAGTCATGGCGAGTGTTAGCAAAAAATTACACTCGCATTAAGGTTCGAACGAGCCAAAAAAGTTTTTTTTTTAAGAGAGAAAGTTGAGATAAATAGGAACTTAAATTGGTGCAGAGATACGGCGAACATAGTAAGAGCGACTATAAAAATAAATCCCTCAAAACATTTAAAAATTAAAAGAATCGATCGCTTTAAGACGTGTCTCGCCGGAAAGACGTTTTAAAAAAAAAAGAAACAGACGGAGGAAATGCTGCGAATGGATTTCTAAATGCCTAATTTTTTTAATTTAACTTCAGAATAAAATAGATCAAAACGCAGGAGAGCCTGGAATTGAAAGAATGAAAACATTCTCATACAACTTTAAGGCTGAAATTAAAGCCAGAAAAACGTAAAATAAAATCGAATGCGGCGGCTCTATGTGTTTTCCGCATCACGGAATCAAAAATCGATGTATTGCCACAAAATTCGCCAACTAAAGGGATTTAAATTCGTATATGTTCCAATGCCATTTCATGTTTCCTCCATACCACTCGTTTAAAGAAGTATGTAGTTCAGTCGATACAGCTTTAGGGACCAAAACGGAGATGGAAGGATGGGCAAATCGAAATAGCGAAAGAAGATGAATGGCCCACGTGCACACCTACGACAAGATGGAAGCGGAAATCATCACGGTTGGAAAAAAAGGAACGGAGGGAAAAGGATCCGAAGATGAGATAAAGAAATAAAAGGAATGGAAATCTAAATACGTAGGATTTGGCAGACGCCTTGTCGAAATCCGAAGATTTACTACTTTCCTTTTATTCGAGATTGAAATCATTCGATAAGCGACGATTGAATAAATGTCGGAATATAAAATTTATTTTTTTATGCGTGTTATCGACAGTATTTTATTAAAAATTACAAATCCAAACCCGGACTAGAAAATAGTTAATGAATTTTCATTTGCCCGAAATTAATCGTATTCTTTTTTAATTTGACGAAACTTCAGCACACTGAAATCAGAGTGAAATAATTCAAGATTATTATAGTTTAGAACTTCCCACTCTCGATAGGTTGTTGAATAGGGTACATGTGGCGCTGACCTATCGGGCAGAATGAGAACTACGGCCTGTGGCGACATTTACCTACACCATCTCTTACTTGGATTTAATAACTTCACGCAAAACTGATCAGGCCTGTCGCGACATTTACCAACTCGATCACCGGACAACGGGGAAGGTTAGTGTCGTTCCAGCGACGCGAAGGGCGCGGTAGCGCCCGGAGACGACAACTAAATTAAAAACAAGCGAGCCGAAAGCTCGCCAATATCCTCGATTACCAGGCAAAATAATAAACAAAACAAACGAATAAAGAAAAGTTTTAGCTGTTGGCAAGTTATGGGAGCACAATAGTGAACCTGTCCCTTAATTTTAAACATAACCTTAGTTTAGCAACATATTTCGTTTCCTGTTATCATTTCTTCGCCAGTGTTTTAAACATAAATTTATAAAGCCCAATAGAATGTTACATAGAATATTTTGTGATTTGTCATATATATTTTGGTTTTAGTTTAGTTCCGTTTTTAATTAATTATTCACTTGATGTTTCCATTTCTTCACTAAATATATATAGGGGAATTGATATTGTTATTAAAAAGATTTTCCTGTACTATGACGGGCGGGTATACTAGTTACTTAATAACATTCACAATTCTAATCCCTAATGCCAAATTCGCAATTCTGCAAGTCAAGCTCAACGTGTATTCTTGTAATCAAACTGGACCCGGGATTAATAAAGTATTATTGTTATTAAATGCCGGGATGTACAGAGAATCGCGTGGTCCAAAGCGTATACGCTGTTCACATCTGTTTAAGCCAGGAATAATGGAGAGAGAGGGAGGGGGAGAGAGAGAGAGAGAGAGAGAATGATAGATGACTTTATTTTCAGGGTGAAATTGAGACCATAAGGTCCCCTCTTCCATTTAACCCTACGTTATTGATTACAAAATAATAACATGATTAAATGTATATACAAATAGAAGTAGAGCAATAAAAGTTGCGTCAAATAAATACAACAACAACAGAGAGAGAGATTTCTAAGCTATCGAAATAAATATTTAAACCGGCCAGTTTTGAACCTACGTGACTTGAAGACCGTGTAAAAGTTTCACCACTTCATAAGGAAAAATTAAAATGGTTAGAAATTTTCCGAGAAACAAAAGTAATAAACCATTCCTTGTATTTTTTTGAAGAATAAATCACATTAAAAGTTCTTCGCACATTTTTCACGGATCAATAATAATATTCAATAAAGGAAATCACTTGGACGGTTTTATTGGGTAACTTTTACCGTTATGATAATTGCGCAAGAATAACGCCATCCATTATAAGTTCGCGATTGCTATTTCCGTCGTCATTATTATTTAAAATTGACCAATTCCAAATCCAATTACCGATATGGCCTCATGGCTCGAATCCAATCGACGATCAACGTAACTTCGAAAGCCATATAAAACGATTGTGAGAAATTCTAAAAATCGGCGAACTGTGATTTCAAGCTTGTGGCTTTTACGCACATCTGGTTTACTCAACCGTTTTATGACTACAATTTTACCACGATCATTAACTACTATTCCTACCAAGAAAGACAATTACGTTTGAGGAATAAGCCATCCACAGATGAGACAAGTGGCCACGTGACCGCTAAAGAAAATCCGCTAATCTACTATATAACAGTTTAGTTCAGACATCGAACAGCGGTTATGCCGCAAATTTATTGCTGACGTTTCAAACGAGAACCAACCTGCAATATTCTGTTAATTAATAAGTGGAAAACGATAAAATGATACAATTATTACAGTAGTCCTTCGCAAACGCGGTTTTGAGTATACGCGGTTCAAAAACTGTACCTGGTTTTTGTCAACCGCGTTATCCAGCCTGTAGTATCCGCGTATCACCACGCGGCCGTGGCTAATTGGCTACTTTTACCGATATTAAAATTTACGTTAGTATGAAGACGATACAAACAATTCTTCACAAGAAGGTGAGACATAGGAAAGAGGAAATTTGCAACTCCCGGCAAGACCATTTGTCAGTCAGAAAGGAGAAGAAATTTTAGGGAAATGTTTCTTTACCAGCGTTCATTTAAGCATAAGGCCAGGCGATCTGGATCTCCAGGGACTGATCTGCAATTAAATATAATTGTAGAGCAGTTCATGGAGTACTTCTATGTACTTTGAATGTTTCTTCTATATTTCTATACAATTATATATTCTATATTTCTTTTGAAAGTGTACACCGTAGAACATTACGTATACCCTTCAGGGATGGATAGCTTCCCCTAACCTCCAATTTTGCATCGGTCCTGGACCTCTCCAACCGCGGTTTTGTCCACCAGAGGTTAAGTCAGGAACATACCTGCCGCGGATGGCGAAGGACTACTCTACATCAGTGGGATACTATGATAACGAGAGCCTGATGAGTAAAAAATGATTCTCAGGGCGAAGTAAAACAAGAAGCATACGATCTCCCACTCAGAGAAGTCGAAAAAAATCGCATTTTAAAATATTCCGCCTATTTTAAAGTACCGTTTCGTCACGGACATTGAAGCCAAATTAACCAGAAAAAATAACAGATGTCCCGGAGTCGTAAGGATTTCCAAAGCCGTCGTCTTGTGATTGACGTCCTAAGGCGCATTAGTGTACCGTTCAACTCGTTAAGTAACCGAGGCACATGGCTGGCACGCGTTCAATTTTCTTTATTCGAGTCGTCGCACAAAAATAAACGATTTTTTGTGAAAGGAGGATGCCGTAGCCTTCCCCCGAAAAATATCTCGTCTCCCGAGATATATGTCGAAACGGAGATCAGAGACCCCATTTCGCAGAATTTTATCTCAAGTATCTATTTCCTTCGAAACTACTGAAAAAAAGGGGATATATAAAAAATGTGTTAAAATTATGGTCTTTGTCGTTCACGATTCCTAGAAGAGAATGCACAAACAATTACCCGAAAAAAATATTTTTATATATCCAGAATGAGCATACGGTCAAAAAATAGCACATGCGACTACGTCATTGATGGAACACGAGCAAACGAATAATGCCATCCAACGCTTTTCGAGTGACTCATTAAGGTATTACAATTACAGATGAAATTATATCCTCGAGTTACTGCAAAGAAGCATTCACCATTAGTTTTTCTCCTATTCTTGAAAAGTATGCATGGTTAGCACAAACACATTAAGACTTTAGGAAATATTTATACATTTATAACAGGAGTCCTCAAACCGCGGCCCGCGAGTCATATCCGACAGTGATTTCATTCGGTCAGCCTTATCTCGTAAGTGACTATAAGGACACATATTAATATATTTGCAACCTGGAGGAATCGTCAGATATCATTTGTGAAAACTACGAGATATTTTTAGAATACGTAGATGCAATATACCTTTAATACAGGCGGCGTGACACGTAACATAATCTCTCGATCAATAAGTAAGTAATAAAAGATTTCTCCAAATTAGATTATTGAAATTTACACACGGCACGACCAGTTATGTGAAAGTTCGCATGTGGCTTCTGCGACGGTGCACAAAGCCTCAATTTAACCAAAGCTTTTCTGACCCCAGATCTAATATATTAAGTCAATTTTGAACATCGGCGAATTATGACACGTAGAGCCTTTTAGTTGCTCAAAATTACCATTTGGGACAATATACAAAAAAATCAACTCAGTAAAGAGAACAATAGTCTAGAGCAGGCCTGGGTATACTTTTGCATGGCAAGATCTACCTTCGTATTTTCCAGAGCTAGAAGATCTACTTACTTATATTAATTTATATATTAGTTGTTCTTGGTAGAGATCTTGTCAAAAGAATATAAAAGTTGTTTTAATTTTAGTATTTTTTTTTCTCTCGGAACCCTAACTATGAGATGGCAAGTCTAATCGCAATAAAGTTAATTTTGAAATCATTCTTTTTTATGTAGCTTATGTATTTTACAGTATACAGTTTACAAGTGAGGATCATGTTTTCTGCTGCAAATAAGAGAAAGAAGAACATAACGGGTTTCTATCACGGAACCCCGTTTAGCTTCTGCGGAACCCTTGGGTTCCGCGGAACACAGTCTGGGAAACCCTGGTCTAGAGAATTATCAAGTTTCTCAGAATGACTAACAAAGCAAGTGAGTTGTAATTCGTCCGCCGAGCGTATAAATGATCGATATGGGGAAGTTCCATGTAACTATATAGCGAATTCAATACAGAATTATCAAGCTAATCTTATGGCTGAAAAAAATCAAGAACGAGCACTTAAAAAAGTAATTATCTGAGGTTTCTTCAATAACGACAAGGTTATGAAAAACCAGATGCGCATTTTTGCTACAAAGCAACCCATCTTCAGCGGTAATTCACCGAATATAGATTCTAAATTTATAATATATTTTCGGTTAATTATCACTGAAGATGACTGCTTTGTAGCTGATTTGTTGTGGCTATTGGAGATACCTGAGATAAATACTTTTTAAAGTGATTGTTGCTGAATGATCGAGGGACTGATACTGGACAACATAAAAAAAACGACCAACGGCCACGCGCGGCTCACATAAGACATTCAAGATAATTCTTGAAGACGTTTCCAGCCGAGGCTGCGTGCGAAAAAACTGCCCGGGGAACGAATTTGGAAGAATTATTTTTTTAAATGTAAGGGTTCTTTCATAACGAGTGCACACTGCATCATGTCCGTGATGAGTAACTGTCAATGTGCCTCAGACCGAGGGAGAGAGAGAACCGATGCCTGGATGTGACGCAAAAAAAAAAGGAATCGTCGCATCGTTAGGGACGGAATTCGCACGAAACGAACCACCCTCCACCCAGAACTACCTGCCGCAGTGGCGCCCCGACGGCCTTCAGCGATAACTATGCGAAGGACGAAGAGGAACGTCTGAATTTCCCAGAATGTCTTTCGGTTCGATTATGTCGCGAACAGCCAATTTTTATCTACGCTTAAGAAGCGAAAATAATAGTAATAAAAATAGAACGATAAAGGATACAATTATTATAGTGCTGGTCATCCTCTCCACAACAGGTGTGACACCAAAGACACAACACAACAGTCTGCAAATACTGGAACCACGACCCAACACCAATATGCAATCGCAGGAAAGTCATTCTAGCACAATTAATACTGCGAAAAAATTCTGAACTACAATGTCAATCGATCTAGGTCCTTGAATTTTGTAAACTGGTTAATTATCCCGGGAGCAATTAAAATAATAATTATATAAGAGTTGGTATAATCAGGTAAAATGCATAAATATATCTAAAGTAGCGCACGATAAATTTATCCAGAGCTAACATTGGTGCATAAATCTAGATATAATCATTGTTATTAAACTTTCCTCCTAAACATTGGCCCGACTCTAAGCAATGCAAACAAAAAGTGCATAACCTTGGTTGAAGCTACTATATCTATTATACTGTCCTCAATTAACTCAATTGCACCACCAATGGCAATAAAAATTAAATCACGAATAAAAAACAAGACAGCATAACATCCATGGATGGGGAACGACTCGATCCCGCGACCTTGACATTAGGAGGCAAAAACTCCACCTATTCCTTTCAAAATATGTAAAGAGTGCTGGCCCAAGGTAGCGACGAACCGGGTGGGTGCCTGGGGCGCCAAAACCTTTAACATTATTCTCAAGCTGAAATTGCAGAGAAGCGATGGATATTGTTGGACATGCGAGCACCTTGGAGGCTTTTGAATGTTTTTTTAGCAGCCATTGCTTCGATTTTTTCATTTGTTTTATAATAGGCGATCAATTAAAATAAATTCGTAAACTTATCTGTAGTGCATGGCCCGATATAATGGATATACGACTGAATAATACACCGAAACAATCTCAAGGTAAATTAACCTAGATATTGATCCATTTCACCTTCACATAAATTATGTTACACAACACGTAACAAACAGAAAAACAATTATACCGAGTAGTAATGACACCATTAGTGCCATAAGATGATATTTTTCATAGGCTCCGCCAGCAAAAACTGCCAAATGCCAAAAGTTTTTTTTCTCATAGATAAGCATTAATTTAATGCTTAAATGCCAAGATTGTTTTAACAAAACGCTTTCATTCTTTATTAAAACCCAGGAAAAATATAATTTTGCATAACCAATGTGTTTCCTAAAAATTTTCCATAGGCGCCATATCTCCCAGCTACGTTTCGAAGAAAATCCTTAAAGTAATACAATCGGTAATGTGAACACGGAGACTTGTCAACACCTATGTTACAATGGCGTCCAAATAAAAAATTCCCGCAAATCTTTAGAGAAACTATTCTTCCACCCAGTGGCGTAGCTTGGCAAGCGCGGGCCCCCGGGCTAAATTTTTTCCGAGCCCCCTATAAGTGAACGTATTCCGTAGTTTCAGGAGGAAAATTCGCCCAGATTTAAAATGCTTTAAGACAAATTGAAATATATGTACCATGCCAACGCAATGAAGAAAAGTATCCTCTATTTACTCGACCTGTTATTAAAGTGTAACATCTTCATCCCTCAAAGTGTGCTTTTTTCGCGGCATTTAAACCCGTCAGCGTGAATTTTTTTCGGCGACGTCGATTTCGTTATGCATATATTCTTTTAATGTTAATTAATTAATTAATCAACCATCGCATAATTCCAAAAAATACACAATATTAAAGATGCCACATTTTATTTAATAAAATATATTTTTTATTTAATGCTTGTTGATGATACCGGTGATGAAATTTCATATTTTAATACAGTCGTTCTCAATCGGGGGGCACGCCCCCCTAGAGGGCGTACGAGGATTCCAGGGGGGCGCTAAGCTTTTGGACCAAAATAATTTTTTCCTAAAAACAGCAAAGACCCAGCTGCTCTCCTAAAGGTTAAGGGTCCACTGTGCTTCCTGTGACACTAGGTTGCCACCTATGTCTTATTTTACCTTTCCTCTTTACAATTTAAATGTTTTCTTCCATTCTTTGTCGTTTTCCTCTCCGTCTCTTTTCCTCGCACGCAGTTTCTTTTCGCGCAAAATATTTCACTCCGGCAGCAGCTACACCTCTTAGACCTCGGAAACTTTTCAGCTATGCGCAAAAACGATCGGTTTGTATCTCGAATAACGATTTCTATTTGTTATTGTTGATATTTTATAAAGATTCTGATAATTTTGATTATTCAAAATAGTTATGGCTATTAAACTTACAGTACCTACGGAAAGTTATGGGAGCCTCAGATGATTGCTAAAGAAATCCATTTAAAACATTTATTCAACCGAAAGAGAGAACGACAGTATAAAAACATCCGTAAAACGTGTCAAAAATAATGGATAGATGGAGTGAATTATCGTCATATGCTTTCGAAACGTGATAATTACGTGAATAACACACTCCGATTCACGCGACAGAGACCGACCAACACAATCCCTAAAAAAAGACATAAACGACGTGATTTGAATATGGGAAATGTCTGGAAAATGTACGACGAAGAGTGGGTCGCAGGAGATTTATTTATTTTATATACTAGAGAACAATCGATACACCAATACGGACCTTTTCAATAACATAAGAACCGGATTCTTCTAGAAAGTCATGTCGATTTATATATATATATATATACACACACATATACATACATATACATACATATATATATATATATATAAATAAGAGGATGTCTGTCTGTCTGTGGCAGCCATAACTCATCAGAGACTAAAGTTAGGACCTTGAAATTTTGGCAGCAGCTTCAGGTTGATAATGGGAGTTGCAGTGCCAAATATAATTCAAATCGGCCCACGGGGTCGTGACCCCGGAGGTCACGGATCGGTCGGTCAAATTTTCAGTTTCTTGATGATATCTCAGCAACCATTGGACCGATTTTGATGAATCCTATACCAATATCAATGTTTTGATGATAAACATTCTCTAGCTGAAAATGGACAAAATCATTCCACTGGGTCGAAAGGTCTTAATGTAATGGCCGGTTCAAATTTTCGTTTTTTGAGTATATCTCAGCAACGAATTGAAATAGGTTTAAAAATAAAAATTTTTCATCAGTTATTTCTGTAAAACATAGTTTTCGCATTTATGGCCTTATTGAAGTATAGAAATTTCCTAACATTCCATATCTTAAGTAAAAATTGCTGTTGAATTGTTGTTTAAACTGTTGTTTATTTCATTGAAATATTTGTTGTTTTTAATTGAATTATCTTCTAATCTAACATATAAAGGAGAATGTTTGTAAGTTTGTTCGCTTTGAATGCTTTTATACGAGATAGGGAGGGAGAGAGATGGATGGTAACGGAGGGGGGAGATGGAGAGAGGGAATTAGAGGGAAGGGGTGGAGAGAGGGAGGGGGAGGGTGGAATATGGAGGGGGAGGGAGGGAGAGGGAGAGATGGGAGGGAGAGAGGGGAGGGTGGAAGGGAGGGGGAGGGAGTTTATACGTTATTTTCCTAAGATTTTCATCCTTCATTCATCTAAATAGGAAAATGCGGAGCGGTTTTCTTCATTTTTGCTTTATTCGACGGGTATAACTGTGTACTATCTTATTCTTGCGATGCTTACATGTTACACGGTCGAAGTTTTAGATTAACTAAATCCGTTGAAATTCAACGGGCACTCCTGCTAGTATGTGTGTGTGTGTGTGTGTCAGAGGTAGTCTGTCCGTAGACAGCTCCGTGATTATTCATGGTTAAACCTTGTTCTTCATATGTATAGGTACTCCAATTTTCCGCAGTCTTCTACATGTCTTGATAGCTCTCTTTCCCTTTCAAGTAATCTATCAGCTGAAACCTTTTCCTACTTCTTTCTCTTTTTCCATCCAGTTTTCCTTGTATCACTTCTTTAATCATGCACTTTCTTCTCAGGTAATGACCAATCCAGTTCGCCTTCCTCTTTCTGTATAATCGTTCGCTCCTCTCCTATTCTTCGTAATACTTCCTCGTTTTTCACCCTATCTGTCCATTTTATCTTCAGCATTCTTCTCCACGTCCACATTTCGAAGCTTTCCAAGTATTTAATATCATTATTCCTTAGCGTCCATGTTTCTGCCCCATACAAAGCTATACTCCATACAAAGCATTTTATCAACTTCTTGCGGATATCCTCCTTTATATTCCCCGTTAGTAGGAGTTAAGCGATGTTCCAACATGAACGGTCCAATAAGTCTATCGTCAATAATCCCGCACCAAATGTTTACAGAAAATGTTTTGCAAATGAGTTTCATTTCGATCCTCCAAGGCCCATGAATGGGAATTTCTACAGTTTGTTGTTCCATCCCTAGTGAACATCGCCTCGTCGATAAAATTAGTGGAATCAACTGATCATTTTGAGCGATCCAGTTGCGGAATTCCGTACGTGCAGGACAATCTTCAGGCTGAAGAGCTTGCACATCCTGAAGGTGAAATGGATAATAACCGTGACGGCTAAGAGTTCTCCATACACTCATTCGCGGCACGTAGGTCTGTTCAGATATTCTACGAACACTGGTGGTCGGACTATTGTTCACCATCTCGAGTATGCCTCTTTCTCGTCCACTGTTTGCTGTATGGGACGCTCAATCTTTGGCTTCGGAAATGCACCTTTTTCTCGTAAATACCTGTGCACGCATGAAAACACTCGCCGATCAGGTGTTCGCCGATTTGGGAATCGCCACTTGTATTCTCAGACAGCTGCTGCCGCATTTCCATCGCAGAATTCATAAACAAAATGAATGTCGGCATACCCTTCATTAGTGTACATGGACATTTTGAAAAACAACAATAATCACCATGAGTCACACTAGTGAACTAGTTATTATCAAACGACCTTTGTCGACCTGTGTGCTCAGCATTGTTGCCAATGGTATCGCACAACCTCGTGTCGACCTGTGTGCTCAGCATTGTTGCCAATGGTATCGCACAACCTCGTGTCGACCTGTGTGCTCAGCAGTGTTGCCAATGGTTGCTTTTCTTCTAATTTCCATCAACAACTTCAAATGTACATTACTCCTTTAGTATTGAGAACAGGCAAATTGATTACTCTTTATTTTCGACTTGTAATGACTTCCCCTAAACGTAGGTGATGTATCAACCTCACGTCGTGGGACACCCTGTATATATCTACTAGAATAATGTCATATGACGGATAACATTAAAAATTATAACATACTGAAAACTGTAAAATTAATTTTTATATAATATTTATGTTATGCTTTAATTAGGTTATTCTAATTGATGACACTGAATACACTTCTTCTTGCTTGCTTCTTTCAAGAAAAATAAGCTTTGGAAAGAGCGTTATAAACAGAAAGAAGGAAAGACAGAATTGGAAAACTATAACAGTAATGAGTTGTGATTCTCTTGTGCTGACGAAGGGATTATCCCGAAAGCTTCAACGTCTACAAATGTGTCTCTTTGACATCCCAGCGGCTCTCCTTCCGGTACGTGCTCACTGGGTTTCCTTCAATACTTAGTTGCCCTAAATATCCTTATTTACCTTTCCTCTTCGGCAAGTATGTGTGTGTGTATATATATATACACACACACACACTAGCAGAACGGCCGTTTAATTTCAACGGATTTAGTTAATCTAAAACTTCGACCGTGTAACATGAAAACGTCATAAGAATAAGATAGTGCACAGTTTTAACGGTCGAATAAAGCAAAAATGAAGAAAACCTGTTCGCAATTACCTATTTAGATGAATGAAAGAAGAAAATCTTGCACTCTGAAAAATCGAAAATTACGTGTAAACTTATGGGAAAATAATTATTGAATTAAGTAACCCCCCAATTTTTTTATCGCCATATAGCCTATGTTATCCGCAGGATAAAATTATTTACCTATGCGAAGTTTTGTGACGATATCTTCAAAGACTTGAAAATCGTAACTTATGGAAAATCTACGTCTGATTATTTAAGTTACTTACGTAGTTTTAAAAACAGTTTGCATTTGAGAACTCTATGGCAAATTTTGTGATTCTTTCTTCGCTACTTTAGTTTATGTTAGGTATATATCATTTCTTTCAGTTTATGGTATATATTATTTCTTTCAGTTTATGGCATATATTATTTCTTTTAGTTAATACTAGCAGAATTTCCCGTTGAATTTCAACGGATTTAGTGAAGCTACTACAGCACAACATACAAACTCTTTAAAATACCTATATAGTAGATACTTTTAAAATTACTATTAGCTTTTCTTAACAATTAATCATATTTGCTTGTAACAATCCTTTTCCGAACGTATTGCATTAAAATATAACGATAATTGTATTTCCTATCATATATATCACTATCCCTATATCCAGCTTCATTTCTTCTGTAATTATGCCTCGCTGAATTATTTACTTTTATGTCTTGAAAAAGTTGTCAATGATTGAACACTGACTGGTAAATGTACGCCAGATACGTGAGCTTATTTACGTTAATAAACATTATAATGTAAAATATAATGATTTTACTTACAAAAAATGTAATATTCCAGTATTCAATAGACGAAAGAAGGTTCAATTACTTTCATCAATAAACGCTTCCTGAATAATAATCAGTATCTATTTACGTTGCTATCCATAAACATCGATCGTTTCGTAGCTTAAACAAAAGTGGGAAGCGAATAACGCTAAACTTTCGTCTATTTGTAGCCTTCATTGAAGCTAATTGAATCAGAGGTAACAATGACGGCCGCCTTGGCAACGCCCGGAAAGAGTACGAAAAATCCACAAAATTTCGAATCAAATAGCGTATTTCTGAAAACTTCGACCGTGTAACATGTAAACTTCGCAGGAATAAGATAGTGTAGAGTTTTATTCGTCGAATAAAGCAAAAACGAAAAACATCGGTCCATATTTACGTATTTTGATGCTTGAAGGAAGAATACCTTGCAAGTCAAGAAATGAATTCATACGTGTTATCTTATGGAAAAATGTTAATACCCTATATTGGCAGCACTGATTAATCCTGGTAGACCAAACCTTGACCATTCACTAAGTTAGGATGTAAGGAAGAATCGTACCTAATTTGGTTATTCTAGCTTTTATCGTTTAGGAGTTCCATGAACAAACACACAAACCAACAAACACACCCTTCAAAATATATTATAGGAGATTACGTATTGCTTATAACGGTTATTACGTAAATTGTTAATCCAACAATACGCTCATTCCCGTGTTATTTAAATGGGAAAAATTAAAAGAGGAAAACATTTTTTATATAAAAAATGCAGTTCAAATCACTTTAAAAACCCTCTCCTTTTGCTTAACTTTTTATTGCGGTCAAAATGGCACCTTCTTCTTGCTTCAACGTTTTGTAGTTGTTGCGCTATAAATTCACAAACACATTCTTCAAAATATTTATAGTAGATATATATATATCGACCATTCCCAGCTCGCGTTTACGAGAGAGTAATTTATTACGTGCCACCGACAGATGAGAAGAGCTAAAGAAAGGAACGCTTTCGAAAATGGACGTGAAATACAAGCATTTCCTATCGGATCGCGATAAGGGCTAAAAATGAGTAACATTTCGAATCGATAACTGGGACGAGAAGATCACGTGATCTTTGGGATTGATTCGAATCGACGACGGTGTATTACGACGGATGTTTCCTTTGTTTTACTAACCCCCAATTTTCTCCCGAAAAAATCTAGAAATCGTAGAAGTGAAATCGAATAAAAAACTTTCGAAAGGTTGGAAAAATCTTTCATAGGCGGATAGATGGATAGATAAGGACGAGAGTAAAATAAAAAGATCCACGTAATATAATTTATCTTTTGTTTTTCCTCGTCATACTCGTGAAAAATATAATCCTCATTTCTATTTCCGTTCCTCTCTTAAAAATCAAGCTCGCAAGCCTACAGAATCTACACGACACTTTAAATCTCTCGAGAACAAAGAACTTCGAGGGAAAAAAACGGCTCAACAATGGTCGCGTTATCAGCTTCGGTAATTATTCCGAGAGGCACCGTTTGCGATGAACGCATTACCGCAATGCAGCATCGTAATATTTTGCAACAAAAGTCGTGAAAAAATAATTACGGAAGGATGGATTTATGCACTCAAATTTTCCCGTAAAACATTAATAGGTTTCGGGAGGAAAAAAATTCTGACGTATTTGTGAAATTTAACGCAACCGCGACATAAGAGCGTTTTTTGAGATTCGCTCGATATTTTTTGTACTTGAAAGAACTTCAAAATTATTGTGAATAATCTTAACAAGTTAGGAAAGCGTACAACGTATCAAAAATGGGCGCGTTTCGTGCAATGGAGTATTAGAAAGAAATTATAAACCTGTACGTAAGGGAAATAGCGTTTTAAAGTTCCTTTCTTCATCATAAATAATCCCATTTTCTTCAACTCGAATTAAGACATTTTTGTTTGATTTTACTGATAACGGCTACTCCTACGATAAAAATGTATAGGAAAGGAAATACTCTTCTTTACTAGCTCAACAACTTTTATTTGAAAAATATTTTGATATGAGCAATACTTTACGAGATATGACGAAAATTTAATTTTTTGTCACTAGTAAAGAGGTACTCCTGATTTGCGTACGTGATTCATTTTTGCGATTTTCTTATTATATTTGATAGTAAGTCCTTAATATCAGATTTCATGAAAATCCGTTAGGTAGAAGCCGTGAACGAACATGCGGACGGACGGACAGACCGCCGATAATTGGCGCTCACGCTGGAAGCGAAACGCGCCTAATAATAAAGAAATTCAGTTTCCTTTCAGGATTGACAGGTTTAGGTTTGCCTCGCGATGGTTTTAATATATTTCAACCATGGGCAGCCCTAGGAATTTTGGCACCCTGGGCGAGATAGAATAGCAACCCTCCGTAAATGTTTGTTAACATATTTCATGAGCAGAGCCGGCTCTAACATAAAACAACTACCGAACGAAGTAGATTTTTGACGCCTCCTTCAAGGTTACCCATTATATACACCTACTGAAGCTTCTGACATAGGGTATACGATACAGGAGGATATAAATATTGAGGCACTTCCAGATGAGTTAGAAACTTGAAATAAGGACGTGCGTGCGGCTCTCGAAAGCAACTCATCCTGATGAAACCTCCAAAAAAAAAAAAAAAACTGGGTTCGTAATATATTTTAAAAGAAATTGCAGAAAACGAAAAATGCATTGACGCATTACGTAAAATAAACGTTTATTTCACAGGGATAATAGCAAAAAGTAAAACAACGGCAAGGTTAAGGAGGGGATAACCACCACTCGTGGATCCGCCAATTTTAGCGGCTCTTCTTATGTTGCGTGTTATACATAATTTGAAAAAAAAGTGGCTTCTTAGGAAAAAGGTTGCCGACCCCTGGTCTAGTGGCAAAACCAACGAAAAAATTTGAAAATTACAAAAATGTTAATTTTGTTGACCGTTAAAAATCCTTAAATTTAAACAAATATGTAATTGTTGAGGTATTTTTAAATTTGTTACAATGCTGATTTTTTCCAAGGGTAGAATTCGCTAAATAACCATAACGGGATTATAGAAATTTGAATATATTTATTTATGTCGCCGTTAAAAATTCATAAAAGTTAAACAAATAGATAAACGTTTACGTTCTTTCCATCGAGCTAGGGAAGTGAACATTTTCAGAAAGTTAGAACTTGGTGTTCCAGCGGCAATTAACATGGAAAATTACAATTAAGTTTGTCACTGTAGCCGTTAAAAATTCATAAAGTTTAAACAATTAAATCAATATAAATGCATTTCTAGAGGTGCCACACCGTTATAATTTGGCATAAATCTGTGACAGTTGTGACAAACATTGAAAAAAATATAAAATTCCTAAAACTGCCATTTTTAGTGGCTGTTTTGCCCCATTATTGCCCCATACGAGGGTACAAATTATGACGCGCTTCCAGAAGACCCAGAGACTTCAAATTTAGCAGGATTATATGTCTACAGTCACAACCAATGAGAAAAATCATACATAGTCAAAATTCTAATTTTTAGGGGTTGTTTTACCCCATTATTTAAAGTAGGCTGAAATGCTTGCAGAATGCAAGCACCGTCTACTAGTATCTATACACAGTTATACCCCGCTTTACGTACGCTCGCTCAACGTACTTTCGCTATAACATATTTATACCTAACATCGATACCTATAATTCCGTACAACGTACGTATAGGACGCCAACTTCGTTACAACGTACACCGTCGAGTCAAATTTCGGTCAATGAGAAGTTGCGTACATACTGTGCGCTCTAGAACAATCTGTTTACAACGCATTTTCTCTTAATGTTCAATTAACCCATAAAATAAATAAGAATGTCTTTTAATAAAAGGCGATGCCTCTAATAGTGAAAAGAAAGCAATTACTTTAGAGGATAAACTAAGTATGATTAGAAAATATGAGTGGGATTTAGATACGTGAAATTGGAAGGTCTACGAACTTTCCCAGATCAACCGTGAACACGATAGTGAAACGGAAAGACATTATTTTGGAAAATATTAAAGGATTGCACCAATGTTATCAAAACGCATCGGAGATCAGGTTCCATTATGCTTAAAATGGAAAAAATTTGAATTTGTGGATTGATGATCAAACCCAGCCTCGTACCCCTATAATCCAAGCACAAGGCTAAGGCTCTTTTTGACGACCTGAATGAGAAAGGTGGATCAAATTCTCAAGAGGACGCTTTCATTGCTAGTCATGCTTTGTTCGACCGAATCAAAGAGAAAAACTTGCATAGCAATAAGGTGACCGGAGAAACAGCTAGTTCCGATCAGGTTGCCCTGCAGCTGAATTCCCTAAGACCTTAGCCCGGATGGCCCGTACCTCGGGCCGGCACTGATTTCAACGCATACGAACCCAATACGGATGATATAAAAAATGAAACTATTAAGACGACGATCGTGACCCGTATCTAAATATGATTCAAACAAAACTCATAAAAACTTGAACAGCAACTTTGTGATTTTCTTCTCCCTAAGCACCAGCGAGAAGGGAATGCTCGTGCCGAAATATTTCCCGGAAGATTTTTTAACACGTTAATTCATTGTTTTTGCAAAGCGTGAACATGTTTTCTTCCCGATACGTTCGTCGAGATAACTACTTCCCGTAATTATTTCCTATGAAGCCTTAAACATTTCTTTAAAGGCTTTCTAAGACAATGGTATTCAAAATTTGCTACCAATATCAAAAGTGTTAGCAGAAGGAACTGAAAGTGGTACCAGCAAAATCTTGGTATTATCCTAGTTACCTCACATGCCACAATCCCTCATCTACTTCACATTTCACTTTCACGAAATAATTAAATAAACTATTTCGTAACTGCACATTTTCCGCTTCGGCACAATGATTTTGATGAGTTTTTTCCAGGGTAATTTATTTTTTTTTGCGAAAAAATGTGGTGGTAACAATTACTTGATGGGTACAGGAAAAAAGTTTGAATATCATTGCTCGAAAACATTAAACAACAGAAAAAAAACGAACGCTTCCAGGGAATGGAAAGTTCCACTTTAGCAACTGGAGCCGTCGATGTTCCCTTTTGCTTTCGTAACGAAACGCTGATAACTCGCACAGATTGGGTTGCTTCGATTAGATTTTAGAGAAGCCTTTCACAAAAAAAAAGATGCTTCGGATTCCCTGACGAGAAATTCTTCAAAAAGGCACAAAACGGAGAAAATCGCAGATGTTGCGAGTCTACGTCACATTTCGAGCATAGTTTTCTCGCTCGGAACTATTCCGTTTTGCCGAGAGAGGCACGCGGATTTTTTTCAGCGGCGGAATGCGATTTTTTTCTCGTAACGAAGGCGAATAAAAAAATAAGCAGTAAAAATTCTCGAAATTTCAAAAAAGCCAAGAGAAAAATAAGTTTGCTATTGATTCTGGAATTAAAAAAAAGGAGGAAGAGATGCTTGGTTAGATTTTGTTATATTTGAGCATATCCAAATATCTGAAGTATCATAATAGATTATGCTACCCTTTAAAGCATAAAGTTACGTATATTTAAATATTACCATGTAGTCAAACTCGCATGTGCATATATGTATGTATACGCACGTGTTTGTGCGTGTGTATGGTGAAAAAGATAGGTAAAAAAACAATGAGACAAGTGAGGGAAGAATTTTAGAGCAAATTACATAAAGTGCTTTTTACGACTGCTGTCTTTCCATTGGAGTGAAGAATCGCAGGTGTGATGTGTCGTTGGTTTCCTACATTTGTAGAGCAGTCCTTCTTAGCGATTATTTCCGTTTACTCCTCCGCTGCCGATTCTAGATATATCAAATTTTAAACACATGTAGCTCTAATGTAAAACTATCTATCCTGCAATTTTTACGTTTGTAACTTACGTAGTTTTTGAGTTATTTTGTACACAGGCAGACACAGAATGACGGATTAAACTAATAATATAAACGCGATATTTTTTTAGAAAAAAAAGCGATAAAAATTGGAACACCCATTCCAAAGTAAGTGAATCCTATACACGCAAATGTAACCAAACATACAGGAACGCTATTTCGACACGGATTACTGAGAATTATAAATTGCTTTTCCTTTAACAGGATTTTGGTCACGTTGATGCGTAATCTACCAGAATATTCAATTCCGTGAAGTACACATGAGAGAAAAAACCTTGAAGGCAATATTCGCAAAAAAGCAAAGAAATCCACTGCCATCCCTCGGACTTGAACACGGGTCTCGCACATGTCGGACGCTCGCTTCAGCCAATTAAGCTATCATCTTAAAAGAGATTGACCTCAGAATCACCGCACAACCTTCAAGATCTTAAGAGAAGGGACTTGCATTAAAGGATGCCCTGGGGAGCTTGATTGGATGAAGCAATCGTGGGGAAAGACGGTATATATGGGTTCGATACCTCAGCACTAAGGGATCTTTCTTGAAGAGTTCTTAAAATACTTTCCGAACAAGTGCTCAGTTTCAATTATTATTATTCCTTTCCATAATTATAATTAATCAAAAAATACGCGATCGTCGACAAGAAAAAATATCTCGGATTTGAAGAAAGCGCCTTAAAATTGTTAACAGGACCGCGAGAGGTAGTTTGCAGCACGAAACGTATGAAAACGTAAAAAAAAACTACTGAAGAACACGATAAATGATGTTTAACGGCACTCCTATACGGTCGCATAGCCTAAAAATACCAGCGTAGAAAGTTTGAAGCGTTATATTTTTAGTGTAAAATTATTCTCCGATCTTAAAATAACTTAAAGAAACTTTTCTCATATGACCGATAGCAGATCTGGTATAGGCCAAATCGGTTGGCCAAACACGAACGCGTAGTAATATAAACGTTGAGACGTAACAACGGAAAAAGAGGCCGATTTTGTTGTTTGCAGCACGATTTTACTACGGTCGTAACGCTGAAACATTTGAGTTCAGCAGCGGCGACGATTTGTACAAACAAATATTCGAGATTCAAATATGTCAGCGTTAATTTGTATTCGCTTTTGTTCGCCCTACTTAATTCAATTACTTACTCTTCCATTTTGAACAACTTATATACAGTACAATTTCCGACAAGTGGAAGACCCGGGTTCGATTCCCGGTCATAGCAGATTTTTTCACGTTTCCACATTTTTTCCAGTCCATTTCTTAATAATTTAAAAAGTAAATAGTAAATAATTTTTGTTTTTTTTTATATGCAGAAGCCAGAGTGGCGTACAATACGAACGCTGCAATCACCCAATTCATCAACGTGACACAAAAAAGAACGAAAGAAAAAGCATTCCACTCCATTATTCAGACCAAAAACTTTCTTTAAGCCTCTCGCCATTCGCAATAATCGCCACCGAACGGGGAGGGAAACAAAAAAATTCGAACGTTCCAACTTTCATCAGCCAAATAACGTGAGGTTCGCGAACGAAATATTTACGAGTTTACCACCACCATTCACTTCGTTCGGGCATAAGGTAAGAAGATTAAATTCTCCGCAGAAAAAGAAAACCAGCTATCGACCCAGTGGCGGATTTAAGGAGGGGATCGCACTTGGCGCGCGCCAGAGGCCCCTTGAAATAAAGGTCCCCGAAAAAATGTTTTTCTATATAATCTCAGAAATAATTTTTCAAAAATTTTAATTCAATTTCTTGCTCAGTGATACTTTATTTATTAATGCGATCATTAAGAGCAGCCAAATAAAGTGGTGGTCGTTTGGTGAGGTTTCAGCATATATTTAGATTGCAGGGCCCCCAATTGTTCAGCGCCAGGGGTCGCAGGATGCCCGAATCCGCAAATGTATCGACCGCTACCGTCGTATAGACCAGTGGTTCTCAACGGGGGGTCCGTATCTTCTCTCCAGGGGGTCTGCGAGTTGATTTTGGTACCTTATATATATTAAAAAGATGCATGATTGTCCTCAAGATTCATTTTGACCGTTTAGAGTGATCGGATAACGTTTGGAAATGTCTTCAAAGAAAGGTCTCATAGCATATATTACATTATTTATAACGTTAAGTAAGATCTCGGCACCTATCCAATGGATTTTAGAAGTTTTGGGTAGATGGGCGGAGACGAGATGAATGAATGAAAAATATCCAAGAACAAAAATCCCATTAGACTTCTAGCTATGTCATTTTAGTGCGTGCGTGTTTTTAAAAGAGAAGAAACCGTAGGTACTATTTGCTGTAAACTGAATTTGTGGCCCTCTCTTGTAGAAATATTATCTGCCAAGACTACTATATATTTCAAGGACAGATCAGGTCTGTGCCCCAACCAAGACAACTGTCGTTCTCGTTATTGCTAAAAACAACAAGACATTACTTATGTTCAATGAATGGAAGCCAATCAGCTGTGAGTACAATCACGAGTGCTGAGAGAAGCTGAATATCAAGATTGGTTACCCCCCGTAAGTTAGATATTCTATTTTTCGCTAATGGCAACTTCTTAGTTCTATAAGGTTTTAACAGAAATTTAAATTTTGGTTATCTTTCATATTTATATTTCAATGTAAAAAAACTTAAGCTTTTACTCTATTTAAACAACATTATTGAACTTTTAATGGGAAGGGGGTCCACGGCTCCAGAAAAGTTGACGTAGGGGGTCCGCGGCTTCAGGAAGGTTGATAACCATTGGTATAGACCAGTGGTTCACAACTTTTTGCCTCTTGCGTCCCACCAACCACCTTGTCAAGGAACCCTGATTCCACCATGATATAAAGAAAAACCTAACTTTTTCTAATAAATGTATTTCAACGTTTATAAGCATTTGAGTAGTGCATTAATAATTGATAGACACAAAGGAGAAGATCGAAATAAAGATTTACTTGGTAAATCCATAAAAATTTATTTATTAAAAAAAATATTTTTTGTGGAATTACCAAGTAAATCATTTTTATTTCGACAGTATGAAGAAATTCCATCAAGTTACGCCTGAGACCGTTAACTATATAAAGGAGAAGGTGCCAGAGAGTCTAACCGATAGGGGTGCCAAAATGTCTTCAGCCGGCTCTGGTCCCACCTAGACGGCTTTCAAGTCCCACCAGTGGGACGCGTCCCGTCGGTTGAGAAACACTGGCATAGACGACGGATGGCTATACAACTGCCCGAACGGATAGTACTTTTAGTCGAACTAGACGGTCACCGCTCTAAAGAACCCGAAGCGATCGAGTGTAAGTGGTAAAGACGCTCGACGATGTGGATTGAAAACGATCCGCGCGCCGATACAACTCGATGGGTGGTTTCTTTTCACAAGGAGAGAGACTACGACTTCTGCGATGTTATCGCACGCCTCGTATATCTCTCTCTCAGATCTTTTAAGGGGCGCCATCGTCGACACGATTCAGCGAGAAATTACGTTCCTGTTATATATTTACACATACACACACACATATATATCAATCATCTCTTTTCGCTATTGCGGGTGGAATATTTCCACGGCGCTTAAAAGTTTTTTCGAAAATTATATGTCGTATATTTCAACACCCCCCCTCAAATCACCTTTTACGAAAAAAAATTTCAAAAACCTTTACTTACATTTTTTTAATAAAAAAAATTAAGCAAAATTTAAAAAATACTATTGTTGAGCTAAGGTTAATGAGATGCGTAGCAATGTAGGCACGAAAACTTTACTTCACAGCAGCTACAATGACATTTTAAAATTAAAAAAAGGTAAATAAAGATTTTTTGAAAACATTTTTTGTAAAAGATGAAAGGGGGTGTTGAAATATACGAAAAATAATTTTCGAAAAAAATTTTTTCAATCCCTATGATTTCAATAATTTCTTTATTTCTTCTATCAATAATATTATTTCTAGTATTAATAATCCAAATGTAAATATTTGAACAGTGGTTGCCTTCTTGCAGGGTTTACAATGCAGAGACAAATGCGACCCGAGATGATATATATATATATATATATATATATATATATGTATGTATGTATATATATATATATATATATGTGTATATATATATATATATATATATATATATATATATATATCATCTCGGGTCTCTTAAAGAGTGAAAGAGAGACCAATAGAGTCCCTGGTTTATCGCTTCGGACGCATTCATGGAACAGCTGCGGCGGTGGTGGTCTGCGTTCTTCCGAAGGTCGATCTGCAGCACAACCTTCGCTTCCGCTCCGTTCCAGTGACGACGCCCACCTCCTCCATCTGTCGCCCATCCCCTACTCTCCTTTCGACTCTTCCCTTTGATATATGGTGTAATCTCGATAGAACGAATACAGATAACGAAAACTTCGTTACAGCGAGCGAAAACGCCGCCACCGTCAATTCTTACCGTTAAATATACGGAAATTAATTTTAGGATATTATGAGTAGGTACTCGTTAGGACGAGTAATTTTTTTACGAATTTTATAAATCCTCGCTATATCGAGGTTTCGCTATATGTGAACTAAGTAGAGATAGCGGGCGGCGTGATAAAGTAATGAGCAAAAGAATTTTGTTGAAGGGTGTATATTTTTAATTAAACTAATCACTTTAGGCTGAACTTTGTGAAATTTCTCCATTTCACAAGTGGAAATGAAACAAATAACTTTGTAGTAAATTTCACTTTATAAAAGAATACGCTTTAACACTACGTTTCATTGTTATTTGTTACGTTTCCATTTCTGCCGTCTATTTTATTGGAGAATAAATTAGCACACAATTCCTAATCGTTAAAAATTATTACACTCTATTGTTTCTCCTTTTTTACACAATTATTGTATCCTTCACTCCTTCTCTTACACAAATTTACGGTAGAATCGAAGTAATGAGAAGACCGCATTTTTTGCGCCGGTTTGCAACATTCGGCCCGCGGGTTATGCGTGTCTGAGATCCCTATATTAGGCGATCGCCGACGGTTCCAAAAACAATAATATGGTCGTCCACAGAGTAACGGTGGTCCCTGAATAGAGATAAAAACAATGGCATCACTCTCACGGTGTCCTTTAAAAGAGGAAAGAGGTCGTTGCATAGTAGACCGTAGCTAAGAAAAGACTAGCCGACTACGTGTAACCCCATGTAACGTTGAGCGGATCGATTTGTTAAGGGCGATTAGACACGTAATGCTACGGTATCCCCAAAAGCCTCCGAAAGACTTGGGTTGGCAGGATATGAAGCGTAGAAGAATCGGGAATAAACGGAAACTATAACATAAATTTAGTAGCCCAGAATTCGTTGAGGGCATACTGGCTCTTACTCGTGCGCATCAGGGTACGATCAGAGCAGGATTTGCCGGTGAGGACGTAACGGAGCGGTTAAAATGACAACTTGGGATATATATCATGATTTTTTTTTCGAAAATTTGTACAAAATTTTTGAAATTTAACAAAGCGGGACGAGGGATGAAAAAGAAGGAATGTCCCGCCAAATATGGGACACTTCACGGGCCCATAGATACATATCTCCAGCGCTCCACCCTACCTGCAATTGCCTTTCGTGTTTTCCGAAAAAATTGAAAGAAAATAAATAAAGACAGTTTCAATATATTCCACGCGATAAGAAAAAAATTAAATAAAACAATAATATAAGTAGCTGGTAGGTCCTACTTTACTGCACGAACAAAAACTAATCGCATTTCTATAAAGCCAGCGCTCCTGGGCACGTGCCTACTACTGTCCCTAATCGGAAATCTGGCATTAGGGAAGACTACGAGAAAAAAAGATAACACGTGGAAACAATCGCTAGAACTGATAAACACTACCGGTCTTTTGTTATCAGATGCGATAAGACAGGCAATTAGACATTTTCATCAGATGTAAGATACAAGTATATGGTGCAATGACACCTTATATTCTTACGCCTCCGGCGCAACTGGGGTAATTACGTAAATGTAGGCACAGAACATGAGGATAAACCATGAGCGGTTTTAATTAACGAAATAGCTTTTCTACACGATCGCTAGGTAGGATGAGTAGACTGTCTGGTATGGTGAAGTAGGGACCTCGCACGCACCAAGATCGTTACGATAGCCACGAGCTATTTAAAAAATCAGGTTTGTAATGCATGATTTATACCAAAAATATTGGCATATATAAATATTTTAACTGGTGTATAGAAGAAGTTCCAGGAACAAATACTTAAAAAAATACTTGCATCAGGTATCCCCAATAGCCACAACAAGGTAATAAAAAACTCGATCCGCATTTCGTCTAAAAAGCAGCCTTCTTCAGTGGTAAGTCACCGAAAAAATATTAAAGTAATTTTTAAGTGCACGTTCTGGAATTTTTTTCAGTCATAAAACGAGCCCGATAATTCACTGTGGGTGAATACAGGTAGTTTAATTTTGATGCTACGTAGTTGTTAGCCAAACTGGAACACGTATTTAACAATACACGATGAACAATTCAATAAGGATGATAATATGTGACGTGCTACTTTGTGTCTAAAACTCCCGTATGGCATACTCGACGGCATTATGGCCGTTGGAATGAACTTCATCGTTAAATAAATTCAAGCTTTATTTGCTAGTTCTTAAATCTGTCAACGAATCTGCATTTACACGTTTGCTCGAGCTCAAGTTTCTCTACATTATAGCACGAATCGCTTTTTTTTTACCCAGGACTTCCCGTCGGAAGTAGGAAGACCCGCAATGCGGCGACAAATGTTTCCGTAGACAAAGTTGGATTGCGTCTCTCGACGTCGTACACGCTGTCCTCTTCGCGAATTTTGCCAATACACGTTGCAGCACATTGCAGCACCTGAAAGATTCCTCGACGTATTACTCACAATCAGTATTACGGAAGAACGTTTTAGTATAATGTTATTCAAACATTAATTTTTTTAAGTGTTCTAGAATGATAAAAACGATTCAAGTTCGTGACCCCACGCATGTAGATACCCTCTACAGCAAGATATTCTAGAGTGGAAATATTCAAGTTCGGGCCCTGGCCCCACGAAGAGTCGCCAAGCGTTCGGAAGGGACTTGAACAGAGGGCTTGGTCAAAACATTCCTCAATTCAGTGACGACTATAACGTATCGTCAACCCGATTCAGATTTCAATGAGATGAGAACGCGCGAAATGGAATATTTTGTCGGATTAAGATAAACCAAAAAGTATATTTAGCCTTTTTTAGGGAAATCCGTTTGTTGAACTGTGCTACAAAAATACGGGAAAGGTAAACTGCGAATTATGCCGCATGAAAGCGTTTCGACATACACAGCTGCAAATTTAGCGACTTTTTAATTCCTTTTTAGTGTTTAGCGACATGTCACTTAACTTTGCGATTTTCTACCAATCTAGCGACCAATTTAAATATTGCTTTGTGTAAGCAGAAATACATGCAATATAAAACATAAACCAAAAAAATGAATTTTATGATAGCTTTATCGCAATCTATACAAGTTTTAATAAACCTTAAAATATTTCTACAGTTACTTCCCCAGTTACGATATTTTAAAAACATTTTATACTAATTTTGAAAGATCGGATTATAATTTACGTTGAAGAGTACGTCATAAAACGCAGTTAAATTACAGAAAAATGATTTATATTAAAAATTAAAAAAGGTATTCTTCTCGATGAAGAAACTAGGCATAGATTTTTATTAGAACCTTACATAAGTCGATGTGGATTTTGATGACTATTGAACGTCCGCCTCATAAATGAAGCTTAGTTTGTTTCGAATTTTAGAATAGAGGGTTATTGTCACAATATGTTGCAAAGTATGGGGAGTGTTGTGATAAGTGGTTGAGCGCTACTTGTGCGTGTATATCAGAGCAATTGAAGGTGGTAGCTAGCTCTCAATCATTTACGTTTTTAAGTTATTCCAAAAATCCAAAGGTTTTAATCCCCTTTTTTTATAAATGAGTACGTATATAAGATTTTATAGATTGATTATCACATCGAAATTATATAAACAACGTAACGCAATATTTTCACCATTAAGTGATAAATAAGTGACTGATACAAATTCTAAGAACAAATGGCGGGTATAACAAGTTAGGAAAGTGTACAGAGTATCACAAATTTTTCGTGCAATGGAGTATTTGAAAGAAATTATACATGTAAGGGAAACAGCGTTTTAAAGTTCTTTTCTTCGTCATAAATAATCCATTTTCTTCCTATTTAAAAATAATGCATGCACACATAAGGGAATTAAACGTCTGTTTGTGAGACTGTTTACATTAGCAACAATAAGGAAGTTACCATGCAAGAAATTTTCGAAATTCGACTCGAATTAAGACTTTCTTGTTTGATTTTCTTGATAACGGCTACTCCTACGATGAAAATGTATAGGAAAAGAAATACTCTCCTTTGCTAGTTCTAAGAGTTTTGTTTGAAAAATATTTTGATATGATCAATAATTTACGAGATATGACGGAAATTTAATTTGTTGTCACCAGTCAAGTGGTACCCCGACTGGCTTACGGGATTCCTTTATGTGATTTTCTTATTATCTTTGATTTTAAGTCCTTAATATCACATTTCATGAAAATCCGTTCCGTAGAAGCCGAGAACGAACATGCGGACGGATGGACGGACAGACCGATGATAAAAATCATAGAATATGAGGCGGAAAACCTCCCTGCGTCTTATACGTGGGTATTTACGGTATTTTATTTATCTTCTTATAAAATAAGCTTGACCTATAAATGTTAATATCTATTCCATTTCTTATTAATAAAAGGCTTGCAAAAATTCTCCCTTATGTAATACTAATAATTAAATATCTTAATTGATATTCATTTATAAAATAGATAAGTTTACTAATTAGATTAATAAGAATTATTTCAAGTATTTATTCACTATTTTATTTTTATCGACTTATAGCGACATTTTATTTAAGTTGGGCGACTTTTTAGTTACTTTTTAGAATAGATTTAGCGGCATTTTAAATTTATTTAGGCAACTATGGCTTCCAATGACTGCAGCGAAGGGGCAGATTTATCGGAGGGTGTTCTGAGAGGCACCAGGCGGACCCTAAAAGGATAAGATTTGGCAAATTAACAAAATAAAAAAATATTAATTTCCCATAGCAGCAGTCGCTATTATTTGCGATGGAGTAACCCAGGGGTTTCTCAACCTGGTGCTCGCGAGCACCGCTGTACTCTTTGGAAGCCTGATTGTGCTTTTTGACATCCTGTGCTTAAAATCCAATTTCTTGGATCCAATCATTTAATTTGCTCGGTTTATTTCTTTCTAAACGTATTCAAGGCCATAACTTTGATGTTGGTTTGATTTTATTCACGAACACTGCTATTATTTTCAGACATATAGGGGCCCTCCCTTGAGATTCTAGGATACAACTTGGTGCTCGGCACACCGAAAAGGTTGGGAACCCCTTCATTAACCAGTGCCAATTTTTGGAGCATCATTATATTGTTTTGGAAGAATGTAACTCTTAGCAACTAGAATGCAAGGTTCTCAGGATATATCTACCGGGTCTAGGAAAGTTCACCGTCGGAAAAATCCTCGACAAGGGAAATACAATGCCTTGAATGGATTATTATGTTAACATCTTCTGCATGAGATGAAAATTCACAGCTGATATTTTATTAATTCAAAGTTTTCACTCACATCCTTAATCATCTGAAAGAAAATAACGCCGGAGCCGGTGGGGGAAAGTCGGAGCAAAGAATAATGAATACCCAAGGAACACATTTTAATTTACTATATAGACAGGAAATTATGTACTTATTAATGACTAGCGGAAGTGCCCGTTGAATTTAAACGGATTTAGTGAATCTAAAACTTCTATCATGTAACATGTAAACATTGCAAGAATAACATAGTACACAGTTTTAATCGTCCAATAAAGCAAAAATGAAGAAACCCGGTCCACATTTGCCTATTTAGATGAATAAAGGAAGAAAATCTTGCACTGTGAAAAATCGAAAATTACGTGTAAAATTATGGGAAAATAATTATTGAATTAAGCTCTTCCTCCCCCAATTTTTATCGCCATACAGCCTCTGCTACCCGCAGGGTCAAATTATATACCTATGCGAAGTTTCGTGACGATATATTCTAAACAAAAACTAAGTATAAGCAGCAAGAACACAATAATCTACAAAAAATACACGAACAGAGGAACATACAAAATTAATTAATTTAACGAAAGACAAAAAAGTAAATAGAGAACGTTTAAGAATCACTAGGTGAATATTATCCTCCGACCATTAGCTCGATTCTTTCGTCCATGAGTTCTGTTACGAGAAAATTGTCTATATCAACAATACTTTGGAAACAATAAAACGAATTATCCAATCAAAATTTGTGGAAAATCTACGTCTAATTTACGTACGTGGTTTAAAAAACAGCTTGCTTTGGAGAACTGTACGCCACACGAAAATATCATTAAAAACTATTTATTAGTAATATTTCAATTAAAATCAACAAATATTTGGTTGTCAGGTAAGCAAAGCAAAATCGCGCACAGAAATTGAAAAACGATATTACGTTAAAATTTTTCGCATATAACTAACTAACTATAACTAACATCTTTGGCGACAATAGGAGTTGTCATGGTAGCTTATAATTGGCATTGTCATAAAACTGATAAAAATCACGTATTTTTCTTATTCTAAACGCATTTTTACGCTAATTCGATCAGGATTGGGATTCTGTCTTCAATAAAAATAAACTTTGTTCTTTTCTTCATAGAACCATTCAAGTCTCAAGATCGTTCCATGTTTCTAAGTAATTTTAAAATTCAAATGAAAAATAAGCTGCACTCACCCCTACGTTATTCAAATGAAGAAAATGAAAAAAGAAAATATTTTTTAAAATTAGAAAGGTCAATCAAATCGGCATAAAAACCTGACTACACCACTTAACTCTTTATTCCGGTTAAAATGACACCTTCCTCTTGTTTCTATGTGTTGTAGTTGCTGCGCTATAAAAAACATACATACATACAAACACTTTTCTTTATAGATATGTATAGATGTATAGATATCGAAGGAATTTCCGAGTAGGGGATGGTCAAGTTGGGAGTAAGGGGGCCTGGAGAATATGTAAATACTCTAACAACCTAGTAACATCGGCGTCCGTCGACTGTATACTATAACACACTAAGTAATAATTTGAGAGAGTAAATAACCAAATACGTTCAAATCACTACACGATGGTTGAAGATTACCTATATAAACTCAACCGTACTTACGTAACTATAACATCTCCTTACGTATTATCTGTCGCTTAAATTGTTAATTCGGTTAAAATTATAAATTCGGGCGTTCATCTAAAATTGACATATTTTCGTCACTGACATGATAAATGCCCGAATTAATTTTAAAAACTACGTTTACATCCATACCACCGTACCAAATCATAATTCTTTGGATTTTCCATAAAAACTACCACCGTAGAAAGCAAGACCCACGCCTATTGTTTGAGGAAAATTGCGCAAGATGGGCACAACTTGCAACATGAAAAGTCCTACAGCAGGAATCCGAACACATCAGGTCAAAGACCAAAGGTTTCTCCGAGTCCAGCAGTCCGTAGAGAGTTGACTTAGAAATGGGAAAGAATGATTTTTCTGCCACCGAAAAGACGTCAAGTTCTTCTTTATTATTACGTTTTCAAGAGCTATATTATATACTGTGTCAAAGAGTATATTAATTCCATAAACTTTGGCACGCAGACTTGGACAATTTGAAGTGGATATCGTTTATTTATATGAAGCACTCACCCCGTCAAAATTTAATTTATTTTTACGTTTTTAGTGCCCTTAATCTAAAAGTTGTATAACGCAAAAACGTAATTTTTATTTTATTTACATATATATTTTTAGTCTTAGTAAAATACAATTCATTGTGTTTTTTAAATTTTCATTTCAGTTCCTCCAAATTCTAATTCAACTTCTTTATATTGTGTAATCATATTTAAAGAATCAATTTTGTTAATGTGACCATTAAATACTGCTAGATGCAACATCATATACTTTTTTGTGAGGTACTGTTAAAATATTATTTAATTTCCTTAAATGAGGGCATTTTTATACAGGCGATAAGCAGCTTCATATGCGGACACTTGTCTTTGATTTAGAACAAGAGAGAGAGAGAGAGTGGGGGAGTGAGAGAGGGAGGGAGAGTGAGAGGTAAACTCCATCTCTACCTTACTATCCCTCGCCCTCCCTCTCTCCATCTCTATCCCTCCTACTTCTCTCTCGTATTAAAGCATTCAAAGCACGCTCTTCTTACACTTAGAAAAACAACAATGTTAGCTCGAGGTTTACCAATGTCATGATCGTCAAGGCAACATCTCGCTAAAAAACAGATTTTTTCCAAAATATGTTAATTAAACTTATAAATTGAGCGATTTCGAACTGAAGGAGGAAATCGACGTTAAGAATAAGAAATTCGATTCATTTTTCTTTAAAACAGCCTAGGTCCGTAGATCGAAGGTCAATTTATTCCTATTTAAATTTGCAAAAGAATAGAAAATTGCACTTCGAAAAATCGCTTTTTGTGTGTTATCTTATGGGAAATGGAAATTATCCTCTGGAGTCGAACTTATTTCTAAGGTTTGCGATTTTTACTGTAGGGGTATACCATAACCTACAAACAGTCAAAATTTCATACTCCTAGCTCATATGTAAGTGCCCAAAATGTATCAGTTATTGGGATTTGAAACACGGCATACAGCATACAGGTCAAGTTATAAAAAATTCTTAACCTAGTATGGGGCAAAAATGGAGCAAAACAGCCCCTTAAAATTGGAGTTTTTACAATTTCGGATTTTTTCCTTCGGTTGTGACCAAAATTCTGTAACCATGGCAAATTTAAAGTCTCTAGCTCATCTGGAAACGCCTTAAATTTTTAAACCTCGTATGGGGCAATAATGGGGCAAAATAGCCCCTTACAAATCTAAAGTTTTATATTATGGAATTTTCTCCATGGATTGTAACCAAAAACCTATAGTACTGCCAAATATCAAGTCTCTAGCTCATATGAAAGTGCCTCACAATTTTTATCTTCGTACGGGGCAAAAATGGGGCAAAATAACCCCGAAAAATTGGGATTCATATATCAGATTTTATGCATCGGTTGTAACCGAAAACCTCCAATCGTACCACATTTCAAGTATGCAGCTCATATGGAACTGCCTCATAATTTTCGTCTTCGTATGGGGCAAAACAGCCCCAAAAACAGGGATTACATCAATGTCGGATTTATTTCATCGGCCGTACTTCACTACTGATGGCATTATAACATAAGACTCTGATTCCCGTTAAAAGCTTACCCCTATAAAAGCATTGAGCCCGTTGCCACGACAGCCGATTGTCGGGACCCAGAGAAAAAGCACTTTTTCCCGATATAAACTACAAATTTACGCAAAATCTACACGTGTTTTAATTCTGTCTTCAAAAATAAGAAACTACAATTTCTATACTTTCCGATAGTTTAACTCCCGAGATCGAATGTTGACGGGAAATAATTTTAAAAGGCAAATATAAAAACGTCTACACCGATTTACCTGTTTTCTATTGGGGCAAAAAAGGTAAAAAGGAGCGAAAATAGCCCCTCAAAACTGGAATTTCGGCAGTTTTTGATTTTTTTCCTTCGGTTGTGACCAAAAAACTATAATCCTACCAAATTTAAAGTTCCTAGCACATTTGGAAGTGCCTCATAATTTTGTATCCTCCTCCTATATCCTATGTCAGAAGCATCTGTATATATAATACATATATAGAAAAACTCTCGGACATTTATTATTTGGCGAGATCGCTACTCACCATCGAACTGAGAATTTTCTCCAAGCAGAAAATATCGAGAACATCCACCTAGACGTCGACAATGATTCGAGACCTTATAAGCGCTCACTCCCCGAGGTCAAAGCGTCCTTGAAGCGCGAGCCTCGTGACCGCGGTCACTCCCCACTCGTGACCCGCGTTGGCTAGTCATCGGCAACATCTGCCACAGCGCCGCGGATGAAAAAAAAACACGAACGACTGACGAGATAGGATGGAGATGCAACGTCGGTGCGACGCCCTCCTCCGTCATTGAGTCCTCGCGGGGCTGAAGATAAAAAGGGGCTTGGTTCCGTGAAGACTCGTCACGCAGGACAGGACAGGGGAGCGATTAACACACGCCGCCGCGAAACCCGTCAATTTGGCCGAACAAACAAAAGCTCTCTCACGGAAATTAAATTTTTATTTTTCCCCCTCTGCCTCTTTGATCGAAGTGAATTATTTAAACCTATCGTTTCTAACCCTATGGGAGCTTTTAAATGTTTTAAAGTTATAATTATAATTCCCACGGTCACGTTTTATTATAAAAAATGTTCGTCGACTTCGCAATGTGAGATTCGCAGTTTTAATCGCGTTTTCTTTAAAAGAAAATGCTAGCGTGAATGCCTGTCAAAAAATACGGTAAAACTTAGATTGAATTAAATTTCAGCAATGATGTTTTTGGTATTTTTTTCTGTTTAAGGAACTTACACCCCGGTGATTCTTCCTTCCATATAAAATTTCTACCATGAAATTGAATGCTTCCCTGATATAATACGAAAAAAAACTCCGACACCTCAATCTATTTCATACGTACCATTTTAATGCATTAATCACTGCCTATACAACTATTAAAATTTTAATTACTACATTTTATGCAGAGTTCATTTTCTCGGTGAAAATTTGGCTTCGAGAAATCAAAATTTGCCGGGCAGTTCAACGAATGCATGACATCACCTCTTAATTGAACGATGGATACTCTAAACGACTTTGAAAACGTAATCAAATTAAGTGACCTCCGGGATACAAGATGTAAAGCGTTTAAGGATAAAGGTGTAACCAATACTAAAACGTTCGCTCAATTGTCCCACGTCGATTTCTAGAGAGCAACTTTTGTTTAACAATACGTATAACACGCTTCAAATTTTAAATGGCGTAGCATTTCACCCTGCCACACTCGATAATATTTAGCGTTCCAATCACAAGAACATATTATGAATCATGCGAAAACTACATTTAAGTTCAATGTTGTAATCTTCCTATCAGCACCAATAATTTTCGATATCAATACCCTAGCCACGAGGCTTAAATTTGGACGCTTCTTCATTTAATTAGACTCCGTAACTGTGATATCACTGGCCATATTTTACATCGTTCTTTTAGGAACTTAAACAGTGTTTTGACTTGTGAAGAAAGTGTCGCGCTCATGAATGACGCGAGCACGTACAACAGCGTTCAGAATTCCATTTCTTTTGTCACTTTGCGTGAAGAATCAATTCATTCCAGCGGTACACCGTTAAAATTTTTAAACAATTTGTGCAGGAAGGCGATATTCGTTCTGCTATGCCATTCTGAACATGAGATCAGAATCACAGGGCTAATTCACGGCCTCGATGACAAAATTATAGCACGAATTACCGATTCCGATACTGAAGTCGATATATTATCAGCGGCTACATTAGAAAAAAATGAGACGTTCCCAACAAGTCAATAACTTCGACGAAATGACAAATTTTGCTCGAATTTTCAACGGGGAGAAAATATTGAGTTATACTGAAGGCTGCCGCAAAAAATATACGCTTTTCCACCCACTGACATAGGTCCTTGGAAGATTGCGGGATGTAGACCGTCCATCCAATAATACTACCTTAGAGGTGAATCAAAAAATCCAATTCGGAAACTCATCCATGAATGAAAAAAGAAATATACGCATAGTAGTACCGTTCGCGCGGAACAACGGATCTCAACATATTCATAGGACGGATTGAATGCGTGAATAAGGTGGGAAGGTATGCGAGATTCATCTAGTACAATTAAATCTGACTAATTTTAAGGCGAAAAATTATTTTAAAACGACCGGTTTCGAGGAGTGATCGTCATCCTCTGATGAAACGTATTGTCACATCGACTGCTAGTGAACAGGTTGAAAAGGAAAGCGGATTGAGGTATATAGAAAGGGTACAGGATAGCGTGGGAAATTACGAGAAGAGGAAATGTGAGGCATCAAGTGGGCAGAAGGGTGAGAACGGAGAAGAGGGAGAGGTGAGAAACTTTTTCATATATTTTCTTGCAGAAAACGGTAAGATTTAATAATAACACACAAGCGTTTTCCCCTTTCTATCACGGAGTTCCACAAGGCATCATCTGTCCCTCTGTTCAATTTTAGTGTGACGCTAATTTATTTTCCCTGAAAAACAGACGATATCTAACCGATTCATGGACGATTAAACAAGCCATCACTGGCCATGTCGATCCTGCCAAATGTGCAGCATGAAACCTTAATCGTTTAATTAATCTTTATGAAGAGTAAACATTTCGGCCATTTTACCACAAAATATGGAACGCGAATTTTTTCACCTCTCTTTAAATCTCAAACGTCAAAATAAAATCGATACCGAGATGGATTTAATCGAAAAATGTCATTCGCTCTTTAATTGATCAACGAATCGGTCGTGATGCGCCAAATTAAATGAAAAATGGCTAACGAAAAAGGACACGCTTGTTCCGTAAGACACCAATAATCACACGAAACTGAAAAAACAAACTCAAACGAGAAACACTGACCACATGGCGAAATTATGTCATGATATTTTTTCGCCCCGTTAAATTTAATTAATAAATTTTAAAATGTCATAAAAACGTTATTTCCCGGGATGAAAACTTCAACCACGTCCACCAACTCCAACTGCCGTCATTCGCATTGCTTCGGCATCAACATAAAAATTTCGCGGAAGTCGGAAGCTCCCGCTGAGTGCCCAATCCTCTCCGAGAGAGAAAGAGAGAGAGAATCACCGCTCTCCCGACCGGTTCGGAAAAGAGCTGTCGATTCTATTTTCGGAAACCGTTTTCCAATTATAAACAGAATTTCCCTCCACGAAAATTACAAACTCGATCGAGTGCTGCCACCTTCCACTCACTCATCCGGTCCGATGAGACGAAAACGCTTTTCCAAATGAAAATTTTGCGCGGAAACGATACTTTTTTTTCATTTAAAACAAAACTTTTTCTCGTCTTCCCATGCCTCCGAGGCATAAAGGTAGGGGTAATTAAAATCGATACGGCAATTAGCTTTCCCTTGGCGTGACTGGTATAACCGTGTCATCTGGGACCCACACACACATGCCTCATGGATAGGAGGAAGGAGGTTTTCAAACTCCTCTTTTCCTTCCTTCCTCTCCCTTCATCCCCCTTCCTCTCTCTATCTCTCCAACGCACTCCATCGCCCCAAAACAGGTCTTTCTCCGAAGTCCCTCCTCGCATTACTAACCGCGCTGCCGTCACCGCCAGAGGGCAGGTGGAAAGAGAGAGAGAGAGAGAGAGAGAGAGAGAGAGAGAAAAGAGAAGCGTTTTTTCAGGAGGGAAGAGAGCGAGAGACAGAACGCCTCTATCTCTCTCTCTTGCGCGCGGGGCTAAAGAGTGCGTAACAGATGCCTCTGTGGTTCGAGACCTCGCCACAAGGTTCGCTGTAGAGAGAGAGGGAGAAAGGCTCGTCGAGAGAGCGGCACTTCGGGAGAGTGGAGAGTATTACGTAAAAGATGGGATAATTAACAACCTGTGTGTCACTGCACCGACACCACGCCGCACGAGAGGGATATAAAAGGGCTGCGAAGTTAGCTTACGAATGGTACGGTGAACGTTTATTTAAAAGCGCAATTCGACGGCTTTTTTCGTTGTCGACCGGATATGTTGGTGAAATCGACACGGTAGACGTCTGCGATGGCCAATGTGACTGTTAAGAAAACATTATATTCTCGTATAATTCCGCTGTATCTTCTAAAATAACAGCCGTCGCCAGAGGCATGAAGGTTATGAAAACAAGACGCAGGCAGCCATCATCAGCGGTAAAAGGTTCCGATCAAGTTCCACTGCGTTTTGTAGAAAACCAGCCGTCACCAACGGTAATCCAATAATATTATACTCTAATAAAGTTCTGTAGGTAAAATGCCACTGACGATGGCTGCTTTTTTATCCGGAATGCGCATCTGGTCACCATAATCTTCTTTTGCAACTATAGCTATGAGGTAAGCTCTCTGATGAAACTGGTGAAATCACGGCACACGGTAATTTTAGCTCAGGTGTGTAAAATACCGAAGGGACAATAAAACATCATATTAATGAAACGATAAAAAAAGCTAAAAAAATTGCAAAACTCTACGGCCTGTTGATTGGCACTGATGACGACTACATCGCATCGTATAATCTCCCACCGTCTCGTTTACTCGAAATTTCTCGGAAACACGAGTGTAACAAAGACCGCACATTGCGTACGAACGACAATTTTTCGAACAGAAACGCACGAGGAAAAGCCTACCTTTGTCACACTCCTCCCTCTTAAAAGGACGTAGCCGCCACCGAAACGTGAGAATCTCGCACGATTTACCGGAAACGCCGCTAGAGTATAAACCCACCCACTTTTACAGGTCGGTACGACGGACACGAGGAAAACCCATGGCTTTCTCACGCGTATTTATACACTATACACCACCTAAGAGACAACTCGCGCGTCGCGAGTAGCAAAAGACTACCATCTTCGGTCATTTCGACACTCTCCACAGAGTCTTCCGTACGGCTTTGGTCGAGGAGGGGGGAAAAGAGGATTTGGGGAGGATGGGAAGATAAAAACAAACGGATCTGGGATCCAAACGTACCGTCTATCCTTTTCAAAAACCAGTCCCGAAGAAAGACAACACGCTTTCGCAATGTTTTTTTTCCATTCTGCCATTCGAGGGAGAAAGGGAGTATTTAAAAGTGGCTGGAGCTCTTAGGCTAGTCGTCCATTGGATGCGTGTTCGTCCGAACTCAATTCGTCAGAAAACGTGCGAACCATTTCGCACAATTTCGGACGATGAGGGAGTGTCCACTGCCTGCAGTTTACGCGCGAATGGCATTTTCAGTTACCAAGGTGGAACGTTCTGAACTATTATTTTTAGAAAATTCTTTCCTCGTTAGACGTATGATGGGCGAAAAAAAGGAACAGTTTGGAAGAATGATATTTTATTAAAAAGAAATTCACTATGGGAATTTCATCTTATTTAAGGATCTAAAAGATAATGAAGCGAAATTTTTTTATTATTTTCGTATGAATCAAGAAACATTTCAATAACAACAGAAAAAAGCAAAGTTCCGGAAGGTTTCTAGAAGGAGGCTATCAAAAGGTTCAAAATCGCACGAATACCTGCGAAAATCCCAACGGAATGGGATCGTTCGCACTTCGCAACTATTCGTCCGAAAACGCACGAATGAAATGGCGTCTGGTGGAGGACCATCAATGTATTTCAATTAGATGGGACTGTTCGCGCGTTTACTCACGTTTTCTGACGAATTGAATTCGGAAGAACACGCATCCAATGGACGACTAGCCTTAGTCGAAGAGGTGCGCGAGTAGGGAGCGTGACCGGCGGAAGAATAAGAAGCCGATGCGTGTGCGACTTAAGAACGTCCACCCGCAAGCTAAGGCCGTCGGTTAAGGAGGGGAAGAATGAGCAGGTGGGGATACCAAGTGGCTTTTATTTTTACGCGTCCGACGTTGAGATTCGAGTATTCTCGCCGTAAGAAAAGACTCTCTCTCTCTCCCTCTTCAGTTTCGTTGCCGGGTTCAAACGCGCGTAGGAAGTCGTCCGAGTAGTCTTCTCTTCTTCATGGTGCGATAAACACGGTTAAGAGTGAATGTCCACGGAGGTAGGGAGGGGAAAAAATAATGGGAAAGGAGCGACGTTGCCAAACCGAGGACGGATATCACGAGGTGAGAGAAACGAGACGAAAATCTTTCCGCGAGACGATGAATGGGATTCGGAGGAATAACGCGACGATAAGAATTCGGCGTTTTATATACAAGTCTCAGGAAAAATTCGAACGAAAAACACGAATTTAAGTCATCCTTCGTACTCGTAGACTGAGCCCTCCTGTAACACAGGGGATGGGTTCCAAAAAAAATTCCGTGTAGCGCGAAAACGTTTAATGTGAATCTAACTTTATATAATGAAGGGAGTTTTATTCCATACCCCTTCAGGAACCCTCTCCGAGTTCTAAAATTTCAGAAACCTCTCTCTGATGCACACACATGTACAAATCGAGTGTTTTCGCCAATTATTATCTAAGCTTATTTAAAAAACACGTCTCTTTCTCATTTAGCAATCTGGTCCGACCAAAACGCGTTAATGCGAACCATAATCCACGTCGTAAGAATTTTTGACATTGAAATACAAAACGCGTTGTAGCGAATGTCTTATAAATACCCGTCTCATATTATAATTATCTATTCCAGGCTTCTCTGGAATAGGAAAGAGAAGAATCTCTATTTCTGGATAATGGATTATAACCTTAACTTCCTTATCCAAATTAAAACAATTTTAAAATAATAAAACATTATTCGGTAGAGTGCTTATGAGTAAACAAGTGAAAATATAAAAATGAAATTTTCCAACTCAATTCATATAACTTTTATATACTTAAAGATAACATAAAATGTATTTCAGGGATTTGACACCGAATGTATAGGATAGGAATTTTAAACAGTCACTTCTTTTCACATGACAAAAAAACCTCTGTAATAGCAGCTGTTAGCTGCTCTAGGTTTGTTTAGCTGAGTAACCACTAAACGTTTCCACAAAAATTAAAAATGTTTCCTAAAAGGGCTCGTGTTTTGATTTTGATGATGTGCGATGATTTTGAAAGGTATCCTGCTATACTGTTAGTGTTAGAGAATTGAATTTCTAAAATGACTCATAAACACAAATCTGTCATACGACGGTTGGACAACATGCCAATTAGACAACTGGGTTGTATGGTATATAGATGAGCGACAGTTGACGGTCGGTTGGATGTGCTTGCAGTTCAACTTCGATCAGTTGACAACAGATTGAAATGTGTGTGGGCTAGTTGAACAACAGTCGTACAAATTCTGTTTCAGTCATAGTGAAGTAATAGTGTACTGCGCAAGTTTGTTTTACTTATCATTAAATAATCCTTTTTAAGTACTTTATATAGAGCCCAACAGGTTTCTGGAATAATTTTTCCTATCGCTTGAGGAGAAATCGCCGCTCTATATTTTAAATCCTCATAGGTTCACCCTTTAGCCAAAAAAACTTAAAGTAACCACCAAACGTTTTTCAACAGAAATGGAATCCCTCATAAATACATCTTGATTTTTTTATGATTGGAGCAACTAGTTTCAATAAATAATTAAAACAATATTCGTCCACCCTTGGGAAATTTTTATAGTCATTCGGCTGATTTTGTTGTACTTCGCGCAAAAGATTCATGTCTGTATACATATTTTTCACGACATAAACACCATCGTTTAGACCATTTTCTTTTATGCAATAATCTCCATCGTCCTCCATGGCCAACATGGCGGCGAATCTCGCCAATAATTTTCGTTTTCGAACCGCGCGTGACATTATTATTCGCTAAGCTGCTTTGTCCAACTGAATAATTTTCACGATTGAAGAGAAATCGAATTAATGTGTGTCTGTTGTCAACAGATCGTCAACCGGTTATCAACTTCAGACCGACAACAAGTTGTACTGTGTATGGCACGCTTTACGAAATACTGTCGATTTAAATTTCCCGGGAATTTCCTTCACAGCGTTGCCAAATTTTTCCAGTAATGGCTACCGAAAGATAGAAAAAAAGAATACATCAGTATTTACACATAGTTATCTCTCGAAATAATACGGTAACCTATCCTGAAAAAATATATTTTGTTTATCAATCTTTAAAGCACATTATACCAGTTTTTAGTATATTTCGCTCGGGCCGATTTTTAGAAAAAAAATCAAAAGTGAATGCATTACAATGAACGTCGCGGAACCGACTCGTTTTTGAATTGAAATATCTCGCTATAGTGTCCGGTGACACCATATAATTTTTACACCATTTGAAAGAGGAAGTACTAAACTTTAACATACATGAATTTATATATACTTTATCGGAGAAGGCTGAAATAGAGATTCCTCCTTAAGTCACGCGAAATTTGAGAATCGAATTCCGGTGCGCGAAACCTTGCGCCAGAGGTGATTACGTCACCCGCCACGAATTCCCCGCGCGTTGCGGTCCGGATTATCTTGGCGGGGATTTAAGGTTTTGTCATTTGCCCCGAAAAGTTCTTCACATACAAAAATCTGTCGCCTCCAAATACAATCCTATATTTCATCCTGAGAACTGAATTTTTTTTTTGGAGTTCCTAGTTCATCGACCAAACGCGACACCGTGACGTGATTCTTTTACGGGTCGACGCTCTCCAGAAAGGCCTCAAGAGTCGTTTGGAGTTCTTGCATACTCTATTTCGTATTATTCGTAGTTTATTTACAGCCTGAAACACTGCTCTCATACTCCGACCAAGTACCACTAATAATTGGGAATACGCTTTCTAATAGCCCCGTACTTATTGAGGATATGTGCGCCATAGTTGTTTCAAGTGGTACTAATGAGCGTGGGGACTAGAACACAGTGAACAAAAAAATAGGCGGGAATAATTTCCAGCAACACCGACAGGTACCACCGGTCCTTTTTTCTGATGAGATAAGGCAGGCTGAGAGAGATTATCCAAATGCAGGCACGGTGCAATGGCACCATCTTCCACACGCTTTTGGAGGTTTACAGGCCAATCAAGTAAACAAAATTTTCGTGCAAAGTAAGTTAAAGTCCTGCTTAAAAATGTTGACTTTTCCTTTTCTAAAACGTGACAAACTTGCTGATCCACGCTTTGTGTAATACGAACTCCAAGTTTTGGAGTAGAAATAAGTAATCCAAGAAAGGGGGTGTCATCAAATTCCTAGAAACAATTTCCAATCCAAACACAGTGAAGCAATAATGCATTATGCACAAAATAACTTACCCTTAGGTATTATCTATCGAAACAATGCATGACGTGTTGTGGAACTCCACAGTCATTTACCTACTTATAACTCCCGAGCTCTCAAATTATACAATCTTCATGTCTATCAAAGTTTCCTGGAAATACGTAGTGAACCTTGAGTTACTCATCGTAGACATCATCCTCAGAGTAGGTTTTTAGAGATAACGTAATTTTAATGCGACGCCATGTTCTCTTACATCTTCTTTGAAACCTGAATCATCTTATCCGGATTAAAAGTTTTCCATCACATACCAGCCACCTGCTCTATCGAACCCTGCTACGTTCTCTTCCCTCTCGACAAACTCTCTCCACAACTTTCCTCTATAGAGCTTATTTTACGGATACCAAACGCATAGGAGTAGAATAGTGGCAATTTTCGCACACGATCGCTTGCCCCAGTTGTATTATTTCCTACGCCACCTCCGAGACCTTCGTAAATAATGGCGCTAAAATATACTCATCAGGCTATGTCTAATTTCACTGAACCATACAATTCTTTAAAAATACGTCTTCTAAAGCATAAGCACGTGTCATCCGGAAGAAACCACTCTTGAATTTACTGAAAAGGAACATTTTGGGCTGACTATTAGATCAACTCATCAACATTCACCTTTTTTTAAAAGAAAAACGTACAAGGCAGAAGAGAAGGATAATATTTTTACATTTGAAATAAAGCATGTTCCGGTTTACATCAGGAAATCTGAGCTTCCATAGACGCCAAAACCTCAGCAGAGAAAAATTTAATTTAATTTCTGTGATTTCCTTTTCATCACAGCACATCATCTAGTTAAAGAGCAACTTTCTATCCACCTAATTTTTTAACAGCGTAGGCAAGCGGTCACGCCATGGTCCTCCAACCTCGCTGCATCCTCCTCTACCTCTCATTCCCTCTTCCCCCCTCCCTCTCTCACTCTCCTCCCACGCACAACCCCTTCTCCCCACCCTCCTAACCTCTCGCTCCCTCATCCAGCGTTAACCACGCAGCCCACTCACCCACGCTCTCAGTCTCCCTTTCGAATTAACACGACCGAGTGGAATAGCGTATTTATTTTACGCACGCGGTCAACCTTACTTCTAAGCACTTCCGCTTTACTTCCCGCAAAAACGAGAGCACTTGCCATCGCGTTAACGTCGTCGCGAATAGCGTGTATGTATACGGAATACGGGACGAAATCTTTAAAATATTCAACGGTTTAATAAATGTTTTTGCGACATTTTTAAGAAGCAAATATTCGCGACAGCACCGAGAACTAACCGACTTTGTCTAAGGAGGAAAATCTAAGCCTACAATACAATTCTAGAACAGTGCTTCGCAACCTAATTTGCTCCATGGCACACCTTCATGCAAGCTTAAACATTGAGGCACACAAAAGCACCCCAAATTATTTTCTCTGACTTAATACATATAAATAAAGAAAAGCGAAAACAACTAAATGTCGTAAATATATTAGACTAGTATAAGTGCCCGTCAAAAATTACGGGATGATCGATTATTCTGAAATAAAATTGAGGCAGTCTGAAATCATACCTCCTGCTGAGAGGGTTGCCTTCGATCAGAGCGAAGGTTCGAAACCCTCGCCGCGAGTATCTGTTGTGCTTCAAAAGCTGGTCTCAGTCCCCTCTTGCAGGTGTATTTCTGTTTCAGAGCGTGACAGAGGGAGTGGGAAACGGACAAAGGGACAGAATAAGATTTTTATATATTACCGATACATTAAACGTTTTGTTATTATATCATAATGCTATCCTGAAAATGTCATCAAATTCGGTTCAGTCGTTTGCGAGATATTAAGCTTTAAAAAGCATTACATGACAAAGGGACATAGGGACAAAGTGACACTGTCTTTTACGTTTTATGATTATGATTGTTTTGATTGGTAAAATATTTAATTTGAATAATTTTACTGTAAATAACGTACATAATTCAACAATATAAAAATGCTGTGCTCTTCAATTGGAAACTTAGGCTTGGCTTTTAGAACGATGACGCTTTATGTTTAGCTCAGTAGGAGAGAGCTCTTCGTTTAGGTTCTTTGCACATGTCCTTTTATTATTTTTAGTAAGGGTTATTGGCGAAACGCTTAATCCGGATAAATACGTGGTCGTAAATTGAAACAACACGTCGACTGAAATTTTGGTTATAAAAGGATATTTACCTTTAGCTTTTAGCCAATATACAAGCAAAGGTACAATATTAAATTTAAGTGTAACATCGCCTCTAAGGTCAATTAATTCACTCACAGTTTCAGGGTAAGTTCCTTAGATAATTAAATTCATATGAATTTTCTTTGTAGCAAACGATTTAGTGAAAATTAAAAACCCTCGGAATTTGCGGCACACGAGAGCATTCCTCGCGGCTCATCGGCTACGAATCTCTGTTCTAAGTATATATATAAATAATGAACTAGGCTCGTAATTTCTTCACGTCCAGAGAGATAACTACATATTTTAGAGGCGAGGGAGAGAATGGGAGGGAGAGAAAATGGGAAGTGTTTTGAATTCAATTTCATACTTAATTCATGAATACCTGTCATTTTTACAGGCAATTACACTAGCGTTAATATAAAAATGTAATTTGAACAACGACGTTTTTTCTTTCTTAACTTAATGTATCATATTCTCCGAAACGAACCAAATTATTTAAAAAATTGTCCGTAAAAGTTTCTATACCAATAATTCAATGTTAAACTCATCTGACCGTATATTTACGCCCACATACGGAATTGCTCTCGCGTAAAACAAAAAGCGAAACTTTAAAAACTCGAGAATTAAAGAATTCCCCACAAAGTCTATCCGCTGTTTAATTACGGACATTAAATAAATTCCATATTCCTCGTGGAAAAATCTTTCGATCAAGACATATACAGGGAATTCACCTCTTTTTTTCCCCCTCCTAAATCAATCCCACCAATCTTGGAGGCACGTCCCCTTTGACGTGAGATTAAAATAAATGGCAGCTGAGATTACGTGACACTTGTGTTTCGGTGAGAAAAATACCAGAAAAAACTAAAGACCCGTTTAGGATTCGTGATTGGAGAGGAAAATAAGAAGCGGCTGCAGAACCGCAATCAGAAACTTCCAAATGAAGTGACGACAAAGTTTCTCCTAGTTGATCAATAAGGTTTCGAGGAAGTTTCCAATTTCTTCGAATAAAATTAATCGCAAGTGGATTCCGTAGCAGGGGATCGAACTGTGATCTCCCGTTAGCCATATTATTTCTTATCATGCTTTCCAAATCCATATGAAATCAAAATACCATAACCGGTATCTCTACGGAAAATACGAGACTAATAATTTAATGAGTTTCAAAAACCTACATGTGAAAATCGACAATGCAAACAAAAAACATTATACATTAACAATAATAATAAAACATTTTATTAAACTTTTACCTATTTCCGGACAATATTTTTGAAACACGTTCCATCTAATAAAATATGCGAATTTCTAATTCATAAATATGTTTAATAATAATGAATATAATAATAATAATGTTGTCGATGCTGTAAGAATTCGACGCCGTTCTATTGAAAATACTGAGGAAATTTCTACATTGACCGCAATATTAATACGTCGAATGTCAAAAAGAAGACAATAAATATCAGAAAGGAACCCTAAATTAAACAAAAATTATCATGACAGAAAAGCGTTTAAAATTTCAAAACATAGAGAAAACTTCGGAAAATGAACTGAATGACTAAATGGTCACAAGAACACCAATAAACAATCACATCGTGACGCCGGATCTCGTTAAAATGTATCAATCAAACTTATCGATTTGTTTCTGCCTCACCCTCCCAATGGGACAAGCGTAGAAGCGTTCGGGACGCATTCCCAACAACCAACAAAAGAAACACGCATGAGAACAGAAAAGAGATCGCGGCGGATAGGGCAGGGAAATCCATCAAAATGGAGCATCAGACAGAAGTAGGATTCGAGCTGAAATTTCCTTGGCACTTTAAAATTTACGATATGATCGACGATGAATATATTATCTAGTGCACCGTACGCATGAAATTTACAAAGCAGCAAAGGTGATACGTATCATATCGGTGTACGAAAGTAAGAATAGGATAAAGATACTTCATGCCTTCATACAGAGCAGAGGCGTTCTTTACGGATTATGAAATCGTGTCAAATGACTAATTCTACAACTTTTCTCAGAAGCCTTTTTTTATATGACTAATATTTTTTCTACGAGATATGAAGGCATGTTCATATTTTTTCATAGAAAGGTGGTACTCATTGCTTTGGTAAAGGAGGAATTCCTGCTTGGATTATGTGAAACATTTATAAAATTTTCGGTTCTTTTCCTTTATATCCCCCCTCTAACTGTTTACTGATTGTTTTTAATTTGCCTAGTAACCAAGGATATTGGATAACAAGAATAGTAATAATCAAATTATGATTATAACATTCTAAATTATACTATTTATTTATTCATTTTTACCATGTTTCGGTGGAGAGAACAAGGTTGGATTGGTTTCTACCAAGATATCTGTAGTCTACAGAGGAATTATATCTCGCTTGACTGTTGCGCCGCAAATGGAGAGGATATTGACGAGCCTTCGGCTCGCTTTGTTTTTAATTTAGTTGTAGTCTCCGGGCGCTACCGCGCCCTTCGCCTCGCTGGAACCAAACTATCCCTCCCCGTTGTCCGGTGATCGGGTTTGTAAATGTCGCGACGGGCCGATCAGTCATGGGCTAGCAAGCTTTAAATTAACTCAATGAAGCCATTGTTGTTGTGTCATGGTAGCAGAGAGGAATAAATAAACCCCCTTTAACAACTATAACATAATCAGTAAACAATTGGAGGGGGATATAAAGGAAAAGAACCAAATTTTCTTATTGCCCTTGCCCAAAGTCTGAAGTTTGGTACATACCAAACTTCACGAAAATCCTCTTAGTAGTTTAGGAGGCGAAACGTGTACAGACGAACGGACACGACCGTACGTTCTTTTTCTTTAAACTTTGTGCAAAGGACACCCAATAATCCTTCATATTGCTCGTCCATAAAGCGAGTCAATAATACGTGACAACAAAATATCATCACTTCGTATGATTACAGAGAGGATGGATTAAAAATTTTTATTCAGGGATCAATTATAACGTGTTAATGTGAGAGTGGACGGTTCACAGACGACGAATTAGCCACAAGTAGCGGATCTCGAACAGTGAAATTTGAACTTTTCGTGGAGGATTTCTTGTTTTTAGATAATCTGCGTCGTGATCATCGCTGCGCTCTGCTTGGCAGAGCTGCCAACATTAGTCAGCCGTCAGCAAAGAAATTTAAGACCTGATACACATTCGTGGTCACGTAAGAAAACTGCTACACATCACCTGATATAACTCTAAATTGTATCGTTAAAATCTGGGATAGGATATGGCGATCGTTTTCTAAAAGTTTCCTCACAGGTCAGAAATGAGAATTTTCGAGAAGAAAAAAGGCCAATTATAAATATAATTAATTACCTGGCAAGCATAACAATTCATAAAAAAAAGTGAAAAAAACATCAAACTCGAGCACCTACCAGTCTACTTAAAACGTTAAAAAATAAAAAAAGTTAGCGATTGCTTTTTATTAAAATTAATTCAGTGAGAATAGTAGCAGCCAAGGCCTTTCCTTTACATATCAATTTTCTCGTTTTCTTCGGAAACTTTGCAAGGAAATTTAATTTCCACAATAAAAAACATTACTCACTGCGAGAGCTTAGCAAAATAGTTTGGGATTGAACGCAAGTGCACCCTATAAATATTTTACTTAATTTATTCGCGTTCTTGGAAATTCGAGGATATATCCCAAAATCTCCCGAATAACTCCTTTGGTGGAAGACGCCAATGCTCTCTCTCCTCTGGAAAACGCTCTCTTTTGGGCTAGCTCAACGTTTCATGTATGGAGAAAAAAATTACTTCGTATAATAATTTGATAGGAAGAAGTTCAATCGCCACGTAATATCGAAGGACTGAGAAGCGTTTTTTGCTTGAAACGAGATCTACAAAAAATCAACGAGTACATTCTTTCTCTAGAAAATCAATAACCTTTGCCTTTTCACGTAATAGTAACTCCAAAAATCTACGACAGTAAAACTGATATTCACAGGACCCAAACATCAGAAACGTGTAGATTAAAAACTACTCTAAACGTTAAGTGAAAAATAAACGTCTCCCAAACATAATCTACGTATCATTTGCCATTTTAAATATTCGTTAAAAATAAAGAGAAAAATAAGAAAACCCCTGTTTACTTTGTGATAAAGAAGGTAACTGTGTTTGTCTTTCGTTTCCTTCAAGTTAGGATATTCCACAAAATCTCGTTTTTTGACCATACATATTTGAAATGGCAAAGATAGCAAATATGTTGATGTTATTGCATAGCGTACATTATCTTTTCCGCTGCAATTCTTCACACAAAGCAAAACAAATAACTGACACGCACACCAAACGGGAGAGGATATGAATCACTGCTCCTTACTAATGGATTATTTTTCGAGTAAACAAATTTTTTTTAAAAACATTATTTATTTGCATGTTTTCTTGTGACCCTTTGTACTGTGATCCTTTTAGATGCACGAGGTGGGCTTCGCAGGCTATTCAGGTCCACTTTCTCGTTACAGTTATTTTTCCAGAGCCGGGTTTTTCCTATGGTGTAATGACCTAAACATCCTCTATTTCTTCATACAAACATCTTCACCTTTTCGCCCTTCTCGCCGTAGGTATAATTGGTAGGTTACACGGTCCAAAATCTCTCTGTAAAAATATCGAGGAAAAACTTTCAAACATAAAAACGCAACGTTATAAATCACGGATAAACTACGCATGATTGGATTTGTACCAAAAAGGCAACAGTGCTCGTTAATTTACTATAATAACTTTTCTTTAAAACGGGATGTGCTCCTTAACGAATTTGCTCAACAGCAGGGGACTATGAGGTCGCTAAAATTCATTATATCTTTTTAAAATGCAGTTTGTATTTATTTGACGGCGATTTTGCCAGTGCATTTTCTTACTAACTATTAGTTATATCCTAGGGAATTATAGAGGTAATCTTACTGTTGAAAATGAAGTCCAGATAAGCAATTAGGTATAAAAAATTTAAAAAATTAAAATAATTAAGTATTTGTCAGAGGTATATCCAATAGATAATAGATTTATAAAAAAACTAAATGCGCATTTGGTGATTCATTGAAAATAGTTCTTTTTTTAGAATCCCTCTGTTTGCCGATTCTAATTTCGTAGTTAGATGCTTATTCTGGAATTGATTTGATTATTTATATCTATTTACTTATGCATTTACTCATCGTAGGCACAAAACCAGCCGCTAAACATCGAACAAATCTGTAGAATCAGTGGCGAACACGAACGATCGCGCCAACGGCCGGATCCGAATCGCGAAATTATTCTTGGGAGGCAGATATTCTGCCAAACCACCCACCGAGGCCGTTATAGATAGTTGTTCACACAAAGCTCTTTATTAAGCTTGAAATAGCAAGCGATCTATATCTCGTTTGCGGCGCAGCGAGCACTCGCAACACAGAAAGAAAGTTTAATTAAATTTTCCTGGAGAGCCATAAAAGATAAGAGTCGAAGGAACATTTACTAATGAGATTCGGTCTCGATATCGACAAAAGACACGAGCCGAAGGAAAGTGTTCTTATAGATTGAAGGGAAAAATCGAATTTAGGTCAAGTTGCTTTCATAGACGGAAAGAAAAGAGTAGGTAAAGAGGATTCGGTGACCATCAAAAGTGTAGCATACAAAATTATGTTCCCTTAAAGAGTGAAAATCACTATAAAGCACCTAACTAACATTGGAGGCAAATCGAGTATTTTTTAATTATATTAATTTATTTCTACTGTACCGCAGCAGACGTTCATTGATCGTGAATTCTTATAAGACTCTCAATGTCCAACATCAATAGGAAATTCACTAGAGAATTATCGGGCTCGTCTTCTGGCGGAAAAAATCAAGAATAATCACTTAAATATAAAAATATTGAAAAAATATTTATCTCAGGTATCGCCAATAACCAGCTAACCCGAGGTTAGTGCATTCTTGAATTTGTTTATATTTATATGCTTATCCTTGAATCGGGAGGAATTAAATTATTTTCATCTATACATATCTATAAAGTAAGGTGTTTGTATGTATGTATGTTCTACTAAGGCTCAGAAACTACAACACGCAGAAAAAAGAGGAAGGTGTCATATTAACCGTTATCGTGTGTACGGTTGTGTAGTAAGGTTTTTAAACCGATTCGGTGTACTATTTAATTATAATAAAATATTTTCGTTTATATGGGATTTCCATTTAAAATTTTTTCGTAAATTTCTCGAATTTTTTAACTCCTTACATATATATCGCAGACATGCTCTCGCACACTTTTTTGTGGTAAATTATCTCCTCTTTTGGAATAATTTTTTAAAAGAGGGGCTTACAGATCAAATAAGACGAATTGAAGGGAAAATCTTATTTTTCATTATTGCTCAGCATTTGGATATACTTAGCAACCGATGTAAACAAATTACGTTTGAATTATAAACATATCGTAAACGTAGAAATAGTTGATGAAATACTCATTTAATATCTTCTGATTTGATTGTATGTTTTTCTTTCATTATCTATGGTCTTCTACACACAGGTTAATTCTGCGAATAAACATTAGTGAACTGTTTCTTTTTCTGTAATCGTGTCATTCGCATTATAGGTATGTTTGGATATAAGTTAAATTGTTTTTATATGCCTTTTGTCTTATTTTATTTCATATTTTGTTTAAGTGAAAATTACTGAAGATATATAATTCAATTACTACGTTAAAGTTTTTGTGTTTTGTTTTATATTGATTTTATTTAAAAACACGGGTCGTTAAGGTGTTTGTTTATCATGAAAACAGTTTATCAATAAAAACGGAATTGAGTATTTCATGCTAACACGCAAGTTTTTTCCTATGCTCATCCATTTTGCGTTTCAATAATAATTAGATACTTTTTTGTAATATATAATATCGTTTTGAATTAAAAGAGAGTTTTATCAATTGGAAATAAGGTTCACTCTTGAATAATTGTTATTTTAATACGAGAACTAAATTAGATTAACATTTTGAACACGTAACGCAGCGAATTTCGAAAGATTTTATTTGAATAATGCTTTGATGAACTTTATTATGTCTTCTGAACTAAAATTAAGAATTCGTGTCTGCGGTTCCATGGGTAAAATGTAAACACTACCGATACACTCACGTAATTAATTACGTTAGAAAAGTAAAACATTTTACTACATTATTTAAAATCGATTCGTTCGAATATCTCAATCTATTATTCAATTAATTACGATGGAAAACACAATTAAGATCAATAATTTTATATCTATTTAGAGTAATAATAGGTATTCTTATTTAGTTTCTCCTGTTATTATGTTGACATAAAAACTCATATTCCGCGTAATCAATATTTACTCATCACTACGACACGCTATTTTGTAATTGTTGGTTGTTTATTTAGCAACTGAATAGAAAGCGTCAGTCGCCATCATCAGATACAATGAGCTTTAGGAGATTACTCGTTGGTTGGTTTCGGTTAGTTTGTTGTTTCCATTTGCTTTCGTTTCGTGTCCATTTTTTGTGTTCTTTGTTTTCGTTCTTAGTTGTTCATTTTGTAGTCTATGTTTATATTCTTTGGTTGTGCTCTTGATTTTTGTTCCTTGATTACTTATTTGTCGGTTTACACCTTTTATGCCGGCTATTGGTTAGAGTTTAATTCATTTCTTTTTCTTGGTGGTTTTTACATTGAACTTATATTCTTTGGTTGTACTCTTAATTTATGTTCCGCGATTATTTATTTGTCGGTTTACATCCTTTTCTGCCGGGTATTGGTTAGCGTTTAATTCATTTCTTTTTTCTTGGTGGTTTTTCGAATTTAAAGTTTTAATATCATATTTTAACAAAATTTAGCGTTTTTAAACTGAAGCTGCCTTGCCAACAGGTTACATTGTTAAACTCGAAATCCTATTACTCTCACTTATGCTCACGTTCTCTCCGGACCTCCATGGACCCTCCCGGCCCAATTCATAGGTATCAGAGATATCTCAGAATTAGTTTTTACTTTCTCCAATATACGTAGTACAGAGAAAGTATTGTTTCATGAAAAAATTCGAAATCGAGATTTCAACGGAAATACACGTTTTGAGGTGCGCAAAGGGAGAAATGATTGTATTACCATATAATACATAATTTTATTCGCCAAAGACGTCTGACATAACCCGGGCATCGCCGGGTACTTTCCGCTAGTAAGGCATAAAAAGTACTATAAGTAGGGCCGATGTGATACCTTTTGGGGCCCCTAAATCAATTTAACACTTACTCCACGAGTCGAAACATTGTGCTTTGTCTATTTGTAGTAATATTTATTTGGTAAAACCTGTCATCAGTGAAGGATTCAGGAGATCACACCCCTTGGATGTCCCCATTGCCATACATTCAATGCTTTCTTAAACCCTTCCCACGCCAAATTCCTAGATTCTGCACCCAGATTAGGCCCTTAAGGCAAGGGAAAGAAAGATTCTGACAATCTCTCCCCTTGTGGAAGGTTTCTGGATCCGACCATGCCTGTCACTACGGAAAAGATACAATAACTTGACAAGAAATACAGAGAACGCTATAGGCCTGATGAATCTTATTTTAAGAATGAAACCACTAACCTAATAAATACTTGTTAGCTAGACGCTGAATTCACGAAGTAGTAGCAGAGTACTATTGATGCTTCTTCGATGAAAGCCAAGCAAAACTAACCCTCTGCTGTCTCAGAACTTCGAAACTCGGCGCTCCCAGTTTTTCCCCGTGACACATCACATGACAAAGCTTGGCCGTTGCCCAATGTAAACACAGACGTCAGATAATTGCTACCTTTCTCTTATAGTCGCTTCACCATCGGAAGGCTCTTGGCCTACTTAGAGCAAGTAGCCAATCAAGAACGTTTCCCCTTCCATCGCCCCTCTCAACTTTCGTGCGGGAGAGCAGATATCGGTGCGCGTTGCCAGCTCTTCCGGTTTTTCGCCTTCAGCTTATATACTACGCAATTTCTAATGGCAACGCATCCGGATGTGATCTCTTCGAGAGCAGGAGTGAGACTGGTTTCCTCCCCACTACCTTCCCAAACAAACAGTCTCCTATTGGCTGCTGCTAACTGGTGTACGCCCCGTTTTCAAGGCCAGGAGTCTTTAGATGTTGGAGCGACTATAACACCAGAGAATTTAGTTTTTGGCCATCGAATAGTATTTCCGTGCTTGCATCTGACCTGTAAACACAGCGGATTTATCTGTATTGATATGTATGAATATACTGTGCCAGTTATCGACGACGATAAGTTATAGTACATACAAGGAAATTTTGGGGGGCCCTAGGCAGAGCATACCCTGTATACCCCATCACGCCGGCCCTGACTATAAGTCACCTAACTTACATAGAGGTAATATCGATTAACTTTACAATTATTTGTCATTTGGTTCATTTCCATTAGAGCGCAGCCATCGTCAGGAGTAAGTAATCCATGGTAAAAAATTAATAAGAAACACGTTTCCAACATTGTAGTTGAATGTGCACCCAGATCAATTAACTCTAAAATTACTACAGGAATTACCACCATCATTAAACTAATAAAAGTCGTACGCCAATAAAATATATATTTGTATACAAAGTATCTCTTGATATTTTATCCATCGTTAATAAAACGCACACTTAACTAAATTAATTTAACATAAAAATTATAATTTTTCTGGAAGATTAATTAAATGCCTAGCAAGGCTGTCTGAAGTAAAATTCGCTTCAGAAAATCTCTCAGCAAAGATAGAAAAAGGAATTAAAACAGACAAGCGACATAAAAGATAAACGCCCGTACGAGGTTAATTAAAAAAATAGAAACTACACGCAAAGGAAGTTGGAAAGGGACGAAGATAACTAAGGAAATACAGGAAACGCATAGTCGGAGTGAATTAACCGAAAACTCCAAAGAACTAAATAAACTGAATCCGAGATGTAATCTTAAGTGGGTGGAAAACTTTGAAATTTTAATCAATGGGAAAGTTTTGACACGTAAAAAGAATAAACGACGGTACTACCGATAAGGAAATCGGTGAAATTGTACATGTTGGACTACAGAAGGTGGGGATGCGTTGGAATTTAAAAAATGAATCCTTGGTCTACATGAGGTGGAGGCACTTTTATCTATAATATATACTAACAGAAGTGCCGTTGAATTTCAACGGATTTAGTGAATCTAAAACTTTGACCGTGTAACATGTAAACATCGCAAGAATAACATAGTTCACAGTTTTACCCGTCCAATAAAGCAAAAATGAAGAAAACCGCTCCGAATTTACCTATTTATAAGAATGAAGAAAATCTTGCACTGTGAAAAATCGAAAATTACGTGTAACCTTATGGGGAAATAATTATTGAATTAAGACCTCCCTCCCAACAATTTTTTTTATTACTCGCAGGTTAAAATTATATACCTATGCGAATTTTCGTGATGATATCTTCAAAACGAAAACTGTAAGTAAAGCGAAAGACAAAAAAGTAAATAGAGAACGTTTAAGAATCACAGAGTGAATATTATCCTCCGACTATTATGTAGCTCGATTCTCTCATCCATGAGTTCTGCTACGAGAAAATTGTTTATATTAATAATACTTTGGAAACAATGAAACGATTTATCCAACCATAATTTGTGGAAAATCTAATACTGCTAATTTCCTTTGTGACTGATTGATCTATTTAATAATTTTGTTAACATTTCGTTCCATAGAAACAAACAAAATAAAGTTTACATTTAAATATTAAATATTGTTGTATTCTAACACTAAATTAATTCCGAAATGTCCATCGGGTATGCCACAACATCATCTTCGTCTCAAAGTTGGAGCATTCGTCATGTTACTTAGGAATTTAGATCCAAATAAATTGATATGTACAACACATGACTTCCTCCATACGTAAGTTGTCAACTAAAATCAAATAAATACGGCGATAGGAACAGTTCAACTTACATGCTTCAGCGCTAGCGATTCAATTGTCACTACCACGCGCGCGAGCTGACCACTAACCGTCAATTCCAAAGAAAATTGAATATCTCTTGAAATAGTCCTCTCATGAAAATTTAGTTCAAACAAAAGTTGTAGAAAAAAATAACATCTACAACTTTTATATATACGTATATTAACAAAAATTCAGTTTTGAGCGAAATATTTAAGAAAAATGAAAATTTTACAGGAGTAAACCGCTACTTCCGGTTGACCGATTGGTATCAAAATCTTTTCAAATCTAAAGAATATATATAAAATTACAAATATAGAATTTCAAGCTGATCTGAAGAATAGACTTTCTCTATACTACGTATATTGAGAAAGTAAAAAAAGGACTTATTAACGGTAACCGATTGGTTGTAAAAAAAATTGCAAAATAACTTTATCGACGCAGAAATTATTACGGTAAGTAACAAAGGAGAACGAGTGTTTATTCTACGCATTAATTTGATAGCAAGTGGCAGTAGTTTACCTTTCACCATGCGAAGACGCCAATTTCCAGTCATTTTAGCTTTTGCAATTAATAAAGTTCAGGGCCAAACATTTGAACATGGTGGTGTTTACTTGCCTGAGTCTGTATTTGGACATGGTCAACTCTACGTGGCCCTCAAAAGAGCAAGAAATAAAAATGTGAAAGTCTTTGTACAAGACACCAACTATCAAGGAAAGATTTTGATGAATGAAAAAACATTCACCAAGAATGTGGTGATTAAAGAGCTGTTAAAGTGATTTTTTCATCCGATCAAGATGAATTGTCTTCCCATCATTTTTGACGGGTTTCCACAAATATTTGGCCGTCATGTAAACAAAGCAAAATTGCACTCAGAAATTGAAAAATGTTATTACGTTAACATTTTCCCCATATAAATGCATTGGACTCTCAGATTCGGCGAAAATGGGAGTTGTCGTGGTAGCTTATAATTGGTATTGTCATAAAACTGATAAAATCACATCGTTTTCTGATTACAAACGCATTTTTACGCTAATTCGATCAGGGTTCGAATTCTATCTTCAATAAAAATAAACTTTGTTCTTTCCTGCATAGCAAAAACCCGTAAATTGGCGCAGAGATGCAAACTTTTACGTTTAGAAATTGTCGGCTCTTACCCTGTATATTAAGGTGAGATGAAACGCTTGCAGAATGCAAGCAACTATTACTAGTATTACATAATAAGAATTCCAATAGCTGGAAAGTCGTAGATTATATAAGACATTCGTAATTTTACGCTGCACGTTAGACAATGAATACAATGTATGGTAAACGTATCTTGAAAATGGTAAATCAAGTTTAATCGCTTAAGCAGATACCGGATAACTATAAGGCTGGAATAAAAACCGCAAAGTATAAAGCGCTTCTCATAATACAGCAAAAAGCACACATTAAAACTAGATGATTTAAGGGATTTTGCACGGCAATACTTGAGAGAACTTCATTATAAGTGTATTTGTAAAAAAATAGAAATTTAAATGTAAAACTTTTTCATATTCCTGTTTTCTGTTATAAAAATTGTATTTTCATACAAATTAATTTCTCAAGTAGATGATATTTGTTTAGTTTATTTTTTCTTGAAAAATTAGCTGAAAACTCAACGGCTATAAAAAATAATACCAACAATTTTATTTTATAATGAAACTTTAACGGAACATCGGCACTGTTCAGATTTACGACGGCAGCTTTTAGAGTTGGGAATGTTACTGGATAAGGTGGACAAGAAAAAACTTCACGGGCGTAATTTTTTTGGGATAAATTCGATCGAATGTATACCTGATGTGTGGAATGGATATTTCACTCGTTAATGCGGCCAAATGCTAGAACATAATTCATTAAAGTAATGAGATAAATTGGAGAAATCGCAATTAGTACTTTAATATAAAATGAAGCGATCTGAGTTCAACTATTGTACTGACTGCTTTCAAAGAATAAGAGAAAAGTCTTAAAAATTACATCCGGGGTAATAGAACACAGACTCGGGGCAATAAAGATGGAGATACGATCCATTCTATCAAGATTTCAAACAAAAGGGCCTTAAAATAAAAGAATATGAAAATATCACCAACGCCATCGCTCACGGGAGAAACTTTTTTCACAAGAACACGAAATTGGATCGATTCATTGAAAGGCACTCTCATCCTGTAGCAATATGGACTAACGAACAGTAAAAACGAGACCGCAGTTGTAAATTTTCACTTTATTTATATTAATAAAGTGGAAATTTATAACTGTAAATTCCGTAAATTATTGCCTGAATATATTTCTTTACTTAACATCCACAGAATTAATAGGGAAATACAGTCAATAAATCACAACAGTCAGGCATAAATAACACAGTACACAATTGTCTCGCAAAACATTGCTACTCTTCCATAAAAATGAAAATAGGAAAGTATTCAGTCTCATCTTCGAATTTTTTCGAAAATAGCGTATATTTTCAAAATTCGTGCCATAGACGGTCAAGACTTTCCCTGCCCTTACAAATTTTAAACGTCTTAGAAGTCCTCTAAACAAACAAATAAGGGGTTTCACTGATTCAGACCTGTGACAAACATACACCCATAGATAGTGATTGCAATACCGGGATCCCGGGATCCCGAATACCGGGATCCCGGTCAATTTTCTCCGGTATTTAAATGCCGGTATTTGTCAAAAAATACCGGTATTTCGGTATTTCTTAAAAATTAATATAAATACATTTTTACCATGATGACTTCCACGAGTATCACCGGTGATCCTCACCTTTGTTTTACTAAGGGGCCGCGAGGAACACATGTGTTACTCAGACTCATTGGTTTTCAATCTTTTTTTTTTTCGGTGGCGTCTCATTTACGCTTTGGTACAATGTCAGTGGCTTGCCGATGATGCATTCTAAATGTTTTCTTAGTTCGTCCTCACTTTTATCTCTTCTTATTTTTTCTACTAATCTTAAATTTGTAAGGAAACCTTTGTTTCATTGTTGATGCTTTCTTGGCTATTTTCTGCTCCCTCAGTAATGGTTGAAACTGATACACCTCTCATTTATTACGAAGAGTTTCTGTACCAATCTTTGATTTCATAAGATAAGCTAAAATTAAGGCTGAAGGAAAAAGGTTCAGCTTGACTTTTGATGAGTGGACTTCTACCAGAAATAGGCGCTACTTAAATATAAACGTCCATTCCAGCAATGGTACCTTTTACAACATTGGATTAGTTCGTGTGCATGGAAGTTTGCCAGCAGAAAAGTGTATAACACTAGTTGATAAGAAATTAGAAGACCATGGTCTCCGGATTTCTACAGATATGGTATGTGTTACTACAGATGGGGCATCAGTTATGACTAAAATTGGAAGACTCATCAGTGCAGAACAATAGCTTTGCTTTGCTCACGGAATTCATTTGGCTGTTATGGATGTCCTGTATAAGTCCAAACAAAACAAAGACATATTTGATAAACAAGAAATATCAAATGCTGAACATACGCACCATGAAGGCGAAGAAAACGAAGAGGATGACGATGTTGTTGGAGATGGTTTAACCATAGAGACAGATTATACGGGCGTTCCCAATAATCTCACTCACAATGAACTTTCCACACTCATTACAAAAATACGAAAAATAGTTAAAATTTTTAAACAGTCAGATACTAAAAATGAGAAATATTTGCAAAGGTACGTTCAAGCAGAATTTGGAAAAGAAATTGCTTTACTGCTTGATTCAAAAACTCGATGGAACAGTTTACTTACCATGATTGAAAGATTTTATCAGTTAAGATACTGCGTCCAAAAGGCATTAATAGACTTAAATTCCGGAATAAATTTTTGTGATGATGATTTATTTATTATCTGCAACTATTTCTGCTCTTATGCCAATCAAATTAGCTGTGGAAGCACTATGTCGCAAAGATTCTAATCTTTTAACTGCAGATGCAACTCTAAAATTCATGATGACAACTCTTCACGAACAAAATTCGGAAATAAGTAATAGGTTACAAACTGCCTTGAAATTCCGTATTTGCCAGAGAAGTACAGATCTGTCACAAATTCTTCAGTATTTGCATGCTGGATCACATGATTAGCTTTATTTCCACGACTAAGTAAAACGGCCATCATAAAAATAGTAACTCGTTTAATAAAAAGACTTCATTTGTCTTGTGTAAAAGATTCTGAAGAAAACGTCGGAACAGAATCAATATATTCAGTAACATCTTCCACATCAAACGATAACAGTAAGAAACAGGGAACAGTATTAATGACATCCGTCGATGGCATGTCTTTGAAAGAGAGACTACAATTAGCTATACAAGAAAGACTTAAAGTTCAAATTCCTAATATTCAAGAATCTCAAGGATTGGAACAAATTATTCAGAAAGAGATCGCATTTTTTGAAGACGAAGGTATAAGAGGCTTGAATTTAAAACTTGTGTACGACTATTTATTTACAATTCCACCGACAAGTGTGGAAGCCGAAAGGGCCTTTTCAGCCGCAAAACGATTTTGCACGAAAATCCATACACGTCTGAATGATGAAACCATTGACAGCCTCTGCTTTTTAAGAGCATACTTCATCAATACTGATGCCGATAATTGTGATTCTTAAAATTATTGATGACATTATTATATTGATATTTTTGTTTATATTTTTATTTTCACTACAGCAAGTTGCTTTGTTTTTTAATTACTTTATGGAATGACTGTTTATTTCGTTTATTTTATATCTTATAATAGTATAAACTATTAATAAACAATTTCATTAAAAGTTGTTTTTTTATTTATGAACTCATCTATTAATACCGGTATTAATACCGGGATCACGGTTTTGAAATGTCAGGATACCGTAATACCGGTATTCATTTTTTGATCCGGTATTGCAATCTCTACCCATAGAGCGGACGGAAAACGTCGTATCGAGAACGGGTGTCAATAGAATTAACATATTTTTAAAAAATGGGCGACGAAGGAGAAGCTCCTCAAAACTGGAAGATAAGTGGAACTCCTTAGCATTACGACGCCACAGGATTAACTCGTTCATAGAAACGAAAGCCGTAACGAGTATGAAGGAAAAAGAGTAAAACTCCCTCCATTAAGAAACAACCCTTACCATTAATAATATTTACACGCGCCAAAGATATTCCAATCGTAACACGGAGGCGACTAAAATTAACTGCACTTAACCAAGATGAAGGTCTAAAGTGAAAGTAACGAGCCCAGCTGACGATTAATGTCGTAATAACTACATTGGCAATTCTTTGCCCATCCTTTTACAACTATGGAGGTATGATATAAATTTGATGGTCATAAAAACCTACAAGTAGAGAGATTAAGTCTGCATAAAGAAGGAAATATGTTTCGATTAACCTCAAAAACGAGATTAAAATTATTCCGTAACTTAAGATATATTATATCCTTAACATATTATATAACACGTATATTCCTATTTGGTTTTTATTTATTTTTCACTAGCTCATAAACAGCACTTTACGGCCTTTACATTGAGCGTAACAACAATAACAAGGATGATCACACACAACCATGCCCACGGCAGGAATCGAACCTGGAGAACCTTGGGAGATGGACAAGTTAACCGCCACTCTACCAAGTACGGCTTAGAACCCAATGTAACTGGGATATTAATTACGCAAGGCCACTAATAAACAAAAATGCCATCCATCATCATCTGTCTGTTCATGTAACTCGCCAAAAAATTACGAAATTACGTTCAGATCCTTCTTGGTGGCGAATAACTTACAATAACTTACTTACAATAACTTACTTAGCCTAAATATCGTTCCTCACGCGAACCTGACAACGCACGATTTACCAACAGACAGACGTGCTTTCAGGGACGTAAAACGCGCGAGTCACACGAACCCAGGACCGTCCCACATGAAGAGAAAAGCCGTTGCATCTGGATCCGGAGTCGGGAAGAGAGAGAGAGAGAGAGAGGCGGTGGGGTCTCACTCAGATGAGGCAGAGAGAGAGAGAGAGAGACATTGGCTCCGCCTCCCTCAAACTGCCCACGTGGCGCAGTGGCAAGAAGAGGAGCAAGACAGGATAAGCTACGGAGTGAAGAGGGAGGATCAGGAAAGAAGGGAAGAGAGAGAGAGAGAGAGAGAAAGAGAGAGAGACAGACAGACAGAGATGGAAGAAAAGAGGTAGGGGAGATAGTGAAGAGGAAGAGAGGGGGGAGAGGAAAAGGGGTTGGCGGAAGGGGGTAGGGTATCGCTCTCGGACCAGCGCGGCGCAACAAGACGCTTCTTCGACCGTCACACGCTAGCCAAAGATAACCGGGAAAATAATAAATAAATCTTATATAAATATATGGATATGCGACGGCAAAAATAAAGCGATCGATAAAATAATAAATATGGAAATGTGCGTGGATGAATATACAAGCAAACATTTACGCGTACGCGAATAAAAACGTAGCCGTTACATCGCAACTTTTTTCTTCTCCTCATTTGGATCGACTTATCGCGATTCCACCATCACTAACAATCGAACCTCTATAAAATAAACATAAAGGGAAGGGAAAAATCAGTTTATACGAATTCGAGTCGTGTACGATCCAGCAGAGAAAACGAGGACAAAACATTCTCGAGATTAGCGACACGTTTACGCAATATGATATAATTATAACGAGAGAAAACATTGAAAATATACTAATTCTATGCTTAACGACCCGAAAGAAATATATCCCTTTGTTTAAAGATTCATAATTCGTGAAGAGTGTTTCACAATAATTTAAGCGTGGCAATGCCACAAGAGCTAATATAAAATGTATAAGGCTACCACACAATGCGATTTGGACAAAGACGAAAAAAAACAAAAAATCCTGCTCCGATAAATTATCCTCAAACCGTCGCCAAGGAGAAAACGCGCAGTATAACGCTCTGATTTTCGCTTGCGTAGGCAAACATGCTACACCACTTGGTGTAACAGCACGGGGCAATACCCGGCTCTTCGTACGATTAATCCTCGATGAAAAAAAACACACGAAGTTATTTTAGACGGCGGACGACGACAATGGAAGCGGTCCAGGCTTTTAATGGAATATTTGATAGAGGTCTTCTAATCGCTAGCCACGCAGCGGGTGAGCATCCGAGACAACACGATAGGGTCCCCAAAATGTTTTATCGAAAACCATGAGAGAGGGAGAGAGAGAGAGAGAAGTCACCATAGAATGGCAAATAGTTTCAATTCGAGTGTCTCTGGTCGATTGCCCTTCAAGGACTGCGCCCAAGGCCGTCCTTAAGGCTCCACGGGCAAATAAAGAGTGCAGACGAGGAGAGGAAGGAAAAAGATGCGGGGACCTCGTCGCGAGGCTATACTACCATCGCCGGCACACACGCACACACACTCTCGCGCACACATGCACACAATGCACGCCCACACACGCGTTACCGGGGGAGTTGTTGAAACAACACAAGGGCGGGGAACAACGCAACCGACGAGATTTTTTGCCAGTTTTCACGTGTTTCCGTGCTAGAACCGAAAAGAAAGACGATAGCGAAACAAACTTTTACGAAAAAGGATTCCTAAAGGGTGAGCACACTTCTTGGTACCGCAGTTGTTTGACTTATTTAACGTTGTTAGGTTAATCTATCGTGCCTAAAGCGATAACGAGTAAACTGCTAAGTGCTGTCTTCGTCACTGACCGAAAGTAATAAATCGCAACGCAATATTCGAAAATTAATCCCTCAAAGTTAGGGATGTCCAACTAGCAAACCTATGATGAAAAAGCAACCCGAAACTTTTTACACAAATTCATAATTTTTATGAAAATTTTAATAATAAAACTTTTAACATTGAAATGTTGACTATAAAAACCTTATTAGTACTTGATTTTCACTTATATGGCACCTCAGAATATGAGGTAACTTCCAATGTAGAAAATGTTGGGCAAAGCTGACTCTTTAAGTTGTACGACGTACAATTTGCGCACAAGATATTATGGTAATAATGGTTCGCTATCTTTCATACGTATGCAAATATTTCTTGCGATTTTTTTAGTTTTTAAGTTAATTTCGGATATATTGAACGAGTTAATAGGAAATAATGGAGCGAATCGTCTTGTTATCGTTATTCCCTTGTTGAATGTAGAAGGAAACTGCAGAAAGGAGTCACGCTCGGAGAGACAATCATTTTTACTTCCAGAATAATACATACAGCTCATATTTACATTTCGAAATTTTAAAAATACGTCATTATATAAGGAATAAAAACATTACCATAATGTTTCACGAAAGAGACCCAGGAAAATAAGTGAAATATCCAGGCATAAATGATGACGGGGTAAAAACACGAACGAGACAGAACTTCAATATAGCGAGTGACCGTAACCCCCAATTTCTTAACGTCACATATACTGTAAAATAATGCATAAAACGAGGACTTATTTGCAACAACTTTATTTTTAACGAATGTATACCGAGCTTTTTATTGTGCCTCACCTGCAGAGAGATTACTTGTACTTCTTACCAATTTTTCGCATTATGCGTGACTATAATCATCACTGTAACAACCTTGATATTTTTAGTGATTCCCATTAAAAATTTAAGAAAGTGGTCAAACAATATGTGTTGTGAAGTTAGAACAGAGTGCAGTATTACCATAACTATATACAATTTTGCTAAATTTTATTGAACTGTATAACTATATGTGCTGTGTAGTAGTTACAGAGTGGATTTTACCATAATATATATAATGTAATTTTAATTTTTAAGTTACTTGTAAAACTATAACTTTTTAAAGCTTGTATTGTAATAATCTCATTTATATGAGTAATGTATTTATTTACTGAAAAAAGGGCTGATGCCCGTATATAAAATATTATTATTATTATTAATATAACCTGTTTCCCGAACTTTTATGCAGAAGTGCAGTGTTTTGCTTGTGTACACAGTACATTTTTAATTTTTATTAATGCTATAAACATACAGTACTCGCTGCAGTGACGTAACTATAAATCCTGTCCCTCCCCCGCGAAAATTTACAACGGGCCCCCTTTAAGAAAAATCATACGAAAATGTTGATAAAAACGATAAAATGTACTTTTTAATATGCATTTTATTTATATAGTACACAAGAGTGACATGAATGAATGAATTTACAAAATATCATTTTCCGAGCCGTATAATAAACGATTTTCCTAAAGTCCGACTTCAGCCAAGACCCCCAGCGCGATATTATTAAAATAACCGGGAAATGAAGCGATGGAGTCTGTTTTTAGTTCTGACTCGCCAATATCGAGAATACGAACTAATCATAATGTTATTTTTACTCACCAAATTTTGTGAATTACCCGCTCGCAAGAAGACGCCTGTGCTTTTACTGCATGCTACTACACAAGAACGAACTGGTTGTCAACATTAGCTTCGTGGTCAGGTGCACTTATGTACTAAAGCGCAAGAGACGAACAGAGACGAAAATGTTGGGTCGAACACCAATGCCACTGCAAATGTTCTATCCAAACCCTCCAGCACAAAGTGCAATATTGTCTAATTGTAAGTCTAACCTTAAAAAAATGTGCCGAAAAATAAACTCAAGCGAACATGTAGTTTTCTATGAGTGCATATTTGTGGAAAACAGTACTGAAGCCCGTTTTGAAACTCTGATGTTTGAGACTAGAACATTATGAGATGAGAGACCTGTGAAACCATTGGAATGAGTGAAATATCGCATGCGCGAAAAAGCTGTAACTAGTAAGTGGAACATCTCCCATCCAGGTACGTTATGGTAAGTTTATTTGATTTAATTACAAAATTAAAATGAAAAATTACGGTTGGTTCAAACCCAATACACCTATACGCACCTACGCGCTATAATTTTCTTTTAAAAATTAGTGCAGCATAATGATATATGTACATGGAGAGACACTCCAAGATTTTAACCTTTTTCGTACATATATTACGAGTACTAGTTAGAACGACTATTTTCTTAAATCTATGAATACTCGCTATATTAAGGTACTGCATTTTAAAAACGATCCGCCTTAAGTGGCATAGTTGGCATAAATAATGCCACTAATATAAATCCTGCTGCGGCATGGGTTCCAGCTTTCTCCGTCGTAGTTATATTAATGTGACAAGCACATCCTTCGGTTATGTAAATGGGTAAACAAATAGATAAAAATATTTAAGTCGCAGGTTGGTAGTAAACAGAAGTAACAAAAAATGAACCTGTGCATATTTTTTTAGATGACGCCATAATTATGATCTCGGTACAAGTGAAGAAAAAACAGCTAATGACTTTAGGGACAGATTGTTTCAATCATCTCAAAACGCAGAAAGATAACATAATAAAGTTTAACGTTGATTAAATTTCACATTCACTCTGCAACACGTGGATCTACAAACCAAATTCCAAGGAAGGAAAAAAATTGAAAGTTTTATTTCATAATAGGCTTAAATTATAACATACCCATACACAGGGGCGCTTTAAGACTGTGTGCCCGTAGGCAGAGTAAATTTTTGCGCCCTCTCAAACTCATACTTTTTGCCATAAACTTTAAAAATGAACACCTGTTTTTTTTTAATTTGGCGCCCCCGCGCCCCTTAAAATTCGGCGCCCGTAGGCAGTTGCCTACTAGAGCTTGTGGATAAAGCGCTACACATACATATTGCCCAGCAATTCATCTAACAGATGAGCGTCAAGTGGCGCAATACACTAATATACTACTATACTAATTTTAGAGAATGACTTTCCAACAGATAAAACTCAAACATTAAATAAACCAATAAGAACGCCACCAGGGGCCGTCCATATCTGCGATGTGTGCGACGCACAAGGGCGGCCAAACAACGGGGGCGACTAATCTATCGTCAGACAAGTAAAGTATTTTTAACAGTAATGCGAATTGTATTATAATATGCCGTATATTCTTTCATAAGGCGTTTTTTTATTTTGGTAAAGAACGCCTAAAAAGGGCGGCAAATGAGAGACTTGCACACGGGCGGCCGTGAGGAACGGCCCTTGAACACCACAGTTTTGTTAACTTGAGCTATCGAGCAAGATAAGCACATTAAACATTTCCAATTCGTTAGTTTTCATGAGTCATCCGATGAACAAAACCCTTTACACCCTTCACTTAAGCCTCTACTCAATGCAGAATCAAAGCAACGAGAAGTCCGTGTTACACGAAATAGCTGACCGCGTGTTAAGAGAGAACCCTTGCGCAATAAGTTCAATGTTGAATTCATTGACGATGACAACTCATTGAAACGGAAATACGAGAAGATGTGGACACAACGAACTCTCCTTCATTCTCTCTCTCTCTCTAAGCTTTAAAACATCTGAAAAAACCGATGTATCCCAAATAAAGCCGTACCTTTGAGATGCGTCATTATTCGCCGTCCTTCAATAAAAACATGTTCGCGATAAAAAATAATCGAGCCACAGCCCGGCCACAGGACGTGTGGGATGTGGCGTGATGAACTTTCCTAAGAGCACATTATCGAAACACGTCTATTAGTAGCCTTATCGGGGACGTCAGCCTCGCATTTGTTTGCGCCCGTTGAGGCAAAAACGTGGCTTGTGCGGAGAAAGAAGTGATACCGAAGCTTCGAAGAACGTGTGCGTCTCGATTTACTATACACCTCTCTAAGACTAGGGAGACTAGGGATTCTGAGGAAGCAAAACTAGGACAATATGTGCTTTTCAGTACTCGTTTATGCGCTATATAAACAAAAGTTTCAATTTCAATTTCGTTCAATAGGTAACAAATAATTTCTAAGATACAAAAAGTCCGTGCATAATGCTATTATAGAACTGATAAGGAAATGAATAGGAAAACTATTTATGTGACGCATTAGATACAAAAACACCAAGGCAGTACTGTAATGGCATGATTCCAATTAAAATCGTACGAATGAATAATCGTGGTGTCTATCTAACAAGCCCGAAAAACCGGGACGTCTAATAGCGTTACTCTAGACCCGATAGGCATTTGTCAAAGGAAGGCGTTTTGACTTGTCGAGGTACGCCACAAGAATAATTTTCTCCTCCGATGATTGCGGAAAATTATTAAAGCAATCATTCCACCCTCCCCTTTAAGTACACCAAATCCGTATCCCTTCAGTACCGATGATTACTATGTTCAGCACTCGAATCTTTGTTAATAGTAAAGCTACGTTGGATAAATCGTCCAAATCCGAAGCAACCACTTGACCTCTCCCTCTTTCCGTCTCATATTTTTGCCTTTAGTTTGTGTACGGTAAAACCCCGATTAACCGTGCGTGAGTTGACCGGGAGTTAACAGCAAGTCTTCGCTGACAATATCTATTCATAACTAGCCCTTTGTTTACTAATTCTCAGGCCAATTTGTATTATTATTTATTATTCATTTACCGTTAGCGCACGAGCTGCACCCTCATATAAAATACAGCGAGACCAGTTCAATATATAGGACACGAATTTTAATAAATTACCGTATACCTTCGAGTATAATGCGATTCGAGTATAAGTCGAAGTGAACTTTTTATCCTAAAACAGCGTCTAAAATCTAAGTCTCGAGTATAAGTCGAAGCAAAGAAAAAGAAAACCAGATAATTTTGAAATTTACAAAAAATTAATATATATTAGTTTCCTGTTGCCGCAATTGCGGCAAGAAAGTTTCGGCAAGTCCTAGATTCCTACTGTTAAACAAATGTTTTGACGCTGCTCCGGAATAAACGTATCCCGCCGCCTAACGTTCTTTGTTTAGATCAGTGATTCCCAACGTGAGCGGTACCGGCCCCCAGGGGGCGTTAAGGAGTTTTGTGGGGGGCGATGGGAATCAAGGTGGTTGCAGGTGAGAATTTAAGAAACTGGCATTATGAATCGTAATAGTATGGTATAGATAGGCTATGAGAGATCAAAACTGTTAATTGAAGACTGATTCAGTGCAACCTCTTTAATCCGTGTTCCTCTAAACCGGGAACTCCCGTGCTTTGAAACAAATCATGGGGGTTTTCCCAATACCGCCACTCTCACGTCGGGTGCGTTTAAATTAAAAACTCAAAAAATTGTTTCATACACATCATATAACAGATAAACTCCCTCTCAGTATAGGAAGGCAAAAATTAAACCTAATCACATATGAATAATGCCACCAAAAGTTTAACATTCTCCCTTTTTTCTCTGCCTATTTTCTATCCGAATGGACATTGTAAGCAGACAACATTTATTAATCGCAACCTATAAAATCAATATAAGAGGCAATATAAAACACCTCAAAGAATAATTAATTGTCGCAAAATAAATTTATCCATAGTAAACACCTTATAAAAACATTGCGCGCAAACAAGTTAAACTCGAATTAAGACATTCTTGTTTTATTTTCTTGAAAACAGCTACTCCGACGATAAAAATGTATAGGAAACGAAATACATACTCTAATTTACCAGTTCTGCAAGTTTTATTTGAAAAATATTTTGATATGAGCAATACTTTACGAGATATGACGGAAAGTTCATTTTTGTCACCAGTAAAGTGGTACCCCTGATTGGCGTACGTGATTCATTTTTGCGATTTTCTTATTACCTTTGATTGTAAGTACTTAATATCAAATTTCATGAAAATCCGTTTAGTAGAAGCCGAGAACGAACATGCGGACGGACAGACAGACAGACAGACAGATGGACGGACAGATCGAGGACAATTGGTGCTCACGCTGTAAGCGAAACGCGCCTAAAAACAAAATGCCGTCGTTGAAGAAATAGAACGGTGTTTTACAATTTCAATTCAGTATCAAAATAAAAAAAACAACGCTTGAGTACTGCATTAATTCTTCTCTTCAATCCACTCATTTGTGTAAGATTTTTAAAGATAAAATATAAATGTTAAGTACGGCGATGCTGTATTATTTTATCATTAGTCTTTGCATTTTTCGCTAGTTAGCGTGAATTCATTCTAATGCGCTTCAAGGTCAGTCAAATGTTGTTTTTCGCCAGTCATGTTTAATTATTGACCCAGAAAAATATCCATCTAGTTTGCGACTCGAATATAAGTCGAAAGTAGGGTTTGATCGACCTAAAAAGCAAGAAATTTCTCGACTTATACTCGAAGATATACGGTAATGTCTTTTACTGCATAGACTTTGTCGCCATTCGGGTGAGTCCTGTATGACTTTTTTTACACATACTTGTCCAGTATTTCAGAGATATTTCATCCTTCGGATTATCCGTATTTTACTATTACATCAATCTCAACTGAAACGGATAGTCGAGATTTTACTGAACTTGTTAACTGTTGACAACGATAATTCGTCAAAACCAGCCATAAATTTATATTTTGTAGAACCAAGTAATTTACTAGTATGTAACTGCTGCGTATTTTATTTCATTTGCGATACGTTTACACTAGTTATGGAATTCCACACGTGACGGCCTACTCAGTATAGTTTATGTCAATTCACGCGAGTACACTCAAAACGCAACTGCACTTATACCTTAAAAATTTAACTAATTCGCCTAAAGAAAATCCTGACAATTAATTCCTGGCGAAATCTGTCCAGGACGAACAACTGAAGACATTTAACAATTTTGCGACACAAACCGTCCGTAATTTTAATAAACAACCTTGGTGATATAAGACCTATTCGAAAAAAATTAATTTTACGACAACAGAATTCACGGGAGATTCTTCCCGCGAATCTCGAAAAATAACGACGAAACGAAAATTCCAAGCGTGTGCACCGAGAAGAACTCCCATGTACGTCAATGCCATCGTCGACGAAACGCACCAAGACAAGACAAACGAACGGGATGCATCCCCACGCCGGGGCCTCTTCGTCTCCACCTCGCTTCGCTGGGAAGCTGGTATTAAAACGCTCGTTCAGGGACCAGGCCGCAAACGCGGAAAAGTCCAACGCCAAACCACGCGCTCGCTGCCTGCTGCTTCCTCCTCTCTCAACCTCCCTCCACTCCTCATAACATGCGCTCTCCTCCCCCCCTTTCCTCATCTTGCCCGCAACTTCCCTCCGCTCGGCACCAAGCGACTAACTCACTTTCCCTGCAACACCACCGCCGCGGAGATACGCTAACACGGTGCTTCGACCCAATTCCTCCGAATTACACACGACCCGCTAATCGATTCCTAAGTTACCCCTCAAACGCTTACCTTGTAGAAGATACTCTCGTGACTGACTGCAGGAGACGGTTTTTTTCCCCCTGCAAAAATCCTCGCAACCTGTCCCTCCCACGAGTCGATTCGCCGCCTAATACGAACCTTAATGTGGTACGACGCACGTAATCGATAAACTAGGGATCATTTTTTCAGCCTATGGAAGAAGCACATTTTAAATATGAAACGCCACGGATGTATCTACGAAATTATCTTTCAAATGTTGCCACCTGTGTGACACGACGACACGACGCGCGCACATCAGAAAACGAGCGAGAAAAGAGGTGCTGAAGCAGACATTAATCGAGGTTTCTTTTTGCAAAAAGAATTTTAGACGGACGGAAAAACCGAGAATCTGAATAAATACCTTGCCAGCCACCGCAATTTGTGTGTGGCACGTTACAATACTGAATCGATTGGCGTAAAAACGAAATCTCTAGCTGCTTTCGTCTAGAAGTTATGGAATCGGACAGACAGACAAACCGAAAAAAACCTCTTAACAATATTCACACGTAAGGTTTACATCTATTCTGCCAAAATCTCTTCCACATTTAACGCGTATCTACAACCTGCGACGAAAATCCCGCCTCTAAAAACCTCCGGACGGTAGAATACCGAATTGACGGGACTAAAACGACTTCCGGTGCGTACAATGAAAGCATTCACGAACCTCCCAAAGTCCACTTTTGGGCAATAAAGCCGTCGCGAGCAATTGCTTTCGAGTCTGGTACGTCGACAAGACAATTCGTCTGCGGGACACGTTCTCGATGTCAATCCCCGAGCCGTTTTTTTTGAGTCAGGTGACCGTACGTCGTAGTTGAGCGGAGCTGGACGCGGACGGAGAGGATCGGGCGTCGCCGATCCGAGCGCGCCTTAACCCGCAGATTGATACGGCCCGCAGCCCCGTAGGAAGAAATGAGCGCAACCATTGTTAGTCCCTCGTGAGGCCTGCGTTGTTATTGTTTGTGAGCGACTCCCATGTTATCTCCGTTGTTTGGTCACTTCGCAACTGCTGCGAAGATGTTTGTTTTCTGCCTTATTTATTCGGCTATCTCGCTGACACGATGGAGTTTGGCCATTCCGTTCTATCTTCGCCGAACAGTTGGTCCGATTAAAGAGACTTTTGAGTAGTCGACGAATTTTAATAATCACGTGGGAGGTTAAAACAAAGCTCCGTCTCCTATTCAAGCTCTGGTCTTCGCTATCTCTGGTTATCTAGAATAACGATTGGCAGCGATAAGAGACGACAAAAATTGCAGTACGACTTGAAAAACATAAACAGGGGCGAATTGAAAATAGGGTATACTTCATCTGGGGAAGTGGTGGCCAAAGTGTGACACGCGTGCCACGCCAAGGTTTTCCTAGTGGCACGTAACAAAATTTGCGTGGAACTTACGTATATGAGCAAAACTTCTTCAGCAACGAACCTCATACAAAACGATCAGCGCACTCTACTAACTGATGACCATCTCAGAAATCTTCTAATGATTGAAACTATTAAGTTTGCAACAACAAATTGAAGAGTTGATTAATATGAAGCAATTCAATGGTCAATCAATCAACGAAACACACAATTAACTGTAATTTCATCTCTTTTTGTAATAATAACAGAGCTCGCATCCAATTAATGTGAGAAATCAAATTTGTAATGAATTTATTTACCACTACTGTATTTTCCAGGAATTATAATAAAAATTTTCTGGTTCGCATTCACTTGTAACACGTCGACACCTTTCTTATTTTAGATTGGCACTACACAAGAAAAGTTATGCCACCAGTGACCTAGGGGATTTATTGAAAAATTCCTCACCATTAGTGGATCTAACTAAATTTTAAAACGCGTTCGAGGACTCAATAAAACGAAAACAAAATAATTAGGCGTATAATCACATTCCTTCAAATCTATAAAGTTTGATTAATTTATGTCATTATGTTTTGCTATGGGGCATACACTGAAATCCGCCCATTAACACACGACTACGAAACAATGGAAGCTGTTATCTAGTAGAATGCTTGTGTAATTTTCCAAAGCGCTAATAAGACGGCCGCGCATCCTCTTGAAACTATTAACTAAACTAGGAAAGAATGACAGCGCTCAAACTCCGATTTTGATGCAACTTTGCAGAGAATAGAGGGTTTACAAAATATTCAAGCATTCTTGCTATCGAGATATTAATGCTCTTGAGCGTGAAATCCTTCCAAAATATTTCCTCTATATTCTCTTGCGTGAGAATAATTTACAAATCCATAAATGTTTGACACGATAATCGTTTGATATTTAATGGTTTATAAAAGAGGTGGATTTGTTTTTTTAAAAATGTAACTCTTAAACACGCTTATTTTAAAAGACAGGCTTTTTCGTAACGAGAAGTAATAAAAATATCTTGCTGAATAAAACAAAGGTATTAAATGCCAATCGTACAGTGTTCTAGAAAATATTAGAAAGGGGTCCGCTTGATCCTTTTCGAGCATAATCTACGGTGGTGCATCGAAACATACAGCAATGAAGTCCTATACCGAATGCTATGAATATTCTACTATATTCGCAATAAATCTAACTGCCCTTTGAGGCATTGTGTCACAATATCTTGGAATTTTGAGCATCAAAGAACATGGTGGGACAAATTTTGGACCATCATGTTGCAAATGTTTCGTTAAATGAAAATATCGATATAATATATGAATCAACATTTCAATACACTCATTGTTTTTTTCCAGTCCCAAAATGAAGCAACATGTTGCAATGTTGTTTTTACTTGTACTGAACCCATATGAAAACATACGTGCAGCAAATGTATCTTTTACTACAAAAATCTGTCTTAAAAATGGTCAAAAAATTTACGTTTTTCCGATTAACAAGAACTACCGTATTATATGATCCAGTGTTAAACAATCTATATAAAACTTCTGACCTTTAAATGGGAGCTGCGCGGTTACTTCAAGTATTAATACACACCAATCTGATATAAGTATGATCCCGTAAAAAATTAAGTACGATTGCGTTCTGCAAAAAATTCTCTTAATTTATTTTTTAAAAAGTCAAACAATTCATAATTTTTAAAATAAATCAATTTTTTAAAACAAAACATCTTCTAGCCCATTTAGTACCAAACAACTGTCGCATGAAATAATCTTTGTACCACTCAACATTTTGAGAATAATACGCGCGCTACCACAGTGAAAACACGTCTCGTATCATTGTGCCAATTAAATGAAAAAACCCAACCAAACCCAAAAGCTACGACAGCGCAGGACGACAGCCTTCACGGGTACCCTGGACTAGTGAAGTCATTTGGCCAAAATCAAGGCTTGCATAGCTACTTGTCTCGATTCTGCATCCACGCACTTGGATTTTTTTGTTTTTAAACTGCAGCTGGCACTCCGTCGAATAAGGGATGACATAACAGCCGCAACAATGAGCCTATTACTTGGTCATATTTCTTCATAATCTCCTAAATTATCAGAGGCTTCCAAAAATTTTATTTTTTGAGCTAGCCAAAAGCGCCAATTCAGCTTCATTAAAGAATATCAAGGCTATCGATAGAAATTAAACGTAGCTTTAAGGACATGAGGCGGAGACTTTGGCACTATAAAGATATGTACTAATATAACCATGTTCAAAAAGGTCTACAAAGCGTCTGCTGCGACAAGCAATCCAATCTGGTTTTAGCATGCGATAAAATTCTTATTCCTGATGAACAGTCCGAATTAAAAAGAAACTTAGCCGTGCATACTCAGCTAATGACATACCTGCCTACGAGGCAGGAGATAAGCAAAACGCAAACGAGCGAAGATATCTTACCACGGATAATTCGTTTCGAAATACAAATTCACGTGGGGGAAACAAAATTTAAAACAGCACAAACTAAACTTTACTGGAAACTGCTCATTTAAAGGCGAAAAATTCCATTTTACACAATTCATGCATTATTATCATTGCAAAATAGATTGAGATAAACGACAATCATCTAGTCCATTATACAACACCCGAAGGACAGCAATCGCGGTTCTGCGTACTTTATGACTATAACAACTGATCGATTAAGATGAGTTATCTGGCTTGGGATTTATCACGACCTATTTTAATTATAAGAGAGTAAGTTATAGAACAGAAATTATGAGTCTCACCGAAACGGCAATTTCCCATATGTACGTACGAAAAATCAATATATAAATATCAAACTCTGGAAGGCATGCCACAATATATACGGGATTTGGTGCATCAACTACCTAATATTGAGGATTTCACTGAATTAGATAGTGGGCTTCGGATCTATTTTCAAAACCTTCTATCAGAAGGCTATAGAAACCAGACTGGTTTTCTCAACTCACATTGGATTTATCGCAAAAACGAATTTTTATGACTCTAATAATCAAACTTTCGTCGTGACCATACAGACATTTGCTAAATAACATAACCACATTATCCTTCCTGTTCTACCAACCCAATTTTCGGTCACTGCTGAATAGATTATATGCGTAATGACAATTTGCCTTTAAATTATTGAGTTCACTTACGAGACGCATACTGACTAAGAAGCGGTACCTGTCCATATCATTCTTTGGGTAAATGGCAGGAGGCGAGTTCGTTATTTATTTTTCAGTTTTCCGTTAATAAGGTGAACATGCGCGCTCGTAATCGTTTTAATTAAGGCAGTAAATTCTACAATAACAAGTGCTAAAATGAGCGAAATCCGGCTAACCTCTAATCCACTAGCAATCTTTTTCAACCAGCAGAACATCTGAAATCCCACCTTGAACACGTGGATTTCAAATTCGACAACACGCTGAGCGTTGGGAGCACACGTGTTATTTGTTATGAAAGAGTTGACAACTGAGTATTGTTTCCATGGCAATGAATTCCTTTTAAATTATTACTAATAAATTAATTATCACTTCACTAAATTGATGAAAAAGTATTTTTCCAACAAGAGTCGCGAACCTCCATTTGGAAAACTCGGCATTGGAAGACCGCCGACGGCAAACACACTTGTACACAGAGTCACAAACACGAGGAGGTCCGAACTCCAGACCCCGCCCCTTTCTAAACAAAAACTAATAAATAGAAGAAATTTCGGGAAGAGACAAAGCAAAACTTACACGGTTAACCGTTGGCTCATGATTTATCATTATTTATGATCGGAGTATTTAATAAAAGTTAATACGCGATGTACATACTTTTCACTGTTTTTCGCTTGTCAAATTATTGAGACTTGGGACTATTCTCCCTGATGAACAAAACCCACAGCTTACAGATAAGACTGGTCCAACGGCTAACAACCACCAGCCGCTGCAGAATTGTGTGGTAGCAGGCAGAGAATGTCATACAAGCATATTAACAAATAAATATAACGATGAGGAAGCAAAAGAATAGATCGTAACGTTTGTTCAGCATGCTTATATGATCCATTATAATGCCACCTGTACCTATGAATACAACGATTTTTCTGACTTTCCTAAACAGCATTCACTTTACCGCTGTCCTTCCTTTTCAGGCGGTCCCATCATAATTAACCAAGCGGGCTAATGATTGGGCATTTATCTTAATCCGCGCTAGTTAAGATAGAAAATTTGATAAAGCGAAAAAAATCAATATTAAATAAATGGTTTACCAGCTATTCGAGCGAATCCATAATATGTTCAAATATCGATAATATAAGGTTGCCTTTAGAGCTATACAGAAAGCGTTAAAATGAATCGTTAAGTACATCTTTAGACTTACCTAAATTACTCGGGCACTTCAAACCACTTGTAAATTTCTAAATAACGAAATTAAATTACTAAGATATTAAAATTAAAACCCAACCTAGAGTAGTCATATTTTAAGCGCGGCGTCCTTAATACAAAAGCAACCGCATGGACTCAAACGGTACACCAGAAAAAATAATAACAAGCATTTTCATACTAAATCAACGAACTAAGCCTACCGCGATCCAAAAACAACGTTGTTCGTTAAATATCATTTCAGGCAAAAATAACGGGATCTGTTGATCACATCATATTTATCATTCATCGTCACAATAACATCATCATATTTTCCGTCATTCTGCATCCTTCCCTATCACCCCCCTTGCATCTACATTATAGTCTATATATTTCCGCTAAGTTTTTCATACGCAAGGTGAACTCTGCGGCGAAAAAATGCATGAGGAAAGCATACGCACACCTCAGCTACAAAGACGCTGGCCTAAGCGGTCATTCACCGCTTGTTGATTCTAATCGGAATCTAATTAGAATCAGTATGGTGAATCATCAGCGTGTACCGGTGCTTAATAGGTGGAATGTATATATTCAACAGGCACTGAATTCAAGCTACACAGAGAACACAACCAATAAATGAAAATTTTAATTTATCAAACATATTGCGGTACCTATTCTTATTCACTTGCATATTGTGTTACCAAAGATAATGTTTCCTGTTACACTTCTGAAAGTATATTTCTACAAACAAATGTTAAACATTTTAGAATCGCACAATGACGATATAACGTCATGAATCGAAAGATTATTCGAAACATTTGTCAAATAACCGTTATAAATGACGCTAGAATATCAAGAAAAATCAGAGCACACAAAATTACATTTATATTCCCTATCTGACTTAATCATAGCTCTTTTCATTATGTAAAATGATAAACTCTGGTTATTAAACAAAATCTGATGTTACCAGCACATGACTTTCTACATATAGAGTAATAAATATGATTGCAATAACACTTACAAGTTGCTCTCGTCATCAGCGTCCTCAAGAATAATTATTCACACTCGTGAATGATTTTCAAACACTTTGAATGGTTTTTGCTGTGAACAATACTTTGAATCACTTTTCCCGTTGAAAAAATTATGAGCAAACAAACTTGTTATCTGTTGCTATGGACAACAAAATAACGATGCTCTATTGAAATCACCGTTGGCGGCGCTAGGATCGCTGTCAACATTTACAAGAAAATTTGTTTACAAAATTAACGCCAAACAGCATTTGGATATTTTTTTTAAAATTACCCTTGGCAGCTATCAACAAATAAAAAACTGTTCATAGAAACGGAAGCAAAGTTATCATTAAGCAACGTACTTAAATTCTGAAGGATCATCGAAGTATCGATAAAACAATCCGTTTTTTGGACAAATGTTTCCAACGAAACCTGTAGAGAATTATATTGTCCACAATTTTAGTAATTACAAATATCTACATAAATCAAGCCCGAAAGGAAATATTTGGAAAAAACGTGAAAATGTCATGAGTAAACCTTCACTTTCGGTAAACGAATTTCAGCCAAAAGCTAATCAGACCTAGATTATAAAATTAAACTCTTAATTATAAAGTTTCTTGTTGGTTGGATTATCAGTTTATGAGTTAGAGCGCCAAAAAATCCTATCACACGCATCATCGAAGAAATAGTGAAACCGTACTAAGGGGACCTTAAAACATGTATTTCCGTTGAAATATCGAATTCCATTTTTCCAACGAAAACAATGCTTTCTCCCATATTGCGTATGGAAAAAGGAACAAGACAAACGAACTGATAATGCAGCGACACCATCGAAGCACCTGCTACCCGCTAAAAGATATTTGCCAACTCCAGCTCTCATAAAGCACGGCCACGAGCCGTCTCAGGAGTTCGGATCGACAGGTCGACGTGCAAGAAACTCACGAACTACAGGTTTCCCTCTGCTTCTCAGCAGCCTCTGTGATGACAAACGAGATTGGATTGCGAGATAGCGATTCTCTCAATAGGACGAGAAATTACAGCAACAGTGAATAGACAAAGTATGACGTCAAAGGCAAATCGGCCCATTGCGACCGTCTTTCTCGTCACGTGACTGGTCGTAAAAAGAGATTTCACAGTGTTCTGCAATTTCAATTGGGAGGAGGTTGTTTGGTGCAAGAAACGACGTGAAAAACAATTTCAGTTGAATTTTACGAGGAAAACGATTTTGAGGGTGGCACCACGGTTCGTTTGCAATCGAAAACTTCCAAAGGAGTGACACACCTAATCCAATTACACGTACTTTCCACCAAAACGATAATCTTCAAAATGACACCGATATCTTCGCTGCAGTGTAAGCTGATAGTCTACGGTGTAGACACAATCGATACGATAAGCAAGATAATTTGAAGATAAGAAAGATAGCAGGCGTAAAATCTTCAAATAGACCGGTATATCGATTTACAATAGATACGATCCGAGCAGGTCAAATTTAAACTGGTTAGTTATTGTATACCTCATCCACGTTAAGAACTGCAAAAATTATTACGAAATACGAGTAATAGCAACACCAATAAACAAGAGTTGAACACTATAATCCATCTTCGAAATGGAAACTTGGATCAAATATAATTCTCACAAACGAAGCGGACAGCGAAGCAAAACATTAATGCATTCGGAATTATACTAAATAAAGAACTTAATTAAGCATAAGCGTAGCGTAGATGTAATTTTGCATACCAATTGCTACAAACATTCCAACTATGCACTATCGACCACACATACAATCTTATAATTTCAAATAACAAGACACATTCACAACGTAAACATCATTCTCATTCTACGCTGTCCTTAAAAAACTACGAAGAACAAAAAACGCAAAAACTACGAAGGAGAAGTCATCGAAAAAAATTAACATCCTACACATCTGAATGCGGTTAAACGTTTCCAGCACCGTGATTTCCCTTTCGTAAAAAAACCATCATTGGATAACATGTGCCGCGAAAAATAACACACCATTCCCGCTGCAATAAAAAAAGAAGCCGCCTATCGTCTCATCCGAGGGCGACTCCTCTTTCCCGGTCACAACCATTCCTGACATCGGCCGTATGCGCAGTGAGTGGCCTTGTGCGGCCGTCGGGGCGCGAGATGCAGAGGATCCCGGGAGGGAGAGCAAGGATAGAGAGGGGGGGGGAGAGAGGAGCGGAGGGGGAAAGGTGAGCAACCCAGAGGAGTGAAGAGGACCGGGGAAGACGCAGGCGGTTGGAAGTGCTGCCACGAACGCTGTAATAATCAATGACAAACGCGTTCGCGAGAGCGAAGCTCCGCTCTCCTTGCACTCCAAACAATGCGAAAAAACACACAATGGAGATAGCGAGTCGCTAACGAGTACACAGTCTCTGCAAAAAAAAAACTTTTTTTCTCTCTACGCCGTCGCTTCGCTCTCTCCCTCTTTTTTGCCATCCCTGAGGCAGCTCCACACCCATGCTCGGATCTTTCCCGAGCCTAACGAAGGTTAGATTGATCCGTAATGAGTTTCCGCGGCCCCATCCAGAAAGGATGGCCGATACCCCGAACACGTGCTGTGATAACTTCCTTACGCGGATGGGGCGTGGACCTCTCCAAAGAGAAGAGGGGGTGACGGGCGAAGGAAGGAACAGCCGCGCTTCCTCCGCCCTCCCTCGAATCGCTCAAACACAACGGAGGGGGCGGTGAGATCACACGCGGTCAGGCTCCGTCGGGGGATAGCATACTTTAAAGAAACACGGAGACGGCCTTCACTATCTTGGTCACATGACCGTCAGGCATGCTGAAGAGGGAAGGGTTTTTTTCTCATGACATACGGGGAGATTTTTCGTAGAAACTCCGCAACACCCCGCCCGAGAACGGCTGCGCCATAACCATCGATTCGCTAGGGCCGATTAAGAGCACCCGGTTAATCCACGCTTAGGAAATAATCCCCTTTCCCGGTGGGGGAAAGCGTGCCCGAAAGAGCCACACACCACGACCCCAAACCCGCGCAAAATGCGTGAAAACTCTTCGCGATGCGGGCCACACGCCGAGCAGGAGGCAAACGCGCTTGCTACGTAGGCAACTTCTCAAATAGCTCCAAGTAAGATTCCACGCGACTACGTTTCTTTTTAAGGTGCCAGCTTCGCCTACACCTTCCGCCTCTCCTTTCCTCCCACCCCCTCCTCCCCCTACCGGCCAACCAGAGGAAAGGCCATGCATACACATACACACACAACAAACACTCCAGCACGCGTAAATCCCTAGCGCGTGCGTGAGGTGGGGTGGGGTGGTAGGGATAGAGACCGCCCATCATGGGTGTGGATGGGGACAAACACATACACTTACTTACCACGTGTCTGTGCTTGGGCTTGGTATTCTAAATAGCGGGCCGCCTCCAGCAGCGTTTCGAGGCTCATGTTGGGTTCTCCAGCCTTGCGGCACACGGCGACGGGTCGATCTTCAACAAGCACCCGTGCCCTCTCCTCTCGCTCGCTTCTGCCCCCGCCCGTAAAGTAGGGAGACCGTGGAGTATCAAATCACACACACACGCACGAAGACCTATATTCCACGGCGGGGGGGGGACTGGGTGCGGGACAGCCCCTTCGTAGCTGGTGTCAGTGGTGCATGGGTAGCACGTGCGAGGGAGGGAGGAGGGCGGGTGGGTGGAGGCGACGCGCCGAATTTATCGGAGTTCGGGATTCCTCGACTCGGCACGAACACAACACGTAAGCACGTTCGGTGAGGGGAAAAAATTTTTTCTCTAGTATTCGCTCTCTCACTCGCTTTTTTTCGTTATACACACAACCACACACGCACTTTTTCGAGATTTTTTTAACGACGGAGATGGCGTCCGTTACGATCCGTAACTGCGATAAGGTTAGGCTTTTATAGATCCGAAACGGCAAGGAATTGCGCGGGTATCGTCTCCCTTCGCGGACACGTCCCCCCCACCCCGCCCGTTCACTGTCCACATATCATTCCATCGCCGCCGAATCCCGCGCCCAGACGCCCATGCGACTCCGCGACCATCCGGCGGGACCGGGAACCGCCAACTGAAGAGCTCGTGAGTCAGAGCCTTGTGCGTCGAGCGTCTGATTGGTCGGCAGCGGACGGTACGTCACAGCGCGGGAGAGGGCTCTCATTGGACGAGGCTGCGGCGGAATGCCTCGCGCGACCGACCATGTCCCCACGCGGCCACGCTCACAGGCCCCGCTCACAGCTGCTTTCCAGCTCTCTCTCTCGCTCTCCCTACCTGTCGGGCACCATGCCCCGCCGATACGCGGGAATAGGAAGTGCGTGTTTAAATTGCACGCGCAAAATTCCCATTTCGCAATTTCTCCCCGAGGATACGCGAGTTATTTATTTCGGCAGTGCCGTCAGCGAGGAAAATTTTCTTTTTATTCCCGGAAAAATAACGACAAATAAAGATTTACATGCGTTTTACTTGCAATAAAATTTCAAAAGAAATTTTTTCTTGTATAATGATTGACTATCGTACTTCATCTCCAGGAAAAGTTGGATTAAAAAGATAATTAATTTATTCGACGGTGATGAAAACAATGTTGAAATCGACTGAAACAGCCATAACAAAAGCGCCATCAAAGGTTACATAAATATTACGCCGACGGGCTAAACCGTTTCTGCAGGCAACAGATTGACCAATCACAGGTACCCGAATGGCGTAAGTACAAGCAGGGCGTGTACCGTGCCAGTAGGCAATGCATACGGTCTTATCCTACGACGACCTCGGTCTATGCGCCGAGCTAATGGAAACTATTTTGAGAAGAAATCTCGGCTTCGCACGAGTTTCAGGACAGCCGCCGTACCTCTTTATTTTCACACTGTTTTATTGATATTCGGGCGTTTTAAGGAGGGCACCTTGTTGAATAATCGGTTTCTGGCGCGATCGAACACGCGTGGCGTGCCGGCCGGGTCCGCTGTGCCGGCAAGCACCGGCTCCAGGCCATCTCTCGGTTGGAAAAGGATAAAAAAAAAGCAAGCCGCTTGCCCGGGCGAAATCCCGGATGAACACGAGCCTTCCTCTCCTCTGCCGCCACTCCCAGTCACGTTTCAACCCCAAAGTCACATGGGGAGCTGCGCGGCGTTGCCAAGTAGACGTAAACAAAGGGATAAATGCTGCGTTCGATAGATCGTTTCGAGACGCTCGAAATGTATTCCGCTGCCGTGCAAAGAGGCGACGCTCTGTCCAATAGTTATCGACCTGTCTTCTCATCCGGCATCTGTTGCCTTTGTTTACCATTTGAATAGGGAAAAGTTAATTAACTCCCCTTGAATTTTAAAAGCAAATAGCATAGCTAATGAATTCTCTCAAGCTAGAATAAGATATACTCACTTCGTACACCCATTCCCAATGGATTTATTTCCCTCCCAAATGCATTAAAAATTTTTTTTCACAAAAATTCTATCCTTTCCCGTATTGACAAATACAACTAACCTGATACCTGCAATTATGCAATATAATATTATAATTTAAAAACTATCTCCATTATCAGTTAAACAAAAAAATATATATTCTCGATGTCTAAAACTTTTATTCAAGTCCATCAACCATTTTTGACAGAATTGTTTACAGGTTATCTAAATTTCTTTTGAACAAGCAACAATATAATGGCACCATTTTTAAAAACACTTCAAGAATTCCTTTTTTTAATTCAAACATTTCTTCCTACATTTTGGACACTTTTGATCAACAAAGCTTCCACAGCCTTGCCAGACATGCACATAATTACAGAAATAAATAAATACTCTACAGTTTTTTTTGTGTGTGCGTATATAATGGTGAACAGGATGAACAACAATCAAAGAAACGATATTTCTTATAACGCCCAGCTTTTTACTTCACAAAAATAACCATACGGTAAACAGTGATGCAATGCACACTGCCACAAACTGGGATTCTCTCAATTAATGAGCACCTCTTAGAATTAAAGTTAATTCCTCTTTAAGGACACTATCGGCTTAAGTTGCTCACATAGATCTGTTTCAGCTCTGTCTTGGGGGTGTTTTCAAAGAGGGCAGCACGATTCTGTCCTTCGCCCTTCTTCACCCAATGACCATACACTCGAAACGCACATGCATCTATAACCTGTAAAAAAGAAACGATATTTTTAAAAAATAATTCACTTGGTAGGAAATAAAATGGCAAATGCTACTCTTTCTTCATGCAATAAGCATTACACAATACTTGCTCTTCAGTAAGACCTGCTTCCTACCAATGGCAAATCAGTGCAATATACACTTAGATCTTAAAGGATTTAATCTACGTAATTCATTCCCCCTTTCTGATCAAAGTACAGCATGAAGTCCCAAATCCGGCTGTCCAAAATCCAGAATGATCCAGACATTTTTACAAAATTTTTCATTAAAAAATCCCAATTCCAATTTCCAAACAAATTCACTCGAATTCAGCACCGGATCTGTTACGTGACTGACCTATAAGGTCTGACGGACTGAGCAGCTTTGCGTGTGAGGGGAGAAAAATGTACACATAAGGGATACATAGCCCAGACCCAAACAAGTGGATCGAATTACTCGAACGTGATTTTTAAGTGGTCTATATTGAAAATTTTGCCTTACTTCAAAGAAGAAAGAAGTTTACAAACAATTGTAAATGCTTTAGACCATGGGTGAGCAACATACGGCCCACCCGTAGATTCTCCACCCCTGCTGTGAATAACCTTTCTATTTATTAGCAACACTACTCAGTGTTCCTTGAGATTCGGCTGTGTTAGGGTGTGCGTAGTGTAATAGCGACTTTTTTTTTCGTGTGTATGACCGAAAATCTGGAAAAATCCAGAATCCGGAAACCTAAAAGTCCCAAGATTGCCAGATTTTGGACTTTATACTGTACTAATTTTTAAAGGCCAAATATATGTAACATCCTGATTTGAAATGCCAAATACTTAGCAGGACAGGATAATATCACATCCCAGACAATAACAGAGCTATAATATAGAAAATAAAAGTAATCAGTTGATTATAATTTACTTTATTACACCATATTACTTTCGTCCCATTTGTACGGAAGGGTCTACTAATCCAAAAGCACAAAAATGAATGCCAACGTGATCTAAAAGCATTGATCAATCACACCATTAGATGGTGTAAAGATTGGTCAAACTTGCAAAAGAACAGCAAAAGAGTCTTAGTACTAATGTTCTAAGTGTATACAGAGTGAAAAATACCATTAAGACATAGCTTTACACAAGGGAAAATGTTTGAAAATACAGGCAGCGTCCACCTCTTAACATACAGGTTTCATTCTAGAAAACTAAAGTGGCCACTCAATATATAAACAGGTTATACAGTTGTCTCTCCTATAACATGAAGGATACATTCCTGGAAAACACTGTTTGCAAGGAAACTGTGTTATAGGTAGGTATGGATTTTTCGGGTTTTACCCGATCTTTACCAGATTTTTATCCTCCGAACGACTTTTTTGAAATTTGGGTAAAACCCGGAAAACCCCAAAATCATTAATTTTATCACACAAAACTTTTTAGATTAAAAATTTTATTTTAATGCTTTTATGCATCTAAGAACTTGGATGAGCTCTGTGATGTTCGTTGAACTGAAATATATATATATCGTATTATATATTACATATACTAATAATTATTCATTAGCAAATCGAATATCCATTTTACTAGATTTTAGAATTAATTTCTACATTTGTCCAGCCATTTTGTACTCGTGTCGAGCCATATCCCTTCATCGGAGGTTTACTCTCCAGCAGTTAAGACTACCCCTTTTCGCAGCTATGTACCTCCCCGCTTGCGCATTTGGAGACCTTAGGCTTGTAACATAGCTATACAGTGTAACAAATGTCGGAAAATAACAAGTGGCGCATTGTGTATCTGTCAGAGTAGCACAAAGTATCAAATTAACGAAAATGCACACTCGACCGAAGATATCACTCGAATCTACAGTAAGCCATTTAGTTTATTATCATACATCGACACGGTGAGAGCGCTATTGGCATAAATACTTTTGCGGACAAATAGTTAAGAGATTTAAAGTTTTATTTTGATGAGGATATTAGTAATGTTCAGGTGAGTATGAGAAATATTTATTAGTCCATTACTAGTACATTCGTAAACTTACTTTCTAACATAAACTGAATCTCCTTGGTTTGGTAGCACCTTGAATAGGCAAGGACGATTCTTACAATTAGCTGGTCGCCGTTAGTTCTTTGATAGGAGAAGAATGAGATATTGAGAAACGGCCTGAGTGACTATTAGTTGGTAATGTCATGAAGAAAAATTATTTTACAAATATATTGCTTTCAAAAGAAGTTGAATAGGGGGCAAAGAGCGTTCCTCTCCCCTTGGAGGTGTAAAACAAAATATATGACACTTTCAGCAATACCTAGGGTTTGATTATTCATTTCAACGGTGTTGCTGATTGTTTTATACATGAACAAGAAAATCCACGAAAATTTAAAAAATCTAAGTATAAAATTGTTACCCTCTGAACAGTCCAGTAGAATTGTTAAGTATGTCTTTTAAGGTGAATATTCTGTGTACATTGCAGCTTTGAAATAAAACATCTGCCAATTGATTCATTAACAAGGAAATCAAGTCAACATTGCAGATGTTTACGTCTTCCATTCGTCTGATTTAATTACGAGACATTGTGCTCATCTGATGTGGATGAATTTGTGATATTTTTGCTAAATGCTCTAGTGACTGTTTTTTATTTAGTTTTTAATTGCTTTTATGATTTTAGTGAAAAATATCAAAAAAAATAATTGATTCCTTCACTATCAGTAGAAAAAGAAAAACACCATAAGATTGGATTTTAGAATACCCTGACTTTAAGGTTTTCCAAACTACAGACAATAGTAATGGAGAAAATGCCATATTATGCAAATACTGTTGCCTAAAAATTGTGGTTGATGCTAGTAAAAAGCCCTTTGATAGAGTGAACGAACATATTGCTAGTTTAAGACACAAAAAATTACATTCTGAATTTTTAAATCCTCTTCCCTCAACATCAGAGCAAGAAGTTACACTTACTAGTAAGACAAAGAGAGAAGGAAAAAAGGCAAGAAGGTGCAATTCATTATTTTGTTCATGCCGTTTGTCAAGCTGGATTGAGTCTTAAAACTTGTGATGGTCCAATAGGTAATTTTTTAAAAGAATATTGCCCTGCTACGAAAACTATGCCAAAATATGAAATGTTACAGAAAAAGTATTTGCCTGAGTATACAACCAAGAATTTTCCAAAATAAAGGAATTGATAAAGTACTCAAAAATAAACCACGATATAATATTTTTTTAAATCATTCGAATTACTCTATGGTAACCCCTGATATTTACCCAGATTGAAATTTATAGACCACGATAAATTTACGCAATATTTACACCCGATTTTTACCCGAATGCAAAGAAAAATAATAAAACCTGTTATTTACCCCCGGATTGGATTTTTTTTTTAACCCCGAAAAATCCATACCCTAGTTATAGGATACTTTAAATAGTGGGCTAGGGAACCATCAGAATAATTTTTTATATTAAAAATTCAAATAATATGGTAAAGCATGACATAATATAACAAAAAATCGATATATGGATACTAAATTATGCAAATTTCTTTAATAAAATTTAATTAACATAATAAAACTTGATTTAATGTAATAATAAATGGGTATAAATTTTACAAATTTCACACCGAGTACATACTGCAATGAAATTCACTATTAAATTTTGTACTGAAATAAAAAGCCAAAACATATGCTGTAACAATGATAGAAGACACATGGCATAATAAAAACATGTAAAAGTTACCTTTAAAAGTGTTGACATCTAAGTGGTTCTTATGGGGAAGCATTAAGGAGAGTTTTTATTGGGACGAAGGAGTCCAACTGAACCAACTCGATAAGGATTCAAATGGGAGTGTGGTGCAAAATTTCTCCATATCAGTAATTCTTTGTTAAAAATAAGAGAAATCGATCTTTCAGACTGCGTAAATGTGAACCTGAACCATTTTCTAGGATATGCAGTCACACTATAAATTGCATATACGTGAAACAAAGCTCCAGGATACCACATTATAGGTGGGATCAGTGACGGATCCACGGGGGGCAATCGCCCCCTCAATGGATAACCCCATTACCCTCAACTGGATGCATTCTCAATTCATTCCGTGCAGAATTCCTTGATTCTAGGCTGCAGATTAGGTCTTTACAGCAAGGAAAAGAAATATTCTGATAGTGGTAGGAATTATCAAAACATAGGGTCATTGGCAGAGGTAGATTCAATAGGTTGAGGGACCTACCCCTTGAGAAGTTTTTGGATCCACCCTTGGGGGGGATGACTGTATATAGAGATGCATTCTCATTCAAATTCATGAGTTTTTTCACCCTAAATTTAGCTTGAATATTATGACACTTCATTTATTAAATAGCAAACATTAAATATAAGCAGGTAAACAGCATACCAAGGTATAAAACCTCAAAAATATAAATACACATTTAAAAAATAATTTCTCATATGAAATCCTATATTCCACTTTCTTGCTGTAGATCAAGGGTGGGCAACCTTTTCCACATGGCGGGCCACATAAGTGGTGGCGAATCCTTCGGGGGGCCGTATTGGAAGTTGCCAATACTTTGGCAGGCCTGATTAGATTTTAAATCAAAGTTACTGACGTTAAAAGGTATCATAGAAGTGGAAATTAGAGTATTTAGGGTTAACATTTCAGTATTAAATGCTTTATTATCATTGTTCGGATTAAAAAATGAGTTTGTGTTAAATTTTACGTATCTCCTTTTTATCAGTTTTGTGGGCCACATAAAATGCTCTCAGGGGCCGCATGCTGGAGTTGATGAGTTGTTATAGGTGAGAAGAAATATTTTTGGCAGGGGGAAAGGAAGGCTGTTATCAGAGGGTTTTTAAAGTAATTTAGCTGGAGATTCAACATTTTGGTGATGATTTGAGAGTTGTTCGAAGAGTTGCCATTTTTGGATATTTTTATCTCCCATTACCATATTTACCCAAATATAAGACAACCTTCATTTTTTAAACTCAGTATTTAAGAAAAAATAGTGAAACCAATAATTCTGACAAATTTACTATCTGATTATGTTCAATTATTACAATTTTTGCATTCAAGTTGTAATTACAATTATTAAAAATTTTTATGAAAATTCTTCCTCATATTTACATATACCTATACATAAATTTCTTCACTTTCACTACTGGAAGTCTTCAACAGCTGCTTCATCTCCCTCCATCCACAGAATGTTATCATCTGATCCATCCATGCTGTTCGAAAAACACTTTTTTATTCCAAAAACAACTGACTCTGATGAGATACTGTCCCATGCAATTTTTATCCATTGTGCTAGTTGTGCCTCAGTTGTTTTTTTTAAATTTCCCTGCTGGAGTAAGTGGACAATTCCCTGTCAACAATCATTTCCCATAAAGGCGACATAGATGATCTTTGAATGGTTTGTTGACCACCACATCGAGAACTTGGAATTAAAAGGTCAATCCTCATGGTATGACAACAAGATCAGTGTTAAGTAGAGAAATTCATAATTTCACATTGTCTGTAAGATGTCCTCTAAAACTATCCAACACCAGCATAGTTCTCATCTTTAAAAGAGCACTTGGCCATTTAACCCAAACTTCATTTAGCCATTGAATCATCAATTCATTGGTCATGCATCCCCTCTCGCTACACATATAGATGATGCCACATGGTAGCTTTCCCTTAGGCAGATCCTTCTTAAATATTACAAATGGTTTCAATTTTCTCACATCAGCACATACTGACAACATTACTGTCACCCTAAGCTTTTTGTTCCCAGTGTTTTTCAATAATATCGATTTTGCACCTTTGATATCACCTGTGGTGTTAGTAGGCATATAAAAAAACACAGCCATTTTGTCTGCATTCCCCATTTGGTCCAACAGGTAGTCATGCTCGTGTTGTAAATGAATAAGATAATGTTGATATTCAATTAGTTTTTCAGTATAATCTGAGAGAAGTATTTGTGCCAATGTTGTTCTCTTCCACGAAGAGATTCCATTTTGCCTTTAAACCTGGTAATCCAACCAACACTTGCCTTGAAATGTTGTCATGATACCTTGAATGATGTTGCTATTTCCATGGGTTTCATCTGTATAGCCACCCATGTAACTGGCAGGCCATTGTTGCATTTTTCGCAAACAAATGCCACTACTTGCTCTTCTATAACTGTAGTGCCCTTCTCTAGGCCTGCAAAATGCTTTCCGTGTTGAACTGGGGCACTTTAGTTTATCTTTCAATTTTCTCCATCGCCGCACATTTGCTTATGTAACACCAAACTTTCATGCAGCAACGTAATTGTTTGTTTCTTCAGCATGTTTTACCACCACGAGTTTAAAGATCTTGTCGCAATGATTTTGATATCTGTGATGATGTAGAAGCTCTAGTCTCAACATAATCACCCATATTTATCGTAAGAAAATGGAATTCCTTTAATGCAAGGTTAAAATCTACACGTGAATTGCTTAATTAACTAAATCACAGCGTTTTTGCTTTCAACAAGAACTAAGTATTCTATTTAGCTTCAGCCACACTGATTTACACTGTAATGCATGAAGTATCAAGTTTCGGAACTCAAGCATAACATTGTAATAGTGTAGCGGCCAGCACGATGACATTGTTTCTTGGCGCATAGCTTGGCTGCCAATCGACCCAGCTTTCCATTGTGATAGGATAGAATTACATCTACATTCACTTTTGTAACATACGATTGATTTATGTAAAGTTATTCCATACTACACAAATACAGGCGACTCCCAAGATTCAACAGGGATACGTTCCTGAAAACATGGTCGAATCTCAAATTGTCGAATGCAATTTTTCCATAGACTTGCATGTTATAATCGGTGGATATGTTCCCGCATCTCGACTCGCGTGAGCCGGACCAGGCCGTCTGGAGCACATCCCTGCATACATCTATCTATACATACAACTAAATATCGCAGTGAAATTAATATAAAAGTTATTAAAAAGCACAAAATAACTTGCAGCCTCGCCAGTTAATTTAAGGTTATGCATACCTGCACTTCTCTTAACTCTATCAAACCAGCCATCAAATTACGTGAACTTACCACGTTCTAGAATTTTCTCCTTCAGTTTCACATAAGTGCTAATAGTTGATTGACACTTTTATTTGATTCACTTGCATTATCACTATTACATTTCCTTTTAGATATCATGTCAAGTGATAAATTTATAAATAAATCAATAAAATAAATACCATATATACTCGCGAAGTGTGTGATCCCAAGTAATATACGATCGCTTATTTTTTGCCTCAAAATCTTGCTTTTATCCTATGTATCATGTAATGTGCGAGTTGGAATTTTTTAGTTCTGGTAGTGCAACCTTTTAAAATATAGTGCGTTTTCTTTAGTTCGTTTCCATACGATTTCTACCTTCATGAAAGTTAAGGGAAAGCATTTAAATGTATAATGTACTTCTAATTGAATAACTACCTTTTAATTGCCTATATTTATGTAATAATGAAGGGAAAATGAGTGAATAACTGTAATTATCACAGTTCATAGCTCACTTGTCTGTTTTCTGTTTACAGTATTACCGGTATAATGTTTTGTATGATGTAATATTTTGATTAAACTAGAGTATAATAATTTTTCCTTCTTTCCATACCTCTTTCATGATGCAAGTTTCGTCAATATATAAAATGGTTAAAAAATGTACACTTGGCAACTCATTGTCAGTCTAATACCGCAAGCGTTACAATATGTTGTGCGAATGGTCACCTAATTTTACCGAGGTCTTTGCATGTAAACAAACATTTATTCTTACATTTATTTTATGAATTTTTTGTAACTTTTTGGATGTTTCTTTTTCTTTTCATAATGGAGGTAGAAAGATTAAATAAAGTTATATGAGAACTTCTACATGTGTAATGTTAGGTTACATAAAAATAAGAAGTTCGTGAGACAAGACCACAGATTGAGGTTACGGGTAAGGCTACACACAAATATGTTCAAAACAAGAGATGATTTCACTGTTTCAAAAACATACCTCGTGTAATTTGCGACTACCTAATTTTTTGGAAAGAATAGGTCTAAAAAAAATCGCATATTACGCGAGTATGTATGGTAAATTTAAATAAAAGATTAACGGAAAAAAGAGTGAAATCAGCACAAATTCAAACAATTAGAGCAGAAATAACTATGCCTACACTGAAACTAAAGCTCGTGCGGTTGGTCGGGACGAAAATTACTTCGCGTAAACTAGTTCCAAATTCGATCGTGTGTCGAAATCTCGAATTTGTTGAAACTTGTACTGTCGAATCTCGGGAGTCGCCTCTATAAGACGACTCGAGATTTTTCTGGTGCTAAACCTGAAAAATAACCTTGTCTTATATTCGGGTAAATACGGTATGGGTGAAAATTCCACTTAAACTGTTTCAAATATAAAAAAACTAGCAGAATTTCCCGTTGAATTTCAATGGATTTAGTGAAGCTACTACAGAACAACATACAAACTCTTTAAAATACCTATATAGTAGATACTTTTTAACTTACAATTAGCTTTCTTAACAATTAATCATATTTGCTTGTAACAATCCATTTTCGAACGTATTGCATTCAGATATAACGATAATTGTATTTCCTATCATATATATCACTTTCCCCATATCCAGCTTCATTTCTTGTGTAATTACACCAATGAAATGTTTACATTTATGTCTTGTAAGCAAGAAACATTGAACACTGACTGGTAAATTTACACCAGATACTTAAGCTTATTTACGTTAATAAACATTATAATGTAGAATATAATGATTTTACTTACAAAAAAAGTAAAATTCCAGTATTCAATAGACGAAAGAAGGTTCATTTACTTTCATCAATCGTTATAAACGCTTCCTGAATAATATTCAGTATGTGTTTACGTTGCTATCCACAAACATGAATTGTTTCGTTGCTTAAACCAGCGTTTCCCAAACTTATTTGACCACGGAACACTTTTTAAATTATAATGTATTGATGGAACACCAACAGGAGCTTATTCGATATAACTCGCGCTTGGATTAAAGTAGACAGCAAAAAATGGTCTCACAGACAAATTAATTGCTGCAAGAAATGATCAAAATTTGATTCATATGCGTTTTTTACTTTATAGCAGAAGAAAAAACAATAACAACAAATTACAGAAATTCAATCATGTTTATTTTATTAAGAAGAAAAAGAACAAAATATATCAAGATAAAGTAAAACATCTTTCATTTTACATTTTTGTTATAAAATATGACACAAAAAACAACATTTTTTAATGAGAACAGTGTTTTAGCGTCTTTTTATCACATATCCGCTTAATATTAGGAACGATGTTGCTGAGTCGATCTTCATATCAGGTGCAGCATCTATTCCTATATTTTGTTTTCATTGCAGCATAGTAATATGAAAATCCCATTTCGCACAGATACAATGTAGCAAAGGGAAGAAGAACACGAATTGCACATTTTGCAATATTCGGATACTCTTGAATTAGGCTGCTCCAAAAATCATTTAGCAAAAGTTCGTTAAAGTTTTGTTTCAGTTCAGAGTCAGATGTCATATCAATCAGACTCCTAATCCTGCGCTACTAATGCGACTGGTTTGACTGAAATTGTAAATGGATTTCGAACCCAAGCATTATCGTCGTTTTATAGGGAAAACTATTTTAACAGAGTAGAGTGCAAGTCCCTTAGGTGCTGTACAATGGCATTGCAAATATCTTTATTGACTGTAGAATTAACTTCAATCAAAAAGTCACTGAGTGTAGGAAAACAATCAAAGTTGTTTTATTCTATGGAGGAGGCCCAAAATTCCAGTTTCCTTAACAATGACGAAATTTTATCAAATGCTGTAAAAATGGTCACATTCTTTCCTTGCATCGACAGATTCACCTCATTTAATTTCGTAAAAATATCTGCAAGGTACGCAGGCCTCAGCAGCCAAGAGGAATTTGTCAAACAATCAGACAGTCGAAACATGTAATCCATAAAAACCAATAGTTCACGACGAAGTTCAAAAAGTCTTACAAGAAATTTACCTCGCAAAAGCCACCTCACCTCTGTATGTAGAAGAAGCGCTGTGTGCTGAGCACCCATTTCTTCGCACAACATTTTAAATAGTCTGGATTGAAATGATCAAGCTTTAATATAATTGATGATTTGTGCTGACTGGTCTAGCACATTTTTCAGAGATGTAGGCATTTTTTAACTGCTAGTACGTCTTTGTAACACGCAATGACTACTGATGCTTTCTGGTTCTGCACTTTTGATCCGCGTTACAGCTCCTGCTATTTTTCCGACTATTGACTTGGCACCATTGCTACATACATGGACACATTTTCCTCATTGAATTGCATGTTTTTGCATAAAATTGTTGATGCAGTTGAATATTTCTTCACCAGTAGCATTACTTTGCAAAGATTCACATAACAGCAGGTCCTCTTCAATACATGTCAAACCTATAACGGACAAACACAAGCAACACAACAAGCTCTGATACATCAGTTGAGTCATCTAGTTGCAATGAATACCCATCACAAATTTTCAGTAGGCAAACTACCTCTTCTTCGATGTCAGCAGCAAGATCCTTAATTAGACGTACAACAGTATTGGTTGAGAGCTGTACTGCGTCTACTTTTTTACTATATTGGTCATCAAACATGCACATTACTATATCTTTCGCACAAGGCTGGATAAGCAATTCTCCAATGGTGTGAGCTTCTCCGGCGAGCACTATGCAGTAACTTACTTTGTATGATGCCTCTGTTGCATTTTCATTGTCTGACTTGGCAATTTTATACATCGAGAGTTTACTGTTTTCAAGCGAATCAAGATGTCGCTTGTAAAAACTTACATTTTTGTCTTTATATGCAGCATAGTTAGTTTCCAAATGCCTTCGAAGCTTAGCAGGGGCTAAAGAGCTGTTAGATAATGTTTTGTCGCACAACACGCACTGAGCATCAGGAGCATCTTTATTCCCAATGGAAGTAAATCCAAAAGACAAATACCTTTCATCGTACTAACTTTTTGATTTCTTACTACCTGATGCTAATTTGTTGGAATTGAACATTAATTGTCCCATCTTGGACATCTCATCTCCCGATTTTTTAGTAACCGAAGGCTGCGATTGTTCATCTTCATTTTGAAATATTCCTACTTTTTGCTTGTTTGATTCAAACACATTATGAGCACCACATGACTCTGCTTTTCGTTTAAAACTTCCTTCTTTCAGCCACAGATCCATGGGAAACAAGTTTGTATAGTATAAATGTTTAATATACAATAAACATTGAATAATATCACAAATATATGTTGAAATTATAAGACAAGATACGTAGCATAGACCAGCGATCAACGACCAGTGGCGCACAACCTTTTCTACGTGGCGGGCCATATCGGTGGCTGCGAATCCTTTGGCGGGCCACAATGTAAGTTGCCAATTATTCGGCGGTCCAAGTAGAGTTTAAATTACATGTTATCTATATATTCTAAGGTGCCATTTTAGTGAAAATCAAGTCTAAATGGGATTTTTACGGTAAAAACTCCAATGTTACAAAAATTATTATCAAAAATGTCATAAAATGCATGAATTGTATGTGACATTTTTCGGATTGCTTTTCCATCATGCAAAAAACCCTTCGTGGGCCACATCCGGCCCGTGGGCTGTAGGTTGGGCGCCAATGGAATAGACGACATACATAAATGCGACGGTTACTTGGTAAATCTCTCATGCGACTTCCTGGCGCTCTCAGGTATGGCACAACATTTCTTAAAGGCAGACTATCGCATACTAATAAGAACAACTATATAAATGTGTTTAGTATTTTTCTTACATATATATTTTTTAAATAAATTTTAAAAGGAAAAATATTGCTAGCATCAATTTTTGTTCGTGGAACACCTATTAACATCTCGTGGAACACTAGTGTTCCACGGAACACAGTTTGGGAAACGCTGGCTTAAACAAAAGTGCGAATCGAATAACGCTAAACTTTCGTCTATTTGTAAGCTTCATTGAAGCTAACTGAATCAGAGGTAACAATGATGGCTGCCTTGGCAATGCCTGGGAGGGGTACGAAAAATCACAAAATTTCGAAACAAATTGCATATTTCTGAAAACTTCGACCGTGTAACATGTAAACTTCGCAGGAATAAGATAGTATAGAGTTTTATTCATAGAATAAAGCAAAAATGAAAAAAATCAGTCCATATTTACGTTATTTTTATGCTTGAAGGAAGAATACCTTGCAAGTCAAGAAATCCATTCATACGTGTTATCTTATGGGAAAATGTTAATCCCCTATACTGGCAGCACTCTGAGAGTGTGCACCTCCGGGACTTATTTTTTAGATTTTTGGCTTGGAACATCACCAGGAGACAATTATATTTTCCCATAAGTTTACACGGGATTTTTGATTTTTTAGAGTGCAAGGTTTTTTCCTTCGTTCATCTAAATATGTAAATATGGACCAATTTCCTTTATTTTTGCTTTACTCGATGGCTAAAACTCTATACTATCTTATTCTTGCAACGTTTACATGTTACATGGTCGAAGTTTTCAGAAATACGCATTCTTTTTCAAAATTTTGCTGATTTTTCGTACTGATTCCGGGCGTTGCCAAGGAGACTCTCATTGTTGTCTCCAATTCAATTAGTGCCAATTAAACATTCAAATTGATGAAGAAAAGCATTGTTCGCTTCAAACTTTTGTTTAAGCATCGAAATTAATGACACATAGCAACAAATATTTAAAGATAATTATATTGTTGACTGCGTCTGGAAAGCATTTAATCGGTTTAATCAAGGCATTTCATCATTAATTTTATGCTGGAATCTTACCTTTTTGTAAGTAAAACTATTATATTATACATCTGTAATGTTTACTAATGCAAAGAGTCTCACACATACATTTTTAATTAGATGAGAATAAGGACGTACGTTATTTTTAAAAATATATTGAAAGTTACATAGTTCCTTTCTCTTCGTAGCTACATTTATGTAGATGAAGTTGTACATTTTGATTTATCATATAAATAAAAGAAAATGTGTGTTAACGCTGTAACTCCAAAACCAGTAAACCTAGAAAGCTGAAACATGGCATGTGTACTTAGGGAAACTTGAGGGTTTGCACCTCGGGCTTATTTTTTAATTTTTGGCTTGGAAGGGGGGGAGGGTCAAAAAAATAAAATAAACAGTCATAATAACTAAAGAACTGAAACTTCACATCAGGAACGAGTACAGCATATTTTTCATTTGCATTTTAAAATTACTTAGAATCATCGTACAAAACTGCGACTTGGATGAAAGAATGCTTAAAACAATAAAAATTCATTTTCTTGCTGTCATTTTTTAAACTCTCTCCATAAATTAGTTTTGGCCCCAAATGAAAAAATGAGCAATATTGTATATCCTGAAGCCCTATACGAATAAAAATTATAATGTTTCAAAAATTAATTACTATAAACAATAAAAATAAATTAATATAGATTTTTGTGTTTATTTAATTAGGTCATTTTTACACTTCTGAATCCCAGGCAATGCCGGGTAAACTATCGCTAGTAATACTAATAAAAAGGCCAGAAATCAGGGTTTAACAGGTAACTGGAGAGGCAAATGAAATAAAAAAATGTGGTTATCCTGAAGTTTTATAATTTGAAAAAAAACACTAATTTCTACAATGTCGTTTATTATTTTCCTGATATATTAATTTTTATGGCATATCAAGCAAAACGGGTTGGTGAGCGTAGCGAGCAGGGGTTGGAGCCCCATAGTACAACATAATTATACAATGTATGTGTGTTAACCAGAAACATTTAGTGGATGCTGCCTGCCAAGGGTAGAAAAATTTGGTGAAATAAAAAAGTTTATAACAAGATGGGAGACCTTGTTGAAAGAGTTTGTTTGGATAAGAAGCAATTGGGAACCACAATGGGCTGACAAGGAGTGGCTATGGACTGTAACTAACAGATTTGATACATCTTCTACCAGTGGAAAGTTTAGGTCAATATAAGAATACCATTTCGGAATTACAGGCCAATGCCTTTTAGTTTAAGAGAAATAATTAATTAAAAAGTACAAAAATCTCAATAAATCCTTGTAACTTCGCTTCCACACTCACTAGCAACCATAGCATAGAGATTTACACACGACTCGCAATGCGTACTCTCAGTGTTCGAGACTACCGGTGGTCAACTTCTTTTTCTCGTGTAAATTTTCTTTTCGTGCTAGTTTTTATCCCATTTTTTGAAAAATTCTTATTCACCGTAATTTTTATTTTTTTCACACAGAATAATAGTTTTTAATCAGTAGACCGCTTTTTCCTCCATTTTTCAGAAAATATCTGTTCACTGTTATTTTGTGTATTTTATTCCCAACCTACTCCTTCGAAAATCCCGCGAATTTATTATCATAAGTTTTCCTGCAGGAAGAATGTGATTGCGATAGCTAAGGATAAAAAATATATTTGCGGATAATAATAAAGTAACCCACCTTATTAGCTATTATTGGTAATTACTGCAGGAGTATAGCATCAGAAGGTATGATCGCGAAGAATAACTTCTGCGAGCTCCTCACTCTGCATCTGCTCGTCGCTGCGTTCACACCCTCCACCTTTCAAAATTAGTCTGCATTTCCCTCACATTCCTTTGTATGGTAATCGTCAAAGAAACACGGAAAACAAATATTCATGGCACCAGGAGCAACATGTGTGTCATTTCTACCCTCTTTACCCACGTACTGAAAATATTTTCGCGATTTTTGGATTCCAAGTTACACCATGCAGCTATTTATATGTTGCTCCTATTGCCATGAATATTTATATTGTTTTTTTTGACAATTACCATCCAAAGGAATGCGTGGGAAAAGCAAACTAGATTTAAAGAGTGGAAGTGCAATTACAGTCAAATATCACAGCTTAAAGAATACGCCGGTCTACGGATTATGTCAATGCAGTGACGGACAGACGTGGCTAATTTTTTGGAGTAGGTTGGGAATAAAATATGCAAAATAACAGTGAACAGACATTTTCTGAAAAATTGAGGAAAATAGTGGTTTACTGATTAAAAACAATTATCCTGCGTGAAAAAAAAAAATGCGGTGAATAAGAATTTTCCAAAAAATGGGATAAAAACTAGCATGAAAAAGGAAATTTTACACGAGAAAAAAAAGTTGACCATCGGTAGTCTCGAACAACAAGAGTACGAATCGCAAGTCATGCACGTAAACCCCTAGGCTACAGTTGCTAGTGAGTGTGGAAGCAAAGTTACAAGGATTTATTGCGATTTTTGTACTTCTTAATTAATTATTTCTCTTAAACTAAAAGGCATTGGCCTGTAATTCCGAAATGGTATTCTTACACTGACCTAAACTTTCCACTGGTAGAAGATGAATCAAATCTGTGAGTTACAGTCCGTAGCCTCTCCTTGTGAGTAATACAATGCATTTTGTGTACTTTCAAAATTAGGCCAATAAGAGCCACACGGAGCATGCAGTAAGCTACACACTGAACCTTGAAGAGATAACCGAGAGCTTAATCAATGTTTGGTGCCATAAAGCCAGCAAAGACTAAGGAATTTGACTAACCTGATAATTTAATTGCTTAAAAAACAGACTCCATGACATACCTGGTTATCGAGTAACATATTTAATCCCCTAAAATGGCAGAATATATTAACAAGAGAGAAAAAATGTTTTTTTTGACAAAAAGTATTGAAATACATGCATTTTTAAATTTAAAGACAGAAGGATTCATCAAAGATATATTCAAGCAGTATTAGTAATGGAAATATTTTTCAACATGTCAATTTATTATTCGAAAATCTAAATTGTAAAGCAATAATGCATCAAAACTACTCAACCTCACCTAACTACTTAACATGTATTCAGGCAGATCTTAAAATAATTATCTTCCATTTCATTTTATATACAGTAGAGAAGGCAGCAAATACGACACACTATAAATACATGATAACAAGAAAAATTTCAACTTCTTTATTATGATCCATAAATAAAATTAAGTTAACAAAACAATGCAAAATTTAAGACATTCACAACATTTCTTAAAATCACTAGTTATCGATACTAAAGAATTACGAATACAAATGGCCCACGTGAACAAACCCCACCAATACCCTGCTACCTTCCCTATTTTCTAAATATATTCTTTCGATTGATAAAAAGTAATGAAAAATCATAAGATAATATTTACCTTATTTCCTCATTACCTTGTTATCCAGGCAGTGCCTATACTACTGCCTTAAACACGTTAGCCACTTTATTTTATTCATTATTTCAGCTGTGGGAGAGATTTACTTTTGATAACCTCAGATTTCTAAAAATAAACAGTTCACTAATGTCAGCAAATGCATCAATGACTTCATAATCCTTGAAAGACAAAATACTTGAGGGATAAACAACTACCACTATGCTTCTTTGCAGGTATTTCTAACAATACAAGACTTTCCAACTTCAGTAATTTTACTTAATGCTTAATTAAAAATTTATTCGACATTTTGGTATCAATTCCGTACCTGGTTATATGGTGAACAGTTTATTTGACAATCCTCACAGCTGATACTTATGTTGGGGTATTCATTTACCCCAACCACATGAAGGATTAAGAATACAAATTTGAGTCAATGGCTCTTCACATACTAATTTCACACCTTAAATTTTTCCTTAACATTTAATTCAAGAAGATGTCAGAGTTAATATTATTTTAGAGTTGCTTTCATATAACAGAGTCAATTAAGTGCTAGCCAAATCTGCAGATTTGTAAAAATTCTAATTATTTTATATAAATGCTTTCTTTTGCGAAAGTGGAAAATGTTTGAGAACAATCAAAGGCTAAAGTTTAGTATAGGTGACGTACCTGTTGCACCCCTTTTGGTCAGAATTAGAACTACGTAGTAAGGATCTCTTTCTCCAGTGTTGCGCTACTCCACTGGCATAGAGAGGGAGATATGAATCCCGTCAGGGCACTGAAAGCACCCAGCATAACTCAATCTCTATACCCCTGACTGTTGCCCAACTATCAACCCTTATTATGTTTGCTCTGCTTCGGGCACCATTTCTCCAGGACAGGGAGGGAGATATGGTTCCAGTCAGGGCATCGAAGCTAAGCAATTGTGTGGTAACTAAGTCATTTGAAAACTGCTATGTGTAAAGAACGTCTATGATTCAAGTGCTATGTAATTCATTTTCTTGCCAGTTACAGCGCTAATGGTACGCCACCTATTCTAGACAAGCTCCCAATCAAAATTTTGTTAGTAAAAAATAATTTAGGAATTATGTACCTGTGGTAAGAACTGATGTGGGTTGGATGACTGAAAAGCTGGATAATAGGTTAACACGTAGAGGACAGGATATTTTAATCCATCCTACCCCACTGTGCTCCACATCTTTTAAATAATCATATGGCACCACATTAACATTTTGTTAATCTTAATCAGTCGATACTTATGAATTACCTGCAATTTGCAACTAACAAATGTTAGTAAATTACATAATATTTTTGGAAACACTTTCTTGCCAAAGACAATATTATACTATTCAGCTAATTAAAAGTCTGTTATCCCATTTGCATCCATAAGTGTACTAGTAATGATCCCAAATTTGCCACAGACACCATAAGCATACTGATACAGTAAAACCACTATCATATGAACCTCTCCATAATGAAAACCTCGCTAAACAAACTCTGTTCTTGGTCCCGCCCCGGAACATGTAAAATGCATACAAGAAACCTCCCTGTCAAAAGAGTAACAATTCCGAAGCTGCGCGCCACTTTAGTATTACAGAAGCAAATGTTCGGCGATGGAGGAAGGCGAAGGAGCAGTTTAAATGTGCTCATTCCATGAGAAAAGCATTTCGTGGTCCTAAAGTGGGACGATATAAGGAGTTGGAAGAAGTCATATTCGAGTATGTCCGAGAAATGCGCAGAAAAGGACTTGGCATTACACGAGAGACAATCCGCATGAAGGCTTTAGAAGAAGCGTCAAAACGAAAGATACCAAGGCAAGAGTTCAAAGCTAGTGTTGGGTGGACAGTTCGATTTATGCGACGAAATGGACTTTGTCTTCGGAGGAGGACATCACTAGCGCAGAAGCTTCCTGCAGATTATGAAGAGAAGCTGATCCAGTACCAGCGTTATATAATACGACTACGATGTGAACACAACTACCTCTTAGGTCAGATTGGAAATGCTGATGAAACGCCAGTATATTTCGATATGCCAGGGAGTACAACCATCAACGAGAAAGGAGAAAAGTCAGTGATTATAAAAACCACAGGCAGTGAAAAATTACGAATTATGGTACTGTTAGCTGTGCTTGCCGATGGAAGAAAACTGCCTCCATTTGTGATTTTGAAGAGAAAAAATCTCCCAAAAGAGAAAATGCCAAGTGGGATAATTTTCAAATGTAACAAAACTGGATGGATGACTGATGAGCTAATGGTCTCTTGGTTAAAAGAGGTATGGAATAGATGGCCAGGTGCTCTATTGAAGCAAAGGGGTATGCTGACTGTTGATGCCTTTAGGGGACATTTAACAGACAAAGTGAAGAATGAAGTGGCTACACTAAACACAGATTTGGTAGTCATTCCTGGTGGCATGACATCCCAACTCCAAGTCCTTGATGTCGTAGTGAACAAGCCATTCAAGGTCCACCTTCGTCGATTGTATGGAGAATGGTTATTGTCAGGAGACTGCCCTTTAACTCCAATTGGCAACATTAAGAAACCATCGGTGGCTCAGCTGGGGCAATGGATCAAAACTTCCTGGGAAAAGATCTCACAAGAATCCATTAAGAATGGCTTCAAGAAGTGTTGTGTGACAAACAATCTGGATGGTTCCGAAGATGATCTAATATGGAATGACTGTGATAAAACTGAAGAATCTTCCAATGAAAGTGAATGCTCTGAAAGTGATTAGCAATGGACTATTGGACAGGCCACTTACAGACTTGAAATTTGAACTTTCTAGGATTTGTTTTGCATCAATTTTGTGTATATGTATTCATAAAATCTCTAATAGAAAGCAGTGCAAGTTTTCTTATAAAAAAGTTATTGCAACATTGGGCTGTAAAAGAAATGCTGCATAAATTTACAAGCATCCATGTGTGTTAAGGACAACATCAGTATAATGATTTCAAAACTTTGTAAGTAAACATATTTCATTTATTTTTTAGTAGTATTAAATTGTGGCTCAGGAAAAATTTGAGTCAGCTGGAAAACTGCATAAAACTTATTTTTCTTAAAATTAAGGCTGAAAACAAAGGGTCGTCTTACATTCGAGTCGTCTTATATTCGGGTAAATACAGTAAGTACGACAAATATATTTAGAAAGCGCGAGGGCTCTTAAAGTGCAGGGCCCAGTGCAGTTGCACTGTTCGCACTGCCATCAAGCCCACCCTGCCGATTACTGTAGTATTACTATTACTGTACAATATAGGCAGTGATGAGCTAGAATAAAATTAATAACCGACTCATTAAAAAAAAAAAAGGAAATTTGGATCAAAATGGCTTGGGAGGCCTACATGCCAGGGGCACCAGGTGTCTCTATGTTACTAATACCATTCTGCTAGCTTAACAATTGTTCTGTTAGTAATATATTCCATTTCATAAAGTGGACACATAGTAACTGATAGAACATTTACAATCAAGTTAAATTGTAATTTATTGCTTATGTACTACAGTGAAGAAAAGTAAAAATTTTTTATATTATTTTTATTAAATGACGTTAACAAAACGGTATTACCAAATGTTTGATGAGATGGAACGATATTATCGACACATGTGATGGACCAGAACACCATTCTAGTGAGTTCTAGCTATTCGAAGCATTGTTCATGATTATATTCCAGATAACAGGAAATTCCAGATAACTGGCTATCCCCATATCCCAAGCTTGCTGGATAAAAGGTTCTATACTGTATTCCCTAAATCACTATATTTTTATTTATAAAAATGTGGGATGTGGCTAGTCGTGCACTGAGGATTACCGCAAATTCCTGTGCAGTAGACCAAAGGGGGTCCAAATTTTTTTCCCAGGATTTCAGTTCTGTTTTGGTGTGTAGGGGAGGGGGGCAGGAGGGACTACACATTTTCTGGTAGGCCACCAGGTGTGGCTTATATACAGGTCATTTTTTCCCAAGTTTCAGTTTAGAAAAACAAAGGTGTGGCATACATGCAGGGGTGTCTCATATAAAAATTAATATGGTATATCATAAAGATGTGTTCAATAGAAAATTGTCATTCTGATCTCATAGTTAAAATAAACAAAAATAACGACTGTAAATTATTTGAAAAATAAGTATTTATCTTAAGTATCTCCAATAACAATAAAAAGATCGTGAAAAAGTATGCACATACGTTACACACACAATATCTGAGATAAGGACATTTTTTCAATTTTGTTATTTTATGGCTTATTTTTCATAAGGCTGTGTCATGCACTCAGGAGAGAATATTTTTTTCATTACTCTCATCCCCTTGAAGGGAATCCTGGATATTAACAACCTTTTTACATATTCACTAAATGCACTCAGAACTCTCAATAAAAATATTTTTTTTAAAACCACAAATATTAACATGAATTGTTGATAAAATTTGCAAGTTTTCCTGAACCTTGAGAATAAATAGCATCTTTTGTTGTTTGCAGTAGCTTGGTGGAAAAGGGAACATTTAGCTGTAAACATGATAAGCACAATATGACGCATGCTGTCACACGTGCTTAAAAGATTAAAGATATTACTGTGGCCACATTGCAGCTGAACCACTTATACACAGCGGCACTTATAATTTTTTTGCATAAACTTTATGAATGCATCTTATCAAAGTTTCTAAGAGAATTGATCTAGTATTGATCATAAATTACTGCAGTGCATGTGATGAACAATTTTGAAACCTTACAACTTACACAGTAACTCTCATAATTTTTTAGTTTGATCTATATTTTTGAATTTTTAAGCCTTTTCATAATGCATGCACAGTCATGAAGGTTACTGGCAATGCACAGAAATTCTCTAGTGGCCTCATTTGAGAATAACAGTAATATTGTAACAGCTTGGCAGTGGAGTTAAAAGAGATAAAAATGAATAAATAACTAATTCCACTTACAATAATTTCCCTTAAGCTATCAGTTATCACAAACATTTGACAAAAGATAATATGGCATAATTTGAAAAATGTCTTAATATCTTACAAAACCAACTCACCTTACGAAGTGCTTTCACTCTGTATGGATCAACCTGCGCCACAGCTACCGAGAGTGGTTCTGGAGTGAATCGAAGTCGTTTAATGCGTACCATAGCTCTCACACACAGAATACCAAATTTGAAAAGACGCCTTGCGTTAAATTCTCTAGCTTTGTATTGCTGGAAGATAAAATAGAACAAAATATAAAAATCAGTACAATGGCAATTAATAAGAACTGAGTAAAACTCAACTGTCATTTATCACACTACATTTTTTCAATCCTTATTAAATATGTCTACACAATTTGAATGAATAAAAGCTCCACATTCTGAAACAAATTCATTATCTTCCTCTACGAAGACAATCGACAAAAATGTGAAATCTTTAATCCAACGATGAGAAATTCTCAAGCAAACCAAAGCCAAAAATGATAGACTGAGATTAAAACTAAGAGCATCAATTTTTAGAAAATCACAAGTATTTGGGAAAATGAATAGTGAAGATAACACAAATTTGAAGATAGCAGAGAGGTGAAAGGGCGGTAAAATTTAACACAATGTATAAATATCACAATGATAACCAAGCTTCCAATTTGCACAAAATAAGATATCAGAGAATGACATGGCATTGCACTTAAAGCCTTTTATGCATCACTTTATCCAATGATGCACCACAGAACTTAAGACTTGACCACATAAATCTCACAGCAACGGCAAAAAAAGAAGAGCAATAGCAAGAACAATACTTGAGTTGATGATTGATGCCACTGAATTGATATATCAAATTTACATTAAAACAAACATGCAGGAGCATGCTAAAAAATTCTTTCAAAGAAAAAACTAATACAATTTCAGACCAACAACCCAAAACACTGGAAGATAATATGTAAAAATGATAATTAAATTAGGAAGAAGATACTGGCATATGCCAGTATATGTGTCATGCTCTGTGAAATCATGATCCTAAACTTCCATAACAATTTTCCTCGATGTCGATGATATTCCACCTTTAAGGTCTAAGGAACATTTTACAGTGATAGAAAGGTGCTGAACTTGAGCTTTTGAAGATTATGTAAGTGTGATAATAAACTGAAAAAGCAGTAAAACAATCTGAATAATTCATGGATTTTTTAAAATGCTGGTTTAGTTTTTGTGATGCATTTTATTATGGAAGGTGGAGTTCTTGTAAAATAGTGAAGATGTCAATGGATCAACTGTAAAGAAATAACATTTCTTCAGTAATTTGGATTGTGATAACCAGAAGCTAACCAGTAGTATGGTGATTCATCGAGAAAACACAATAACATTTCCTAAATATTAAATTAATTATTTATGGACTAAAATAAATTCCCATCTTTATGTAAAATGCAGAAAAAGAAAATGCTTCAATCATATTTTTTTAGGCACTAAATAACCATTTTTACCTTTCCTGAGTATCAAGACATATGAATTCCTATTGTGTGGTATAATAATTAAAATTTATACATAAAATAAAAATAATCTTTGAAACTTACACACCATCTATAGGCAAACTTTTAAAGCACATTCTACAGAAAACACCTACAGGCGCACACAATTTCATCACTAACAATTTCATTCAACTACAATTATTTATATTATGGAATTTTTCTATGAGATTTATACTTAATGTAGTATATACAAATGGAAATAGTGGGATTATGTTAAAATATATAAAGAGAAGATATCTTTTCAATTGTATCAACCTTTTTTTCTGTCTTTTAATACTGTATACATGCTTTGATTTTCCAATGAAACTTATTCTGCAAAATAAACAATGTTGTACTAATTTTAAAGATGTTTCCTTAAGATAAATAATGCAGTGTATCCTCAATATAACAAGGCTCAATTTAATGTAGACACATTACATCAGACTTCAAACAAACCTAACTACAAAAACATTATCATCCAAAATTACACAACATCCTGCATAAAAAATATTAATAACTGCTGTAGTCCCTTGGAAAAAATCTCAGACCTACTTTTTAAACTTATATAATTTTTCCAGTTAATTTTTCTCAAACTCTATAATCCATACCACAGTCTGTTATTATTAATTGTAATAACTTCATCCCACAAAAGCAAAATTGGCAACATAACCATTTTTATATTGTTAGAAGGCATTACATATATTGCAACAATTAATGCTTTTGTCATACTATTTCACAAATGCTATTATTCTGAAGAGAAAATATTCAGTAATGATTAATTTGATAAGAAAATATATAATTTTCATATACTTCGTATAAACTTCCAATGTTTTGGTGTAATATAGTTAGTTTCAAAACAGTTCACCTGCCATTCAAGGCCCTGTTGTATTTAGGATACACTTCAATTTATAAATAAAATTTGGATAATTATTTAGCAATACACGATTAAAATAAAAATTTTTGGAGTATAATCAAAAAACATTCATGAACAAAGTTATCATTGAGATGATTTGGAAATTTCATCACATCACATACAAAATTAATAGCTAACTTTCTACTGCTGTAGCTGCTTAGTACAATCTAACTTCAAACAGGCTTGTTAGTGTATATGCATATCTGACACATATCGTATGCCTTGTTGCTTAAATTACAAAAATGACACTCATAATAGCATAGTTACTAAATGTAAAATATCAGCCTTGCTTACAAGTGATCCAAAAATAAAAAAACTAAATAATACATGGTTAACAAACCAATAAAATACAGTAAAATACCATTGTGACAATCCTAATATACTGAGAACAATGTATTGCCTAATTTAAAATCTATCAGATAGTATGATCATCTTATTTTCCTAAAATGTATTTCTGATTTTGCTATCATGCATTACTTTGTTCCTTGTAAATCTGATTGCACTATATCCTTGGTGAAAAGGCTTAAGGCCACTGCACACTGGGCGCTATACTATGAAGATATAATATAAAGATATATCGCTAACTTTTGTGCAACATGTAACTCAATGTAAGCCCTCAGACTGAAGGAAAAATATAGCGTGCTATAAGCTATAAAACCCCGCTATATAGCACGTGTTGTGGTCTTGGCTATTTTAACAAAATATAGCAGAACTGGCGCATGCGCAGAATGCATGGGCAACCACGTGTACAGTGCTCCTAGCATCATATAGTTGAAATCTTTATTTGAGCAAGTGTCATGCTGCTTGTTTTTTTCTTATACGGTGTTTGACATGGAAAAATTAATTGAAGAGGTGAAATTACATCCCTGCTTGTGGCAGACAAGTAGCAGTGACTACAAGGAGGTTAATAGGAAGAACAGGAGTTGCGTTGGTGTGTTACAGAAAAACGATGAAAGCCAGGAAGCACAGGACGATTTAGATTTGTATTAATTTCATGAATCCACTTCCTTTTCTTTGGCTTTAAAGCCAATGTTAACAACAGCAATGCCTTGGCGTTTATTCTCTTGGTTTCCCGGGAAAAAATAAAACATATTATAGTATCTGGTGTGCGCATATTTATATCTTATCGCTAGCTATAACATTGCACAAAAATATAGCGCTATATAGTATAGCGCCCGGTGTGCCGTGGCCTTTAGTTAAGCAACAAATTTTGCTGCAATCGGCTCTTTTTTCATATTTTCATCAGTAATACTTCAAAAAATAGTTCAAGATCTGACATTATAAATAATGACAATGAAACAAAAATATAAATTAAACCTCTTGATAACAATCTGATAGGTATTATGTGTAAGGTAAGCATTATAACTATATAAGCAGCATAAGCACAAATGATAAGTTAATAAATCCTCTTTTAACTAAGCAAAACTAGTCTAAATCAAACAATTCAAAACAATCATAAATTTTAACTCACTGAAATGGTATTTTACTGTGAATAAAATAAAAATTTAAACACCACAATAGTGCAACAATGTTTATGCATAGAGTCCTGCATGATTTCCACTTTCAAGGCTTAGTTTTTGTAAAGTTATAATGTATGATAAGCATACAGTTAAACAATTTGTGAATTGAAACTAAAAAATTATTTTTTTCCCAACCTCTAATACAACAAAAATTTGGAAATTATGGATTCTTGTAAGAGATGACTGTGTTTCGATACAATTGGCCTATTCCTATCTTTGTACTACTACTTTTCTGTGTTAAACTACACATGAGAGTGATAGCTTCACCCATGAAGCAAATTGCACAATGCATGTCTAATGAACCCTAAGATATAATTCTATGAAGGACTCTGATATACAACATGTTAGATGATCTACAAAGACCCTTCCCCCCCCAACAAGACTCAAGCAGCCAATTTGCTAGATGCACAATGGAAAACATAAGGTTACCAGGGACCACTGGGAAACCCTGCGCCGTTTAGAGTTGATTGAGAAGTTCCGCTTAAGAGAAGCTATGTCCTGATCCCACAGCTGAAATGATACATAGATTATAACATGTAACCATGATAAACAGTCAACAGTATTCTTGGAAATCCTTCCTTGGGTAATTGACTGTGGTATGAGAATAACATTAACTTAACATGAAAACAAAAGGTGATTGACTAACAAAGGATAAGGGGGCATGCATGATACAAAAACGAATTAAGCCAATTCAAATTATATTTTGTAACAGGTAAATGATACAGCTAAATCCAATAGCTGTTAACAGTTTAAGATAACAATATAATAGAACCCTCACTATCTGCAGTTTTGGCTATCCAATAATGACATATGGACCATGCTGCTATGTCGGACCCTTATTAATACATTTAATCTTACTTTTTTCATATACATTATTGAAATGAACCAGTAACTACAGAGGATAACTAGGTCATTTAAATCACATAGCCATTTTTATGAATATTGCTTCCCCCTAAATTCCATTAATGCAACATAATTCTCCCCTGACAGGTTGAAATTTCTTTCTCTTGTTGTACAAACATAATATGCAGGTTCTGGTACTCAGCTAGTAATGTAGTCTAGATCAGTGGTTCTCAACTGGTGTGCCGTGAGGAAGGGGCTAGTGTGTCGCAAACTCCAAAAATATGTAATTTTTATGAATTATGTATATATTTAATGTACAATAAAATTATACAATTATTGCTTTACCAATCATAACAATCTAATATAACTGCGACTTTTACTTGTTGCGCTAATTTTTATCTTTAAAAATGAGTATTTACGCAGTGAAATTAATTAGGAGTGGTTTGGCGTGCTGCGATGTTCTTAAGCATGCATGACGGTGTGCCGTGGAGCAAAAAAGGTTGAGAAGCACTGATCTAGATAACTGAACTCTTGAAAAGGAATAACATTGTGCCCACAAGAAAAGTAGTGAAAAGTTTATGAGTTGTAGATTTGTCTTTTACAGGAATGTAAACCCTGCTGATAGTGAGGGCCTATCTTATTAATTTAATTAACAACAAAGTAGACATCCTCTATGTTAATTTATGAGCCAGTGATTCTAACAGGATTCTAATTAGAATAAATGATCAATGAATTACCAAATAGGATACCTACTTTATAGTTAAATGAACATAAGAGTCACTAAACTATTTATTATCTAAAGGAGTTACCAATTTCTTTAACAAGACACTCACAAGGAAATGAAAATCAAAAGAGTTGTTATGATTAGATTGATAAAAAAAGTTCATGTACTGAAAAGTATTAAGAAAAGAAAGATGAATCTGAATGACGGCATAATGAGAAACGGAAATTTTTTCTTGTAACTCATTTTGAATGAATGACTATGTTAAGAATGATGTGAATAATAGGACTAATGCAAGAAGATAATAGTACTCCAAAAGTGCCTCAAGTGAGAGTTAATAAGTGATGTGTACTTACATAAAACAGATGCCAAGAGCTAAAAAGATAATCACAATAGTGATCAGAGTAGAGATCTTAAAAGAAGCAAAGATAGAGTTGAGAAATTACAGAAGCATTTAACTGAAAATTTAGCCATTTTGACTTATATGAATACACCATGGAATGTTTTAAAATTTAACACATATATACCTATGATACAGACAATAATTACCACGAGGTCTTCAGTATAAAAGTATGGAACATAACCTTTTCAACATGTTCTTCAAGAAGTTTTAAATTTCTAACTAATGACAGGCAAAAAATTTCATAATACACATCAATATATCATAAAATGTTACGGTTATGGAACAAGTTCATATCACGTCTATTTAATTATTAAAAAAATAAGACCATCTCTAGCCACATGTAAACATATATTAATAAACATTATACAAATATATTAATGAAAAATTATTAAACAATTCATAAAAACATATCCTTTCAAAGAAAGAAATACTGTTGATCATCCTTATGCTGCAACTATGACCTTTTCCTTAAAATTATATTTATATCAATATTTTCATGGTGGGCCACATGAAATTTTTTAATCTTTTCGCCAATTACATAAAAACAATTTCATTGCTCATGATGAAATATTATTAGCTAAGAGAAGGAAGAAAATATTTGATTGGCACATTAATACCATTGAGAAACATGAAATAAAATTGGCCTTTTAACGTTATCAGCTGCCAATCAACAAGAAAAATTTTTAATCATTTGCTTTTGGAAATGTTATTTACAGTTGAGCACTGCTATTTGGTACCCTTGAGGCAACCGGACAGGTAAGACAAAGATCTAGTATTTAATCTATTGTGGGAGCTGGTTTTGAAATTCTGGGTAGATTAACAACACTGGGATGCTATAAAAATTGCTTGAGTTACAGCAGTGCCATACAACACTACTAGCAAGTTCATGAAACTGTGATGTGATAATGACAGCAACAGTTCAACTTCAGAAAAATATCACATATATTTAAAATCCAAATTTTTCTGGATTATGAGAGTTGCCAAATGGATTAGCAGGGCCTAAATGCAAACCAAGGATTTATTATGTTTCACTTAGATTAATCATCCAAAAACTAACTTGCAATTTTTGTGTATTATTTCAGAAAAGAACAATTTTGTTTTTGACTTTTATAAATTGATTTAAAAATCACACATGCCAAACAGAAAACTAGGAAGAGCTATGTAATTGCATATCTATTAAAAACAATAGACATACAAAACAATAAAAAATAACTATCTATTGCAAACACACTAAAAGACCCTTATAGAACAAAAATTTTGATGAAGATAAAGGCTAAGTCTAATCACTAGAAGTCATTAACATAAAAACAAATCAGTTTTTCATATAAACTTAAAACACATCCCTAAAAACATTCACCACATCAAAATAATATTATTAGATCCTATACAAATATAAAATATTGCTTAAATTATGGGTGTCCAGATATGGAAGCTCATGCAGCCTTATAGTGGCCAGAAAAAAACTAGAAAGGGGGGTTTGTAGAATTTCTTTGCTAAAACAATTATTAATTTTTATTTTTTTATATTGCATATTTCTTTTTTTAAATTTTCAGAGTATTTTTAATTCATTTAATTAAAATTATAAATTTTTATTTTCTTTTTTATAATACATATTTCTTAAATCAAGTTTAATTATTTTACAAAGTATTTTAAATTTATATAATTGAAAAGCTCATCAATTTGTAAATTCTTTAATTTTGTGGATGATAATCTGAGCTGATGGGGCAGATTTTCATAAGTCAAATTATACTGGTATCGATTTTTTGTGACTTTCATTTGGGTGAAAAATCCTTTCCGGTTGTGGAGTCATTCAAAGCAACTATATTCAGCAATTCCTCCACAACCTCGAAACTCTAGTTACATCTCAAATAAAAATCGCTAATTGAGCTGTATCGGTGATGTCAGTACTTTCATTGATATACAATGAATACTTGGCAAAATATGAATATATATTTAATGAACAAATAAATTACGACAATTGAAAATATTTTGAAATTTCTTCTCTCAAAAATGGAAGCAAGTACATTAAAAATTAAAATTATTCAGCAGGTTGCAGGAAATCGTGAAAGTGGCTGCATGCACAGTGCCACAGTTTGGACACCCATGGTTTAAATAAATAAATCATCCAATAAGACAATATTACTAATTTCTCAAAACTATTACCACCCAAAATATGTAGCCATATCAGCAAGAACAGTAAAGAATAATTTAGGGGAATGTATTATTACAACTCAATTTCGGAATAAACATACCATTATCTGGAAGAATGGATGTGCAAGTGCTTCTTCTATCGTAATCCTCTTCTGCGGATCCACTACTAACAATTTCCTAATCAAGTCCTTAGGAGCTTCTAAAAAGTAAGAAGTCAACACACTCATGATACAAGTTGCAGTAACAAATCATCCAAAATTGTTTTTTAAATCATCTACAATAATAAAAGAGTGTCACAATGTCACCTTGTAGTTTTGTCATGTAATGCTTTTTGAAGCTTAATATATCGCAAACGACTGAACCGAATTTGCTGAAATTTTCAGGATAGCATTATAATACAACAACAAAAAGTTTTAATATATCGAACTCGACATCAAAGACCCAGGTTCAACTCCAGAAGATAATTTCCATTTCGCATAAGGTAACACGTAAAAAGGGACATTTTGACGTGCAGGCTTTCATTCTTTTTTAGATTAAAATTAGAAAGAATTGACCTACAATCTTAGGATAAAAACCACTTTGAAGAAAACATTATAAAGTTTCTTATTCTATTCATTGTTTTCCGCCTACAGTTCAAAATTTCTCAATCTAAATGTTTAATTCACACAGTTTGAGGAAATCTTGCCATTTAAAGGGGATGTTGCCTTGCCTACCAATTCCATTGTTAGACCTCTATATCATATTGTTAATTCAATCCTTATGGGTATAAACATGCTTTGAATGCTTTTAATACGAGAGAGGGAGGGGAGAGAGAGGTAGAGGGGGGAGGGAGAGGGTGGGGGGGAGAGGGAAGTAGAGGGGGAAGGGGGAAAGGGAGAGAATGAGGAGGGGAAAGGGAGAGAATGAGGAGGGGAGAGGGAGAGAGGGTGTGAGAGGGGGGAAAGAGAGGCAACTATTTTAAGTTTAACTAAAGATAGTCTATCAACAACAGAATATTCACTAGAAATGTTGTATATGACAAAATATTTCATATGTGAAAGTGGGATATTAATTATTTTAAATTAAAATAATAATTATCTATCCATCTATAATTCTTCCGTTGATGTTTAAATGGGCATTACACTAGTCTAAAGATATTTTGGACAAGAAAAATAATGCATGGTTTAGTAAAATAATGCCACATGATTAATTAGATGCTAATTTTTTAAGCTTGCACTTTCCATGTATATATGTCCCAGGGCCACAATAGATACATGTAGACTGCAGCATTTTATGGAAGATATGAGAAAAAACCTGTCTTATCTCAAGAGGCATGACTATCACAATTATTAATAATATACCTTATTCTCCATGATATTGTTTGGTATTTACACCCATAGCTCAGCCAAATAAATGTTACCATTTATTGCCTATTCTCTCATGTTTATAAAATAATTTTTTGAAAAATTAAAATCTATGAAAAGAATTTTCAAAGCCAAGCCATGCTAAAGCTTTTATTTCCTATCAATTAATAAAAAGATTGCTGACAATACATTAATATTAAATTAAATGAATCCTATGAATAATAATCTAATAGAGAAGACCGGCATTTAGTGCTATTTTGTTTGTTTAGAAAGGAAAGTGGTACTTTATTTATAAATTATAATTTTAAAGATAATAAAGCCAGTGCAATTAAAGTCAGTAACATGTAAATTCACTGTGGGTTGATGCTTTCAGGAGGCACTGCGTGGACGGCATTACTGCTCTCAACGTTTCGCCTTTGATGTGGAAGACTTCTTCATGAGTGAAGTGGAGGGGCAGTCCTGCGTCGTTTTATATATACCACAGTTGCCTATCTCTGTTGACGGTTGGAGTCGTCGCGGCCAATGGCCGTCTGTCTGAGAGTTTCCTTTCTCTTTTTAGCCGTTGCTGTCATTGCGGCCGTTGGGAGAGTGGTTGTTCCTTTCTCTATCGTCCGTTGGTCTGGCGCCCTTCACCCATGGATCGAATAAATGTCTCCATGGTAGCTGTCATCTCGGTTGAAATTGTCAGGGCGTTTCGCGATTTCGATGGCTTCGCGGATTAAAACCATCGAAATCGCAAAATGCCCTGACAATTTCAACCGAGATGACGGCTACCAACTAAGCCACACGTGGAGACATTTCTTCGATCCAAGGGTGAAGGGCGCCAGACCAATGGACGATAGAGAAAGGAACGACCACTCTCCCAATGGCCGCAATGACAACAATGGCTAAAAAGAGAAAGGAAACTCTCAGACAGACGGCCATTGGCCGCGACGACTCCAACCGTCAACAGAGATAGGCAACTGTGGTATATATAAAACGACGCAGGACTGCCCCTGCACTTCACTCATGAAGAAGCCTTCCGCATCGAAGGCAAAACGTCGAGAGCAGTAATGCCATCCACGCAGTGCCTCCTGAAAGCATCAACCCACATCATCAAATGCTGTGAAAACCTCCAAACGAAAATGTAAATTCATTGTCATTATTTCATTTGAATGTCAGGATCAAATTGTTTTAGTCAACAGAAATGCCATATAAGATGGATTATGATATTGGTTGCACTACATTAATACGTACATATATCGTATTTAATCGATTGTAAGCCAACCCTTTTTTACGTTTTTACCATCGCAGAAATCGCCACTCGGCTTAGAATCGGTGTAAAAAAAGTAGTCAATGAATTTATGTCCGTAGTTACATTATAACTCGAGATATAAGTGTACTAAAGTGGAAGTAAACTATCTACTTTAAATGTATGCAAAAAAGAATCAAAATGACTGAACGCCTACAAAGAAATAAATTATGTAAATAATATGTGGCGCATCAAAGCTGTAAAAAAATGCAGCAATAACACTCATATGCGTAAGAAGCTACATATGTACACAATGTTTCATTTTACTCGTGAATGGAAACATTTGCCTTTCCTACCCTCCTCCCCTCGCTCCTCTATCTTGTTTCAGTGTGTCTAGCATGCGCATACTGGGATTTCCCGAGCGAACCATTACTTCCTCGTGCCTTAGCGGCATAGCAGCAAACTTGGGAGAATAATTTAAGAATAAAAGTGAAAAGGAATGCCCAGGTGATACTAATGTAGTACTAACATATGTTATGTAATACAGTGTCCATATTTGATTGACGAGAAATGGCTATTTTTATGAGAATAAGATCCGGGGAATAACAAAATCAAATTACTCTTTTAGTAGAAGTTGTTATGAATAAGTGAATAAAATGTATTTTATGTCGCCGTAATTTTAGTTAATACCTACTCTTTATTTAATTACGAACTGAAAATCTGAGATGTAATACGGTGTCCGTATTTGATTGAAGAGAAACTGCTATTTTTTTACGAGAATAAGATCCCGGGGGATTACGAGGCCAAATTATTCTTTTCGTATGAGTTGTTATGAATAGGAGAATAAAACATATTTTATGTTGCCGTAATTTTAGTTAATACTCTTTATTTAATTACGAACTGAAAATCTGAGGCGTTCATACTTGATGGTATTTTGAAATAAATGACCCCAGCTGTCTAATCACTTTAAAATCAAAATTTTTCCTTGCGTGGCCTTGCGAAAAGTGGGGGTGGGCTTACAATCGATTAAATACAGTATATGCTAAACTTAAGGTAATTTATTCTGAATAACATGTCTGGAGATTAAAAGTGGATTAAGTTAAACATATGTAACTATACAACAAGGAATTCAATGACTTTGCTTTAAAAGAATTTAATTTTGTTTCAGTTTTGCTGTAATCTGAGTTAAATTAAAATCCAAAGACCAAATGTTTTTTCTAAATTTGTCCATTTATAATTAATAATTTGTAAAGTAGATAAGAACCAAAATTGAGCATGAAGCTTCAAATTATACAAATGATCAAGTATAAAATCTAGTTGATCAATTTAAGTTCACATCATCAGAACAATAAATGCCGTATTTACTCATGTAACCCGCACCTTCATGTATCACGCGCACCCCTATTTTTGTGCCAATTCAAAGGGAAAAAAATAAATCCATGCCAGATTTAAAAAAAGTCGACCTATTCACTGATTCCTTTCCCCTGAACAAGGTCCACCCAAGTTAAGCATATATATATGCATATGCAGGGACAAATTCACAAGGCAGCACTGGCCTATCGGGACTTAGCCTGGTTTCCCGGCGTGCAACGGCAGCCAAATCAGCTCCTGCATCTATACTTTGTAGAATTTGGCAAACGCCAGTTAATAAACTTAAAACTCATTTAAAAGGTACAATTTTAATTTTATAAAAACAAATCTTTCTCCAGTCCCATGATTCTGATATACGATTTCCTATTACCTCTGCCTCCCTTATAATTTGCAATTTTACACTAACAGTAAACGATCGCAATCTCTTTCCAAGATTCATTATAAGGGTAATGATTAATTCACTTAAAAAGGCAGACTTTAAATCTGTCTGAGCTTTATCCCCCAAGGATACAATATTTGCCGCTGTGGAAAAATCCCACGCATTTCCGTTATAATTTAATGTGTGCATTTAAAAGTAGCTGGTATTAACAATGTTGCGGCAGAATATATGATATTGTAACCAGTGCTCCCATTATGTAAAAAGACATTGTGTTTAATTTATATCACCGCTACAATATTGTGACTGTTACGCTCTTGCGATACGTTCAATCTGTGGTGGCGATGCTGACCCAATCATTGTGCCTATCGTTATAGACTTAAAATTTATATACAAAGAACAATGTTTCAATACGAAGAAATTTAGAAATAGAATAATAGATGCAGCATGGGTGCTGGCTTAAGATATATTTGTTTACCGACACAACATTTTGGGAAAAAGGTGCGTGAGGTACACAAATAAATGAATCTTCGTCTAAGATGCACACCCCCTTTTTTCACCAGTTTTTTGGGAAAAAAGGTGTGCGGGTTACAGAAGTAAATATGGTACTTTGAATTTTGTAATAAGAATTTCACCTTATACTAAAAATAATCAAGTGTTTGAGACAGTGCATGTTTCAATGGCTTGTTCATATAAGTTCGAAGAGTAATCTTAGAGAAAAAAATTATTACATTGTTCTAAAGTTGAAGTTAAGGGTTGTTGACTAGATCATCTGACACTTTCATACTCTTGTAACTAATTGAAACCTAAAGAAATTGGTGAATTTGGAGATAGAAAGCAAGCATTTCCATTGCTTTTACTCAACAAACATATCCTAGTCTAAAACGATCATGAACCGAGGTACATAAACTTAGATTATTTTTTCACATAGCTCAACTGCATATGAAGAGATGCTCCAGCAGAAATGCTTGTATACCTGCGTAATTGAATTTCACAAATGAATAATAAATTATTTAGGAAATTTATGTGAGCAGTTGTACTTCAAGTGCATGTAATATACAACAAAAACTTTAAGTTCTGCTTCAATTTAACATTTAATTCTCAAGATTATTATTATTTTAAAAAATTATGAACATACCGTATTTACTCATGTAACCCGCACACTCGTGTACCCCATGCACTCCTATTTTTGGGCTGCTTCAGAGAGAAAAAATTAATTTGAGCAAGAATAAGTTTTTTTAAGTCACCGATTCCCACTCCCTGAAACAAGTTCCACTCAAGTTAAGCATCTTCTCCCTTCTATGTGACGTAATTTATTGGATGATCTCTTTATGACGATAGTAGCAGAAATCTCCTCACCAATACTCCTCTTTTGTTAATCCCTTAACTGTTTTTGTCGTAATATTAGACAACTTCGTCCTCACTTCACTGTTTTTGACATAATATTACACACTGATGCGGAGCTTCACGAACTATTTGTTCATCTATGAATGGGAATTTCCCTACGCAGATGGGGAGTTTTTTCGCGTATCGTCTCATGAGTAAATATTGGAAGGTTAGGAACAAACGAGTCCAAACACTTGAGATGGGGATTTCTGTCTTTCTTATGAACGATGAAAATTTTCATTCACAACAAAATTTCACTACTCCGAATTCCTTGAAGAGGATGAGGGAAAAGGACCAAATTTGAACCTACCTATTCTCAAGCTGGCAAACCCTCAGTAGTCATTGAACTATAGTTATCAGTTAGTCGGCGTATTCTTTCTGCCTACTTTTGCGAGTTTTTGCCTGCAGCGCGGGCATAACTTACACATTTGCTTGGTCGCATAAATACACGTATATTTAGTAGAATTCGACGTCTTTTACGAATGTAAACATAGACGAAAGCATATTCCAGAGAATTTACTATCAATACTCACATTTTATATAACCTGTTCGGAAATTCTGGTGTAAGACATGTGCCCCCTTTTTCCCCCCTGCGTTTCGGGGAAAAAAAGTGTGCAGGGTACACAAGTAAATACGGTAATGAGAATCTCATTCATACAAAATGCTGGTTTATATGTACAGTCCTGGACAAAAAAACTGCACCACCTCACAACTGCTCTACTGGAATTTCAGTGAACTACTAGTCTTGAACAAGTTGTCAAGCGAAATGGCAACAGTGATAGTAGAGGAGGGTGTGAAGGCTCTTTTCCCTTTCCCTCCCCTTAGAGAAGGGTTTATGGCTCTCTCCCAACTCTTAGGGATCAAATATTTTCCCTCAAGATAATGGTTTCGAATTCAGTAGTGCTTATTTTCTCCATGGCAGTAACACGTGAATGAGTGTCGGATAAAATTCTTTGCATTTCAAAATTAGTTAGAATCGAGACACAAACTCCAGAGTTTAACATACAGACGTCAAAAAGAACGAAGTTTATTTTTCCAGTCAAGATTAAATTAATTAAATTCCGAGTTAGCATTAATATTTATTAGGAATCAAAAGTAATACACATTTCAACACCTTAACAATGAAAAATGTTTAGTTGCAACGGCTACTTCACGTATAATTTTCTTGCTTCGATGCCAAATATCTGTTTATGAATGCTGTAAGTTGAATTTGAACAATATCTTTATTCATTTTTACGTAGGAGAAGGAGGATTTTGGTCAGTTATATGATGAGATGCCAAGCACTTAAATAAGCAAATTTAAAAAATTACAACGAAGTATAACAAACTACGAGAAATACTACATTTCAGGAATTAAGTGAAAAACTATTAAATTTAAGTATATGAATTATGTGTAACCAAAAGTTAAGTAAATAACTTAATAAAAGAAACTATTTTTTTAAACGATAAATTTATTAGCATTCTTAAATAGGAATTAGTAAATAGCAATTCTGTTCTCCCATTGCTGTGTTTACAGAGCAGCGAAATAGTTATTGATTTTTAAAATCAAATGAATATACTATTTTAATCGTATGTTTGTGTTGCATTAAATAGAACAATACCGATGCTTCTGTGTCGGTAAACAATCAAAACTTTGAATATTTACTTCATTTTGTATTCGAAATGAAATTATAACAACCTAAATAAACTTTTTCTGAAAATAACTTTGTATGATTGTCCCTTACAAATATTTATTACCCATCCCATTCTCAGGTCTTTATAATAAACACAACCTTAAGAATCTTATTAGCAACTGAATTAACATTACACCAATTCTTTTCAAATATTTACATAATGCTTTACACTCTCTTTAATCTCTCAGCTGATGATTGATTAGGAAAGGGAAGAATATCACTTTTATTATTCTCAAACTACGATGACAAAAAAGAATTTTTAATTAAAAAAACGATACTCTATGGTCTGTTACATTGTTTCATTCGCTTGAAACTGCAACAAAGTCATTTTTTAGATGGAGAATCTCAGTCTGTGGTGCACAACCTGTACCCCGCCAAGGCTTTTTGAGCCGCCTATGGATATTAAAGAAAATATGAAGAATATTGTGAATTTTAAACAAAAAGAGACCTGAGAAGAATCCTCAAAAGCTCTTTCATATAAGGAAAAACTACAAACAAATGCTGCTCTGTAAAATAGGATGAAGATGTTGTTCAAATTCAACTAATAACTTTCATAAACAGATATTTGGCATCGAAGAAGGAAATAATATTGAAGTAGTAGTGGCAACTAACATTTTTTCATTGTTAAGGCGTTAAAATGTGTGTTCTTTTCGATTCCTAATCGATTTTCATTCTAAATCAGAATTGATTCAATTCAATTTTGAGTGGAAAAATAAACTTCGTTCTTTTTGACGTCCATAAGGGTAATGCCTGATGTCATGTCTCCATTTTAATTCATTTTAAAATGTATATTTTTGTCCACTCAAAATGCCCTAACACGAAATCTGTGGAGGAAAATGTTTTGTGTGACAGCCTTAACAAGAGTGAGAGAGAGCGAGAGAGAAGGGGTGAAGGGAGAAAGAAAGAACCCTTTAGCCCTTCCTCAAGCAGCAGCATTGTCAATTCGTGTTGACTGGCCAATCCGAGCTTGTAGTTTAATGAAATTCCAGCAGAGCTGTCATAAGGTGGTGCAGTTTTTTTGTCCAGGAATGTACTAAGCAAATTTCAATCCTCAGTGAAAATAGATATTATTGGTTATTATAGCAGACCAAGCAATTAATTATAAACCACAAAAATTGAATTAGAAAGGAAGGCTATATTGATGGCATTAAAATGTTTACGATCATAGTTTGACTACGGTACAGATTTTAATTAGCAAAGTGTTATTCATAATATACCTTAATTTTCAGATTATAATATGCATTTTTTTCTCGAAATAGTTGACAAAAAGTTAGGGTGCGTATTATATATGGTTATAAATGCATACAACTTTTTTCAGTAAGGAAATAATTTATATTTTTGAACATGTTTTTACAAATAAATCGTACATTTCAATGCATTTCGATAACATTCCTTTAAATATTGTTTTTCAAAAAAAATAAGAATATTTATTTACTGTATTTAATTGATTGTAAGCCGACACCGATTGTAAGCCGACCTCCACTTTTCACAAGGCCACGCAAGAAAAAAAATTTGATTTTAACCCTCTCGCGACCCGACCGCCCGAGAATGCCCGTAAATTGTTATACTCCTGATCGCGGGACCGCCCAGAAAATACGCTTTCAAATTTACCTCAGGACGTGAGAGGGTTAAAGTATTAACTAAAATTACGGTGACATAAAATACATTTTATTCACTTATTCATAACAACTTCTACGAAAAAAGTAATTTGACCTCGTGGGATCTTAATACAATAATATCCTGGCAATAAATTATGTAAATACCGCATCTGCCTGAATAGAAGCCGACCGCAGATGTAAGCCGACCCCCCAAAAATTTCCACAATTTTTTGACAAAAACGTAAATTTCATAGATTTTATGCTGAAGTGTGCCGGGCATTCATGCACATCTTACAATACATTATTCGAGATCGAAGAAATGTGTGGGAAATGGTTTAGTTGTTGACATTTTGAAATGTTACTCCAATTAATAATTTTGTGTTGCTGAATAATGTTCCATAATCAGTGACAATAATTTCATTCAACATCATTTTCACAAAATGTCAAATATAGTAAGAGGCGATCTCGCCAAAATATTTTTTCATCCAAGTCTATTTCCAATGAAATTAGCATATGCATTCCCTTAAGAAACTGCATCTTTATAATTATACACGTTCCATGTAAAGTTTTACCGAAATTCAAACAGTTGAGCATTCAAAGCCGTCAACGCATTTTGCGTAATCGTCAATTTACACAAGCTATCTCGCGGAGATATTTTTATATATATTCATTGTAGGTCAAATATTTACTTTACGAAAAATATAGTACTATCATTTGCACGCGAAGGCAATGAGAGACTTTGAGATTTAACCATAACCCAAATTTTCGTCGGACTCGCATTTAAGCCGAAGGGCAGATACGGTAATATGTGGTACGTCAAAGTCTTAAAAAAACACAGCGACAGCGCTCGTATGCGTAAGGAGCTAACACAATGTTTCATTTTACTCGTGAATAAAAGCATTTGCCCTCCCTTGCCCTCCCTCCTCCACCTATCATGTTTCAGTGTTAGTTCCTTACTCATACGAGCGCTATCGCTGCATTCTTTTACGACTTTGATGCACCACGTATTATTTACATAATTTATTTCTTCGTACGTGCTCAGTCAATTTGATTCTTTTTTTGCATATATTTAAAGATCTCGCGTTATAATGTAACCACAGACATAAATTCATTGACTACTTTTTTGCCCCCGATTCTAAGCTGAGTGGCGATTTCTGAGATGGTAAAAAGGTAAAAAAAGGTCGGCTTACAATCGATTAAATACGGTATTTACTTTAGCTGTCAGAATTACTAAAGCCTAGGTATTCATTACAACTCCCCTCACTGTCCTCAAACAGTTCCTTGGCGATCTTGTGTTCTCTCTTATCGTCTACGTAAATTGCATTGCCGAGAACATTTTACACACCTCGATTGGCTTGTATGAGCTGGACTTGATGTTCATGTAAACGATGTCGCAGGCGGCAAAGGATGAATTGTTATTCCAACCGACCAGGTTAATACAAAAGGCGACATTGAGACAAAATGTTTTTATGCAGTGTAGCGATCTTTAATGGGAGAGTCAGAACGTAACGTGATATTTTCGTAAACTCTCTCACACGTATCTCATTTGGCGGCAAGGTGAGAACTGTCCCAATACTACACATAGTCAAGTGAAATTACATTTATCTTTTACAAAAAAAAATAGGTGCGTATTATACCCAGTGATAAGAGAATTTTCACATTTCACTCATGAAAACATGGGTGCATATTATATAGGTTGTGTATTATATAGGTTGCATATTATAATCGGAAAATTACGGTATATGTCTCCAATTTTGGAGTTAAAGAAAAATTTGGGCAGAGTATTAGCCATGAGATAATACGAGTAAAAAATTTAACATACCTGTAATATCATCCCACTCGGGGGAAGCAAAGGAGTATTTACCCTCCATAATGTTACGGAGCATCACCATCTGCTTCCGATGCCAGAAAGGTGGACACCCAACTAACCTATGACAAAATAAAATCCAATATTAAAATACGCTGCAAAATCTAATGCTAGATAGCAAAGCTATAACTTGCTTATATGGCAAACAAGTTCTCCCAAATTTCTTATGGTCGATTCAACAAACTGTTAAACCTAAACAGTTAGTAGTTTTATTTTCAAATATCTCTCATAAACTCTTATGTATCATAAATTAAGTTGGTTTCTTCTGTGTAGCTTATGGATGGACTTCTTTAGAATGTGACAATTATAAAATAAATATACTAAAATTTCAAGGTAGGTACATGAGACAGCTCTGCAAAAGTTGCATAAATACTAAAATTAATAAACTCAAAGAGCTATAAAATTATTCAATCAACTGACTAAATTGCAAAGAGAAAGAGAAGTAATCACAGACATAAAACTCATCACTGCTGTATGTCTTTAAAAACATGATTTACAGACTCTCATAAAATTTTTAGACTAGATAGCAACTTTATTTTTTAGGAGGTATGAGTTTCCAAACAACAATTTCATGATTCAATCTATCAGATTCAAAATTCAACTTTAAAATGTCCACAAATGAGGTTTGGAACTATTAAAAAGATATCTTGGTTTTAAGTTTCATTTGGATGCAGAGGATCAAAGTGAAATTTGCTTTTTGCTCCGAGCACAGAGTCCCAATTTCAGCAACTTCAAGTTCAACCTTTCCATTCAAAATAAACCTACGACCACCATGTTTTTTTAAGAGGTTGTTTGGACCTCTTAAAAACATCTTGGTGGTCATAGGTTTCACTTACATGCAGATGTTCAAAGTCAAGCTGCTTTTGGCTCAGAGCACAGAACCCTGATTTCTATACTACTAGTGTAAGTAATTTGATTTCTTGTTATAACAAATTTCTCAACTGGCAAGGGGACTACGTGGAAAAATAGTTCATTAATGTAACTTTAAATGTGCATTATAATAATTTGAAAATAACATGTCATTTGCGAAATGTACTCTTACTTTCCAATCACCTCTCGTATGTCAATCCACCAGATAATACTTTCCCTTGATTATCTGGTTCAAAATATATGTAAAGAATTGGATTGACTTTATAAAGATTTTTATTGAAAATAATATAAATTTAACATTTGCACATCTAAAATATATTCAACTTTTATGATAAAAATATGAGTCATACATATTACGACAAAGTAGTTCAAATATTTTCTAAATGTGGTCCTTTTTCTTTGAAATAAAGGTAATCACACATTTTCAATTACTTACAGCGTATACATCACTACACCACAGGCCCATCTGCAACAGAAGAAAATATCCAACATTAGCTTTAACATTATAATCAAATTCACGAATGCCAACTTCATCACATTCTTAGCTTCTTTTATAAATACAATTTTTATATCCAACTTTATTTTCTGATAAAAATCAATTATATTTTAGAAAAATGTTTTTTGTAACAAAGGATTACAATGATAATATTAAAATCTGAATCAACTCTTAGTAGTTTAAAAATAACTATTTTTTTCTTCTATCACGATGGATTTAAAGCATATTTAAACAAATATTGACAAAGATGGTTATAGCCACATTCATACCTTCAGAATATTGAAAGATGAAGTTTATTATTGTTTATTTGAATGAAAAAACTTTATTTATGAAAAATTACATGCTCCAATCTTTGAATTTACAGCTATACTATAGCATTTGTTCTTATGCTAATCGGCTCTTGCAAGTTACAAACAGTAAGACCAAGTAAAATAAATACAATTATATTTGATTATTCATTCTGATTCACTCGTACGAAAATCATGCACAAGCAATAAGGTCTAAGGCATAAGGCTCAACATACATTGTTACTGGTTAAAGCATAATGACAACAAGCAATTTGACTTTTCTCATTTATGCCAAATTTGAAAAATATATCTTTCATTCATCTTGGTTAACCACTCTCCAGACCCTTTCTTTCAACAAGGGGTTAGCGGCAAGAGTAAGAACACCAGTGACCAGGAAGCACACACCACTCACAGGTCCACAGCCAAGCCATAGCCTTTCGACTCCTCATACATGGCGGCACATAGGAGTTCAGGTGCAAGATAGCCAGGGGTGCCACATACGTCTGCAAGCGAGACCAAGGTAGGGATAGGAAATAGGAGACGATGCCACAAGGTGAACAGATGGAAATGTGTGGAGTGGAACAAATGGTTAGATTGGATGCATTAGAAATTGTCACTATGGAGAAATGGGATATGGCACATTAAATTAAACAATGGTGGGAGGAAACAAACATTTTCCAGGGTGATTTTTGATTCAGAGAACAAAGGGAGGACTACTAATGAATAGAAAATGGAAAATAGTATCGTGACTATAACGGCATGCTCTAATTGAGAGGGAAATTCTACAAAACTTACAATAATGGAAATCAAAACAATTTTAATGTTAAACAATATGAGAATGCAAAAGGTACAATTTTTAGAACATTGCAAAGGTCTGGCTATTATGAAAGATTCTATTATCTGTTCACAAAAATTTAATTTAGGCTACTATTACGAAAATAGGTACACCTTTCTGTAAGTCTTGTAGCATGTAAGCACAAAAAGCACACAAAACACGCTGAATCCTTCATATACGATTTTCATTCCTCTTCTCGAGGTCACTGCATTCCATTTCTTCTAGATCTTCCACATTAACATTGGAACACTAACAAAATTACTTAACCTATAAATGCAAATATTTTCCAAGCATATTTGCAAGCACATTCAGCGCACAATAGGAAAAAATAATGAAAAAGTGACCTTTTCACTCAATAGTGATTTTTTTTGTTCCTCAGATCTCACCATGGTGAAAATTTTCCATTAAATATTACTACTCATAAAGAATCCCTTTCTTTACTAGCACTTCCACTTCTTCCACTAAGCAGTTTACACAAGTTATTTTTATGACTTTACATATCCATCAGTGTTTTTTTAAATCCAAGACTGCTCCTAGAATAGCATGAATAAAAAGTCCTTAAATGACCTTGAGTGGAAAAAATGCTATTGTAGTTTGATGAAAATGTTTCAAGTGCTCATCATTTCACAATTAAATCCATGACTGGTTTCAAATTTTGCCAGAAACTAATTTCATGAAACATTAAAAAGGCTTATTACTCTAAAGTTGGCAAAGCAAATGAAACTACACACTCATAACAAGAAAGAATCTTCAATGTTCACAAATTTTACTTTTATCTAACACTATTATATGATAGTCAAACTTCACAATCCTATGAATTTAATATAAAGAAATTTAAGAACACCAGCTACTCAATGTAAACATCTCAAATGTAATATCTGTAAATGAAGGATGATTTATTGATTTGTTCTAAATGACAATAGTAATACAAAAAAATTTCTTCGTAAAGAACTGATTTTCAGGAGAGTACGAATTAAGTGAAACCTATTTTGTAGCAGCAACATATGTTCACCTAACTGAATTAAAATGTCCTCTTCTCTTACAACTATGACTTAAATAACAGTCAATAACAGTGGGTACAGATTAAAATTGCCTTTCAAAAGTTTTCATTAATTTATGCACAGGATTGGATGAATTTTAAATTCTATAATGCATACATCATATATACATGAAGTACTTAAGCCAAAATTGCTTCTTATGATCTGTGCTATCTTTCTCTTTAATAAACCATTCATCCAATTTCTTTAAGCAAGGCAACACCAAGGATAAACCGTACTTTGCTAATCCATATTTCGATAAACGGCAGAAAAAAATCTGTGAAACAAAACCAAATCGTGGGTGATCATGATTTAATTATCTATCATAAAAATTTGAAACAAGCTAATAATGCACAATTAGCAGAGCACACAGAATTTTCATTTTCAGAACTCCTAATTCGTTTTTTCCTCAACCTCAATAATATCTATATTGTTGAAAGTTCTAAATAAAGGAATGGTTTTCAGAATGGTGGAATAAAAAAGGTACCATATCAAGATACTTCAAAGTTCACAAAATAAGACTCCATATCAAATATGAACTGTTCCATACCTACTGATTAGCTCAATCGAGTGAAGAAAAACGACAGAATTATTAAGTGCAAACAAATGGCTAACAGTATGTTTCAAAAGTATTTTGGACGATGCATAGTCCTCTGGGCTTGAAATAGAAACCTTTCCATAACCTAGTTATAAGATACAGTGATTTATAAACAAGGCTTCTTCAGGATGTAAGACATTGCCTATTTGTTATTTGAAAATATGGTACAAAGTTTATCTAGACATCATATGCACCATATTATAATAACAGACTTTGTTTAAGCCATAATGACAATGTTTTTTTTAAAGTGCCAATCACAGATACAGCAGCATATTAGCAAAAGCTCCAAAACTCACCACAGACTGTTTTTTAAGAATAAAATCACATCAGCTCCAACCATCCAGATCCTTGAAATAAAATTTTCCTGCCAAGTATAAAATGTCTCCATGAAGTGGATGAAGGCATGAAAACTAAACTATTCTTTTAAAAACATCTTTGAAAATTCATCAACAAGTAATGTAGATAAGTTGCAGCACCATACTGACACTGTAAGTTGTATTTCTCAGTGATGCAATAACATACACTAGTGCAAGCAGACACTGAAGTGTTAACAATCTGGCTTACAATTAGAGACATCTCACATCAATTTAAACTCTGGTGCTAACCATTTCTTGATGCTTTTGGTGAACAGCATACCTACCTCCCTCAAAAAAAACCTTTGCAGTACCGACCAATCAATCAAAATTACCGTAAATACCCATGTATAACGCGCAGGTAGGTTTTCAGTCTCGTATTCTGCGATTTTTTATATACCCGCATATAGTGCACACATTTTCCTAAAATTTTCTGTCACAAATTTATCATTTAACTCAGTACTTCTCAACCTTTTTTGCTCCACGGCACACCTTCATGCATGCTTAAGAACATCGCGGCACAACAAACCACCCCTAATTAATTTCACTGCGTAAATACTCATTTTTAAAGATAAAAATTAGCGCAACAAGTAAAAGTCACAGTTATATTAGATTGTTACGATTGGTAAAGCAATAATTGTATGATTTTATTGTACATTAATTACATACATAATTTATAAATTAAATTTCTTCAGTGTGTGCGGCACACTAGTCCCTTCCTCGTGGCACACAGGTTGAGAACCACTGATTTGCTCATCATTATTATTATTATGCGTTAAATTGTATCATTGTGATATGATAAAACAATGAATTAAAACTGACGTCAGAGACGGCTAGGAAAATCGCGGGACCCGGTGCAAAGTGTGAGTGCGGGGCATCTTACGCATCAACAATTTTTAATAGTAAATTATAATAACTAAACCAACATCTCTCACTATGACACATTGATATTTTTTCATAAATGCGTGTACTTTATAAGTACAACAAATATTTCTTAGAGCGTGGAGCCTCTTTAAATGCGGGACCTCAAACACGCCATATATTCTCTTTGCATAGATTAAAGTTAATATAATATATAATCAAATTCGATTTAACTTAACGTGCTCTTATTATGGCCAACATGCATATTAAATCAACCTTTCTTATCTTTATCTGCGCAAGTAATTCATTTTTTAAATACTGAGATAAATATGTACCCTCATATAACACACACCCCACTCTTCAGCTCCAAAATATTGGGAAAAAAGTGTGCGTTGTACACGGGTATTTACGGTACTTCAATCACTAAGACAAAGCTAATACTCACTAGGCTGGGTAGAAAATTTTAATAACTGATGTATTATCTAAATGAAGAAATTCATACGAAAACTTAAAAAAATACAAAATGTCAAGGCATATCTATATGATATGTTATACAGAGAAGAAAAAATATCCAAAAGAACATTAAAAGATGTGTTTTCAATATAAAACAAGACCAATTTATGGGAAATTTGGAATTGGCTATACCTACAATATTATAAACTACCACATTATAATAATGCTTTAAACTGAACAGATGTACAAATTATACTTCAACAAAACAGATTCAAATAAGAAATTTGTGTAATAAAATATATTATGAAGAGGTTACACTATTTATAATCAATTACTTTGGAATGCATTATATTAAATAATAATTCCCAGGGCCAAGTAAATCCCAAGTCTGTTGTAATAAACTTGATAGTTTTGGTAAAGAATATATTTATTTTTATATAATTTTATTATAGTCATCTGTCTTCAACATTATAGCTACAAATTTGACAATAATAATTCACAAATATAAAACTAATTGTATGAAGTAATACCTATTCAAAGTAATACCTATTCAAATTATTATGGAGATAAACAATGTAATTATTTTTTAAAAACGTTCATAATTTAAAATATTTCAGTAGAATTTATTTTACTGTTTCTATTATAATTAGTTCTTTTCTCAAGCATTTCAAAAAAATAAGAATTTGTCATGATTTTATATACAGGCAGTCCTCGACATCCGTACATAATTCATTCCTGAAAACATGTACGGAAGTTGAATGTACAGATGTCAAACATAGATTTACATGTTATAGGGAGGGTTCCGTTCCCAGAGAGCCAAAAAATATTATAAAATCTCTAATCATGGTATAAATGTTTAGTTTTTTTGGGTAGAGGACTTTTAGACACAATCGTCGATTTTATAATATAGAGAGACTACTGTAATGTCCACTGAAATATCAGTGGAAAAATTATAGATAGATTATTATTATTTTCATTTAAAATAATTAATATCACACTTTTACATATGAAATATTTTGCCATACACAACATTTCTAGTGAATATTCTGTTGTTGACGGGCTATCTTTAGTTAAACTTAAAATAGTTGCCTCTCTTTCCCTCCCTATCTCCCTCCCCCCTCCTCACTTCTCCCCATCCCCCTCTTTCTCCCTCCCCCCTCTACTTCCCTCTCTCCCCCTCCCTCTCACTCCCCCCTTTACCTCTCCCCCCCCCTCTCTTATTAAAAGCATTCAAAGCACGTTTATACCCATAAGGATTGAATTAACAATATGATATAGAGGTCTAAAAATGGAATTGGTAGGCAAGGCAACATCCCCTTAAAATGGCAAGATTTCCTCAAACTGTGTGAATTAAACGTTTACATTGAGAAATTTCGAACTGTAGGCAGAAAAAGATGAACAGAATAAGAAACTTTATGATGTTTTCTTCAAAATGGTTTATATCCGAAGATTGTAGGTCAATTCTTTCTAATTTTAATCTAAAAAAGAATGAAAGCCTGCATGTCAAAATGTCCCTTTTTATGTGTTACCTTATGGGAAATAGAAAATGTCTCCAGGAATCGAACCCGGGTCTTTGATCTCAAGTTTAATACTTTAAAACAATTTTATTATATCATAATGCTATCCTGAAAATCACATCAAATTCGGTTCATTAATTTGCGAGATATTAAGCTTCAGCCTTTGCTGACAGATACACACGCAGACATTGCCTTTTATCACAGTAGATAGGGCAAAATGCAATAAGATATTTAAATAATTGCATACATAAACACTGCTGTACAGACAAAGATGCCGGCACGATGGAAACTGGTGGGTGGCAACCAGCAGCACTCAAAATATTCGTTTGTCATTTCGCTGATGCACAAAAGTCAGAATTCCACGTACGGAAGGCGGTTTGGGGTCTAAATATACTATGAACTAAAGTTCGAGTTTTTTTCATTTAAGCATTTTGCTATTTTCATAGTTTTTTGTAATATTGCCTAATCATGGCCCCAAAGAGAGTGACTGAAATGAAAGAAAAGTCAGTAAAAAGGGCAAAAAAGTATGAGTTCGAAGAAGAAAATTGAAGTTTTAGATGGGCTTGCGCATAATGAATATGCTTCATCAGTTGGTAAATTACTTTGTGTGACCGAGTCCACAATAAAATCGATAAGGAAAGTGAAGAAGCGATTAGAGCTAGTGTTGCAAGTGGTACTTCGAGTAAAAAAGTGTCTTTTGTACCTAGAGAAGACAGAGAAGGCTTTAAACCTGTGAATCGAGACCCAAACTCACAAGAAAATCTCGCTGAGTTCACTTGTCATTCGCAAGAAAGCCAAGTAACTGCACGATCATTATGTCTCAAATTGTTCTGCAGTCTGATAACGGGATATCGCCAACGTCATTGAAGCATGTGTACATCAGTTCCTTGCTCTCTAAAAAAATGTGGCATTTATTCAGAACGCCACAGTATGTATTGTATTATTATATTTGTTCTTCTCCTTCACAATTGAACACACACTCAACCAACTTAAGTCCAATGAGAGTCCGATTGAAGCTAAAAATTCACCGCTTTTTATTTTCATCTTTGTCTCAATCGTGTTCAGTTTATGAGTCCTAGGTTTCTTTTCACTTGTATTAGCACTTTCAGTTTTCTGTTTCTCACTCATGTTTATAAAGTAATAGGTGTAAAATGCACAAACAAAGAAACACTGTTATACGTACAAACAAAGATGGTAACGTTGCCGAGACTGAATAATAATAATAATTTATTGATTAACCAACTTTACAGAGGTATTAATCTTGTCAAATTTCAGTACAATATTTAAAAACATTACATATAATACGAATATTATTACATAGCATACTTTAATTTGGTAATTTATCATAAGTGTTGGCTTGGCTGACAGACAGCGACATTATGCGATAGCTCGAAATGTTTGTTCGTCAGCTGATGTACGAAAGTCCGAATTCAGAGTACAAAAGGCGGTTTAGGGGCAAAAATTTAAGATGTATGAAAGAGCGAATTGTACGGATGTCGAATGTACAGATGTCAAGGACTGCCTGTAATAACTTTGGCCCTGAAAACATGTTGCTACTATAAACAGTTTTTGATTCTTAGATATACTTCCCAAAAATACAAACCCTATATACTCCTGTATAGGTTGATCACAACTTTTTGTAATAAAAACCTTTGTTTGTTTTAATATCTCATTTATAAGTCGGCACCCAGTTTTTCAGGTGTAGTAAAACGAATTTTTTTTTCAGTACATATTAATTCATTTAGTTCCACTTATAGAATCCAAAAAAGACTATTTGTTGCATCTCTATAATTCTTCGAATATCAAATTAACTAAGTGGTGTCAAGTAGCATCGAAGTAGTGCAATGCCTCCCCCAGACGAGGTATTTCTTTGTATACATATCACAGAGTTTACATATTGAGCTTCTGTCTTGCTGTCATTCTTCGTCCTGCCATCGTCATGTTACCAAATTACCGAACATTGCATTAACAAAAATTGCTTAATTACTTGCGAAGCATCAGAGATCAACTAAGGAACACCAAATTATATAGTAACTTAATTCTTTCGTATACATCATTATTTAAATATTCGATAGTTATCAGCATGGTTCCCCCTAAGCTGCGCAACTGCATGACCACTCAGCAGTTTTTGAAGTGCCACGCACTAAATCTTTTCTGGTGCCCACGACTGCATTCATATTAGGATGTATCCCAACAGGGCCACGCTAACCCGGGTGCACATCCTCGCATTAGCTTCATGTAGGAGCACATAGCGATATTCATTCTGCCCATGGATGAAAAGAATAAGAGGGAACTATGGTTATCAATAGTTTAAATAACAATAGTTACAATTCCATCAAATTTTAACATCCGTAGGGCAAATAACGGAATGCGTTATAACCTAACACAAATATTACTCGAGCATAAGTAGACTCCCACGTTTATCGCTAAAAATTTGGTCTTCAAAACTCAACCTATACTTGAGATGATTCGTATAATATTTGTATTAAATAAAAGGTTTTCTAAGTATATAAGCTTTTAAAAATTATTTCTCACCATACCTTACTAAAAAGTTTCTTTTTCTGATCAATGTGCTATTTTAGGGTTACGATATCTAAAATCCTAAAATATTGTTTATCCGGAACAGGTCAGGCCCCAAACACTCCGGATAAAAGATCTTTTACTGTACTTTCTGTGCCATAGACAGTCTATTGTTACATACTGTCAAGGAAATGTACATACTCATTTTGCAGTACTTCTTTTTGTAAATATGTATTTTGAGATTTATAAACCTAATCAATGCTTCAGTTAAAATGAGAAAAAAATGAAGTGTACCAAATTCACAAATATTAAAATATGTGGTTTAATTTTGAGCCTTAAAACTAGGAAATGTCTCTTTCAATCCATTCTTAAGCAAATCAGAGTAGTGTGTGGTTCACACATCTATTTAAATTTAGAAATAAAAGGCATTCAGAACAGGAATTGTGATGAAAGAGAATGGTCTGAACCTGTGGATAAATTCATGCAAGCAAAGTGTGTACATTTTAGACAATTTCAGGATTTAGCTGTTTGATTTTACACAAAACCATAAAGTTAGAAAAGTTTTTTACACTCTCCCAATATTAAATAAATTCATGAAGAAACCAGAGTTGACCTATAGCCATAACTATTAGTAACTGGCAGTAATCTAATTAAGAAAATTATTTTAACTAAGTACTTCAGTCTTAACTTTTTGCTAATTACACGAAGAAAGAACTGTAAGCTGAAAGACCTATAGAAATGATACCTAGCTAAAGCTAATATACAAACATTAGCATTGCTCTGGTAGACCAAGAACTAACAAAACAAGCACAGAACCAAAACCACAATTTTCACTGCATTTCATAAGCGGAAAGGAAAAAGTGCAATATACAAGCATTTCTATGTACAATAATGAGCTAATTCTACATAATGCAATCTGAGAGAATTCATTTTCACACAAATGTTAAAAGTTGAGTAACTAACCTTGGTTTAGCAGGTAAAGGGAATTACCATACACCATGTAAATGAGAAAATTGAAATAAACAAAACTACTAAAACTGTATGATCAAGCATTAAGGTGAAGTCTTGCTCTATGTATTAAATAATAGATAAAAGAGCACTAGGCAGTTGGGGAATTATTTTGAAATTGGATATTCTCCCTGCAAGGATCTGGGTGTAGCAACACTCATATCTGATTGACATTATCATTTACTAAATCATCTCCTAGTTGAATCTAACATTATAAACTAGATTGTTTTCTTTGGTAATGAAAAAGATTAGCCTCTGCTATAAAAAATCAGAACTCTCTGCAGAAAAGCTTTAATTCTACTTCATGGTATGTTCTCCTCAACATAGTATTCCTGATAACATGATAACAAGAGTTCAGAGTCCTGCATCAGGTGGTTGAACCCAAACCCATGGCCGACCCACCCAGGTTAGGTCAGGATTTTAAAATTTTGGGTCACCCGAAAAATATATAGGAAAAAAATTTTTATTGTCATGCACAGCACCTTAATTAAACCTTAATTTAAATTTAATTTGAATTTTCTTATATTATTTCATTTTTTGACAAATTCAGGAAACTGACTTTTTTCATTCGTTTTAAAACCTGCCAAATATGTCAGGTCCGGGTGGACAATCGGGTTCGGGTACACGGAAAAATATATTTTCAGGTTCGGGCTCAAAAAAATTTTGAGTTGCAGGGCACTGCTTCTTCATGGCCCTTCCCACACAAATATATCAATGTACCCAAGATAATATGGCCCAGATAATGACTATGTCATAAAATGGTCAATCAAACATGAGATGTAGGCAATATGTGTGCAAATACAATAGAATGACAAATGAAGGAGAAAAAAATATTTAGTAAAAATTTTATCGCTTTCCATGGTTAAGATTTAACTTATTTTTTATTAAAAGTATTATGGCAAACTTTTAAAATTAGTAATTGCAAATAATGTTTACAGGTTTTACAATGTATATGACATTAAAATACTGTAAATAATAATGTATAAGAATACACTACTATTGGAGAAATGAGATAATTATTGAGAACATTAATTAGGTAACACAATAGTATCTTTTAATAATAAGTATAAAGTTGTTAAAATTTTACAGCCACAAATCCAATTGCAGTAAATGAAATGTGAATGAATACATTTGTTGCACGAAACAAAAAAAGCTACAATTCAAAAAATTTAATCACCTGCAAAAATTAGGATTCACAAAAGTACAGCAGGTAACCTGAAACTAATTAAAGCAAGTTAAAACGTTCACTTGGCAACAATGTTAAAATTCAATTAAGAAAAAGTAGATTTTGTAATTTTTACAGAAAATTTTATTCAATGTCTCGCACAGTTATTTATTAATATTAAAATTCCAATATCAAAACAGAACTGCTTTCAGTTTAGTTACAGTATGTATGGTGCATAGAGCTGTCAACTAAGTATCATAAACTGATTGCAGTTAGGATATAAAAAACCAACCACGATACTTCAGAATAATTTCTTAGTAAAATCTGAGAATAGGTCTGTGGCCTTCAAGTGATTACGAAAAATAAAAATAAAAACTATATAATTTATACTTTTGCGAGCAATATTTTAAAATGCAAGAAAAGGTAACAAAACTTACTTTTTCAAATATCCCTGTAATATTCTGACAAATAAGTCTACATAGCACCAAAACTCCACAAAATATTTAAAAGCAAAATTAATGGTTATGAAGCAATTTTTCACAATTTACATTAGTGGTGCAATTTCAACTAATTCGATGGTACTTTACAAAGCTGACTTTCAAGATATTTCAGAAACAACTGCTGTCGTTACTAATTTTATAAAGTATGTTTCAGGAGTATCGCTAGTGCAAATGATTGCTGGAACACAACAGGAGATACCGAAGTGTCACGTGCAAAATGTGAGAGTGAGACATAGACAAAAAAATTGGGATTCCAATCAAAAGAATAAGGATTACAGAGGGGGCAAAGAGGCACATCCTACAATCTACTCACACATCAACCTCCTTGCCGTATCCCTCAGCATCCTCGAACATGTTCGCCTGCAGCACTTCAGGGGCCAGGTAGCCAGGCGTGCCACAGAGGTCTGTAGAGGACCACCAAAGAGGTAGGAGGAGCTCATATGGCCATCAGTGACCAGGGTTTGGTTTTTACACTTTCCATGCTTGCATAACAAATTTATGCAAACTTAGGACTTATGATTCAATAAGTTCATCCACTTGACATGCAATCTAGTCAAATTTAAGCTGATACGGTAGCAAAAATTTGCACTGCAGATAATATTGGCATGGGAATATGTGCTTCAACCAACTCTGTCAAATATTTTTGTTTATAAATAACAATTTAAAGAAAAAGTAGGCCTAATTTTGGACAAGCTTATGCCAGTCGAAAATACTTAATTTACAGCATGAGTTAAAATATAATAATTCATCATAAGAGAATACTATTCTCTAAAGAAATGCTGCTATGTAACACAGCATAAAGCAAAATTTATTATATTTAAATTTTGTTTTTTTTTTGAGCAAATTACACGACTGTAATGTTACAATACCAGAAGAAAACGTATGAGCTGTTTTTTTAATCAACCTGTATAATTTTTTATAAGGCATGGGTATACACTATTTATTCGAAAAAGCAGAGAATATACGATGTATACCACCATATACCCTCCACTATAGCACTGCAAGTTACTACCCTAAACCAATCTTCCTTCCATACTTTTTAAAGATTTACCTTCCACTGCATAAAAAAGTTAAATCATCCAGTAGTGGCTGTTGTCAGGATTATCCTCCAAAGTGAGGATATGATGACATAGAGATTTATTCTTAAGTATGAGGCACATTGATAGGAGAATTTTTGAACTTCCACTGACTATAATTAATGTAGAAAAGACAGGAAAAAGCTCCAGAGCCAGTGTTTATAGAGAATTTTCAGACTGATATGTATTTTGGCTACTCTTTAGTCATCTTCAAGGCTGGGACTTGAGAGCGAATGAACTGGTGGTAAGAAGAGTCCAGTGGCACACTTTCAAGTCAAGAGTGTCTTTCAACCAGTTGGTTCACTCTCAAGTCCCAGCCCTGAAGATGGCTACATTGTAGCCAAAATACGTATTGATCCAAAAATTCTCTATACACACTTACTAGCTCCGGAGCCTTTTCCCATTTTTTCTAAGAGGCACATTGTTTTATATTTAAAGATTTTACAAAGCGAAATGAAAGAGAGAGGTGAGATTTATATGACATACAAACACTGTAAACTATATAATGCCCATGGTTTTCAGAGTAATGATGATGACAGTCAGACTGATGTTCCTACATCTGAACATGAATGAGGAAATAGAGTAACTCATGTTCATTTGATTGTCCACAATAGGTCATTGGAATTTTTTTTATGTTCATGACATGTTGAATAACACATGAAGAATAGAGGACATCACTTTTGAGAACACCCTCTTAGAAAAGCAGCAACCATGAGTAACCCTTATAGGACAAAGGCTGTTTGGCTAGATATAAGTGCTAGAGGTAATTCAACTCTTCTCTTGTAGTATACAATTAAAAGTCCATTATAAGATCTCATAAAATGAGAAACTGTTTCTTTTGTGGCAACCTTTTCATTATATCCCAATATGTACGGTATTTTTGATGGTATATTTGAAAAAGCTTAAAAGAGCTCTTATAACCTAACTAATAATAACAGATTTACTAAAGTATTCAAAATTAACAATTCAACGTATACAGGCAATTTTTCCAGATATAGAATGTCAATACATATATCATCCAGATATAAACTGTTCTGATCATGAAAACAGTTGCATTTTAAATGCTTTTTAGTCTATGGAAAAATAATAAAATGTTGGCAAAAATAAGAATATGAGTAAGGTTTATGATATTAAGAATTATCTTCCTCAGAGAAGCGGAGGAAATATAGTACGATTTGTAAAAATAAATTCCTCTCTCAAAGAACACCATAATCTTCTAAATCTGTAAAATAATATTTTGAATACAAATATTCCCAGGCTCTCCCTAACAGTGGCATATTGGCACCTTGGGCTTTAGAAGCAGACAGGTATATATTACCAACTCACACTAAAAGGGTGAAGCAAACTGAACAACCCAAGACATGAAAAACAAAAAATATACTGCTAAAATAACGGCAAGGATAACCCTGCTTCCTGTGCCCTAACATCTAATGAAAAAGATCAAATGTTGTCAAAAATTACAAAGTACAATACTGATCTTAAATTAAATAGTAACAATAACAAATAATTATATGCTATTAACTTTCTCCTGTACGAAGTGCCTAGAATGAATTTGATATTCCATCTAAGTCAAGCAACCTCACACCTTTTTGATGATTTGAGCCAACTTTCAGGGTCTTTGAACTGTTTACTTTTTCAAGCATCCTACATGTGTACACTTCTTTCCCATGGCTTACAAGTCCTCTGCTCATTCAAGTACTGCATTATTCATTTTTCAACTATACCACCAATTAATGAACATGGCTGTTTCAAGTTAAAATATGATTGAAAGGTACATAAATAAATAAAATGAATTAATCAATTCTGAGAACTGATTCGAATGGGACAATTCATCCTATTCTGAATTTTATGGAAAATTATTTAAGTTGTTTTTTATTGAAGGTGATGTCATATAGTAGCTAAATAATGGCTTTTATGATTTGCCTTAGGATTGATTCGGAAATGAGAATATAAAAAATATAGGAAAACCAAGTAATAACATGTAATATAGCAAACATCTGCTAAAATATGACCAACTTATGTAAAATATTTCCGGGGTTATTGTTGCAGATATAAAGTTCAGCATCAATGATAAATTCTTTGCGGAAATTGGGGGATGGTTTGGACATAAGAGGTTTAACCAATAAACTACAGCATTTCTGATAAAAAACATTTTTCTGGAAAATCAACAATGAAATACAAATGGAAGTAGCCAAATTTTGAGGTTACATCAAAAATATATATTTTTTAATTATAGAAAATCTTTTTGCCATAATAATCTAATTTAACCTAGTTTTCTACTCATAAACCTAATGACAATATTATAGGAAATTGCATTTTATATTCAAATTGAGGGTTGGTTAATATTATGTCCTATTTAAAATCTCTATACATTAAGAAACATGGTGGGAACATTCTATCATTCACACACATGATAAAGGTTAAATGACAACGAAATTAAATAGTAGGTAATTATAAAAGGAAGTATAACAGTATAACTTTTAGTTTTTGACCATTCTTATTGCAATAACCTAAAGGTAAAATATTAGAAAGCTTTCCTAAACTCGAACGTAATTTCAATATAATATGTTCAATCAAGGAAACCTATGGACGTCTACAAAATTAACAACTCTATCACAACAAATTCAAATAACTTACCGAAATAAATCTAAATCGATCTCACAAAAAACCATTAAGTACTGTAAAGTTACTCTCGAAGAATAAGCGCTCACGACGGGATTAATTTGGACGATATATCAGTACAAACAATTTAATTTTATGAGCAAATAAATATGACGATTTCTTACTCACCATAAAGTTTTTCTCCAGGTTTAATTACACGGGCGAATCCGAAATCCGTCAACTTTATATTTAAATTGTCATCTAGTAAAATATTTTCGGGTTTCAAATCGCGGTGAACAATACTCATCTTATGTACATGTAATAAGGCTTCGAAAACTTGACGCATAATATACCTAAAAGGTAAAGGTAACTTATTTAATGTGCACATTTATCTTTCAAGTCACCACAAAACAGTACATAAGAGAGGAATTACCTTGTTTTCTTTTCAGAAAGAGTTACGACTGTTGTCAAATAATCAAAGAGTTCGCCATTTTTACATAATTCAAAGACTAGAAATATAAAAGTGCTAGATTCAAATACATCGTGAAGTTCAACTGAAAATAAACAAAACGAAGACTTAGAAACATGTTCAAGACTATATAGAAAAGGGAAACAAATGTCACTAGATATACACTTACTAATGTATGGATGACCAGCAACCATTCTTAGAATATTAACTTCTTGTATTGTTGCTTCTAACATTGATTTACCCTCTGCATCATTAGGATCGTTGCTGAGGTCTATAATTTTGGCTGCATAGGCACAACCGGTTTCTTTTTCTATACAACGGCGCACAGTTGAGCTTATACCCCTAATAACATCGAACAATAATAACTTAATTACAAAACAACACAAACATATCGCTAATTGACTTCCCTAAGGCTGTTAAGTACATACCTTCCTAATATTTCCTTTGGCTCGTACTTTGCGTAAAATTCTTTCGCCGCATCTTTGTCAGGTAAATGATCGTCTACATCGTCTTTAGCCATTAGAATTGCTTTAGATGAAATGGTATAAAAGTTACTTTAGACAACTGAAGATACACATACGCTGCTAATCGCGCCGTCGTCCATACTAGTTATGCGCAATATGGCATCAAGCGCAAATAACACGATATGCGCGACTTTCTTGCGGAATTTTTAAACACTACGTGTTTTCGATTTATTTCTTTGTATAAATATGTTGATTACGTAGGAACATGCTAGTCAGAAATTAAATCGATTTTAGTTTTAACAATGAAAGCAGATTATGATGCTAGCAAAATGGTACCAATATTTATTAATTTTAATCTTTTTAATATCTGTTCCGACAAGTAGTAAACAACATATTGGTAATTAATGACATCCATTTCAATATCAACACTGTACGTGGCATGTGTCGAATGAGAAAAACCTTTTGGAGTCTTAATTTCTTAGTAAATAAGATCGCGAAATTTCACACACAAATGACTAAATCGTTATTTTAGCACTATCAATGTAAATAGCTTTAACACAAATTACATTAAGAATATTTTGGTGGAACTTACATGGACAAAATTATAGAAAGAATAAATTCTACAACATCTAGCAATCTTGGCTACAGTGTGAGTGGAGGTCATTAGGAGGTCAAAGCTTCGATCTTAAGATGACTCGAAAATAATATATTGTTCTGAAGTTGTAGAGTAATAAAAGGATACGAAAGACTTGCAAATTAGTTTCGCTGTAGTCATATTTTTCTTTAAAATTTCCTTTCTATTCTCTCGAAAAGTAGCTCTCCGAAAATAAATCAGATAGGAGCGCGCAGCTTAGGGTATTTTTTTTCATTTCGTAAGTGTTGAAAGATCCTAAGGGGTGCCAATAGGTAACGAAAATAATGCTGTGATTGTCGCGCTATATTGCACTTTATCAATAAATCTTCATTGTATTTTATTTCATTGCACATTTGGTAGACTGTATATAATCATATTTTCTACATCTCAACTATTATTAAAATTTTCATAGTAAAGTAATAACAAATACAATCAATACTGTCTAAAATCATCCTTTCAGTTTACTTGTTTTATGTTTTTGATCCAACACATTTTCCATAAAGTTCTTATACTATTTTTATGGTTACCTTCTCGATCTTCAAGGGCATCCAAATCTCCCATATGTTCTTTCATAACTACGAGTCAATTTGAGCACGATAAATAAAATTTTTAACTAACTTGTTGGCAGCTGGGATTCTCTTTATTAACATTAAAAAAATAGCTGCAATCCAAATGGTAGTACAATTGATTTCGTACGAAGGCTCTCGCTGCGCCTTTCCTTGGGATGATATGTAGGGTAGTTTCGCTTTAATAAACAACTTTTCGCCGACTTCGCAATTAACTTTTTCATTTCCTCTGGCTTCCGTATTTATATCGTCTTCATTCCCACCGGCCTTTCCGCTGTCATTTCGTATACTTTCAGTCTAAATTGGTCATCGACCGCAGTGCCCCTTTGCTGGCCCCAAGGGCAGGTTCGACCTGGTGGAGAGGGTATATCCGTCCTCCCTCTTGACAAGTGATCGGCAAATGACGACCGGTGAATGGAAATATGTAATATAAATGCGGGAACTACCCGACATATCGACAGTGCGATTAGACGTGTAGTTAGAATGTGAAAATGAGTAAAATTATCAATTCATTTAAATAATAAACTAATAATGTCCAGTATCAGCGGGAATAAATGTATGATACATTAATTTTTCAATTAAAATTACGAAATTTGAGTATTACGTCGTATTTAAAGATTCTTAGTAAATACAACAAATAGTTATTTATCAGTGACAATCCATAAATCTGTGCCCCCCACCATGGATTAATATTCCTTGAAATTAGACCTCCTGCCATGTGGGGGTTGCAAGGATGACCTGTAAGACTCTACTAGTTTAGTTACCTTGAAGCTGATGTAAGGCTTCTTGATATTTCTTATAATTATTTCCAGGCCAGTTAATTTTAATTGTTACACAATCAATTGCTATAACCATATTATTCTCTCAATCAAGTTTGCAAAGAATAACATTATACATGCTATATCAGTATTCTTGCTAATACTAATTTTAAGTTCCTCCAATCATCAGAAGATAAATAATAAATTTTAAATGACTTCAAGGCTAGGGAAACCCTGTGTTTTGAAAGGCCATCCTTGATTTTGACTAGTTGTTGGTCAAATTCATATTTTTGAAACTGTAAGAAACGATACTTGTTTATCAAAATAATATCCAAACTGTGCAAATCTTATCTAACTGTTGAGCATTGATATAAATAAAAAAGGTAATTAAAATGAGTTAAATTTGACTACTTTTTATAATAAACGATACCACCAACTATTCCACTTTAAATATAATTATCATACCTATTTACATGATTTCTGTTAATAAAAATATTTGAGTTGTTAAGAATGGAAACAATATATAATAATACTGTACACTGCTTATAATTCTATGGAGTACCATTTATTATTTCTTGTCTGAGTGCATTTATAGAGCATACCACTTTTATTTGAGTTTCCACAAGTAATATTCCATTTGACATATAAAATGAAACTTACTACTACTGATCACTCAAATGTGTCACGAATCTTGTGGTAACTTCTTATTGATATTTCAGATGACACAATTTTCAAAGCTATAGTAAATCATCAATGGAAATCTTTTATGGTTAATATTCTATACTAAAAATTAAAAGAAACCAGCATTGATATGATCTATGCATGAAATGCATATTATAGTTTTCTTGATACAAAGAGGATTTTTTGCAATTAACATTAATGTACTTATTATATTTATGCAATCTAATATTTACTAGGTTTATACAATTTCATGTTAAAAATGATGAGTTAAATTTAATAATATTAAAGGCAACTATTGATATTAAATTATTTTCCAGTGCTGGGGTAACTGAACTAATTACGAGGAAGAAAAACTGAGAAATAATGTGTTCTGAGGAAGAAAAACCAGCATATATTCCCAGGAAAGAAAACTGGGTAAAATAAGCAATTTTTAATGAATTTATATATACATATTTAACTGTAAAATAAATAAATTTTATGCTCTTTCATTTAATAACTAGCAGAAAATTTTACAATCCCACAAAATATGATTTTGATCATTTGGCCAGGATACTAGATTATCAAGATGCAGGACCGTCTTACAAAAAATGAAGGGTCAATCTATCCTTTTGCCTTCATCTTACATATATATTATTTTATTTTCTTATGATAAGCAAAATTGTCTTGATCTTCTGAAATATATTTTTCTCTCAAAAGATCAACAAATATTTTTCCTTAATTTCTAAAACATTCAAAATTTCTAATAATGCTTTCATACATGTATTGCATTTTGAAAATAAGTGAATTTCAATAAATTCAAACTTGGTGAAAGTATGATGCATAATACTTTTGTAGTTTATATTAATATTTAATAATAAATTCATGTTGGAATACCATGTTTCTGTTCTGTATGAGTTATTATGATATTAAATAAAAAGTTCAATTCCAGTATTAATATGAGAAAAAATACTGTAAAAATTATTCACACATTTTAAAAAGGCAACATTTGCAATGCCGTAGTTGCTAGGAGGAATTGAAATGGTATGACACAAATTAATCTTTTATACTGGCATTTCATTGGGAGTTCTTAAATGACAATGTTAAAAAATGCATGTAAATTACTAATGAAATTGGTAAAAAAACATGGTAACCACAGTATCTTTCCTCCATTTCAAATAATTTTTAACCACATATGTAAATTAAAAGATGTATAAACCAAAAATGATGTTCTTATGAATTCCAATTCTGCTAGTGGTCTTTGAAAATAACAAAAATTAATATAAATGATGATGAAATATGGTAAAATAAAAATGAAACTGCATCTATTCCATGGCCCAAATCAAATGAGGGCTCCTCATAGAATCATCTCACAAGTCATTAAAATATCAGCAAAAAAAACTGTTATGCTGGTGTTTGAGAAAGCAGTGGAGATAGCTGCAGCAAGAGAGAAAGCATCCCATAACGTGGAGTTGTGCAGCAAGATGGCGGAGCATGAAGAGACCGGAAGCCAAGGCGGTGGGAATGGCATCCACTTAGTTAGTTGGGAAGGAGCACACGAGCACATGGGACAGGAAGCGATCGAGGGGGGACCGGAAGTCTACAGGGTGAGGCAAAGAAGAACGGGAGAGAAGGACGACAGAATCCAGAAGCATCGAGGGGCTCGAACTCGGGAGAAAGGTGCTACTGCTGTGGGCGCGAAGACCATAGGAGCAGCGGATGCAGATTTAAGTCCTATAGATGTGACATCTGCAAGCAGACCAGTCATCTCAAGGCAATGTGCAAAAGGAGAGGTGACAACGTGGGTAAGAACGTTTTTCACCACGTGTTCTCCGAAAGCAATCCTGACGATAGTGTTAAAACAGGTCAGCTTAGGGTAACCGACAGTTTTGGGTTAGTCGAAGAGGACTTCTTGCCACTATTTAGTGTAAAAAGCTCATGGATCGGCAACAAAGGCCCTTGGTTCACAAATGTTACTATCGAAGATAAAGGCATTAAAATGGAAATTGATACGGGTTCAGCCATTTCCACGTTGTCAGAGGACTTTTTCCTAAAGAAATTTGAGAATATTCCCATTCAGAGTACCCATGTTAAACTAAAATCATATGCAAACACTATAATTCACCCTAGGGGAGTCGCGTGGGTAAAATTGAATCACAAGAACGATAATCTCAAGTTACCACTTTTCATCATCAAAAATGGGGGTCCACCACTACTAGGGAGAGATTGGTTCAGGAAGTTAAAATTTGTCGAACCAGTAAACAACATTCAGCTGAAAAAAAATTTGGAAGTTGACAGTTTGTGGGAAAGATTCAAAGGACTGTGGGATGGAGGACTTGGGTCTTTTAACAATGGAGAAGTTAAGCTATATTTAAAGGAAGATGCAAGACCAATCTTCTGCCATCCTAGAGCCTTGGCATTCGCGGTAAAGAGTAGGGTAGAGAGAGAATTGGACAGACTGGTGCAGTTGGGAATACTTTATCCAGTAGAATTTAGCAACTGGGCCACTCCTATCATTCCCGTACCAAAGAGAGAAGGCAGTGTCAGAATTTGTGGGGATTTCAAAATCACAGTAAATCCTCCATTAGAAATAGAGCATTACCCACTGCCTAGGGTGGAAGAACTGTATACAAAATTGCAAGGCAGTGAAAAGTACTCCACAATAGATTTCTCCCAAGCCTACCAGCAATTGACTTTAGAACCCGATTCCCAAAAACATTGCACCATCAATACCCATAGAGGACTTTTCAGGTACGGTAGACTTCCATTTGGTATAGCATCTGCTCCCGCAATATTTTAGAGAGTGATGGACCAAGTAGTACAAGGCTTAGAAGGGGCTGTTTGTTTTCAGGATGACATGATCATCACAGGTAAAAACGATACAGAATGCCTGAAAAATCTGGAGGCAATTTTAGACAGGTTAAACAAAGCAGGGTTAAAAGTGAACAGGAATAAATGCTGGTTAATGCTTGAGTCCATAGAATTTCTAGGGCATACGATTAACAAAGATGGGCTTCATGCTTCAAAAAGCAAAGCTGAGGCCATAGTAAATCACCTGTACCTCAGAATGTGTCTCAGTTAAGAGGATTCCTCAGATTAGTGGAATACTATTCAAAGTTTTTGCCAGGTTTAGCCACAACATTGTCATCATTGTTGGGATTACTCAGAAAGGAATCTAAGTGGCAGTGGACCAAGGAATTTGATGCTGAATTTCACACAGTCAAAAACTCTATCACATCTAAAAGGTCCTAGCTCATTACAACCAATCCCTGCCAGTCATACTGGAGTGTGACACATCCCCATATGGATTGAGAGCAGTCATTCTCCATAAGTTCCAAAATGGAGAAGAGCAGCCTATTGCCTTTGCCTCTAGGTCATTAACCAAAGCAGAGAGGAATTATGCTCAGATCGACAGAGAGGCCTTGGGTATTATTTTCGGAGTGAAAAAATTCCATCAATATCTTTATGGAAGGCATTTCATATTAAGAACAGACCACAAACCTCTGATCTACATTTTTGGAGAGAAAAATGGTATTCCTCAATGGCAGCTAACAGGTTGCAGCAGTGGGCAGTCATTTTGCAGGCATACAATTACAAAATAAATCATATCAAAGCAGCAGAGAATAGGTTGGCCGATGGGTTGTCTAGGCTACCATTGCCTGTAAAAGAGGATAGCTGTGAGGAATTCTCATACTTAACTTTAGGGTAAATGGAATTTTTACCAGTCAAGGCAGACACCAACAGCTGGGAGTCTAGGGTGGATAGCGAAATAAGTAGGGTTATAGACTTCTGCAAGTTTGGGTGGCCATCAGTAATGGGTGAGGAATTTAAACCTTTCTTTTGCAGTAGGAATGAACTCACTATTGAGCAGGGTTATGTATTATGGGGAAACAGAGTTGTGATCCCAAAGTCAATAAGGCCAAAGATACTGGATGAGCTACATTCAAGCCATTCAGGTACTGTAAAGATGAAATCCTTGGCTAGATCATATGTTTGGTGGCCCAAAATAGACCATTCAGTAGAATCCCTTGCCAAGTCTTGTCAATCGTGTCTGGTTCACAAACTAATGCCCAGCAAGGTCCCAGTCAAACCATGGAGTTGGCCCAAGAAACCATGGCAGAGGTTGCATATAGATTTAGCTGGGCCCTTTCAGGACAAAATATTCTTAGTAGTGGTGGACAGTTATTCAAAATGGCCTGAAGTAAAGGAATTAAGGAACGGGAGAGCTGAGGAAATTATTTCCCAACTGAGAGATTTGTTTGCAACATTTGGACTTCCCAAAGTTGTGGTAACTGACAATGGTTCTCCTTTCACATCAGCGCAATTTGAATCCTTTTGCAGAATGAACCACATAGAGCAGAGAAATTCTCCTCCCTATCATTCAGACACCAGCCGAGAACTTAGTTAAAGTCTTTAAGTCAAAAATCAAAGCACTATTGCACTCCAAGATTCCTTTACATACTGCTTTACCTCGGCTTCTATTTAATCTTAGGATCACACCTCACGTAACCACAGGGGAAGCCCCAAGCATTCTGCTGTTAGGCAGAACACTTAGATCACGGCTGGCATTATTAAAGCCAAACATTCGAGATATGGTCCACAAACAACAAAGAGCTCAAGTGAACAACCAGGTACGCGAGGCCGTGAGATCTTTTGGTGAGGATGACAAAGTGATGGTAAGACAATATAAAGGGGAGAGGAGGGGACAATTGGGTAATGGGCACCTTGGTACCAGAAATTATAAAGTACAGACAGAGGGAGGTTTTGTGTGGCACAGGCACATCAATCAGATAAGAGGGGGAGGCCAACTTGGTTCAGAGAAAGATGAAGACGGTGAAGTGGGTGAGAAAGACAGTGAAGTGGGTGCAGAAAAAGCAGCAGCACATGTGAGGAGATACCCACTGAGATTTTGTAAACAAAGAAAAAAAATGAACCTTTAATGTTTGCCCAACTTGGACCAAATTTATGCATTTTATGTGTGTATCTTTTGTATATAACATATTTTTTATATAGATGGAACATTCTTTTTGTTTTCTCTCCTTCATGTTTTTTTTCTTCTTTTTGTGGGAAGGGAGGAGTGTAGTATACTAAACAACGGTGCCTGCGTGCACTCATTTGTTTGTACATAGCGCTTGTATGCTTTCACTTGTTTTTGCAATAAAAGAGCAACGCAGCAGCATTGGTTTCAGTTGCGTGCCGAAGCTCACTGGAAGCACTTCATTTGAAAGAGACACCACAATCTCACAAGTCATTAAAATATCAGCAAACAAAACTGTTTTCCTAATGGATTAAGAATAAACTTCTTAAGCAAATTCTGAGTATTTGAGCAACAATGGAAATTTTAAGCAACAATTAATTGATGATACAATATTAAGAAAAGTGAGCTTTGTTGATTTTATTCTTCATTTATCAGTAGCAACTAAAGATAACATTTCTACTTTCACGAATAAATGCTTAGCAATTTTTCAATTAATATTATCTTTGAAACTTAAAGAATTACTTTGAATTCAAGTTAGATTGCATTGTAGAATGTACAGCTATTAATATGCTATATATAGAATCTTTGAATTGGGAACTATAATGATAAAGAGGGAAGGAGATAGACTAAGGATGAATTATTTAAATGGTTTAACTCCCTTTGTTGCTTAAGTTGATAAATTAGACCATTCATCAAGAATACATGTATTTTTCCCAGCCAGCCATCCCCAAATATTGTAAACAGACATGCCTTAAACATTTTAAGAAACAGAAAATATGCATCCCTTTTCAGGACTACAGTTAAATTACATGTTGAATAATGGCAATTATTTTATATTGTAGCCTTCCTCAAATAGAATCTTAACAGGGATTCATTTATGTTGTATTTCATCATAGCAGAAGTTTTAACTCCTTTGGACCCATCTATTTCAAATCTTTCTTCCATATTTTATGAATATCAGTATTTAAAATGCCAATAAGCTGAAAGTCTACACTTCCACTTACCCCAATCAGGTTAATTCACCTGCTTTCTACAATACTACATTCTTCAAATTAAAAAAAAATAATTTAAACTTTGGAAAAGTAGTAAAATGCAGCCACGTAACTATTAAATAATTAAGATAACTTTAATAGCAGAAGCACAATGAATTGTTATCCAGAATTTACAGACTGATCTTATGTGAAAACGTTTAAGAACATAAGTTAAAAAATATGACTCTCTCTTAGTCTTTAGCAATTATAAAATTAAACCATCTTGTCACTCACTTTCAAAAAGCAATTATTTAACCCAGAAATATTAGCCAGTGTTATTAGAAGAAGAAAGTAACCTAGCAATTGTTTTTCTAAGTTAAAAATTATTTTTACTGCAGAAAAAATAATTTTATTCATGTTTTTATATCCTAACTGTATTTCATTCTCATATTCCCACAAGCCCACCAAAGAAATGTATGTGCGTAACCATTAATAACATGCATAGACAAGATTAGAACAGACCAATATCATTAGCATTTTGTGAATATTTTGAAGCTATTCAGATTGAAACAGTCAAAGCCATTAATTCAACATCTCTTTCAGTTTTGAAGCAATTTGGACAATTATTGTTACATTTCAAACACACAGACATATACTCTCAGTTTACTATTTATGAAAATTACATAGTTTAACCAATGAAATGTTTAAGAACACATGAAAGGCATATAATTTTCAAATATTATACATTATATGAGGAGTGAAATCATAAAATTTCAGGGAAATTGATACATAATACTCAATAACAGCATTGATAATATAATGTAATAAACATTTAGAAAGGAAGAATGAAATAATTTCTGACAGTACTAGAAGGTATGTCAGAAAATCCTAAGATTTTGAAAGTACAGGTTATTATATATATTCTCATGAAGCCAAGTTGTAACACAAGATATTCCTCTTCAAATACCTGTTGGTTGTGTAAGTAAATGGGATCATTTATGCTCCATCTGACATAATTCATAGATTATCACTTAGTTCATTTCAAGACATTGGTGGCTATTTCACACGAAGAAATTTATAATTTAATTTGGGCTTTAACAGCATTATATTGTCAGTTTTTTTGACAAGATCTAGAAATGATCCTAGAAGAGAAAAGAAATAAATTTTCTCCTGAATTTATGAATTATGTTTTCATTTTTGGTTTTGCCTCGATTCAATTCGGTGAACTAATGTTATAATTACTTGAAAGATAAATTGGTTAAGGGAACAACTATATGTCATGGAAAATGTAGTTTCTAGTTTTAATGGTATATGAATTCCCAGAAACAATACTGAAAGGAAACTATACAAGAAATATTGGCTCATACAATTTTTACTGAAGGTTGTATACATAATGCTACCATCAGTAAGTTGAAAAGCCAAAAAATACTATCTGGTGACATAAAAATAGGCAACTGTTGATTGAGAATGAGTTTTTTTAGATTAAATAACTTCATTCACAAATAAACGTTTCACTTGTAATTACTACAAATAATATAATGGCAATGCTAAAAACAATTCAATAAACAAAGTTTAATAGTACCTTTATTATCCCATTTTCAAATAAAAATGATAATTTTTATATATAGCAAAAGTAATAGTCACTATATTATCTGTCTTGTTTAAAATGTCTAAAAATGAGATATAATAACAAATATATGATTAATTGATAAATGTTTTTAAGGAAAATGGTAAGGGAATTTCAAAGAAACTTAGTACACATTTCAAGATATGACAAATATTTTGGACAAATCTTGTTAAACCTCTTGATATGTTATATAAAACGATTTTTAATTATACAGGATAAAGGAAATATTATTTTTTTCTATGAGTAATAAATGATTCAAAATATTCACCAAAATTTCTCTTAAGAATTCCTAATATCAGGATGGTTTATGGATAAATGTGAATTTGAATAAAGCCTATCAGTTACAGTGACAGAGCTAATCTCTTTTAGCAGATATATTTCACATGATTTATGCATAGAAATTAATTTTCTTCCCATAACAAACAAAGTTGACTCTTAGCATGTAATTGGATGGAAGTAACAAACTGAAAATGCAATTAATGTTAAAGACATATGACAAATATGAATACCTATAAATGTTGTAAATAAAAAAGTTGAGAAATTTGGAAAGTAAAATCTACTTTTAGGAACAGACAGTTTACATTTGATTTTTATTGCAACAAGAAAATAATTTTGTCTGCATTTTTATAAAGAAAACAATTTATAAACAGCATTAACGCAGAAATTTAAATACAGAAAACCTCCATTCCCAGGAAGAAAATTGACAATTAATCCTTGATTATTAGAAAAAAAGAATGAGCAATATTTTGTTGCATTACCAGCATGCATAGATGGTTATAATAATTTGGTCACTATTTTTATATCGTACAAAAAACGTTATGTTTCAACATTCAAATACTTAATGGCAATGCACATTTTATATTTAGCTACGGCAAAATTACTTGACACTCACAAATATATGCATTAATCAAAGGTTTCAATCCAAGCTAATTGTTCTCTTTTAGACAATCCTCATATCAGGCATGCTAATTATTTTGTAAATGAAACTGCATGAAATAAAAAATGTGCCAGATAAAATAAACTTCTTGAATATATACTTTGAAATGTTTTACTAATGTTTGTTATAAACAAAATATATGGAATGTTACTTTATGTGATTATGACACTTATAATAAACAATAAGGATGCTCTGGCACATTACTTTCTCCTGCAAAAATTTTCAATGCATCAAGACAATTATTAAGTATAACTTTTCCACATAACACCAATTATTGATGAAGCATAGATGACTTTATGGGATGACACCATGTATGATTCGATCATTAAGATCTGATTGCTAGCCATTCAAGTAAATTTGAATCGTTCATTTGGTGAAAGAAAGTAAATTCAGCAACCACAATGGTTTCATTTAAATAAGTAAATAGATTCAATTATTTTAGACTAATCTGAGACGGCAATTTTGCTCAACTTTTTATTTTCACTTGAGTAAAAAACAGATTTAGCCACTGGATTATGTTTTGTGAAACTAGTCGATCTATTTTCATGGTTGCTGATGAAAATCTAAACTTCAGATAATTAAAAAAATAAGATGCATTTCTGACTATGTTCTCAGACATAGAGAGAACCAAAATGTAGGCATACACTCAAAATTCTCAAATCTCATCCACACGCACACACATGCACGCACAACCATTGCCTCGGCGCGACTGGTGAGCAGCAGTTTTTTTTCAATTAATGTAGAAAAAATTTCAAAATAAAAAATACCTTTGCATATTGGCTATTTTTAATGCTATATATCCCTTTCAAATCCTTCAAACCATCCATCTGCCCCTTTGGCAGCATTCAATAGAGTGTGGAATGTTTTAGTTGTGTTGTTATCGTTATATGTTTGCAGACATAGAGAGCCAGGACATTTCTCAATTTTTTTTCCATTCCCGATGGCCACTCTTTAGTCTCTGATGGTATCTGCAAAGAGTTCTCTTCAGTTCCAATTACAATCCACTTCCCCCATTCCTTTATTGTATAGACTCTCGTCATATATATTCATCGATTTGTTTTGATCCACTGAGTCACTCCTGCCACTCTCAGCCCTTAGTCTACATCTACCCATTCCCTTCTTCCCCTACCTCCTTCCCCTACCTCCATCCTCTTTAATCTTCCTTTTACCTCACAGCTTTCTGTACCAGAAGAGAAAGTGGTCTCCGTCGTTTATCAGCAGGTCATCAACTCCTTTTAACGAGAAGAAAAAACAATTAATCCCTTTGTTCGTTCTTTCTGCAGTACAAAAAAATCACATTCACAATTTCAATTTGGTGTCTGAATGGCAGGAATTATTAGGATAAAATAGACTCAGTTCAGCTCAGAAATAAAGCATGTCCCAAAAACTTGTTTCAAAGATTCAGTATGTTATTAAAAAAGAATTGTACATTGAAAAAAAACCTCATCGATTTAGAGATAGTATAATAACCATTGGAAGATTCGAATCCAATCACAAACCTAAAGAGTTATATGATAACAGACATAACAACGTAAAATAAAGAAGCATCACACTAATATAACATGGCTCAAAAAGCTTTCAATTGTTAAAATGTCTAACATAAGTAAATCACTCCTTCATAAAAAGGATACTCTCGTTTATTTGTTGTAAATAGCATAAAATAAATACACACACAAAAAACAAGCATAGTTTAATCTATTTCAGAAACTTCTTTGGCAATGGTTCACTGTGGCTGATCTTATGCAGTTCTTTGAGATAGTTAGTCAAAGGATAATTAGCACTTGAGTTTTTTTATATTCACATCTGAGTGGAGCTGCATATTTAATAAAATTGGCAACCCAAAAACAGTACAGAAACAGGAGTGATATGAAACAAAAATGAAAGATGTTGCATTTTCAGCAGTCGCAATACACAATTGTGGATGTTTCTTGAGCTCGGTGTTTCTATTAGATAAAATATTTCGCACACCTTTTTTGGTACTGGTCGGTTATACGCCCACACGCAATTAATTACAATTTTATTTATAGTTGCTAACTAAATGCAATTATTTATTAGTTTTATTAATAGTTACCATTTCTAATAATAAAGGATTAACCTTTTGAATCCAATTCTAATGAAAGGAATGTCATAAAGATGTTTGGGCACTACTTTACATGGGTACCCCCCTACTACAACTTGTAAACAAAATGATAAAAAACAAACGGCACTACTGTAGTTGGGTCCCCCCCCCCCCCCTCTTGCTCGGGGTTTGGGGGCGGAACCCCCATAAAATAAATAATAATAATAATTATCTGACTGGCCGGTCTCAACATTTACAAACCCAATCTCCGGACAATGTGGAGGGTTTCTTTGGTTCCAAGTGAGGCGAAGGGCACGGAAGCGCCCGGAGACGACTACCCATTACAACAAAGTGAGCCGAAGGTTTGTCAATATATCCTTTCAATGTGGGAGAACGATGAAACTTAAAAAACCGTAACATGGACATACTTACGGGAATTAAAGTTTTTTAACTCATCCATTATTCTATTTTACCTTTGTTTTTCTATGTATATACCGTGTGGACGTATAACCGACCAGTACCCCTTTTTTAAATACCTCCTAAAACTCCAATATGCACTAAAGGCAATAAAAGGAAAGTTTGTGCCAATCTTAACCCAGAAACTTGATATAATAAAACGTTTAGAGAAAAGTGAGAACCGCAATGTTTTAATGAAAGAGTTCAATGTCAGTTCTTCCACTATTTATGACATTAAGTCACAGAAATCACAGTTAATGAAATTCATTATGTCTTCTGAGACAACTAGAAAAGTTGAATATCAGCGCACACACTTCATAAATAGAAACTTGAGCAATTGGATAATGGTATTTATGAATGGGTTTCTATAAAGCATTCCAAGGGAGCCCCTATTTCTGGACTAATTTTTATGAACAAATGGAGATTAGTGAACTGTGTGCATTTTCAGATGGATGGCTAACACGTTTTAAGATCAGATGTTTAGATGTTTCGGGTGACAAAAAATCGGCCGACCAAGAAGCTGCTGATAAATTTTGCGACATTTTTCAAACATTAGTTAAGGAATATATAACTATCCAACATGTTTAATTGCATTATTTTAATATTTACTAACTACCAGCGTTGCCTTAACCATTGGGCTAAATGAGCTATAGCCCAGGGGTGCCACTCATAAATATTTTTTATTATTATTTACATAATTAATTTGTATATGATGAGACACTAACTTCCTTACGTATAACTTCTGCTTTGTCACATTTTTTCATTGACTGTGTTAGATTAGATATTCGCACAAACAATAGTACAGACATAAACATCCGTGTCATTCGGCGATGGCACTATTGCAGCGCCGCCGTGGTACTGAAATTAGTGGGAGGAGCTTGTCTCGGCAGTCAATCTGGTGCTGAGGAACCCTCATCCCACTCTCCCAAAGCCGAGACCAAAAAATCCCTATGAACATAGATTGAGTACATATGGCATCTTTTCATACTGAATTTCATATTATCAATTGAATCAGAATTTGTTGAAAATATTGATTGTGCAGAAATTATCAACCAATTTGCCAAAAGTAAATGTAGAAAGAAGTACTTTTAAGATATTTTTTTATTCATAAACTGCATTATTATTTGAGTCTCTAATTTGTTTTTTATATTTTCTATTTTTTTGTTTTAATAAAAATGTGTATTGTTTTCATTTATGATTAATAAAATCGATATGTATTTACGTATTTACTTTTACATTAAAAATTAATAACCCCACCCCACTATAAGAGGGCGTATCAAGTTACTAGCCCAGGGCGTCCAAATGTCTTAAGACAGCCCTGCTAACTGCACTGTATGTAATTGTGTCATGATTGTGTGTCACTATTTGCTTCTCTTTTGTTTAATATCAATTTGCCTCGAGAATTTCTGTTAATACATTGTGTTGGGTGTGGATAATTTCACTCCTTTTCTCAGACAAGGAAACAATTTTTTTTGCCGTAAAATTCTAAAGGTTGGACAAAGTTAACCCTTACCTCACGTTGTTATTAGAACAAAAGAGAAGTTTATAGCGATAGGAATACAAGACATTCCATACGATGTAATGCAGTTATTAAATATTAAAATATTGCAATTAAATGTGTTGAATACTTGTATCTTTGAGATTCATTACTTCCACGAATGCCAAGAAATTATTTAAGAAAAATTGAGTAGAGTACCTAGTCTACAGGTTAGCAATACTAAGGTGAATGTACAGTTCTGCATTTGTTCCTTATTTTGGTATCCAAATGCTTTATTGAAGCCTATCCAATAAAACTCTCAAGCAACCGGAATATTCACTTAACCGGAAAATCCAATTCCCCGGGCATTCCGGATAACTGGGAGTTTACTGTAATATGTTAAATTTTATTTTTAAATATTTAAATGTTTAATAAAATGAAATTTGGAATGAAGGAAAATATGCTGGCCTTCGATAAATTATCTCTAAATCTATTTCAATGATAGAAAAATAAATATTATTATTATGTACTTACAATGTGACTGGTACTTATGTTTCTTTGCTTAGAGATATCAATGAGGCATTTCAAATGCCCTCATCCTTATATTTGCAAATAGGTAAATGTTAAAATTCTTTGAAATTTCTTTTACTAATTATTAATGCATTTTTGCACTAAAATAATGATCTTCAAGAATTATAATAATAGCATACATGAATTTAACTTGATTTAAGGTTTCATCTTCCGTTTAGAATTTCATAAATATCCACAAGTAAGAAGAAATCATACAATAATTTAAATGGTCAACGAGATTGGTGAGCATATAAATAAATTGATGTAAAAAATACTCAGTGAGGGATTTAAAATCAAACCTTTGCTAACTCGGAAAATCCACAAGCAACGGACTACAGCAAGGCAATCCTCTGTAATATGGTGTTGAAACTGTAAAGCATGTACTACTCAAACTATTTCTCTAGATTGGTTTGGTTGTGATTTCTGCCCAGATGTTAAGCAGTACTGTGAGAGTCATGATCTTCCAAAGAAAGCACTATTATACCTCTACAATCCCCTTAGTCACTCAATCCACCTTGAGCCATTAACAACAAGAATTGTGTAGTGTTTCCTCCACTTCCATGTTGGATATTGCATTGAAAGTACATTAATGTTTTTGTAAAAGGTTATTGTAGAAATGAGTAAGGCTATTCAAATAGTTTATTGTGGAATCATTTTCATCGTAAGAACGTATCTTCTGTGTATTAGATGAGCTAGTCAGTCCTGTTGTTCACTGTTTGTCAGAACCCTAAGAAAATGGTACAAACAAAATCCTGGTATAATCTTAGTTATCCCATATATCGCAATCCCTCATCTACTTCACCTTTCACTTTCAATAAATTATTTTTAAAAAACTATTTGGTAAATGTATAAAGAAGGTGCATGTTTTTCCACTTTGGTGTGATGATTTTGATGTTATATTTTCAGGGAAATTTATTTTTTACAAAAAATATGGTAGTACCAAGCAGTTGATAACATTTTCCAAAGGGCACATGCAAAAAAAGTTTGAACAGCAATGCTCTAAGGAACACATCCACAATGGATAGCAAGGACTTACTATATGCTGGTTTAATAAATGCAGGAAAATGAACATATGCCACAATGGTGACAAGTAATACATAAAAATTCATAACATTTTAATTACCTATACAGTGGGCCCTCGACTTACGATGCTAATTCGTTCCGATAAACGCATTGTATGTTGGAAAAACGTACGTCGAACCCTGAAATCTAGGTAAAATCTCTAATTCGTACAGAGATCCTTAGATTTCAATTTTTTTGCACTTAAATAAGGCTTTTCCCATGAAAATAGTTATTTTATGTAGGATTACATATGCTTTTACATATATGTGTATAATTAATAAAATATTACAGAAATAAATAAATAGAAATACATGTGCGTCATTTTCGTCACAGTATGTAATCTTTTCGATTTCAATGGATTGGCACTGCAACTTAATATCTTTTAACTACTGCGGCACTCAGATATGGGATCCTGTTACTTTACCATACTTTTGGTTTTCTACTTTGTGTCTTTCTATGCTGAGAAGTCTTGGGACATAAAAAGGACCTTTCGTCATTGTAGCCTCAGATATAATGTCTTTCGTCGTGGGTTTTCCTTGCAACTTTGTTTCTTTTCGCTGTACGTATTTGTATAGGTGGCAGCAAATGAGTTAAGACAAAAACAAAGGAGGCTATAGAACAATTTAAAAGACACACGTGATTGACGGGTCAAGAACTAATAATGCGTGTTGATTGTCCATCGTATGTCGCAGTTTCATCGTATGCCGATACTACATGGAAGCATGGGAGGCTCATCGGAAGTCGAAAAACCATATCACGAGGTCATCGTAAGTCAAGGACCCACTGTATAATAATTTAATATGATAATTTTCAATTATGGACTCTATAAAAATCTTTATTTCCTTATGTTCATCATAACTAAGTGAGACTGCTTCCCAACCATTTATTACTCTGCATAATGAAAAAAAATAATTGGTGAATTAATTCTGAATTTTACACAGGAAAGCTAAGAGTTAAACAAATTAACAAATTTCTTATTTGAGATTAATTAAAATAGTTTCTGCACTAACCTTTCGGTGAGAGTTGGTGGTGGGAGGGTGGGATGCTGGGATCTGGAAGTGCAGGCAGTCGGTACAGCAGCCAATAACGATGGGCAGCTGGTTGCTCTCGATATCCATGAATTGTGTGGATATAGTGACCATTGGGCCAAGTGGAAGATGAAAATCTGAAAGGAAAGTAAGTCTTTATTAGAACCTTCTATCGGTGATTCACCATGATGATGACTGCCTTGTAGATTATGGCTATTAAAGATTTGTATTTAGTAAAGAATGATGCAGCATTAAAAAACAAATATAGGCGACTCCCGAGATTCCACCGTTCGAGATTCGACAAATTCAAGATTTCGACACAGCCGATCAAATTGGGAACTACCTACTTTATGCGGACTAATTTTCACAGAGTAAACGGTCCCGACCAACCATGCAAGGTTTAGTTTTAGTGTAGACGTAGTCATATCTGCTCTAATTGTTTGAATTTGTGCTGCTTTCACTCTTTTTTCTGTTAATCTTTTATTTAAATTTATTTTATTGATTTATTTATAAATTTATCACTTGACATGGCATCTAAAAGGAAATGTAATAGTGATAATGTAAGTGAATCATATAAAAGAGTGCATAAGACTCATAGTTATGAATTGAAATTAGAAATTTTAAAGCGTGTTGAGAAAGGTGAAAGCCATACTGAAATTGCACGATCATTGGGAATGTGTCGTTCAACTATTAGCACTTATGTGAAACAGAAGGAGAAAATTCTAGAATGTGATAAATTCAGGTAATTAGATAACAACAATAAACAGCTCCCCACCCAATAGCTCCTCTTCTTCCAACTTCTCAATTAATAAACCAAGTCCAGTAAGCGCAGTTGAAAAAGATTTAAGGTATGAAAATATTTTTAATTTTATTGTTTCTTTATTCTTAAGTTATTTTGTGCTTTTTAATAACTTATATTAATTTCGCTGCAGTAAATGGTTGTATGTATAGATAGATGTATGCAGGTATGTTGTGTGACTCGCGCGATCCGGACCGGGCCGTATGCAGAACATATTGCATACATCTATCTTTGAAGTTCGAAACAAAAATCTATTTTTTCCTTTTTAGTGCAAAAAATAAGTTATACATTTAAAATATTTATTATATAATTTATTCATAATTTAATATTGTTGTATTAACATATCAGTAATGTTATTTTATCTTTATAGAATGTGAGGGGAGACTTTTTCCCGAGATGCAGGAATGTATCCCCCGATTATAACATGCAAGTATATGGAAAAACGGCATTCGACATTTGACAATTTGAGATTCGACCACGTTTTCAGGAACGCATCCCTGTCGAATCTTGGGAGTCGCCTGTACTCTTTTGCCATGGATAGACCCTGTAATGTACCTAGAAAATCCGTAGCAATTAAAAAATTTTTAAAAGTCATTACATAGAACTTTTTTACTTTCATAATTAAGTTATATTCTAAATGACAGAAAGAAAAGTATAACCAGGACAAGAAATGAAGAAAACATTCATTTAAAGATAATTTGAAAATACCTGACAGCAAAAGATAGTCTTTTAACGTAATGCTCCACATTTCTAACTGAGTTCTTATCTATGTTCTTAGAAAAGCTTTTCTTTTCCATTGTCAACTTCCTTTAAAATATTGATTCTTTGGATTAATAAAAACTGTACATATTGTTGCTATTTCATTGTTATGATCCATGTTCATGAGAACTAAGAAGTGTTTAATTTATGGAATAGAAAATTCAATTTAAAAGAAAAAAATCTCCATGATATAGAGTAGGATCTAAATGCTCTCTCTAACATGAACAAAGCTAATTTTTTAATGACAGACACCTGTTGGGTTTCAGAACCATAAGGTTGCATTGGCTTTTTTTCAAAGCAGAGAAAGTGAATATTATTTTGTATTTTTTAATGAGAGAAGAAAGGGAAAAGACACAGTTAATATTTTCCCTTGTGCTATTTCATTTTTGTTAACATATCACATAAGACCTCAAACAGCAGTTACTCAAAGCTTTATGTAATGTTTTGGCTTATAAATATGCTACAATAAAAAACTGTCATCAGGCCATTTAAAGTTGCTTGCAATATTGAAAACTATGTAAGACTGAAGTATGCTATAATGAAGAATTTTTACACTATTGGTATAAAAGTTTCAATGGGGATACTACATAATAAATATACAAATATGAAAAGTACATTAAAATAGATTTCATTATAAACAAAATTTTGAAATTTCTCATACAACCAAACAGAAAAGTTTTTATATTTCCATATCTGTTTTGAATTTCATTGAATTCTTTTAAATAACTAGTGGGAATATTATATTTATTATCTGTGGTGTTATGTATAACTTACTGGAATCGCTCATCCTGTTGTGCGGCTTCCCTCATCACACCATAAAATGAGGAGTTCTTTGGAGCCTTGACGGTTAGTGATAGACTCTCAGAAATGTTGGATCCAACCCATAGAGTATAAGTTACCAGAGCATCGCCAATGGGTCCGGTTCCATTTGCAGTTGGCACAGCTTCGGGGACTAGGGAACTCTCAGTTACTGAGTTAGGATGAACAGGCGACTCGAATGCTTCATCATTTTGAATTTCATGGGCAGATGTATGCACACCAGACCCTGAAGCAGGATTGCACATTTATAAAAATATTAATCTTTTTCATTATAAACAAATAGTGGCTAGAAATATTTGTGGGATGCCCTTAAAAATGAAACTGCATAAAATTAACAGCGTATTATTCTTTAAGGATAAATATTCAAGATGTCCCAAAAAACGTTTTAAGTTCAAGCCATCACTGAAACTGTGAGAACTCCCACCAGCTGATCTATTGGCCCACCTTTTTCCAATCAATTAGTTTCCTTTTCTGACAGAACTGATAGGGAAATCATTATAAGACAGTAAAAATTATAGGTTAGGCTCAAAATGTATTGCTCTATTGATGGTTTGCAATAAAAGTAATTAAAAAAAATTGAGTGGAGAAAAAAATGTCATCTCAACACTTACATTTTCAGTAAAAAGAGTTAGGCAATTCTTACATTTGCTGCATATAGAAGTTTGGCAGTTATTAACCCTTTGTTTATCATAATTTGTCCAAAAAGCCATTGTTAATAATTTTATCTTCTTATCAGGGCATGTGGCAAATTCTAATCTAAAATCAGGTATTAATCTATGAACTTAAAAAACACAAAAATTGAAATATTGATGATATAACACTTAATTTAATGTCTCAGAACAATATAAAAGAAAAAATTCCAAATTGTTCGTTAAATACATTCTACATTGTAATTAATGATTGATTTAACTTTCACTCTTTTTAGTCAAATGTTACTTATGTAGCACATCAACATATATATTAACTGAGTAAGGGAAGGCCTGTGTCAGTCTCAACCCGAAGCGAAACTTCCCTTCCACTTTCACTCAGCCATGCTTGAGGGGAAGTGGAGGGGAGGGAGATGCGCAAGGCGGCTTCGAGCCTCAGTGTGCGGGGTGGTGATGCAGGGTGGCAGGCATCGGTGGCACACGAGTCGGGGGGACAAGGGTTGGCTTTGGAGGGCCTTCTTACCATAACACTCCAACAGATCTCCAATTTTGGAGCTGCTCGGGCAGCTAGTCTTATATATAATTTTAGAAGTGTCCATCCATCCCCTACTGTATCTCAAAAACCATTTGCTGTAGAGATGTGTGGGAAACGACGTTTTGTTCCTACTAGATAGGAGGTCCCTGGAAAACTATTTTAATTTTCATAAAGACCCAGGTTCAATCCCAGGGGATGATTTCTGTTTCCCATTAGATAACATGTAAAGATCGATTTTTCGATGTGCACGTCTTCGTTCTTTCGCTGGCCTTGGAGAGGGGTGGTTAGCATGTCTAGATCCCATTGTTAGGGTCACAGGTTCGAATCCAGCTGAGGGCATGGTCATGTGTTTCGTCCATGTTATTGCTATTACGATATTCAGAGGAACTGGCCTTGTGCTGTTTCAGAATTTTTGCCATTTACTAAATAAATGAAAACTAGAAAAAATTGATTTACGATTTTCAGATTTTAACTGTTTCGAAGGAAAATGACTAAGGTTTCTTCTTGTATTCATCAAGTTTCGCATTCAGTTCGATACCGCTCGAATTTTGACAGAAGTTACATTTTTGTGAGGAATCTTGGGCTCATTTCTGGAGGTTGCCATGGTGACCATGTCATTGTCCACCCACAAAATGGTGAGATTGAAACCTGCAAACCTTACATTGGTAGCCAAAGACACTAAAATCCCATACCAGGAAAATGCATTATTAGAGTTAAATGTGAATTATTGAGATCAACGACAGTTATTACACACCTCTAATTTTTTAAATAAATTAATTGAAAAATATCCGTGCAATCATTGCATGGGTACAGCTAGTACCTCTAAATATTCGACGGTCGTAAGTGAACAGGGTTCAGGATATCATTATTGAGGAATATGTTTACCTTCGTTACATAAACTGTTTAACGCAAGCGGACACATTAAAAAGTGAACGAAATTTTATTCTTTTCCCTTATATTAGCAAAATTATCTACAGTCAGTTCCCTTTATGATGAAATCACAGTAGTGAAACATTAACATAAAATCTTTAAATTAAATTTATCGTCTTAATTTATTAAACAGATGTAACAGCTATGTTATGTTTTGAAATGTGAATATTTATTTATAATGTTGCGACAAATCATTCATTGTTGAGAAATCATAAATCATATGTTTCCCTTCGTTATGTAAACTGTTTAATTAACGTGAGCGGATACATATATAAGTTTAAAACAGTTATAAAGTAAAAATACGAAATCCAAGTTTTTTTCCATTAGATTAGAAAATTACTTAAGGTACGGTCAATTCTCTTTATGTTTGTATTTTTTTTGGCATTGGCAAGATGAACGCAACAGAATTATGTAGAAAAAAGCACACTTCTTTCGCAAAAAATCAAGACTCTTCGAACGCATTAAAACAATTTTTTTGCATGATTTGAATTTAATTTTAAATAGAAAAGTAGCGGGGCATTATTTGTGTAAAAATTGTGATGTGTTTGTATAATAAAGACTAAAATAAATAAATTGAAATTAAATAAAGCCAATGCAAATTTTACTTTGAGAAAGCGATATTTGTTTTTATTAGCTTTTTTACTGTGTTCCTGATACACTTTTTATCACATTTTAATGCTTTCATCGCAGACCTTTTCGTATGCAAATTTTTGTTTATATGGTGAAAAAAGTTCACAAGGCAACTTTTGGGCAGTTTTGTTTTTAATTTTAAACGTAACCTATGCATGCATTAAAAAAATAATTCCCATCCTAGGACGGGCAGGTACGCTAGTATATAAAAAATACAAAAAATATTAAAAGTTCGTGAAAAATAAAGTTTTTTTCCAAGTAATTTTTTCTAGATAAAAAACACTAGGATAAATTGACGTCACAAAGCAGAAATTTGGATGTCAATACCCATTTATTTCGATAATGACATCCCGGTATCTCACCGTGTCGCGATGACTCTGTGTGATCAGCAGCCGGAAGCGGTGGTGCTAGAAGACCGAATCCTGGAGCAGTTCCCGGAAGTAGAGGTGAAGGGGGGCGTGGAGGGGAGGGGCAGGTAACATTCCTCACTGCTCCCAAGCCTCCTCTGCCGGCCAAAGCAAGCGCCGCCTCCGCTGTTGCAACCACATCCCCTCCACCAAATGAACCGTCGCTTCCCTGATGCGACAAGAGGGAGATAAGGGCAGCTGTGCGGTTCCACGAAGTTCCTGTTGGGCTCTCTGGGGTCAGGTGGTTCCATGATGGTTCTTCTTCCCACGTGGCTACCAATGCCTGAAAATAAGAGCACAATTTATCGATGTGCACTAGTGGCAAATCCAAGGAGGGGAGGGGGCGAACGGATAACCTCAATGCACTCTCCTGGGTGCATTTCAAAAACCCATTATGAGCAAAATTCACTGGTTTGCTGCTGATTAAGTCCGTAGGCAGGATTGGCCCAAGGTACTTGCTCAGAGTGCCATAATCTAGGGATTGCTTTCCCGATAAATAAATGTTGTTTGACTATATATAAGTATAACCACATAAGAAGTGGCATATCATATTTGAACAAATCAGGACAGTCAGTATATGAAAAATGAATGGCTACTCTAAAACTTAAAGCTTTAATTTTCAGTGACTCAAGGACTGCGTTTTATTAATTACTACAAATTCAAAACTAGGACATAATTGGTTTCCAAATAACGCGATTCTTCAGAGGTATTTACACTCAACGTGACGTCGGAAAGTTTGTTATAACATGTTTTAAAAAAGCGTCCTATACAAAAGGATTAAGCCTTTTATATTACGGAGGATGCGGTATTTATGAGATGGGAATGTAGGGAATAGGTGTTTAATACTATTTTCTCATTAGTTAATATCCTGCTGAAGAGTTTAATATTTGGGCGAACACTTCCTAGAATACATCTTCGTTGTGTAACGAATTAAATTTTTCCCGGTGAATAATTTTCCCGTAGTCACAAACAAAGAAAGCGTTATTTTTCGATTTCTAGACGAATTTAAATGAGCTTTTGGTATGGAAATTATCGCTCTCATCGACTATAAGCGTTCTTTTCTTTATCAATTTCGCTTCAGCATGGGTTTGAAAATGTCTCAATGCGTTAAAAACAATAAAATGTTTCAATTTGACACGAGGGGTTATAAGAAAGGATATAGGAAGCGATTATGAATGCAATATAATTGCACATTGAGCTAAAGATGGCGCTAACATTTATCCTATATCCTATCCCATTCTCTACGCGTTCTTTTCCAGGAACGCTTGTGGAATGTAAAAGCGAGAGATTGGTTCACATAAAATTTAAAAAAAAACACGAAATGTAACAAGTTAATCCTGCGGGAAAAATACAAAACAATCTTCGGTACCAGTTGTTATCCGAACTACAAACGAAATACTCTCTGATTAACGCAGACTGCTTGTCATTGCAAGTTCGGTTTAACCCGTCAGAATTTTCCCTTTGTATCGGTGAAGGCGGACGAACTGGAAATCCATCTCGTCCGGAGCGTCAAATACACTTAGTCCTTGTCACTTCAGCGCAATGTTTTTTTCCCCCCGGCTCTGATTCCAGCCAACAACAGTTTTAGGTTTACGAGTTCTCGTCCTGTTTTCTGCCTTTTTACGTAGCGAAAAACGAAGTTTATCGGCGAAGGCCCCAGGTGCTTTATCTATAATTAGATTTTTGCGTGTTTTCCATCACAAAAGCCCCTTTGTACGTCCGTCCGTCTCTGTCGATTTGCACGCATTTGGTTTGTCTAGGCGTGCGGAGATTCCAATTTTGCCGGGAAATTGGATTTTATTTTGAAACAAACGCCGAAAATTGAATGCCTCGTTTTCTAAAATGCATTAAAAGAAAGGGATCGGCAAAAATAACTCCGAAAAGAAGATGGTTCAGAAGGCCGTAAAATATGTTTGACTTATTATTTCGAGATGAAAGAATGGACTCGTTTTCCTTGAAGCCCAGCAATAATCGTTATAATCTGTTGAAAATTAAATGTTCATATAACCCTCCCGAAATCAACAGCATTAAAAACAAAACAAAATCAACATTCTTCACACTTAAATCTCTCTAAGTCTTTAATATTTGTTTTTTTTAATAAACAAATATAAAATTATTTATTAAAACCCATTCGCTACATTCCCAGAAACGGCAAAACCATACCCTGCGTAATGGACGTTAGTCGATAAAACTGGCTTCAGACCCCGTTCAAGTTATCAACTCAAATATAGCTATTACCGTAATTCATAATCACAAATAATATACGTATATTTGTCATCAGAAAGCCAGATTCGCAGAAAAACACTGTTATGGTTCAACTCAAAGGAAAGCGCTGATTTTCCAGAACGCCTTCTCGTCCAGCATATCCCAGCCTCTTTAGAATTTAACATTAACGCTGTGTTTAACTTGCCATCTCACATATGGGGCATAATTTTCTTTGGGCGTTCTTCATGGAAGACATCTATCGGGGGAAGTTAACAATAGCTGAGCAAGCCAAACCTCAACGCTAGAGAAACACCCGATTCTGAGAGGAAAATAGTTCAGTAGTGGAATATCAGCTCAGCATGTGGAAGACACGGGTTCGATTCCCAGTCAAGGCAGAATTCTCTCCCGCTTTTCCGCAACGTTCAGTTTGCGTGAAGTACGGTATGCGTCATGCGAATAGCTCAAGGGTTAAATGGCAAAGGTTCTTTCACCAAAGCTTCGAGGACCGCATAAAATTTTCTCGATATTCTTTTTTCAACTGACCTGTAAGGCTAAAGCGGTGGAGCGGGTGCGGGTGCCGAATGATCCATCGGTCGCTTGGAGTCGCGCTAGTCCTCGGGCCGGTCTTCTTACATAATGCTCGAGGTTTCTGTTGCGGTGTTCGCGTACTATGCAGTCCAAAGCCAGGAGAACGGTCGAAAGGGTGTCTGGAAGGATAAATGGCAGAAACAGATCTCATCGGTGCAAAAGAGACAGAGAGAGAAACTCTATCGCGGAATGTTTGAGGGATCGCAAGATCGAAAGTAACGTAATTAATTAAAGATAAAGAATCATTTTCATGGATTAATCCGATCGCGCAGAGTTATTTACGTGTTACTGGAAATGTTTTATTTCGGATCTTCGCGCATCTGACATTTTATACAATTTTATAAATAAAATATGTTTAATTAAAAATGCATAGACTGACACGTTGGCAGTTTGATCAACTTGTAATGTGTTACAAAAGCATATATACTTTTGTAATATTGATCTCACCATAGTCTTCACCCCATTTTCAATTATTGTAATGTGCTCTTCATAATAATAAATACAACGATGCTAAATGTCCAGACACGGAGCGATGTAATAGTATACGAATATATTCACCGGCAGAAAATTACCTCGATAATAAACAATTAGAGATTGCTTTTCAACGGACATTCGAAATTTGACTCATTTGGATGTTATCAAAGACGATCGCACAGAAATGATTATCGGTGCTGTAATTAACAGAGTGTATGCTTATTTATGCAATTAAAATTTCAATAAATGGCACGGATTCAATTTTAATGATGATTAATTCATTTGGAAATTACCCTCACGACCATCTGGACAAAAAAGTTCACAATGTTTTAAGCAGAACGGATTATTTTGAGCACAATGAGTTAAAATTAATTTTTTAACAAACTAAAAGTCACCTTTTCAAGCATGTATTCCGCACATTTATAAAACCTAGCTAAATCGTTCTTTTTACCGTCTTGCCATCCTTAGTTATTGATATAGGTATATAAAATGAAAATAATAATAAAATATTGATTATATACAACGTAAGGAAAATGTTAGACAATAACGCCTATTTACAGACAAGAACGGTAAATCTGAGTCCTACTGCCTCCAGGCTGCTGCAAAAGTAGTCTACAAAATCGAGAAATGAGTCGTAATTGCCCTTTACGAGCGTTTCCTAATTAGCCAATCTTTTCCTTCCTCCGTATTTGAGCCGTTCCGGTAGTAATGGCTGCCCTACTTCCCGTCCTTTTAGTACATGGAGATATTCCTGGGTTTTTCTATCGATTTAACTGTAATAGGTCACGAAACCTTACACATTCGTACAAATTCTCGAATTCCCTGACCACTGAATACAATATATTCTTTTATTTCCAAAACAATTTATTTCAGTTTACAAAATTATTGACGTATAAAATTACAAGAAGGTATTTTGCTGTCTCTCTGGTATAATCATCTTGTTTCTCTATTTCAATTTTAGAATTGCCTTTATAATATGTGAATACAATATTATTATGGACGAATATTTATGCATGGATTATAAATCTTAAAATTATTAGCAGAACTTCTTATATATAATTTTAGAAGCGTCTGTCTGCCCCCCACTGTATCTCAAAAGCAGTTTGTTGTAGAGATGTGCGGTAAACGGCGTTTTGTTTCTACAAGCTAGGAGGTCTCTGAAGAACTATTTTTAATTTTCACAAAGTCTTAGGACTCATTCATATTTTCCATAAGGTAACACGTCAAACTCGACTTTTCGGCGTGCAGGTTTTCATTCATTTGCTCATATAAATTCAAAATATTGGCATACGAGCTTCGGACTTGGATTGTTTTAAAGAAAAATGATCAAGGATACTTATTCTTATCGTCTTTTTTCGTTTACGATTCGAAATCGCCCACACTTTAAGTTTAATGCACATAATTTGCACTACATTTGCCATTTTAACGCTAACTACCTTCACATTGCCGTACTCGAAGTCCTATTGTTGTAAAACCGTATATAGCTTACGAGCATAAAATTAACGTGTTTTATAAGCAGTTTAAATGAAGAGAGGGTAGGGGGAAAAGGAGAGAGGAAGGGGGAAAGGAGAGAGGGGGAAAGGAGAGAGGGGGAAAGGAGAGAGGGGAAAAGAGAGGTGGACGGGAGAGAGGGGAAAGGGAAGAGACAAAGAGGGGGAGGGGTTGAACGAGAGAGAGAGAGGGAGGAGGGAGATGTTTCAATAATGCAAGAGTATAGTAAAAGACGTATTTAATAGAATAGTTTTCTACGGGGATATCATTTGCACCATTAATTGATTCACATTATTATTAATAATAAATTAATTGAAAAAAATCCACGCAAACATTGCGCGGGTACGGATAGTCTGAATAAATTTGTGATGAAAAACTTTCGTATTGGAATTCAACTCCGTCAATTTTTTATAGTTCAAGCCGCATACCCGCTCAACTCCACTCTTCATTATAAATTTTTAACAACCAATTATGTCAACGTAATATAAAAATAGAAGTTAAACTAAATATTTGCGAGGGTAGTTACTTAAAATCTTTAGAATCTTCCTCTTGCTAGACAGGGTTGCTTACCAAAGGAAGTTTTTGAAAGTCTTCGTCTATATCAGGGGTGGGAAATTATTTTGGCTGGCGGGCCATATCACCAGTTTAGGTAAGGTTTGCGGGCCACACATATTTAGTGACGTAAAACTGTAAATGTTTAATTTACGACTCCCGTTTGTATATAGAGGAAATTAAGAAGATATAATTAATATTGAAAGTGTCGTAAAATTGTAAATGTTTAATTTACGTCAAAAGTCACGATCCGCGCATGGGTTATTATTATAGTGAGAAATGAGATTTTAAGAATCACCACGAGATAACCGCACATTTATAATTGAGACGTGAGCGAAACTAACACCAGGTCACTGAATTTACTTCTGAAACTGGTGAATTAAATGAGGGCGGATGGAGCGGTCCCCAATGGTGCGACATTGATAATCTAATTTTTATAAAAAGACGTTGGCATTGATTTTTTCATTCATCCACAAAATTCTAAGAATTTAAAAATATTTTATGAGCAAAAAATACCGTTCATACTGAATCGTGCTCTGAAGAATTGCTCGCCATACTTTTAGAAGGGAAAGGTGTAGACCTGAAGTAATGCAAATGGGTTTGGAAGAAAAGAATCTCTAGTTTCAATATCGCCCAAATAATGACGAATATATATATCTATAGTGGGTCGATATTTAGCTCAACATGTTTATTACTGCAGGTCTTGAATGGGATATATTCGATATTACCCTGAAACATTTAGCATAACTCCATTCTAAATAAATTTATTCGTATAATAAATATACAATATTTCTTTACGAAAAAGTTTGCAATTTCCGCAAGATTCGTGAAAAAACAGCTGTTTTGGGAGTTACAGAAGCTTCTTATAAAAAAATTATATTTTTATACAGATAAATTTATACTTTGAATGGAAGTTGGGAGGGAGGGGGGAGAGGTGACATGACCCGAGTAATGCCTTTGGCACAAAAGGCCCTTTAACCCGTCTTTCGCCTCGAGAACTATCGTAAAGCTCCACAAAAATAAAGTATAGAGGTCACTCAACTGCATTATCGCGTCTCTTCCGTAAGCCGAGTCGTTTAAATCGCACGACTTAATGCAAGCCTTTACCTCGGGGTTTTTATCGTACGACGGTAATCCGATTCGTGGCTCATAAAGCCGCCTCGTAAAAAAAAAAAAAAGTAGACTCAAGAGTCGACTTAATTTTGTCTTCGCGAACTCTCTTTTTTTTTTGTAGAGAATGGCGTGCTGGCTTCGTCCCGCGAGATTGCGTGACATCCGGAGCTACTTAACTTCTCGGAAAAATTCGCTTACATTTATTATTTATAAATATATAACACGACTCGAGTTTTTCCTTCTACCCGACGAGAAAATATGAGGGGGTAAAGGGAAAACGAAAAATGTTTCAGTCGATATTAATTCTCCGCGAATTTTTCAGAAGCGAACGAAAACGGGCGGAATTTAATCTAGTCGATCTTTAAACAAGTGACGCAGTAACCGGGAGAAAAACGCGAGACATAGAATTTTAATAAAAAGTAATGCGATAAAATTCGACAATAGAGCGACAGCGACCGACTTACTTCGTAAATGGGAACACCGACACTTGAAGTCTCAGCAACCGACTTAAAAAAAAAACCTTACTCGCATCCGACTCAATAAAAAATAATTCTGGTGAAAAAAGAAGAAACAGAAAGAAACATGAAAAGACATCGCGTCCGACATATAAATATATTTTTTCCGGATCGAAGAAAAAGGCAGCGGAGCTTGACAACTAGAGAAAAAAAAAATAATCGGTACAACATACATTGTACAAACTTTCTCATATACCTACTAATGCGTCGTTTAGTTATCTTTAGAAAATTAAAATCGTATGAGCCTGTTTTTAGAAAATCCAATTTTTGTTAAAGTTGCCCAAGAATAAACTAGCCTTATATTCATTCGTTGGGAAAAATGAAATACGTAGTATTATTGAAGACGTATACTCAAGTAACTGTACGGAATTTGATCAAAATCGTTGGAGCCGTTTCTGAGAAAATGGAATTATTGTTAAAGTTGCCTAGAATAAACTAGCCTTATATTCATTTTTTGAGAAATATGAACTATATAGTATTATTGAGGATGTAAACTTAAGTAACTGTACGAAATTTGATCAAAATCGTTAGAGCCGTTTCTGAGAAAATCGAATTATTGTTAAAGTTGCCTAGAATAAACTAGCCTTATATTCATCTTTTGAGAAATATGAACTATACAGTATTATTGAAGACGTAAACTCAAGTGACTGTGCGAAATTTGATCAAAATCGTTAAAGCCGTTTTCGAGAAAATCGGATTGTTGTTAAAAATGCATAGAATAAACTACTCTTAATTATTGATCAATGTCAACCATTTCTATGTATACTCTGCTCGGTATGATAAAATGCCTAAATACGAGATTTCATTCATTTTCGTTCTTCCGTCTAGGCTCCAGCGCCAGTAACAGACAGACAGACGGCATTGCAAAAACCACTTTTTCGGATTCAGCGACACCTAAAACGTGTATTTCCGTAAAAATCTCGAGGTCGAATTTTTTCGCGAAAACAATACTTTCTCGATACTCGAGAAAGTAAAAAAGATTTGAAGAGAGAGAGAGAAAGAAGTTGAGGATGGAAATACCGAGGAGACGTCACACTCACCTACGTCACCGGCATCTCTGACGTCACCTTCTCCGGTGCTGCTGCCTCCCGACTTGTCAGCCACGTCCAGCAGGCGTCGTATCTGTCTCTTCCTGACGTGGGCGCCTGAGGAGCAAGCAGCAAGCGATGCGATGGCGAACTCTTGGTCCGACGGAGACTCGTGGTGCAGGAGTGAGCCTGTCGCGGCGATAGGAACGAGCGAAAGACGATGTAATTGGTCGATTAATCACGTTTCGGTGGATGTTTTCCAACGAATGTCCGGAATACGCGCGTAAATAAAGACGCTCACACGCAAGTTCGCAAACGCGCACGAAGTTGATCATCGCACTTTCAGAATTTTTCAGATCCCTAGAATTTTGCTTGTAGCCTATTTCTCGTCCCGTGGATAAATAGATGAATTGAATGATATAACCACATCATTTTCGTGAGTTCTTTTTCGACGACTTTTGATATCCGATATCTTAAACACAACTTATTTTCCGACGGGCGTTGCTGTTTTTCTTTTCTTCATACTCAAGCGTACTACTCTTGTTCTGCCAGGATTTCCGAAAATGTTTTTTTACCCAGAATTTAACGAGCTTTTTCGAAAAAAATGGACTCGAATCTCAATTAACAGTCCACGACAATATTTATGAATTATTTACATCGATAAAATAAAATATTTTTTATTTCGGAGTCCAAATGCCCGCTAAAACGATCACTCCCATATATTCCGTTCACTAAATATTTCTGATTGATTGAACACAATAAAGCCGTCAGAAGTTGACAAGAGTACCGAAAGAAGTTTATCCAAATCGGAAGGTACGATATTACAATTCTCTTTAAAATAAATCTGTCAGAATCAAAGAAATATTGTTTCATGCCCTATATAAACTTAATTAAATTACCCAATCCAATAAAAAGTACGAAATTTTCGTTTTATATTCAAAATAGGTAATACATTAATTTTGAAAACGATATTTTATATATATATATATATCGTATGTATATATATGTGTGTGTGTGAGCTGTTAGAGTTTCATATATATTTAAACGTATACGTATACTGACACGGTTTTAATGAAAATATAAATGTGAAACGAACCACCGCTTGATTCAGTATCTCGTTTTTACATCTCCCAATCTCTGAACGTGCAATCCTATGTCATTCTTCGACAGTTCTGAATATTCTGGAATAACCTTCCGATTGCTATCCGAGTCTCTTCATCCGTACGTGACCATAGCCACAGTGACGCTATTGAAAAAGTTTCTCGTCGCCAATATTCCGTTTATTATTATTTCGGCTATACGAGAAAAACGCAGACACGTTCGGTACTCCCTACGGTTCAACTTCGTGAAAACTTAAGTTCTCTCGTCTCTACAAGATTTTATTTTTCATAATACATCTTGTTCTTCGCGATCCATTCGATTCAGCCTTCTTTCTCCGTTCGGGATTTTTTCAAGGTCCTGCTTTTGTCGTGTAAGTTCACGAGAAGTAGTTCAATAGGTAAAAGTTATCTTGCTCCCTGCAAAGCCAACCGGACGTCCTTCCTCCTTTGTCTCGAACCAAACGATCGATATAGAATAAATTCTGTAACGGTCGATAAAATGTAACCCGTATCCTGCATTTATGACGCGATGATTTACTAGCTAGTTAAATGACAGAAAACAATATTTAACCGGAAAGCGGAGGTTAGTAAGGTAAACTCCAGATTAACCGGATATCGAATAAGCGGAATTCAAAAAAACATTACTAGTTGAGCATTATATACTGCATTGCGCACTTATATATGTAGGGAATTTAAATGTCCCTTTAACTAGTAAAGTTGTAAATGCGTGGCAAAGTATTACATGACTTTTGAACTTACGTTACTCAATAACATTATTGGACATTTCTTCAAGCGTTTTCCTTAAATTCTCAATCTCTACTTAAATTTTCCATTTGCGTGTACTATGATGTTACGCGTAAGTAGGCATCACGATTAGCAAGAATGCCCGATTAACCGGAATAGGCTCGATCCCAAAGCATCCGGTAAATCGAGAGTTCACTGAAATATATCCCCGCTTACTGCGGTCTCTTCCGATCCGTTAATTCCGTCAAACTCCTTGAACATGTTAATTCGAAAAAAATAATAATAAGTACTTACTCCTTAACCGTACAAAGTGAGAATATTTGCACTTTGTACGGTTAAGGAGTACTTATTTTTTAATAAATCCATTTCGCCGTAGTCTCCGACTTTCTTTAATTATGTTAATTCGAGAAAGTCACGTTTCTTCATTCTGACGTTCGCCAATTCTTGTTTATAAGACAAAACGATTGCATTGACGTGATACGTAATTTTCCAACGATGTTAGCGTAATTTTATATTTCACGTAAACCTTTCCTTCTCCGTCGCAGCTTTCCAATTCCTTCTCTCGACAAATCTATAGAATTACTCCTCGCCCCACTTACAAAATGGGGCGAATGCTAATAAAAAAAATGCAGCTTACCAACGAGGTCATGGCCGTGGAAGTGCCTCGGGTCCCGACAGATGGCATGCAGAGCGAGAGTGTAGTGCGCCAGACGCCCAGGGCTGATTGGTGCCTCATGGTGTCTGCGGAATTAATAACCAGAAATCGTTATAACCCTGAAAATTCATCTCGGGAGTTATCTAAACACTTTTAAATGGAAATGAAAGGGGGGTTTGAAGAAAATATTCGAAAGTTTTTGAATAAGTACGCGTTCGATAAAATGGATAAATTTTAATTAAGTTGTAAGAATGCGTCAATTTATCAACGGAAAACTATCAAATTTCGTCAAGTCACGGTTTTCGGTATTTTGGATTTTCGGAGAGAAGAAACGAAGCGATATTTCCTTTGTCGCAGTAAAATTTCTTATTTATATACGAGTTTTAGTTTCGACGCATTAAATTCTGTCTACGTTTCTCGGGAAAATTTCGTTTCGTCATTCATACGTGTCAGAAATAAACCAAATTATACGGTACAAGAGGGAGTGGATTCCATTTATTCCGAGGAAGGCAAAAGAATTATATATATACTTTCCCACCAACTCCACCACTTAATCCAACTTTTTATGCGCACCCTCTTAAACGTGGGATAAAATAATGACGTTACTGCCACTTTCTCCCTTTCTAGTTCTTGGGCATAATTTATAATCGCCATTCCAGTTCCCTTTTCCTTTCTCTTATCTAGTTCCCCGTGAGCTTATCTTGACTGTTTCTCTTATCTTATCATCTTCATGAAAAACCGTCTTTCCCGATTTTAAACGTTGAACGTTATAAATGATCTGGAGCCAAATTGCGCACGATTTTAACCATATTTTAGTTTTTTAAATTTTTTTCGACTGCAAATTTATTAGTTTTAACCGGACATAACGTCCTTTGTGCCTGATTATACGTTAATTTGACTAGGGCATTATAAAACTTATAATAACTAAAAAAAAACATTTAAATGTTTTGCTTTATTATAATTTCGAGGAAAGCGCCATAGAAATTTTTTTGCTCTGAGAAACGCGGGATAATTCTGAAAAGTTTATCTGACCATTTTTCAATTGGGCAATTATAAGGACCGACAAAAAATTTTACGAGCGCGCACATCGCAAGATAACGGGCTCTCATTCGTTAAAGAATAAATGGAATTAAAGAAATATACGCCTGAGAGACACTTATCTAGTACTAGCAGAATTTCCCGTTGAATTTCAACGGATTTAGTGAAGCTACTACAGCACAATATACAAACTCTCTAAAATACCTATATACTTAGTAGATATTTTTAAAATTACAATTAGCTTTTCTTAACAATTAATCATATTTGCTTGTAACAATCCGTTTCCGAGCCTTTGCCTTTAAATGTAACGATAATTGTATTTCCTATCATATCACTTTCGCCAAATCCAGCTTCATTTCTTGTGTAATTATGCCTCGCTGAAATATTTACTTTTATGGTTTGAAAAAATGTACACCAGATACATAAGCTTATTTACGTTAATAATCATTATAATGTAGAATATAATGATTTTACTTACAAAAAATGTAAGATTCCAGCATTCAATAGACGAAAGAAGGTTCAATTACTTTCATCAATCGTTATAAACGCTTCCTGAATAATAATCAGTATCTATTTACGTTGAAATCCATAAATATCGATCGTTTCGTTGCTTAAACAAAGGTGCGACGCGAATATCGCTAAACTTTCGTCTATTTGTAAGCTTCATTGAAGCTAATTGAATCGGAGATAACAACGACGGCCGCCTTGGTTACGTCCGGAAAGAGTACGAAAAATCCACATTTCGAAACAAATTGCGTATTTCTGAAAACTTCGACCGCGCAATATGTAAACTTCGCAGGAATAAGATAGTATGCTTTATTCGTCGAATAAAGCAAAAACTAAAAAAATCGGTCCATATTTACGTATTTTGATGCTTGACAGAAGAATATCTTGCAAGTCAAGAAATCGATTCATACGTGTTATCTTATGGAAAAATGTTAATCCCCTATATTGGCAGCACTGATTAATCCCGGTTGACCAAACCTTGACCATTCACTAAGTTAGGATGTAAGAAAGAATCGTACCAAATTCGGTTATTCTGGCTTTTATCGTTTAGGAGGAGTTCCTTGAACAAACCAACAAACACACGCTTCAAAATATATTATAGGAGAAAAGCCCCCTGGAGTGGCACTTTACGATAATGCTTTACCTCCAGAGGTGGACCAAGACGTCCATGTCAACTTGCTGTGCTGCCAGTTGGGAGCGGAGGGCGTTGGGAGTCAGCCACGTGTCGTTGGAGAGGCGGAGGGCGAGTACGGCTAGAGGAGTGGCGTCACCGCCTCCGGGGGCGCCGGCTGCCCATCCCCAACCCCATCCCTCTTCTGCGCGACCCCTCCGCTGGGCCCTGTCCAACCAGTCGAGGGCTCGACGAAGACCAGAAGTCACAGCAGCTGTCGCGGCCGCCTCCGCCTTGGGGGCTGACGACTCTTTAGAGTGCAGAGGAGCTGGTCCCCACTCTTAAAACGGCAGCGATAAAGAGAGAGAAAAGCACACGTTAGAACGTCGAATCTTTTTTGCTATAAAATAGATGCTGCATATTACTAGTAGAATTTATATTAACTTTGAAATTTATGTGTATTTTAACTCCTTCGGTATTCGCAGCAACAATAATACCTCACTCTTTAGGCCTTCTTTACAAAAAGTAAAACAATGAACGCTTTATGGTCAAGTCGTGTTCGTCTGTCTGTCCGTTCGTCAGTCTGCATGTTTAATCTCCGAAACTACTGGGTGAATTTTCTTTAAATTTCTTATTTAGGGTAAAATAAGAAAATGATATAAGTAATTCACAAAATCCAATCAACTTTTTAAAAATAACTTTCCGTCATATCTCGTAAAATATTAATCATATCAAAAAAGTCTTTAAATAAAATTGATAGAACTATTCCAATAGAATATCCCTTTGTCCTATACATTTCTATCGAAGGAGCAGCCATTCTGTAAACAATCAAATAAATCAATCGCAATTGACTTTGAGCTTTTTGTCATCGAAAGCAATCTTTGTAGCAACTGGTAGCAACTGAAGTAAACAATATCTGCTATAAATACATAAATATGTACGTTTAGTTTCATTTTGTGCCCATATATTAAATGAAAGGAAATGGATTTTCTACGGCGAAGAAACAAACTTAAATAAGTTTATTCTCCTTATTATAATTTACAATGAAGGAATGAACGTGAACGTAAAGATTACTACTAATTTCAACTGAGGTATGTTTTAAATAATTTTGTATTGTTTAATTGATTACAACTGATTAGAAAATGAATCGGTAGATCAAAAATTCAATATTTTCTCGAAATAGCTTTCGATATATCGTATTGCAGTGCTTAGATTATATTCTAACCTAGTAATATTTATCTTGTTTGACATGGTTACATAAATCGTAAAGAACGCCCCCGTCTTGCATATATGCGTGATTCTTTCTTCTATTGTTATATAATTTTTATATTAAATTCAAAATATATAATTTCTTTATAAATGTTACTTATAAAAAAGTTTTTATAGCCATTACGTGTTATAACTGGTTATTGCTTTAACCCGGTGAATGTAATCAAACTCGGAATTCCGAAACCAAATAAAGTTAAATGGAAGGCTGCCGTTAATTGATATCAGTCGCTTAATGTTATCAATTAAAAAGGAACCCAATGTGATCACATTAAGGAGCATCTGCTGTACAATTTTTTTCTCGAAAAAATAAAGCAAGGGACTATGAAAACAGAAAATAAACGTCCGTTTTAATGATATTGAATACCATCCGATTCTATCCTTAAAAGAAGTCATAACTTTTTAGAATTGCGACCTTTAGAATATTTTAGATGGTAGGCTACCGTTAAAATAAATTTTCCAGTTAAATAGAAATAAAACATAGCTCGATTTTTATTAAAGAAGTTTTTACGTATAAGTAATGCAGTAAAAAACTTTGAAAAAGGCTTTCCCAAATCATTATTTCCTTTTACTACAAACACGTGCACATCTCTCATAAAGTTTAGTAATTAACGCATTTTCTGTATTTATGAACGCGTGAATAAGTACTTAAGTATCACAACGCTGAAAAAAACAAGCACTTATTCTTCAATTTTTTTCCAGCCACATGACGAACTCGATAATTCTGTAGTGGATTTTTGTAGCTCGTTACGGGTGACTTTCGTACATTTATTCACTGGCGATTTTCAAGGAGTTATAATAAATACACACCCGAGAATAATATCCATCATGTAAGACAAGTAATTATCTTCTTTCAAACTGCATCCTTCTCTTCCAAACGCCACCTAAAGACATCATCATGTCTTCACGTGAAGTACCTTTAACAGGACGAGATGTCTTTGAAACAAAATAACTTCGCGGTGAGAGAAATATGAACTTCGGACGAGGATGAGTTAAATTCGTTTAATATTAAGCGAGTGAGACTTTCGAAAAGTCCTCCGGTTCATATTAATTAAGAAGCAAAAATTGAGAGAACGAATCTGGGAACTGATCGTCTGCAATAAAGCGGGAAAAACTTAATCGAAATAAATAAATTAGGGAACTTCGGAAAGAACGAGAGAAAAAATAATAATTACTTAAAGGGAACTTGAGCTGAAGATGAGAGAGAGTGAGAGAGGATGAGAGAGAGAGAGAGGATGAGAGAGAGAGACAAAGAGAAAAGGCAAATGAAATGACACGGAGGAGATATGGAACGAGGTTTCTTAGAAGTATGAATAAAAGATTCGAGAGATATGCGAGGATTAAGGAGGGGAAATGCGAGGAGAGAAAATTAGAGTGATATAAGCGGAAGGTGTAGAAAAGAGAGGTAAGAAATGGGAAAGCTTGGGAGGGGGAGGGGGGAATGAATGGAGAGAATGATAGAGGGGAATGGAATGCAGGAAGAGAAGAGGAAATAACGAAGATAGGTAAATAACCAAGTGGAAGAAGGGTGGGAAGAGATAGAAGAAAGTGAAGAGAAAGAGATATAATAGAAGATAAAGTGACATGAGAGAGAAAGAGAATAACGAGAAAAGGATAGAGAAGAGGAAAAAAGAGAGAGAGAGAGTAGATGAGTGAAACCGGAGATGAGATAAAGAGAGAAGAGGAGAGAAAGAGATAAGAAAATATACGAAAAGCAAGGGAAGGATGAGGTGAAGTTACAGAGAAAGGAGTGAGAATAGGAGAACGAAAAAAGGCGAGAAAAGGAATAAGCAGGACGAAGAAAGTGGAGAGAGAGGGAAGAAATGGAGAACGGAGAGAAAAGAAGAGACAAAAGATAATAATAATAATAATAATTCGACTTTATTTTCAAGGAAGATATTTTAGAATATAAAGTCCATTCTTACATTACGACGAACACAAACATCCATGCCCTCGGCGGGATTCGAACCCGCGACCTTAGTACCTATTAGGCGGCAGATACTCTTAACCACCCTTCTACCGAGATGAGAGAAAATGAAGAGGGATAGGGTGAATAAAGGGGCTAGAGAGAATAACGAAAGAAAAACAGAGAATATATAGAAGGGAGAGTAAACAGAGAGAACATAGATACGGAAACGGAAGGCACGAAAAGATGAGAATGTAGCGAGAAATAGGAGAGGTTTAGCGAGAGGATAAGTCATAGTCAAAAGACGAAAGTGTTAGGACAATAATTAGAGAAAGCGGAGAAGATCGTGCGGATGAACCGGAGAAGAGCGACGCGCAGGAAAAAAACAGTACAATGGAGGGAGGAAAGGAAAATAAGTAGAGAGTATAGGACAAGTGGGAAAACATAAACAGGTTGGAAAGGATAAACAGAAGAAGGGGTCGAGTAGAGAGAGAGAGAGAGCGGAGAATAACAAGAGTGGACGAGGAAGCGGAGAGGGAGAAAGGTGAAAGGAGATGAGAGCAGCAGAGTGGAAAGTTGAGGGGAATAGGAAGGGAGAGAGAGAGGAGAAGATTGGCAGATGGGAAGATGGTGAAGGAGAAAACACCGGAGGGAGAAGATTAGCAGAGGAAAGCGAAGAGACAGGGAGGGAGAGAGAGGGAGGGATAGAGAGGGATAGTGAGAGGGAGAGAGAGAGAGATGGGTTTGAGTCGAGTGGTGTGGAGAAATCAGATAGCGGACGGGGGGGAAAGAGTGAGAACGTAGGAAGGGGGTGAGTTATGGCGTGGAGGAGTGGGTAAAGATTGATGGGTCGAGTTGGAAATTGGTGGGAACATGGATATTTTTGGGAGGTTGTTCCAGAGAGTAGGATTTGCTCGCTGTAGAGGGTTTTTGAGAGTGGGAGAGAGAGTGAGAGAGAGGGGGTGGGAAAGCAGAAGTAGCAGTCGGCGGGTGAATATATTGATTGGCGTGGGACATGGATACAGTGAGGAATGTTTGACTGGAGGGCTTTTTGCTGGGTGTTTTTAACTTAAACGAAGAGTACGAACTTGATTCGTCTTATTTTTGGAAGGGATTTCCACCCCCAAGGAGTTTGCGACCAATTCCTACCCGATAATCGGCTACCTAATGCCTTTTAACGGTCCCCCCCCCCCCCCCCCCATTCCCAATCTTGCGTTTAAAATGCGAAGGATGTTGGTTCTTTAAGACGTATACGAGATTTGTTTAGGACGTTTAATTAGATAAAAGTAAGCTTTATAAGGATTCCGCGTTAGCGTTATTATAACGAGGCACGCGTAAAATCATCCGCTGGCTTGTTAGATGAAGATACGAGCGATGTGGTGCAAATACAGAAGGCGTCGTTAACTGGATCAACGAGGAAGTTTATTTATTCTACGATCTGGGAATCTTTCAAGGAACATAAATCGTGTTAAGTATCGTCCTTCCTCATTCGACATGTCTATAACCGATAAATTCTACGATATTTTTCTTTTAAACTTTAAGAAATTTAAGAAAATATTATCACGGTAAGGTAAACGTGATTGATGCCGTATTTCACGGAAGTTAAATTATCCGAGATAAGCCCAGATCATTAATCAGACGCATGGATTAGTTTTTTTATATCCTGAAGCAGCGCTTTGACTTTAAGTTTAATGAAACGTGTACCAAAGCTAAGCCAAAATTGCCCAACGTTCCTGAAAAGCCATTAAAAAAAAAAACTTGGCGTGATTATTACCGTGCAGAAAAATGTAAAATACAGGTTTCCCTGTATACACGCAAGGTTTGCTTCATTAAACACTATGAAGCCTTATGAATATCGAAGTAATTTTTATTTATCTTTGTTGGAAGCGTTCCAGTTTTAAATATTATTATCGTTTTAAATATTCTGCCAGAAGAGCTCTTTAAGCGTACAACTAGAATTCAATTATCAAGCGTCGCTCATCACGCCATATTTTAGTCCTGCACTGTCTAACTTTCTTCATATTCCATTTGAGGACACGTCGTGTTTTTGAAAATTTTAAAAACTTCACTCAACTTTTAATACGACGTTTTGCCAATGGAATCGCAACGGGACACATATCAACACAGTAGTAACATAACAAAAAGCAAGGAAACAAAAGTCATTTTTAGATATGCACGAATTCCGAAAAAATCTTTTCCAGTTGAAAATTGATATCAGTTTTTAAAATAAATGAATATACATTCTTTTGTTATAAAGCGCTTTAATTTTAGAAACGTTTCGCCAGTCGGAGCAGTCTTGTTCCATTCTTTGTAGCGAAAGTAAATGTAAATTAATTAAAATCATTTATTCAGATGTTGGATTTTAAATGACATTTTATGCATACATTTTCAAGATGAATATATATATTATTATTACTCTGGATGCAGTCCAGTACTTTTTTAAATTTTCTAATTCCCTTGAATTTTAATGTTGATTGCTCTGAAGTGAGGATTTTATAAAACGTTTTACGAACTTTTCTGCGCACGTTGTATTTCAGACTCGAAAACCTAAGCAATGAAAAGCATATTTGTTACATTACTTTAAAATTTTCTCTCCGTTTAAGTCTAGGTATTTTTCGGCTTTGGGGACACAGCTGTGCAAAAGTTTCGCACGCTTGCAACATCTTGAAAATGCCTCAGTAATAAAAGCTTTTCGTGGCATTATGAATAAATTGTAAATAAGGCAAAATATTTATAAAAATACGCGAATTTATTAATAATAAAACGTAAGGTATCACACAATTTCGTTTCTAAGTCAAGATCATGAATTTCAACATGATAAATTTTACAAAGAGTGCTCAAATGTGTGTGTATATATATATATTTATATTCAAAATGTAACTTCTATTTCCTAGAAAAATCATCCCTGCCGTAACATTAAAAATAACCCCTCAAATCCTTCATTTGGCGCATAGCGATTTCGTGTTTAGTTACCGAATACATTAAAAGTAAAGCTATATATATATAGGTATTTACGCGAACTTCGCACCAAATATTTACCTTCTGCAAGTCTACCGACAATACACACGCACACTCTCTCTTTAACCTTTCATTTTATACCCAGCTCGTGAAAGTTTATAAGCCATCAACCGAGATTTCCCCCTTTTAACGCTCCCATTGTGAGTTTTAAATCTGCTAATAGGCCTCTGAGAGCACAACATGCGGACGCAGAATACATATTGGTCATTTCTGGCAAATCTCGCTTAACCGCTAGGCATATAGACACAAGAGGAGAGGAAAGGGCGAGGAGGAAGGTGGGTTGGTTATAAGAAGAAGCGTTGTGTAATCTTGTAGATCAGTCCTGAGCCAACCAAACCCCGCCAAGTTGAAGCAGTTAACAGGGAGAAAAAGAAGGATGTAGTAATAGCTTGAATAAGGATGGGAGAAAGAGAGAGAGAGAGAGGGAAAGAAAAGTGGGAGGAAAAGAGGAGATATCGAGAGAGAGAAAATGGCAGGGGATTTCGCTACATGCACGGGAGAAGAGTGGCGGAGAAATTGTGAGGCGCATCCGCTAAGCCGTTAAGGGAAGAGAGTTGGTAGGATATGGCAGTAGAGTGAGGGGGAGAAAGAGAGAGAGAGAGGAAGCGGTAAAGGGAGGGAGAGTTTAATGAAGAGGAGAGAGAGGGAACTGAAAGGTATATCCCCCAAGGTTTTAAGAACGCCCGGTTATTCGAGGGAGGCGGATATGGAGGAGGGGAAAGAGGGATTGTTGGTAATAATGGCGGGAGGAGAAAAGTGAGGCCCCGTCAGGAGGACGGGCGGAGATATGAATGTTGCGGGAGGTTGAGGGGAAAAGGATGCAGGAGGTGGAAGGAGGGTGGGATTTCGGGTAGGAGAAAAAGAGATGAGTGCGGGCGCAAGATAAAGGAGGAGCGAAGGATGGGAGGGGAAAAAGGGATGCAGATGCGGGAGGAAGTGGTAGGAGATGAGGTATTCCGAGTAGGCAATGTGAACGAGGAAGGAAGGAAAGGATGGGGCCGTGTAAACAGGGGTTAGGGGGAGGGTGAAGAGGAGAGAAAAGGAAGAGACTTGGTGTTGACTGTGTAACCTGAAAGAGAACGAGAGAGAAATAAAGGGATGAAGAGGGAGGAACTATAAAGGGATGGAAGTGGTAACGGCAAGCGGGAAAGAGACGTCCGAAAGGTAGAAAGGAACGTGAGGAAAAGGAATCGGAGGAAGGAGAAATGAATGAGGGAAAGAGAAGAACGGACAACGACGGTAGAGAGGAGGACACGCAGAGAGAGAGAGAGGAACGGATAAAGAGGATAGGATCAAGAGTAACGGAAGGAGGTGAACGGAAGAGAGGAGAGTGGTAGAGATGGAACGGTTAGAGTGGAACCGATACAGAGGAACGCACAGAGAGGAACAAATTGAGCAGAACGGATAAAGTGACGAATGGTAGAGAAAGGAACGGTAGAGAAAGCACCGATATAGGAACGGTAGAGATAGGAACGGTAGAGAGAGGAACAGTAGAGAAAGGAACGGCAGAGAAAGGAACGGTAGAGAAAGGACCGATAGAGATAGGACCGATAGAGATAGGAACAATAGAGATAGGAACGGTAGAGAAAGGAACGACAGAGATAGGAACAGCAGAGATAGGAACGGCAGAGAAAAGAACGATAGAGATAGGAACGCCAGAGAAAAGAACGGTAGAGATAGGAACGGTACAGAAAGGAACGATAGAGATAGGAACGATAGAGATAGGAACGATGGAGAAAGGAAAGGCTAGAGAGGTGCGGATAGAGCGTAACGGATAGAAAGAAACAGTAGAGAGAAAAACGGTAGAGGAACAGATCAAGACAGGGCATAGAAGAACGGTAAAGAGAGAAAACCTAGAGAGAAAATACAGAAAAAGAAGCTAAGCGATGTATGTTTGTGTAAAAACATATGAATGGGAGGAATGAGAAAAAATGAAGCACGAGAGAGAGAGAGAGGGAGAAACGAGAGAAAGAGAGAGGGAGAAACGAGAGAAATGACCGAGATATAAGAGTCAGAAAAATAAACAAGGGAGAGAAATCGCGAAAAGTGGAAATGAGAGGTGATGATTAAGAGGGTATCGGGGACGAGCGAAAGGTTGGAGCGAGAGAAGAATTCCCACCTACGGTTTTATTCAGTTTTTTTTAGACCCATCTCTCTCGCTCGACGTAGGAACTGACGAGCGAAGCCGCATTCAAAAAACTCTAACGGGCATTATTTCCGCCTCTTTTGCCCTGAGCTACAGTTTGAAAATTCCATACCGTTCGAGAATGGACCCTGGGAGGCATGTGCAGAGCGTTGAAATGAAGGAAACGAAAACTTACCGCCCTAAACTTCCACTTGGAGTTTTTTTTCTACTCGCTTTACTCGTTTCCTTATTTTTTCTGGCTACGCCAAACCAGCCGAAAGCTAAAAAAAAAAAAAATAAAGACCTAATAAAATAAATTCCGGCAGATTCTTTCGAGATTCAAAATGTGCGTATTAAATTGGCTCCTTGGAAGTTTCTCCACGCGAAATATATGAAAAACTTATGGCGATGCGCGAATATTGTGCAATATGGAATTCGCGGAGTACTGGAGCTTCATTCTTTATGCATAAGTTCTATAAGTCTTTTTATAACAGCCTAAAAAAATATGAATCCCGATCATCTGAAACTTCTCGAAATCTGAGGAAGATACAGCTATAGGAATTTTATTAAAAGACTTTTTTATATGTGATAGCAAAATGGAGTTTCTCGGTAAAAACACATCAGGAAATTGACTAAAATATAGATGCAAAAACTTGCTTCAATGTTACAGTCATTTAAAATAATGTGAGTAGTATATAAAATAAAAGACAACAATATTCGGTAAACTTTTTCCAGACATTAGTGAATAAGCTCCATGAACAAAGTTGCTATACTTTACCACTCCTTCAAATATAAGTTGGCTTCGTAACAGCGAATGAGAGCAACAGAGAGAATTATAATTCCATACAATTTAGAGTTTTCTATTTTCTAGTAGGTACTTATTCAGAATATAAAATAACTTATTGTTAGAGGGGAAACGTAATATGTCCAAAAAGTCTGTGTGCAACTGACACCAAAAATGTTTTTAATTTATGGATCGGTGATTGCCAACAACATTATTTGCCACTTCTTCCTTCAATCGTCAAGTAGATATGACCATAACGTTTTAAATTAATTTTTAATTTTTTGTTTCCGTGTTTGCTGACAAAGTTATAATAAACAATTTAATAATCTAGTGCCCAGTAACCATGCAAGTAACAGAAATGAATGATATGCATATTTTTAATTATTCCGATGCTCGACATTGGCACATTAAAACAATTACTTGAATCATTCTTAGGCTGTATCACAAAAAACAGGAGGAATTCACCTCAGGACATTGCTTAAGATTAATTTTCAATATAATAATATGCGTCGCATTTTAGTGCAACTCAATGATCATAAAGAAACTTATAATAGTTATTTATAACATGATTTTATTATTATTTGTAAGAAATGTACGTTCTAATTCGGAAGAATGTATTTTAAGCCGGTGTTCTACGGTCAAACTTTTTGACAAAAAATTTGTTCAAATACTTTTAAGTACCGTGTGACATCGATAATTTGAAAAAAAAATGAAATTTGAGCAAATACGCTTCAAAAAATTTGAGCAAAATAAATTTGCTCAATATGAATAGAAACGCTTCTATATTTTTGGTCAAACAGCCAATTAGGGAGAAGCTGAATTCAAGATGGCTATTTCCGTAATCCATCGCATTCGCTAGGACATGTCGAAAAATGGCGAAAACGAAACACAGGAGAAACCAACTTTTCTCTTAATAGCATAGTCAGGGCCGACCCGTGAGATTTGATAGTGTGGGCGAGATTTGATTTGGCCGCCCCTAAAAAATTAAAATTTCCTTATGACGTTTTTACTTTCTCATACGAAGTATCGAGAAAGTATTGTTTTCGCGAAAAAATTCGATCTCGAGATTTTTACGGAAATACACGTTTTAGGTGTCGCTGAATCCGAAAAAGTGGTTTTCGCAATGCCGTCTGTTTGTCTGTCTGTTACTGGCGCTGGAGCCTAGACGGTAGAACGAAAATGAATGAAATCTCGTACTTAGGCATTTTATCATACTGAGCAGAGTATACATAGAAATGGTTGACATTGATCAATAATTAAGAGTAGTTTATTCTACGCATTTTTAACAACAATTCGATTTTATCGAAAACGGCTATAACGATTTTGATCAAATTTCGTACAGTTACTTGAGTATACGTCTTCAATAATACTACGTATTTCATTTTTCCCAACGAATGAATATAAGGCTAGTTTATTCTTGGGCAAATTTAACAAAAATTGGATTTTCTAAAAACTGGCTCATACGATTTTCATTTTCTAAAGATAACTAAACGACGCATTAGTACGTATATGAGAAAGTTTGTACCGATTTTTTTCGAGGACAGGTTAATCCTGTTTCCATGTGATTACTTACCTCAGCCTTCATTAACACCATCATACCGTCACACTATTACACGGCAACTCTGTGACTACAGGAAATGACTTTCTTATTAGACATACGTAATAGAATTGAGTCCACGGAAAATACTTTGTAAAATAATAAATTTTCGTAAGAGATGTCTATATTTCGAAAAACATGAGCTTTTAAATAAGAAAATTAAGAAACATATTTATTTTAAAATTTTTAAGAACTTAAAATATTTTCTTATAGCAAGACTTACATAAAACATAGAGTAATAAAATGTCTCAAAATGCAACTGAAAATGTACCCTTCTTGACTTAATGGCAGCAAACTCACACATTTTTAAAATTATACATTTTTTACTTTCTCCATACGTAGTAATGGGAAAGTATTGTATTCATGAAAAAAATCGACTTCGAGATTTCAACGGAAATACATGTTTTGAGGTCCCTAGAACACGTTTAGGCTATTTTCGGAATGATGTCTGTGTGTGTGTGTATGTTATTGTGGGCGCTCTAACTCAAAAAGTACAGTCATTTCCAAAAGTCAAGCGACACGGCTCGGTCACGCCACACATAGGCCGGAGCTGAAAGTTCCGAGTATGTTGGTATCCATTGCTTGAGGGGAAGCAGGAGAGGGGAATGATAGGGAGGTGGGTTTCGAAGCCTGGGTAGGCTTGCAGGGAGAATCGAACGGAATCAGAGCCGGTGAGACAAACGCCATTCAACAGTGCGAGAGCATCCAATCCAACTCGGAAAAAAGGACTCTCTGAGAGGTTGCCTTCGCATGCCAAGGGTAACAAGAAAACCTCCGAGAGAAGGAGGCGTGTAAACGGTTCGAAGAGAGGGGAACATGAAGAATATTCCGCGTCTAGAAAGCACTTGCGGAAAAGATGCAATATTTTCATCTTTGTGAGCGTCATTAATGCGAAATGCTAGGCTGCACTTCACTTCGGAAAGCGTCAAAAATCATCAATGGGTCAAGGGCAAAAATTATATAATACTCCATAAATTAGGATAACAAAAATGAGAGAGGTTGATTTAGTGGAGATCCTGAATGAGCATCTTCTGCCTTATGTCAGACAGATAGTGCCAGACGGCGAAGACGTGGTAGTAATACAAGATAATTAATTCATCGTTAGATACGACCGGTGTAACTCGACAATTTTTTTGACCAGAACTGAATTATCAATGTTCTGCCCTGGCCAGCTCGCTTGCCGGATATGAATCCCATTGAGAACTTATGGGGTATAATGGTGAATGAGTGGACGGAAGGAAAGTTGAGGACGGCAGCCGCTCTTGAAGAGAATGTTATGGAACTCTGGGGCTCAATCGGACGACGGCCACGAATATGTGAAAATTTAGTACGGTTCATTAACCGTCGAATGCAAGGAGTGATCGACTCAGGCTGAGACTTCACTAAATACTAAAATAAAACACTAAATAATCTTTCATTGTTTTCATTGCCTATTAAATGCTGCTAGAATAAAATTTTTATTCGAAAATTTAAATAAAGTCAATATAAAATGTATCCACTATCTGTGAGAAAAGTGCTACATGTGATAAATTGCCATTTATTAGAGTTTTGGTAAAACAGATTGCATAAAGGATGTAAATATTTCCTAATGTTCTCCCGAAAAAGCAATTTTCGTGCTGACAATTTCTTGACGCTTGAGTGATACAGTACGGTGGAATAAAAATTTTATTCCGGCGAGCGAGCTGGCCAGGGCAGAACGTTGATATTCCAGTTCTGGTCAAAAAATTGTCGAGTTACACCGGCCGTAACTAACGACGAATTATCTTGTATTACTACCACGTCTTCGCCATCTGGCACTATCTGTCTGACATAGGCAGAAGATGCTCATTCAGGATCTCCACTAAATCAACAGCTCTCATTTTTGTTATCCTAATTTATGGAGTATTATATAATTTTTGTCCTTGACCCATTGATGATTTTTTACGTTTTCCGAAGTGAAGTGCAGCCTAGCATTTCGCATTAATAACGCTCACAAAGATGAAATATTGCATCTTTTCCGAAAGTGCTTTCTAGCCGCGGCATATTCATTTATGTTTCCCTATCCCATTGTAAGACATCACTGTGGACTTCGAACCTTTTACACGCCTCCTTCTCTCGGAGGTTTTCTTGTTACCCTTGGCATGCGAAGGCAACCCCCGAGACTCCTTTTTTCCGAGTTGGATTGGATGCCCTCGCACTGTTGAATGGGTTTTGTCTCATAGGCTCTGATTCCGTTCGTTTCTTCCAGCACGCCAACCCAGGCTTCGAAACTCACCTCCTCACTTTTCCACCTCACTATCATGCCCCTCTCCTGCTTCCCCTCAAACAATGGGTACCAACATACTCGGAACTTTCAGCTCCGGACTGTGTGTGGCGTGACCGAGCCGTGTCGCTTGACTTTTGGAAATGAGTGTACATGCCATATCGTTACCGAACTTCATATATAACACTTTAACATGAGCACAAAGAACTGATTAGTTTTTGGACAATAACGGATAACCGGAAGTCGAGGTTTATTCGAAACCCGATTCGGGTTTTGCGATATTTCTTCGTTAAAACATCATTATTGTATATACATTTCTATACGAAGGTTATAGAGAATGTACTTTCCTACAACTTTCATTTGAAACAATTTTCTATAGGAGTTATTGTTTAGGAGTTATTTATAAATAACCGGTTTTTCGGTTTCCGTTAAATATCTCCTTAAAAACATCGTTATTGGTAATCTTCGTAAGGACCAAAGTTGTAGAGAATAATATTTCTTCCAAGTTTTGTTTGGAACTAATTTTCGTAGAACGATCCAATTCGGATATATTTCGCTTTATCTTAATACCAGTATACAGCGCCACCACATGTAGCGGTGAATTCTGTAAACATTCAAAATATACGTAATTTACGGCAACAAGGACGTGTCTTCTTTTATGATACGAAATAATAATTTTGCCTAGTAATATTATTCATAATAATTTAAATATCTATACCCCAAATATGGAGAAAGTCATGTGTTGGCCACATCAGATTTTTTCTTTTTGTCTGACATTTTATTGGCCGTCCTTTATGAACACTATAAATAGAAAAGTGAAACTTACAGTTGAATAGTTTGTGCCGGACTAAAGGGGCAAGTCTTGAAACTGATGGATATCCGAAAATACTGTAAAGGCAGTGTGCGGGAGATCAATTTGTTAGATGCACGTGGCACTACTTCAACACTCTTCACCTTAAAGAAATGCACCTTAACAAATTACGGTATTTTTAACACGGATTATTCCAAACCAAAGAAAGGAGAGGGATTAGAAAATTCACAACGCATTCGAGCTATGTGAAAATCTCATCCCTGGCCAAATAGCTCGGAATCTCATAAGAGAAACTGCATTGTCTGTATGAAATATGAGCCACTTCTTCATACCAAATCTGTTTACACTCTCTGTAAGCAAAACATTGGTCGTGAACTCATAACTGTTGGCTCTTTGATTAAAATTAACAATAATATTCCTCAGATAATGACTATGGCTGAATTGAGGGAGAGTGGTATCTAGGAAAATAGGCGCCATAAGAAGAATCAAAGGTTCCTATTGTTAAATTCATAGAAGCCGAGCGTCCAGAGGAGGGCGAAAACAATCGAGTTAAGTTTGTTGGATGGGAAGAGACGGGTCATATCTCGCCGCCCATTTTCGCAAATACGCATAGGAAAGGATGAGTGCCGCCCTGGGCGGTCGCCCACGCCTAGGACCGGACCTGAGCATAGTGATATATCTTATATCGCTACAAACAATTCTTTTTACTTTCTCCATAGGAAGTAATGGGAAAGTATTGTGATCACGAAAAAAATCGACTTCGAGATTTCAACGGAAATACACGTTTTGAGGTCCCTAGAACACGTTTAGACTATTTTCGGAATGATGTCTGTGTGTGTGTGCGCGCGCGTGTGTATGTGATTGTGGGCGCTCTAACTCAAAAAGTACTTGCCATATCGTTACCAAATTTCATATATAACACTTTAGCATGAGCATAAAGAACTGATTAGTTTTTGGACAATAACGGTTAACCGGAAGTCGAGGTTTATTCGAAACCCGATTCGGTTTTTGCGATATTTCTCCGTTAAAACATCATTATGATATATACAATTCTATACAAACATTATAGAGAATGTAATTTCCTACAACTTTCATTTGAAATAATATTCTATAGCAGTTGTTGTTTAGGAGTTATTTATAAATAGCCGGTTTTTCGGTTTCCGTCAATTATCTCCTTAAAAACGTCGTTATTGGTAATCTTAGTGAGGACCAAAGTTGTAGAGGATAATATTTCTACCAAGTTTTGTTTCAAACCGAGTTTCGTAGAACCATCCATTTCGAAGATATTTTGCTTTTTCTTAATACCAGTATACAGCGCCAGCACCATGTAGCGGTGAATTCTGTAAACATATTCAAAATATGCGTAATTTACTGCAATAAGGACGACTGTATTCTTTTACGATACGAAATGATAATTTTGCCTCATAATGCTATTCATAATAATTTAAATATCTTTACCCCAAATATGGAGAAAGTCATGTGTTGACCACATCAGATTTTTTATGCGTTATAATCTTCATAGCGTTCCGATACGACAGAAAATTTTATCATTCATTTGCAGTTTTTATTGATTTTAGTATAATGTAATGTTATTGAAAAAAAAAAGAGGCAATCAGTATCTTAATTAGAAAGTTATGAAAGCTATACTAGAGAAACTATAACTTCCTCGCGAATGATTATAGATCAATCTAGGTGAAAGGAGATTTAGTGAAAGAGCTCACTTTGAACCGCTAATAGCACATGCAAAATATTATGCCGAAGTTTGCGCCATGATGTGAAATTTGATTATGATTAACGAGTAATTTAAAATGCTTCTCATTATGTTTAAACCAAATCCTGAATTTAACGCTACATAAGCGATATGTTAGTATCCCTTGATTTTGTTTAAACGACTACTTATGCTATTCGCGTAATTCTTCGAGTTACAACATTGCATGAATAACCTGTATAACGTTCCGAGTTAAAAAATCATTAATCTTAGAGAATATAATATAAATCTGTGTAGTTTAAAGACTTTAAAAGAAGATGGAGATCATGCAGCGCATTCCCATCTAGAATTTAAATCTGGGTTGAATTAGGGTCTCCTTTTCTCACGGAGAAGAGTGCTTTATTCCGCTTCCGTTTTTTAAAAACTTTCCGTGCTCCACACATATTAAAGAATTTTTTTTACGACCGAGGGATAGCAATGGCTGGCTGTCTGTCGCCGCAACCAATTAAAACTCACCTGGCATCGATCGCGCGCGGCCTTCAACTTAATCGAATCTCCACCAAACGCGCCATTCGTAGCAAGTTCCGGAATGACAGTTTTTCTAATTTTTTTTTATGTTGTGTAAAATAGTATGGCAAATATAAATAGCGATGAATTTGATTACATAAGCATAAGTTCATAAATCACACTAGTTATCGATCCCACAATTTTAATCTGCTAAATGGATTGTCAAAGCCATCCCTATGGTCACGAAACGGCCAAATAAACTAGACGTGCATTTCAGACACAAAGAGGAGCCGCCCCAGAATCGAATCGAATACTCCTACACTCGATGCCTTGGTTTAACTTATGAATACATTTTTTAAATTATGTAACTATTCACGCGACGGAATATTTGGTTGTCTCCTGGCGTTTCAGCCAAATTGTAACCACATTCAGATAAATATACACACGAAATTCACCGATCGATTTTCTTTTTTCCTTGCCTGCTATCGTTGAATCACCACTGATGACGACAACTGTGTAGCCAGAATGAACCTCTGGATTACTCCCCCTATTTATGTACGGAGCACTTATCTAGTTCGCCTATTGGATACAAGCCATAAAACTATAAGATTCATTCTTGAAATTTTACTTTTTTTTAATCCCACGAATGTTTAACGTTAGCGATTCGAATCCAGCTCCACTGTGGGAGTGGGGAGGGGAGGGGGGGGGGAGGAATCTCCATTTGAACGATAAGGAAAAAAAGGGGAAAAAAAGAGAGGGACTCGCTCCGTCATCGACTTAACGTGACCGTAGGTAGAGAACTGCAAGACGCTATTAAAGCCCGCGTATTTTTTTTGTTCACTCGTTCTTTGTTTGTGTGTTTTTGCATGAGATGGGGAAAGAGAGAGGGGGGGGGGGAAGGGAGGGGGAGCACGCACTTTTAATTCCTAAACGTCCTACCAAGAGGCGCTCTGGTAAAAAATAAAACGTCGAAAGGGGTAGAGAGACCGTTTGGCCTCCGCCTGCGACGGCATTCATTAAAGGCGATGGGAGTTTCTGTGACGCGGAGAGGTAGAGGGGGGGAGGGGGATTGGAGAGGAGAAGGGAAATAGGAGAGGATAGAAGTGGGCGAGATGAAAAGAGGGGAATGGAGATAAGAGTTGCGAGAAAAGAGATGGGATGGAATTACGATAGGAAGTGGGGGAAAAGGAGGGGGAAGGGCGGTGAGAATAGATCTTGGGGGAGAGGAAGAGAAAGGGGGAAAATAGGCGAGTGGAAGGGGAAGGTCGAAGGAGGTGGAGTTACTATAGGAAGCGAGAGAGAAAAAAGGCAGGGAAAAGGGAGGGGGAACGGTAGTGAGGACGTGTACATGGGGAGGGGAAGAATAGGAGAGCAGGTCAAATGAGATGGGATTATTATAAGAAGTGGTAGAAAGAGGGAGCGCAAGGGGGAACGGAATGGGGGAGAGAATGGGAGGGGTGGAGGGGAAAGATCGAAGGGAGCAGAGTTACTATAGGAATCTGGGGAAAGAGGGGGGAAAAGGGGGAAGGAATGGAGATGGGAATAGGAATAGGGAGAGGGGGGGGGGGTGGGAGGTAAGAAAATAGGAAAATGGTGAGAGAAGGTCGAAGGGAATGACATTACTTTAGGAATTGGGAGAAAGAGAGGGAGAACATTTGTGAGAATATGAATAGGGAGAGTGAGAATATGAATAGGGAGAGGGAGAATAGGAAGGCGGAATGGAAAGGTCGAAAAGGAGAAGACGGAAGCGGCCGTGGTAGCAAAGGTCATCGTGGGGTAGGATGAGGTAAGGAGGGGAGGAGGTTCGAGTGGGGGGGGGGGTGGAGAGAGAGAGAGGAGTTGGATGAGATAGTAAAGAGCAGTGCTATTGGTGGGAGAAGAGCAGAAGTTGTTAAAGGGGTCTTGGGAGGTGGGCACAAGTTAGGGAGGCAAAAAGGAGAGGGAGTGAATGATGAGGGGAGGTCTTCGAGTGTGTACGGAGGGGAAAGGGAGGACGGCGTGATTTGAAGGGTTTTACGGGGTCGGGAGGTGAACAGAGGGAGAGAGAGGCATAAGTTTGAGGTACGTAGAGACGGTAGAATGGGAGAGAGAGGTTGGAGGTGTTTGCGGTAAGGGGAGGGGGGAGGAGGGCGGAATAAAACAAGAGGTACGGGGAGGGGAGGAGGAGTAGAGATGGGTGGGTGTATACGAGGGGAGGGGGCAGTTGGAGGAGGGGGGGAGGTTAGTTGAATACAGTCAGGGGATGGGAGGAGGAGGAGGAGGTGGGCAAGTTGCGCAAGAGAGGAAATAAAGAGCGCATGCGGGCGTCGCAGAAAGGGCCCACCAAGTTGTTGTTCCGCCAGGAATCGATCCCGGTGTTTTCTTGGCAGAGTGCCGACGGAGGAGAAAGTAAAGTCAGAAAGATGTAGAGTGGAAAGGAGGTTTGGTCGGGTGGGTGAAAGAGAGAGGGAAAAAGAGGAAGGGAGGGAGGGAGGGAGGTGGAATGGGAGTTAGGTGCAGCGATGGGAAAGGTTTATTTTTGAGAGGCCAAAAGGAGGGAGGGGGGGAGGAGGCGATTGGCCCTGAGAATTGGGGCCACGGTATCCATCTCCTTCCGACCCTGGGATGATACTGCGATTCGTTTATGCCGCAAGCTGAGCTAAGGTGCGGGGGAAGAGGAGGAGGAGGAGGAGGAGGAGGGGATGCGGGGGGAGTGGGGGAGGAAGAGGAGGTGAGAATGGTTGGGAGTATGGCGGAAGAGGTGACGGAAAGGGTGGGTGGTTTCAGGACGCGGCTGGAGATTATGGGAATGGAGAGGGAGGGAGAGAGTTGAATAGGAGGGAGGGATAGAGAGAGATAGAGGACAATTGGAGGGGGGAAAAGGGTTAAAAAAAAGGGGAGGGAAGAAGGGAGAAAGAAGGAAGAGGAGGGAAAAAGGAGAATGAGAAATAAAGGTTAGGGAAAATGAAGGAGGAGAGGGAGAAGAAGAGGAAGGAAAAAGGAAGGGAGAAAGGAGGAGGGGAAAAGAGAAAGGGAGAGAAAAAGAAGGGGAAGGAATAATAAGAGAGAGAGCAAAATAAATATTATGGGAAAGGAAGGAGGAGGGAGAGAAAGGAGAGAAGAGAATTAGAGGGGAAGGGAGGGAAATACGAGGATGGTTAGGGGAAAATGAAGGAGGAAGGGGATGGGAGAAAGAATTGGGGAGACGGAATGGGAGAGGAAAAGGAATGGAGGAAAAAAGTACAACGGAAAGGGAAAAGGAGAAAGGAAGGGAGAAGAGAGGGAGGAGAGGAGGGACGGAAGAAGGGAAATGGGAGAAGAGGGAGAAAGGAAGGAAGGAGAGAAGGATAAAGAAAAGGGGAAAGGGAGGAAGAGGGGAGGGAGGAAGTAGGAGTTTGAGGGAATGAAGAGAGAGAACGAAGAGCAGTAAAGGGGGAAAGATAGGAAAGGGATATAGTGGAACTACTGAATAGAGTAAGGAAAATGACAAGAGGTTGGGAGGGAAACGGGAGGGAGGGAAAGATGCTGTTTTAAAAAAAGGAACGGATGGTTCGAACGAGGGTAGGATGGAAAGTAGGGTGGCATAGCGTGGAGTGGGGAGAAAAATAGCGGAAAGGAGAAGGGGAAGGATAAGAAAATAAAAATAAAGGTTAAAGTGACTGAGAGAAAGAAAGAGAGAGAGAGAGTAGGAAAAAAGGGGTTGAGATAGTTTTGGAATGAGGCTGAGAAAGATGGTGGGGAGTAAAAAAAAAGGCAGAAGGGTTTAGGGTGGGGGGATAGGGTCAAGGAGAGGATACAGAAGTGGAAGAGATGAGAGGGTTTAAGGGGGAGGGAGAGTTGAGAGAGAGAGAACGAGGGGGGGAGGGGGTGGCAGTGTAGAGGCTGGGGAGGGTGGGGAGGGGAGGGGGTGGGCGGGCGGAGCACGGAGAGAAAAAGAGAATAAAAAATGACTTTTGCATTACTGTAGGAATAGGGAATTAGCGAGGAAAAAAAAACAAAAGAACATTAAATACGATTGTGTATAACGAGAGAGAAAGGGAGTGGCGACGTTGCGATGATAAACATGATTTGTTGAGACGTTTGAAATTAATTATTTGGGGTTTTTTTAAGTTCGTTTTCAAAGGCAATGTGCATTTATCTGCGTTTACCCGTTCCACGATTCGAGTTTTGCGAGTCTGTATGACGTGTTGGGAACATTCGGAAAATCAGCGGTTTAAAATCAAATTAATTTTTATGCTCTCCCTCCCACCTACTGATCCTACTGACTAGCTCAAATCTTTTTTCGTAGAATTATGCAAAATAGGTGACTAATATTCAGAATTTTCTTTTTTCAATGGAATTAATTTGTAATTTAAAACGCCTAAAAACGAGAGGCGGCGCTTCCCTCTGCGGACCATATCCGAAGTTTTCAAACAAATAAACCGGATAATAAACTTTTCGGTTGTAGAGAAGTGACCTAGTTAAATATTTAAAATTTTGAGGGATTCATAATAAAATGAATAACGCGGGGAATTTTTTTCTCGATCTTGAGACGCGTTTTTGATTTATTCTGTTGAATTTTCTGGAAACCGGAATATAAAACTACTCACTCCCATTTGCAAAGTTTAATTTTTGAAATCGACTTTAGGAATTCATTTCATTCGAAATGGCATATTTAGTTTGATGCAGATAATATAAATGATTAACCCAAATTAGATAAAATTACAGAATATGAATGAATATCAAAACTTGAAAACTTGAGTAATAGTATTGGGTAACTCTAATAGCCATAACAAGGGTATAAGATACCGAAGACAAGTATTGCATTTTTCAATGTTTGATAGTTAAGCGCTTATTCTGGAATTCATTTTCAGCCTTAAGGCGAGCATAATAATTTTCTAGTTGCATATTAGATTAGATAGAAGTAAATGATAGATAGGGCGTCGTAAGAAAAAAAAACTTTCAATAGCGATGAATCCAGATTTTGTTTATTACATAATATTTTTTCCTTTAGCCATCGCCATAGACCTTTTGCGCAAATTAAATAAATATTAGGTTGGACGGAAAAGAGTTGTGTATTTGAAAATTGTTAGATTTTGCGATGCACGTCAACAATTCCAATTACCTTTATGTATTTATAAAGTTAAAATTATTATATTTATTAAAAAAACGCAACTCTTCAAATATAATAATAATTTTAACTTTGTAAACGGTGAGTTTAGGAATTTTTCCGTAAATGGCATAGCTACGTAAAAAAAATAACCTCGCGGAAAAACTTAAAAATTGTGAGCCGCCTTTCATTTCGCGAATAGGGAGATGTTTAAGTGCGCTTATAACATAAAACATCAGTTACTCAGTGACCGCTAGAAATCGACCGTAACTCTCACCCGCATTTCCCCCTCAATGAGCATAAATCACGACATAAATAATGAACGCATCGAAAAAAATAAATAAAATAAAGACTCGGCAAAATTACCGGACGACGCAATTTTCTCTCTTCAATTACGAATTTATTTTTCCGAGAGCCTTCCGCAATTTTGGTGTCCAAGGACGACTGAAACGGAGCGAGAGGGAAATTTTCCACTCCACCTCTCTCTCTCTCCCTCTCTCACTCTCCCAAATTATTCATCCCTGTTCTACCTCTCCCTCCCTCTACACCCCTCTCTCTTTTTATATCCCTCTTCTGCCACGACTTCCTCTTCCCTTTACCTCTCTCTCTCTCTATCTCCCTCCAACAACTTCGCCTCGTCGTGTCTCTCGCTAACACCTCCGTTTCCAATGATCGATCCATATCGCTTAACACCTCGCCTACTCCTAACTATATCCACCGACCACCCTTTCCTTTCTCGCCCTATTACGTTCTCCCTCTCTCTCTCTCTCTCCCTCCCTTATCCACACTCAAACACAAAGTTCCTACCCCTTCTCTCCTTTCCCTATTACCATACTACCCCACAAACACATGTGCTCACCACACACGCACGCACACACACGTTTTACCACCTCTCTCACACCCTCGGCTGCTCTTCGCATTTTCTCTCACTCCCCTTTCGCTTTATCCCCACACTTTCTCTCCCACGTTCTCCTCTCTTTGCTCCACCCATTTTCCCTCCCCTTACTCTCTCTCTCTTCTCCACTCCCATTCATTTTACTCTCCCATTCCTCCGTATACCTTCTATCCCTTTCCCCCCCACCCCCTCTCGTTCCTCTCGTTTGCCCTTCTTCTTCCGTTTCTCCTAATATCTCCAATTTCCTCATTTCTATTCCCCCACAAACCTTTCAGGCCTCGATTGAGGGGTGGATACGCCTTTTTGACGTCGAACGAGAATGTCAAAAGCTCGATTCCACAGGAGAGAATTTAGCTTTACGTCGGCCCTGGTTATATGTTAGATTTAAGTAGGGAGTAATAAAAAAATGTCAAATCTCTCCCAAAATAAAGAGAAATTATTTTACTATTATTATTATTATTATTATTATTATTGCGATCTCCTCAGTAATCCCATTTTTAGCGTCTCTCAACGATATATTTTCCCCCCCTATAAACGCTTTAAACCAAAACTATTTCTCTATTCCCTTATTTTTCCCATCCAGGCACTTTCGTACTATATTTCTGCATCATTCCTACAAAACTTATTTCTAAACTCCTTTAATACACTATCCAAAAACTGCTTTCCCCCCCCAGCCGCCATAAAAAAGTAAAAATATTCTTCTCTTTGCCTTTGCTCCTTCCTCTCTCTCCCTCTCTCTCTCTCCCCCCTCTCACTCTCTCCCCCCCCCTCTCTCTCTCCCTCTCTTTCCCCCTCCACGCTCCTACCCCTTCCATCTCACCAATTCCGATCTCCACTTTCTCCACCCCTTTTATCTCCAATACGCAGCCCTCTCCCCTTTCACAGTCCATTTCCTTCCTCCTCCTCCATCCCTTATTCACCATCCAAACCCTGATATCCCCCATACACCCCTCTATATAACTTCTCCTAAACCACCCGCCGTTTCACTCCCTCCCTATTTCTCTCACCCCACCACCCTCTCAACCTTTTCACCCCTCTCCTCCCTCCCTTGCTTGCTTCCTTGCTCCCTCTATATGATTCTCTCCCTCTCCCCCTCAATGCGGATTTCTCTCCTACGTTTCCCTCTCATTCGCGTTAGTATTACGTCTGCCGATCGAACTTTTTATTTTAAGGTTCTCTCCCTTTCTCTCTCTCTCTCCCCTTTCCTTTTCCCTCCTTTTGGGACTCGGCATCAAGTGCATTAGAGGCGAAAATTAGTGCTAATCGGGTAATTCGGTTGATGAGGATCAGGGTAACACCCGCGTGGCTTACAGATCGGATTGCCACTTAAAAATAAAGGCAATATATGCATGTAGATGATCGTCCATCGAATTGCGCGATTTTGCTTTACGCGTTTTAGGTTTAGCGCGGTTTTATGTTCAGAGAACTAAATAGAATAGCACGACCATTTATTTCATTTTAATAAAGGTTTCGGAACGGTCTCTAAGCATTACAAAATGTTTAAGTTCGATTCGAAGGTTATGGAAAAGAATGAAGGAAGAACCGAATACTGAATGCAATACATAACTAATTTTTTGCACGTTGAACTCAAGACGGCGATCAATGTATTCCTTTGGTTAAACCTTATCCGCTTTTCGCGGTATTTTCCAAGAACGCAAGGGATGAGTGAGAATACCTACCGATTTTTTTACGCCTTTGTATGTGCACGTGACTGTGAACATAACGTAAAACCGCAAAACTACAATTATCCGTAGGTGGATTAATCCAGATATGGATTACTCGGGCGACAGGGCGTTCCGAATTATCCCTGATGAAATCCACGCAGTATTTATTTTATTATACGCAAAATTTTAGGACGCTATGAGTTAACGATAAATAAGTAAACTTACTTATTTATCGTTAGCTCATGTACACTTCACCAGATCAATAATTTTATGCTTACCAGTTTATTGTATATTAAATGAGTATCAAAATGTAACAAAGGATTCAATTTTTAATCGTAAACTATGCTCTTCGTTTCGGGGGAACACCACGTGTGACTTGTTTTGCTACAAAAATAAATTTGCACTGTTTTTAAACAGTTATTTTTAAAGAAACTCGCTTTTAAAATTTCACCGATGGGATTATCCGCGTTTTATTATCATACGTGCTCACCACAGTCCCAATTGGCACGGATAATCGGATTTTACTGATGTGAGTATATACTTATATGTATATACTTATATATATATATATATATGTATGTATGTATGTATATATATATAGAGAGAGAGAGGGGGGGGGGGGAGTAAAGATCGTTTCTATTTTTTTTAAAGACGCGAGGAAAAATCCGGAATCGGAGCGATCTGACGATTTTTCCCGTGGGAATATCAAGAGATTTTTTTTGGAGGCATCAGTTTCGCGAAAAGGATACGAGAAGTTTCTGCGGAATTGGAAGGGAAGAAACGTTACGGGCTCCCTAAAAAGGGACGAAACTAAATCCATAGTGTATAAATCGAAGGAAAAACACGAGGTGATAACTCGATCGACACGACGGTGGGTTTAAATAACGATGAGGATCGGCCAACGAAACGTGATAATCCCAGAGGCAGAAGAGAACTACGCATATACGAAGAAATGTATCAGCTGCTCACCTTTAAAGGAATATAACGATTACGACGACAGTCGTTTGTCGCAAAAGTGAAGTATGACTGCGCATTTTTTTTAAATCGATGGCGCGGTTAAATTTTGCGTAACGAGATAATAACGCCGCCAAATGAAATTATTTTTTAACCATTGTTCCGCATCAGATAAAATGTTTAAGAAGGATATAGTATACGTGGGATTCGTAATACATGTGGACGCCTAGCGTGTTAATCACATCTATATACGTGGTGTGAAATTCGCAATTGAGAGTGATTATGCTCTAATTCAGGGGTCGGCAACCTATGGCCCGCGAGCCTCATGCGGCCCCCGAGTGCGTTGTTTATCCGGCCCGCGAGGCCATGATGAAAAAGTGATCGGTATGACGCAACACAGTCAATTCCATATTTTTCAATGAAATTATGGTCTAAAATCCTTTTCTGGTGGACTTTTAACCCTAGTAAACGAATAAGATTTGATTTTCACTAATATTAGACCTCAAAATATCTAGGTAACTCCTAATTTAAACGCCCATCCGGCCCACCGAAGCTCTCGTGATTTCCAATGCGGCCCTCCGAAGCATTCGCAACAACGAATGTGGCCCGCCGAATAGAAAAGGTTGCCGACCCGCTCTATTTCATTAAGCAGACTAAAGTTGCAAAACAAAAGCATTGATTTCTCTAGATAGCTCCCTATTGTAGAAGGCGTGAAAAATATGAGAACTTAAAGAAAGTCTTTTGTTTTTTTATTATTCTGAGGTTTAAAGAGAGAATTATCAAGCTGGCCTCATGACTGAAATCTAATTCACGTGCGGTGTCTCTGTTCGATAGATTCTTTATTTTTTATAGTATCTACCATTGTTGAATCGTTACTGATGACGTCTAATTTGTTACCAAAACGGGAGTGTTCTTATCCCCACCTTTTAGGACAATTAGAGAGATATAGTAAAAAATTTTATACGTATTTAAATCATCATGTACACTAATTTAGCGCCGTTTTTTGTCCATGAACGTGTCTGATTTCTTATATATATATCTTTCGTCCATTTAAAAATCCAAAATACGATCCCTTTGCAAAAACCTCGTTTGTCAATCACCCCCTGAATATAACGTGACGCTGTTTATAGTTGCCAATTTAGCGACTTTGTCGCTAGATTTAGCGACTTATTACTTCCTTTAGCGGCATTTTTTTTAGTGTTTAGCGACATGCCACTAACTTGGTGACTTTCTACTAATCTAGCGACAAATTAAAATATTGTTTATGTAAGCAGAAATACATGCAATATACAACATAAACCAAAGAAATTAACTTTATGATAGCTTTATTAAAACCTGTTAAAGTTTTAATAAACCTTAAAACATTTCTACATTTACTTCCCCAGTGATGATATTTGAAAGACATTTTAAACTAATATTGAAAGATCTCATTATAATTTACGTTAATTAATTAACGCAGTTAAATTACAGAAAAAATGATTTCTATTAAAAATTAAAGAAAGCATTCTTCTCGATGTAGAAATTAGATATTTTTATTAACACCTTAAATACTAAGTCGATGGGGATTTTGATGATTATTGGACGTCCACCTCCTAAATGAAGCTTACTTTGTTCCGAAAATCCAAAAGTTTTATTCCCCTTATTAAAAATGAGGACGAATGTAAGTTTTACAGATTGATCTATCATATCACAATGATAATGACAAGGTACGCAGCATTTCCGCCGTTAAATGATAAGTCACTGATACCAAATTCTAGGAACGAATGCTTGCCATGCGCGGGAAAAATCTTGGGAGCGCTATTTCGACCACCTATCTATGCATTACTTGCAAGTGAATAAATATTGGATACCGATTTATATCGCCGAACAGGCTGCAATATTTATGACGTTCATTCTTTTTTCCTTTATATATAATCTTTACAGAGCGATGAATAAATTAATATTTACTTCGCAATTATCTCAACAAACATTTACGGAGGGGGACGCTAGAGAGATATTTCGCGTCAAAATTATTAGGGCCGCCCCTGTACGCGGGTATACAAAAACTCATTAAATATGAGGTGGAAAACCTCCCTGAATCTTATACGCGGGTATTTACGGTATTTTATTTTTCTACTTAAAAAATAAGCTTGACCTATAAATGTTAATATCTATTTAATTTTCTATCAATAAAAGACGCAAAAATTCTCCGTTACTTAATACTAATAATTAAATATATTTCTTAATTGATATTAATTTATAAAATAGATAATAAGCATACTTATTAGATTAATAAGAATTATTTGAAGTATTTATGCACTATTTTATTTTTAACGACTTTTTAGCGATATTTTCTCTGAGTTTAGCGACTTTTTAGGTTGGATTTAGCGACATTTTCAAATTAAATTTGGCAACTATGACTGTTTTACGCGTATGGAAATAAACAGAGGCGATCGCGACGAAATTAATAAGCGCCACCTCACTAATTTGAGCAAAAACGAAAGATCGACTCATACGGGAACCCGAAATAAGCTCTTTTCAGAATATAAACGGTTCATAAATCAATCGGTCGACGAAAAAGCATACGCGGAATCGTTCAAACGCGCTCGACTCGACGTCGGGCAGAAAAAAATAAAATATTTCAAACGTCGTCCATCAAGAAGCTTTGACGAAGTTACGAATCGATACGAATAAATTATGAGTCATCAGCCGTTTCCTGTTCTTTCTTTCTCCCACCCCCCCCCCCATCCCCCAACTGTCCTCCCCTCCCCTCGAGCACACGATACGTACCGAAAAAAAAAAGAGCGAAACACCTGGCGTCGGTCGATTTATCGATGTGCTTCAAGCCACGAGTGTGGAAAGAAAAAAGACCAACGAGGGTTTTTAGTTCTCGCCGCACTTCCTCTCCAAACCCTACTATTTCCTTACCCCCCCTCCCCCCAACCTTTCGCTCTCCACCTTCGCTTCCATCTCATAACATACGAACACGCCTACACGCACGACCAAACTTAATTGTTTTTTAAATCGGCGTAGCATACATCGCACTGACTCTCTCACATCTATGGTGAAAACAATAATGTCTCTGGTTACCTTGTTATACTGACAGACTGACGGTACTTGAGAGAGAAACTCGATATATTATAATAACGTCATTGAACGCAATTTAAATATTTTTTGAGAACTATAGCTTTGGCATTATTGCCGGTAATGTCGAGCTATATAGCTGGAGGAATTTTAATGAATCGACATTTTGTGAAAATCAACTAGAATGCGCTACTATCCATCGAAGCACGATAAAGTGTATTTTAACAGGGTTTCTGTTACGGGTGATACAAATATGGTAGTTCATTTGATTATGTCGAACCGTTTAACCCCAAGAGCCGCGCACATACGACAGTCAGTATTGCTAAAACCACTTTTTAAGACCCAAGGGGACGTAAAACGTGCGTATTTATCAAAATTTATTTTCATGAACGTCATAATTTCTCCACCTACTACTTGGTTTATCAGAAAGTACAAATTAATTATCCAGTTCAGCTTATTGCAAATGTCGAACAAATTATACGAACAACTTATCTGTCAGTTAAAAACTCTGAATAATGGAATCATCAATATCACATAATGAACCCGCTTCAACCCTTTTAATTACGGCTGTCCAACTTCTTTGGTGTGGCGGGTCAAATATGCTGAAAGCCACTGACTGGCGGGCCGGACTGGGGTAGGGGGAGGGTGGTAAGAGAAATTTTGTTCGAGCGAAGATAGGAGATAGGTCGGACTGCATGCGGCCCAAACTTACATCGTTGTTGTATCGTCCATGCCTTCCTTAGTTGGGTTGGGAGCATTTCCAAGAGAAATATAGAACCACTAGTTATACCCCTGCGTAACATACGCGGCCTAGCGTTTTTGAACACGTTTATTCATATATTTCATTGTAAACGTAATTAACAATATCGTTCTTCTCAGATACAACACTTAATGAGTCCGATGATCGAACTCTTGAGAGAGCTACATACAGTTGCCCGTGTCTGAATACAGGTTTCGGAAGGTATAAGCAAATTCTGTCAAAAGTCTTGTTTCTGAGACTTGTTGATGGTCATGCAAAAGGCCAAACATAGGAAACTGTCTACTTTTGAATTTGAAAGACATATTTGTATCAGATGGAATGAGAGGTATGCGCGGTATGAGAACAGTATCTTGATTCAATCCATCTATTATACGGGCCTCTTTGTAGGAGCGTAATTGCCAATCTTGTTCTATTGCAGAGCTCCTGTGATGGCATGAGATTCCGCAATAGAATGATTACAGCATCTACTTTCAGTTTTAGCGCGTGAGGAGGCATTCCTGTTGGTGTAAGCTGTTGAGAAACTCTTCAGGGTATGCCAGATGGTCACTTGGTTCATCGCTTGCTACAGTATCCACACTTTTGTAGACAGTCTCTCCACCAGGCATACGGTCTAACACTTTGTTGTTCAGTTTTAAAGAATCTCCATTTATAACACTTAGTACAGATCTGCCTTTGAGTTGCTGAGCTATAACAGTGTTTAAGTTAATGTAACCACAGAGTTGTTCTACAGGGTCTTGCGTGTTTGAAAACAGGGTGGAGGCAAAGTTATAATTGTACCACTTCTTCCATCGCCTATTTATAAAAGCTGTCTGAAAATTCCTTCTCACTTGCTAGTGCTCGTATATACTAAGTGTAAGTTTCAGTACATGGAATTCAGAGGGTTAGGCGCTATTCGTATTGGAAGTAGATTTAGTGCGAGTGTTTTAATGGGAACGTTTTGCAAGGAGGCCGAGAAGAAAGGAAGGATCACAGCCGCGGAGAGGGGAAGAGGATTGGAAAGGAGCAGAGGAGGATGGGGGAGGGCATTTGAGCACGGGGAGGACGAATTGAATGTTAGTCCCATTGGAAGAATTTTTCAAGTGTTGGAAACAAACCTAAGGCGTGTGTGTGTGTATATATATCCTACTTCGACAGTGGGAGTTAGCCTACATCTTTCTCCTTGACTCTTTCTCCCCACCTGGTCTTAACCTCCGATAACCCTATTGGCCGTCCCTCCTACCCGCCTCCTCCTATCCCCGAACTCCTCTCATTACCCCTCTCCCTCTCCCCATATCCCCCCAGTGTGTCACTTTAAACAATATATGTCTCTCTGTCGCTGAAGAAGGGCGTCAGCCCGAAAGCTCCATTTTTGTGTCGTTTTTGTTCTTTTGTGTTTTTCGTGTGTCCTCAGCACACCCAGAGGCTCTTCAATCTAGGTAAGTGTCCACTGGGCTTCCTCCAACACCTTGTTGCTACCTTTATATATATATATATTGGATACCCTTGTTAGCGGGTGTGCGGAGGAAAGTGTTCGGCTGCTTTTGGCTTCCCGGTTTTCCCCATCCGTTTTTGCACATGGTGGTAAAAACTTCGGAAGGGGGAAGAGGCATACAGGAAAAAATGTTTTATGACTGTTAGGGTTTAGGCAGCTTACCAGTATTTTGTAGATACAAACGAACCGACGGGTAAGCGCCCATAGAGCTTTGGCGCCCCGGGCATTCAATTACATTATTTTATGTAATTCTGATGCATATTGACAAATTTGCTGATAGTAATTATATCAGAAAGCGCACGACCTAAAAATTAGGTAAAAAATTACTGAGGTATTCAGAAATAAGATATAATTAAAAAAAATACATTTATTACCATAATAAAATTCATGACTGAAAGGATTAATAAACTCATTCTCACGTTCGTGCGCTAAAATGACGCATGATTTCAATTATTCATCTCTTGGTAACATGACTACCTTGTATCTCCCGTATCTTCCGTGAATATATGGAGAGAAGGAGGGTTTAAACTTAAATTCTAACGCAAGGAAGAGTTTATCCTACGCGCTCAAGTTCCTCGGTGCGTGGCTCGACGCGATCTCGAAGTAATTTAGGGACTTAACTGCCGGAATACCAACGGAACAGTTATAACTGTTCTTAACTTATCCTGTTGAAAACACCGAGGGGAGTGTTTATCGTGATTCTATTCTAACTTCCAAGGCTTATAAATTTCCGATGTTGAATATGAAGTCGTTCTGTAAGTTTTGCATGTCGCGTCGCGTTTTAATATCCGTTCCGTTTAAAGCCGAGTTCCACGTTCATAACTCACGCGACTAGCTCGCGTCACGATCGAGTTTTCTTAATATTCCCGATCATAATAGGAAAAAGAATTGGTTACACAAACGTTCCTCGCCATTCTATCCCAGACAATAAACTTTTCATATATTTTTTTAAAATCAATATTAAATTATATACGTAAAAGTATCACAAAACGAATCTCTTTCTTGGTAATTAGATTTGACTTTGACTTAAAAAAGTTTTAAAATATAAAAAAAAATATTAGATTAGAGGTAGATCCCGATTTGCGTAAACCCGATTTACGAAGTTTCGAATAAAATTTCCTGTCCCGGGTCTCGTTATACGAAATAAAACCCCGAAGTTACGAAACAAAATTTTCGTTGCGAATCTCGTAAAGAAAACGAGTAACAGAAGAAAAATAATAATATTGCTAATCATTAATAATACAGTAATAATAATTACAAACGAAAAAGCTAGTTGAAAACACATGCAGTTTAAAAGAGTTTAAATTATTATACTTTAAAATCCTAGTTAAAACCCACAATCTCAAAAGGACGAAATCGCGAATGGACGGAATCGCGAATAGACGGAATCTCGAAAATTAATACGTATTTATTTAAAGACGACCCTTTAACAACATAGTGTTAACTGTCTTATATATAGGTATTATGCGCGTAGTGAAGCTGCGTCCGTGCGTATGAAGCCTCGCGTAATTATATCGGCGTATTTCTCGAGAACCGTTCGTCGTAAAGGTATGCGGTAAACGGCGTTTTGTTTCTACTGGCTATGAGGTAACTGGAAAAATATTTTCGTTTGCTGAAGTGTCCCGGGTACGAATCCAGGAGACAATTATATTTTCCCATAAGCTTACACGGGATTTTCGATTTTTCAGAGTGCAAGGTTTTTCTCCTTCTTTCATTAAAATAAGTAAATATGGACCGATTTTCTTCTTTTTCGCTTTATTCGACGGCTAAAGCTCTACAATATATTATTCTTGCGATTTTTACACGTTACACGATCGAATTTTTCAGAAATACGCATTCTTTTTCGAAATTTTGCGGATTTTTCGTACTCATTCCAGGCGTTGCCAAGGAGACTCTCATTGTTGCCTCCGATTCATTTAAGTCCAATTAAACCTTCAAATAGACGAAAGAAAAGCGTTATTGTTATTTTCTCTTCATTGATAATCTAAATAAACATTAACGTCACCTTCATAGTAGGTCCTGTACGAAGTTACAAGCAGTCGTTGATAGACACTTGAAGGAAAGCAACTGTCTGTGAGTTCGTCTATAAGGGTGAAACGATAATCACTGGAACTAAGGTAAGGTAGATTTAAAAAATTTTCCCCTTTGAATATACCGCGATATGAAACTAGCATTAAGTAACTCTGTGACATTATGATCACGTAATTGCTCTAATATATTGCTGTAAAATCGCAGAAAATTAAAAAATGTCAAGGGGTAGACCAGTGAAAGGTAGAGCTATTAGCCCAGCTACAGCTGCTAGAGAAAGGAAGAGGAGACAGAGATCAAACGAAGATTATTTTAGGAAAGAGAGAGAAAGAGATGCGGAAGCTCATAGGATTGCCCGTGTAGATGAGGAGCGGAGAGTACAAGAAAGACAAAGAAATAGGGAAACACGTCAAATGAATAGGGAACAAAGAAGATCTAACCCAGGGCCGAACTATTTAGATTATTTGCAAGCGTAGCTGCAATGGGCTGCTAGTTTTTATTTACACCTGCTATCTTGAAACAAAATACCGGCTGTTTAAAAATTTAATAAAATTTATATTTCGGAGAAGGTACATACGTCGGAAAAAAAAACATTCATCAAAATAAATGTCTTGATAAGAGCATTTACGATAACTTAATGAATTTGGCCAAACATTTCATTTTAAGACGAAAACTTTGTGTTGTGAGCGGTGAAAAACAGAGCAAAGATACCGATTTCGCCAAATTACGTACTTTTCAATGGATTAAATGGAAAATGAAAATTTTAAATTCTCTTCCTGCTGCACCAGATGATCCTACATTTAAATTAACGATCTAGTACAACAAGAAACAGTTCCATAAACATTTATGAATTATGTAGCGCCTTCTAAATTTGTATCATTGAAATTAATTATATAAAGTTAACATTATTTGATGATGAACCGCCACTCTATATAATATGATAAATAAACAGATTCGAATTATCTAATTTGTCCTGTCAATTTATATTCCTAAAATAGTAATTAGGTTAATGTTGGTTATTTTAATGAGCTCAAACAAATACTCTGCTAAAGTTGTAACAATTTGGAATCTATAACAAAAAGGCAGTCGATTACAGTAATTGAATATTAATTTAATAAGATTATTGCATTGACCATTTTTGTTATCATTTCCGATATTATCATTTATTATTATGACCTATGATGGAATGGCCCGGACGAAAATCGCTTTCGCGAGGTTTTGTGCATCATATAATGTGGTCAAAAATAGTGTGCAAAGAGACATTTCTTGGCTTCAGCTGATCGCGGGATCAGATAAAATTTTTATCATAATAGACGGCAGGTGTGATCATATTATGCGGAGGAAATTTCGTGTTAAAATAATTTTTTGGTGTTAGAATCCGCATTTGTTTACATAAGGCGGCTGTTAAAAATAACCGGTTATAATGATAATAACAAGTGGCATCTACTCTACTCTGGACGAACGTAACCTTCCTTATTTTAGCCATTTCTTACGAAGAAAACTCTCTCGCTTGACGAATTTTCGCTTAGAATCGCGTTTTGAAGGAACGCAACTACGACGCTAAGCGACGGATACTTGTAATACTTAATAATAATAATATGTTTAGAAAATTTGTTTTCCGTAATAAATATCCTAAGAAACATAACTATACAGTGTCATTTTACTATATTTAGGGGAAGATTTTTTTGCCATGGGTACGTATCTCGCCTGCTAAAACGGGAATCTATGAGAAATTATACCTCGATTTACGAAAGGTTTTTGAAGAACGTAACTCTTTCGTAAATCCGGGTCTGCCTATATACGAAAAAGTATCACAAAACGAAACTCTTTCTTGGAAATTAGGTTTGACTGTTCATATCCCACTTCATCGTAATATTTAACATATGTTATATAGCCGTTATTAGGCGCGTTTCGCTTCCAACGTGAGCGCCTATTATCGTCGGTCTGTCCGTCCGTCCGTCCGCATGTTCGTTCTCGGCTTCTACTGAACGGATTTTCATGAAATTTGATATTAAGGACTTGCAATAAAATATAATAAGAAAATCGCATAAATGAATCAAGTATGCCAATCAGGGGTACCACTTTACTGGTGACAAAAAATTAAATTTCCGTCATATCTCGTAACGTATTGCTCATATCAAAATATTTTTCAAATAAAAGTTGTAAAAATGGTAAAGAAGAGTATTTCCTTTCCTATACCTACAATTTTATCGTAGGAGTAGCCGTTATCGATAAAATAAAATAGTCTTAATTCGAGTTGAACTTCGAAAATTTCTTGCATGGTTACTATAGTCTGTTCACTATCTTAAGTCTCTTGACTTGGCAGCAGCCAATAGGAGACGGTTCATTTGGGAAGGTAGTGGGGGGAACTCAGTGTTATTCTTGCTCTCGAAGTGTTCACATTGGTCTGCGTTGCCATTTCTACCGCCGTTTCCTTGCTGTTGCTGTTCGTGATTGGGTATCTGTCCTCCCGCGCGAAAGTTGTGAGGGGCGATGGAAGGGGAAACGTTCGTGATTGGCTACTTGCTCCATGAAGGTCAAGAGACTTAAGAAAGTGAACAGACTATAGGTACTTCATTGTTGCTAACATAAACAATCTAACAAACAAGCGTTAATTTCCTTACGTGTGCATGTAATATTGTTAAATAGGAAGAAAATGGATTATTTATGATGAAGAAAAGAACTTTAAAACGCAATTTCCCTTACGTACAGGTATATAATTTCTTTCTAATACTCCATTGCACGAAACACGCTCATTTGTGATACGCTGTACACTTTCCTAACTTGTTTATCTTGCAATCTGCAACCTCTGGCTTTTGAAATCATTCAATAATTAACGAACGAATTTATATAACAAATTACATAAAAATGGTGATTTAGATAATTCATTAAGATATAAAAGGTTGTTGTAATCATAGGAGTTACCTTTATGGCGTTTCTTTTATTTATACTATACTACATGAAATACGCTTCATTAGTGCCGTCGTTCACGACTGTTAATTATGCCTTATTCCTGATTGAAACTTATTCTGCTTTGTTATCAATTGAGAGAGAGTTTATTAGTAATTCGATCTTAAACATTAAATAAGCATTGTCGTAGTCTATAATTGGCGGATGAAAGTCAATACCACGGAAAATGCGTTTTTCTTGATTTTTACTCCCGATTAATCGTCATATCGTGATAGCAATAGGATGTGAAAGTTATTCTACAGGTAGAGGAAAGGGTCCGTTAAGAGAATTTCTAAGTTTTCTTAAAAAAGGAAGCTCCTCTTACCAAGATAAAATTTGATTACATCCGTGAGAGGCAAGTTCGGTTTCTTTTATAGACCGCTTTTAGTAACTGGGTCAGCTCTTAGTTAACGTTAGGGCCACAGTATAAAATAGACCACTTGATTAGGGGTTGGTACAAACACCGGGCTGCCGTTGAAGATAATCTCAGAGAATGCTTCTCAAACTTTTCGGAGTAATAGGTATATATGTACTTTAAAACATTGCATATATTTAGCCGTGGGCCTTAAAACAAAAGACCGACGTTGTGTTCATATTTGAAACTGACAGCTAAATAAATAACCATGATGAACCACTTTATATCCCTTCCGTAGTATAAATTTAAGTTATCACGATGAAAATTTACACCATTTCAACTTCAGTAGTTAATAAGGTCTATGAAACTTTAATAATAAAAATGTATTAAAGGCGAAGTTTGCCGATTCTATTCAAAGCATCTCAAATAAAAATTATTGAGGAACCTAGAACCAGTTTCATACATACATACAGTGCCGTAACTAGGGTATGGCAAAGATGGTATTTGCCATAGGCGACGCTTGCAAAAGGCGCCAAAGGTTTCCGTAAAAAGTGCTTAAAGTGAATTTTTGCATAAATAAGTGTAATTTTAACACTCAAACTTTCATTTATTTATAATAAAATCGCTATTGTTGTTTATTAAAATTCAGAAAAATGATATCCTGCATAAACAAGGTGTTTTGTAAAATTTTGTCAAAGGCGTCATAACGCCAAGGCACGCCTCTGCATACATACATACATACGTACGTGTGTGTGTGCGCGCGCGTGCGTGCGTACGTATGTATGTATGTATACCCGAAATTGCCTTCCTATCAGTGTGTTTTCCTCATCATCCACTAAGTCGGGAGCGTTTCTGACACATGAGTCATTAATTCATCCAGACATCAGCGCACTCCCCATTTTGGAAATTCTTATATACTTTCATTTCCGCAAATGGTTTCCGTTTCTAGACGAAATCGCGTCTTATACCATTACTGCAGCAGTTTTTTAAAGGATATTTACTTTCCAAAGAATGACGGATCTACTTGCAATGGATAGTATAAGGCAACCGAATGTCGCAATTTACGACAGGTGGATGTGTGATATATTGCGAATGACACGTAAAACTCTATTGAATCGGATAAAATATTTTCCTCCGCGGTCCTTTTCCCCGAGAGACTTCCTGTATAACCGATTGGGATCATCAATTTCTGGTGGGGATCATTTTTTGCCTTTACCTTCTCTTCTATATCGCTCCCGACTTTTTTTTAACGGTCCCGAGAGGTATTCAAAAAGTAAATTTTTCAAAAGATTTTCCCAAAAGAATTCTTGATGTTGCTCGTAAAGTTTTGTTAACGTTTTAAATTCATTCAATATTAATTTATTATAATATGACGTTTGCTTTTTCTATAATGCTGGATTATTTTATCTATAGCGCTGCTACAGTCACATTAAAATTTAAAATTATAGATACGTACATTATCACTGATTAATATACTGCAATGCTGCTGACGATGCTTTGGTGAATAATTCAATAGAAATGTGCGGTCAAGTCAACGTCATAAACTGTCACACATATATATATAAACATTGTTTTTATATTTCATGCAACTCTGTCCGTATTCTGAGAGTTCTCCATTTTAATCAATATCAGTGTACGCCCCGAAATATTAATTTTGGTTCCGATTTGGCGAACACTAAGTAATATTCTGGTATTACCAGTCTCTCATTCGAAATTTACGGAGAATGGCAACACATTTGTAATTGCAAATGTATTATAATATTATTGTTAAACTAAATAAATACGTGGCATCGGTAAATATTTAAAAACCATACAGTATATTACCTTTGCTATAAATTATGATAAAGATTATTGCAATATAAACGTCCTATAGTTCAAACCAGTACCAAAAACTCTAATTTTACGCTTCCAATAAATATTATAGAACGTACTGAAAATGTAAATTAATTGAAATACTAATAATGTAGAATATGCCCCTTCATATAATTGTTAATAGAATTTTACTAAGGTCTTCACAAATACTTTTTTCTAGTAGGGAACTATCGAGGCTCTTTAAAATGGCACATAAACGTCGTCTTCGTTCAAAACCTAAATAAACTTTCATTACATTAACTCGAACATGATAACAATGCGTCAAGTACTAAAAATGATTAAATTGCCCACTGTTACTTTGTCAGTCCCAGAGGTGCCACGTAGCAACACATAAATAATTTACATTATTTTGTTTAATTCCCTTGTTAAATCTTCACGGGAACATTACATTTGTGAAATGACAGAAATTTTAAAAAATGCAAGATTTCGCATTCATACTGATCAATCATGTCTTTTCTACTAAGCAAATAAATTATTTCCTTTGGATTGAAACAATTTGGAGTTGAAATGGTAAGAAATATATGAATGAGTTACATATTATAATTCTAAGTCAATTATTCTGCTTATTCGGAACGGAACTAATTTCTCATGACGAATACACTCGACTTAATCCTTTATTTTGCAACGTGACTAATTTTCGAGTTCTTCCTTCAATTTCAACAGTTTTAAAAATGAAACCGAAACGTAGAATAGGGAAAGGGGCGAGAAAATGTCTCTCAAAGCAACATATTTTTGTATACGCATTTCCCCGTCGATTACAGCCTTTGATCCACGATGGCAAGTTTTATCTTTGTAGAGCCTTATTACTATTCATATTAATACTTAAATAAAGTTGATTATTCATTCAGATTTATTAAGTAATAATATAATTTCCGATTTATTCGAAAATGGCCGTAACGATTTTGATTAAAATTCACTCAGTATAGGGACGTAAATAAAACTGCATAAGCCATACTTATTTTTAAAAAAACTACAGCGACATTATAATACACAGATTTTACGCCAAGATATCACCAGCTCCCTAATCAACAGTCTTCGTCCAGCAATAATGCTTTAGCACCTATATGCCTTCGTCAATATGCATAATATTCGATATTTTTGTATGGATTGTATGATATATTTATTTATTTTTCACATATAATACGTTATCGATGCATTCATAACCATTTACATGCAGAAAACGTATTGTGGTTTATTTTTAACTTTATTATAGCAGTACGAGTTCCTCCAAGTCAGGAAGGAGTGTAGTGAGACAAAATACACACGTAGTATATGAGAAAGTTTGTGTTATGTACTATGTATATTGTACAGATGTTTTGAAGAGAAACTACATTAACTAAAGGATCTTACGTAATTTTAAATAAAAAATCTTTGAAACAAGAACGAGACAGAAAAAAAAAAGAAATAGAAACGTCACGTTAAAAAATGAATAACTGAAAGAAAACTTTCGTATCATTCCCGCTGCTAGGATTGCAACGAAAGAGAGCTCAAATTCCCTCTCAAACGCACGATGGCACCCATTACGACGTTTTTTTTTCCTACGGACGTGCGAGCGTAGAAAGTTAAACGCTTTTGCTGCACGAATTCCCGTTTCGTTTTTTCCCCCTTTCAGCCACCTTCCCTCGCGTCCGAAAGGCTATGCCGCAGGGCGTTCCGCACAACTACGTCACGACAAAAGCGACGGTCATTAGCGCGAAAATTCTCCCATTCCCGCACCGCTGCCGTCCTTTTATTTTTCTCCCCACCTAAGTCGCCGTCGATTAAGGGCCTTTCGGTCTCTCCTCTTCTCTCCCAACAGGTGTTAAGAGCATTTAGGGCGTATTGCGAATAGCATTCCGGAGGACACAACGTCTACCAGAAGGAAAAAATCTGATGTGGCCAACACATGACTTTCTCCATATTCGGGGTATATATATTTAAATTAGTGTGAATAGCATTATGAGGCAAAATTATCATTTCGTATCGTAAAAGAATACAGTCGTTCTTACTGCCGTAAATTACGTATATTATGAATATGTTTACAGAATTCACCGTTACATGGTGGTGGCGCTGCATACTGGTATTAAGAAAAATCTGATGTGGCCAACACATGACTTTCTCCATATTTGGGGTATAGATATTTAAATTATTATGAGTAGCATTATAAGGCAAAATTATTATTTCGTATCGTAAAAGAAGACACGTCGTTGCCGTAAATTACGTATATTTTGAATGTTTACAGAATTCACCGCTACATGGTGTTGGCGCTGTAGGCTGGTATTAAGATAAAGCGAAATATATCCGAAATGGATGGTTCTACGAAAATTAGTTTCAAACAAAACTTGGATGAAATATTATTCTCTACAACTTTGGTCCTCACGAAGATTACCAATAACGATGTTTTTAAGGAGATATTTGACGGAAACCGAAAACCGATTATTTATAAATAATTCCTAAACAATAACTGCTATGGAAAATTATTTCAAATGAAAGTTGTAGGAAATTACATTCTCTATAACCTCTGTATAGAATTGTATACACAATAATGATGTTTTAACGGAGAAATATCGCAAAAATCGAATCGGGTTTCGAATAAACCTCGACTTCCGGTTAACCGTTATTGTTCAAAAACTAATCAGTTCTTTGTGCTAATGCTAAAGTGTTATATATGAAATTTGGTGTTAATACGACAAGTACTTTTTGAGTTAGAGCGCCCACAATCACATACATCCACACAGACATCATTCCCAAAATAGTCTAAACGTGTTCTAGGGACCTCAAAACGTGTATTTCCGTTGAAATCTCGAAGTCGATTTTTTTCATGAACACAATACTTTCCCATTACTACGTACGGAGAAAGTAAAAAAAAAACATTTCGGGACCAATTGTCGCGGTACGATCACGTCTTCGTACGATTCGAGACAAAGTCGCGTTAACGGTAGGCTATGTCTTTTGTGTCGTCCCTTCGGGAGAGCCAAAGGACAATGGGGTCGACCGTATTGCCCGTGCGAGAGCGTTGCTCCGCGCGACGCGAAAGTTCAATGCGATCGAAGCGCCTTCAACGTGCAGTTACATTCCCGCTTGAACCTCTATGGGTGGAATGAATGGAAGTATTCGAATCGTTCCATTGTGAGGTTGGATGCTCGCCACGGTTGTTTTCCGGTAGTTGAAATTCTCTGACATCTCCGTACGTACATATAAATGAACCTAGATGTGTATATAAACATTTTATGGGCAACAAAGTTACATGGCTTGACACATGAAATTATTTTTTATAAAAACACCAAGGAAAATGCTTTGAAATATCTCAAAATAAACGATAAAATTATCTTTTTTCCAACTCTTTCAGAAAATTGTTGACAAATTCGAGTATCGGGTTAAGATTCAACCTTTACATTATAACTAAACTGAAAGAAGAGCGGCTGCAGAAATGCGATTTCTGATATTCGTATGTGCGAAAAATAAAAGTAATACGCGAACTCGTTAAATTAAAGAAAAGTGTTCGTACGTGCCAAGCTTCGTGCTGTAACTGTCGCACTTCTCCACCCTGTCGCCGATTTCGGAGGAAAAAATCAAAGTCGAGAGAATTTCGTTTAATTATGGGAAAGTCTGAGAGTCCCCTTTTTGAATTTGGGCCGTTAAATTGGATCAAGGAGGCGATTTAGTATTTTTTTTTATTTTTTAACATTTCTCGGAAATAATTAATACAGTGTAGCCGGTAGTTTAAGTTTTATCTATTCTTTAACCATTACCACTTTTATGCATCAGAAACTCTAAACAGTGGTGCAGAGAACGCTAGACACTTTTATTTAACCGAAAATAATTACTTCATACACTTTTTCACATAAGCTACATCTTAGAAAACATAAATTTATGTACAATTTCATTACAATGACATGGATATCTGGTACAATTACCGTGCGGCCTATGAAATAAAATGTACATAATATTGAAAATAATTCTCAAACTCGAGCATATTAACGACAGTGCATCAATTCGAATTTTTTTTCTAGCCAACGGATGTATTTAAAAATTTTTAATTTCACAAAATATTATCGGTATGATCATATAAGTAGTCTATTCCTGACATATTTTACTTCCCAATACATATACATTTCCAAACATCCACATGCCTATTAAACGTAACTAAGGGTCGTACCAGGGGGTTTAAGTCGATTCGAATGAATAAGAAACGTGCGCTGCAGGTCATCAAGGCTGGTTTATAAATAGATGAAGCTCCTATTCTGGGCATCGCCGTGACTAATAAGTCACCCTCTCCTCCACACCCCAACCCCAGAGACACGAGCTAGTTGGTTTTGAGCAGGGAGGAGGGCGGTGGGGTGGGGAGAGGGAAAGGGGAGGGAGGGACAGTGGGTGTCCTCGGGAGTTACCTACGTGTAGGCATGGTAACGGATGGGGAGGAGAAAGAGAAAGAGAGAGAGGGCGAGGAGGGATGAGGAAGGGATAAGTTTGTGATTTAGTGGCCCGTCGGGACAACCTGAGTCTGACGTAGCGATACCACGCCGATATCCACGCGAACTATCCAGGAACGCTCTCCTCTCCGTGAGAAATAACCCTAATCTTCTGTGCAAAACCGATTCCCTCCATACGTAATCCGTACTTCGTTTCAAAAACTCTATCCTATTTTCTATCATCCCGATAAAATAACGCAGCCGATTTACGAAATGGATCCCTCCCCAACCCCTTTGATTCTCTCCCTAGCCCCATCCTGCGCCCATCTGTCGCGTAATCGAAAAAATGCGGGCGTTTTATTTTCCAAACGATTCTACTCGATAGACAAGTAAGGATATCCGACCCGTCCGACCGAATATGCGTATGAATTAGGGTTCAAATTCAAAAATGCGATGGCCGATCGAGTGATGAATGGGAGGACTTCGTGACGTCACCCCCCGGATTACGGCATCGCGTCACCCGCTAGCTCATTTCATGCGATGCATCAACTGGAATACTTCGCTCGGCGAGCGTCGAGTAAATACGGCGAGAGCCCCAAAAATTGCAGTTTGAGCTAAACAGAAGCGTTAACAAAACTTTCGAGGGAATTAATAAAATATGTCCGTTCTTAATTCAGGGGTTTGAAGTGATCCTCATTTATAATATTTAAAAAATTTTAAACCTACGTCCTACAACCTACTAGAGAAGTGGTGCCCAAACTTTTTTACATGGCGGGCCGCATCGGTGGTTGTGAATCTTTCGGCGGGCCGCATTCAAAGTTGCCAATTCTTCTGATTAGAGTTTAAGTCGGAAATTATCTATATATTCCGAGGTTCCATTTAAGTAGTCTAAAAGAGGTTTTTACAGTAACCATTCCGATATTAAAAGTTTGAATATGAAAGTTTTCATAAAAACATAGGAATTTGTGTGTTAAATTTTTCGGATTGTTTTTCATCGTGGCTTCGCGGGCCGTACAAAAACCCTTCGTGTGCCACACCCGGCCCGCGGGCTGTAGGTTGGGCACAGCTGTACTAGAGGATGTGACGAGATCTATACACAATTTATGATGATATTTCCGGGAAAACGCGTGTCTTATACAATTATAACAATATACAGACCCTATTACTACATTCATTCTGTGCGCGTATGCTTCTCTTGCTTCAAAATCTCATCGTCGCCGGAGAAATTTCATATTAAGGATCCCGTCCTGCGTAACTAAAGATATCAAAAAGACGTCAGTAAAAACTTTGATATGGAGTGCAGCATTATATGGATGCGGAATATGGACAATGAGAAAAGAACATTTTAACAGATTAGAGGCTTCTGAGATGTGCGTATGGCATAGGCTGGAGAAAATTAATTGGACTGATTGTGAGAGAAAAGCAAATGAGGAAATTTTTAGAGTAGGAGAAGAGAGAAGCTTAATTGGAGTAATATGCGAAAGATGGAAGAGATGAGTGTGTCAAATTTTGAAAGGTCTTCCGTAAGAAGCCATAGAAGAGAGGATGCTAGGTGAGGGGCAAAGAGGTAGGAAGTGGAAAGGAATATTAGATGCATATTAAAAGAAGGGAATGGGAATGAGAAGATGAGAAGAAAGGTCTCGGATGATAAATACTGGGTGGGGCGAACCAGAAATCTACCTAAAGGTATAATGAAGATGATGATGATCCTGTCTCGTTAGGTACGTCTATCTGAGAAGAATATAAATCGAGCTCAATGTAATTTTGATTGCGTTACTCGCGAATATAATACCTAAAACAACGTTAATAAAGTAGCTAAGTATTGGAGATATGTATGATTGCGCATGAAAATATGAGTAAGACAGGTGATCCCATCTCCATGGGTATAAAAAAGGGAAAAGATGATATTTTATTATTTTTATTTTATTTCATTATTTATTTTTCTCTTATCTTCAACTCAACTGTAATTAATTAATGTTTCCAAGGCTCCGTTTTTAACAAAACTGGAAACGAATTAAATAATAATAATAATAATTTCATCTTTTAAACTCATAGAATCTAATAATGAATTTTTAAAAAAATATCAAAACCTGTCAGATTTTATATGAATATTAAAAAAAAACTTGCATTTAAAATGTTTCCGTGGTGCTTAATGTCTAGATTAATTTTCGCTAATAAAATGAGATGTATAAATTTGTTTTAACAGATTAATATCCAGACGTTCAAATTACATTTACATTTAATAAAAAAATTACGCATGATAAATTTTTCGTCCAATTTATATGCTTTTTAATCCTTTTATGGGAAACGTTCATTAAATAACGATTTCCTTACACTCGAATTTTCAGCGCACACTAGTTAAATATTTCCATGAATTTTAGAATTTTTGCCAAAGTTGCTTCGGATGGTGGGATACTCTATTATTAAAAACCGCCGCGGAAAACGGCGCCAATCCTATTTAGAAGCGAGGAAATGCGGAAAAATGAGAATACACAATTTCTCGCTTCCAATCCCTCCCCAACCACCCTCTTCCATCATCGTCCTATATCCTCCTTCCTCTTTACTCACTCTCCCATCCCCCCTCTCCTCTCTCTCTCTAAAAATCACATCTACGGAACTAAAATATTCCACGCTTCTTCAGGGGAACTGTTACTTCTCCGCAGTCCTAATATTAGTTGCTCTCCTTTCGTCGAAAACAAGCCACCCTCGAATCCGTAACCTTCTCTACCTTCCTTTCTTTCCCCCCCCCCCCTCTCTCCCTCCCCCCTCCCACCCACTCACATACGCCACGCCCTCCGTCATACCCTTTTGCCAGCGCCATCGCTCCCTCTTCCTCCCTCACACGTCCGTGACCCCACGTTTCCATCCTCTTCCCCTCCCCCCAGCTTCTTCTGCTCTTGTATTCCTTCCTACCCTCTCTCTCTCTCTCTCTTCTGTCATCCCTCTAGTCCTCCTCTTACCCCTTCTCTTCCTCACCCCTCTATTACATTTCCCACCCCTCCTCCCCCTCTGTCTCCTCCGCCCTCTTTTCCCCACAGACACCCTCCCCCACCGCCATCCCTCTTCCTCGTCCGCCCTACGCCATTCCTTCCCCATTCTCTCCATTAAAACCTTTCATTACGTCCTCCTACTTTCCCTCTATCATTTCTCTCTCTCGCATCCTTCTTCGCTTTCCACCGCGTTTTCCCCATCTTTCTCCGGTTCTTCCTCTCCCACTGGCCTTTCTCGTCCTCCCCTACTACGCCATTATTTCCCCATTCTCTCTAACCTATTCGTCCTCTACGATATTCTCCCACTCGCTACCTCTTCCAAGTCCGCCTCCTCTCTCGCTCTCTTCCGGCGTCCTCTCTCTCCGTCCTCCCTCCGAGTCTCTTCCTCCCTCTTCAACTCCTCTCCGCCCCCCCTACTCTATCTCTCTCTCCCTCCCTTCTATCTTCCCTTTCCCCCCTCCTATTCTCCTTCTCCGCCCTCCCTCCCTCCGGACTTACCCTCGTTTCCTTCGTCTTATATCCGGCCCCTCACTTACCCATACCCGCTACCACCACTCAACTTCCTCTTCGATATATTTGCATAAAGATGTGTGAGCGGAATCCCTAAACCGAACGCACTTTTTACTTACTTAATCCACTCCAGCTTCCAAGCACATCTCTCTTCTACCTATCTCTCTCTCTCCCCCTCTCATCCTCTTTCTATCCTCTCCTCTCTCTCCCCCTCCCCCCCCCCCTCTCTGTTGTGAACCGCTTGTTAAATCTCGCTACATACACTCTCCCGTTGACGCAAATGCAAGTCTTAATATTGATTCAAGTCGGAAAGGGCATTCCTTACCATTTCACGCCGAGAGAATGCCTCCTAATTATTGCACTCCAGAGTTTACACGCTGAAACGTTTCTCCTTCGCCTCTCCGTTTTGCGCGATATATATATATATATATACACATCCCCTTTAAACTTTGCTCTGTTTAAATTTATGTTTGCGAATGAAAGCTTAGAGCATCTGGAAACCAAATCTCTTTTCAGTTATTCTAAACGCTATTTTGATGACCCCGTTAATTTCCCTTCGCGTCCTTTAAAAATATATTTCTTTTAATATTAATATTCGCCTGAATAATACTGCCTCTCTTATGACTGTAAGCCGGTTTCGATTTAAACAAAAAATGTATAATTATCGAATATAAGATTTTTTAAAAAAATCCAAAGCTCGGCACTTGTCACCTCTGGAGAATCTCAGGCATTTAGCCGTAAATAAACGAAATAAAATTTTAAACCGTAATTATTATAAATGCGGCCACGGTTTCTTAAGTATGTGAATTTCAGTTCTCTTCCACGAAGAGGGTCCCTCTTTGTTTTCGCTACCACCATCAAGAGCGCACTCCCCTCCCCCCCTCGTATTTCTCATTCTTTCCCTCCCACAACGCTCGGAGTCACGCAGAGAAGAGGGCTATTTCTCTTTTCAAATAAAATTCTAATTAAGAAAAGGGGGAGAATTATAACTGCGAGAGAAACATGAAAGGAAGTTTTTAACAGTTGCGAAGAGAGGGAGTGAACAGACAACAAAAAAGGGAAGGGGAAGGGGTTGTTAGGAGGGAGAAGGAAACATAGAGATGGAAAGAGAGAGAGAGAGAAGGGAAGGAGAGAGATAAGGGAACATAGAGGGAAAGAGGGTAACTGGTTGAATATTAGAGAAATGAAGTGAAGCAATGAGAGGAATAGAATGGAAATGAAAGATACACAGGCAAAGAGAGTAAGTTGAATAGTCAGGGAAAAAAAGGCGAGGGAAGCCACTTGGAGAGGATTTAGTCCATTCTTACAGTTTATCCACCCTCCTACATTATTATTTTTATTATTAAGAGCACGTTGCAAGATAGCCATACGGACGCTTGGTGAAGTTTATCCATTATTTCAAAATATACATAATTAACGTACATATTATTGTTTACAAATTTTGTACGAATTTCAGCAGCGCGGAATTCAACAACGAAAATACTAAATTTTCGCGATACGCTATTAATAACAGGAATAACATGGGTACGGAGAACAAATATACAATTTACATATTACGTAACGATAATAATTAACAACTTTGTACACATTTGAAGTTGAGGAGGCCAACGTAGGAAGATAAGGGTTCAAGAGACCTCCACAGGCGAAACATTCCAAATTGGGCAAAGTTCAACATTAAAAATTTCATTTTAACAGAAATATTTACATATCAAAGAGAAAGGGAGCATAAAATAACAAAGTAGAAATAATGTATTTTGCGAGGCAAAAAAAAAATATGAGGGAAAAAGACGTGGGTATTTACAGGTATAAAAACATCCACGAGGAGAAGTGGAAAATCCTACACAGAATAAAATAAAATACACGACTTACCAAAATGAACCGATGTTAAAAATAAGCTAATCTCTGTGTCTGACTAGGGATCGCGAAAGCTTTCCTCCAAAATCTATGACAAAATTTGGAAAACCAGACGCGCGTTTTGGCTACATATCAGTCGCCAACATCGGTGATTCATCGACAGTGGTTTCTTTTCAAAGAAATAACCTCACTTTTCAGCTTCGGCCATAAATTTGATCTCTGTTATTCCTTCAAGAGTTAGAGATGGGGGAAAAGATAAAAACCGGAGAAAATAAGGCTTGGAAGGAACCGCAGAGAACGAGAGGAGAAGGAAGGAAAGCAACAGGGAGACGGGAGAAAAACGACGCACGGGAGATAATAGAAAAAAGCGATAGCGGGATAAAATACGGGAATAATGTGCGAAAGATAAACAGAGGGATATAGAGTATAAAGAACCAGGACACAGGAAATAACACAGGAAGAATGACGTTTAACGAAGCTTTGAAAAAAAAAAGGGGGGATTCCGGGATTTAGAACGAGACGTTGGAGGAAGGAAGGAGTGAGGATGAAAATGGAAAGATGGAAGATAATAAGATGGAGAAGACGGCTGAGATAACAGGATTTTTGCTATCAATGAAACGAGGAGAGAGCAAAGAGAGGGAGGGGGGGAATTGGGGAAGCTGAAAGGAATATATAAGCGGGGAAGTTATGAAGAGCGAGAGAGGTAGAAACGACGCTGGGAATGGCGCCGCGTTTAAATAATCAAGTCGAGAACGTTATGAGGAGAGGCAGGTGGCTATTTTGTTGTTGTATATTGCAAGGGGAATGGGAGACAGAGAGAGGGAGAGAGAGAGAGGAAGAGATATACGGATTGCTTGAAAGGTTGGCTCTGAGGGTGGGAAACCTTGAGTGGGGATTTGTGGGATTGTAGCGCGACAAGGGAAAGGACGCGAAACGGGAGGGAGGATTAGGAATTTCTATTGGCTGGTTTTAATGGAATGAGGATGGAACAAATTGGAGGATAAAGGGAACGGAGTGCGAGGCTCGCATCATTCTTTAGAACCCTTAGCATTTTTGGAGTGAATAACATCCGGGGAAACGTTTTTCGCCATCTCTTTGTGGATTTCGAGCGACTCCTTTCAATAATAATCTCACTTTTTCGCTTTGAAAAAAGGTTTCGGAGAACGTCCGAGGAATATTGGAAGAGTAATTTACAAGCCGCCCGGAAACGACAGGAGATTGTTCGAAAGATCGAGATGGATATAAACAAACAATAGCCTTTGATAATTCGCGATTATAAGTTTGATCATAACACGCGATGGGATATTTCTAGTGTAAGTTACAAGGGTAAGCAACATGGCAGCAACAAAGCGCTTCAAATCGTGCTGGAATTCAGCAGGTCCGTCAAGAGCCAGCGCGGGCTCTGGGGCAAATATCCTCCCCGGACCCCTTTTCTCTGAGTTAAGATAGGCAACCGGGCTCCTCGGCAGACTCAAGGCAGTGAAATCCCCCCCCCCCCACTTTTTTTAGGTCTTTGCTCGCAGTATTATAATCAGAAATTGTCAAATTCCATTCCTTTAAAAATGTTATCAAAATTACATATAAAATATGTTGGTACTATATGTATCATATCGTAATTACACTTGGTATGATTAGATTAATGTCGATAAACAACAAATTTGTAAAAAAAAACAAATATTCGTCGAAAATTAATTGCTGTCAGTAAGTGCAGATTTTTCATCACTAAATTTTTGAGAAACTATGTCATGGTTTTTTAAATTTGGTTTTCCAAATTAGCACCCAATGTACGAGCTTTTTAGTACCAAAAAGCTTGTCATAACAGACAACCACATTTGAATCGCAATTTCCTACACTTTGCATTTTGAGACCCCCCGTGACATTTTTAAGAAACTGCTTATCTTGCGCTGCAACAGAGTCCAAAAGTGCGATTACAGGAGAGTAGATCTTTGTATGAATGAGTACCGATCGCCAGATGTCTCTATAGTACTTTCACTAATACGTTCTAATAAAATTTACATTGAGAAAGGAAGAAAACACCGTCCGTTAGTATCGGCTGCCTTGCACCCGCGTATTGCCGTAGTAAAACCTTATGACCGATCCTAATACCGGGGCCCTCAGAGGCCCGGGCCTCGGGGATTTTGCCCCGGTGTCCCCACCCTCTCGGTGGCCCTGTGGAATTGTATTTACCACCTATTATCGGTTATTTTTGTATAAAGCTATTACAAGTTTATCAGTCGAATCGGTGAACAAACGTTTGACGTACATTGGACGAATTCCTCTTTTCCTTGGAAACATGCTCAACACATAAGCCAAGCCTATTACAGCATGTAGCAACAAAATCTTTGGTACCATTTTTATATGGAAATTCTATAGGTTGAATGATTTGTTATTATCCTAACTTGCTTCAATCCAATTCCATCCTCCATATACACTGAATAAGAGTATTTTGTCGTTACTTGGAATGAAATTCTCATAGCATGCTTTCAATCTTTTTTCTCATGTATATTCCAGAGGAAAGTTTTCTTTCACACCAAAAAATTATTAAATCTCAAAATCTCCAAGCGAAGAAAACATATAAGCAACTTCCTTGGTCATACAATATCACCTTTTGGGTACAACCAATAAAATGAGCTCGATAATTAATTTTTTACCTTTTAAGTTATGAAATAGTTATTTCAAATATCATTTATTTGTTATATAATTACTTCGTTAATGCCAAGAGAATACGAAATTTCTCCAGAAATAGTAATTTACTGATAGCGTCCACCAAAATCTGACATTCAAACACCTAACCGTAAAGCGCTTCCCTAGTCTGGCCTTAGTTCGCGCGGAAGATAATTTTTTACAGCTAAAAAGATATTTTTCGAGCAACCAAATTAGATTAAGTAATAGAGGCACGTACTAAAACCGTGGGATGACATATTAAAATCTCCCCGGTGTTTGTGCAAAAACGGTTTAAAAACCTTTTTTTTAGTACCATTTTAAACATTACTCGCGGGAATCTAAGATTAACCCCCTCAGCCCTCATCTCATCATTGAATATCCGATAATCTCGACCCAGCATAGATATTCTCAGATTCCCCGAGACTTTACCGCGCCCAGTTGGGCGTGAGAAGGGAAAGAAATCCATTTATGCCGCGTTATTTATGCATCTAGGCCGTTTTCATCAACTGGGTCGCGAGCTTCGTGCCCGAGGCGATAAAATAGACGGTGAGACGTCGAATTTTACACTCACCGGGATTCTGCGACACAGCCGACGCCACCATCGAAGCGAGGAAAAACCACCCAAGGGCGCTGGCAGCCATTTTTCCGGCCAGAAGAGGTTCGGCACAGAGTTGACGTGCTGCAAAAGAGGAAATACGTATCCGATTCAGTGAGGGTCGAAGAGAGAGATGGGAATTTTCAGAAAGTATGACTCTGGCAGAAGTCGTTTGTCGCATGTGGGGCCGGCATGTATAGATGACAAGCGAGAAGGGAGTCAATTTCACCGTCGCAAAAAGGGGGAATATACGGACACGCGGTAAACCTATTAGTGTAGAGAGAAAGAGAAGGGAAGAGTAGGAAATTGCGTTAAGGTCGCAATTATTCCGCCGGCATGTTGTCGTCAAACGACATTTTCAATGGGAATGATTAGAGAGGTGTGAAGGAAGCGAGAAACGTCTTATCCGTTACATTCGCCTGTTTAACAGTCATAGTTTTTTCTTCTCACAATTAGTTGTAAATTAAATTTCATGTAACGTTACTTCGGAAAATATTTCCCACTTTCTTCTAGTTATATTTCATCAAAACTTCAATATATTTTAATCTTGAACAACTTGTAAGCATTTTGCAGATATTTAATACTTTTTGTATCGCCTGACCGATTCAAAAATACTTTTCCTGCAACGAATTAAATCTTATAAATGACTCTTTAAGAAATAAAATAAGGATCGGGAAAAAAAATTCGAGCGCAGAAGGAAAATCATGAATATAAAATTAGACACAAACCTATAAAGGTCGTTTAAATTGTAAATATGACGTATCATGCACCAAATAAAATAATCGGATTGCCACGTGTTTAGCGATGATTGAAATGCTGATGAGGTTAAAACGGTGATTCATCTCAGAATGGGAATTTTTTATTCATCCCGTAATTCCCACCGAAACGGGATAAATGAAGCACATTATGAGACGTCCTTCAACGGAGATCCAATTACAATATTCAACCTCTCGTTAGATTGACACAATACGTCTCTCTCCAATTACCATAAACAGGTGGAGGAAACAAGAAAGCGGTGATTCACAGGAAATTCTTATTCGATAGATTTTTTTCGTTCGCTCTTTCCAATCCCAAGACGCGATTGAAGCGGAAACTTTTCAGGAAATAAGAGATAGGCAAGTAATTCGGCTGTTCTATTACCCGAGGGAAAAAAGGGGTAATCGAAGAAAGTTTGAGAATTTGAAGCGAGGTTGCGGATTCTATTAAGCCACTGATATCGAACCAGTTTGCGGAGAGAATACCGAGAATAACGATTATCTGCAGAATAATCCAAAAGGCCCCTAATAGTCTCCCTACAATAGTACCTTTCTTTTAAATTATGCAAATCCTTTATCCTCTTCTGTAACCGATCTCTTTTCTATCATCCTCCTTTCGACATCCAAACGTACAAAAAAGCAGGCCAGCCTTCATCGATTATTAAAAAATATCCTTTCAATGCCTGCAAAAATGAGTTCATTTTTTTGTCGGAGTACGTCGCCGCATTTTTTTTCTACCCGCATAACTTTGGCACAGTTGCAAATTCCCGGCCGGTTTGTTCCTGTTAGCCGAAGCTTTATCATCGTCCTTCTATCGGTTTACTTTATTTTCGCGTCGCTGCCGCCTTTTCAAATTTCGGCCGGTATCAAAAAGTTTATGACCTAGTCCAGTGGAGCCCGCTTACGGAAAAAAGTGTCCCTCGGTCCGAAAGGACGGATGTATATATTTTTTTCCGAACGACATCGGCCAGCAATCATCCCTCGGAAGTTCTCTCCCGACTCCACGGCGTCGAAACTCCCAATTTTTTTTAAATTTTATCGTAATGGAAGAAACCATTATATTTTTACCGTATTCAATTGAAAAGTCTCTAGGCGAGGCGCGATCGATAGATTGACTTTTCGTTACGATCGAGAGACCGACATTTCGATCCGTTCGATAGATCGATTTTCGATTACGTTCGATATATCACGACTTTTAATTGTTCGATATATTCCGACCTTTAATCCCGTTCGACATATCGATATTCCATTCCGATCGATAATTGCATCCAATTTTAATCAAGGCTATTACTTCCGTCAAAAGATACATACAGAGAGCACGTTCGCAGGCGTCCTCCTAGTTCGTCCTTTATTACGGAGAAAAGGTTGGATCACACGTGTTTGACGGGCTAATCCGACAGTCGGAAGTGTATGTATCCGCATCTGTACAAGTGGTGCCTCAGGAACGAGGTCGCCTTTTCGGAGGGGAATGAAGGTTGGCGCGTAAGTCGGAGATGCCTTAGGGAATTGGGATTTTGAGTGGTAGAGATATCACAGACATATAAGTAGGGTGAGAGAGAGAGAGAGATTCAAAGAAAGGTTGAAAAGTTAAGAGCGTTAGGTTGACGAACGAAGCGAAAGTCAATTTGACGCTATTTTTTCATATACAGTAAAAGCTGTGCTATCCGGCTATTTAGAAACCGGCTTGGACACCGGCAATTACACAAATACAATTTATTTTGTGTTTTTATTTTTTTATGAATTTTTGTATGAATTGTATTTGTGTTATACCACCACTTCCACTTTAAAATTTCTTAAAGTATTAGATATATATTACGTATTTACTCCGTATACTTCTGGAGCTGCCGAGTGAGCATGGAGTTTTAGTTTACGTAAGCCATTTGCATTGTCTAGATGTTTTGGTGTACTTCTACAATTTCCAGTTTTATCGCTTTTTATTATTTGAAAAAATTACCCATCCATTGAATATGGCATCAAAATAAATACCAAAAAGCAAGGGACACAAGAGAAAAAGATTTGTTTTAACGCAAACACAAAAGCTGGAGCTGATCAAACGAATGGAAAAAGGAGAAAGTAGAGCAGCCATAGCAAAAGAATTCGACATCGGATCTTCCACTCTGTACTATATTAAGGCTCATAAGGCTAAATTAATGAAATTTGTGTCACCTTCTGTTATGAATAAATCAATTAATAAATATCATACGCTTCATAAGCCAAAAATGGATGAACTGGATAAAATATTATATGACTGGTTTTCACAGAAACGTTCAGAAGAATTAAATAATTTCGTCCTTTTCTAATAGAGTAAATAAAGATAATTACGAAGGATATAATCCAATAAAACCAATTTGGGAACAGGTTCACTGTCGTACTCCCCAAACTTCCCGGATGCCCCAAACTTTTCAATTTTCTTTTGTTTTGCATGTAAGCGTAGCAACGTATGAAATAAGAATTGGTAAATATCTAGATCTTACTTCGTGTGGAAGAATTAAAATGGAAAATGCAAACCCCATGCATAGTTATGTTTAGGGAGGACGATAGTGAATTTTTTTTGTTATTGCTATATTTGCGATGTCAAAATCGAAAAAGTTAGGAAAGTGTACAACGTATCACAAATTGGCGCGTTTCGTGCAATGGAGTATTAGAAAGAAGTGATATATCTGTACGTAAGGGAAATAGAGTTTTAAAGTTTTTTATTCGTCATAAATAATCCATTTTCTTCCTATTTAATAATATTGCATGCACACTTAAGGAAATTAAACATTTGTTTGTGAGATTGATTATGTTATCAACAATGAAGAAGTAACCAAGCATGAAAATTTCGAAGTTCAACTCGAATTAAGACATTCTTGTTTGATTTTCTCAATAACGGCTACTCCTACGATTTAAATGTATAGGAAAGAAAATACTCTTCTTCACTAGTTCTACAACAAGATATGCCTAATAATTTATGAGATATGTCGAAAATTTCATTTATTGCCACCAATAAAGTGGTACCCCTGATTGGCGTACGTGAATTATTTTTGCGATTTTCTTATTATCTTTGATTGTAAGTCCTTAATATCAAATTTCATGAAAATTCGTTCAGTAGAAGTCGAGAACGAACATGCGGACGGACGGACGGGCAGACAGACGGAAGGACAGACAAACGATCAGACCGAGGATAATAGGCGCTCACGCTGGAAGCGAAACGCGCCTAAAAACGCTCCCCTAACGGGCTATTTCTCCTAATCGGCTATCCACAATCTCCAAGATAGCCGGATAACACAGCTTTTTACTGTATATACGTATACTATGTGTGTGTGTGTGTGTTTGCGGTTGAAAATAAATAGTTTGCTAAATATTTCGATAATCAAACGAGCCACATATGATTAGCGAATCGTGGAATTAGTAAATCATTCAGGTTAATAATATAGCTTCGAAATATTTCGAGCTCCGGATTATGATGGTGAATGTTGAACTTTTAAAGTAAACAAACAAAATCCAAATATTTGCGAACGTAACTTAAATATGTATATATTTTAATCGGAAGTAAGCTAATGCTTTCATTAAACAATAAAATTATGAAAACGCGCTAAAAACGTTTTTTCAGAGAAATATTTCTTGGAATAACAGGTTTTTGGTGATTTAATTGACTCTTATGCTATTTAAAGGTGTGATAATATATTATTAATTATTGATGTTGATATATTAAGATTGTAATATGTTACCGTGTTATATATTTATGTTGCTTGAAAATTTCAATTGTCTTCTAACATCAAACAAACAAACATAAATTATACGACTTATAATCCCTTCTACTCTGATCTTATTATTCTGTACTACCATAGTATAAAATTGGAGTTCACATATGAATAACCGTATTCGGAATTACTGAATCAAAAATCGACAGGAATAATAATATAAACTACTGTATTTATGATGATAAAAAATCCTTGTAAAATAAATAGGCCCGACAAATTTGTGGAAAAGTTGTATCAGCACACAATTTCCTATCCTATCTCTTATGCAAGCAATCAACAAAGGATACAGCTTACGTGAATTTCAAGGGTCCGTTATGTACAGTAAAAGCTCTAAATTAAGGAGTGCTGGGAGCCGATATTTCCCATAAGTTCAATATTCAGTTAAGTTGAGATGCCTCTCATATGAACTGATTAGGATCGTTGTTGCGTAGTGTTGTGGCATCTGAATTATTGATCAATATAACATTTGATTTGTTCTACTATGCATACATAGTAATGAAACCTACAGAGCTTAAAAAAAGTATGCACCCATGTTTTACAATTTCTATAAATGAAGTAGCTAACAAAAGCTTCAATTTAACTGATTTACTATTTGAAAGAATATTTTTTCACTTATACTCTCATTAGAAAATATAATTGCAGGGGTCAGAACCCATGCGAACAAAACCGATCCCAGTAATGGTGAACTGTACTAGATTCTACTAGCTTATTTTAAACGTATTACGATTATTTTCTTAACCAAAGAGCCTTATATTCGCTAAGACACTAATTTTTCCTCTTACAATGTTGGCGCTACTTATCATTACAACACAGTTTTGCTAAATAAATTACACGATTTTCCCTTACATCCCAATCTTTCGGCCAAACGTGTATATACAGAGAAAACAAAAGTAAAAACAGTAAGGTATACAAGCTTCCCTATTAAGTTCAGATGCTTCTCGACATCTTTAGCTTTATAAAATAAGTAATGAAAAACACTTTTGCAACATTCCTGTTGGAAAAAGAAATACTCGTAGTCCAAAACTTGTAGAATTTCCGTAATTTTGAGATTTCCGAAACAATGGTATCAAAAAATTTCACGAAGATTAAATAACACCCAAAACATTTTTGCGCTGGCCTTAAGTCTGACGTTAACTGCTCACATGCTTCATAAAAAAAACTGCATGGATTATAATGCCGTCGCATACTCGATAAGTTCGTTTCCCAATGCGAGTTTAAAATTCGGTTGGTATGCGAGAATGGAGGAATTGAGATTTCAAGCAGTGCTCGCAATTCCCGCAGTGAAATCCGTAGTTTATTGCAATCGCAAGCTTCATATTAGCATTTAAAAGACCAGAATTGCGAGGTTATAAAAAATGGGAAGGCCAGACATCAATTTGGTGTGTAACATTGTCGAATAAATATTTCAATAAACTTAACTAATAATTTATATATTAAAATATCATAAAGTGTTTACGACTAAAATACATTTCGCTTTAACCATACTGAAATAGTATATAAATATTATAAAAGTGGTTATCTACTTATTAAATTTCCTCTCAGTTATAAGCTTAAAAAAGCATATATACCGTTAATGTTTTCATTCAGAAAGAAACTCTTACAAAACCCACAAAGAAGAATATTAAAGTAGCGGGAAAAATATTTTATATCAAACCGCAATCAACGATTCATCGAATATAATGGATACTTTGCGAAGAAATCGAGTCTTCGAACGTTTGTTTTTTGTTTTTTTTCCTTCAAAATTGCCTCTTTTCCTCGTTATTCTGTTTTCTTCTCACTCACCCAGAAACCTCAGGAAAAAATAAAAGGTTATTTTATTACCACTTTCCAACTTTCCCCTCATTAATCATTCTGTCTTTCCTCTTTAAACTTACTTTTTAATTAAGTTCCTCTCGAAATTAGCTGCGAGTCTTTCAAGGGGACCACTCCTCCCCCTCTTCGCAACCGTCCTCAGATTGATCCGTTTTGTCGAATTCGCATTTTCTCTGAGTGAACTATTTCTTTTTCCTAAAGACTCCCTTCTCCTCGTCTTTTTCTTAATTTTCACGTTTATTTTTTATCGGTTACTTAAAAAAAACTAATTCTTTATTTAACCAAGAAAAATAATCACGTATATAATGGATCGTGGGACTTTGGGAGAATTTGTTAACGATCGGTGAGAGCCATTTTAACTTATAATGTATTATCATTGGCATGTGAGCGATACAAAAAGGGGTGCGCCGTGTGGAAAAAATATTCAAAGTATTAACAAGAAAACTTAGGCGAGTATTACAGTATTAAAATAAAAATCCATAAATATCAATCAATTACAATTAGAGTAATATCATGTGAGAATTTAACAAGAAAACATAAGGTACAGTAAAAAGTAAAAAGGCTTAGAGGTCACAGGTTTTTCCGGTTTTTGGACAACACACACTGAAACGTATATCGCCAACCAAGTAACAAATTCTCCCGTAATTTTCTGCAAACCATCTTACTGTAGTTAGCTCCTAAAACGTATACCACAAAACGTACACCAAATGGCGGCTAATTTCATGCAACTTAACTTCCGCTCTGGTTGCGCTAACGCGTATACCACTAAACATAAACCGAATGCCCCTTAAATTTACGCAACCCACAGTACACCGGCGTGCCCTGAAATTTTACTAACACCCGCCGATTCCACCCCTGACTTTATGCGACCCAACGTACACTCCGCTTCCCTGCAAACTATACCATCACGCGTCAAATGATCTCATGATTTTGTGTACTTACCAACTTCTACTTCTTCTTTGCCACTGAATCACAACGCCACGAATACACCGCCCAACATTACAAGTTATGCAAACCAAGATACCTGCATGTCCTTGTAACGTGTGGCTCAAATAATACACGCGAGTAACAATTCTTCGAGATTCCATGTTTTTGGACGAAGTTGTTACAGTAAAGACTCATAATTTCAACGCTAAAGTCCTGAACTGAAGTCTTAAAGTTGTCAAAAGCCCAGGGAGTCCCTTTAGAAGGTGAAAGTTTTCATAGTGCACGAAAAGTCTGGCATCTTGTTTTCTTTGAGAAAATCAGGGTCATTTACAGCCACTGCGTAGCAAGAGGCCAAAGAGTAAATTGCGATTAATATTCATATGTGCCGAGAGGCCTGCTATAAGCATAACTCAAGAAAATCTTCTCCATATTGTTGAACAGGTTTGAACGCATCGCTTTCAGATTAGCAAACAAACGGACAATAAAAAATATTCTAAGATTTTTCAAGGTAATCAACAGAATATTCCTGAATTTATTATGTCATGACTATATCCAAAAGCTTGCGGGAACCTAAACACCTTTTCGCGGGGGTTTCGCAGCTCGCGTGCATACCGCCGGCGACCCCTGACATATTTGATACAAAAAATAAAGAAATCAAACCAGAAAAAATTGAACAAATTCTCCGTAACTTGGAATAATATGAACGATGAAGATAATAAAAAATCCGACGTTCCGTGGATTAAAACCTTCTTGTGTTTGCTGGAAAAATATCTTTCTCCTTTCCTTCCAGGAATCCGCAAACACGATTCCGTAGCGAAATTCAATTTAGACCAGTTTAAAAAAAACACTCTCGTACCGATAAAAATACTTTCCTAGGGGAAAGGCATGAAAATAGATCCGGCGGATAAGCAAACGCTTAAAAATCTTACCTCCACATCCTCAACAAGGACTTCTTTTCCCTAAAGTGGTTTAGTATAAGCAGCTTTGCGAGATGCGTAATTACCTGGCCGTCATTATCCTACTAAAAGGACCCAAATAGAACTTGCGGCGAAGGGGGCAGGTGTATGCGTGTGTGGAGCCAGAATTAAGGGAGGGAAGGGGCGTGCGAGGCGGAGATTGGTATGGAGGAATGGTAAGAGAGGTTGCGTGGGAGGAGGCGGTAGCAATAGTGGGGAGTGGGAGACGAGACCGCGATACCTTTGCCCCTCTGAGCCTCCCTTGCGGTTTCGGAAGGGGTTAGGCGAGTAACAAACCCGTACCTGTGGTTTCAGGTGGTGAAGGGGTAAAAAAAGAAACGCACGGAGTAGTATGGGGAAGAAAACCTGTTCGTAGAAAGGGGTAAAGTCAAATTGAACCGGGGAAATGGAGGAAGCGGGGGGTGAGGGAAGAGTTAGACGAGGTTATGGGAAACTGCGCCGGTTTTAAAAGGGAGGGGGAAAGTCTGGAAAAGGGAGGAGGTCGGATTGTACGGAGGGCAGAGAGAAAGGAGGGGCGTTGTGGGGTTGGCGGCGAGGCGAGGCTTTGTGGGCGGTTTAATTTGTGTGTGTGTGTGTCCGAGAGAGCGACGTGGCCTTCGCATTTCGAGGCGCTGCTGTCTTTTTTTTTCGGGCTCCATTTGATCCGGGAGGGATCTGGTCCAACCGATTGGACACACAAACACAACACACAAAACCTTCCCCTCCCCCTCTTCCGCCTTAGAAGGTCCACCTTCCCTCCCCCTCTTGGTGTGTTTCATGGCCAACACTCCCAAATGAATTTCGGTCGCTGTGTAGCAGCAAAGTCCAACCCTTTTCATCAGGTCCTAAGGGGACGTCTGGTCCGGATATATAATGGGCCATTTTTATTCATTATATAATAAAAAGGAAAGAGGTGGAGTCGACTCGATTTGCATTTTTTGCATAGCGCCGCATTTATTAAACTCTCCTCACAAAAAAGTCAATGTTTCCGAAAAAATGGTTAATTTCGACGTTCTTGAATGAGATTTGATAGGAAATGGGGCGCAGCTTTCGGGATGAAGTTTTCCAAATACCCTTCGCCGGTACAACCATAAAGCTGTCATATGGACATTATTCTATGTTAAAATTCATCAGTTTGGGCAGATTTAATAATTCTTTGGGATTTAAATTCGAAGGATATTTTCTAAAAGTCGTCAAGTAAGTTTCAGTGGAATGTTTATTAATTTAACGTATCATCAATTACCTAGAATGTCTTATTTTACTAATACGCACCATTTGTTATTGTTTTTATTACCGTGCATACCTTTTAGAGGACTTTCTTAAATTACGTATGGAAAAATGTTTTAGATTCATTAATTTTCCAGCAATAATCCTGCAATATGGGAATCAAATCAACATCTCTACAATTCCTATATTTTTCTTTTTCTTCTACATTCTACAAGAATCTGGCGGAAATGAAGAAAGAAATAGTGACATTCCAGTAGCCATCAAAAGGTTGGAAAAACCACATGCGAATTAATAGATTCGAAATATTCGGTGAAACTCCACTGATGACGTTTGCTTCGCGGCCAAAATTCCCATCTGGTTTTTCAAATTTTTTACTTCTATTTTCAATTTGGTATCAGCCATCAGAAAAAACTATTTAATTCTCTTTTGTAGGAGACGTTTTCCAATATTCTCAAAGGTAATAAATAGTCGATCGAAAGAGTTTTTGAGAGTTAAACACAGGAGAAAATAGAAGTTGATTATTTATGCTAAAGACACAGTGCATAGTTTAATTACAGTTTTATTAGGAGATAAATCTGCCTATTATGTGGTCAACACTCAGTTAATCACTTTTTGGAACCTCCGATTGATTTTTTATGTCTAACAAAAATTAACGCCAATGATACAACCATTTTCACAAATGGAGGTACCTATTTCATCACTCAAAATCTACTCAATTACCACCGGTGAAGTAATTTAAACGTTACTACTGAATCTGAACGACCAATCGTCGTCATAAATATTCCACGCCGAACCACCGGGTTGAATTTCAACCGAATTCCACGTTCGACACTGCTTCTGGATTCGATGCAAATATTTTCGACGGTCGGAGGATAGGTCGAACTATGGCCTATTGGATTAATTACAATCCAAACTACGGGTACCAGGATTTAGTCCATTCGGATTTCACGAGGATGAGCGTTTTTGTCGTGTGATTTCCTTACGTGAGAAACCATCGAGGCACGTGAAATAATCAGGTAACGCTCGTGTTTGCAACCGAGGCCTAATGAATACAGCGGCCGTGCGGATTATCCACATTACACCATACTCAGTTTAGTTTAGCGTCGAGCGCACACAGGTGAGGGTAAAAGATCGATAATCAAGAGTAACGCCAAGGTCGCGTTGCCGGGATGTTTACCGTATCCTTCGGAGACTATGCACAGGGGCAAATTGTACTCGGGTCTTGTTTACCTACGCGTTCCAAGACTGCGTAAAGCGACGTCGGAGAAATTAGTGCTCTCCGGTTTGATCCTCCGAGGCGGAGGAATTGGATTGCCGGTGAGGAGAGGGCTTTTAAAAAAGGGATCATCTCGTGTGTTTCGGATTTAAATAAGAAATCGACGTGACTGCTATAACGTCTACGACTGTTGCTAAGGCGAACTGAAACGTCTAAGAGTTTCAAAGCCAGGTAGACGTATAAGGGTAAGTCATCAAGGAAAGTATTTGAAGATATAACTTTTACAAAAGTTCTACATAAAGTTTAGTAAATCAACATTGTTGAGCAAGAAGGAATTTATTCCGCTGAAATTGTTGTAAATTTTGTTCCACCTTACCAGCCGAACTCACGATCGTTAAATAAATAAAAATTTATTTTTTCCTTTTTAGTGCATAATATAAAAGTTATTTTTTTAAAAAACCTTTTTTAATTAATTTATTTCTTTTGCGCGTCGCATTCTGAGGGGACTCAAAACAGTCAAGTGCGCGAGGGAAACGGCGTCGGAACGCTTTGAAATTAGACTACAGAAACAAAGATATTCAGGGCTACTACTCAATCTGAATACCACAGCATAATATATCTTTCATATAGTTTTCCAAATCTGTCCTTCTATGTATTCTCTTAGAATCTTTCAATATCTCAGCACTGGAAGCAGCTAAAGATATGAAATTTGTTGTTCTTAGATGACCACATTAACTACTAGAAAATGTTATTATTTTTACATAAAGTGTCCTAGGTTCGACTCCAGATATCCTTTCGTATTGCTATTTAAAAGCACGGAAAAAAACGATTTTGACCGCGCAGACATTTTTTCTTTTGCTCATTAAAATACCTAAATATTAACTTAGAAACTTCAAACAAAAACTAAAAGACGAAATAAATTCAAAATTATTTTATTGTAGCGGTCTTTTATTGTATCTTGCCCTTTAAAATTTTTTAAAAAATACGTAAAAGTGCGTACTTTTGTGTTTTTAACGCTTAATCCAGCAAGAGTTGCTATGCAACCTGTATCGTTCTGTTATTAATTAATCAAGTCACTACAATCTTCCAAAGATTATCTTTCTTGAAAGAAGCATGCAAGAAGAAGTGTATTCAGTGTTAACAATTAGAATAACCTAATTAAACCATTTAACGAAAGGTAAAGTGCACAAAGTGTCATCCATTATTACGGTATTAACATAAATATTATATAAAAATTAATTTTAGTATTTTAAGTATGTTATCATTTTTAATGTAATCCGTCATATGACGGCTTATTATTCTAGTAGCATATAAAACGCTTATTCTGTCATTCTGTGTGTAGCGTTAACAGCGGCATAAGATCCAGGATCCTGGATCTTATGCTAGATATACTAGCTCCTGCAGGAGCTAGTATATCTATATGCTGTATGCAGCTCCGGCGGAATAAGACCCGGGGGAACCTACGTCTATATGTATAAATAATCTATATAAATAATGAGCTACGTTTGTAATTTTACCGCGCCGAGTTTGTAATTCTGTCACGCAGAGGGAGATAGCTACATAATGTTTGGGAGTGAGGGGAAGGAAAATGAGAGACAGAAAGAATGGGAAATGTTTTAATTTTAATTTTATACTTCATTCATACATACCAGCCATTTTGACAAGAAATTACACTCGCCCACCACATATGTTTTAGCGTATGATACGTCTGGCATAGCGCGCCATTTCTATTAAGAAATTAAAAACGAAAATTGATATTTTGAGCTGGGAAGAAGAATAGGTATACAAAGTAAGAAAATAATTAACTAAATGTATCAAAAAAATTCTCGTGTGCGCGATAATGTGAACGAATTTTTCCTGTCCACGTTCTTATGGGGGAAAGGAAACTTTTTTGAGTTAAAAAAAAACTCGAAGGCTTAACGATAATTACTGGCTTTAGATGAAAGAGCACATTTATTTCTTTTTTCGGAGCGTGAGGGTGGAGGAAATGTTCGCATCGGACGGATTTATTGTGAAGCCGCTTAATCGCGCTCTCTCTCTCCCTCTCTTCCTCTCTCTCCCTCTTCCTCTCTCTCTCTCTCTTCCTCTCTCTCTCTCTTTCCCCCCTCTTACAACTCAAGTAGCTTTCTCTCTCCCTCTCTTCATTCGCGGCATCTCGTATAACTGTATTTTTCTTCAATTGCGTTGTTTCTCTTCATTTATCAAAGCGGAATTAAGGATTGCTTCGTAATTCCTCTTAAGTCGACTTTTATTCCGGATAAGCGTTTAAAAAAAGAATTAACGAAAATGATAAAAATAAACCATTACCAAGGAATTAGAGTACGTGGAGTATCTGCATCTAAGTCCTGAGGTTGTGGGTTTGATTCGTGCAAACGCCATGGATATATTGTAATTGAGTTAAAGTGCTCTCTCGAAAAACAAAGGATTTTTGGGCCCAGTGAATGAGTTCAATAATTTTTTCTTAAATTGCTCGAGTATTCCATTTATTTTGTTATGCTGCACTTTAAAATGGAAGGAGAATAGAACTAGAATAGAATGTCCCGATAAGATTTATTTTTGGCGATGGAAAACAGTAAAAACTGAATCAGCAGTTACGAGAAAAATAGACCTGATACTGGAGGGAAACAAAAACGCTTACAATTCAGAACATGCCTGTATACGTATAAATAAAAAAATACACTTTACATTGCGTTTGATTGGCAATCATAACTTTATAAGTCAATGTTTACCAATCTGGATACCATGGCGTTCTAGAGGAGCAGCAGCTGATTGTTAAAAAAAATTCCGTTAAGTAAATCAATCAACGATTTGGAAATGCTCATATGTCATTAGAGTATTGATCTATCTTCTAATAAATAGATGGAAAAGTCGTGCCAACAAATGAATATGTGAAAAAAAAGTGAGAAGCGTATGCATGACTTTACAACCTTATTTCAAGGTTTGGGCGCCACAAAATACTGTGTATCACTGAAAGGGTGTCCTACCCACAAAAAGTTTGGTGACCACTCTTACAGAGTTTTCTTCGGGTGTTACTCATAGAGGAGGTTGGGGGAGGTTTTTACTAGCAAATCTAGCCTTACCTCAAACAAAAATACCCTATTCCGATAATTAGGTTACCTCTGTAATTCAGTGTTAAGAATATCCGCGTTGCAAGTGGTAGATCCCGCTTCTAATCCCGCTAGAGGAAGAAATTCTCTCCTTCCTGCTTACCAGCAACGCGTATTATAAGGAAACAAAGCGGTTGGAAATTATAAAACACGGAGAGAGTAAAACAGGAAACCACGATACGGGAGAATAAAGCGCGTGCCACCGCCAGACAATGGGAAATGATAGATCGTTACCGCGTTCCTATCTCTGAGATATTTATCGCTCTTCCCTTCTTTCTTCTGCAAGCGACACCGTAGTGAGCTGGTTCATTTGACAGGCGTCACTCCATTTGACTCTCTGCAATTAAAAAAAAGACTAGCTAGAGCCTAAACAATATGCCCTCTTGTCCGTCAAGGGAATAAAATGTAAAAGAAAAGTCGCATCGGACGAGTATTGCCGGGATCGATCGACGTATATGTCAAGTCGAACCGGCCTCGCCTATAACGATACAAAATATAATAAATTCTGCCGACATGATAAAATTAAAATAACAACGGACATTCGGCTCCAAGAGGCGGTGGTTGTAATTTGCGGTTGGTGTCCGGACGTCATAGTCGTTCGAAAAAATAATAACGCATCCATCCTTTCCATGTGGGAGGAATTTTTGGGGAGGGGGTTAAAATATGAATTGTTCATGTAATTTACACGGTAGTCCAAATTCGGAAGAGTTGTATCGAAGAATAAATAAAATTAACGGTAACGCTTCGGCTAATATGATTCACACACACCACAGGAAATTTTCGACCGTAATGATGTCATGGGGCAAAAACGTCAGGACGCCATCTCCAACTCGATACCACCCGTTCCAAACCGTTACTACAGATCTTTTAAAACATTATGTAGTATATATTTAAAAATAATCAAGCTCGTCTTATGTTTGAAAATAAATCCCAGAATGAGCATTTAAGAATAAAAAATTGAACAATTAAGTGCTTGTCTTAAATATCTCCTGTTATGATTATTATACGTATATACACACAAGCTATATAGACTGTATTGGTGATACATAAGTCAATTACTTATTATTTTATTTTTTGATACTTAAATGCTTATTCTGGAACTTACTAAGTCGTTTCTTCAGTTATTTTTTCTCCGCATTTCAATTACTTGTTCATCAAGTGAAGAGTCAGATCGCAATAAAGGATTTTACGAGGACATTAATATAAAACAAAATGGAAAAATATTTATATGCACAAGTTACAATATACTATACGAATCCTCCTCAGTTTACGCAAGTTAAGTTGTTATTGAAGTATACACTTTATGAGCAACGTCGAGTCGCATCGCCAGAGTGGATAAAAATCTTTAAACCGTTAGAAAAAAAGTGAAAAAATGATAAACAGAGATGATACGCCTGTGCTCACCTGGCGCAAAGCAGACGGGTGTTTACGCTTTTTGTTTGTCGATGAGTAAAGCTCTCGACCCCAGCGGAGAGAACAGAGGCTTAGGCAATCTAGACAAAAAGGGCAATTTTTAAAGTGAAGCTATTTTGAAATCCGGATACCATAATTCATACATTATCAACACGTTAAATCCCTTTAAGCGATAAATATTTCGATCTTTGTTTATAAAAATTCAATTTTTAATATTTTAATTCGGATTCCGAACGATTATCAACGAGGTTTAGTCGTAGAGCATATGTGTCATTTTTTAAAACTTGTAAAATTTTATATCTGGAACTCGATAGATATTTCAAAACTTCTAATTATGTGCTCATAAAACAAAAAAAGATGGAGATGCTCAGTTATAAAAATTATATGTATATATTGAATTTTTAACAGGTAGTATAAGCTTTACTTACAGTTAGTACTTTCATTGAATAAATAACAGAAGACCAGCAAGAGAGAATATTCCCCACGCTAAAGTAAATTAAAGCACGCCATACAGATATATAAGTGCCATGCCTTTATAAAACCGAAAATGTTTGGAATATAGCGTTTACTTCGAGACAATTAATGGTAATAATGTATTATATACGGATATGCAAGTTAAAAATTACAGGGAAGGATTACTCATAAATGCGAAATTTCTTTCGTATTATCCAGAGAGGAATACGCAAATGAAAGGAGCAGTGTAATACTGGATTAGGTATGGAAGGTAAAAATGAAATACGCGGTTTCTATCGCTCCGCGAATTTTCCTTTTTCAAATCGACGCGGATAACCAGTGAATCGCGAACGTGCAGCAGGATTCATCGCACACTGCTTACAAAAAGGAGGTCTATGTTCTCTGCCATTAGCCATGAAACGCAAAACCATGGCAAAACCTAGAGTAAAAATTTTAATTGCAAAGCGGAGTACTTTAATTTTTTTTTTATCTTTTCATCCAACACGTTGTTGCGCATTGCGTCCAAAATCAGTCGCGGTATGTATTGCCGGTGGAATTATTCAGTGTTAAAATGTAAATTAAAACGGGGAAATGAGCACATAAAAAGTTGGTATGGATTCCTGTTTATATGCATTCATCGTATTCATTTCTCCAACTATCGTTCTTTCTCTTTACACCACCACAACATACGAAAGAAAGTTGAAAATGCAAAACAAAACATTGATGCTATTGAGCGAAAAATTAAAACTATAAAAATAAAAACGTGTAATACTGATATAATTTAATTCTACAACAATCTTTTATAAAAAAATATAAATGCAAAGGGAACGCATACCTCGCATAATAATACTTTACAGATGCAATGCAATGCAATGGATGGGATTTCTTCATAAATTCAATTTACTTTACTAAATTTTAAAATAGAGATTGTAATAAAGATAAGATATAAAATATACGTGCGTAGCAATGAATTATGATAATACTTTTTTACTGAAAATATAATTTCTAATTCAACATATTATATACGTAAATTTTTCAAAGAGAGTCAGGGAGAAAGACACGACACACCAAATATTCCGACAGGACATGACAGCATGTACAAATGGTTTTCTCATTGAAAAACCTTACACATTTCAGTCGTGCACGATAGGTCGAAACGATACATGTATCGCTAAAGGGCGGAGGGAGCAGTGGAACGGCCGCTGAGAGAATGATATTGTCCAGCCACGATCCCCATCTCTCCTTCCCAATCACCCTAACCTCTCCATAGCTATTTTTTTTTAAGAGTCGCCGAAAACTCAACTCCGAAGAACTGCAGACGACGGACGATAAAATTAGAATGCGATTCGCCCCGCGCGAGTGTGACAGCTCTCGTCCCGACATTTTCGCCGAGAGCTACGTCACGACATAAAACAAAAAAAAAAAACAGAAAGGAAAAATTTTTTCCCTGTGTATAAAACAAGAACGGCGATGACTGCATCGCATGCAGCATGCATTAGCATGGCACCCGTTTCCTCCCATCTCTTCCTCCCCTCCCTCCCTTTATTCCCACCTTATTCCCCCCTTCTCCTATCTCCCCTCTTCCTCTCCCTTCTCTCGCCCTCTCTGTTTTCGCCAGACGACAGCGCCACCGTATCGATTGCCGAGCGGCGAGGGAGGGAAACGCCGTCTCCTCCTCCTCCGCCGCCGCCCCGTCACACCCACGGCGACACATACGGGGAACCTATCCTCTCTCTATCTCCTATCCCTAAAATCCCATTCTCCTCTCTTACCCTGATCCCACCACCATCTCACACCCGCACAACTCATCTCCAGTGGTCCCCTCCGGACTTCTTCTCGCGTCCAACCTACAACTCACACTCCTACATCTCCTGCACCTGCCACCCTATCTCTCACTCACCCTTTACCCCAACTCTCTCCCTCCCCTCTGCCACTATCCCTATTCTCTCTCTCTCTCTTCTTTCTCTCTTCTCACTCGCTATCTCCTACTCCTCTCTCTTTCATCTCTCTACCCTCTTTATTTTCTCCTCAATCCTCTCTCCTCTCCTTTCCTCCCTTTCTCTCACACTCAACTCTCTCTATCCCCTCTCCCTCCTCCTTATCTTTCTCTCCTCTCACCACTCTCCCGTTACCCTTTCTCTGCCCCTCTCTCTTCTCCTTCCCTCTCCTCTCTCTCTCCTTTTCTATTCCCTTCTCTTTCTCTTCTTGCCCTTCCTCTCCCCTCTCTAATCCCTTCTCTCTCTCTCTCTCTTAATCTTCTCCCTCTCTCCCCTTTCTCTATTCTTCTCTCTCTTCTCCCTCTCGTTTTCCACCTCTTTCTTCTTCTCTCTTCCCCCTCTCGTTTTCCACCTTTTTCTTCTTCTCTCTCTTCCCCCTCTCGTTTTCCACCTCTTTCTTCTCTCTCCCTCTCCCCACTTTCGCTATCCTCTCTCCTCCTTTCTCTATCCCCTTCTCTCTCTCTCCCCTCCTTTCTCTATCCCCTTCTCTCTCTCCTCCCTCTCTTCTTTTTCCAAAAAATCTCAACCAACATTTCCCTCCTTCTCCCTCCTCCCTCCCCCCTCTCTCCACAACTTTTTTCAACCACTCGTTCACGTTGATACTTCGCCGAATCAATCCTATTAAAAGAAAACTGTCCGACGTATCAGCTATAAGACACCCTCTATATATATCTCACACACACACACACTCTCTCTCGCGCTGAATTTATTTATTCATTCGTTCGTCCTCCCCCTTGTTGCCGGATAAACTCCCTCTCTCATTCCTTCCAAAATGGAGAAGATCGGACCGATCGTAGAGTAATTTACTCGAAAAGGAAGATCTCTCTCGGACGATGGTAGACGACGACCTTCCTCCAGATTAATCGCGGTGATAAAGTATTAAACCGGGGAGGAGTGAGGCACTTTGTTAGATGGGCACGATTTTTTTTAAGGCGACTATAGGTTTTATTTTTTTTTATAAAACGCTGAAATTAGAAGAAAAAAAAAGATCGTTCTCCGTCCGTGTAATTGGGGTATCGCCATTGGGAAACAAAGAGGGAGCAAATGTTAATCCGTATATTTGGTATTGAGAGATAAATGCCAATCTTAAGCTTTTTATATCCTATGTAACATCTTCGCAAATTTTTATGCTTAATTGGTTTTATAATTAGGAAAGTTTCATTAAGTTGAAAAGTTGTAATTTCTCGTTGATGTACAAGGGTATATGCTAGTATGAGAACTCGGAAGTATCGGACAGGTTTCTGGATAGTTACACGACTTATACTTAAAATTTCATGCATAACATTTTCTAAATATCTTTACAGATGGATATTTTATTTACATGCAGCAATCCCCCAAGTAACGTGTTTTATAATAAACTTTGAAAGAGAATTAAATATTTCGCGAGACAGAATATAGATGTATTCACAAAAAAAATAAAACTTAACTACCGCGTTACTTTCAAGTCGAAACGTGCTCTTGGAAGATCATAAGTAACAAAAAATATCCTCGTATTTTCACTCATATGAGTGCTACGTGCTTCTGCCTTCATATAGGATTAGACGACAGCTCAAAGCAGTGTGAAATCTGAGGACCATCAGTTTCTTAGCGTTCGCTTTAAGTTTATATACTTTTTAAGACGTGGGGCTTTTAAGTCCCGTCAGAGCTTAAAGGGTTAAAGTACTCTAGCTAGAAACCGCCAGAACACATCGCCTCGGACGCCATCCTTACCTGTTTCTTTTCCTCCCTCTTTATTTTTCCCACGTCTTTTGCTCTCTCCTCCCCATACTCCATTAAACTCTCCCCCACACTCTTCCACCATCTCTCACACACCCTCTTTCTCCTCTCCATTTTTTTATGAAAGCCTCTCCGCCCGTTATAAATGGGGTGTGGTCCGGGCAGCAATTCTTGCAACGTTAACTTTTTACGGCGGTAAATTAATTTCTCTACAAAAAAAAACAAACCAACCCGCCGTAAATGTCGTCCTGCTCGATATAACCTCTCGATGCGGGCCGAAAAATTAAACAAGATAGGTTATATTTTTTTTAACGTCAAAATGGGACAAGTTATTGGTCAAACGGGGCACGACTAAAATATAGAACCTAATGACGGCGGATATGTGAAATATAACGGGCGATCCCTAGAACGACCTCCATTCGTCCCTCACAAGATCACGGGCTGGCATTCCGCAACGCGTTGCGTACGTGTTGCTCCATTTCTGAGCGAAAAGAGCTCTAGTTGCATCCGAGACGCTCGCGTATGAATATGCAGATTTTGAAGATAACGAGGTTTTCTCCCTCCTCTTTAACGTGACCGAAGTACTCCCAAAGACTTCCCGAGGGGATTGAATTATACACTTCATTCGAGAAATTATAAAAAAAAAAAGCCCGCCGGTTTGCAGTGTGTAACTCTCGGAATCCGTTGGAGGACGACTCCCGCGCAAAATATGGCAAAGCGAAAGAGCTGTAAAATGAGAATAACTCGTAATTAAAAGCGGGAAGGATATTTTTGAGAATGCGAGAAAAAAGCGAAAAATACGACGGTATTTTCCCCCCCATCCGTGTTGGATGCTAATGTCGAAAATAACGAAGTTGTGTACTTAAACGAAAAAATTGCAGCGGTTAACGGGAAGTATCGGATGAACGGTAATTGGAAGCTACGAGCCGGAGAAGGGAAAGAAAAAGCGATACCACATAAGTCTATGGTAAATAATGGAAAAAGGTCGGCAGAAATCGATAAAAACCGACCGCTGGAGATTTTAACGCGAGAGAGTCGGAAAATAATGAAAAAAATGAGACTGCGAAGCTTTTAGTGTTGTAAAAAGTAAACAAAAAACCTCCTTCGATAAAACGAACGGCGATAAATAGACAAAGAGGGAACTTCGCAGTTTTCAAGTAAACCACTGGTTCAACTGTAAACGCGAGAGTGCTTTGTGCAGTGATTACGGACATTTTTACATGCGAACACCCTTTCATATAACGTATACAGGATTTGTCGGCATCCCACTTCTAAAACATGTAATAGGCGCACGTTTAACGTATTTCAGGTACTTCATCAGCGATTAATTGAAGAATAAAATAAAATATTACAATTTTCAAAACGTAGTTACTTCACAACATATTTCGCGGCAAACGTAGACACTATCTGCAACTCTCCCAAGCCTCGGGGTACATCCCCAAATGGGGAAACTACGGTTTACTGATTCGAAAATACCTAACGCACCGCAAAACTATTCAGAGTAATGAAAAACACTAACAGATAAAAATCAATTCCCTCGAAAGCGGGAATTGAAAACAATATATATTCTCCAGTAAAGTTGCCCCTTATGGGCAGTAATATGAAGGATATCCAATTTCTTCTCGGCTCGTTTTATTCCAAATATATGCGCACTTTATCTCCTTGCCCGTCTTAATAAAATTCCGCATGAATTTTTATATCCACACTGGAGTTATTTTAGCAATAATAATAATAGATACTAGCCTTGAAAAATTATTAGTTCCTACGGATTAGAATTTTTCCTGACGATCCCTTGAACACGTGCTGCCATCTCTCGCTCCAGCGAGAGGGCAGTTTTACTTGTTTGCAATGGTCCATATAAATGAATAAAATTTGAAGCAACGTTCGGTCACTCCCCCCTCCCTCCCCCCTACGAAAGAAAAAATAAATAAAAAGAGGAAGGCACGGCTGATATTATAGAAATAAACGTCTGCGCCGACACTGGCATCGAAACGTAGAGTGGCGGATAGGGGCGGAAAATAAAAATAGCCCACATAAGGGATCCGAGAGCAATGAGATGCTGCCGACGGAATCCAAAATTCAACGACCGGAGAAGAGCCGGGCAATTTTCAAACTGCCGGATCAAATGGCCCTATACATGTTATATTGGGCACGGCATCAAGTATTGAATGGACCCGCGGCGACTGCCCGAACCAGACATAGAAAAAATAAAAAAAACCAAACGGAGGGAATCATCGAAAGAAACTGGGTAGGAAATCTTTGAATTGCAGCCAGACCCGAAAAACAGGATAGAATAAGGAATCGAATATCTTTGGACATCCTCATAGTCGTCGATAATCGGTTGATTAAAGCTACCGGAAATAATGTCGCCATACTTTTCATGCGTTAATTAGTTTAATTCAAGGTGCATGTCCCCGATACGTACGTTCGATTCCACGGAATCGGATTATTTTAGCTAGAATTTTCATTTACCGAATGGATATTTATCCTTGACTCTAATATGCCGCTATAGTTTTCCGGAGTTTAATTAAAACGTTGCCTTTAGGTGGGGAGTGAGCTAATCCGCTCAGCGTTGCAATAGGGCCAATAATCCTCGTAATTTCCTGTGCATTTCCGAATCACCGCAACGATATCGACGCAATTATAAATACAATTCTCCGCGTACTCGTACAGCGAAAAAAATATATTTCTATTCGCGAATTTGCTTGCTCTGATTTAAAAAAAAAATACCATCGCTCATGAATAGACGGATTTTCGAGCGATGAGAATATTAATTCGTTTTGTAGCCTCTCCCCTTTACCCCTCAATGCTAACCGATCCCCGCAATCGAAACAGGTCAAACTATGCAGTGAGTTCGTATTCCTGCGTTTTTATTAATAGGCAATAAAAAAAATGTCATTAATAAAGACGCAAGAAATGAGATGGAATTCAACATGTACATTTTAGAATGTTATGCTATAGCCATCTGCGGAATCCAATAAAAAAGCTTAAATTCCGCCTATATCTTGTTATCGCGGGATAACTGTATCGCTAAATCATGAATTTACAAAATATTTAAGCCCCTGATTGGATAGTATTGACGCTATTAGCGTAGTTTGCGAAACGTTTCCGGATATTTGTCATCTGAATTCAATCGAAGCGTGCATTTTTATTAGATTTCCCGCAATTTAGCTAATAACTCCGTTATTACGCAAATTAGGTTATATTCGGAATTAAACTTAACTTTATCCGAATACGTGCGATTATATCGCGAAAGAATGCTTTTAGTTTTTTAAATAATTATGAAAAAACTTACCGTAAATTTCCAATAATTACATAACATTCAAATCCCGACGACGTATGAAATTTAGAATAGCAAATGGAACCGCACCTAAAATAAAAAGCGCTACTTTAATATTTTGGACCGATCATAATTCACCCACAAAATTCAATTCTCCGTCACGCGATTTACATTGTCCAATGTTCCAGAAATGATTCGCATGCATTATGAACATCCACTTATTGCTTACAATATCAATTTTCGACTTCATTGTTCTTCAGTCGATCAGAGATGAATCGTTTCTGTTCATTTTCCGGAACAAGTGCTTCAAAAAAAATACACATTAATCATCGATTAATCAAAGTCCGTTTTTTTTATTTTTTTAAAACTTTGTCCCCGTGATTTTTTTTTATAGGTTTACGAACCAGTCATTCGTAGAAAATGGAACTCTTCTCTCGCCTTTATTTCTCTCTGTTTTAACCGCGATAACCTAGCTTTTAAAATCGAAGGAGATAAATAACACCCAAAAATGTCATGTATGAAATACAGAAAGGAGTTTACTGCAGAATTATCGACCTCGTCATATGGCCGAAAATAAAAAGCATTGTTATGGCTGTTGGAGATGCCTAAGACAAGTACTTAATTTTTCAATTTTTGTCACTCGAATTCTTATTATGGAGCAGCAATGAGTGTCCCAACATAAAAACTAATTATTATAAACTATGGAATAAAAATATTGTACTTATGCATTTATACGATTTCCGATACCTTCACCTACCTATAGGTATTTACTATGAAAATTTAATTGACACAATATCTCTCTCCAATAAGCATGAAAAGGTTTTTTAAAAACCATATATGTATATCAACTACAAACATCCTTCATCAGCGGTGATTAACCTATAGTGAATTTTAATAAAAAATTATTTTAAATTTCAAACGAAATTTTTTTTATAAATAACACCTCTACTATTATTACTCTCTAACGAATTCACTACCGAACTATATAAATTTAACCACAGGAATTCTGAATCTGTATTTACGAATGGAAGATATCTTAAAATTTTAATACTTCCTTAAAAACATATTATGGCTTTTTTTCAATTTTTTAAAGCTTAGCTATAAAGTTGACTTGTTACCCAATTCGATTAGCTCAGATGAAATCCAGCCGATTGATGAAGATTAGAAAATGCGTTGATTACCATTTATGGAATGTTAAAGGCATGAACAAACGGAAATAACCTAGCCAGGAAATACAAAAAGCGACAGATTTATGTATTCGTGAAATAATACCATAACAACGCAAATGGTTAATACAGATAACTAGTGTACTCGCAAATAGGTTTAGTGAACCATAGGCGCATCTCAACATCAAAGCAGCCGCTCTCAAAGGGACCTAACCGGTCGATGATTCCAATATTAGATTCAACGATCGGTCAATTACCACTGAAGACGGATGCTTAGCAGCTCCAACACGTACGTGGTATATTCGACCATTTTGTCTACAGGAGTGGTCTCTATACTTTATTTGACATCAGCCGTAACTGGAGCGCGGTAAATAATTTTCGAATTCTTATGCGAACTCTTAACAACGCTATAAACTGAATTAAACCGTGCTGTTATGGAAGACTTAAGTTCTTTAGAAATCAGGAGCGTTTTTCATTTAGTGATGATTGGATACGCTATAACGAGTAAGGACTTGCAAGTTCCGTCAGAATACAAGCATAAACAAAAAGCACTTTAACAATTTTCAAGCGGTGCAACTTTTAAATCCCGTCAGGATGTAAAGTGTTAAGCGCTGGAACATTTATTTTCACGTTTAAGTAGAATTCATGACGCAAATAACAGCGGCAATAAATAAAAAATTATTCCCGCGTATACCTAAATTGTTTTTCAAACCGTCATCGCTCACGTTTTATTGTCACGTATAAATATTTCATGAACGAGACTCTTTTAATTGATCAAAAATTTTAACGGAGCATATTTCGCACAAACTCGCGACATTACCCGAATTTAAAATAAATAATAATTAAACGTCTCGATTTATTATTTTTTTTTTTCAAGCGTCATAATTCATCTCCCCAGGTCAGTTTTCGGCGGAAAAACAAATTACCCGCTAATAATTCCCGCCTTCGCCGTTCACCTGGAGGTTTTCGTCGCCTCGCACCCGGAAAAATTTAATTTCCGACCGCATTCTTTCCGCGAATTTCGACGGGATGACGTACACAACGGATTCGAATAAGTTTTCTCGGAGGCGGGACGAAATTAGAAAGAGCTCGAATCTCGTCAGAATTTCTCCGTCGCCATTTTAATAGCTGCCGTTCGCTTCGAAGAGAGGAGAATCTGCGCGACACGCGTTTTTTTTTTGTTATTCTCCGAGGATTAAAAAAAAAAAAAACGAATAAAATCACGGCGAGCGCGTTTTGTATTTTTTTAATACCGTTTCGAGAGACGAACGCTTCAGGAACGTAACTCGGTTGAAACTTTTTTTAGTCGAGATTTTACGATGATTTACGAATAAAATATTCGACCTGTGGTGTAAAAACTGACTAACCGACTGACATTTTTTTCGTTCGGAAAAAAATTTACTGCTTTCAGGTGGGCAATTTAGGTAGGTCAAGGAGCACCGTCATACCATTTTTATAAGGAACTCGCGAAATTTCTATTCAGTCCTAACGCAAGAACGAAATGATAATAATAATAATAACTTTAAAGTGGTTTTCGTTTAAAATATCACTCTCGCATATCAAGTGTCACCCATAAATGACGAAATTGTTATGAAAACATAATACTGGGGTAATTAACATTTCAGTTGACGTTAATCGCTATTCATGATCAACAGCGCGGATAATTTGAAAGGATTTTTATAATTTTATTCAAATAACGCTTAATGACGTTATCCTAGCGTCGTTGGAAAAAAGAAGCCTTTGAACAACTTCCTCATTAGCCGCTCTCGTGTGCATATACACGTATTTTAATCGCAAAATTCTCAGTGAATAATTTCGACAAAGAATTATTTATTTACAGCGTGATATTATCACATTTCTGCCGCAACGGAGCTCACCATATAAATGAGGCATGCCAAACTCGAAGTCGCATTTAAGCGACGGATGGGTTATAGTTTTTTAATAGGGGGCAGAGTTTGATTAATATTCTTTATCTATCGAAGAACAAGATTTCCCAAAGTGGGGTACGCGTACCCCTGTGGGTACTTTTAAAGTCGCTAGGGGGTACTTTAGAAAATTTACGTAATGACTGATATTATGACACTGGACACTCCAAATCAGCTTTTTTTAACTTTGATGTTGTTACAGAATATGTTTTACGACAAGTTTTTTTCACTGTGCATGCACATAAACAATAAAGTATAGTTTATCTCTAAAAACATTGAATTCATACATAACAGTAAACTACAGCCTTATCACTGAGGAAGTCGGCTTAAGTATTTTGTTTGCTTCCGTTGACCAAGGGATTAAGTCATAAAACCAGGTGAAACCAAACTGGCGAATCTGAAATACGTACAAGTTTATATTCCTCTGTTTGGATTGGTCATATAGAAAGGAACATTTGGGAGAACGGAAGAACGGAAAAATTACGAGAATATTATTCAGAAACGGAGGCAATCCATTTTATGTGGATATTTTGATTCCAAATGTAACAGGAAACGAACAAGAAAGTCTCATGGATATTTCTACTGAGGATGATTTGAAAAATTCTCGAAGGCATCTTTGATTGCTTTCTGGGAAAAATTATCGAACGAGTATGGGGAAGTGGCTAAAACAGCAATAAAAACATTCATTTCTTTCTCTACAAAGTGCATGTGCGAATCTGGATTTTTGCCTCTTTGAGTTTAATTAAGACAAAAAATTGCATGTCGAAACTGACTTACTGTTGAGGTTTTCTTCAATCGAGCAAACGAATACTTCTTTGTGTCTTGAAAAACAGCCACATTCATCTCAATAAGTGTTATTTATTATATGTAAACTAATTCGTTTTTAAATGTCTATTTTATGTAATACTTGTATTATTTTATAAGGGGCACTTCAATTGATTGATTGATTTCTAGGGGGTACGTAGTCAAAAAAGCTTGAGAAACCTTGATCTAGAAGATCGAATGTCTGTTTTGTAGTTAAAAACAATTATTTAGTTCTCCTCAGTGGCGTACCTGAAAATCTGGGGGGGGGGGGGGGGGGCGCAGCAAATAATATGGGGCCCCCCTATGGAGATCTTAGTCAGTACGGTTTGAACGATTGGGGGGGCTCTAAATCTCGGCCCCCCCCCCGCATTGCGGGGGCTATCAGTATGCCACTGGTTCTCCTACTACCTCACATATCTATGAAAAAATCTTGTTTCCTGTTCAAAAATAAAATATCTGTATCAATTTAGAACGATTTAGTTAGGACAAAAATTCTGGCATCAGTAAGGCGCAGAAATAGCCGCATACGGCCCTCGGACCGCCAGGTTCACATGCCTAACCTAAACCATCGCATTATCTTTTTTATCTATAAATCTCAAATACATACTTAATGGAGCTGATCGATGAATCGTGCAGTTTACACTGAAATCTATCTCTCCACGTTCTATACCTTTTATACATTGTTCACTTGATACGCTAAACGTAGAAATTTAACTACAGAAATATACGCGGTTTTTCCATCCATACCTATTTTCAAATACCATTTTCTTTAAGGCAATTCATTTGAACGAGGCATAAAAACATTCTCCGCCAGTTAAATGATAAAATATTACCAATTCGAATTCTCAATTCGTGATATGTTACCGGTGAATGTCTTTTCCGGAGGTAATCTCAATGATTAATTAAACAACAGACAATGCGAATCCGAATCTCCAAAGTTCGCTAATGAATCAAAAGAGGGAGAAGCCGTCAAGCGTTTGAATTGCCCGAGATCAACCGGTAGAAGAGGTTCGAAAATTATTCATTTCGTTTGAAATAAGAGGAAGAAGAAGGGTAGTTATGGAAAGGAGGGGGGAGATCGGCCATGGCAGATCTGAGGGACACAGACAAGCGATGATGAATTACGGAAAGACATTAAGGAAAAGTCGAAAAGACATGGTCGTAAAAGACGTTCATATATATAGGATCGGCGGTATGCGCCGAGATAATATCGTTTTATGTTCAGATTCAAACTAATGGCGACAACCATAGAAACCTCTACTATGGCGTTGCTGAGACTTACCTGATTTGCAGAACAGAGTGTGCTCACCTAGTCGATATTACTAAAAGGAAAATAAACAAGTTAGGAAAGCGTACAACGTATCACAAATGGGGCGCGTTTCGTGCAATGGAGTATTAGAAAGCAATTATATACCTGTACGTAAGGGAAATAGCGTTTTAAAGTCCTTTTCTTCATCATAAATTATCCATTTTCTTCCTATTTAATAGTATTACATGCACACGTAAGGAAATTAAACGTTTGTTTGGGAGATTGTTTATGTTAGCAACAATGACGTAACCATGGAAGAAATTTTCAAAGTTCAACTCCATATAAGACTTTCTTGTTTGATTTTATCGATAACGGCTACTCCTACGATGAAAATATATAGAAAAGGAAATACTCTACTTTACCAGTTCTACAGCTTTTATTTGAAAAATATTTTGATATGAACAATAGTTTACGAGATATGACGAAAATTTAATTTTTTGTCTCTAGTAAAGTGGTACCCCTGATTGGCGTACGTGATTCATTTTTGCGATTTTCTTATTATATTTGATTGAAAGACCTTAATATCAAATTTCATGAAAATCCGTTCTGTAGAAGCCGAGAACGAACATGCGGACGGACCGACGATAATAGGCACTCACGCTGTAAGCGAAACTCGCCTAAAAACCTACAACAACAAATTAATGAGAAAAAATATAGTAAAGTAGTGGATCTTCTTGAATCCTAAATTTTTGCACTTGATATCTTTATATTTATCCTCAAACTATACCTTTTGCACCGATCAAATCTTTAGTGTTTTAATCGTAGAGTCTCAAGAATTGCAACGCAGTAAACATATCGCGTGCGATTCCCAATAGAAGAAAATTCGAACGCATGGTTACGCTCACGTTCGGAAAAAATGAACCATCACCTACAACAAAAAAAATCTGTAAGCGGAATACAAATGGCTCACTCATCTGAGGCTGCCATGGAGAAGGTAAAAAGGGGAAGCGGAAATTCTTCCTCCGACGATAATTTTTCGCGATTTAAAATCCGAACACGTATTTCCCCCAACCGAGTTACCATCATCGGCAGGAAGCAAGCACATCGGCTCGAGGAAGAGATATAAATGGATCGTGACAGCTCAGTTTTGCGAGATGAGTTATCATCTTTCGAAACTCGCTGCTCCCCTCTTGATTACGCTTAACTTGTTGGCAGGAAACGGGAAGTTATATCTTTTAAAAAGGGATTATTTTTACCCAAGACAGTTACATCTCTCCTTGCATTTGAAAGAGCGAGCTCGAATTCATCTTATTGTAAAGGGGAGTTTGTGAAAAATACGGGTTAAAACCGAATGAAACATTCTTATCGTTCATTATTCACGCTACAGAAAACTTACTGTTAACGTGAATTCCAATGAACTGGATTTTCAATCGACAGGCATTTTAAATTTATAACTTGAAACTTTCATAAAGCATTCATGCTTACATATTCTGGATATTTATATATGTCTTAAGCCTAATATAGGTCTTAATACTAAGTTAACTATTACCTGAGTTATTTAATCGTTAACCTATTTCTCTATATGTTTTTTCTTTACTTTGTAAATATTTTCTTCTTTTTCGTTCGTGTGTACTTTGGTACGATTGAATATGTTTCGATAAACCGGAATATCCAACTAACTGGAATAAGTTTCGTCACGAGGCATCCGGATAATATGATTTTCTCGACGCAATCGTGAACGATTCTCTATGAGTGTCATTTTTATTGTAAAACTCAAAAGTATAAGCAAGTTATCAAGATATACAAAATATTTTACTCGAAATATGAATGCGATTCCAATAAAACAAGAATGAAAAGTTGCACACTTCTTTCGTACATAAATTCAGGGCAGGGGAAATTTTTAGGAATTATGCATTTGTGTTAAATCGCTAATTCAACAAATTGATGAGACATTTTTCTATGAGTGTGACGGAAAATTCCAATTCTGTATATAGAAAGGTGGTACCTATGCTTAGGTAAATGGGGCACCTCTGGTTTGGTTATGTAAACCGCTTATATCACTTTCTTATTGTCCTTTCAGAAAAAAAGCCCATAGTACTAAACTTCATGATAATCCACTCAATACTTTAAACACGCGGACAGACAAGACCTGACCATTAGGCGTTCAATTTTTTTACTATTAGTAAAGAGCGCCTCGTAAGAGATATATTATTGTTGTAAGCTGCAAAAGAGTACAAACGTCCATTTCAAATCTCACTGCCAGATAAAAACATGGCTACGCTGTGTGTTTCTGCGAATTTAATTTTTTATCGCGTAATTAGGTTAAAAGAGCAGAAAATGTATAACAAAAACTCCGTTTTATTTAAACAAACCATTATTTGCGTCGTTATCGCTGCTTCAAATGTGAACTGGAGTGTCTAATTGTTCAGGGAATTACCTCAGACTCCATTGAGCAAAGGCTATATATGTTTCGTCAAAGCGAACAGAGTTTCCGAGAGATGGACAGACTCGTTGTTTAACTTCCAATAAACAAAGTTTACTCAGCTTAATTGATCCTGCGGACAGCGCCGTTTCGCTAAAATTAATTCAAACAATGCACGTAATGACTCGGGGCCGTTTTTGGAGGTACACAAAACAAAAAAAAATAGTCCTTTATCGAATGAAAAAATAACGAAGTTCGCCTTAGTTATCACAAAGCCAAAAATAATATATTCCTCTAAATATCCATTAAGTTCGAATACGTTCGGCTTATTCTTTTTTTTAAATCGTACTAAGGGACAAAAAAACGAGCGATAAGGAGGCTTAAATACCCTCAAACCCGAGTAGAAACGGCGGTCCGAAATTAATTAAAATTCCAGCTTTGATTACATCGAGTAAATATTTTGATAACTCGGCAAACAATTTTTACCCCATCCTCGGTTGAATTTGTTTTTCAAGTGGGGTTGAAAGCATAAAGGCGAGCGGAAATGTTCCGTTTTAAGCCGAAAAACTAAGTTATATTATTTTTATCGATCGAGGGATTTGACGAAAAAATGCATATTTTTAAATTTATCCAATTGGCGACGAATTACGCACTCTTCAAACGGAACGAATTTATTTTCGGTGTTTCCAATCGTACCGTTCTGGGTTGTTATTACTCATTCGGCTTTGATTCCAGAGATGAAAGACGGCGCATACGATTCGCGTCGAACGTGCGAGTTAATACCTGTCAAAGCGATCCGATATGAGAGGATGATGGTCAATTTCCGCTCTCTTGTCTCTTACAATTAGACGATGAATATAGAGGTAGATAGAGACACTGAGACATAGAAATGGAGAGAAGGATGAAAGGGCATTCATGATGAGACGCTTTCGTGACATCTGGAAAGCGTTCCAGGACATTTCGTCCAAAGACATTTCGTCCAGGGGCAATTCGTCCTAAGACATTTCGTCCAATGGGTATTTCGTCCAAAGACAATTCGTCCAATGTTTATTTCGTCCAACCACATTTCGTCCAGAGGAATAGGGAGGGGGGAGGACGGGGAGGGGGGATAAATAAACTTTATCAGATATAGGCGATATGGGTATCTTTTGACTCGGAATTAAACATACAAACAGATGTAATAAAATCGTAATTTAAAACCGAAAACACATTCGTTGAGGGAAAATAAACCGAATACCCTAAGACCTGGGGAAGAATCATAAACCCTTCTCTAAGGGGAGAGAGGGAGAGAAAAAAGAGAAAAAATCTAAAAAAAATGCTCTCTTATTTCGATCTTTCTTTTATCAGGATTGAAAAAAAGAAAACGAACTACTACGCTTATTTCTTCTTGATGACTTGAATCAGAAGTGTAGTCCATTTGAAGTGAGTAGTATTTATAATTTTTAAGCATATCTGAAATTTTTTTCTTAATTTTGGCTACAAGGAACTCAATTATTTCATTCTGAATTTTTTCACCAATATAATGTGGGACTTGTCCCCACTCCCCTCTCCCTATATCTTTGGATGAAATGTAGTTGGACGAAATAAATGTTGGACGAAAAGTCTTTGGACGAAATATCCACTGGACGAATTGTCTTTGAATGAAATACCCATTGGACGAAATGTCTTAGGACGAAATGTCTTAGGACGAAATGTCCCTGGACGAAATGTCTTTGGACGAAATGTCTGTGAACCCTGGAAAGACGTTCCAAAGTTGGCTAACGAAGGTTAATATCTAACGCAAGGACATGTTTAAGTAATTAGTGCCAAAGTGACTGATGATTTATATTGGCATCCACTCACATAGGAAGGCACGACCATCGTGATGAAATACCTTAGAAAGACCGTAAGGAAAGGCTGGGCAAATTACGACCCGCGAGAACATATTATGCAATGATAATTTCATATGTTTTCGTTAAAACTACTTCCGGATAATATAGCAAAATTTCGACACCAAATCATTTTTAATTAATCATTTATTTTCACTAAAAGGGCATTTCACATTCCCTCAAGTAACTCCAGTTGTGAACCTTAATTAGGCCCGCCGAAGCATTTGCATCTGTTAATGCGGTTCGCCTAAGAACACGCAACTGATAATGCGACCCGCATGGTAATAAGTTTGCACACCTCTATTGTAAAACAGAGCGATATCGAGCTTTTTTTATTTCCTAGGATGATCAGAGATATTAATAGAACTAGTGTAATTGACCATCAAAAATGGCGGGTATGCGTTAATCAAGTTTTAAATTAAAAATAAAAAACTTCCCATTCCTCCCTCCCATTCTCCCATCTCTCAGCGTGACGGAATTACAAACATAGTTCATGGTTTATATAGATACGTATTCAAGACATTTCTTTAGGAAATCTGGAGTACCTACTACACCCCCTGCCAATCACCTCTCTGATGATTTGCAAAGTATTTGTGGATGTATAATAGATATTCACATCCCGTCAAGTTCTACATCACCTTTCAATTTCTAGCGTAACGGAAAGAGGTTACGTACGAAATTTATGTATTTATCATATTTTATAATTACCTCGTTTACAGAAATAACAGGAAGATGATATTCTGACATCATAGAAAGAGGTTAGGTATTATTTATTTATCATCCTTTTATAATGATCCCGTTTATGGTAACGATACGAGCATAAACGGCCTATACCAAGGCACGATTCGAACCCGCGTCCTCAGCGTTGAGAGGGATAAGGTGTAACTAACTCCCCTACCTAATCATCATTAGTAGACCGTCCGCAGAGAGGCCCGTGATAATAGGTTAAACCGGGCTCTCCACGTCTCCCTGTCCTCTGCAACCTTCGTTTCTTGATCTCTCTTTCCCTCTCTACAAGTTCTCTAATAGCTGAATCCCTTTCCTTCCTCTTTTGCCCCCCGAAATATCCTCCGATGACATCTTTAATCATGCGGGCCTTTCTCGTGGAATGCTCCATTCGGTTAAGTCTTTCCCTCTCCTATCAGTGAAATTACCGTTATTTTCTCCCATTTTATTCTAGATACTTCCTAATTAATTTTAATCTTTCCCTCCATTTTATCCTGTTCCTTCTTTAAAAGCTATTTCTCTATTAGCTATAATAAGATGGAAAAACGAAAGATTAATTTAGAATACAATGCAGCCGTCATCAGTGACGATTCTTCGACTCTAGATTCAAAAAGTAGAATACAGTTAGGAAAACCAGTTGACATTTTCAGCTACATTGAAACCGTAATCAGTTACGTTTCATCAATAACAGACCAATATATTTACGATAAGACAATAAAAATAGAACCAACTATCGACAAACCACCACTGATGACGGCTGCTTTGTGATCGAACTGAGAATCCGATTTTGCCGACCTTTCCATGGAACTTGGATTAAACCGGTTCCCGAACAGATTTCGGCCATAATACGAACTCGATGACATCTCTCGAAATCACTGCTGTTTTCTTTACACATTTCGAAAATTTCCATCCTTCTACATATCTGGGCTCTCTCTCTCTCTCTCTCTATATATATATATATATATATATATATATATATATATATATATATATATATATATATATATATATATATATATAGGGCAACTAGGTGTCGAAGGAAACCCAGTGAGCACTTAAAGGCAGCCAATCCAATCCTCACTTCCTCCCCCAACCAGGTCCCCTTCCCCACACCCCCAATCCTCTCCTTCCGCAGATCTCCCAACCTAGCCAACATCTTGTGGAGAAAAAGAAACCCCATCACCCACTCTGCACCCTGCAGGGTCCCACCCCTGCCGCAGACCACGATGCCTAACATGCCCTATAAACCCACCTTCCAACTCATTCTCAAACCCCACCACTAACATCACCTACCCCATAACTTCTCCTACCAACTGTACCACCAGCAACGTCATCTACCTACTAACCTGCACCCAATGCCCCGCCTTTTACATCGGCCTCACCAGAAATTCCCTCAACATTCGCATGAACGGCCATCGCAACAGCGTTAGTCTTAAACGACAGCTACCCGTGGCCGTTTATGCAAATAACCATAATCTTAGATTCAATGTTTATTTCACGGTGAGAGCCATTCGCGCCCTCCCAGACGACGCTTCCGCCCCCCAACTCCGTCAATGGGAACTGGCCCATATCCAAATCTTAAACTCTATCTCTACTCCCGGCCTCAATATCCGTTAATATTTCCTTCTTTCCACCCTCTCTTTCCCCCCCCCTGCATCCTCCAATCCCCGACCTTTCCACGCTCCCTTCCCTTCCACTCCCACACCTTCACCCCAGTGTCACTGCCGAATCAGTTGTCTCTCTCTTGTGCTGACGAAGGGATCATACCGAAAGCTCCAATAACTTCTACAAATGTGTCTCTCCAAAACCCCAGCGGCTCTCCTTCCGGTAAGTGTTCACTGGGTTTCCTTCAACACCTAGTTGCCCTAAATATCCTCATTTACCTTTCCTCTTCCGTAAGATTATATATACGATATATATATATATATTCATTCACGGCTTTAAATCAGGATGTCCGTCGCGAAGGTTTCTTTTTTTTCTTGAAAAGAGGGGAATCATTCATTCCACACGTCATCCGCCTTATGGCCGATACGATAAAATACCATTATGAGTGCATAAAGAGAGGAAAAGGCAAGGACGGCGGGTTCTTAAGAGAGAGAGAGAGAGAGTGATCGCTTTAAAGGGAAAGAAAGGACTTTTCAGGTTCGAGGGAGATGGAGTGGAATATAAAAAAAAGAAAAGAAGAGGAGAAACGCGATGTTGGACCATCTGATACGGAGTGCGTGTTAGGAAGAATTGAAAGCGAGAATGATAAGTGGAGGTGATGAAGTGTGCGCCCTTGAAACGTGACGAACGGCTGAGAGCGTGATGGCGGAGAAAAGAGAGAGAGAGGCGGAGCTCCTTTTTAGATCGAGCGAGTCGCATTTTCGTGCAAGAATCTCGCTATGATCAAATCTCGTGGAAGAGAAGTTCGAGGTCATGTGACCCCTCCCCCCCACCCCAACGTTTCCCACGAAACGAAATTTCCTTTCGACGAATAAATCCCGATAGTCTATTCGGTTCATCCGCAGTGGATAGTTTCGCATAGTTCTTTGAATAACTCCATTTACATTTGAAGCACTCGGTGTAAAAGCGGACCGAGCCCAAAACAATGAATGGAATAGGCCAATATTTAATCTAACAAATTTTTTGCTTTCTTTTTATGAAAAAAGAAACTTTTGAATATTTTGCTGCATATATTCTGGTGTGGGGCAATTTTCAGCAGCAGAACTAAAATACCGCACGGTCCACGACCGCGGGAGGTCGAGGGATATTCGGGGCCCTGCAGGTCCATCTATATCTATTTATTATATTAAACGACGAATTGTAAAACGGGCCAAACATTATTTACTCGGCGGGATCAAGAGTTTGTAGTTCCGCTACTCTCAGTTTTGGATTTAAAAGTTAAACAATACGGTTCTCATGGAAGGATAAACTGTAACGTACACATTTTATGGCTTAAACCTCTTTTCAGCTAAACGCCTCATTTCCACCCAGCAAGCCGCCAGTAGCGGTTGGCAGGGGGTGTATCTGCACCAAACATAAACTGGGAAGAATGACCTGTAGTATTTCTCGGTTCTAAAGGCTATTTCAAAACATTTTCTGGCACGTCTAAATCAACAAACATAGAGCTATTAAAGTTTTCGAATAGTTTTCGCTTTGCATTCCATTCTTCATTGTCTGCCATTTTATGTATCAAAAGCTTTATAATTAGATCCACAGGACTAAGGATTAAAAAGCGCGTTCTGGAAAACCCATGTTTCTAACAATAAGACACTCCAACTCTAATAAAGTAATGCATTGTTTTTGTAAGAACTGATGGAAAGCCGGAGAAAAATTCTGCCTTGTTCAGGAATCGAACCCGAGTCTTCCGTTTCCCGGCCAAAGAAGATTTTTTCCTCCTGCTTTACAGAATTTTTTCTAGCCCAGAATACATGCATAGAATTTAACAACAACACTTCCTTTTGCAATTGTTTTTATTGCAAAATTATTCAAATGAAACTCGGTAATGGCTTATAATTCTCGCATCGAACGTCGTACGAAACGATCTTCTAATGTTAATAAGAAAAATATAAACACAACCCATCGTAGTCATTCTAATTTTTTTCAGGACAATAAGTCCCATGATTTCGATGAAACATGTGGAATATATTCTATCTTCTTAAATATTCACTGTACGAGATCATTTAAAAAGAAGAATACTTTCTGTACAATAACTGCACATCAGTAAATTTATAATACTCTCATCCCTCGAATTGCATGATTTTACTTTACACGTCATCGCGTTAGCAAGATCTTACTTTAGGGAACTATCTCGAGTTACACAGTCATCGATATCGCTTTAGAGGGGTTTAATAACTTTATCCGAAGATTAACAAAAAGCATACGATTTTTCAGATTGACTCAACGAAAACATTGTAACAAAATCGTTGAAAATTGGGTTCAACCAAATTTAACCTCCCCTATGGGAAAGCCTACCCCCGTTAACACGGTATTGCTTTACGCGGTCATTCTTGGGAACCTCTCGACAGCGCAAAGAGAGGGAAAGCTGCAAAAGCCAATGTTGCATTACTTTTGTTTATTAGAGCGGAGTGCAGCAAAAACCCCCGTCGTAAACTTATATGCTCAAGATTCGCGTGGAAGGGCTTGATAATGAAGGTCAACCGAGAGCCTAACGAGAGGCCAGCTACTACAAGGGAAGTGTAGCCCATGTTATCGCTCAAGACTCGAATTATAATCTCAAACGCACGGAGTAAGGAGGGGCGCTATTTCCGCTTAATTTCCTGGAGGAAGAGATCTGCAATTTACGAACGCGCGTAAAGTTTCGTCTCAACATTCAACCTCAAACGCTGATTTTTTTTTTCATAAACCGGATACGAGACGTCAGTGCGTGTAACGGAAAGGAACCGCTTCACGAACAGCAGGTAATCTTCTTCTGAAAAGTACGCGCGTGTTTTCCACGTGAGAACGTGAAAGGATTCCGCTGTAATGAATTATTCATAGCAAAAGGCTTTGGCTGCAACAAAATCTGCAAATTACTGCTACAACAAGGGTAAGCCGGCTTGGAGATATGTACTTTGGTTAAAGAGGGATCTCCGTCGTAAATGAATTCTTTTTAATTAAAATTTTGCCTCCGTCGTAAGATGTGTTTTTTATTCTCTCTCAATTTAGGTTTGCATAAATTGAAAAGCTTCTTTTCATCTTAAATACGCCCCCAAAAAAGTAATTAATTTCTCAAGGTCTGCTCTCTCGTTTTTCATGGATGTTAATACATTGCTTTCCATTTAAATCGGATATAATTTTCAAACGAATATCGTTTTCGAATAAATAGTCCGTATTCTCCGAGGTTGATTGTTTTTCATTCTAGAACGACTTAATTTTATCAACGTAATGTAGGGAATCGTACGAAATGCTATTTATTTCTAGAAGGCGTCACCTCCGGAACAGCGAGACACCTTGACAGAGTACTGGCAACAGAAAGAGACGATTGTTTCTAGAAAGAGAGAGAAGAAAGCCATGCAAATTAGTTTCCACCGTGCGTTCCTCAAAAAGAAAAAAAGAGAAGTCTGTTTCGACGCCATGGAGTATCTGTTCTGTCGCGAGTTTTGAAATAAAATAAACACGGAGATGCCTTTGAAAAGGTTTGTAGAAGGAACGGGGGAGGGGGGGTAAACACAAAGAGAGGGACCAATAAATACGACGCCACATAGATTAATGGTAATGACGATGAATGATGATAAGCCTTACCCTATTAAGCCATTCCACTCCCGACCATTCGTCAACGCTTTACGCCTTTTCGATCCTAAGGCGTTTCAGTTCCCTCTTATCTCTTACGAGACTCATGTTTGTATTAGCATGATCCTCGATTAATACGTTTCTCCTATCTCTTCCCTTCCGCTCGATTTCTCTCTCTCTCTCTCTACGACATCCTTTAAAAGACGCAACCTTTCACGTTTCACTGGATTTTTCATCTTCCGTAAGATTGGATTTGCATGGAAGGGTCAAAAATCGCGTTCGACACTAAAACTTCGTGATTCTTTTCTTCTATTTTACGTAATATCGAAGTAACAAAGCTGAATGCATCGATGGACACCAAATTTTAAGGGGAACGTAGTGAAATAGATAAGGGATGAGGATAGGTTATCGCTCTCTGCAGGAAACTCTGTGGTTACCGAAATCAAAATATATTTATATGTGTGTGTGCAGGTATGTCTGTGTGTCATCATCATCATAATTGTTAGTCTGTCCGTAGAGAGGTTCGTGATTATTCATGGTTCAACTTGGTTCTCCATGTAATCCTATTTTCCGCAGTCTTCTTCATGTCTTGATAGCTATCGTAACCTTTCAAGTCGTCTACCAGCTGAAACCTTTTCCTACCTCTTTCCCTTTTTCCATCCAGTTTTCCTACTAACACTTCTTTAATCATACACTCTCTCCTCAGGTAATGTCCAATCCAGTTCGCCTTCATCTTTCTGATAGTCTGTACAATCGTTCACTTCTCTCCTATTCTTAGTAGTACTTCTTCGTTTTTCACCCTATCTGTCCATTTTATCTACAGAATTCTTCTCCGTGTCCACATTTCTAAGCTTTCCACGTATTTAATATCATTTCTCCTTAGCGTTCATGTTCCTGTCCCATACAAAGCTATACTCCATACATAGCATTTTATCAACCTCCTGCGGATTTCCTGCTTTATATTTCCCGTTAGCAGGAGTTTCTTTCTTCTGAATGCGGCTTTTGCTTTTGTTATTCTAGTCCTGATTTCATCTGTACATTTTGCTTCTCTTGTTATGATGCTTCCAAGGTATTTATAATCTGAAACTTGTTCTAATGGCTTTCCTCCAATACTTATGTTCAAATTTTCCTCTTCTTTACTTGATATTCACATAACCTTGGACTTTTCTGTATTAATTTCCATACCGTATTTTCTACCTGTTATCACTAGTCTATTTATCATTTTCTGGAGTTCCTTTTCCTTTCTTGATAGTACTTGATCATCCGCGTATTTCACTGTTCTTATAACCTTTCCTCCGATTTTGAAATATCCCATGCCTTCTAACGCTTCCTGCATTAGCCTTTCTCTATATATATTGAATAGAATCGGCGATAGACAACAGTCTTACTCCTCTTTCTATATTTACTCCGTTGGTGTCCGCATTCTCCTACCTGATCTTTACAACTTGATTCAAATATAGATTCCTGATCAGTCTCCTGTCTTTTCAGTCTACACCTATATCCTTTAATATCCTCATTAGCAATACCCAATTTACTCTATCAACGGCCTTCCGCCAGTCGACGAAACATACGCAGCAATCTTGGCTGTACTCCATTGCCCTTTCTGATATGATTATTACTACACCGATACCATCTCTGGTTCCTCGTCCTTTTCTGAAGTCGAATTAATCTTCCCCCAGCATATTTTAGGCCTTTTTCTCTAGCCTTTTATTAAGAATCCTCGTCATGATTTTCGAAGTGTGACAGTAGGCTTATCGTTCTGTAGTCTTTGCACTGCATTGCTTTGGCTTCTTCTTTAGAGAGATCATTGTTACATCTAAAACAAACCCTAAGGCCACTCTTTCGAGTCGTAAATCTTGTTAATTAATTTCGTAATCACTTTTAGACCTTCCAATCTCATAATTTTAAGTACCTCTGCCGGTATTCCATCGCTGCCTGTAGGTTTTTCTTTCTTCATTTCCAGTATCTACTTTTCTACTTCGCTTTTCATAATACTTGGTCCCAAATTGTCTTCTTCAGTGTTATCCTCTTCTTCCAGTTCTATTTGTGCCGATCCTGCCTTCTTGTTATACTGTTCCTTAATGTGTTCTTCCCATACCTGTGCTACATCCTTTGCTTCTGCGAGTATTTTTTCATCTGAATTCATAATTCCCTGACCACAAATCCCATTGGGCTTCTTATCTTCTAACTCCAGTGCCCTAGCGTACATCATATCGTACCGTCCTAACTTCTCCATCTGGTGTATTTGCTCACATTTTTCTTTTATCCAATTTTCCCTAGCTTTATCTGTTACCCTTATCAACTCATTATTTATACGTCTACAGTTGGCTCTACCTTCTTCACTGTTAACGTTTTTCCATTTTCTTCTCTCATGCATTCTCTCCAGCATATCCTTAGTGATCCACGGTTTTCTGATTTTATTCTCTTGTTTTCCAATCTCTTTATTCAAGGTATCTTTGATGCTGGCTTTAATTTCCTCTCATTCTGTATCCACGGTCTTTGGTTTGCTTTCCAATGTTCTAAGTAACCTTCCAATTTCCTGCTCAATGCAACTTTCTTTTCTTTCAGTTTTTCTAGGTCCCAAGTCTGTCTTTCTCTTCTCGTTTTCCGTATATGTTTAAACTTTTTCGTTACATCGACTATTAGAAGGATGTGATCTGAATCAATGTCTGCTCCTGGTAATGTCATAGCATTTTTTTGCAGCTCCTGAATCTTTGTTTTACTAGGATGTAATCTATTTGGCATATCATTCTATCTCCTTCGCTTTTCCATGTGTAAATCCTTCGTTTATGGTTTTTGAACCATGTATTAGTCACTACTAGGTCGTTATTAACGCAGAATTCTACCAGTTTTTCTCCTCCTCGTTTTCTTTTCCCAAGTCCGTATTGACCGACAACATTTTCTTCTTGTCCTTCTCCAACGATGCTGTTCCAAACTCTCATTATTATGCAGTTTACATTTCCTATTCCGTCTTCTTCGTAAATCTCGTTAATTTGTTCATACATCTCCTCGATGTCTTCTTCTTCATGAGAGAACGTTGGCCTATATACCTGGATTACCAACATGTTCACTTGGACTGCTTTTAGCTTTATTGCCATCAATCTATCGTTCGTTGCTATTATTTTTGTAACGCTCTTCATCATATCTTTCCTAAGTATCAGAGCTACTCCCCTTGCTCCACTATTTCCTCCAGAGTAAATTACCGTGAATTCTTCCGAGTCGAACTGCCCTTATCCTTCCCATCTAGCGTCGCCCAGCCATATGATTTAAATCCTATTTCTTCTCATTTCTTCTTTCAGGTTCTCTAGCTTTCCTGCCTTCCTCACCGTTTTTACATTCGAAGTATCTATGCGTAAGTTACCATCGGCAGATGTTTTTCTCAAGGCAGTCCCCGCCCGAAGATCCGATTGGGAGACTATTTTACCTCCGGAATGTTTTACTTCGAGAGAACTCATATTGTCCAACCATATAATCATTAATAGGGAATTGTAATGTGGTAGTTTCCCTCATGCTTTCCACATCGCAGTAATGTAGCCGTTCAAATCGTCCCGATCACGCCTACAGCTCTATTGGATATAGACCCAGTCAACATAATTTGTTTTCGGCTCTATACTAAACTGACAGTACTGCTGCCTACTGCCAGGCACCGACGACAGTTTTTTAAAATTAATTAATTAATTAATTATTTTGTGAAAAAACCTCCATTCACAGGGATTAAACCCCGTAACTTGTAACGGGAAGCCGACACGCTAATCACAACACACCAGTGTATGTGTATGTACACCAAATTCTCGGTGGCTAATCAAAACATTCGCAAATTTAAATTGTCAAATTTGCACTATTCTCAGATTTTCATTCCGCTGTTCTTTTTTATTTTTTTCCCCAAGTTTCTTGGCTTTGGCGAGTCACCCACAGCTCATATTTTTCTCTCGCAATTTTCTTCTTTTCCATCGCTAAAACTGGTAACATCATATAAAATAGAATTAATTTAAAATTTTTGTATTTACTTGGAAATTGTAAAACATTTTTAACACACATTACTTTCCTATGTTTGAACAAACGAATTATATAAATAAAAATATACAAATAGATTACTGATTTTTATTCGCGGTTTACATTTCTTAGGTTTTGTGAAATACGTGTGGTATTCTTTAATCAAGCCAAGTAATTCTTGATATTGTTTGAGTTTAAGAAGTTATGAAAATTAATGTTTCTTTAAATAACAAAATATACGGCAACACCGGGTATTTCTGCCAGTATAAAATAAAAGGATATGTATATTTTCTAAAAAAAAAGGAAGGTACACTCGTTACATGGCACATAACATATTTTTTAAATAGGAAAGATTATCTATTTTATAGATTTGAGAGATAACTTATCTGTGTACATTATATAGCTAGCTGAGTAACAGAAAGCGCGTCTTGTGTTTCGACTGTGCGAGAAATGAATTTCGTCTTTGTCGAAAAAGAGTGAAGTTTGCATAATCGGAGTTCGATCAAGCAAAATACTCATAAACTATACAAAATGTATTTATTATTATTGTTGTTATTTTGTAGTTATCTAAAATCCAATAACTGAATAATTTCAGTGATGTTCATAAGAGAAAAAATGAAAACATTTCCAAATAAAGGTCTGACGAAGCTTTTCAACATATGTGCCGCGCCTGTTGCGTATATTCCAAAAACACTGTACCGCGAATATCCAAAATCGCGGATTCCAAATACGCGGATGTCGCGGACTTACTCAACTTCCATAAAATAAACCGACGTTACTCAACGCGTCAAGGCAAAAAATATCCCGGTGCCGCAGCCCCGCTTAAAAAAAACGCGCACGGACACCATCTTTTGTGCGCACAGCGACTTGAACATGAGCAGACCCTAAAAAAACAAAAAGAAAACAAAACAAAAAAAAACTTCCCGAGTTTTCATAACACTTAAAAGCGTTTTTACGACGAAACGCGTCGATAAAAAATTTACGTGCTGCGAAAGCGGCGGTGTGTGTTTCTGCGCGGACCACCGTGCATATGCGTTCACTCGGCCGGAACGCTGCGGGAGAGAGAAAAAAGGATATCTTCGTCCTTTTTACTTGTCACTTCCTTTTCGCGTCATTTTTACGAATGCTTGGAGGGAGTTCTCTTATTACCTATATCTTCTAACACCACCAAAGCTTTCTCCTCTCCTTCCCAGTGCATTCCATGCTCTTATCCTACGCGCTCTCTCTCTCTCTCTCTCTCTCTCTCTCTCTCTCTCTCTCTCTCTCACTACTCACTTCTTTTCCATGCACCAGACAGCGGTTCTTCGCCCTGCTAGGCCCAGTTGGATCGATGAGTGCCGTGCTCCGAGGGAGGGGAGAGGGAAGAGACAGAGAGTGTGTGTGTGTGAGAGAGAGGGAGAGGGAGGAGTCGGGAAAGGATGAGAAGGTGAGGAAACGAAAAGAATAGACACAAGGACGTGGAGACGAAAGCATCGGAAAGGAGATATACAAAATGGATTAATATGGAAGAAGTGGAAGTAAGATTAATCAGGCAAGAAAGCTGATTGCATGAAATTACAAAATGGGGAGGAAACGACGAGGATAGGGATGAAGGATAGAATGGAAGATAGATAGATAGACGTAGAAATGGGAAGACTGAATTATTGTGAAGAAATAGGAGAGACAAGAAGGAACAGTAGAAGGTGGAAGGAAGGAAAATGAGATAACAATGATGACTTCATGTAACGCCAACGAACAAGAGGAGAAGGAATTGATGAGGATTGAAAGATAGGCGATAGACGTAGAAATAGGATGGCGGAATCATTGTGAAGAAACAGGAGAGAGATAACAAGTTAGGAAAGTGTACAACGTATCACAAATGGGGGCGTTTCATGCAATGGAGTTTAGAAAGAAATTAGTTTATACCTGTACGTAAGGGAAATTGCGTTTTAAAGTCCTTTTCCTCATCATAAATAATCCATTTTCTTACTATTTAATAATATTACATGCACACGTAAGAAAATTAAACGCAGATGACTAGTTATAATTAAACGCAGATGACTAGTTATATTTCAATGGATATACGTCTCCTTTATCAGAATCAAATTATGAGGTGAGCTGAATAATTCATTTTCGGATTAATCGGTTTTCACTCGTGAAAGTGAGACGATTTAAATCCCTTCTCAGATTATAATACGGCAAAGCTTCTCTTGCTGTAATTCGCACGGATATCCTTTACTTGGCCAAGAAGTCTAATTTAAACAAGTTAGGAAACTGTACAACGTTTCACAAATGGGCGCGTTTCGTGCAATGGAGTATTAGAAAGAAATTATATACCTGTACGTAAGGGAAATAGCGTTTTAAAGTTCCTTTCTTCGTCATAAATAACCCCATTTTTTTCAACTCGAATTAATACATTTTTGTTTGATTTTCTCGATAACGGCTACTCCTACGACAAAAATGTATAGGAAAGGAAATACTCTTCTTTACTAGTTCCACAAGTTTTATTTGAAAAATATTTTGATATGAGCAATACTTTACGAGTTATGACGAAAATTTAATTTTCTGTCACCAGTAAAGTGGTATCCCTGATTGGCGTACGTGATTCATTTTTGCGATTTTCTTATTATATTTGATTGTAAGTCCTTAATATCAAATTTCATGAAAATCCGTTCGGTAGAAGCCGAGAACGAACATACATACGGACGGACGGACAGACCGACGATAACAGGCGCTCACGCTGGAGGCGAAACGCCCCTAGAAATGAAGGGCGGAAAGTGAAAGGAAAAGAAATGAGGTAAGAATCGTGTTTACAAAACGAGCACAAAAGAATGAGAAAGCGAAGAGGACAGGGATGAAGAGAATGAGAAACAAGAGGATAGAGGTAGGTTTAGGATTATGTAAGCATAGTACAAAAGTACGAAAGAGATAGTGCAATAAAGAGCACAAAATGAAAGGAAGGAAAACGCGATAACGATGATGTGTTCATATAATGCATAAGCACGAGAGGATGAGTATGCGAAAAGATAAGGCTAAAGGGAGATAAACGACAGACGCAGAAATGGGATGACTGAATCATTATAAAGAAGTCGAAGAGAGACGAGAGTGGTGGAAAGAGTAGAAAGCGGAAGGAACGAAAATGAGATGAGAATTATCCTATAATATAAAAAAGCTCTGTACGTAACGCTTTTGACACGCTTATATCTCTGGAACTACTTGATGGATTTTCAAGTTCTGTGCCATTTTGGATTCGTCAAACTTTCAAAATTTAGATCCGCAAAAAAATTTTGGTCAATATGTCCATCTCGAGCTGCTACAAGTGGGGACATGTTTTGTATGGAAATTTATGTCTCCTGGGCAGAGGATTGTACCGATTGAGCTGAAATTTTCAGCATAAGCTTTTCTCGCAAGATATAGCTGTACCTGCAAATTTGCGCTTGATCGGTGAAGAGGATCAGGTAGCTGCCATACAAAGGGCTCGTTCTGAACAGTGATTTTTGAAGCATTTTCGCAATAACTCGATGAAAAGTGAAGTGAAGTTGTCAAAGCGACCGTAATTGTTGCCTCCGATTCAATTAATGCCAATTAAACCTTCAAATAGGTGAAAGAATAGCGTTGTTCGCTTCGCACTTTGTTTAAGCATCGTAATTATTGCTGTAGCAATGTCAACATTTGTACATAGCAACATAAATATTTACGGATAATTATTCAGTTAACTGCGTATGAGAAGCGTTTCTAACGATTCAATCAAAGCAGTTGAATCTTCCTATCATCGTTTGAATGGTGGAATCCTATCTCTTTGTAAGTAGAACAATTATATTATACATCCATAAATAGACTCAAGCATAAATTTTTAATTAAATGAGAATAGGGACACACGTTATTATTTTAAACGCATTACATGGTTATCTTCTCTTCATTGATATTCTACATAAACGGTTGCATTGATTGTTATATAAAAAAGAAAGGACATATACATATTTGAATAAAAAGAAAAACATAAAAGTTCGCCCAATTCATAGGTATCAGAGATATCTCAGAATTAGTTTTTACTTTCTCCAATATACGTAGTATACAGAAATTATTGTTTTAACGAAATCGAGATTTCAACGGAAATACACGTTTTGAGGTGCGCAAAGGGAGAAATGATTGTATTACCATATAATACATAATTTTATTCGCCAAAGACGTCGGGCATAACCCGAGCATCGCCGGTACTTTCAGCTAGTATAATATAATGTTAAATGTTAAAAAATTATATCATAATATAAAATATCGAATTTGGAAACCAATGGTATGTTCCCATGCCTCTCGGCTATAACGACTCTTGGTTATAACGACAATAAATTTCCAGTCCCATGAATGCCGTTATAACCGAGTTCTACTGTATATATGTTGTATACAAATAAAGGAAATAGAGAAAGGAGATGAGGGAAAGGTTGGGCGGAAAAGATGAGGCGAAGTAGAGGAAGATGAAACGGAGGTTCGGGATGAAGCGGCGGCAGAAAGGGTAGAGAAATGCGGAGAAGGTCGTCGGCAGGATACAAAGTGGAAGAGGAAATGGCAGAAATAAGAGAAACGAGGGTGCTAGTAGGAGAAAGGCCGCAAAAGAGAGGTGCGAAGTTGAGAGAAGTGAGCAAGCTGATGAACTTGGGTTAACTCGCGAGTTTGGGGGATGAAAGGGAAATAAATAGTAATTTCGCAGGAGATATGGGAGAACACGGGGAGCGGTGTTTCGGAATACTTGAAGAGATTTATTCGCGAGAGGGATTATCGTCCTTGTTAGAAGTTGTGACGTTTGTTAAAATATCGTCCCTCAGTGTAGGTACGTTTTTGTTTCGAGAATGTTTCAGAGCTAATTACAAATTCCCATACATTCAATTAAATTATTACTAAACAAAAAAAATATTAAATGAAAAATTGAGAGAATGAACCGGAGCGAAGTTATATTTATGGGCTATACAGATTAAGCCTTTTTTATAACTTTGTTATGGCTAGTTTCGATACTTAAAACAAATATTCAATTTTTTAATTTAAGTTCTTATTCTGTTCTTCCAGTCATAAGGCAAGCTCCATAATTCACTAATTAACTCGAAGGATGTGCTCATTTTTAAACAGAAAGAAAATGGATTATTTATGACGAAGAAAAGAACTTTAAAACGCTAATTCCCTTACGTACAGGTAGGCGTATCATTTCTTTCAAATAGGTACTCAACTGCACGAAACGCGCCCGTTTGTGATACGCTGTACACTTTCCTAACTAGTTTTCGATATGGCTCGGAATAATTGCTTGGAATGTCTTCTGTGCGTCAATTACATGTAAACACACACGCCCAGGCGTAAAGACTAAAGGTTATTTAGAAAGCCTCGCAGTAAAGAGGTTAATTAATGGTTTTGTCCCTCAATAAAGCTGTTAAAAGGGACCAATGCCGAAACGCGGACTAAGGAATTTCGAGGCAATTAAAAAATAAATCAACAATCAATTTACTCACGGAAAAATTTCCATTTCATTTACTTCCAGTCACGTTCTTTCATAATTAAGTGCCCAATTATAGGGTAATTGAATTATGTAAATTACCTAAATAATATTAATATTTTTCACGATCACGCACGATTTAGTATTCTGAAATACTCACTCGCTTTACTGCATAACGTTAATCGAACTAGAAAAAGTAAGTAAAGAAAGCATCGTTGACTTATACCGACAATTTTATAATTTAGAGCGTAATTTTTACAAGCCGTTCTAACCTACATTTACCTAAAACATACGAAGATGAAAATTCAACACGATATAGAAAAATCTCCTGTCATCTTTGACATAGCATAACATCTTTCTCTATATTAAAAGGCTTAGGTATGTTTTAGAGAAAGAGATATTAGGTACGTGTGTCGGTTTAAGACACGAAAGTTTAGGTACTTCTAGATATGCTAGAAACTTAACATTTTAGGATATGATCAAATCATTGGACACAACCAACAGGAAAAATCGAAAATCCGAATATTTTCCATTTTGAGGGGGTCTTTTTGACCCCAAACTTCCATTTCATTACCCCATAAGAAAAGCACTGAAGCCGGCGCAAGCCATTTTTTAATTGCATTTTAAAATTCCTTAAAATTATGATACAAACTCCGGACTTGAAGTATCTATTAAACGGAAAAAAGAGTGAAAGTTATTATTTTTGAAAAGAGAATACGAATTCATGCCGAATTAGCTTAAATATTTGATTTTAACTGCATAAAAACGAGAAATTTTAAAATTTATAACAATGGGAAATTTTATCTACCATGGAAACGCTACAATGCTTTTATACGGGATTCTTGCCTTTTAATAGTATGAACATCTATATAGTTTACGAGCGTAAAAATAACGTGTATTATAAGCAGTTTAAATGAAGAGAGGGTAAGGGGAAAAGGAGAGGGTGGAGAGAGGGAGGGGAAAAGGAGAGGGGGGAGAGAGGGAGGGGAAAAGGAGAGAGGGGAGGGAGGGAAAGAAAAAGAGGTGAAAGGGAGATAGGAGAAACGGGAGAGGGGGATAGGAAGAGAGGGAGGGGAGAGGGAGGGAGGAGGGAAATAGGGGAGAAGAAGGGTTCTGCAGGAATGTAGTAATAGAGAAGGTAATGGGAAAAGGAGAGGGTGAGGGAGGGGGGAAAGATGGAGATGGAAGGGAGAGAGGGGAAAGGGGAGAGACAAAGAGGGGAGAGGGGGGAGAGGGAGAGGAAGATTAATTGATTCACATTATTATTAATAAATTAATTGAAAGAAATCCGCGTAAACATTAGGTGGGTACAGCTAGAATGCCTCCTCATGAACTGAAGCCGTTATCATGCTCCTTAAAAACCTAATGCCATTGAGAGGACTATGTAATGGTACAAGACTTACTGTTATTCGAATACAAACACACACAATCAAAGCAAAAGTGATCGGCGCAGCAAACTCAGACACGGTACTTATTCCAATAATCTCACTCATTCCATCAGATACAAATATACCATTTAGTTTCAAACGAAAACAATTACCCATACGATTGGCTTTTTCAATGAAAATCAATAAGTCACAAGGCCAAACATTTCATAAAATGCCTTTACCTATCTAAGCCTGTTTTTAGACAAGGACAATTATATGTTGCTCTATCAAGAGTCAGATCGTTTGATACACTTACTGTAATGCCAGGAAAGAACCCAGAAATTGACAATTGTGTCTTTAGAGAAATCTTTGATTAAAAAATATAAGTTAAAAAAAAATAAATGTCTGAATGTTTAATTAAGAATCTTTGAGATCCGCTAGATCGGCGTATGCTATGCCGGGTATAGCTACTAGTTTTCCTTATTTGGATTAGAAGATTAGGTGGTTAAAACCCCTTCCCAGAATGCGGGATGTCCGGGTTAGATTCCCGGAAAAGTACTGGATTTTTTTCCTTCTATAAATAGACGTTTTCCTGGTTTGTTTGACGAAATGTGCTTCAGATCACAAAAAAGCTCAATAACCGAATTCCATTTAAACAGAAATATATAAATAATCCCGTAATAGATACCCGAAAAAGTATAACCTTACCTAGAAGCTTCAGAGTGGAAAGTTTACTCAATGAGTTTGTCCCTCCAAATTGACGTTAAAGGAGAATGAATATAAAATCGTGACATGAAGAATCTTATGTCCATATATCACCGGACAACGGGGAGGGATAGTTTGGTTCCGGGCGAGGCGAAGGGCGCGGTAGCGCCCGGAGACGACAACTGACATAAAAACAAAGCGAGCCGAAGGCTCGCCAATATCCTCTCTATTTGCTACAGAGGAATTATATCTCGTTTGACTGTTGCGCCGCAAATTGAGAGGATATAACATTGAAAGGATATATTGACGAGCCTTCGGCTCGCTTTGTGTTAATGGGTAGTAGTCTCCGGGCGCTACCGCGCCCTTCGCCTCTCCCGGAACCAAACTATCCCTCCCCGTTGTCCGGTGATTGGGTTTGTAAATGTTGAGACCGGCCAATCAGTTTCTGTTAATGTTGTTTTGAAAAATTAAAACACAATTTAAATGATATTTGTTCCGTATTTATAAAAATTATTTTTCGAAAGGGGTCCGGGTTAGCAAAGACCGCATACGACAAGAATACCTAAAATTATTTGTATGAAAATACAAATTTTTTATGAAACAACTTTTACAATTTTCACAAATATTATGATTTCCGCACTACTTTTTCATAATGTTTTTTAAAAAAAGGTTTGTATTTCGCCATAAATAAATTTAAATAGAACGAACATCCGCCAACTACCTCCGTGGTATATCGACCATAATCTCTAGGCTATAAAAACAAATCAATTAACTCGAGGAAGGCTCTCCGCTTCCGTCATTCGCGACCACTTTTCGTTTCACTCATCCCGCCTTTCTTTCCTTCTAGAACCGATTGAATTCGAACAGCGTACACCCCGAATTCTTTTTTGTACACAGAGAGAGATTTTCATTAGTATTCTCGAGCCCCGTCCGTAATTGCGTTCCTTTTTATTTTCACACGCCGTCAGCAAATGCACATTCGGTTAACGATCGGTAATTACGTTTCGTCCATCCATACGAGTTTGATTTGTCGGCGCCGTTATTCCCTTCGGCTCCATTCACCCGCATTAAAAATTAAAACCTTCCGCGTTCTAATTACGAGATTGGATCCCGCGTCCGGTTAGCTCCCCGGGTTAAAACTCTCGAGCGCTCTCCGCCCCGGTAAACGCGCGGATGAACCCGATCGCTCGCGTGCTTTTAATATAGCCTCAATCCGCTCGACAAGAGAGAGAGAGAGGATCGTTTGATCGGAGGTGGGACGGACGGTTACGTGTACAGCATGAAACATCGCGCTGATTGAGGAGCAGTTGGTACATACGGCGAATGATAAGGTCGGAAGGAAGAGAGAACGAGTGATTCGCTATCCGTCGATGCGACGCCGACGATACGATCGACGCCCACCTCCGAGGAAGAACCACCTCCCGCGATTTCATAAAGCCACCTGTTCATACACACCGGTTTTGAAAGCCGTGGAACCGTAATTAAAAGGGCACTTGGGCTGTAACGATAGGGTGGGGTGGCATATGATGGGGTACCATAACAATAACTGAACCGTGTCGTATGTCGGAATGGTCCCAACCCCCACTCAGACCATCACGCATCTGAATTGCGACCTGTTGGGGGGAGGGGGAGTTGTTGTCGATGTAGATTAGGCACGTTCCTCGGCGTTGACGTTTTGGTCTTTGTTGGAGTCTTCCACAACGGTCGATCTCTTTCCGTGAGGAAATGCCGATCCGAAACCAACAAGCTGTTTCCCTACGTCGCCTGATTATATCTCGGGTAATAGGGAATGAAAATAACGCATCGAGTGGGGTTTATCTTCTTCGTTGGCAGAAAGTTTTTACGCTGAATGCGCGTTCGTGTGTGGACGGGCTGATATGAGGTCGTACGCGCGATCTGGGATGAGGTATAGGGATAACTACGACGGTGTTTTAGTGTATAGGCCGTACTCCTTTGCGGTTAACTGATAATTTTTATGTATCAACACAAGCAAAATAGATAATGATAATAATCGAGACTATATAAATTGCCATAGGGAAAAGGCAAAAACAAAAAAATTCGAATTAGATTGAAGGTAAAATCGATGTCAGGGATCTTATACAAATCGTTCTGATTTGTTCGGATTTTTTTATTCCCATTCATTGCTCATTTTCGTTAGTTCCTAAAAACACTCCGTTTACGGCAACGGAGTTTAACAATTGAATAGAGGATTATTATTTTGAAATTTTCGTCGCTCTAGTTTCACTTCGGCGGATTTCGTCTATACAAACAGACGGACTGAAAAAACTAACATTTTTTCCCGAAAGAATGGATAAATTACCATCTGGAAAACTTTAAATAAAAATTTCATACTAACTCATCACCTAATTTTTATGCATAAAATATTTCCCGTGAGCTAAATTAATATTCGAAAATAAACCATTTAAAAATATTAATTTTTATCGTCCATTATTTAAACTGAGAAAACCAACGCTTGGTACGGATAAGACCGAAATACTTTGAACTGCAACTCGAGGCACAGTGCGGTGATATTTGTCTTAGGTCTCAGTATAGTTTAGAGACTCGGTATATTTGTCATGGTATCCGAGCGCATACTTCCGTGCAGCCCCCGCTTAAGCTAATGAAGGGAGAAATACGATCTTAGCACGCAACTATAAGTTTACATTTTCTCCGACCTAAACGGGAGAACTCGGTCCGTAAAGTTAGTATATAAAAAATGAGACTAAGCTAATACTAATTAAATCCGCATCTCTTACCATGAATGAAAAACTGCAGCTTCTTTTAAAGATTAACGTTGTGGTGCGAGAAGTTTTGGAAAATTCATTATATCTCGCCCATCATCAAACACTAAATTTTTACATCCGCAAACATACGTAAAAACCGAATTATTCGAAATATTGTTATGGGGTGATTCAAGTATTTAAAATATTTAACGAAATAATTTCGGCATCTTTTACACGCGTTAATAATCTCAAAAACCAAATATCTTTATTGTACAACGCGAGCAGATTTGTGTAAATCAAGAAAGAATCGCCACCACATATCAACAATTTGGTAGTTCAGAACATAAATTTACAATGCCTTCTAACAATCACGCAAAGAAAAAATGGGATGATGAAAATATAACGCTATATTCAACATTGTCCAACTATTTTAAAAAAAGGATAATATGTGCCATGAATGACAACGGTAACGACAGAACTTTCACATACAAATCATATATAGCCACAGAAAACAATTAGGCGAACAACCATTACCAGACCTCAAAGCTGAAGGATAACTCGATACTCTATTACAAAAACGTAAGGAATCAGGTTATATTACTATGAAAAACAATTTAGTTCTCTTTGTTAGACCGTATAGTTTTTTTTATTGTTCCCTTAGACAGAAGGAAGCTGAAGTTGATCAAAAAGCATTTGGGATCATCTTCAATAATTAACGCAACGACCTACAGTTTGGAGTACTCTATATATCACCAATATTTCTTGCACGACTGGACGGGCGTGTACGCGAAATAAATAAACGATATATAGGAGTTATAGTTGTTGCTCCTTGTCCAAGTAATTGGGAAACAGGATAACAATCACGAAGGCAACAAAGCAAACGAAAAAAGACAAAACGTAATGAAGACCTATTAAAAAAAATGGCAGCGTCTGCCGTAAAAATCGTAGACATTATCTTACAACGGAAGATAATCGCTCGAGATTAGAAATAATGAGGGTTAGAGATATCAGAAGCTTAAGACTGCTGCCCTTAGAATAAAGAAATACGACACAGCTGTATCAATTAAATCGGAACAAGAATTTTTAAAAAATTCAAAAATAAAATATTTTTCTTTATAAAATAGGCGCTCTTAAAAGAATGAAACAAGAAAATTTTCAGATTATTTATTTGTTATAAAAGATTTTGGTGTCATATTCTTCTCATTACTGTTGCTTTATATATCATTTACGTAATAATTTCGCTTTGATAAGAGGTTTTCAAAGTTGAGCTTAATTTAAAAAATGTGTTTTGCTATTAACTTTATATTCAAAATCCATTTACTCCAGCTTATGGAATGAGATTATTATGTAAATAATATGTAAAGTTATAGTAATGACAATTACATGACACCAAAATCATTTATAACGAACAAATAATCTGAAATTTTTCTTGTTTTATTTTTTTAAGGCCGCCTATTTTATAAAGCAAAAAGATTTTATTTTGGAATTTTTTAAAATTCTTACTTGTTTTCATCTTTTAAGCGCGAAAATGAATAACGTTCAGTGAAAAATAACGAACATAAATTATTTACCTCAATCGCTTTCTTACAATGATTAATGTCAAAGTTCGTGATTTGTGGAACTTAGTGAATTCATACGACTCTAGCGCTAGTAGGGTAGTCAGTTTAAATCACAAAGGTAATAAGAAGAGAAACCCGGTACCGGCATTAGCCTACTCTTTTCGAAAAGCACCAAAGAGGACCAATGGCTTTACGCCCCTTCCGAAGGATGAAGCGTTGATTCGCGTGCTCTCCTCTAAACACGTAAATAGGGGGCCGCAAGATCTACTGATAAAATCCCACTTTCGCAGGTTTTCAATAGCTCAGCGTAGCAGGCCAACGAGTTCGCCACTACGCTACGGCACCCCATTTCGCAAGTTTTGAAATTTCGAAGATACTTTTCTACCCAGAAGCCATCTACCGCAGCGTGAGGAATAAAAATACATTCCCGAAGAAACCATCCACTGATTACGAGTTGTTAATTGTTTTATGAAAAAGTTCAAATTTTTAAAACTAATAGCGAACATTATACAGGTATAAAATGACATAACAGAAATAAGCTAAAATTTTCGTACGATTAAGCGTTATTACTTCTCTCGCCATGTACTGGTAAAAATGACAACTCACGTTGAAATCCTATTTCCCGTTACCATTTCTAACGTTGGGGCACAGAATGCTGTGAATATGTAGTTCAATTTCTTGCTACTAAAACGCCCCCAGACTCACCATCAGAGCCACCGCAATCAAATAGACTTTTTGGAAAGTTTGAACATTCACAGTTTAACATCTATATCAGATACGAAATTGTTTATGGGCTGAAAACTATCCGAAATCCATAAGCTTTCAAACAACGTAAGATTATTTTTGATCCGATCATTCGTTCAAGAGATATGAGGGAACAAAAAATGGTGGACCCCAAAATATATATATAAATAAATATCGGACGAAAACATATAAAAGATTTTATAAAAAAGACAGAATACTGGCTGCAGCGTGGAGTTAATTATATTTGGACGACTTAATATTGTTAGTATCCTATTATGGATTATTTTTTTTCGAAATAGTTTGCTTCCGGCATCGAGGTCCTGCAGATATCTGAGGATGGAATGAGATACAGAAAAAAACTATCTTATCCACGACGCACTGGCATGAGTGCAAACTTAAAGTCAAAGATAAAAGAATCCCGACTGTCGGACTACAGGAATACTTGGCCAATGACATGTTTTAAAATTCCATAGTCATAGCATAAAGGAAATGCATATAAAAACTGATAAATATTTCTATTGATGGACCTCTGGAATAAAAATGGCACTAAATCTTTCATCAACTCGATTAATTTGTAGTTTACCATAGATGCAATTATCTAAACAATATAGATAGATGCAACAAGTAGAGTCTAAACGTATTCTTTCTCATAAATAAAATGAATGTTCTTCAGGGAAATCATTTCAGACGCTACATTTCGCATTTCTCAGACGAAAGTGGTACAGCGATTGGTATTTACGATCTCGTCTACCGCAAATAAGACGCTATCTGCTGCGGACAACGGATCGGTCCATAATTATTAACGTTTTACCCAATCTCTGCAGCAGAAGGCTCGTATTTCATTTCGTCCGACCTCACGTCTCCAGCAGTGTCATAATCGTTAAAGAGGAGCTTGGCGATCGAGCGGATCCTTAACACTACGCAACCCGCATCCATTCTCTGCTAAGCGGGTCACGGCATTTTACGGGTCTAGAGGACATTACGGCTCCCGAGCATTCTAAGCCAAAAACGTTCAGAGGACCTAAAAATCTTCGTCGTTTCTTAATTCTCTCGTGTGGTTTTTAACATTAAAAACTATGCCATGAATCCGAAGAAAATGCTAAGAAATATCAAAATAACATTTTTACGAAATATAAAAATATGGCTTTTTGAAAAATCTACTATAGAAGATTTCATAAATAATACTATAATCTGAAAGTATTTAATTGTTGGACTTTAAAATGTTTTCTCCTTTGTTTCTGTCTATATAACTAAATGTACACACTACAATTGTCAACTATATTTGTATCTAACCTCTATGTCTATTTTGTATGTAAAATAATGTATTCACTACACCAGCCATCTGCCTGCCTTAAGTTTAAATTTACTGGATGGTAACCCCAAATCAGGTTTTCCTCTGGGGTACCTATATTGACTAAATAAAATGGAACTTTTTTATATGTTTTTATATGTTATATACTATGTATGTGGAATAAATATTATTAATATTTTTAAAAATTTTCATTTTTAAAGGTAATGGTAGCAGATACAAAAATAATGGAACTCCATCTCGTACAAACAGGATTTTCAGCATTTTCCACTTCGCCATTTTCGTACATCATTCCAATAACCTTTATTTCGTACCTCCTATTTCTATAACCCACTGGCAGTAAAAAACTCATCAATAAATAGTTTTACTCTAACATTTACATAGTATATAGAGAAAGTACTGTGAGAGAACGATTAAACGAAATCTAACGATACATATTTCCTATTTAATCATACTATATATTATGCAGGATGGAATATATGAATAGATGAAAGATATAGATAGATAAACGTCTTTATTTGGACGAAATATAGACCATAAGACCATTTAGAGAGAAATGAATAATTTATTCTTGTCGATTTCATAAATTGTCCATTTACTCAGAAACGGCTCAAAAGATTTTGATTAAAATTCACTCAGTTATAGAGAGCATGGAGTCGTTGAAAGTAATACGCAATTCATATCTATCAAAATATGAAAATATAGGGTCTAGCGACATCATAATATATCGACTTTTACACCCAGCTACCACCCAGCTCTCCACAATTCTTTCAACAATCTTCGTCCATAAATAATGCTTCAGCGCCTGTGTGACTTGGTCAATCCGCATAATACCTTATATTTACGTATGATATAACTTTTTATTAAGTTCGATTTTCACATATATGAGGTTACCGACATGTTAATACCATTTACGTGTAGAAAACATTTTCCGCGGTTTTTTTGTTTTTGTCGAGGTAGCTTCCACTCAAGAAAGAGTTTAGTGAGGTCAGACGAATGCGCATACGAGAAAGTTTTCCCAATGTCCAATATATTATATATTTTTCTTTTATATCTAGTTGTAGAGCCTCTGTACAAATACTGCTCCAAGTCTAGCTTTATTGTCTTTTTATTATGGGCTTTAAATATCTGGATTTGTTTTTAAATACAAAGGCCTTTGTGTTCTTTAAACGTAAAATAAATAAACGTAAGAGGAACCATTAAATTTCGCGTCCTTATCTGAAGAAAATCTGCCGTTTCCCATTGCCTAAAAAGCCTCCAGAATACGTTTAACGGTCCATGAAATAAATAAAATTGGAAATAATAACTCCAAATCACCGTAAAGGCGGTACTTAAGTGGCAGGGCACAGAAGACTCGCAGAATCAACCAGGACGCGCGTTTCGACAGCAACGCTGTCATCTTCAGCAATGTCAAAGTGTGTAGGGTTGAAAGGAGTATTTATATTATTGCTGACCGTTAGAGAACAATAGTATAAATATTCCTTCCAACCCTACACACCTTGACATTGCTGAAGATGACAGCGTTGCTGTCGAAACGCGCGTCCTGGTTGATTCTGCGAGTCTTCTGTGCCCTGCCACTTAAGTACCGCCTTTACGGTGATTTATAGTTATTATTTCCAATTTTATTTATCTTGTCTTCACCGTGTTTTGAGTTCTTTATTTTATTTAGTCCATGAAAGAATCATTTCAAAATAGACATAACAAAACATTTTCGAAAGCTCGGCTCATCGATCGATAAGATGACCTCCAAAAAGGAAAATATACATCTCATGTCTCTGGCTAAACAGGTTTCGGAGACAGGCCATAAGCCATCTGTTATCTGCTATATGCGGAGAACTTTGGACGAGGTGTACGCGGTCGGCACTCGTCATAAATTTCGACGGCTATACTCACGAGATTGAACCTGCCGGGGCGTTTGAGGGATGCGGAATTCGCAATCCGTGTTGCAGCGTAAGCACCACACCAACACCACTAACGTTTTATCCGTCAGCTCGGTCCATTTGTTTCGTTGTATGTCATTCATTATCGACGTTAGTCGTGTATTCGCGTTGGGGGTCTCGAGGGTACGTAAGTCTTTGTGATCGGAATAACATTTCATATTAAACCCGGCGGGAGAGAGGTTTCCAACTTTTTTTTACGACATTTCCCAGAACTATGAATTTCGTTCGATTTATTTCACCGGCGATATCTTTATATCTGAGAATACTTGCGTAACGTAGTCTTCGGTTCAACTGCCAAAGTTATCTAAAAGATGTCGTTCACTGTTGATATATCGCGTCCGTAAAACTCAGAGAATTAATGCGATAAGTTAGACTGAATTTGTACGTGCGATAGCTTCGGAAATTTGCGCATTGTTTAAGCGAGTTGTAAGTGATAGCATTCTTTTACCAGGAACTGTATTCAAGAAGTATGGATCTGATATGTGAACGTAAAATACATTATGGGAGCATTAAAAGTCCATAGAGTTTTTTACAGTATCATAGATATAATGAACAATATCATCACAATGTGAGAATTTATTTACCACGCATTGTATTCAAGAAAGGTATGAATGTTGTACGTGAATATAAAAGAAATTATGGCAGGATTAAAAAAAACGTAGATTTTTTTACAGTATCATAGACATACCGAACAATAACACCAACACGTGAGAATCCATTTAGCATGCATCGTATTCAAGAAGAAGCACGAATCTTGTACGTGAATGTAAAGACATTATGTAAATTTTATACACTTACGTAGATACACAATATGAGAATTTGTGAAACACGATTCTTCCTAGAAATCCTTCCCCGCTTTCTTGTCCTCATTAAGCGACTAGAAAACCCGTAATATCCACCGAAGAAAGCCTCTTTTAAAAAAAACTAAAGCAAATTGTTCACCGGATCTAATTACGAAGCACGCGTCCCGATATATTTTCTTCCTCGATCCCTTGAGAGGAATAGATTGGCGGGATGTCCATCCTTTTCTTTCGAGCTAGATTTTAAAAAATGAGGACGGTAAACCCTATCGAATGTGTGAATGTGTGTTTGAGCACGTTTTCGTCTGTGTGTGTGTGTGTGTGGCTGCGTGGCTTCGACGTTAAAGAAACGAGACCTTTTTCTTTTTCCCTCCGCGATAGAGACGATGGGATCAAGGGTATTGAAAGACATTGGAGAAGAGATATATAGCGAATGGAGTCGGAGCGGGAGAAGTAAAACGAGAAAGAGAAGAAAATAAGGGACCTCTTTTTTCCTTTTGAGAGAAACAAACGTAACAAAACGCCAAACCGTGAAAGTAACACGGAGGGAGAAGGGTAGGGGGAGGGGGGGGGAGGGTGGTGAAAGAGGGGGAGAAAGAGGGAGGAAGGAGTGGAGTTAGGATAGTGGGTTGAGGTTAAAGCTTTACGGGGAGGGAGAAATGAGAAGAAGGGAGCGGAGGAGGAGGACGAGGAGGAAAAATAGAGTCCACGGGTGAAGGATAAGGGAAAAGAAGGAAATTTCATGGGAGAGAGCGCTGTAGGGGTTTAGGTGAAGGATAGAGAGAGAGAGAGAGCGAGGAAGTGAGTGGTACGGTGACGAGGGACGTGGCGAAAGGGGAGAGTTAGAAGGATGGGGGATTAAGGGAAAGAAGACTCCGAGGAGAGAGGTTTGGGAGAGGAAGAAGAAGATAGATGGGACGAAAGTGTATTCTAGGGTGCATTATCGTGAAGCGAGGATAGGACACGGAGCGAGGGATGTTAGATGTGTACACATACACACAAACATACATACACACACATACAAGTACAGAAACGCATAAAGAAGGGGTTGAGTCCCTTGAAAAAAGGCCGTGTTGGGCAAAATCGCGTTGCGCGGAATTTATACCTTACGACGGGAATGTCAAACTCAAAGAGGTATATAAGGTCCGCGTCGAAGGGACGTATATTATTAAAGGGGCGCATTAGGACAAAAATTTCTTTTTAATGAAGATCAGAAGTTAAAAATAGAATATATCTAGAAGATAGGACCTATGTTTTGTCGTTGTAAACAATAATGATAAAAAACGAGTTCTATCAATTACCATGAATAAAATATTGTCTCCTTTTCAAAATTCAAGAACGAGCATTTTAAAAAAGTACTTTTCTAAGGTATCTCAAATAGCCACAAAGTTAAAAAAAAAAACATGTTACTTTTAGAAATACATGAGGCAAGCACTTATTAAGTTCTTTTTCTTGCATTTTTCAGCCATGAAACGAGCTCGGTAATTCTCTGTCGAATCAATCCCCAAAAAATTAAATATTTATATAAAATTTCTAGCGATTCAGTTAAGACAAATTTGCATTCGGCATGTTTGCCTAATGGGGAAAAATCAACTGTAAACATAAAGCTTCGCCACGTCATATACACACACACAAAATGCGCGCTGATTCAGAGGCGCGTATCATCAAACTTTATACGTTTCGGGTAAACATTAATTTAACCGTGTATGATCAAAGCCGTCCTTTCGTTGGACTACAACCTTGAAGCGTTAGAAGTCCTTGAATGTTCCGTATATTTTCTAGAGCTATGCTCTCTCCAACATCTGCTCTTGCTAGGCTCACCCATATCAGTCAGTTCAATAAATAGGGATCAGACAAAGAGAAGTACCTCATACAGGCGGCTGCAAAAGGCTTCTGTACCCTGTAAGTCGGCCTACTTAACTTATGGCCTCACGCTAAAAACACGGTTGAGTAAAACCGCGAGAAAACACCTCGAATATTAACCCTGGAAACATGACACAGTTCATAAACACAACAAAATTCGCGTTGGGGACAAGTGCTAACTCTCTGTGTGCATACGCACAAGAGAGTTGTAAAAAATAAGGAAACAAGTAAGATCTTATTAAACATTTTCAGGGTTCTGATTTGCCTACCTCTTTGGAGAAGAGGCAACACACACAGAATGTACAGCCTCATTAGACCTTCCTATCAATGAAAACCACTCCTTTAGCCTCAGTAGTATTGCTACAATACCATTTCAAAATTATAAACTTTCCGAATTTGAAGCCACATAACGAAAACATCTATGGCTGTATAATTCATAGAACAGTAAGAGCTATATAATTCAAAAATAATTTTCCATATATCTTCCGTAGTTTGGCTACAATACCGTTTCAAAATTTTGAATAATACGATTTTTGCGCTACCTAGCGGTAATAATACGAACTAGTTCGAAAATCTAACCGACGGGAAATTCATAGATCTCTAAGTCCTACCCTCGGGTAGGTTTTATGGTTTTAGGCACACACTACGAACTAATATACCAAGTATCATGGCGCCGTAAGGGTTATCCAACTCCAGAAGAATTTTCAAAATATCTCTTAAAACAAAAAAAAGTGATTTCCCACAGACGGACAGGCGTAGTTATCAAATAAGCACGTTTTTTTTTCTTTTAAGAAAAAAAACGTGCTAAAAAGGGTCGTTTTTCGCATCCTCCTGAAACTCGAGACACCGCCTCGTACGGGGCGGAATCGTAAGCGCTTAGGGATAATGATATGGAATATTTGGAAAGCTACCAAACGGAGACGTGGGGAAAAATAAGAAAAGGGACGGACGACGCGAAAAACGAGAGAATATTAAGAGGAGAAAAAAGAGGCAAAAAAAAAGAAAGAAAATAAAGCTGATAAGACAAGAGGAAGACTAATGAGAATTCCTCGAGGAAGAGAGCCTGCGCATGATTAAAGACGTGATCGAAGGAAAATTCGAAGGCGCGAGAGAAAGAAAAATGATCCAGCCATTAGAAAGAGTCGAAAAGGAAAGAATTTCATCGCGAAATGAAAGAGTTCGCGGAGGATTGAACGACGTTTAAAAAAACCATGTTCGGTCTATAAACTCGACCTCGTCTTCCTAAAGATTACTAATGATGACGATGACCCGTCCTCCATAAAGTCCTGTCATTTTATCCATCCTCCTTTTCCGTCTTCGCCAATCTTCATGTTACTTTTCCCATATATTATTTTTTTTAACCTCTATGTAGTCCTCTATTTTTTATTTTTTCTCCCTCTCTCACCTCCCACCACCCCCTCTCTGTTGTTCTCCTACTTCATTATCTCTTGCCGTATCTCCAATTTCTTCTCCTTCCCCCCCTCCCGTTCCCAAAACTCTCCAAAAACTTCACCTCTTTTAATAAGGCATATTGGATTGCCACCGGCGTATCTTTGTAACAAACAAGAGGGTGCGGGGATATATACTTATATTTTTCGGGACGTGCTTTACCGTGACTCCTCCGTCTTTCCCCTGAATTCTTTCGTTCGTTTATTCTTGTCTCTGCTGCCATCATCAAACGGCGGAAGACGAATAAAAATTTTTACGGTGGGAAAAAAAAATAAACTTATCGACTAGACCGAAAAGCGCTAGATGGTATCGATCATCTTCGCGTCGCTCGATTGAAGAAAGTGGCTTTTCTTTGAAGAGAAGGTTTTTTTTTTTTTGGCTGAGATGCAAATTTTTTGTCTTTATTCGTTGTCGCCTCTGGCATAGACTCAATCATTCAGTCCTTCGTCGCGTACGTCATCATCCGCTAAAAACCAAATTTATCACAAGTTCCATAACATTATAAATCTATCGCATGTTCGTAGAATATCGAACAATTTCGACTGGTTCTGCAGGAGTCAAATCCTAAATTCAGATATTTACTTAAACGGTCCGGGCCATTACCACCTGTTCCGATATTAAATTACACATTATATAACCCGGATGGTAAAAAAAAATACATTTACAAACTTTCTGGCGATGTTGATAGTTAGGTTTAAATGTTAAAAAGCTTACGTAAATCTTCTCGTTATGGCCACCCAACTTTCATTTGATACATCTATCCTTTTTTTTACGCACGATTCCAACTATTTATTGGATTCCATTTGGGAGATAAAACCCGAGGCAATTAACTTATAAGAAAAGGAGCGGGGGCGAACAAAAATGCTTCGTAAGTTTTTACCTCATTCCAAGTTTATGCCTCCATCGATTCGGAGTTTCCCATTCAACCGTTTTCCCCCCCTCCCACTAAGGTTACTTCATCCTCCCCCCCCCCCTTCCTAACCTCATTTTTCTCCCTCCCTCACTCCATGGCCCTCCTTCCCCTTCAGGTCTTCTCTCGTGTCAAAGCTTTCGTCGTCTCATTCTCCCCCTCTTTCCTTCTCCTTCCATCTCTCTAAATATATCAATCTTTTTCTCTCTCTCTCTCCCCTCCCTTCACCATCTCTCCTCTCTTCTACTCTCTATTTCTCTTCCTCTCTTCCCTCACTCAATCTCTCCTCCCGTCCCTTTCCTCCAATTTACCTCCTCCCCTCTCTCCCTCGCCCTATATATCTCTCCTCCCCCCTCCGTTTCTTCTCTTCCCCCTCTCCTCTCCCCCTCCTTTCTCTCTCCCCCCTTTTCTCTTCCTCCATCCATTATTTCTCGTCCTATCTATCTTCCCTTCCCTCCGATTTCTTCTCCCCTCTCCATTTCTCATCCAAAATCTCTCTCTCCCCTCTATGTATATCCCCTCCGATTTTCTTCCTCTCTCATTTCTATTCCCTCCATTATTCTCCTCATCCACTCTCCCTTCTCTATCTCTCCTCTATCTCTAGGGTTAAATGTAAGAAGGGACTTCACAGTCTCAATTTCGCCCTAAATAAAGTCGTTTGTCTGTCTGTCTGTCTCTTCTCTCCTTTCACCTTACCCCTCTCTCCTCTCTCTCTCTCTCCCCCTCCCCTACTTTCGACTTCCCCCTCTCCCGTATTCCCTCCCCTATACTCTCTCTCTCACTCGCTGCTTTCTTCCCTAATACTTCCCCCGGGCGATTCCCAACACCAAAACTGACTTTACTAATAACTACGGATCCAATCAGTCGGAAAACATTTTCAATTCTCTCCGACTTGGACGTTTTCTTCATCTTCTACTTTAACCCGCTTTCGCAAGTGATTATTCTTCCTTCACGGTTTTCTATGGGGGGGGAGACTTTTTTTTTTATCTTTATATCCAGTCCCGAGGAAACATTCTCACAACGGGAGAGATATAGATATCGGCTAGAAAGAAATTCTTATCTCCTTCAGCAATGTCTTTTTCAGTTTTATTTAAAGTGTACGATTGCGTATAAAACCAAGACATTGTGGATTGTAATCCGGAGTGACTTTTAAGGAAACTTTTCGTACTGTAAATTTTAATTCCGCCATTCAGCAACGTATAGTCTATAAATAATTTAGAAGCCATTTTCAGATTCCTTAAGTTCTCTTTCAGAATCCACTAAGACGGCTGCGTTTTACCGAAATTTATATATTGCCTTCTCAACCATTTCAAGACTACGATGGAAATAATGTTTTTCAATTTCATTTCAGTCATAAGACGAGCTCTTATAACTCTATTGTTAACTATTCATCGTCATTTTTTTCACCAATAATAACAACAACGAGCAAACAAGTAGAGTGTAATCCACGAATGTGGATAAAATCAGGGCTTTTATTCTTCTATTATTATAAATTCGGCAATGTTTTATTTCGCCATGAATATTTCCCTCTCGTTAACGTAATAGACGAAATGAAGAGAATTTGGAATTATATGCGTACACTTAGCTTATTCTTTTATGTGACTGTAGCGCCGCATAATCGATTAGTAGGGCCTCGTTTGTAAGTGGCATCCATGCGAAAACGTTCGCTCAAAATTTCAGCTTTTCAGTCATACCTTCGAAGATAAAATAAAAATTAATAGGCCTTGTATATTTTTCAAAATTCAAATATTAAGGGAAATAAATGGCATCATAGATGAAATTCACCCTGAAATTTTCAGTCTCACATCTCTTACAGTTCACTTGCTGTTTTAATTTAATTCATGACACGGACGGGAAGAGAGAGCGAAAAAGCTCGTTTATGAAATAAAACACGCTATAAATCACAATGCTCGCGATAGGATTAACCGCGAAAGCGCGAACTCTATTCTAGATCGGAGAATTTTTCAAGATCATCTAAGTGACCACCATCCAGGCACACTCGGTAGACTCTTCGTCGAAAAAAATCATCCCGCCAGCAACATCGCCGCCAAAATATCCACAAATTTCCAAAACTTTCTCCTCCATTAAAATTACCATTCGATGCCTGCGTGACGAGCGTAAAACGCCTATTAGCCACCGCACTGCTTTGATCTGACATAAACACCTTTCGTCTCGTTACGTAAAATTATCCTCGCTTTATAACCTTTTCCATCTCATATTTCCGGCAACTCTCTACCAAAGAGAATTCTCCCTATCCCGAGAGAAACGATCCGACAATCCTCAAAGCCTAAAAGCTCTTCAAATCTTGATGACTGCCGACCCATTAGCGCCCTTCCCGTTATCTCGAAAACAACCCCCTCTAACGACGTGCAAGTAGTCAGTTACTTAAACGCCAGTAATCTCTTTGATCCCGCTTCCCGGTCATTATGTAAGAGCTATCACGTTCAATTCGAAAAGCGAGGGAGTACGTAAATTTTTCCGAGGATAATGACGAGACGGAAAAAAATTCCTCGCTTCACTTCGCAGTAAACCTTAGACCGCGTATGATAAAAATCCGTATTCTTGTTTTGTGTCCGCACAAAGAGCATTGCGTTAAAACTGTAGGCATGCTTTGCATATTCATCCAGCTAACGTGGCTTATAAGCGTTTCGATCTGCTACAAGATGAATATTCATCATGTTTACCCCTTAAGGATGCATTCTATAGTACATACTTATCTCCCTAGTTTTTTTTTACTTTCCGCGGTATCTCCAGTTCATTTTTCAAAGCCGTAGTGATGCCGTATCGAATTTCTTCTTTTACCCTGACAAAAATTAATATTTACGATATGCTAACATACATGCCCTCTTTATCGTAGACTTTCATTAGCTCGTTCTAATTGTAAAACCATTCTATTAAAGCTAACACTATCTATCTATCTCTCTATCTCTATATATATATATATATATAGATATCTCTCTCTCTCTCTCTCTCTCTCTCTATATATATATATATATATATATATATATATATATATATATAGATAGATAGATAGTGTTAGCTTTAATAGAATATATATATGTGTATGTATAAAATCGCTTATCATAACATTCTCCAGGAAATAATTGGAAAAGGTTGAGTTGAAAATGCGTTCTTAAAAACTAAGCACTTAAATACCAAATTGGAAAAAAATATTATTCAACTCGGTATCTCCAACTGCCATAAAAGTCGCAAAACAAAGTACGCGCGTTTCGACTGTAAGGTAGCCGCCATCAGTGGTATTCACCAATAGCAGACTCTCGATTATTTTTAATAGATAAAAAGATCTCGATAATTCTCTATCAAAAATAAATTATTTTAGATGTAAAATCTTAAATTATTCGATAATGTTTCATTATCATTACTGATACGTCTGTACTAGTTTCTCTCAATAATGCGAGCCAACTTTCATTTGTTTTTTTCTGATTTTCTCATACTTCTTCGCCATTGAAATACGCTTTCTATACCTATCAGGGTTCCATTAAGTTAAAACTTGACAAGTTCTGTTTATGGAACTACGGGGATCAGAAATTCTTCTACGGTTTTAGAAGTGAGACGTTTGGAACCAATTACTTACTTTTGAAATAAAATCGGCGTTGGTGACCGTATCTAACTTACAGCCAAAGTACGCATTAAAAAGTTTCCAAATAGCTCTTAATACTCTTTTTATAGTCGGGGCCACATGGTATAAAACCTTTCGTAGTAACCGTTATTGTTAGCAATTAATTAATTTTACGTTTCCTTTCTCATTTGCTCTTTTTTTTAATTTCACTCTACCGTTCCCCGAAATCTAAAACACGCTTCTACTCAAGATTATCCGTACTTCACTTATCCATTTAGCTGCTCATCTTTAGTTATAATTGCTTTAAACTCACTCTCCGTTGCTTTTCAAACACACAAAACGTGGCTTTTAATGCTCCACCATTTTCTCCAAATTGTGACTCCTGTGTTTTCTTTTTATCTGACATCTTCCAATTTCAGATCATTGTTTCTAAACCGTAACTTCAGCGTTCATCTTTATCTCTTAACACAAAAAAGAATCGCGGATATTACATCTTTATACGAATGCCGATACGATATATTTTTGAAAGCGAGAAGTTTATTTTAGCCTAACCTTTACCGATAAACGATAAGATCGATAAATCAATCACGCTCTTTTTCGTTTATTTCTTATCCGTCTGAGTCTGTTCCTGTTGCATTTTATTTTTCCTTTATTTTCCTTCCTTATATATTTTCCTTCCTCCTATAAATAAATACGTGCATGCATATTATGTATCCTATGTCCCTTCCAGCCTTCTTTTTCCTTCTCACTTACCTGCGTCCTTAATAACGTTTCTTGTCCTTTTATAACAGGAAGAGCAACCTCTTTATTTAACCGGGAGATTCACTCTCTCTCTCCACTCGCCTTCTAAGTCCCTCTCTCTCTCTCTCTTCCAAAAGTGGCATTAGAGCAGTTAATTCCGTCCAATTCACGAACCCCTTCGTCGCATAAAGCCGATTTTGCGAATTTTTTTCAAAAATATACCCGAGTGCTCGGTCCGTACGAAAGACACTCTCCGAATAAGTTGACATTCAAGAGAAAAAAAAGAAAGTAGTATTTGCGGTATCCGGTGCGTGAACTCTAACCAATGTTTCCTCCTTCCGATTACCCTTCCCCTCCACTCCCCTCCCTCTCTCCCTCCTCCCCCCCACCCTCCTCTTCCTTCCCCCTTCGCACTGAAGTCCTTCTCGATGGCACTCCTCTCTCTCTCTCTTTCACTACGCTTTTCCCTCAGCTCAAGTGTCTCCGGAAGTGGATCCAAATGAGATTTTGAGAGAGTTAGGGTGCTCGGGAATACCGAGGCTTTCGCAGGTAATGGCACCCGCAAGCCACATATCCTCTCACGTTTTGGAACACAAATATACCCGAATATGTGCTTTTAATGCGACGCCGGTTCCCTTTCCCCCCCCCCCCCCCCCCTCACAAGCAGGCGGCTTCGGTAGGGAATCAGCATCCCATTAAACCGAGGTCATCGGTTCGAATGCTTTCGTAACGAGCCTATTTTTTCTTGTTCAATTTATGTGTGTAAGTAAGTATGCATACACGTGCGTTTTTTGTGCGTACACAAACACGCTAAACCCCCGATTAACCGGATATTGACGGAACAGAATTTCCATTAACTGGATTTTTTTAAAAATTATAACTTGAAATTATTTTTTGCACCGAGTGTGTACATTTCTACGGTGTTTGCTTGTTCCGTACCTGATAAATGTGTTAATATGCAGTAAAGGATTAACTGAGTACTTAAATGCTAACTTGCTTTTCCTTAAGCGTTTTCTAAGTTTTCTTTATGTTTCAAAATCAAGAAAAAACTATTCAACCGTACGAGGCAAATATTTAGAAACAATACGCACAGTAAAAGTTAAAAAAATCGGGCAAAGGAAGAAAAAAAGGAAAGAAAAAGAAGGAACACTTACAGGTTTACGGGGTATAACTCCACGTTATATCCCGTAAACCTGTAAGTGTCCCCTCTTTTTTCTTCCTTTTCCCACTTTTTTACTTTTACTCTGCGTATTGTCTCTAAAATATTTGCTTCATACGGTTAAATAGTTTTTTCTCGATTTTGAAACATCCATCTCCCCGTAGTCCCCAACCCTTTTTAATTAAGCTTTCTTTATATTTACCCACCTTTTTTCATTATGGTAAGTTTAAATAGCTAAACCAATAAACCGGGTTATCCTGTTAACCGGAATAGTCTCGGAGAAAGCCTCGTAGGGTTCACAAAAATAAACTCCTTAATCTACGGTCCCGGTCTGACGTGAGATTAACAATGATTAATGATATACGCATTAAAACATAAACACGCGATTGACGCGCAAACACTGACAACTTTGAAATTAGGAAAACCCGTTTGTGTAAAACACAAAAAAAGCCATCATTACGCGCTAGGAATATCGCGGAACAAACTTCAGTTTTTTTTATTCCGCAAATTTTAATGCATAGCTCGTTATTTTCCGTGCGGATGCCACATCGAAATCTTGGAAATTCGACGATCGACCTTGCCTTTCGGATGAGAGAATTCTTTTCTTTTTTTTTCGTTATTTACCGTCAGATGCGGACCGAAACGAATTTCCGTCATAATTCGATTCTTCATATCCTCATTTCCCTTTTGTCCGTGGTCCTCCTTTCCTCAAAAACCGATCCCATCTCATTATTCACCTTCTTCATTTCCGCCTCGTTATCGCGCCGCGCTTATCGGCTTCCAACCGTATCGCTATATCACCCACCTCTTTCCCTTCCCCCCTCTCATTCCATCACTGTTTCATCTCACTCCCTCTCCCCCTCTTTCTATCCCTTCTCCCTCCTCTCTCTCTCTCTCTTCACCCCTCTCGACCCCTCATCTTTTCTGCCCCTCCGCTCTCTTCCCTTTTTTTAAAACACTCTTCCACCCTCCCACTCTCACACAAACTATCACTCTCGCACACTTTCTTCCCTCTTCCTTCTCCCCTCTCTCCAACACCCAGCTCTCTCTCTCTCCTCTCTACTCTTTCTCTTCCCTCTCTTCTTATTTCTATCCCTCTCTTCCTTTCTCTCCCTAATCCTATCCCTCTCTCTCTACTCCCTCTTCTCATTTCTCCTCCTCTCCTCCCACTCTTTCTCTTCCCTTCTTATTTCTACCCCTCTCTCCCTAATCCACTCTCTCTCTCTCTACTCCCTCTCTTCTCATTTCTCCCCCTCTCTTCCTTCCTCTCTCTCTCCCTAGTTCTCTCATTTCACTGCTATCTACCTTTCTCTCTCTCTCTCCCCCTCTCTCTCCCGCCAGCCTTCTTGCACCCTCTCACCCACTAATCACTTCCCTCCCTTTCCATCGCTTCATAATTTTTACTCTCCCCCTCCCTCATTTCCCCCCTCCCCCTTCCCTCTCTCTCTATGCATGGCCCTACCGTGGATCTCTCCTCTCTCTATTACTTTTACACTCTCCAAATCTCCGCCCTCCCTATATCTATCCCATCACACTCTATCTTTCCCCCATTCTCCCAAAATCCCTTCTTATCACTTTCTCTACCTATCTTTCGCCCCTCTCTTTTACCGTCTATCCTCTCTACCTTATCCTCTTCATCCCCCTCTTTCCTTATCTCTGTTAATCTAGTTCCATCCGACATTCTCTCTCTCCTTCACTTAACTTTATCCTTACTTTTCCCTTACCAACCTTTCGTTCCCTCTTCTCCCTTTCTCACTAGCTACCCTCTTCGACCCTCTTTACCAATCTCTGCCCCCTCCATATATATATATATATATATATACATCCCACTTTCTCCTTTTCTCTCACTCCACACCCTCTTCAACTGTTTCCCTCCCTTTCTTCCATCTTCCCTCTCCTCGTCTGACTCGTACTAGCTCTCTTTCCCTATCCCATTCCGTCTCACTGCTTCTTTCCTTCTAATTCCTTCCGCCCCCGCAAACCACAAAACCCTCACCTTCCTCCCTCCTTTCTCCCTCCTCCTCCCCCTCTCTCTCTCTCTCAGCAGCCACTCCTGTTGCCCGTAGCAACTGGGGAAAAAGCCTTTTATCCCGAGCGCGATAGGGAGTCACGAGTGGCTGAGTGTGGGTCTGTTGGAGAGAGAGAGGAGGAAAGGAGGAGGAAAAGAAGGGGGAAGGCAAAAGGGTAGAAGGAGAAGGAGGAGACGGGAAAGTGTCGAAGGGGTGGGAGGAGATTTTGGGTGGTTGGACGACAAAAAGTAAGTGGATGGGTGAAGAAAGGAGGGGGAGGGTAGACGCGTGGGCAGAGAGAGAAGATGGCGAAGAAAGGACGAAAGAGTGAGAGAGAGAGAGAGGAGAGAGTTAGAGAGAAAAGGAGGGTGGGAATGGGGGAGGAGAGAGGAGGCTAACGCAGAGGTCGGGAGGGTTTTTTTTTGGAAAGAGGAGGTTTGACGGGATGGGATGAGGAGGAGGAGGGAAAAAGGGTAGGGAGTAGTAAGACGTTTTTTTTGAGAGATAAGGGAGTGAATGGTGAAAGAAGGTCGGGACGTGGGAAATGAGAAGAAAGAATCCGTGATGCGGAATGGCCTAAGGGCGATCACTCTGGGAAGAGAGAACCAGAGAGAGAGAGAGGAGGGATGGAGTGAGATTGAGAGGTGGAGAGAGAGAGAGTGAAAGGAGATGGGGATGGGGATGGTGGCGGAATAGATAGATCTAAAGGAGAGAGAGAGAAAGAGAGTTATAGGATTAAAAAAACGCAGATGTTGAAAATGTACGCAGAATATATGCTAAAAATAAATAGAGTGAGGAATGGAAATGAATACTCGGCGGCTAAATGCGAATGATAAGTACGGAAGGTGACGCTTGATGTGATCGCATTGGGCACGGTTTAATCGATAACAATAATTTAATTTATTTATAAATTTCAAATAACTCGCAAACAGCCTCTGATGGTATTTTACAATGAAATAAGGCTAACAAAGACGAACGCATATAATCATCCCCTGAGCAGGATTCGAACCATTGGCCCTAGGCTAGGGAGCTGGACACTCTAAATATCCCTTTACTTAGGCCGACAGATTTTGTTTTGGCATCATGCACACGATTATAATAAAAGATTTTGATATAGGTAATTTAATCGATTACAATAACCGTTTGAAAACAGTAATTAATGATAATAAGGAGCGGAATGTATTTTATACGGTTGGAAAGAGAAGAAACGGGATGAAAGCACGAGGAGCCAGAGAGTCGAGATAGGAAATTGCAAGTGCCAGAAAAATGAAGTAAAAGAAAAGAGCGAAGAAAAAAAGGAAAAGTGAAGATATATATATATATGTATATATATATGTATATATATATATATATGTATATATATATGTATATATATGTATATATATATATATGTATATATATATATGTATATATATATATGTATATGTGTGTGTGTGTATATAGGAACGTGGGCGAAAGCAGAGAAGTAGACGAAAATAAACCGGACAAATTAAAAGGGAATAAAATGAAGAATCTTGGAAGAAGATGGAGAGGTTTCTGATTGAGAGGGAGAAAAAAATGGAAGACGAGGGCGTCCTAAGAGAGATGGAGGTAACACACAGAGAAAGATTGGATAAGGGAGAGGAGAATGAAGGAAAGAGAGAGAGATGGATATAAAGAAGTTTAGATAAAGAGAAAAAAGGAGAGAGAGAGGGATGCTGGCGAACCGCGCGAGTGCAGATGAGATGAGTGGAGATTGAATGGATGCTGTAATGGGCATGGAGGGAAGAGATAGGGAAGGAAAAGGCGGCGGGATAATAGCTGGTAGTTTGGTGTATTAAGGTAGTTGGAGAATGCCTTTTGTAGGAATAAATTAGATGGTGTAGATAAGAAAGTGGAAGAAATCGGGGATGGAGAGGTTTTTTTTTTAGAGGTATAATCGAGAAGACGAGATCAAAGCGTATGTTAATGCATGTATGCATGTACATTTATGATTATACGCCTACATAAATACACACATACACAAGTACACGGTGCACGGGGGAATAAAGATACGCCTGCGAATGAAGCGTAAGTAGCGCCACCGTTTAAACGGCCAAAGTAGGAAATTCCTCCCGTTTCCCCGGGTAAGCGAGACAGAGAGAGAGAGAGAGGAGGAAGAGAAGAGTACTTAATGAAACGGAGATTTATGCTGGAAATTCCCAGAAGCCAGATTCAATAGAGATAGGGAATAAATAGAGAGCATGAAGAAAGGGACGGCCTTCACTTAGGAAAATTAGGCTCTCTCGGAAATGAAATCCTAAGCGTATTTATCAGTAAGCGATATTTCGGCAGATTTCGGACCAAGATAAGCAAATTGCGGAAGTGGATAACTCGACCTTCTTCCATTACGAGCGAAATTAAACCGACCTAAAGAGAAAGGTAAAGTTAGGGAAAATGGACGGGCATGAAAGGACTGGCGCATTTGAGCAAAATATCCTTATCCTGAAAATGTTAAATTTATGCCGCGTAACCCAAACTAAACTTTTTAAGGTAAAAAAATAATAACGTTCAAAGAAATATATTCCAAATCCTGATATAAAACATATCCTCTAGCTTACCAATATAATACCAAAGGAAACCTCACTTCTAGTAAAATAAATAGAAAATGGAACGTTACGATTAATTACATTGATAAAATATTTACAAAATTCACGTATTAATTTTTTAAAACAATTGTGCTGTGTGAAATTTGTTCGGCTGCTGTGCCATTTTGATAGACTCAATATGGCTGACAATGTAAAATCATTAAATAAGATGATTTTGTAAGTTTTATCAAAGATATCCTACTGTTTGAATAATTTTTCTTTGCCGTTTGTAATAAAACGAAGAGATACCTTATATGTTAAGTAGACAGCACGACCCAGTTCCCAGTGCACTCACCTGTAAGTAGAAAGTAACTTAGATTAGATTTTCGCAACGAGTCAAATGCAAATGTTATTAAGCAATTTTTATATCAATACAAATGAGGCTATTAACGTATAACATCAATTTAACACTGAAATGGATCTAGAATTCTTCACGAAAAAGTAAATTTAACTTTTTACAAACATCTATTGCTCGAATATAATTTCTGTGTACTTCGTTATTTTAAAATATAATTATGTTCAGTGGCGGATTACCCCACAGGCGCCTGAGGCGCTCGCCTGGGACCTCGACACTCACGGGGACCTCAAAACATTCAAGACTCGATTTTTTCCAATGTTTTATTTAGTAAAATATTTCACAATCAGTATAATCTACTACTTAACGTAGGAATCTCGTGTTTTTACTTAGGTTTGTTACAATGTAACAGACATTGCGTCATTCGAAAACACATCTCACAGTTAGTTGTTTATTTTTTCAATATGTGCAAGTTTATATAATAAATATTAAATTGTCTAATTATGTAGTTCAGTAATTCAATTTATTTAACCTACTGCATACATTTTTCCATTCGTAAGTTGTTAAAATTTTTGTAGATTCAGTCCCTCCTCCCGGTCAGTTGGAGGGGCTCCCGAAACTTTTGCGCCTGGGGCCTTCAGATACCGCCACTGATTATGTTTGTTCCATGAACAAAACGACTAAAGACGTCGGATGGAACATCTATAAAATAATAATATTTTTGCATGCGTTGAAGAAGAATAGAATCGCGAAATTTCCCATGGATAATTTCGCCTGCATTCCCATCATTTTCCACTCGCCTCTTGGGCAAATGCTCAGGCCTACATGTTAGAGTGCTTCGCAAATCGTAGCAAATACCTTTTCTGATTTCGAAGACTTAAAAGTGGGTAACGAAGAACGGTATTATGCTAGCGAAAACGTAAATATTTTGAAGTGTTGTTGCGCAGAAATAAGCCGGGTAGCCAAAATGATCGCGAGGCTCTTGAAATCGTCGAGGTAAATGATCTATCGCTGCGTATCCAAATACGTTGCGCACTGCGTACCAATTATTCCGACCCGACATAGGTACGCGTATATACTCTTACATGAGATGAACAAGAAAGTGAATCGCTCAAACATACCCCGTACCTGGAATTTTCTGCGACGAAATCCTCCCTAAACGAAGTTAATTTTTAAACGAACGTCGTTAAGTTTAACGTATTTGCCCTTGAGTCTATTTAAGAAAATGTTCTAATAAAACATGACCTTCCTCAACTCCTTCCAGTCCGTAGTATAGCTTAATAGACTTCCGCCGAGTCTACTGACGTCATCCTTCTAATGACTACTAAAAACCGGCCGTTCGTCTTACGTAGCCGGCGCTCCGTCGGACGATTTGCATCCAGAAAATTCTATAAGGGCTAAGGCAATAACGACTTTAACATATAGTTTGTTTATTTTGAATCTTTGTTATTCAAAACATTCTACCGCTCGATTTCAATTATGTTTTATGTATTTCAGGTATCCGAGCAGAATTGGTGTACGATGATGGCTAGAATTAGTTTCCAGAAGCGTTCGTTTCCTTTATTTTAATAACATGGAAATCGGTGCAGGGTATTTTTTGTTTGAAATTAATTATAAACGTCCTAGAAATTCAAAACCTGAACGAAAGATTTCTTAGAATAACGAAAGTTCACTTCCCTATCCTCGATTTTCAAATTCGGGTAGAATCGGTACAAAAATTTGTTTTGAGGCGAAAATTTCAAAATTTCTGAGGTGAAAATATTTCTTCGCCTACGGAAAGTCGTATTATTGCCGATTTCGTGAAGTCGTGCTCATTAGAATTAAAAACTACACAAAATTACTGAATATGTTGCAAAAGGGATTAACTCTAAAGGATACTCGATATTTTACCTTCACAAAAATATATAAACTTAATTTGAAAAAATTGAGCATTACATTTCTATTTAATATTCTATTTGATAAATAAAAAGAGAAAAATTATGACGGAGTTCCACCAAGTAAAGGGTTCTTCCGTTGATTTTATTCTATTTGATGTCACTAACCAATAGAAAAATTCAAATACATACATAAGTAGTTGAAGAAGTATTATCAACAAAAGAGAGCGAAAGAAACAAACTTATGGCATAGCATTGGCATAATGATATAGCAAACAAAAATTCTCCTCAAAGTGCCATGTTTTTTTTCCGAAAAGTACATTTGTAAGAAGTAAGGCTTCAATATCACGCATTATACGTACGCTGATACACATTCCGATGTATTTCATTATTTCCTTATTCATTTGCAATATCGCTTGCCAACTCATAAATATTCCTTTTCATTTTACGCCGTTATCTCACCTGTACTGCCTTCCAACATTGTGCTGATAATTTATTTCATTGACTATTTTCTCTGCGTCTCTACGATATTACGAATTTAAGCATATTTTGCAATTAATTGTGAAACAATAAATCCTTTATCTATTTCAGGTGAATATTTCTCAATCATTCCCGTTATTGCTTTTCTTTCTCGAACTTTTTCTTCAAGCCTAAGAAATATGTCAAGTCCTTATTGTAGCCATCAGAACGTTTTTATTAAATGTTCGCTTAATCTAGATAGCTTTACTGAATTTAAGGGGAGAATGTGTTCTAAAAGTAAATGCGCATGTGGTCTATCTGTGTTCAACGAAATGAATCCATATTTCAAACAGTCTACTGAATGTCGCCTGTGCTTCGTCATCTGAGAAACTATAATTAAGGGCTAGTAATTGAACGGTTATAAACGCAGCCATGCAAACACAGCCGATAACCCTCATTATTTGCTAAACGCAGTTGCGCCGGGGGCCTCCTTGCAGAGGGGACTCACTGGGAAACACTAAAGTTATCAATTCTTATAAGGTTTATAAAGTCACATGCAAAATAATGTTCTCCAATTACTATAAAAATTAATTTACCGCGTCTTGTTAATTCTTCATTTTTTTTTCAAGATGAGGCCGCGTCATTAAATTCTTACACCGAGGCTCACGCAGTCCTAGTTACGAAACTGACTAAACGAGACGGAAAAAAATGAAGATAACGAGCAGGAGATAAAACGGGAGGAATTTTGGCGGTACTCGACGGTGGTTGGCTCCCTGTTGTTCAAATGTCGTTAATGATTATAAAGTTCAAAAGTGGCGAAACAATTATAGATTACAGCGAAGAAAAGACAGAGCAATTAGCAATGATATTCTGTTACAAGACGTGCATATCGATAATAATTTGGAAACTGTGTCACTAGAACCACAGTGCGTTGCCGGCCGATTGAATCGGGGTAAAACGGTGCTTTACCGAGTGCCAGCGCACACATCGAACTGAAATAGATATGCGACTCTGCCTGTGCAAACAAATCAGCATAGGATGCGACCCTTGAAGTCTGGTCACACAAAGTAACGAGCTTGGGAACAGTTTAATTGGTGGTATGAGAAAATGACGCAATTTTTAATATTTCGCGTGACTAAATCTTTGTCACAAGTTTAACATAATCTTAATGCGAAATTCTTTGCAAAAAATAGTGAAGATATCTCAATATTTTCGAGCCAATAGCTAACAAGCAATTTATTATTAGATCTACCAATATATCCGGGACCCCCGGAGGGGCGATTGCACACATGATGAACACCGCTTGTGTAAATGGATGCGAAGCTTTGGTTTAAATTGCTATTTAGTAGTGACATAATATTGAGACTATGATCCCTTCGATCCTTCCTAAACTATTTTGAACAAATCTAGACCAATATATGCCATCATTACGCATAAAACCGCTTTCAATTAGTAATAAAAAAATAAGAAAAGCGAAGATAAAAATTCCCTTGTACCTTACAATCTCGTACTCAACTTATTGATAGGAAGTAAGTTCTTTACTGTTTAATTGAGGAGTCATAACAAAACTTACGTACGTAGATACATAGATCAAAAATATCCGGGACTGAATTTTTTGTAGGAAAACTAAATCACTTATAAATTAGTCGAAGTTATATCCTTCAAAGTACGACCCTGCAGATTGTATGCAGCGATCCCTCCACTTTTCAATGCATGTCTGGTTGGCCTTTTTTGGAATGGCCTGCAGCTGCCGTGTCTTATTTTGTTTTATCTCTGCGACGTCTTGAAATCGTTTTCCCTTCTGGGTGATTTTCAGCCTGGGGTACCACATCTGACGAAAAAGGCAGGTGGGGAACCAGGAATTCCCTGACACGTAGGGTCGCGTGGCATGGCCCATTGTCGTGGTACAAGAAGCCAAGTGCCTGACGACCATTTGTGAGGCCGTTTCCGACGAACTGCATCTCGAAGTCGTTGAAGAACGGTTATGTAGACAGTCTGATTCATGGTCTGGCCTTGGGGAAGAAATTCGTGATGCACAGTCTCGCTGGTTCGCGCCATTGATGGTCTGCCTGTGCGTGGATCATCGTAAATGGAAATGGGGTCATTTTTAAAACGGGGATACCATTCGAATGTCTTGGACCGACTTAACGCTATTTCACCGAATGCTTTTTGTAACATTTCGTACGTTTCTGTGGCTGCCTTTCCAAGTTTCCAACAGAACTTGATGCAAACACGTTGATTCTTCAAAACATCCATTTCAAGATACGACGGAGGGAAAAACACGCTTGCACTCTAGATCAACTCATTCACGACTGATTGTGAGTCTAGCTGCTACCCCCTCCTCTGCTGTGTGGCGTCAGGAGATGTTGCTGAATAGGCTATACTGTTGCCACTTCGATACTACCGGTACTTTCTCCACAAAAAATTCAGTCCCGGATATTTTTGATCAACCATTATACACATTGAACTTCCACTTTTACGTTTTTTAATTAGCCTTATCCGGAAAATTTACACCCTTTTCTTTTTTGGTCCTGTTGATATTCTAATCATTTACGTGTAGAGAATTTACACAGGTATATATAATATAAAATCTATTTTCCGTAACTTTTACTTCTCTCACACGCGCTGTTTTTAGCACGTTTTCTTGAAAGCAAAAACCTGCTGTGATAACTCTGTTCGTCTGTGGACAATCGTCCTTCTTGTTTCAAGAGATACTTGGAAAATTCTTTTTGGATAGCTCATATGAATTTTCCACTGGTTGGATTTTACCAGTAGTTCATAGATTTTCCGCTACGTGGATTGAAAATCGGAAAATTCAAAATTTGAAATTGTATTGTAACAAAGCTACTGGAGCTAGAACAGTGAAGTTTTCACGGATGAAAAGGTCTGGTAAGAATTTATATTCCAACGATACGGAGATTACTCTCGCCAAATGGGGAGGCAAACAAAAAGTACTCAATTTTTTACGTTGCTTCAACCTCTTGCTTTAGCAAGAGTATCTTATTTATTTGTTTTTCTTGTGGTTAAAAAACTGACAGCCTGACTTTTCGGTAGAATGTACTGCGTGATAGGAATTTTAGGATGCAACGGTTACTATAACGAATGTTATTATGATACCTCTTTTGTAAAAACCTTCTCATAAAGCAAATAAAAATATCTTACACTTTATTGTTTTACTAAAATGAATAACAGAAAAAGTCCCTTAGCAGCAATCGGCGCTGTTACCATAGACGACCTAAAACACTTAAGATGTCCCGAAAAAAATACTGGAAAGTTTTTTACAAAGATCATTCTCATTATTATTCAAAGTACTCGTATTATCAACGATAATGTTCGTCTTATATATGCATATATGTGTATATACAAACACACACACTATAATGATATTAAAGACAAAAATTATCCTTGATACCTTGATAATTAAAAGACTGCTCACAATATGCACGTCCTGATTTTTTTCCAACATTTTCCCTCAGTCTACAGGAAAAGCGGAAAAGAGGAGGTTGGCTGTATTGTACAGAAAAATTCTCCCATCTTTCCATGTCCGATCCTAATTGAAGGATCGGGAAAATGAATCCAAATTCCCGGGTGAATTCCTTCGAATAATGAGACCAAACTTTTCGCAAAAGACGATAAGTGAGAACGGAGGAGTAGAATTAAAAGATGAGAGTTAGAAGCCGAGGGAGAAAAAGTGAGAGAGATAGAATTATAAGTGGATGGGAATATAGCAGAAGGGAGCTGGAGATATCGACAGAGGGGCAGGATAAAGTTAGAAGGTGAAGTGAGAGTGAAGGAGGTGATTGTGAAAGTCGGAGTTTATTGGAGACAGTGATATAGTGTCATATACCTATATATACATACACACACACACAATGGCTGAGGTATAGAGCGTTAAAGAGAGAGAGAACCAGAAATAGGACGTTAGTAATATAGATAAAAAATATATAAATAACATGAATACTGCGTTCGATTTATCTGCATTAAATTCATATCTTCGGCCATTTACAGCAAGTTTTAATCTTATTTTCGATCTTTAAGCCTTTATTTAAGTGCATATGCAAGTAAATTACCGAGGACAACAAAACCGGTAACCATGGAATCTTATTATTGAAATGTTAAAAAATTTACCAAAACTCGAGTATAAATTCAAAATATGAGCGAATTCGAATGAGATTGAGTATTCGACGGTAAGAATAAGAATCCTCATTCATTTGGCGTTTCAGCGCAAATCTTGTGTCGATGACTTAATTGTAAGATATTTTAAAGAGTAAAAGAATGAAAGTCTTCAAACCAAAAAGGGGATTTTTACGTGTTATCTTATGGGAAATGACATTCATCCTCTGGAATCGAACCCGTAACCTTTTTCGAAATTTTTTCAGTCATAACGTAGGGATTCGTCAACACTAAAATGCTGAGAAATTTCAGGCTTTTAAGTTAATTTATAATCGAGTTATTCACAAAATTAGGGCGTTAGCATCATGATGACCATTACGATTTTATAATATACTAGTGTAATGCCCGTTGAAATATCAACGTAAGAATTATAGATAGATAGATAGACTATTATTATTTTCATTTAAAATAATTAATATCACACTGTTACATATGAAATATTTTGCCATACACAACATTTCTAGTGCATATTCTGTTGCTGACGGGCTATCTTTAGTTAAACTTAAAATAGTTGCCTCTCTTTCCCTCCATCTCCCCCCTTTCTCTCCTTCCCCCCTCTCTCCCCCTCCCCCATCTTACCCTTTCTCCCTCTCACACCCTCTCTCTCCCTCCCCCCTCCCCCTCTACTTCCCTCTCTCCCCCTCCCTCTCGCTCCCCCCTCTACCACTCTCTCCCCCCCTCTCTCTCGTATTAAAAGCATTCAAAGCACGTTTATACCCATAAGGATTGAATTAACAATATGACATAGAGGTCTAACAATGGAATTGGTAGGCAAGGCAACATCCCCTTAAAATGGTAAGATTTCCTGTGAATTCCTGGGTGAATTAAACGTTTACATTGAGAAATTTCGAAATGTAGGCGGAAAAAGATGAACATAATAATAAACTTTATAATGTTTTCTTCAAAATGGTTTATATCCGAAGACTGTAGGTCAATTCTTTCTAGTTTTAATCTAAGAAAGAATGAAAGCCTGCACGTCGAAATGTCCCTTTGTACGTGTTACCTTATGGGAAATAGAAAATGTCTCCAGGAATCGAACCCGGATCTTTGATCTCACGTTTAATACGTTAAAACGTCATTTCATTATATAATAATGCTATCCTTAAAATCACATCAAATTCGGTTCATTAATTTGCGAGATATTAAGCTTCAGACTTTGCTGACAGACTGGCTGAAGTGCCCGTTGAATTTCAACGGATTTAGTGAATCTAAAACTTCGACCGTGTAATCGTAAGAATAAGATAGTATACAGTTATAACCGTCGGATTAAGCAAAAATGAAGAAAACTGCTCCGCATTTTCCTATTTAGATGAATGAAGGAAGAAAATCTTAGGAAAATAACGTATAAACTCCCTCCCCCTCCCTTCACCCTCTCCTTCCCTTCTCCCCCTCCCTCCCCTCTCTCCCTCCCTCCCCCTCCATCTCTTCCCCTCCCTCTCTCCACCCCTTTCCTCTAATTCCCTCTCTCCATCTCCCCCTTCCGTTACCATCCATCTCTCCCCCTCCCTATCTCGTATTAAAAGCATTCAAAGCGAACAAACTTACAAACATTCTCCTTTATATGTTAGATTAGAAGATAATTCAATTAAAAACAACAAATTCTGTCTGTCTGTGTGGGGTGCTTGTCTGGGTACCCTATGTTACTCGTAGAGTCATATGAAGTCAATTTGCAAAGTTTGGTCCCGATAGCTCAAAGGGAGTGGGAATGTGTAAGGAACAGACAGACAGACGGAGAGATGGACAGACATTCAATTTTATACTAGACTAGACGAATGAGCCCGTTTAAAACGGTCTTTGAAAACAAACAATATAAAATTAAAACCAACAAACAAATGATAAAATTATATTTGAATAAGATTGGAAAGGGCTACAAATGAAAACAAAGAAATAGTTTTAAAAAATTAAGAGGAAAACAGTCTTATACCTCAATAACATCATTTTAGCTATTCAGTAGCTCTCTTATAACGACGTTCCTTGTAAATACTCTTTCGTTTAACAGAAATTGCCCTTGATTATCTTTATCCTTAACCCAAAATTTCAAATTATGTTTGTCACGTGTTCTAGTTATGGCTACATACAGCTGCCCATGTGAAAAGAAATATTTAGTAAGTAATCACAATCAATCGTTCAATTCCACTAAACAGTAGTTAAGAACAATCTCAATAGATAACTCAATACACACGCAATCAGCGAATATACCTTATTTATTTAGATTATAATGTAATCGTTATTTGGTTGGTTACCCTATAATTGGATTGACGCGAATTAAAAACAAACAGCACGAAAAAAATTATTTTCATAATATCTGTTCTATTCAGATAATGCGAAGGCACAGCGCAAGCAACTGCCTTTAATATGCCGAAAGACTTCAATAAGACAACGAAGGCACGTTAAAACATCGTCGAATTATTTCAAACATTAGCATGTTTTAAAATATGTAATTTACCGCATTTATCCATCCAATTTACGTAAATGGATTTATAAGCATATATGGCTTGAAACAACAATGCCCGTTTCCAAGGCGATCATTGATGAAAATGAACGATTTTTCTTACATCGGCGAATTTAAACGTAAAATTTGCTAAGGTTTTACCTTTAGGTGAGAAAAGACGAACAAAATTAAACGGCCCGTTTATTTTCCTTTAAAATGATCCTAATTTGAAGGTCGTAGGTCAATTCTTTCTAATTTTAATTTCCAAAAGAGTAAAACTCTGCACGTGGAAAATTAAATTTTAGCGTGTAAACTTATGGGCCGAGATATGAGATTCATATGGAATGTAAAACATTCTCCTGGCGTCGAACCCGAGACTTTTTTGAAATTTTTTTATAGCATTCGCTTTTTGAACGTATTCTTAGCAATCCTACCGAATTTGGCTGAACTGGCTGAATAAATGGCCGAGATATGTTGAGATATTTAGCGTTACGCAAAAAATGATGACCAAGTGACCAAGAGATTTAGCCTTTTATAGTTATTGATGATATATACATATATATATCGTATATATATAAATCAACGCTGCGTATATTGTCTGCAAAAAGTTAAGATCCTTGATACTATGGGGGAGGTGAACAATAAGAATAGCTTTTAAGTCGAGTGCGGTGAAGTCATAAACCCGTTCTTTTTTTCAAGCCCGGGACGAACAACTGCGCTCGAAACAATGAACTACGGCTTAGAACAATGCGAGTCGCTGATAAGCACTGAAATGGACAATACTCATACAAGAACGAAAAATATGAATTTTTATCATTATGGTAGTTCTTGATCCAGTGGGAAACCTTTCTCTGCATCGTTCCAGCAATGGAATTTGAAAATAAAAACACAACATTTTTGTTATGAAGGCGTAAAGTAACACTACGGCGACGTTAAAAGGATACTGCGATAGATTCGACAAAGGAGTATTTTCCCGGCTTACATTTTATATTTTAAACTTTATAATAGCATATACTATTAGACTTTAGGGCTATCGCAGAAAATTAAGATGAGCAGATATCGTACGACGGAAGAGAAACTTAAGCGGAAAAAAGGAGAGGCGTAAGCGAAATGGGAAAAAGAGTGCTTTTCCGATATCTAAAAACTATTAATATCTCATTTTAACAGATACAACATGGAAGGAAAATCCAATAATTAATTCATGTATCGATGAAATAAAACTCGGGTCTCGAGGCTTCCCTCCGTTTTCTTAATTTAGACATCCTATCCTTCTCCATCTCACTTTCCTCGCTACCTACTTCTCCCCTCTCCTTCTTTCCCCCTCCTTCCTTCCCCCTCCTTCCTCTTCTTCTCCTATCTCTCTCCACCCCTTGGCCTCTTCCTCCCGTTCGGCAGGGACCGAAGAACTCATCTAATGAATAGTTGACGCTTTATCTAACAAAATAATGAGACAGAGAGAGAGAGAAACGTGTCTGAGTCTCTTAATTATTCCTGACCCGGAGAGACAATAACTGAGATATTTTAGCGGGATGGTTTGGAAGCGTAAAAGAGACGAGGAGGCTCGCGCGCGGCTATGATTGCGAGAAAACGCGAACGTAATTATTAAATAAAATTTTCTTTTTCGGAGTTTTTTTTTTATTTGCAGAATTCGGCGGAAAAATAATTACCAGGCCGGAATGGGACGAATGAGCCACGTTTAAAAAAAATTAAGTCCGACAGTCGCAGAGGTAAAATTTTTAACGCGCTTTACAATTTTAAGTTACTGTTAAATTAATACAATTCTCAGGAATACAACCGAACTGGTTCAGTTCTATTCCCAGAAAACGAAAGACGCGTAATTTATTCATTTACATTTCGCGTGGGCATGACGCGAATTTCGCTAGAAAATTAAACGAAAAAACGCCTCGTTTTTTGAGCGAGAGTGCGAAACAAAAACACAAAAATCACGCTGGAAAAAACTGAGAGATGTAAGTCTGGGAAGAAATGTAGGCCGGAATAAAACTAATATAAACCGAAATGGATTTATCTTAATTACGTGCGTGGAGTCGCGAGGGAACGATACGTATTTAAAAGAGTCTTTAAATTTGTAGTCACCCTTTATTCCTTTAGAAAGAGAAAATGGAAAAGGGAAATCTGAAGCGAACAAACATCACCTTGTCTGCGAGACTTTTTCTTACATCTTATTAAAATAACCTCAACTCTAACAGTTTGGCAAATATCTCCCTTGATACTAATTTAAAACATCATAATCATCATAGGGTGTCTGTCCGTAGACAGGTCCATGATTATTCATGGTTAAACTTGGTTCTCCATATACTCCTATTTTCCGCTGTCTTCTTCTTGTCTTGATAGTTCTCTTTCCCTTTCAAGTCGTCTATCAGCTGAAACCTTTTCCTACCTCTCTCTTTTTCCATCCACTTTTCCTTCTAGCACTTCTTTAATCATGCTCTCTTCCCTCGGGTAATGCCCAATTCAGTTCGCCGTCCTCTTTTTGATAGTCTGTATAATCGTTCGCTCCTCTCATATTCTTCGTAGTACTTCCCCGTTTTCACCCTATCTGCCCATTTTATCTTCAGCATTCTTCTCCATGTCCACATTTCGAAGCTTTCCACGTATTTAATATCATTTTTCCTTAGCGTCCATGTTTCTGTCCCATACAAAGCTACACTCCATACATAGAATTTTATCAACTTCTAGAGGATATCCTCCTTTATATTCCCCGTTACTAGGAGTTCTTTCTTCTGAAAGCGGCTTTTGCTTTCGTTATTCGAGTCCTGATTTCATCGGTACATTTTGCTTCTCTCGTTATGATGCTTCCAACGTATTTATAGTGTGAAAATTGTTCTAATGGCTTTCCTGCAATACTTATGTTCAAATTTTCTTCTTCTTTACTTGATATTCGCACGACCTTGGATTTTTCTGTATTTATTTCCATACCGTATTTTATACCTGTTATCACTAGTCTATTTATCATTTTCTGGAGTTCCTTTTCCTTTCATGCTTTCATGCCTTCTAACGCTTCCTGTATTAGCCTCTCTCTATATATATTGAATAGGATCGGCGATAGACAACAGCCCTGTCTTACTCCTCTTTCTATATTTACTCCGTTGGTGTCCGCATTCTCCAACCTGACCTTTACAACTTGATTCACGTATAAATTCCTGATCAGTCTCCTGTCTTTCCAGTCTACACCTATATCCTTTAATATCCTCATTAGCAATACCCAATTTACTCTATCAACGGCCTTCCGCCACTCGACGAAACATACGCAGCAATCTTGGCTGTACTCCATTGCCCTTTCTGATATGATTATTACTACACCGATACCATCTCTGGTTCCTCGTCCTTTTCTGAAGCCGAATTAATCTTCCCCCAGCATATTTTAGGCCTTTTTCTCTAGCCTTTTATTAAGAATCCTGGTGATGATCTTCGAAGTGTGTGACAGTAGGCTTATCGTTCTGTAGTCTTTACACTGCATTGCTTTGGCTTCTTCTTTAGAGGGATCATTGTTAATTCTAAAAAAAATCCTAAGGCCACTCTTCCGAGTCGTAAATCTTGTTAATTAATTTCGTAATCACTTTTAGGTCTTCCAATCCCATGACTTTAAGTACCTCTGTCGGTATTCCATCGCTGCCTGTAGCTTTTTACTTTCTCCATACATAGTAATGAGAAAGTATTGTGTTCATGAAAAAAATCGACTTCGAGATTTCAACGAAAATATACGTTTTGATGTCCCTAGAACACGTTTGGACTACTTTCAGAATGATGTCTGTGTGCGCGTGTGTATGTGATTATGGGCGCTCTAACTCTAAAAATACTTGCGATATCGCTACCAAACTTCATAAATAACACTTTAGCATGAGCACAAAGAACTGATTAGTTTTTGGACAATAACGGTTAACCGGAAGTCGAGGTTTATTCGAAACCCGATTCGGTTTTTGCGATATTTCTCCGTTAAAACATCATTAATGTATATACAATTCTATACAAAGGTTATAGAGAATGTAAATCTCCTACAACTTTCATTTGAAACAATTTTCCGTAGCAGTTAATGTTTAGGAATTATTTATAAATAATCGGTTTTTTCGGTTTCTGTGAAATATCTCCTTAAAAACGTCATTGGTGATCTTCGTGAGGACCAAAGTTGTAGAGAATAACATTTTTTCCAACTTTTGTTCGAAACAATTTTTCGTATTACCATCCATTTCGGAGATATTGAACTTTTTCGTAATATCCTGTATACAGCGCCACAACCACGTAGCGATGAATTCTGTAAACATATTCAAAATATATCTAATTTACGGCAATAAGGACGACTGTGTTCTTTTACGATACGAAATAATAATTTTGCGTTATACTGCTATTCATAATAATTTAAATATTACCCCAAATGTGGAGAAAGTCATGTGTTGGCCACATCAGATTTTTCTTTCTTCATTTCCAGTATCGCCTTTTCTACTTCGCTTTTCATAATACTTGGTCCCAAGTTGTCTTCTTCAGTGTTATCCTCTTCTTCCAGTTCTATTTGTGCCTATCCTGCCTGCTTGTTATACAGTTCCTTAACGTATTCTTTACATACCTGTGCTACATCCTTTGGTTCTGCGACTATTTTTCCATCTGAATTCATAATTCCTTGACCACAAATCCCATTAGGCTTCTTATCTTCTAACTCCAGTGCCCTAGCGTACATCATATCGTACCGTCCTAAATACTCCATCTGGTGTATTTTCTCACATTTTCTTTTATCCAATTTTCCCTAGCTTTATCTGTTACCCTTCTCAACTCATTGTTTGTGCGTATATAGTTGGATCTACCTTCTTCACTGTTAACGTTTCACATTTTCTTCTTGTCCTTCTCCAACGTTGCTGTTCCAATCTCCCATTATTATGCAGTTTACCTTTCCTATTCCATCTTCTTCGTAAATCTCGTTAATATGTTCATACAACTCCTCGATGTCTTCTTCTTCATGAGAGAACGTTGGCATATATACCTGGATTATCAACATGATCACTGGGACTGCTTTTAGTTTTACGGTCATCAACCTATCGTTCGCTGCTATTATTTTTCTCATGCTCTTCATCATTATCTATTCTAAGTACCAGAGCTACTACCATTGCCCCACTATTTCCTCCAGAGTAAATTACCGTGGATTCTTCCGAGTCGAACTGCCCTTCTCCTTCCCATCTAGCTTCGCTCAGCCCTATGAAGTGAATCCTATTTCTTCTCATTTTTTCTTTCATGTTCTCTAGCTTTCCTGCCGTCCTCATGATTTTTACATTCCAAGTATTTATGCGTAAGTTACCTTCGACAAATCCTTCCCTAAAGGTAGTCCCCGTCCGGAGATCCGATTGGGGGACTATTTAACCTCCGGAAGGTTTTACTTCGAGAGAACTCATATTGTCCAACCATATAATAATTAATAGGGAATTTTAATGTGGTAGTTTGCCTCTTGCTTTCCACATCGCAGTAATGTAGCCTACAACTCTATTGGATGTAGACACAGCCAACTTAATTTGTTTTCGGCTCTATACCATACCGACAGTAATGCTGACTACTGCCCGGCACCGATGATAGTTTTTAAATTAATTAATTAATTATTTTTTTGTGAAAAAACCTCCATTCGCGGGAATTGAACCCCGGAACTTTGTAATGGGAAGCCGACACGCTAACCACTACACCACCAGCGCATTTTAAATATATATAAATACAATAATGTTGATAGAATAGTTTTTAAATGATACTATTCAAAGATATATACACTTTAGTTATGAACGAAGGATAGATACTAAAACCTTTACCCGAAAATCATTATTATCGTTAAATTTCCAGAGACGCATCTGAGTTATTTTGTACCCATTTCTTAAATACGCTAACTAATTTATAGTTGAGGTGTTCTCAACGTTATAGTTTATGCCACAATAACGTCGTCTATTTTATATAACCCTAAAACATGTACTTAATCGTGAGATGTATGAGTCAGAAAATTAACTTTCAACGACGGATTAAAATCTGCCGCGATAAAAACGGTCTCGGACATCAACATCCTGATTAAAGAACAGCGGCAATGAATTTTGCAACAAACCCGTTAACCACCGTCAAAAAAAAAAAACGCAAAAAACTTTTCTCATTGGTGGCTAACCGCCGAAGTGGTGAGGATCGGATTATTTACACAAAGAGAATAAATCCTTTTATTTTTTTTATTTTTTTTCTTCTTCCGAAAACACCCACTTCCCCTACATAGCCCGGTGCCCACAACACACGCACGCGCGCACGCACGCACACGCAAACCCGCTGACACAAACGCACACCTCTGCATAAGCCCACCTACCTAACGTAATGGCGGAAGTGGATGAGGACGACCATTTCCATTTTTACGACATTGGGCTTTCAGCCTCCTCTACGGCCAACGTGGGTCAAAAGCGCCGGGGGGGGGAAAAATGGGAACGGGACCGAGCGTCTGCTAAAAAGCGAAGCGAAAGGATGGGGGAAAACTCGGTGCCGCCGTTGCCAATCTTGTTGAAGTGTCCCTTACGGAGGTCGCGGAGTGTCGCAATCGAGTTTCGCTTCACAACGAGCGATTTGGGAGATGGAGAGAGTAAGCGGAAGAGGCGACGAAATGCCATGACGTGGCCGTGATTCGATCACGGATCCACGAAAGGGAAAGCTATCGTTCACTCCTACCGATCGTCATCCGGGATGCTATGTCACCGTGGGGTGGCAGCGTCACGGAAAACGCTATATCGCTATAATAAATCTCTTTTGGGTTTTGGTAAATATTGACAGGCATTTCGGAAGGTAACGCGCCTCTTTAGAATTTCATAAGCTGAATTCATACCACGCGACGATTCGAAGCGAGCGTGTTACGGGCTTTAAATTTGGAGTACTGCGAGATTATATCTATCATTACATTTTAGGCTGTACAAACGCGCTGTGAAACTCTTCCATAGCTAAGGATAACATTGGTAGTTTTTACAACGCCTGAAAACTCTCCTAATTTTCATAGGCATACCGAGTGTCACATCTCTAACCATGGATCTGTAGTTTTTACAACGCCTGAAAACTCTCATTTTTTATAAACATACCCAGAATGTCATCTGTAACCAAGGAAAACACCTGTAATTCTTACAAGACCTGAAAACTCTCCTCATTTTCTATGTACACATTGATAATCTCTTCCCCTATCCAAGTAAAACATTTATAATTTTTACGATATCTCAAAACTATCATAATTTTCTATTACTTAATTCGTCCAGGACTCGTTGTATTGTTCCTATTCATCGGAAAAGATGTAAATTTCGTTTCAGGTTACTCAGGCTATTATATTAGTTCATTACTATAGACCACTGAGGGGAAAACATTTCGCGACACCAAACGCTTTGGTTGCGATCTAAATCAGTTCGAAGCTGAAAACATAAAACGTGACGAATTCACAGGAGCAAAACAAATTTTCCGCTTCGTGCTCCTAGTGAGAGCTCAACGAAGAAAGAAGCACTCGGGAATTCTTTTGATAGACCCACAAAAAGGATCATTATAATTTCCACTCGATATAAATGAAAAAAATAATTCCAATTATACGATAAAATATTTCGATTGACAGAGAAAAGATTTATAGCGAGAAAAAATTCAACTTTGAATTAATTAGCTACCGGTGCAAATTTTACGCCGAGCGTTTTCTCGCAGTCGGGTAATAAGGAACGCATCCCTTGAAAACGTAAACGGAAGAAAAGGACGGAGAGTAAAATAAGAAAGAAGAAAACGGCTGAAGAACGGAAACTAAATCTTTTTAAGAAGTCGCCATTCCGTAGAACTCTTCTTTCGGTAATCCGATCTGTGGTAGAGATAATTCGACGATGCGGTATTTGAGGTTCCTGAAGAAGCAAATGTGATCAAAAGAGAGAAAGATATGGAAAGAGAGAGAGAGGAAGTCTCACTTCCTCTCTCTCTCTTTCCATATCTTTCTCTCTTTTGATCACATTTGCTTCTTCAGGAACCTCAAATACCGCATCGTCGAGAGAGCGAGGAAGTCAAGGAAGAGAGAGAAAGAAGACTACCACGGGATAGTAACAGCAAAGAGTATTATTTCCACTTATTTTTAATACAAAATTATACGGTAGATGTTTGCGATTGTTTTCTCTTTGAGTAAGGAAGGACGAAGTACTGGAAAGATAAAAACGGAGTAGAAAAAGAGGGAAAGAAACAGGAGAGGGACAAAAGAGATAACTGAGTTAGAGAAATGGTAAAAAGATGGGAGGTCACGGACAACAACGAGGAGAGGAGAGATAAAAAGAACCAACGATTAGACTAGAGAGGAAGAAACCATCTTAATCTGAGAAGTTCCTGATACGCTGAACATACGCTTCACTGATTAAGCCGATACTTCGCGGAACTCTGCGATAGGGAGGGAAATAATACGGCAAACGCGCGAAGTAATTTAAACTTTGTACTTTATGTCAAAAGAAAAATTGTTATCCTACCAGGTTTGACCTAATGGCGGCAGTAAATCGTCATAACTCTGCTACTGCGAAAATTTTTCTGTTGAATTTAAGTTCAAAGTTTAAATAAGCTCGTGCATATCTCTTATTTATTCCGCGATTTGCACGAGGACAAAGTGGACTGTAATCTAATTTTAATTCTATGCGAGAGACACTGAGACGGGAACCCAAACCCGCGACAATAATCCACCACTCACCTCTTCTCTTGGGTCCTTTGCCTTCAGTATTAGGGAACTTTCGGCTCCTCCTTGTCGATCCCCACTCCCCCGGTATCCAACGACGACAACCTTCGACAGACATCTCCAACAACTCTCCGTCCACGACGACAACCTTCGACAGACTTCTCCAACAGCTCTCAAACCACGACTACAACCTTCGACAGACTTCTGCAACAACTCTCAATCCACGACGACAACCTTCGACATACTTCTCCAACAACTCTCCGTCCACGACGACAACCTTCGACCCACTTCCACAGAGACACAGTGCCTTCATAAAACCCCGACAGCGACCAACCCGTGAGCCGTGAACTCATGCCCCGGGTGGCTCCCTCTCACGCTCTCGCGCATATATTACGACAGTCCAAGGAAATAGTATACCGCGCGTATTCAATCCTTTTAAATGGCGCAACACCCTTCTCTTACTGGTACCTTCCATAGTAGGCCCATGTTAAAAGAGAACGAGAAATTAAAGATTATTACAAATGCAATCTTTGATAACACAAATCATATATGCATTGTAACGATATATGTCTTAAGTGCGAGGAAAGAGAGACTGAAAGTCTGCGAGATGGCGAATGTCCTGGTGCAGATTAACTTTGTACGGAACAACTAGCAATATTCAAGAGCTTACAAATGTTTTCGGATGAAAACATAAAAGTAATAAAATCGCCAATGTGGCCAATAAAGCAAAATATTGTAATAGTATAATCTCTACCATGAAATGAGAGATGAGAAATTAATGCAAAATGGGCAATCAACACGTCGCCGAACGTAAGCGATCACCGACAGGGTATTAAGGTCAACTATGATTAAATGGTAAATATATAATGAAGAACCTATAAACTTGTACAATGACTATTCAATTCGACGACTTTCAAGTTGCGCATAAAAAAGAAGCAGCGTAATACCATAGATTTAAAAAAAAACCAGATCGAAAATTCAGCTCGGTATCCTTAATGTTATGCACCCCTCGGAACATTATCCCGACGACATCCTAACTGCTCCGAATTTCGGATGCACATATTTAATTACGTCCGGCGAACTTGAAATTTGCTTAAAATTACGTATAATTCGAATCAAATTAATTATACGAATTTTATAAGTGGGGGAGAGAATTTAGATCTTAATAAGAGGCTGTATGCGAGGGTAAAAAAAACAGAGCGCAAAACAAGGAAATTGAAGAATGAGGGGAGAAGACAAAATTTGAAGAAAAAAACGAAGTTTAAAAAAAAAACTGGAGAAAAAGGTCCACAAACAAGAAAGCGAGAGAGGGAGAGAGAGAGAGAGGTTAAGAAAATGGGCAATAAAGAGATGAAGAAGGAAAAGGCGGAAAGAGAGGAAAGTAATGGAGAAAAGGGATGAGATAAGAGACGACCGAGTAGATGTCGAGGACAGGAAGTGAGGATGCGAAAGATAATGGTATGCGGAAAAGGACGGTAGTGTAAGGAGGAAAACGCGGCAGCGAAGGGAGGAGAGTGAGAAGGAGTGGAGAAAAACGGGAAGAGGAAAGGGAAATGGACCGGGGAGGAAAGGAGGAGGGAAAAGGAGGAGGAAACAGATATGCGACGGGGGCGGGGGGGAGGGGGGTTGCATTAATGTAAAACGTCGCGTTGGGCGCGACCATGCTGGTTAATGCCGTTTTAGGACAGCCGAGTTGGAGGAAACCGCGGTAGGAAAACCACTTTGCGCGTTTTTTTTTACTCGTCGAAAGATCATGTGTTCGCATAGCTATGGCCACTCCAGCTCCACGTGCATACGTAATACGCCGTGAGCAAAATCCAAGACCGCGTATGATCCAATTCCATTTAAGTCGGGTTAAATAAATGTCACGTATACGTATTTAACCGCTTTGTTTTTTTATATTTTTGGCTAATCAGCCCCTTAGACTATTATAACCATAACTCCTCCCACACTGGAAACAAATAGAAGGGAGGAGAAAAACCCGGTGACGATAATAGCCTACTCTTTAAGAAGAGCACCAAGGTGGCCAACTGCTTAACTTCCCTTCCAAAGGACGGAGATGTGGCGCTTACGCGGCTTCCTCAAACTACAAAAGTAGGGAAGGGAACGATCCCAGGTTGATAAACCCGACCTCCGCCGGATATGAACCCCGGACCGCTGCTTACACAAGAGTTTACAGCATCAATTCCCAATATTTTTGTAGCCGTGGCATGGTTTCAAAGATAAACAAAATTTCGCGAAACTCCCGCCTTGAAGCAAGGATTTTTATTCATACGCACGGACAGGGTTGGTCCAAGCCTTTCCAGGGGCGCCACAATCAAGGGGGCGCTTTCTCTACCGTCTCTCTGTGCATTGCTTTAAAGCAGATAAATGTTGGCCGGCAATACACAGGGTGGACCAAAAAAATGTACCCGATTTCAAAATGAAATTGCAGGATAACCACACAAGTTAGGATTGAATAATAAAGTGAATTAATCAGAAAAAAGTCAAAAATATTTTTACTAAATAACACTTTTTTGTGGGCTCAAAATGTTTCAGATAATTTTACATCTACAGCTATAGCCAGCATTAGGCATGTTATCCTGAGGGCTGTACACAACAAATGTACTGCCTCTGACGGAAGGCATTTTGAAAATACGTAACGATGGAAATAAATGTCAAAGATCCCTCTATTAATTAGTTTTTGTTTCACACTCATATCCTAGTTCATTTATCTTTTTTTAATCGGGTATATGTTTTTGGCCCACCCTGTGCATCACCCAAAATGTGCAGCAACAAATAAATTACCACGTTTAAGTTTCCTCTTTAAATTGTCCGAAGGAGCGCCGAAATTTACTCTCGCCCGGGGCGTCAGAATACATCTGGTCACTCTTGCGTACTGGGACATCAACATTTCAACCGATTCAGTTATAGTTAGTACCCCAATCATCAATTTACTATGGGAAATATCCTTGCTCGAACGATCAATCGAATTTTTCCAAATAGTAGGCTTATTTATTTAATGCTATTCGTGGCATCCCTAAAAAAATAAGCTTCGGCACCCCTGTTGGAAAATACTGGTTTACCGTATGGACGAAAAGAGAGGAAGGGAGTAGGAGGATAGGAAATAATGTAAAGGAAGGGAAGGGAAGGAGGTGAAGGGTGACGTAGGATAGATGTAGACGGAGGCGGAGGAAAACACGAAAATGGAAATGAGAGCGAGGACAAAGGTTAAGCGTGTAACGAGCAGAAAGGAAGAAATCGCGGTCGGGAAGAGTGCAGCGATATGGAAGGAACTCGTGAATGTGGCGGCATATTAGGATTTAGAGAAGCGCGGGAGAGCGAAGCGTGAGAACGGAACGGATGAATGAGAAAACAGGGCGAGAATGAGATACGAGGAGCGTGGGCGAGAGAAGTGGCCTAAGAAAGAGAGATGGCGATAGGAGGAGGAAGAGCGAGAGAGAGATGGGGTGAGAGTACGGGAGAGAGAGAGAGGGAGAGAAGGGGAGAACAGTTAAAGAGGGAGAGTGGTAGAGAATGATAGGAGACATATGTAGAAAGAGAGAGATGGCGTGAGAGAGGAGAGTTAGAGTGAGAGGAGAGAGTTAAAGAGAGTGAGAGGAGAGAGTTAAAGAGAGTAAGAGAGGAGAGTTAAAGAGAGCGGGAGACAGAGAGATGGCCTAAGAAAGTGAGGGAGAGATGGAATAGGAGAGAGTACAAAAGGAGAGTTAAAGAGGGTCGGAAAGGAAGAAATAGAGAGGAAAGGAGTGAAGGGGAGAGAGAGGGGGAGATAGGAGCAGAGAGGGGGGAGTGAGAGGAGAAAGAGAGGGGGAAAGAGTAGAAATAGAGAGGGAAGGAGAGAGGCGGCAGAGAGGGGGAGAGAGGAGCGGAGAGGGGGGAGAGAGGAGCGGAGAGGGGGGAGTGAGGGGGGAAAGAGAGGGGGGCGAGACGTAGAAATAGAGAGGGAGTAGAGAGGCGGCAGAGAGGGGAAGAGAGGGGGAGAGAGAGGGAGAGAGAGAGAGGGGGGGAGAGAGAGAGGGAGAGAGAGAGGGAGGGAGAGAGAGAGGGAGGGAGAGAGAGGGAGGGAGAGAGAGGGAGAGAGAGGGAGAGAGAGGGAGAGGGAGAGAGAGAGAGGGAGAGAGAGAGAGAGGGGGAGAGAGTGAAAGTGGGAGGAAGTAATAGAGAGGGAAGAAGAGAGGGAGATAGGTTGGGCGGGAGAAAGAGGAAAAGGGATAGAGAGGAAGAAAGAAAGAGAGCTAAAAAAAGGGGGAGAGAGAGTAGTGGGAGGAAAGAAGCGGGAAACGTTGGAATGCTGAAAAAAGGAGGGAAAGTGTTCTGGAGCGCTTCGAGATATGGGAAAGAAGCAGGAAAGGCGATCTAGAAAGGGTTATGAGGGATATAAAGGAGGACGTAAGGAAGTAAAACGCATGGGGTGGAACGGATGGGGACGTTTTGGTGGAGAAAGCGGGAAGGGTGAAAAGGGAGGATGGGAAGGAAAAGAGGTCGGAGGAATGCGATGGCCATTTCGGGGATTGAGGCGTAGGGGGAGGGAGGAGGGTGAGTGCGAGCACGAGGGAGGAAGAGAGTAGAAAGGACGATAAAGAGGCAATGGGGAGAGAGAGAGAAAGAGAAACCTATAGAGCTGAAGAGGTGACAATTGAACGGCGTGGGGAGAGTATAAGCGGAGGAATGCGACAAGGGAGAGTCGAAGGGAGTTATACGGTCAGTTAGGAGAAAAACACGATAAGAAAAGAGGGGGAGAATATTTGGGGCATAGTAAGAGATAGAAAGAGAGAGAGAATAGAAAGTAGAGGAGGGATAAAAGAAGAGAGGAAGAATGGCAAGGAGGAAGGAACAGAGGGAAGTGAGAGAGGAATTGATGATAGATATATATATATATATATACACTATATATTATATGTGAGAGGGTGGGGGAGAATAGGGGGGGGGGGAGACATAGAGGAACGGAAAAAGGGAAGGAAAGAAAAAGAAAGCGAGATGCGTGAAATGTGAGTGAGAGGGAAGCAGAGAGAGGATGAAGAAAGGGAAGGAGAGAGAAAGGTAGAAAGGGAAGAAGTGAGGGAGGGGGGGGAAGAGAAGGAAGGAGAAAGAGAGGGAGAGAATAAGGGAGGAAGGGAGAAAGATAGGGAGGGAATAAGAAAGGGAGGGAAGAAGAAAGGGAGAGGAAAATAAAAGGAAGGAGAAAGAGGGGAAAATGGAAGGAGGGAGAAAGATAGGGAGGGAAGAAGAAATGGAGGGAAGAAGGAAGGGAGGGAAGAAGAAAGGGAGGAAAATAGGAGAAAGAGGGGAAAATGGAAGGAGGGAGAAAGATAGAGATAAAATAAGGAAAGGAGGAGAAAGGGAGGGAGGAAAGAAGAAAGGGAGGGAAGAAGGGAGAGGAAATTAAAAGGAAGGAGAAAGGGGAGAAAATGGAAGGAGGGAGAAAGACAGAGATAAAATAAGGGAAGGAGGAGAAAGGGAGGGAAATTTTATGGAAAGAGAAGGAAGGGGCGAGGGAGAACGAGATGAAAATCGGGAGAAGGAAAGGGAGTGAGAATAAAATTAGAAAATTATGCAGAAAGAGGAGAGGAATGCGAAGAGGGAGAGAGAGAGAGAAAGGAACGGGACAAAATGGACGAAAAAGTACTGCAGATTAATAAGGGGGAAGGGTATAGGAGACGGTATTGGAAACCAAGTAGGTTGAAGCGAAAGGAAGAGTGGAAGCAAAGGAGCGACGAAAGAGGGAGAGAGAGGGAGAGAGAGAAAGAAAGGGATAGCGTAATAAGGGTTTAAGGATTTCCAAAAGAAGTGGAAAAGAACAAAAGAAATAATGGTCGGTTGGACTCGAGAGAAATGCGAACGCAGGATCGGGGAATTGAGGTTTTTCTAAAATTAACGCGGAGGAAAACGGGAGGAAAAGGGAGGGTTATGGATAACGAACTGAAAAGTTAATGAGAGAATGACCCAAGGCGATTGAAAAAGTAAAAAGGGTTCGATGCTTGCGTGAATGGGAAAAACTATTCCGAAATGAATCGCTCGGTCTAGACGATGAATATATATATATATATATATTCATCGTCTAGACCGAGCGATTCATTATATATATATATATATATATATATATATATATATATATATATATATACATACCTATATATATATATATATATATACCTATATTATATATATATATATATATATACCTATATATATATATATATACCTATATATATATTTTTTTTTTCAAAAAAGCAAGGAATATACAGTTTCAATCCGGAGCGAGTTTTATAAAGAATGGGAGAGAGGGTGAGAGGGGGAGGTAGTCATGGTGAGGAAACAGAGAGAGAGAGGGGCAGAGAAAGATACCCGAAGGAGATACTAAGACGGAAAAGGAAGTTGCGTGTGTGTGTTTTTTTAAAGGTAAGGCGATAAAAACAGAGGGAGTCATAAACGAAGGAGGAGGAAAAAAAGAAGTAGAATTTGTAAGCAGGAAATAGAGAAGCGGAGAATGCGATAGTTCAGAAGACGAAGGCGGGAGGGAGCAGGAGAGGGGAAAAAGGGCAAAATAAACGAGTAAAATGATTCCGAGAGCATGAAAGGATACCGGTGAACGGAAGAAACGAAAGAAAATGAATAAAAACGCTATGTTCATCGAAATGATATGATATTTCGAGAGGAATGGGGCTGTTGTTTATAGAAGTGCGAAGCGAATCATTTCCAGATTAAACTCGAGCTAAAGTTGAGGAAAAATGCGCGATAGGTGATACGTGATAAATGACGGTAAGTAACAATGACAAGTTTTATCTCTCCGAGAGCCATTAAATGTTCAAAGACAAGTATTTTTAAAAAAAGGTACATATCTTGGGTATTTCCAATAGCTACAACAAGGTTAAGATGAGCGTTTATAATACAAAGCTGCCATCATAAGCGGTAATTCTTTGACGGTAGATTCTTTAAAAAAAATTACGGCAGTAAACTGATGGTCGCTGCTTTGTGGCAAAAATGTGCGTCTGTTTTTTCCCAATCTTTTTAAGGTTGTTAGAGAGACGGTTCTTCAATGTTATTTATTCATTGTCGATTTCAGCTGCAATAATTCTCTTTCGATCGATGTATAAAATAAAAACAAACCTGAATATGCCCAGGAGTCATGGGAAAGACAAATTACTAAAGGTCAGTTAATATGTCAACGCAGTCGATTTTTTCCGTATTCCTCGAAGATATTCAATCTCCCTTCCCTTTTTATATAATCTGAACTGCCTTAATTTTCTTTTGTTCTTCTGTTTACGTATGAAACAAAGAGGAACTACTTCGTCACAATATAAATATTAATTTTCATCAAATTCTTACGCAAACGCCGATAATGACTCCGCGAGACAATTATCTCTTTATAAATATATCGATGTCTTTCCGAGGCTTAATAATAATCCGTGGGTAACGCCAATGAGAAAACTTAACGACCCCGTGGAAGAAACCGTCGAAATATATAAAAGGAAAAACGAATTAGGAACTACGCATAAGAGATTTCGGAGTTTCCGCAAATAAAAAAAAAACAAAAACAAATCCGCGTCTAAATGGCGACGTATCCTCGAGCCCTTAAACGTTCCTTCGCGAACGGGGAAAAAACGAACGGAGGGAAGAAAATCATCCGGGAAACGCTCAGTCCAAAATAGTAATGAAGAAAACGGATGGCAAGAATTCTCATCCGTTTCCCTCAGGCGATGGGTCGATAAGTCGCAGAGCGTGCCGATAAAAAAAAAGATGGCGTTCCCAAATCGGAATCCGACCATTATTTGAATATTGTCAAACACGAAAAAGGGTCAAAATTAAAACGAAGTTTTGAGAGTTCATCCGAGGAAAAAAAAGGAAGATAAAAAAATACTTGATCGGTTTTTCGCGAAAAGTTTTCTTTTATATTTTTTTTACCATTAGTGCTTTGGCGATTTCTGGAATTTGATTTTATTCCAATAACGAGATTCATAAAATATATATTCTCTTTTTTTTCGTCGTCGATTTTTTTATGAGATGGGATCGACTTTAACGACACTTTCGACATCGCGATAAGGACGTCAAAAAATACGTTTAAAAAAAACCCCTTTTCAGGGTATGGATCGGTAAAAAAATATAATCTTTCGTGGAATAATTTCTTGTCGGCTCATCGTAGAGAAAGAAGTTAATGAGTTGATGAGTTTCCCAGTTCACTACGTGAAGATCCAGTATTATATACTGTAAAAATGTCGTAATTTCCCATCTATAATATATTGACGCTTCTTACACATGATACACAAAATTATGAGGCACTTCCAGATCAGCTAGAAACTTGAAATTTGGCACGAATATAGGTACTTGGTTACAACCGAAGGAAAAAAATCCAAAACCGTCGAAATTCTTATTTTTAGGGGCTATTTTGGCCGCCTTTTGCTCTATAAAAAAACACGTAAATCGGTGTAGTGGTTTTTATATTTGCATTTTTAAATTATTTCCCGTCAATATTCGAACTCCGGACTTGAACTACCGGAAAGATTAGAAATTGTAGTTTCTTATTTTTGAAGACAGAATTAAAATCCGAATAGGATTAGAGTAATTTATAGTTTTTATCTAAAAAAGTGGTAATTTTTCTGGGTCGCAACAATCGGCTGCCGTGAGCAACGAGTTCAATGCTTTCATACGGGTAAGCTTTTAATGGGAATCAGAGGCTTATAATTCCATTAATATTAAACTACGACTAATGAAGGAAATCCGATAATGATATACTCCCCATATTTGGGGCTGTTTTACCCCATACGAGAGCAAAAATGATGAGGCAGCTCCATATGAGCTAGAGAGTTGAAATTTGGCACGATTTTGGAATTTCGTCACAACCGAAGGAAAAATCAGATATTGTAAAACTTCCTATTTTCAGGGGCTGTTTTGCCCCATTTCTGCCCCATACGGGTGTGAAAATTACAAGGCACTTTTTATTGAGCAAAAAACTTGAAATTTGACAGACTTATAGGTTTTTTGTTACAACAGAAGGAAAAAATCCGATATTGTAAAAATTCGAAATCTTAGTGGCTGTTTTGCCCCATTATTGTCCCATACGAGGATTAAAATTATAAGGCACTTCTAAATGACTTGAAATTTGGCATGGTTATATAATTTTGGACAAAATCGATTGGGAAAAATTCGAAATTGTAAAAATGCTAAAATTTAAAAATGCTTGTGTGTGTGTATCGGGCGACCTCGAATATAATCCGAGCCCGAAATTTTTAAATGATTTTCAATAGAAAAACACAAAATATCATAAACTTGTTCTATCTTGCTACAATGTATACACAGTTTCATAATATTGCATCGACATCGGGGAAGACTATCTAGAGCAGTGTTTCACGAACTGGGTACCGCGTCACACTGGTGTACCATAGCTGAAAAAGTTTATTAAATAAACAAATGATTTGGAAGCATGACAAAATTGGTATTTTCAACTGTTTAAGTATTGGAAATTTCAATGTTTGCCATTTTATAAGTTAATCGATTTAAAAGAGCCGATGGGTCATTAGGACAATAATTTTTCCTCTAAGAAATTAATTATAGTGTACCTCCAGCATATGTGTACGCCAGAAGTTGTAATACCCGTATTTTAAAAAGACAAAAACGCGTGTCAAGGCTGGGGTGTCGCGAAACTCTGTTTATCTTTGAAAGTGTAATGCTATTGCAATGAACCAATGAAACAGAAAATCCTAAAACATGACTGTACAAAACCGACCCCTCACCCCAAGATTAAGTATACCTGAAAGTATCTCCAATATCCAAAACAAGGTTATATCTCGGTAATTCTCTGTTGAATCATCTCCTACCTATTTAGACCGAGAATTTCTCAGTCAACCACCGTATTAAAATCACCAGTCATAATATATTACGCGAGATCTAATTTTCAAAAGACATTTCGGAGAAAAAATATCGCGTGATATTCCGGCTAATATGGTATGACCTTTTTCACTCAGTCCCTACTCTCGCGGGCAGCTTTACCTTTGGATTTGCCCTATAACACTTTTTATGGTCAGTCCGACCTTTGAGAAAGTGACTTATTTCAGCTCCGGTCTTCTTGGCTCAGGATATTAGGATGGCAAATGCCAAGGGACGCGAAAATTAAGGTTACTTCATTTATATCGGGTAAAATCGTATAGGTTGATCTGCGTAGAAGAATCCATAACGCAGACTTTATCGGCAACAGATTAAATTTAGGACGCATAAAATGAACGTGGGAAATACTCTTTTACGCATAATGGAGCGAGCGAATGGAAAGTGTCGCACGAGAAACTCTTCAAAACCTTCCCGAAAAATGTTAAGGGAATAGTATTTCCAAAAGTTAATTTCCCCGTGTAATAAATACGACGCAGTAGGAAATGGAGGATGGAGACAATAGCTTGGTAAGATAGGGTACGATGGGTACCTAGTGAGCACCATGTCCGCTACCTTGAACTTTGAAAACTCTGAACTCCATATGTTGACCATGATTGTGTGTACTATGTATGACGTGCCATCATCATATTAATCTAAATTTTTCTTGAAAATTTGCAGGTTCGATTTTATGCTGCCACCACCAATGTTCCATTTCCCTTTCAAGTCGTCTATCACCTAAAATCTTTGACTTCCCCTTTCTCCGTTTCTTTCCGTTTTCCTTCTCTTCTTCAATAATGATATCTCTCCTCGGGTAATGTTCGATCCAGTTCGCCTTCCTCCTTTCTTACAGTCTGCGCGATCACTCGACTTTCCCATATTTTTCTAAGTATCTCATCTTCTTTCATCCTATCTGCCCATTTTATCTTCAGCATTCTTCTCCATGTTCACATTTCGAAGATTTTGGTGTATTTTACATCATTTTGTAACACGTGGAAATGATAATAATTTGGAAAATATCGAACCCAAAACATTTCGATGTCGAGCACGCTTTATTACAACAAAAAAAAAACACGAGATCTATCTTTAGTCGTCTTTTCATAATTTTACCCGTGCTCGTATAGTCGATGGAAAGCGTTGTAAGCTCAAAATGTGAATTATCGATCCCACCTTGTGCGCTCTATAAATGCCGCAGGTAACTCCATCAACCGTAACAGCGGCCGAGTAAACTACATGCTCGCTCGCGTACAAAGTATCCCACCAAACCGACAATTCACCGAACATCGATCTCAACTTTAGACCCAAAATACTATCGGTGAATTGCCAACGAGGACGGCTACTTTGCAGCCGATATGCTTAATCTGGTTCGCTCGACCGTTTTACGGCTGTCTGAGCTATCTATATTTTTTTTCAGATATATTTTTACTCGTTGAGACAAGGATGCATCAAATATTTCATGGCTTCAGTCCCGAGATTATATATCCCGTATATCTATAGCGGGGGATTCACTTTCAAACGACCACAGGGATTGGGGAAAAAAATAAACTATGACTCTGCCTGGACGATCATCGGTTCTATACTCGTCGGTGGAGAGTCGTCAAAGCGACGTTAGGACTCTTATACTGTCGTATTTCACGTAAAAAGCTAAAACATCAAAAGGGGATAAAATACGGAAGAAATTTAGCTCGGGTGAGGTGAGCACGAAAAAACGGCGTAAAGAACGGGAGAATGTCATGAAAGTTGAGGGACGAACCGAGGAAAATAACCTCCCGATGAAAAGAACCAATTCTCCAAGAGATTGGTGAATTAGGAGGCGCCGATAGGGGAAAAAAGTGAGAATAGTCGAATTCACTTTATGGCTGAAATCAAATTGAATGGCTGCGTTTTTCCAAGAACATAAAATTTTAATTGACTAGAGCAGGGGTGGCCAACCTGCGGCACGCGTGCCACTAGTGGCGAAGCTCTTGTCAGTGGCACGCCTCCCGATCTTGAAAAATTAAAATAAAATGTACCTACCATAGAAATAAATTGAAAAATGTCAACGTTAACATTCTAGGTTCTATAATGTTGTTCTTTGACAACAGACTGAGTGTTGTGTGTGCGTGCGGCCACTTAAATCCCAAGAAATGAGAACGTATTATAAGAAAATTGTGTACACAAACTAGTCGCTGTTTTCGAGACTGAGTTGGACTTCTCTTGTTTTCCAGGTAGTTATCTAAACATTTCATAATAATTGCCCCACTCCCATATACAGGTATACCTCGCTTAACGAAGCCTCTGGGAACGAGGCTCCTTTATAACGAAGTCGGAGATTCCGCAGTGAAAATTCAAAAAATTCGAAAATGTTGCGAATTAGTGTTCGCGTGTTATACGGATCAGATGGAAGAGACAGAATTGATACTTGCGCTACTTACATTTCGAAGATTCGCTAACATAGTATCATACGTTCACAAAATTACAGCTACTAAATTAGAATGTTACTTACTATATTCTCGACCTAAATCCATTAAGAACCATGAGAATGAGTTGATCAGATTCTTTATCTCGAAGTAGCCAGTTCTGAGATGTTAAGAAACCTCTCTTTTTCGTATTGAAATGGGAAGTAGGTTAATTTAACATTTTTACTATTTTCTGATTGGGACAAAGTCAATGTCAAACTTTAAACCAGCAACCGCAAGAGACAAAGGCCCATCTTCTCAGCTGGAATTGTGACTCATCCACCGTGGATCTCTTGAAGTCTCGACAACTAACATGAAAAAGGAATACAGTCGCAGTAATAACGACATTTAATTAATTTATATTATTAACCGATTGAAATTGTACATTTAGTATGTTATTAGTTCATATGTTTCGAAAGCAGTTGATAAACTTTTTAAAATATCCCTTCACTTTTGCCGGAAATCTTGGTTAATATATTATATTCATTTTTGATAGCATTAATGACCTTAAAAAAATTCCAACCCGCAGTCAAAAGGACCATCTTCGAAACAGAGTACAATGGCTTCTTCCCTCCGCGTTGCCCCTGCCATCTAGACTAACACTCGGGGCCGTTTTATCCATTAGGCACAATAGGCACAGTGCCTAGGGCCTACGAGCCTTTCAAGGGCCTACGAAAATGTTTGATGCTTGAATAAGTGTTGAAGTATTGCTGAAATAATTTCAAAAGCAAAATTATAAAAATGCTTTCGAATATATTTAATAGCAAAAAATTAGATTTAACGTGGGTGCATTTTAATATATTTGATATGACGTAGAGTTGAGCCTTCGAATGCAAGAGTGCCTAGGGCCTACGAAGGTCTTAAAACGGCCCTGCTAACACTAATGCAAAAATCTATGCATTAGGTGGCACGCGACACATAATAATAATAATTTATTTAATACAAACAGGTTTCCCCAATTACACGTGTTGTAATACATTTTTTATGACAAGCATAAACGACCATGCCCTCGGCAGGATTCCAACCCGCCATCCTTGCAGTGGGAGCTAGACACGTTAACCACCCCTCTACCAAGGCCGGCATAATATATGGGAAAAGGTTGGCCAACCATGGACTAGAGTATTATGGAGCTCCTCAGGGGCGTTTTTAAGACTTCGAACTACTAGGTGCAATTTTCTTAGGGAGCCCGTTTGTGCTGATCTGCTTTAAAGATTCGAATTTTCCTTTACAAATTTTTAATTTACGTATCTGATTGTATTTTATATAAAAATTACTTAGTGACAGCGATTCCGATGGCTATGAACACAAAGGCAAACTTATGAGTAAAATCCAACACACAGGTCTCGCCATCTGTGAGTTACTTTGGGGCCCGTCCGTCGATGTGTTTCACCGACGTTAAAAACGCCCCTGGAGGCGTAAGCTCTTATGGTTGAAAAGGAATTCCAGAGTAGGCACAAAAGCATCTAAAATTTTTAAAAATTAGTTTTTAAGAGCCTACTTTCAGTGAATCGCCCTTTAAGATGGCTGGTACTGCAGCGGAACTGCGCGATTTTAAAAAAATAAGCTTGCTTTGGCCATTGGAGATATCTTTGACAAGTTCTTAATTTTTCAATATTAGATACTTAAGTACTTATTCAGGAATTCATAAAAAGTAGGAAAAACCTGCTACGAGACAGGGGTCATCGTTGGTGATTCAACGATACTATAGACCAGGGATAGTGAACCTTCTATTGCCCGCGTGCCAATATTACTGAAATAGTAGAATCTTTTCCACCTTGCGTGCCAATTAAATTAAATTCGTGATCAAGACATGAGATTGAAATTTGTAACCATAAAACTAATGTTTAGAATAGTTAACTAAATAACACGAATGTTTTTGCGACACTAAATCAGTACGATGAATGCTTTGATTGGTTTTCGCCTTTCGTTGGCGTGCCAACCAAAATCGTCTCGCGTGCCACTTATGGCACGCGTGTCATAGGTTCGCCATCCCTGCTATAGACCAAATAACTTATATTTTTATAAAAGTTCTATTCTTAGAAAATATCTTTTTATAACATAATAACAGTGAATTACAACTGACGTCAGATTCTTTACAGCAGTAACAATCACTTCAGTATTCCAACGTTTTTATGACTATTAGAGAAAAAAAGTTATTCAATAAAAAGAATGTGGAAACCAGACGCGAATAAGTATGTACTACACCTGGTACACCTATGACACGGGTTCTTATAATACGGAATCGTTACAACACAAATTGCTTTTAAATACCAAAAAATATACAACGTGGAGTATGGCTCGCATTGACGCAATTTGGTCGGGCTTGAGATGCCAGATTGCTGGGCGAGGAATAGACGTGTCGGAAGGGCAGAGTGCTTATTTTATAAGTTTACATAACCGGCAACGGAACTATGTTTATATATATATATATATATATATATTGTATCAAAAGAAGGTTTGGGAATTTTGGGATTTGAGGACGGTACCTATAGAGGTATGAAACGCAACCCCTCTTACACTATCTAAAACCAGATTCGCATAAAACGAATTCACATTACACGACACTTTTTTCAGAACGCACCACCCATGTACATAATGGAAATCATCAGCGGTAATTCACTTACGGCAGATTATTTTGAAAGCTATACCAACAACGACGCCAGCTTTGTAGCAGAAATGGGCACCTCTTTTCCCTTACCTCGTTCAACGGCTAATGGGGCCGAATAATCCATCGGTTGGATCTCCGCCACGACGTTAACTCGACAATTATTTCACTTTTTACATAGAAAAGAGAAAAACGACGGCAAATTCTCTCCCGGAATATACAAAAACGAACGAAGGAACAATCAAACGGGTCGAAAGAGTAACGAACAGGAACAAAAATACCCAAACTTCGACGAAAAATGGACGAACGCGGGAACAGAAGACAAACGTAAAAACGTCAGAAAAAAACCGGCGAATCGGTACCAAATCCCAAGAGCATAACAATGAAGAGACACGACTGCCAATGTCACCGACAGGCGGGGAGCGAAATAAAGAAACGAGGGAACGAATGAATAAGAGTTACGAAGGGTGTCTTCGAAAAAAGAGAAAGAGAGAGAGAGACCTGTTGTGCCGCTTGGCCTATATTCCTCACGGAAGACGAGGGAGAGAGAATGACGCGAGAGGCGAAATAATAAAAAAAAGAAAGGGGCAACGTATCGTTTTTCGATACATGAGCTGCTAACATATGAGAGACAGGATTAAAAAGGTATCGGGAACGTTTTTCATTATTTTTTCCCTCCTCTCCCACGCCATTCACGAGCTGGCGTCCTTTTGTTGAACCGAGCCATCTTCCCAATTTCTGACAAATGCCCTATTTTGGGGATGAGGCGTACGCGTAATTCTGGTGGGAGAGGGAGATAGAGACGACGGGTCGGGTATTTTTATCGGAATATTCAAATGCCTCAAGTGGCAACTTCGGCGCCATTCAACGCGGGCTCTTCCATTTTTTTTTCGTTGAGCCACCCTTTCGTTCCGAACAAGAGCGCGAAGATTGTAAAAGTGTATTGACGGGATTTGTTCCACTCTCGGGTGATGCGAGATTGGAATAACGAGAGAAACCCTCGCCGGAGTTTTTTTTCCGTCCTAGAAATGAAACTCTGGTTTAGTGATAACATTTTTTTTAAAGAAAAAATTTTCGGATTAATAAACACGGCTCTTTTATGACGATGGTGAATATTTTTATTTTTCCTTTTGGGGATTTTTGGATTGCGGGTCGTTGATGAATATCGTCAGTAGATAATTAAGGAGAGAGATTAAATTCGATTCAGTAAAGCTTTTTAATTAATATCGTACGATAGGAATATTTTGCTATTATACATTAGAGGGCTACATCAGACCCGCGAGAGCAATTCATGCGCAGCTCGCGATGACGTTATGAAAGCGAGCCGTGAAATATGATACGGAAAATCTCTTGCCAGTTAGTAAAAAATTATTTCCGCAAACATTTTTCTAGTTATGCCGCTAATATTTTATTAATTATTGAAATTCAATAATAGCACCCTTATCATTTTCTCGAGAAACTGTTGATGTGAACCTTAATGTGGCTTGGAGAAGCATTTGCATATGCGAATGCGGCTCGTCTATTCACCCGTGACTGCTAATGCTCGTAAAAATGTTGACCATCCATGCTTTGCAAATATTGGCATAAATGGACGGTTTTTTTTTCCAATTACGGTAGTTTCTTGTCTAGTCTTGGTTTTGTTAAATCTGACAATAAGACTTCAAAAGTTAGGCAAAAAGTAAAGCACATTTAATTGGATAAAATTATCGTCGACTCGATTTCCTTTTTGCTTTCCGTTACTGCTTGTTTAAGTCTTTCTTTTATCGTCACATTTAATAAAAACCAAGACCGTGGTTCTATAACATCACGAGTTTACAGCTAAAGAGAATTTCTTTTAGCATTTTCTAACTTCGCCTCGTAGTTTAGGATTTTATTTTCCAACTGGGGTATCCTGGAGAGCGGTAACGAATAGACGAGCTGGAGTTTCTCACGACCAATCTCCTGTCACATTTAGCGGCGGTTTTCCGAGCATAAACGTAAACGTTTTCGCTTTGTCCGCCTTTCAGTCCGTTTGATGTGGCAGTTAGCCACCGTCTGTTCCCAGGATCCAGCTCGCCGCTGGGCACATTTCGACGCCGAAGAGCTGGATAGTGCTTTGGTATATTTCTTTGTGATTGGTTTCGTTTGGATAACGTCGGCTGACGTCTTAGATCCACCCTAACGAAATCTTTTGTGGCAATAAGATATATTTGTCGAAAAGCGATTTTTTTCTGAACCCCTTTGAAAGGGATTTCGTAAGCGGGAAGTAATGTTGATATGTTCCCTCTCTCTCTCTCTCTCTGCTTTATCCAAGTTGAAAAATTTCGAATGATTCGAATTAATAAAATTAGTCGTCCGTCAATTTAATTAATCTTATATTTATCGTTATAATATAAAACGCCGAATGGCAAGGGGAAAATAGCGGCGGTGAATAATATAAAAACCCGTCCGTACGTCCTTTTTTTTCGTGCACATTCTGTTGAAAAGGGCGGAAAACTAAGAAGACGAATTCCGGCAACGCAGGACGTAGAAGCGGCAACATTTCCAGCAAAATTTCGGGTAATTTATAATTTGCATATGATGTAAGTTAAAACCTAAGACGGACTTCGTAGCCTTCCGATTTCTATTTTTAAAAACGATTAGAAAATAGGATAGCGTTATATTTCTCGTTCACGCGAACATTCTGATCTGTTCTGACCATTTACGAATAAATCTTTACCGTGTTCGAGCGAAAGGTACCGAAGAATCCTTAAACTCTTATTGTTAGTCTCGACACGTCCGTTTCGTTTCGGTTAAACACTTCACGGTCTCTCTCGCCGTGTTATTTTCCAACTCTCCCGTCCATTCTTTTCCATTTGCCCCCTAGCAAGTTAGGTCTTATTTTTTTTACGCTTAAGCCTTGCCGGATCCACGGTATATATATATACATATATACACACACACACCCACACACACACACACACACACACACACATATATATATATATATATATATAAATATATATACACACATATATATACATATATATATATATAGCGAGAGAGAGGGGGGGGGGGAGAGAGAGATTTGTTTGCCCTATCTCGGACCGCCCCTAGGACGACGTCCCTTTCTGCAAACGCAGGCTCGTGATTTGCGAGCGGCGATCGCCCGCCCGGATCGGACCGCGGGCCGGCGTCCAACAGTCAGAACGAGGTGACCTCCGTGGAAATTATTTTTTACAACGGCCTCCGAAGGTAGAGGATGAGAGAGAGACCTCTTCCCTTTGGTTTATCGTCGCCCTGAAGTCGTCGTGAACGGGGAACGACGACTAGCATCCTACTGCTAGGCTCGGGACACGATCGATTTTACACAATCCCCCCCCCCCCCCCCCCCCCCCAGATGTCGCCCTCGTCCTCTCCTTACCGTTCCTCTCCGAAGCTGTCTTTTTTCGCTGTCGCACGTCTATTGTTGCTTAGATTCAATAAGGCTCGCAATGGATTTAATCGAATACCGAACACCTCCTTAATAGAAGACCCGCGTCCCTCGGTCCTATAAGGGAGGTTGAGGATTATTTTTAAAAACGTTAAACGCGTCCGGTACCACGGATCGCAACGTTCTTTAAGTAGTAGCTATCGTATAAATTTTTCGTCTGTGCCGTAATTTCAATGATGTAATGGGTTCGAAACTGTATTTTTTGCTTTGTAACGCATAGGTATCGCATCTACTTACACTCGCTATATTTTTTTCGAAAAGTATATATTGCGTGTATTACGCGAGAATTGAAAAAGAAAATTACATTTCGAAAATGCGATCGACATTGCGTGACGACGGAAGAAATGATAACGAAGAGAATAGGTAATGAAGAAAGTTTCCTTGACGAACGAAATCGCTTCTAATTGATCTCATCAAATGGAAAATTTATTAAAATTTTTCCCATTTGGCTTCTCAAAAACACGGGGTGCGCGTCTCATGCGGGAGGAGTGCGTGTGGAATTCGAATTAATACGGCAAATAATGTTAATATAGCCTATATAATCATTAAATTATTTTGTTTTTAGTCCTTTCGATGTGTTTTTAATGAGAAAAAATGTAAGATTCCTATATTTCCCATTTGATAACCCGTACGTATATGTAGATGTCAATGAAGGGGTTAAAAGTAGTTAGTTATACGAATATGTGAGGATGGTGTTTCTTTATAAAAATCACCAAGTCGCGTGCGATGAAAAGTTTAAACAAGTTCAAACAATACTAATTGTTAATTATTGTTGAAAATTTTGATTTTATTCAATAATAAATGCACACGCCTCAAATGAATGTTTTTAAATCCAAATCTATATTGTTATTAATTTTTTGTACTACGATTTATCATTTCATTCTTTAATTTTTACTTTCTCATATACGAAGTATATTGAGAAAGTATTGTTATCGCGAAAAACTTCGACCTCGAGATTTTTACGGAAATATACGTTTTAGGTGTCGCTGAATCCGAAAAAGTGGTTTTCGCAATGCCGTCTATCTGTGTTCTGTCTGTTCGCGACTCTAGAGCCTAAACGGTAAAGCGACAATGATTGAAATCTCGTACTTAGGCATTTTATCATGCAGAATAGAAGCTATGAAGAAATTGTTGAAATTGCACAATAATTAAGGGGTTCATTCTAAGCAATTTTAACAACAATTAAATTTTCTCAAAAACGGCTAAAACGATTTTGATAAAATTTCGTACAGTTACTTGAGTTTACGCCTGCAATAATACTACGCAGTTTGTATTTCTCAAAAAATTAATATAAGGCTAGTTTATTCTTGGGCAACTTTAAAAACAATTGGAATTTCTAAAAAAAACGGCCAATACGATTTTCATAAAATTTCATGTAGTTATTTAAGTTGATGTTTCTAATGATTCTACGTGGTTTATATTTTTCTAAAGATAACCAAACGACGCAGTATATGAGAAAGTTTGTACAATGTATATTGTACCGATTTTTTAATATCAATTTAATCGAACTAAAATCGTCTTTCGGCCATAATTTCAGAATCAGTGGTATATATGGTTCGTCGGCTGTCTCTATTAAATTACTATTACCAACAAGTATTAGAAATTTGAGATAAAATATTTCTCAAGGAAAATGATAGAAACGAAAACTGAGTGGATACCGGATATAGAACGGTAATACTGTTTAGTCCCTGGAAACGATCAGATCCGAGAACTCCTAAATTTCGTATTCCTGCGTTCCTGGGAGCCGAGAACAATTTCCTTTCGCATCCTGTTTGTACATGCCACCAGAATTATACGAGATGCGCCAAGCAATGACTACTGAAAAGGTATTTCAGACTTATTCATTTCGACATTTCAACTACACGCTGTTTCAGGTGCACATCCCCCGGAATAATTTAGCATTAGATCTATATCAACGTATTCTGTTCGATAATTTTTCATTTCCAATAAAATTTCAAACTTATACCTTCTGTCGCAGATTAACGATATAGATTTATACAGGTTTATATGAAATTGATTTTTGCTGGAAGGCAAATAGCTAACAAGAATATTTTGTGGAAAAATTTTTCACGGCAATATTTTTAACTTAACTACTGTTTTGCTAATGAATAACATCATCTAGTTACCGATTGATACACCTATAGGTGATAATTTATGGGAATTTTAAAAAAGATAACCATGTTTTCTACTTTTTCATAACGTCGTACATAGTTCGCAACCCCATTAATTCACAAGCAATTCGCAAGGAGGGATACAGCTAAGTACGCGACAAACATTGCCGCCTTCGCCTTATTTTTCGACGGCGAGATATTTTTCTCATAGAAATAAGCCGCTGAGTATAATCGCATTGTTGCTCATTCCTATGATCCCATCTTACGATCCCTTTTTCCATTTTAAAATTGCTTCGAACCCAATTTTCGTGGGAGTCTTCCGCAGACATTTCAATCAAGTCTTCCCTCATCTCCAGAGAGAGGGAAAAACGCGTTAGACATCCCAACAACGAGGTCGGCACGGGCTAATTTCACTTTAAAAAGGGATTCGATAACGGCGCCGAAAATGCGCATCCGTGCAGATAAAACGGGGGCGCGTTTTTTCCATAATATTTTCCCTTATCTCTTCCCCCCTCCTCCCCTTCTGAAAGCGACTCGACGTACCTTTAAAAAAAATGGGGGTTTGTGCTTATCCTCGGGTTAAAAACAACGCTGAACCATTGTGCATCTGAGGTCCTCGAGCGAGATAACGACCGACCTCCGTGCTCAGGAGCGGTGTATCGCACAATCTCTGATTGTTGATAGGGAGGACGATCCCGATTGGCTCTTCCGCCAGCCGCCATGTTTTTTCCGGAGTAACCTTCGTCGTTAGCGATGGAAAGGTGGATAGTTCTCCGCGTGAGGTCTGTCGCTTGGTTGTTGGCTCTACTCTTTCCTCGATGGCATCTGCGCTCTACAGCCCAGAGCCAACGTACACTTCCTGAGAGCTGTCGCGAATATCAGCAATAAATTCCGTAGTGGAGCTCATCCACACAAGCGCGCGCGCTAGCAAACTTTAATTTTTGATGGATTTAGTGCCACCGCGCCGGTGATCCTATCTCGATTAAACTCTCGAGTTAAGCGAATAAAATAGCGACGTGTCCACGTATCCGACGCGATTAAAACAAACCTTAAAACTGGAAACGATTCCCGAGCACCTCTTGCGTATAGATAAATATCAAATTTAAATTTTTAATGTAACAGACTGTCGGCTTCTTGTTTACCAGATACTGCATTAAAACTTTAATTATTCCCCAACAGATTTACAATATAGATAAAAATCTATGATCTTCATTTATGCCAATATATGTCGACATTTTTCTGCTTCATCGTTTCCAATTCCTTTTATGTAATTTCCGAAGCTATTAAAAATGTCTGTATTGGATTACCTCGAGGTATGGTGACTTTTTCTCAACTTATTCGATTGAATTACGATATGGTATGAAGTTACTAAATGGCTACTGATTTATAAATGAGTCGAATATAATTATCGAACCATGAACGATGACTTAACTAATTGGATGGCTTTGAAACCGAGTATATCCAACGTTACGGACGGTCTCTGGCCACAGCGGCATTACATTCAGGAGTTCAAGGACGCGATTCCTAGGGTTCCGCGGGCCATTGGTCTCCGCACTAGAAAGGCCGCGCTAGGGAATGGAGAAGACGCCCGCTATATAATTCAGGACGAGAAGACGACCCTCGCCAAACGACCCGAGGCAAGAGCCGTCTACATCTTACCCATATATCCCCCTTCTATCCATTTCCGAATACCCCTTTTACTCCTCCGCCCAACGTCATCAGCCCTCTCCCCATCCAACATCCTCTTCCAACTTCCCCCTCCAACTTTTTTCTTCCAACTTCCAATTTCGACCTTCAGAGTCCCCTTCCGACCTTCAGTTTTCCGACTTTATCTCACGATTTCTCCCTTCAACTTTTTCCTTCCAATTTCCCCCCTTACGACTCCAACCTCCGGATTCTCCTTCTAAATAACCCTTAAACCTTAACTTCCCCGCCAAATTTCTACCACTCCGGTTCCTTTATCCTCGCATATCTTCCTAAATATCGCATCCATTTCCTTCCAACGTCTCCTTCCGTCTCAGCACCTTCCGTTCCTTCGTTCCACTCCTCCGCGCTCCTTCCTACCGTTCCGCTTCGAATCGTTTTCCAAACATCCTCGTCGGCAAGAGTGATTGATGAAGATGGAAGGAAAAGGAGGGCGGCGAGAGAGGAGAGGTAATTGAAAAGTAAAGAAGGCGGCGAGAGAGGGTCGAAAGGAGAGAGAGAGAGAGTCTGGAAGGAAAGGTAGGACGAAACGAAGTAAGAGTACGAGCCGGAAAAGGGCGCGCGTTGATAAGCGCGCGGCGAAAGAGGTGGTAAAGAAGAAGGGGGGAAGAGAATGAGTGGAAGGGAGAGGCGGAAGCGAAAGGGAAGCTAAAAAGTGGGGCAATAAAACGGATTAAGGAAAGGGAGGACGGCGAGGAAGAAGGAAGTCGGAAGGTAGTAAAGTAGAGTAAAGGGGAAAGAGAGTGGGGTTAAAGAGGGAAGACCAAGCAGAGACGAAATGGAATGAACGTAAAAAAAATCTGATGTGGCCAACGCGTGAATTTCTCCATATCTGGGGTATAGATATTTAAATTCTTTTTATGAATAGCATTATATGAGGCAAAATTATTATTTCGTATCGTAAAAGTATACAGTCGTCCTTATTGCCGTAAATTACGTAAATTTTGAATATGTTTACATAATCCACCGCTACATGGTGGTGGCGCTGTACACTGCAAATTAAGAAAAAGCAAAATATCTCCGAAATGGATGGTTCTACGAAAATTTGTTTCAAACTAAACTTGGAAGAAATATTATTCTGTACAACTTTGGTCCTCACGAAGATTACCAATAACGATGTTTTTAAGGAGAAAACCGAAAAATCGGTTATTTATAAATAACTCCTAAACAATAACTACAATAGAAAATTGTTTCAAATGAAAGTTGTAGGAAATTACATTCTCTATAACTTTTGTTTAGAATTGTAAATACAATAATGATATTTTAACCAAGAAATATCGCAAAAACCGAATCGGGTTTCGAATAAACCTCGACTTCCGGTTACCCGTTATTGTCGAAAAACTAATCAGTTCTTTATGCTAATATTAAAGTGTTATATATGAAGTTTGGTAACGATATGGCACGTACTTTTTGAGTTAGAGCGCCCACACTAACATACACACACACACACACACAGACATCATTCCGAAAATAGTCTAAACGTGTTCTAGGGACCTCAAAACATGTATTTCCGTTGAAATCCCGAAGTCGATTTTTTTCATGAAAACAATACTTTCCCATTACTATGTATGGAGAAAGTAAAAATCTGATGTGGCTAACACTAGAATTTCTCCATATTTGGGGTATAGATATTTAAATTATTATGAATCGCATTATGAGGCAAAATTATTATTTCGTATGGTAAAAGAATACAGTGTTCCTTATTGCCGTAAATTATATTTTGAATGTTTCAGAATTCACCGCTACATGGTGGTGGCGCTGTATACAGGAAATTACGAATAAGTTAAATATCTCCGAAGTGGATGGTTCTACGAAAATTTGTTTCAAACAAAACCTGGAAGAAATATTATTCTCTACAACTTTGGTCCTCACAAAGATTACCAATAACGACGTTTTTTAACGAGATATTTGACGGAAACTGAAAAAACCGATTACTTATAAATAATACCTAAACAATAACTGCTATGAAAAATTGTTTGAAATAAAAGTTGTGGGAAATTACATTCTCTATAACATTTGTATAGAATTGTATACACAATAATGATGTTTTAACGGAGAAATATCGCAAAAACCGAATCGGGTTTCGAATAAACCTCCACTTCCGGTTAACCGTTATTGTCCAAAAACTAATCAGTACTTTGTGCTCATGCTAAAGTATTATATATGAAGTTTGGTAACGATATTGCAAGTACCTTTAGAGTTAGAGCGCCCACAATCACATACACACGCACACACAGACATTCCGAAAATAGTTTAAACGTGTTCTAGGGACCTCAAAACGTGTATTTCCGTAGAAATCTCGAGGTCGATTTTTCTCATGAAGACAATACTTTCCCATTACTACTACGTGTGGAGAAAGTAAAAAAGAGAGATAAAAGAAGCTAAACATTACGTAGAGAGACGAGCGGGAAGGAGGAATGAAAAAAATGGAATAAAGGAAGGGAAGAAAGAGAGATAAACAGCGCTAACGAGAAATGTTTGGAAATAAGAGATCGATGAGAAATAGAACAGCGAAAGAGCGAGGGAAGAAATGCAGAGAAAATTACATAAGACGCTTTTTAATTTTTTTCAAAACAACTATCGTAGATAAATGCCTATTATTCTGTCCTGCCAAAAAGCAACAAAATTTTAAGAATAAGAAACTCGGTAGATATTTAAAAATAAACTCCCGCGGAATCGAACCCCGGTACTTGGAATTTGAAATCCGATTTCAACCCTGCGCGGTTCCCTGCAAAATTCATCTTTTCTTTTCATCGTGAATTCTTCTCAAGTTTTTAGCGAAGTTTTTACCAAGTATAGCTATCATATAGATCAGGCTTTCTCAAACTGGGGTACCCGTACCCCTGGGGGTACTTTTAAAGGCGCTAGGGGGAACTTGAGAAAATTTACATAATGGCTGATATTATGACACTGGGCACTACAAATCAGCTTTTTTCACTTTGATGTTGTTATAAAACAGAGGTGTCTAACACCATCGCCACTTGTGGCGAATCGACCATTTATATGTGTCCAATTGATGCTCACAGTCTACTGTCTATTAACTATTTTTTATTAGTTTATTAAATCACATAGTACTAAATGTGTGTACATTTTACCTTTCGCCTTTTCGCAATACAATACAAAATATTATTTTTATAAATAGAATTTTACACAAATATACGGTTACAGCGTTGCAAAATAATGAATTGCACCTTCTCACGCCCGGCCACCGCTGCTACGTTCTACAGAGCCAACAATACGACGGCCGATAGTTAAGGCAACGTCCCCTTGTTTGGCCTGAAACTACCGCACACAGTATACATCAGTGGCTACACTGCAGCGAATTGTAACATTACCGTGTGTTGTATAAACTGTGCTAGAAAATTATGAACTGACGAGAAAAGGCGGCATAATGCAGGAAGTTCGAAATTTACAGCTAAGTCATCTCGTCGAATACATATCGTACAAGATATGGCGCGAAATATTGACGCCCAACTACATATGTGCTCAGTTAAAGAACTGAACGTCTTTTTCGATAGCCTTGGATGGGTCAACTAACATTAACGACACTGCACAAGTCGAATTTTGGATTCGTTTTTTGTCAGAAGCTTTGGAAATTCATGAATAAATTCTCGCAATTTGTGATCTGAGAAACCGCACTCGTGATGTCGATATTTTTGAAGTTTTCAATAATGTTGTGAGAAAATTTGAATTAAATTTGGAGAAATTGGTTTCAGCAACGACGGATAGAGTACCTACGATGGTTGAACACAAGTCTGGATTTATCAGCGTTCTGAAGCGGCATCTGAAAGAGCCTTAATAACAATGCTTTCAGCTCGTTTCACTGCTTTTTGCACAGAGAAAATCTTTGTGCTCAAATGGCGGAGAAAGACATTTTGATCGATAATTTGTAGTTATTTAATGAAGTGGCAAACGCTGGTTTTAAAGATGTCGTGTACTTTTCAAATGTCCAGTGACTGAGTCGTGGAAAGGTCTTGGAACGATTTACTGCCTTTGCAACACCAATCCGAAACTTCCTTGTGAAGAAAAAAAAGATAACTCTGCGGTCGAGGATGAACAGTTGCAATGTGACTAGGGTTTCCAACTGTAAGACCTTCATGACCCGGAGATTTTAGTCTGAAACCCAGAGATTTTGGAGTAAACTCTGTTTTCTTCGCTTTTTACGGGTTTTCTGTTATTCACGAGTTCTTAATTAAAAAGTACTGTAGATTATATCAACACATTTACGTTTATCAATTGAAATATTATATACTAGCAGAATTTCCCGTTGAATTTCAACGGATTTAGTGAAGCTACTACAGCACAACATACAAACTCTTTAAAATACCTATATAGTAGATACTTTTTAAATTACAATTAGCTTTTCTTAACAATTAATCATATTTGCTTGTAACAATCCGTTTCCGAGCCTATTGAATTCAAATATAACGATAATCGTTTTCTGACTGATATCGCTGCTCACATGAACGAATTTAACCTTAAACTTCGGGGAAACAGGAAGCTGATTTATAATTTTGCACATTATGTACGAGAATTTATGTCATAACTGAAACTTTTTGTGTAACATATAGAGTTCAAGATTTCACGCACTTTCCGAACATGGAGCAACATGCAGGAAAGCCTGATTTTGAACGTCAGCGCTACGTGGATTGGTTGCAGAATCTGCTACAAAAATTTTCCCAGCACTTTTCAGATTTTGAAAAGTACAGGAAGATCCACATCACTTTGACATCCAGAATTCTCCTCTTATCTCAAGAGCTCGGAAGTTTATTTTCTTTGGATAGGCGCATTTTCGAGACGGATATGCTCAGTGGTGTGCTGCAGCCGGCTCCGTCAGACTCGCAGGAACCGTTTGTAAAAAATGTTTGATACTCGGTGAGCCGGTTGATGAGATAAGCATTCCACATTATCCGGAGGTTAGCGACGCATCACGGTCTAATAATAATGAGACGCCAAAAGTTTAAGGGTGCTTTCTAGATCGTGTTAAGTATCAAATTATTATCTGAAAGACGCCAAACATGGACTATGCTTATTCGAAGCCACCACCCTTGATATATTAGTCATTAATGATATTTAAACATTTAATTTTTATTTACAATATTATCTTGTTATTTTAAATTGATTCTAATTCCAGCAAAGATTAGATAACGCAATCTCAGAGCCGCAAAAAAAAAGTTTAATAATAATATGCTTGATGGGATGCCTAACTGTCAGGGGCGGTGATAATATCAATCCTGTTGTCATATATTTGGCAGCACACCCCTGGATATGCTTTTTCTGCAAAGTCAGAGTATCCATAATTTTAAATATGATTCGATTACTATTATGTGGACTAGTATTTTGAAAGAAAACGAGTTCGTAGTTCTCAATATAGTCATTCCAAAACTGTTTTCTATGTTCGGATCAACTTTGCTCTGTGAACCAACTTTTATCGCAGTAACGTTGACGAAATCAAGGTAGAGGTCTCAGATTCTGGATGAAAATTTGGAGGTGGAGTTGATATGCACACTTAGTGAGGATTTTATGACAAATTTCAGTGCGCTACTTATACAAATGAACTATCAAACATCACATTAAAATTTATTGTTTGAATTTAATGATTTATTTGACTAATGAATAATTTAAATCATTATTGTGTGTCACTGTAACCTTGTATTTGTATAGTCCTATTTTTAATAATAGTACTAAAGAATAAAATAATAACTTTGTTAAATTAAGTTATTATTATTATTTTCTTTGTTAATATGAGTATCAATTACCACAAATGTCAGCCAAATTCCTTGGATTTTATTTTAATAATAATATTTTGTATTATGTGGCGAAAAGGCTGATCCGTTCGCCACAAGTGTGGAGAACCTGAAAATTCTGCTGGACACCTCTGTTACAGAATATGATTTACAATAAATGTCTTCACTATGTGTGCACATAAACAATACAGTATATTTTGTCTCTAAAAACATTAAATGCATACATAACAGTAAACTCCAGCCTTATTAGTGAGGGCAGCGCCTTAAGTATTTTGTTTGCTTCCGTTGTCCAAGGGAAAATTCATGTGTTACGGATTAAGTCACAAAACCAGGTAAAATCAAATTGGCGAATCTGAAATACATACAAATCTCTATTCCTCAGTTTGGATTTGTCCGATATAAAGGAACATTTGGAATAAATCACGGAACAATTACGGTAATATTTTTTAGAAACGGACGATTCTTAAAATTGGGTGCGCAATTCCGATTCCACATTTAACGGGAAAAGAACAAGAAAGCCTCACGTACATTTCTACTGACGATGACTTGAAAATTAAATTCTCGAAGGTACCTTTGATTGATTTTTGGGAAAAATCATCAAACGAGAATGGGGAGGTGGCTAAAAGAGCAATCAAAATATTCATTCCTTTCCTCCACATTGTGCATGTGCGAATTTGGATTTTCTGAGTTTAATTAAGACTGGAAATCGTCAGAAATTGCATGTTGAATCTTACTTACGATTGAGGTTTTCTTCAATGTAGTCAGTGATTGATTCTTTATGTCATGGAAAAGAGGCACATTCATCTCAATAAGCGTAATTTATTATATCAACTCATTCGTTTTAAAACAAGTCTATTTTTTGTAATACTAGTGGTATTCTTTTACAAGGGGGTACTGCAACTGATTGATTGAGTTCTAAGGGGTACGCGGCCAAAAAAGTTTGGGAAACACTGAATTATAGATCAACCTATCATGAAACTTTGTCTTCTCCAGCTTGCAGGGTTTCAGAGATGCTTTCTACAGAGATGAACGGAGATAAATCCGAATACATAAGTGGTTCTTTTTCAGAAAAAACCGCTAGAAACAAATGAAGACTAAAAGATTAATGTATAAGTGAAAGGAGGAGAGTTAAAGAGGTAAACACGAAGGAAGCAGAGAGCAGAAAAGGAAAAATGGTACGGGGAAGGAACGGTAATGTTGGCCTGAAAAAGTAAACTCCATTTGTTAAAAGGAATAGTGAGAGTAGCCCATCGCTTACTGGATCTAAAACGCTCAAATATGTGGAGCATAACAGTAAACTACCATTAGACTAACATAGTTAAGAAACATATAGCCCTGATTTGATTGATGCTGATATGAAAAAAATATTCTTGCAGCGGAAAATCCTAAACATTAATATCCTAGACAAAACAAGTGAGTGAGAGAGAGAGAGAGAGAGGGACAACAATGGAGAAAATGAAACGAACAGAGAAGATAAGAACGAAGGAGAATCGAAGGAGATGATATATGGAGGAAAAGAAAAGGAGATGAGAAAGAATGAGATATGCAGAAGACAAGTTAGACTATAGAAAGAAAGGGGAAAGATACTGGAATCAAAAAGGAAAAGTGACAGGTAATTATATAAGCTGTCACCGGATGGTTTATATGTTTTCCTCCGGGGCATCTCTTAGTGGTACATCAACAAATGTCTCCAACCGTGTAAATCGTTGGAACGGAAGAAAGAGGGTACGGAAAATAAGTAAGGGTATGCAGGATGACTGAAAGAATCCTAAGGAATCGTTAAAAAATCGAAAAATATTTTGTTATACATCTAATATGCGCTTGATGCTATGCTGTTAGGAGAAATTGGAAGATTTGTTTCGATGTATTTTGTATTTGGATGAAAATTGTTTTCGTGAATGCTAAATAATAGATTTAGATTTTTGTATATTTTGAGTCTACTTTTACGAAATTCCGTAGTATTTATCCATCTTTATATATCATCCTAATTTACGCTTAAAATTTCTCTTTCATGCCCATTCTTGATTATTCTTTGATCAGGCATTATCCGATCGCCAGAATACGGAATTATTGCACTAAATGACGTTGGAGAGAAATTATTAAAGAAAACGAGTTTTTTAAAAGCTTTATCACTATCTGTCTTCAAAATAGAAGTACAGATGAATCAAAATCAATTTTTTCACAGTACCTACTCATAAAAAAGGTTGGGAAAACCAGATGCGTATTTCGGCTGCAAAGCAGCCGACATCAGTGGAGATTCATCGACGGTCGATTCCAATAAAGAACCTTAAAATCGTATCAGAAACAAGCATCTGATTGTCTCAGCCTTTTTATGGAAATTGGAGGGTATAGTTTGTCAACATTAACCATCTTATTAAAAATTAAAAGTATTATGCTAAATTCTTTAGCGCAACAGAATGTGAGCAATACGATAAAGACAAGAGAATTATCGAGCTCGCCTTATGACTGTAAATAAATTCCCGAATAACCACTTCGAAAATGTAGCACTTGTCTAAGGTACATCCAGTTATGGCTATTGGAGATACCTGAGGCAAACACTTAATTTTTCAAGTGCTTTTTCTGGAACATATCCCTCACGTTTCACCAACGATCCTGAATGCACTCTTTCATAACCAGTGGAATCTAATACGTAGTATACAATCCGAGCACTATGTTACTCGATTTTTTTCTTGCTCGCAGATGTAATATCTTCCGGTCGGTATTCTCGTACCTCGACTTTAATTTCTATTACTCTTAACTATATTTGCCGTCCATTAAAAGTCCGAGTTAACGAGGTTCGACTGATTGGCCTCTCTCGTAAAGAGAGGCTGTCTTTTTCGCGGTGGATGAGCTTGGGAGACGTGAGGTAGCCGAGCGGAAACAATGCGAGGCTCTCTCTCATTCCGGGATTGGCCGTAGACGGAGAGCTACAAAAAACCGTGTCCCAGGCAATTATCTCTTAGGTTACGATGTCCCCAGTGTCGGAGGAAAAAAATACGCCGAACTAAGGTATTAATGACCGTGAGACATAAGAAATGTCTTGGTTATAGAAAAAAAGGAAAGGAAACGCTAAAAAAAAAGTATATTTGGAATTGATTGGCTACAATAACAAACGAAGCTATGAAAATATATGTTTAGAAAAATGGAGAGAAAGAAGTTAAAGAAGAAATCACACGTAAAACGTCATGGACTTTCACCCCGATCTCTCGATTCCAACCAGTTTTTTTTAGTTACTACTATTTCTCCTGACTTTGTTGCCAAAGCATGTAATCCCCCGCCCCATAACCATGCAATGTTTCATCCCGGAATTCCTCTTTCCAAAGCTCCCATTCCTTACACTCCATAATACGCGAATACATCGCAAAAGTCTCTACGTATCTCTATATCCCAATGACCAAACGACACTAGTTTGATATTTGGGATATAGAGATACTAATTGAGTAAATATACGTACTCCCCCTAGGATAGCCAGATGACCTCAACATGTTAGGTGGAAGGAGCGAAGCGAATATCAACGTAAATATTAATCCTCAATGTCAATCGAATACACGCCCGGTCTTACCTTTCATTTTTCACCAGACAGATATCCCAAAAACCGGTGAATCCGTTCCAAAACCTGAAATCTATCAACCCAACTTAAATGAAGGTAATTGTTGTAAACGCTATTCTTATGGTAAAAAAAAACATTACTTATCTTTTGTGAAAGTCATGAGCGCTCACTAGATGCCGGACAATCTCGAACTACCTAATTACCAAGCAATACTTACGTTTCGCGCGATTGTCATCTGCGATTCTAGCCTGTAACAACAACAATTAATTTATAACTAATTAGTAATGAAATAGATACAGACGAGATATGTTATTATTCCAACGCTGACTGGAGGCTAAATAGTTTAGGAAAAAATTCGAGTTACAGCATAAGTTACTCAGTAGGAGATAACATCTTCATAAAGTTATCAATACTCGAGTATATAATTCTAGCGGATAGCATGAATCTCTGCGAAAGAATTCCAAATTACAGGAAAGCCTATATATATATACACACACACGCACATATATATATATATATATATATATATATATATAACTGAAACAAATACGATTCACAAAATAAATTCGTGTGTGGTATAGTTTCATAGAACTCAAACTCGGCACGAAGGAATACTCATGGAAAATATCTGCACGTATTGAATGAAAATTCGATAATCGATCGTATCGTATCCACCCCTAATGCGTGTTTAATTTTACTCTAAAGCGTAGAGATTCGTAAGGTAAGGAAAACCTTATTTTTTTACACAAAATATAAGGATAAGTAAAGAAAAATGGAAGACCGTGTTCCAAGTTGAAATCGAAGGGATTTTCGAGACACCTGCAGAGTTCGACGAAAGTTTGGCGTAGAAAAGTAGGCGTAACCATCACGAGCGTTCGGAAAGAATGGGACATTAAAACCGAATGCGTATTCGGGGGAAAGTGTTCAGATACGGGAAAAGTACGCGAGAAATGGGCGTGAGCGCAGAATGATTAATTTCCGCCGAGTTCATCGACAAAAGGGTTTCTTTTTTTTCCTGCGGTGAGAAGAGATCTTTCGGATAATAAAGTTCGGAACGGCGAGAAGAGGAGAAGTAAGTGTGGTACACTGACGCAGACACCTCAGTCCAGAACATGGAGAGGGCGTGAATATCACGCGAGGATCGTAAGTACACGTCAGAGGTTGAAAGTGGCATGCATTAAACCGTGCAGAGATAACGCCAGGAACTATATGTGAGCGATCAAAGGACCTGCAAACAAAAGTAGGCTACTGGAAATGAATAACGATAAATTGGAAAAGAAAGACATGGGATAGTTCAACCATAATTTTTTAAGAATACTTTTTAAGAATTTGCGGTCTTCATTAAACTGCAAGGTTTAGTTATAAGTTAAGACGCTAGGAATGCCTCGGTCTAAATCAGGGACCACGAAACATTTTACTAAAAGGACCACATGGGGCCTTATATATTAATTTGTGGGCCACATAATGACTGTGTAAACTTTTAGGATATTTGTATTGTGCAATGTGCCACCTATATTAAAAGTATACTGCATCAACGTTCTCGAAAAATATTGTTAAATTTTTATACATTAAATCTAACGCATAAAAATATATGAATGTGCATATCTTAGAAGTTGATGTACGGCCATAATTTAGGCCATGATTTAGGAACCCCCGTTCTAAATCATAGCATGTGGACAAGCGAGTTTATCACATTTCAAAGGATCAAAATCAGCACGGAGTTTTTCAACTTCAACTAAATTCTATTTATACTATTATTACCGCTGGTACTATCCTTTGAAATCTGATAAATTCGCTTGTCCACATGCTATGATTTAGAACAGGGGTTCCTAAATCATGGCCTAAATTATGGCCGTACATCAACTTCTAAGATATGCACATTCATATATTTTTATGCATTAGATTTAATTTATGAAAATTTATACTATTCACACCTATACTGTTCGATTTTAGACGAGAAAAAACCATAGAAAAGGGCAGAGATTGGCGGAAAGTGGAGACTGGAGGACATGTCCCGAACGCAACAATGCAACGCATCCAAAATTTTTCTTTATTGCTTTTCCTGAAATCGAACATGGAATTAGGCCCTGGCACTGCTTAATTATAACTCGATCTGGTGAGGGTTGATGACGAACCAAGCGAAATCGAGCGCCGGAGTATTGAATGCGATTGCGTGACTCGCCCGTGTTTTTCAGACTGGTATTCGTCATCGGCTCTAGCACATCTCCATAGTGACGTCATCGAGCGTGGGTGCCCGGTCCTTTATTATGTGTATCTGGTTACGAATGCGTGTCTAGCACCCATCAAATGCATGCCGTTCGCCGCTAATGACGGATGGAGCTCAAACATGAGGGAACATTGCAGAGAGAGAGGGAAAAGAACAATGAATTTTTTACTTTTTTCTACCAACAAAGATTCGACGTTAATCGATATATGTAAACTGCAGCAAGCGAGAAAATGAGGCCGTATACGGACACGCTGCACCGTTAATCATTAATTAGCAACGCTTATAAAATTTGGTGCGCTTTATCTCGAACTATCAGGGACAAAGCGACTAATAACAATAAAATTTATTCGACCCAGGATATGTTGGATACATGTATAGGAAAAGTGAGTAATATAATAATGAATATCATAAAATACAGACAAAAAGTCATTTGGTCATTACATATATATATATATATATATACATAAAATATAAAGTTAAATGATATGAAATCGTTTGGTATTAAAATACCAAATAATATAAACTATTTCCAAACAAAATCGAAGAACTGTGTAGATATTCGTAAACAGAATAGAAACATTTGACAAACATATAACTTCTCAGGACTGTTTTAAGAGCTATAATATTTTTATAACTTTAATTTCCTTCGGTAGTTTGTTGTATGGGTGTTATTAAGTACTGTGAAGTGTTTTTGAATAAACTTTCTGAGTGTATATAAATTCTCGTTTAACAGATAATTATCGAGCTCGTCATATGACCGAAAAAAATTCAAGAAAAAGCGCTTAAAAATTAAAAGATTAAAAAGTATTTCTTTAACCTTTTGATTTTTAAATACTTGCTCTTGAATAAATCCTAGTGTCATTACAACATCTTGTCGAGAATTTGTGAAAATCATTACGAATATAAAAATAGGCACAGTGCTGAATAAAATTAGTTACTTTCCATTTTGCATAATTATTAATAAGTTGAACTCATTTTAAACATTCATTTTCCGCAAAAATTAAGGAGCAATTTTCTAACGTCAAAGCTAATTTACCCGAAAATATCGTATTTTACGAATAATCTACTTATGTTAGTTGATTTCAAGCTTCTACGTGCAAAATTTTTGTAGCGATGTATATATTAGGTTAAATTTTAATTCGTTTATCCCATATCATAGGAAAATAATCTCTAGGCGGCGTATCTTTAAAGCAATCTAGCTACCCGTTACATTCAAAATTCATGCAGCTAATGGTTTCGTTGAAATTCAGATGTATGTAAATTGGTATAAATGGACTGGATGATTTTATTAGCCTACCCTTACGAAACAAAACGCCATACAAATAGAGGAAGTTTTGAATGTAGTTAGAATAATAGGCTCCTCAAGAGAATATTTCGCAAGAATGGTTAGAGGGATAAAGACGAGGGGAATATAGCGTTACGCAGACCAGATGCGCCCGTCATCCATTCGTGGTTAAAATGGAGAAACTAACCAGTTGTTTGAACGTAGAATATATTTTTGTAAATACAAGAAAGATTTACTGGTAAAGGTTGATTCAAAGGGGATTTTTTTAGAGGAAGCTTATATGAAGAAGGAATAAATAAACTGAAACGACGATAGTAAAAAAATTAGTAATTTTGAAGATTTGGCAAATTGTTGAATAAGACCTCATCTTCAAATCTACTGATAAAATATGGTTTTTTGCATTTTTTTAATTGTATGCCATTAAATGGAGTAAATTTTCTAAAGTAACCACCTTAAAAAACTGTGGCCACTTCAGTAGCAGAAAGAGATGTGTCGAAATATAAGAGGGATGTCCAGGAGTAAACCCGTTCGATCAAGCGCTAACATTATTTATGTATTTTGGAATAAGACAAAATGAAAGCTATATGTGTGTGTGTGTTTGTGTGTGTGTATACAAGCTCTTCAAGAGTTGGATCAGCAACTACCTTTAGAATAAAAAATTGAATTAACTAAAAGTTTTCCTCTTTGCGTAAGCGAGTATACAAGAAAGACTGAATTTCTTTCGCATTCCTTTTAATATGCTGACGGGAAAAATGTTTTTGATGAGTAAACCGCAACATATATTCAAGTATAAATTGGCAAAGATAGAGGGTGAACTTCAGAAAAGCTGGAACGGTAATATTATGCGCAGAATTAATAAAGAGAAGCCAAGAAATTGCGCATGTTGAATGTAATTTGCTCCGTTGGATATTTCTTATTTAAGTATGCGATGATCCAAAGAATAATCAAGTTTGGGAACTTTCGAGATTTGCATAATCATTAAAATTCTCCCCGCAAAACCGCGGGAATTTTAATAAATACAACGTAGGACGCTAAAGAATTAAAGAATGAATCCGGATTTTGCAGTAAAAATATAAGGCAAAACCGGGTGACGCGCCGCACTTTTTGAAAATCCGTTATAAATCGACACAAATTTAAAGGCTTAAAAAACCTGTATGTGTATATAAAAGAGTGGTCCTTGAACTGCACATTTCGACTAGAAAAATAATTTTAAAAAATTATTTAGATGGCATTTACTGTGAAAGAAAAGTTAGCAGACAGGGTGAGTTGCCGCATTGCCGGGTGGCATGCCGCACCCTTGAGAGAGTTGCCGCGCACGTAAAAAATCGAAATGCCTTTCATTTTTGTGATAATAAAATAAATTTTAGAATAGAATTTGAAAAAAAGAATAAAATGGTTTGTGAGAGTAGTATTAACTGTTGAAAATTATTTATTGAACACATTTTCAAAGGGAAAATTCAAAAACAGACAAGGCACTTAAACAATTTGAAAGTGTAATTACAGAACTATGTGATTGGCCTCAACAATAAAAAAAAGGATTTAATATTATCCTAATCTTCAGTTTCAAAATTAAGAAATTTTTCAGAAATCCTTTAGGTCTAAAAATTACAACTTCAAAAATTTGGCAAAAGGTAAACAAAAAAGTTTCATTGTCCTCTTGATAATACAGAAATACAATTATTTAATGAGAAAACAAATGAAAATAGAAAATAACATAAATGAGAAGAATAAATTAGCAGTTTTCTGATTTTCATGCCGTACTTTGGTTCTCCCACAGTTGCCACACAATTCACCATAAATTGTGCAAGTTTCATGGAGCCAATATTTACAAACTTTACACATAATCCAGTCTGCTTTGCTTCCTGTCACATAATAATTCTCCCAACATTCGAGACATTTGTTGCTATCAATACTATTGGGTGCGAGTAGCTGATAAGCTTCCACTTGTGTTGTAATGGCGGACTTTGAACGAAGAAGCATCAGCACAGCGACTATTTTCGTTTAAAATAATTAGCTACAGTAAAACTTTGAAAGAAGTAGTTTAGAAAACGATAAAGCAACTATGAATAAAAAGTTTCATGATAAAATTTGTGCACGTACCTAACAAAAACAAGAGCCACGACTAAAAAACACAACGGAGTTTGACCACGTGTCATCACAATACTGTTCTTCACTCAACGGAGCTGATGCCATGGTCAGTGGAGCCATATAGCTTCATACTTAAAAACTACAGCTAGTGCGGCAACTGTCCCGGTGCGTCGCGTCACCCGGTTTTGCCTTATACATGAACCAAATCATTTCCGTAGAAACGAGAATTTTGAGACTCGTATTAGAATCGCGTTATGGCGTTCATGTAGTATTGCAAAATAGGCAAAACAACAATTCTCCATCAAAAATCCAAGATTAAAGAAAAATCTGTTTAGGTAGATGACTAAAATTTACATAAATGAAATTTAGGGGATAGCGTACAAAGGAATACGTGTAAAAATAAGAGAGGTATATTTACCACAACTTACCTATGTTTTGTAAGGTTTGATGACGCTTATAAAAAATCAGTACAACATACATTGTACAAACTATCTCTTATATACTAATGCGTCGTTTAGTTGTCTTTATAAAATGAAAATCGTATCAGCCGTTTTTGAGAAAATCGAATTGTTGTTAAAGTTGCCTAGAATAAACTAGCCTTATATTCATTTTTTGAGAAATATGAACTACCCAGTATTATTGATGACGTAAACTTAAGTAACTGTATGAAATTTGATCAAAATCGTTAGAGCCGTTTTTGAGAAAATCGAATTGTTGTTTAAAATGGGTAGAATAAACTACTCTTAATTATTGAGCAATGTCAACCATTTCTACATATACTCTGCTCAGTATGATAAAATGCCTAAGTACGAGATTTCGTTCATTTTTGCTGTACCGTTTAGGCTCCAGATCCAGTAACAGACAGACGGCATTGCAAAAACCATTTTTTCGGATTCAGCGACAACTAAAACGTATATTTCCGTAAAAATCTCGAGGTCGAATTTTTTCGCGATAAAAATACTTTCTCGATACTTCATATGACAAAGTAAAATGGGAAAGGCTTGGCGAAGACAACATTTATTCCATAATTTCTTTTGTTTACTGATTCAGCAGTAAAGTAAATCATTTTCTGTAGAAAAATGGGTAGCGTGTTATTTCCGTTTATGTTTTCTTTCAGTTTCAACGATGTTCGGAGTTTATCAGACGTCAGGACTCATGGGCAAAATAAACATTGTATTCCTAAAATTCAAAGAAACACATTTATCATGACGGCTTTGCACATCTCTGAAAATAAGATACCTTTACAGCTGAATACCCAATCAAGAGAAGTTATAACTGGTGTTACCTCGCCAGAAATGTTTCTCTAACTTTAAAAATACCACGTCTATTTTTCCTTCTGGGGAACCATATATATTAAACTCTCTTAGTAACGCAGATGACCGAAAATAGCGTTAAGTTTTTAAAAAATAAGTAACAGAGTCGGATGTAAAAAATTTCGGTATTTTAAATTTAATTATTTTCCGACGTAAACTGGATTTGAAAAAATATATTTTCTCAATTCGCAAAATCTACACAGCCTATTTTCTCCTTTTCTTAAATCGCTCGATGGCATGCACCTTTCGAGATTTTTCCCGACAAAATTTTCGAACCATACAAATCAAGAACATCAGCATGGAGTGAAATACCTCGATAATGCGCCTCTCTCGTGAAAAGGATCTTTGCAAGTTTATCGGGGAACGCACATTAAGGGCTTTGAACTATTGATTACGTTGCTCAGAATGCGCTGCTGACTCTCCGTGGAGAGATCGTTGAACGGTATGGAGCCAAGTGTCACGCGCGAATCCAAAAATAAAACAAATAAAATCGCGTAGCGTCTACCGGGGGTGGGGGGAGGCGGGGGGGGGGGGGGAGGAGAAATCCTACCAATTTTTCCAATACGCATTCCGAGCGAGTTCATAAATTCAGTTCATATTGAAAAAGCAGTACCAATACCGAAATTTGTCCGTAGGAACGAAAAATGCAAATAGCTTTGATCCATTTATTTGCCAAAAAGTCATCTATTTTCGAATGAGATTTCGACCATTTTTGTGTAAGGCCGTCAAAAAAAGGTCCTATGTAATTTTATAGTAACGAGTATATTGTAAAAACCACGCGTCACCGAGAATATAAAAATGAAATAGGTCCACTGTTAACTGCTTCCTTAATTACAGATGAATTATTCACAGAAATAAAAAAAAACAGCGCACGTAATTGTAACGTTGCATCGAAACAAAAGATATTCGAATAATGCGGTCGCACGGCATTTTCATTTCGATCAGCTGTATTCCTAAATATCCATGTTATTTATAAAAGTATTCGGTGAATTTTAATTATCTTTACACGGCACTATTCAGCCATTTCATGAATTTACTTTTTTGGCTGATTTAAATTTCCAAAATATATTCCGTAATTATTGCTTGAAGTTGTTTTTTAAATTTATTTGGACGCGAGTCGTGAAAACGATTCAAACGCACCTTTATTCGTAATAATAACTTTAGTCAACTGAGCTATACTAAATGTAGAAAAGAAATCATTTGTTTTTATTTAAAAGGCGAATATATAATTCTAATTAACATCGAAAATTGCGTAAATTGATGTACATTAAATGTGTTGCCGAAAGACTCAGGCAATAATCTCCTATATTGCGCTTGCCATATCCAAGGTGTTTAAATAAAAATCACAGTGATTATTCTAATTTACGCCTTATTCAATAGCGAAAAATTTCCCACGCCGTATTTTCCTTCCCTTTAATTTTGTGGAAGAAATGAACGAGCTTTCTCCACATAATTTCCCAATCGTTAATTTAACACAACTTACCGGCGTAATAAATGAAAAATCTTACATATCCGCTTGAAAAATAATAAAATTGATATTTTCTTATCGTTCGAAAAAATTATCAACCGTACTAACCCCACTATTTTCTCATTTGAACGAATAATATTTGCATAACTCTCCCGTCTGTGTCTGAGAACAAAAATATCGGGGGAAACGGAAGAAATTGTCCAAGTAGAATACGCAAGAGAATAGCCCCAACAATTAGCATTAGTACATTTAAAAAGCTAGTCTCATAACGTGTATGGCTTAAAACTAGCTATCGAAAACTTTATCCACTTACATTTTTCTATTTTATTATTCCCTCTATAATAAAACCTGAGTCAACATTTACTTTTTTAATTGGGAATTAAATTTTTATAAATGACTGACTGGAAGCCCTTTCAAGCACTTGCCGTTAAATCAAATGTGTTGCCGTTATAAACGTTTACAGAAAACCTAGAGAAGTATTTTTTACTTGGGTATCGAATACGGGACCGAAAGATATTTAAGATCCTGCTAATAAATATATTCTTAACGCGTAATTTCACTGTAATGATTATAAATTAGGTTTTAAAACGAAATGTAACATCAAGATAGGTTAAGAAAATTTTGGTGGTACACTAAAAAATAAACGTCAAATTTCAACGGTCGGTGAACCACCACTGATGCCAGATAATTTTTTCCAAAATGTGCAACTGTTTTTTTTTTGCAGACAATAGCGGCAAGAGCTATTATTATTATCCAATTGATAGATGAAATTCCAATCATCTTCCTCGGGACGGAATATAAGAAGTGACGTAATGTCAAACTCATACTGCTCCACCCCTCGCATGTGCTTTTGCTAGGAGAATTCGACACTTAAGCAAATACACTTGTAGATCGCCTTATTGTAAGACAGAACAAAAAAAACTCTCTACCATAATAAACGATAAGAAATAATGGAAACCCTCATCTTTTCTCCAACTCCCCATCGCAAAATTTAAAATCATTTTGGAGCAAGACGGATCTTTAAAATCAGATTCCCATTCCATGTGCTCATACAAATTTGATTATATTGATGCATGATGTAATCATTTTCCGCTTATTACGCGGATATTGGCATGGGTTGCTGTGTGAGACGCTGATTTATTCCGCGTATCTACGCGTGATCTTGTGAGCGAACGGCTTATTCTGGTGATAAAGAATAGAGGCGAGATAACGATAAAAGTTACGGAAATCTTCACCATCAGGAGTTAGACAGTCATATATCTCAGTTATAAGGTTCTCGAAAGATCTTTGAGATTACAAGTAATTACGAAATATAATGTGATTTAATATAACAACTATGTCATACTTTGCTCTATTAACCATAGTGCATAAAATTAAATCACTTAAATTAACTTGTCCAAAAGAGAATTTTAAGGGTAAAAAGTACTAGATAGAGCTAGGAAAAAAGACGACCATTACATAATTTAATTTTCAGTATTTTTGGGACTAATGTTATGTACGAGACAGGCTCATTTTCTCCTCTGACATTACATATTACAATTTGTAGTACATACATGTGACAGTGAAACTTAACAATAGAACCAAAATCGTATTCTTTTTCGAAGATAATTTTTGTAAGATACATATAGCAATTCTATGTTTCTAATTTAAAATATTAACCGAAAACACGAGATAAATTTTTTTAAACAAACTTTTTTTTAGATAAATAGAGACCTTATCAACCCAAATATATTCTCCATGTCCCAGGTTAGTACCAGGAATATTATATATACGATGACATTTCTATCATAGAAACAACGCCATACACAGTCCGGAAGAATACCATCGGTAGTGGCATCTACTGTTACATCTTTCGACGAGAAAAATATGTTTGACGGGACCCGCTGTCATTTTTAGTAGATTGTAAATAAACGAAATCAATAATCATCGTTCCGTCATGATAGAACAACAAATATTCTCCGTCTCATTTTCCTACATACCGGTATCGATTAAACGAAGCGAAAAGATACAAACTATTTGTAACGTCTACAAAATATTTGAAATAGAAAGCTTAATATTTAGAGTAATATCCAGTTCAATATTGCCCGGGTCTAAATTATTGTCTGCCACTCCGGCGAAGTCCGATGTGTTAAGACGAACAATAATTTCCTCCGTCACTTTCTGATAATAATTTTACAGAAAAATTCCGTGCTAATTGTCATTTACAATTGCACAACAAATTTATTTCGTTATGTTATTTCCAAAATTAAAGTTTTATTTGACGCTCTGTCGTGAGACGCCGTCTCGAAAAAAAACCATGAGAATGACACATTAGCTTTATTAATCGGCTATTAATGGTTGCACTTTCTTCATCCCTGACCGCCAAAATTTATCTCCGATCAACCCGCCGGGCGTGCTTTTTTTTTATAACCTATTAAATCATACTCGTCCGGCTAACGAATCGGAGGGAAACAGTACCTTCAATTTTATTTCCCCTCGAGCGATTCGCGAACCACCTTTTTATTTAACGAATAACCTGTCAACTCGCCACGCAATTTGTCAAAGACCTCCCCTCCCCCAAAAAAAAAGCAACGTCGAAAAGGTTTTTTAAATTTTTTTCCCGAAAAACAGACAAAAAACGTAGGTGGCCTTTCCGTCGTAATATTTCAACGCGAAATATTTCGGGAAGACACCTCATTCTCGCTTACCTTCTGTCGCTAAGGCGCGATTCCGTAGAAAGCCCCTCCCACCAGTGTGTCCCGTCCTCCGCTATTTAGAACGCCTCCTTTCCTCCGATTCTCTCTTTCGGTTTTCGCTCCCGATTCTACCTCGATCGGAGACAACCGCTGAATACCTACTGAGAGCCGACGCCCGGCTCAACCCGCAGTGTCTTCCCCTTCCCCCTTTATCCCTCTTCGCCCCTCCCCATTCGAATCATCCCTCCTCCCGCATCAGACGCCGCCTTTTGCATCCACCTTCCCCCTCTCCTCAAAAAGTTCCACCCGCACTCCACTCGCCTTTCCCATAGCCAACGTCCACCTCCCCCTTTTTCCCCCTCTCTCTCTCTCTCTCTCTCCCCCCTTCCTACACAGACACACACCGATGGCCAGACTCCCACCTTCCTCCTTCCCTAGCATCCACACCCACCGCCGCCTTCGAAACCTGCGCAGGCGCCTTTCGGATCCGAGGGCCTGAGTCGACGCCCAGCCTGCGACTCCCTCGGTGGTAACCGCCACCCGGCAAGACCGACCCCTCCCAATACCACCGACATCAACCATCTACCCACCCTTTTCCACAGAAGATTTTTTCCCTACCCGACAACCCACGGTTTTCCGACCATTCCCCCCCACTCTCATCTTCCTCGTCCTCCCTTCTTCCCTATTTCTGACTCATTCCGTTTCCCTATGCACCCCAACTAAATCGTCATTGTCTCACGACATTACTATTATGTGGGTATCGATCGCGACGTCGCGTTTATTCGACAGACTTCAATAAACGACGAGACAATTCGGTTACGACGGTCGGCTTGGTGTAGGGTCGAACCTCTGTAACAAGAAGGTCTACGTCTTGGGTTTCTGATAACTCGAAGCGGATGTTTTTTGTCTTTTGTGTGCCTATTCAATGCGTTTAAGATATACTAAATTTACTGAAAGCTGAACTATTTCGCCTTAAAGTTTGGGAGGTTTAATATGCTAAACCTACGTAAAAATCCGACGGGATTAAAATGATAGTTATACGCGTCTTCTCGATGTTTTAGATCGGCGATTTTAAAAAAAATCTTTGAACGATGGATCGTAATTAGAACTTAGTATGAGAAGTTCATTGACATACGTATTTTGACTTTCCATAGAAAAATGACTTTTCAGCAGCAAAACTTAAAGTAAAAGGTGTACGTATTTCTACATCAACATCAGTTTTAAGTTTTAACACATTTCATAGAAGCGAAGGATGCACATTTATGGCAACAAGTCATCAAGTTATTCATCAATCTTGATTTCATAACGGTTATTTCAATGTGGTTTTTCCAAATAAAAAATCGGTACAACATACATTGTGCAAACTTTCTCATATATTAATGCGTCGTTTAGTTATCTTTAGAAAATGAAAATCGTATGAGCCTGTTTTTAGAAAATCCAATTTTTCTTAAAGTTGCCCAAGAATAAACTAGCCTTATATTCATTCATTGAGAAAAATGAAATACGTAGTATTATTGTAGATGTATACTCAAGTGACTGTACGAAATTTGATCAAAATCCTAAGGGCCATTTTTGAGAAAATCGAATTGTTGTTAAAGTTTCCTAGAATAAACTAGCCTTATATTCATTTTTTGAGAAATATGAACTATACAGTATTATTGAAGACGTAAACTCAAGTAACTGTACGAAATTTGATCAAAATTGTTAGAGCTGTTTCTGAGAAAATCGGAGTTGTTAAAAATGCGTAGAATAAACTACTCTTAATTACTGAGCAATGTCAACCATTTCTATGTATACCCTGCTCAGTATGATAAAATGCCTAAGTATGAGATTTCATTCATTTTCGCTTTACCGTCTAGGCTCCAGATCCAGTAACAGACAAACGGCATTGCAAAAACCACTTTTTTGGATTCAGCGACACCTAAAACATATATTTCCGTAAAAATCTCGAGGTCGAATTTTTTCGCGATAACAATACTTTCTTCATATTTTGTATGAGAAAGTAAAAATGTTGAAAACTGAAGTCAACACAAACAATTTCTTGCTTGTCTCCTTGAACTTTAAATTTGATCTACAAAATTTACAGTTTTTGCAATTATGTGATTTTATTTTTTCTACCTCATTTTTACAGAACATATAGCTGCATAAAATATGTTGAAATCGATACTTAAGCATGGTAAACCATTTATTCTTGAGAATGGATTATTGGCAGATTTATGCATCAAAATAGTCTTTTGAGATTTATTTTTTTGGTAGGTCAGTAAGATGGCACTTCTAGTAGTACCAAAGTCACACGGTTATTTTTGCACGAATGGCCAGAATAAAATAAAATTTTATTTAAACAACTAGTGTGTATTGCCTTAAAGCTCACAGCTACAGAAGATTGTCTAAAAACATAAGCACAGCTGAGGAACATCAGATGACATACACTCTGTACATTTGCAGAAATGCCCTATTACCTGATGACAGATAAATTCCAAATGAGATAGTACCATCTTTTGAACTAAATAGATTTTCCAGCAAATCATTTACAACAGAATCAATGATCTAATGAATAAATACAGGCATACCTCAAACATATATTTCAAGCAGATAGGAAGAAGGTATGTTGCTATTTAACAATTTTTTAAATCTTGGAATCTAATTTTAATCTCCTTTTGAAGAAAATAATTCAAAAAAGTTTCTATGTGTACCAGAGGTGGAAAACAGACAGGCCAATTTAAAACTTAAGGAATTATCAAAATCAACAGACATAAAACACCAACATAAAAACAGGAATACAAAGATATTCATCCCCAGGCTGTTGCTTATCCTTTTTTTTTAAATGACACACATTGTCCGTCATATTGTAAAGACAATGTTTCAGTTCAGTTTTCATTAATTTGCTCTTCATGCTACCTTCCTCCCCTTTTTGTATGCCACCATCAGGGCCAGCCAAAGGGGGGATGCAGCAGATGCAAGGCATCCAGGTCCTCAAATAATGCGGGTCCTAGAAGTTCTCAATTAATCAAGTATCGAGCGTAAATTTTGCAAAAAATTTTACTAAAAATCACTTCACATGGTAGAAGGGTAGCCAATTGATAACAAGCTATTGAAAAGTAATTCTTAGTGTACAGTCTAAATAAAAAATATATGTAAGAAAAACTGGCAAAAATGTTTCAAGTACTATTCTTATACAGGATATACAAAGACACTGTTATGCTCAAGTATCATTATTCCCAATCTCAATGATTTCCCTTCCTAGTAAATGTCGACAGTCCTAGACCAAGTGCTGATGTATGAAGTGACTGGTAATGCATTGTGTAGTGTGCACTATTGCAGCGTTTCTCAACCTTTTTGATAATATGGCCTACCTATGCTACAGAAAATTATCTGCAGCCCATCTTAACTACAAGAAAGTTTCCATGGCCCACCTATAGGTGAATATATAGGCAGGAGGAAATTCTATTAATTGGCTAAAAGGTAGTGGGTTCTTTTAAAATGTAAAGAAGTTCATTAAAATTTTTATTAGTTATTTGTTGTTTGAATTTTACAAAATATTGAGTTTTTGCTATTCTTTTTCTAAAGTTTTTCAATATGGTTAACCAATCTTAATTTTTAAAAATATTTGCAGCTCACCTAAACTCCTTTTGCAGCCCACCAGAGATACGTGGCCCATCAGTTGACAAACACTGCGCTAAAGCAAATTACCCCAATTATTTCAGAGAGCCCAAGGCCCAGCACACACAAATACAGAGTACTTTTTTCTTGGAAAAAAGATATTGGTATTCAAATTGAACTGACTCCTTTTTTAATTTAAAATATCTAATTTACTGCACTTTTTTCTATTTTAAATTTATTTAGGATAATGGCAATAGGAAGGAATACAATAAGAAAATAAACATACCACAGTTGCAAATTTCACAAGTTTCAAATTTGAATCATATTTTCATTTTCTTTTTTAGTAAAATATTTTTCAAAATGACATCTTATTGAAGTGTTTTTGTGGTAAAATAGATTAATTGGAAGACTGATTGTCAAGAGGTGGAGAGAATTAAAAATGCTCTGGTAATAATTACAGGGCATTGGGTGGCAAAGAAAAATGTATTTATTAAGGATATTTAATGCATATATATATATATCTTTGAATCAAATATTCCAGTCTTCCTAAAAAGGAGACTGTATGACCAATGTGTTCTGCCTGTTCTGACATATGGTTGTGAAACATGGACCATGAATGCCAGAATGATACAACGCCTGCAAACAACACAGAGGAGCATGGAGAGATGCATGTTAGGGATCACCCGAAGAGACCGCAAGAGGAACGACTGGGTAAGAAAGAAGACGGGAGTCTGTGACGTGATTAAAAGAGCGAAGGTGCTAAAATGGCAGTGGGCGAGCCACATTGCTAGAAGAAATGACCAGCGTTGGACGTCCAGTGTCATCGAATGGATCCCAAGAAACATCAAGAGACCGAAAAGAAGACCGAAAGAGCTTGTTAAGTTCTTGGGGCAAACTTGGAGGAGGGAGGCAGTTGACAGGGAAAACTGGAAGAGTCTGGGGGAGGCCTTCATCCATCAGTGGACTGAAAAAGGCTGATGATGATGATGATGATGATATATATATATATATAGTGTGACATTTTGCTTGGCATTTAGTAAACTTGATACATGCAATTAGGATAAATATAGTGATTTAACCAATCAAACAGCCAGTTCGAAACGTGTTCCAACATGTGCATCAACTTGAGCAAAAATATTAATTTTATCACTTTATGTTATTCTTTATTACCCATATTTCAGGCCAAAAAATTAATTAATGGATTTCCACGTTTATAAACAAAGCCAAATGTCATCGACTTCCCTCTAACATGACTGTAATTATCCACTACATAAATGGATTACTGCATTAATATACAACGCCTAGCATCGTGTTGATAAACTACCTAATAAAACAAATGACTGGAGCTACCCGAGCGTAATGGTGAGCATGAAGTGTGTTTGTGTCTTCAATTGGCCAATAAATGGATTGTCACGTGAGGTTGCAAACCTTTCATATGTAAAGATATGCATATTTAATCATGACTGAGTTTGACAAAGTTACGACAAAAACTATTGAATAAAGCCTATTTTAACCTTGAACATGAGCGGAACACCGCTGGTGATTCTTTGCATTTTCCTAAATGAAAAATTGTAAATGTAAAATCGGGTGAATTTCTGTTGTCAGGACTCAAAAAATAATGTGCAAATTCGGGGAGAATGTAAATTAGAGAAAATGTAGCATCAGTTAAAATTTTACATTATTCTTATGAACATATGGCCAGGACCGGACAAAAAGTGTGCAAAATCGGAAAAAAGTTAAAATCCAAGAGTGCAAAATCGAGGTTTCACTGTACTCATTTACACATTTTGATAATGCAGAACGTTTTCACAGGGGCACCTGACTTTTCTGTGGGCACCTTGGCACCAATGGACATATGCTCTATGCTGTCTTATACACTCCTTATAACAAACATTTGCTCTACTGATCAGTATGTGGTCATTTTAGATAAACACTGAAATGGGTTGTTTTTTCTTAGCGGTGGATTTTTTATTTGTTGAAAAAAGGTGACAGTACTGCATGCTATTGTATACCACCAGGAAAAAAGCAGTGTCTGTGTGTATGTATAACAGAATTTACTGTTATGATATCTAAAGAAAAAGGATATAATTTCAATGATAAGCACCTAAACTCGAAACTCTTATGATGACTCTGTCATTAGGAAAGGAAAAATTGGGATGCTCCTATCCCTGTCAGCATGCCATTATTATTTGCTAAAAAATAAGTGCATAAGTAATGAAAGTATAATATTCCAATAATTTAGTGAAATCAAACTTCAATTCCAGATAAAAATAATGTCATAATATGAAAATGTAACACCTTATACGCAGCAAAATTTTGGTGTAAAAGGTGCTACTTTTTCAAATACCCTCTCACCAAAGGCAGCTCACATTTTTCTTTTTATGATACCATAAGACTGAGCCGTCACTGTGAATGGTTTTCTTAAATAGATTATTTATGATATTATGAAAATGAACAAAAATGAGTTTTTCTGAACATATAGAACCTTAGTTGCTATTGTTTGTTTTCATAAGATTGTGAATGGCGCTGGTCTGATGGCAATGCCAAGGGGGCAACTATACAGGCCCCCATGCTTACAGAGGCCCTGCACTCTCTAAAAATATTTGTTGTACACCAGCCCCTCAACATCCGCGAGTTCAGCATTTGCGAGTTCAGGTATTCGCGAGGTAGCCATAAAATTTCATTATTTCAAAAAGGCAACCGTTGTCAGGTAATAAAATTAAAATTAGACAGTCAACAATCCCATAAGCTGTGTGACTATCCAAAATATTACTAATCTTGCGATAGAAGCGCTTAGAATTGTTGTAATCAATAAGGTATTAATTTATGCAAGCAAAATCTAAGTAGTTGGTGTTAATCGTATAAATACTTGAGGACAGTAGATGTTAACCTTTAAAAAATGCAACTCATAACGTCCTACCTACAATAAGCTATAATTCCGAAAATTGGAATCTTTCTGTTACATAGTATGCACTATGTATGTACATACAAAGTTACAAAACCGTGCCACGGAGTCGAACGCTACGCCACCACCATTCCCCACCTCCCGGGCATTTTCATTCTTGCCTGCATTTCGCTCAGGCTGTGTCGCTATTACATACTTTTCATCAGGTTTTGCACTTTGATTTACTTATTACTGTAATTTTTAATTTATTAATTGCGATTTTTACTTAACTATGTTTTCAAAAAGAAAATCATCTGTTAAAAGTGAATCGAGTATAAAGAGATCAAAGAATATATACCATATAATACGTACTACGTGTTAATACGTTTTCCTTTTGTTTTAACTGTTTTCTAGTTTTTTCGTAAGTTTATTTTTAGCCTACGAACTTTAATTTTAGGTTTAGTGTTGAGCACAAAGCAGTGTGAATGTTGAATATTAAGTTTTGGTAGTATAATCAGAGCAAAATTCTTATTCGCGAATTTCAACATTCGCGAGGTTATTGGGAACGTATCCCTCGCGAATGTTGAGGGCCTGGTGTACTTATAATGAACATCCATTTTAAAAATCAGAAAAAATAATAAACAATGTCGTAGTGAGAGTTTGCTTCATTTCTTAAAATTTACTATTAATTTTTTTTTGATTCTGTGCACCAGGCCCTGCAATTTTCCTAGTTGACTCTGATTGTGAACATGGATTGCCATGGAGTTACATCTAATGCGGTTAACTAAATAATAGTTTATTATATTAGTATAAGTATATCGAAAATGCAATTTAAAACATTTACTGGCATTTTGTCTCTGCGCAAACTCTTTTATAAGAACTCTATTTCATTTTATTGAAGCTTGAGAATGACATCATAACTAGGGTATGGCAAAGGTGCCATTTGCCATAGCCGCCACTTGTAATAGGCGCCAAACGTCTCCGAAAAAAATGCTAAATGTTCATTTTTCCATAAATAAATATTATTTTAATATTCAAATGTAAATTTATATGTAATAAAAATGCTATTATTCTTCATTAAAATGCAGAAAAAACTATAACCTACATAAACATGATGTTACCTAAAATTTTGCCATAGGTGACATATCGCCTAGGTATGTCTCTGCTTGAGAATGTCTTCAAGCAAGTCATGCAGAGTAAATGATTAGCATTGTATCAAAGTAAAGAAGGGGAAACGATGTTAAAGACTGTACAAAAACAGAGAAAAATCTCCGGATCCAATAAGTATTCGCTTATTATGTTAAAGATTGTTTTAAATGCTCTTTCTCCATGGTAAGAGCAAGGTTATTGGGTACTTCTGTAATTTTATGGCCACACTACCGAGTTCTAAGCCTCCCCGCTAGATGGCACTACTTATGTGCCATGGTCTGCCTACTTAGAACTTCCAATTTCCACCAGTATGTGGCACTGTGTGTATTATTCGATGTATCAGCAATGTTTCTATGTTTCATTCCAGCAAGTATGAGAATTCCCCAAGTGCACATGCCACTGCATTTTCCGCTACTCTTTATTTGCGAAGGGAAATTGGTGACTAAGGTGCGAAAATATCTCGCTTGACTGTTGCACTGCAAATGGAGCCAATTTATCTTGCAAACCCGGACTGAGGGATAGGTTCCATTTTAGGCAATCGTTATAACACTTTTGCAGAACGTAATTGGGTAATTATTCGTTTTAATTCTCCCTCCGATTAGGATGTAAAAAGTTGTTATTCTATGTATTTTGATGAATTCTGTTTTATCCTCGGGGATACTGGTATTTGTAGTAATTTTCCTAATAACCGAGGATATTGGCGAGCCTTTAGCTCACTTTGTTTTTATATTAGTAATCGTCTCTGGGTGCTACCACACCCTTCGCCTCACTAAGAACAAAACTATCCCTCCCCAATGTCTGGTGATCGGGTTTGTAAATGTCACAACAGGTTGATCAGTCATGGGTTAGCAAGCTTTAGGGTACTTTTGTATTATTACGACGTCACCAATTTCCCTTCGCAAATAAATAAAGAGTAGCGGAAAACACAGTGGCGCGTGCACTCAAGAAATTCTCACACAGCCTGGAATGAAAACATAGAAACATTGCTGATACATCGAGTAATGCACACAGTGCCATGTACTGGCGGAAATTGGAAGTTCTAAGTAGGCAGACCATGGCACATAAGTAGTGCCATCTAGCGGGGAAACGTAGAACTCAGTAGTGTGGCCGTAAAAATACAAAAGTACCTGTTATTGTTTTAAAATTTGTTTAAAATGAGATGAAAAATAGACATTTGGACATATGTACAGCTAAAAGAAACATGTTGCCAAAAAGAGAGGAAATTATGCAGCACAAAAATATAATCTTTTATTTCTCCATAATTCAGTGGAGCAATTACCCAATGGAAGCAATTATGCGAGAAAATATGGTATAATAGCTCTATTGATTTTAATTCAAATAAATAGGATACATTTTCAATTGTTTTCTTTCCATGCTCATTTCTCTCAGGATTATCTAATAACATATCAAACCTCCTACTGTTTCACCAGACCTACTTTTTTGCCATGGTAAACAGTTGAAATATTCTTAACAAAAGAAAATCTTTATCACTTACTATGGATTTAGAAGGCATATGAAGACAATCAGAACAAATAAATTTTGCCATTAAGAACAATTCCAAAAATTAAATATTGAGCTCACATGAATGGATTCCGTGGACTGCATAGATAACTCCAAGAACCAAAAATCGATTGCAAATCCAGATTCTGTTCAAAGAGGCAAACATAGATGGTGATCCACCAATTGTTAGTTCTAAACATGATGGTGACTGAAAAATCTATAATGAAAACAAAGATATAAATTATGTGCAATGATTCAGTTTATTGATAGAATTATGGAGCACAAACAATAGTTTACATCAAAGCAGCGTTGGTTATTGGACAAATCAGCCTTAACTCACTACTTATTCACAGTAAGAAAACATAAATAATGCATATCTTCAAATAAACGTTAACAAATGTTATTGTTCCCAAAGAATGTAAATGAGATGCTTTGCTGATATTATACTTTTAAAAATTCATAATAATAAACTCCATAATTAATAATTTTATCAGGCGATATAAATAATAGAATTAAATTTTTAAGACAGGTGTACAACATGTATCTTACTCCTGCCAAAGATGACTCTCTGCAAGTCAGATCCACAACATAAAAAATATGGCAAACTCAAGATTAAAATATGAAACTACTAAATTAACCTATTCGATTTCGTGCATATGAATGATGAAAATATTTAATGGATGTGTAAAAACTTTAATCGTTGATTCACTAGAAATTGTCGAGCTTGTCTGCTGACAGAAAAGAAATTAAAGGATAAACTCTTAAAAAATAAACACTTACCTTAGGTATCTTCAATAGTCATAACAACGATATAAAACAATACGCTCATTTCGGCTGCAATTCAACCGTGACTCACTAAAAGTAAATTCTAACAAAACATTTATTCATCCCGCCAAGATTTTGATCAATATTTAATGACGTCAGGATGACATTCATACTATTGCCACCTAGAGTGGTTTGATGAAACTACGCGGTAAAAAGTGTAGCTCTCATAATAAACAAGGCGAAGTTGGGTTTGTGCGTAAGTGTATACGGTTTTACTACGAAGTAAGTTTTGAGAAGTAATCATGCCGTATGCCAATCAGCCCTCTGTTCATATTAGTGAACTAACAGATGAAAACGTAAAATTTCAAATAGAGGATACAGAACTAAGGTAAATTCAATCTCCATTGTTTTGACCTACGTTTAAATTGTAAGCATCCTAATTTATCCATGTTCTACCATCCTATAGTGTTGCAAATAGCATAAGAAGAGTTCTTATTGCCGAAACACCAACCATGGCCATCGACTGGGTACAATTGGAAGCCAATTCAACCGTCCTTAGTGATGAATTCCTGGCACATCGAATCGGACTCATTCCTCTAACGTCAGATGAGGTTGTTGATAGAATGCAGTATACAAGGGTAATCACTATTTATCTATTGGCTCAGACGAACAAAGTTATCGAATTTTTTGAAAAACTACTGCTGACAAACAGTATGATGCAGTATGTATTACCGTACAAAATCATAAAAGCTTAGCCGCTTCCTTCATTATTTCAAAGTAATGTTATTTTTATTTGGGCAAGTTCGCCTATTTTTATACGTTGCCACCAATAGTGTACTGATGTCAGCATATAACATCGACTAGGAAAATAAATATGGAGATGAAATGTGGAATTTTTGGAATGTTCCGTTAATATTTATTTGAATATCTTTTGTGATTGTATATTTAAGGATTGCACATGTCAAGATTTCTGCCAAGAATGCAGCGTTGAATTTACACTTGATGTCAAATGCACAGATGAACAGACCAGGCATGTTACAACAGCTGACCTGAAGTCCAGCGATCCCCGAGTGGTGCCAGTTACATCTCGAAATCGTGGGGAAGAGGCTAGTGAATATGGAGAAACAGATGGTAATGGAACATTTTTTTTTACATTGAGCCATGTTGTTGATTTCATATGGAAAATTTTAAATGATGATACTACTTGTACTGAAAACGTCGTTAATTTATCATATTATTCAAATATGGCTTAAGTTGAAGTTACAATCATTCCCTGATCAAAACCATATGGTTCTTGCTTTTAATGAATGCCCGCGCACCAAAGTAGACATGATTAGTTGTGGGTGATTTTTTTCTGCCAGAACACTGTTCTGGAACCTTTATGGCAATAAAATACTAATTTTCATAACCTTAAACAAATCAAAGTCATTGCAATGTACTAATGTTTCACTCGTTGTACAATCTCCCATATTTCTCCGCTGACAAACTATATTCAGTTCCTATTTTTTCAACACTCGCATCATCATCTTCTGGAACCTTTTTTGATAGAAAAAAATCACTGGTTGTGGGTTATCCTTTTTCTGACAGAGAGGACTTTGAAACCCATCTAACCTTGTTTTCAGTTAACAGGTTATAAGGATTTTAATTTTGTTTAGGATTGTTCCTTGAAAGAAAAATATTTATTATATTTCTTTAAAACCCTGTTCATTTAAAAGTTTTATCATTTATACTTCACAAGTAATGGTATTAATGTGACGCTAGAGCTATTTAGCAAAATTATGGACATTTAACCATGGCCACTGCAGGTTACTGGGAGATTTAAATGTTGCATATATAGTTTAATTAGTGAATTGTGGGAAAGTGAAATGTATTTTTGACGGAGTAGATGTAGCAATTTTTCTACGTGTATTTCAAGTCAAGAACACTTCTATTTTTATCAGTTTGATTAATTCAAAGACATTATAATTTGGCTCCTTAAATTTAAATGAATGAGATTTCATTGAATAAGACTTTAAAATTTAACAGCAATAGTATGATCATGCTTGAAATCATTCCATTAAAATTATGTTAGTGAAATATAACTTTCATAATGCTGATATTATTTTCTTTGTCAGAAATTCTAATTGTTAAGCTTCGGAAAGGTCAAGAACTGAAACTACGTGCTTATGCTAAAAAGGGTTTTGCAAAGGAGCATGCAAAATGGAATCCAACTGCTGGAGTTTGCTTTGAGTATGATCCTGATAACGCAATGAGACATACACTCTTTCCCAAGCCTGATGAATGGCCCAAAAGTGAATACACAGAGCTTGAAGAGGATCAGTGTAAGTAAAACTTCAATACCTAAACTCCATTCAACTCACCATAAGGTGACACACTTGGCCTTTATATAATTTTTTATTTATTTAAAAGTTAGTTTATATAAAATCAATACTTCAAGTGCCACTTTTAGTTTATGAATTTTTAACCTGAGAGAAATCAATAGTGTAACAGCTGTATTGTTTATTTAGTTGCTTATAGTCAGTAGTGAGCTGCCAAAATTTTAACAAATGGTTCTCTCATGATGAGAGCTATCAAATATTTTAACCGGTTCTCTCATGTGTAAACTTTTTTTCCTTTTGAAAGACAACAAGAAGTCTCTGCAAGGACTAATGAAGGCTAGTTTCCATTACAAAATAAAATAGTTGTTATCATTAAGTAAACAAAAAAGTAATATTAATCACATCATTCAAGGAATTTAATAAAAACTTAATTGAAAGAATCTCATTAGATGAACGAAATAATACACAACATTAAATTAAAAATCTTAATCAAATTGGAGATGTTTTTTTATTCCATATAGCTTTCTTTTCGCTTCATTATTGCATGCCATAAAGTATTATGCATGAAATCGGTTCAGAAATCAATTGTGCAAGCGTAGTTGAGTGGAAAAAGTCATATGTGCACTAGGCTTGAGCTGAAATCAGCAAGAATTGTATCCATGGCAACACTCTGGTAAAATGCGATCCAGAAGCCAAAAACGCGTGAAATTTAAGGATTTCGATCGATAATCTAAATTTGGCGACAAGAATTTTCATTCTTTTCCCCTTATAATAGTGCAAATCTCGCTCAGATATCACAATTCTAAGATATTTTAAAGTGAAAAAGAAAAAATCTCTGCCCGATGGATTTGAGACTTCCTTGTCAACCAAATTGGGAAAGAATATTTCTGGAATCGAACTTGGAACTTCAAAATTCGCCAAATAAATTATAAACCTGAGGTAGCGCTAAGTTCATACCGTTTCATGAAAATTGTTCCATCGATGCAGAAGTTAATAGGAACACACACACAGATTTGTGATTCCCAAGATTCGATAAGAGAGAGAATGCAAAGGAAGATCTGATGTTTTGAAATGTGGCCTGCTGCTTCGGGAATGTCATTATGCAGCCCGTGCAACCTTAGAAGTTTGAGACTCCTGCTCTATACATAAATTTATTATTTATTCAAGTGATGTTATCACCTTTTTTCACATTACACCCTTCTATTGGTGATCCATTTTATTCAATTATATTAACCCTCTCTGAACCAATAAAAGCGTCATCTGACTCTGAAGGCCCATTTTATTTTTAACAGTGGTCCCAAAGATTTTCCAACTGAGTTAACAAATGGTTCCAGAACTTTTTCAAAATTTAACTACCGGTTCTCGGGAACCAGTGCTTATAGTGATGTTTGGTATGAAATGAAGTTAAACTTAGGTATACATTTTTAAGGAAAAATAGAAAAAATGGACAATAATACAAGGTAAAATATCTAATTATCAATTACGAGAATGTATGTTAAGAATTTTCTGCAATGTTAAAGTGAAATATCTAGATTTTATTTGAAAATTGTAAATATGAAGGCAATTAATTTAACCATAAGAAATGCTAGGCTAATACTTTTTGAAATTGGTGGTTATCGTAAAATATTTAATAATGATTAAGAGTAATATCCTGGAAAGAATTATAGAGCATACACAAAAATGCTCCTCCAATTCCCATAAAAAAGCTTTGGAATACAAGATGTTCATTATACTTAAATGTGTATCTGTTTTCAACCATATTATGGCTATTGGAGTTTTTCATTTTAATAATATAATGTACTTAAATTACAGAATTTTATTTCTTTTAAAGTTTGTTTCATATAAAGTCACTGCAAAGTTAAGGACTTATTTCAATTATTTATTAGCTTTAAGTGTTTGTCCTTTTTTCTGTAATAACCAGATCAAGCAGCATATACATGGGAAGCCAAACCTAACAAATTTTTCTACAATGTGGAAAGCAGTGGAGCTTTAAAGCCTGAGAATATTGTCATGATGGGAGTTTTAGTTTTGAAAAATAAACTCTCAAACTTGCAGACCCAGCTTAGCCAGGAATTGCAGAATGATCCTCTCACTATAAACTAAGTGCAACATTTGATTTAAAGTGTGGTTATTTACAGTGAAATGGGATTTTAAAAGATGGCATTAAACAATGTGTGTTTATGAAGATTTTTACCTTTGAGAGCTTTTTCCCCAGACGTTATTAAAGGTAGCACTTGGTGGCCAATGCTTACTAAATATTAACTTCAAAAGAATCAAAAATTATAGTCATTAAACATCTTGTCATGTATGTATTTCGAAAACAATATTGAAAATAAAGAATTATAAATGTTTTTGAACCAGTTTTTTCTTCAATTCGTACGAACATAATTCCATAAAATTATGAATTGAGATAAAAATATCAAAAGAAAACACTTTTTTAACACTGCAATCAAAAGATAAATTTGCCAATGTAAATTCATCAAAACAATTGATGGTCAGAACGTAGACATTCTATAAATAACAAAAAACGATTACATCGACAACATTACATCAAAGTAGTAAATTGATTGTGCACAAATTTGTCTCTTTATTACCAAAAGTAAACTGCACAAGTGTTTTTTCCCAATAAGAAGTGCAATAGTCAAGATGAAACCTACCAACAAAAAACTAACAGCATCACTGCAATAAATACGACTGCAGGAACCATGGTACCTTGAAGTTCATTGGTCAAAAATTACCTACCAATGCTTCCTATCTTAACTGAAAAAAAAGTTTCAGGTCAACCTCTCAACTAAGCCAACATTCAACTCTCGGAAATCACAATTATGAAACACTGAAGAAGGTGTACTGTTCGAATGATACCCTTCCCCTTTAAAGCAACACACACACTATCATACACACATTCACGCTCACTGTTTGATGCACTGGTAATTTGTCAAAGAGGGCAGGGCACAACCACAAAATTCTTAAGATGCCCTCAAACATCACTATATATGGAAATTATTGCTCCCCTATTACCAAGTAGCCTAATCAGCAATTGTTTGTAACATATGCACTAGCACTTTGCTGCTCGCTGTCATGGTAACCAAACCTCCATTTTGCCTCCGCCTTGGGAAGAAAGAAAGGGAATTCCACCATATCAGGCCCTTTAATTTAGTCTCTCTCGATAAGAAAGGTTAAATAGTATTTCAAAAGGCATTCCCTGGCTTCCTCAAAGAGGCTTTGGAGTTTGAAATGGTTGCTGCTGGTGATAGAAACTCCATTTGTAAGACTTAGGCAGAGAAGTGGAGGCTGTTGTCCCAAAAGGAGCAATTCTGAACATTTTGCAATTTTTTATGGCTGCAAACCATTATAATACCTAAAAGATGTCAGACCTCCTGATGCTTAGCGGGAGGATGGGTAATGAAAGGCTCACTCCACATTCGTCTCAGGTCACCCTAAAATTGGGATAAAAAAGTTAAAGAATCAATCTAAAGAGCATAATGAACAAGAATTACTTGTTGCCTTAACTTCATATGCCCGATTTAACAAATAAACTTTGTCAGAGCAACTAACAAAAGTTACATTCATGCCCTACCACATAGCTTTTAAAATTTCCTTTAAGATCTATTTTATTAGTATCTTCAAAAAATACAACACAATACTTTCTATTACAATGTATTGCATTAATTTGTTTTGTAGACAAGGCAGTGGCGTAGCATACATGTAGCAAACTGGTGCAATGCACCGGGGCCTCCCAGCCAAAGGGGGCCCCCAAATGAGCCTGACATCCTGTATGTTTCATGATAAAATTAATGATAGGGGCCCCAAAATCAAATTTTGCATGGGGGCCCCATAAGAGTTTGCTATGCCACTGGAACAAGGAATACAAATTACTTTGAAAAGGCGTTATACAAAACTGGTCAACTGCTACAGATATTTTTCATTGCAAATTGCTATTACAAATTAACAAATGATTGGCCTGGATGCTTTATGGCTAACCTTATTCATACCAAGTAATAACAAAAAATTGGTGCCCAAGAATAAACTAGCCTTATATTCATTCATTGAGAAAAATGAAATATGTAGCCTTATTGCAGGCGTATACTCAAGTAAATGTATGAAATTTTATAAAAATCATTTGAGCTGTTTTTGAGAAAATCAAATTATTGTTAAAGTTGCCTAGAATAAACTAGCCTTATATCCAATTTTTTAAAAATATGAGCTATGTAGTATTATTGAAGATGTAAACTCAAGTAACTGCACAAAATTTTATCAAAATTGTTAGAGCCATTTTTGAGAAAATTATTGTTAAAAATGCATAGAATAAACTTCCTTTAATTATTGAGCAATATCTACCATTTCTTCATACTCTACTCTGTATGATAAAATGCTTAAGTACGAGATTTCATTCATTTTTGCTCTACCGTTTAGGCTTTAGAGCAGTGTTTCCCAACCTTTTTATCCCTATCCACCATCAGTAATAATCGTGCTGATGTTGAACCCCTAACTCCAATCTCCATATCTTCTTTCATTTCGAAGTCCTTTGTGACGAAATGAAGGTCGACTTAAGTCTGGTTTGCATTTTTGAAAGCCGGCGATGCAAAATGAGGCTAAAAATGGGAAAATAATATTTTTTTGCAGCATCCTTCAGAACACTTCACGGCACCCAGGTTGGGAAACACTGCTCTAGAGCCAGTAACAGACAGACAGACAGCATTGCAAAAACCACTTTTTCGGATTCAGCGACACCTAAAACATATACTTCCGTAAAAATCTCGAGGTCGAATTTTTTTGCGATAACAATACTTTCTCAATATACTTCGTATATGAGAAAGTAAAAATAAGTGGTATGGTTTTCCATGATTTTGAATGCTGTAAATAAGGTGATGGCATGGTTCATGAACTTCATAAATTTTACATGTAAGTTATATATGGGACTGTTATTTTGTATATCATAGCAAGTTCTACACAATGTAAAGATACAATATAATAATGTTCATCTGAACTTATTGAAAAGCATTGACATTTAAAATAATGTGTACCAACATTTTGCAATAATACAGAGAAACTGCTATTAATTTTTTCATACTTGGATATTATTCAGACATCTATACGTCTTACTTGAACTCTAAAAATATTTCTGAACCATTGGATTATACTGAAAAAACAATGGAATGCAAAAAAAAGCTCATACAGCAACTCATGAAATAAAAAAATGGACCATACCTACATCTTCCAGATAAAATGGTACAAACTGGGAAAGGTACTCATGACCATATCTCAGCAGTCCATCTTGTTGTTATACCCAAAATGCAATCTTCAGTTGAAATTTTGGAGAGTTTATAACAAAACTTCCTAGTTTACCTTGAGGTAGGCCATGGTAAGCAGTGGCAACAAGGTGAAGGGCACAAGATACAGCAGGGCTGGTTGTGCAGCTTTGAACACTTCTGAAGATACTGTGGCAGTAAGAAGCCCCAGGAAGTAGCCAATCAAGGAGCAGTGGAAGTAACTGAACCAACATGTCAAGGAAAAGAGTTAAGCAAAAAAATGGTAAAAATTAGGGAATGCACAATAATCATTTCTAAATAAAATTCTAGTTTTCTGAGTCATTTGTAGGGTACATAGTAAATGGGTCACCAACTCTATGCAACAAGGCAACTACTGAAATGTGTGCCTGTATGAAGAGCCATAAACTTTTTAAAAAATCGGTACAACATACATTGTACAAACTTTCTCATATATTAATGCGTCATTTACTTATCTTTAGAAAATGAAAATCGTATGAGCCTGTTTTTAGAAAATCCAATTTTTGTTAAAGTTGCCCAAGAATAAACTAGCCTTATATTCATTCATTGAGAAAAATGAAATATGTAGCCTTATTGCAGACGTATACTCAAGTAACTGTACGAAATTTGATCAAAATCGTTTGAGCCGTTTTTGAGAAAATCGAATTGTTGTTAAAGTTGCCTAGAATAAACTAGCCTTATATTCATTTTTTGAGAAATATGAACTATACAGTATTATTGAAGATGTAAACTCAAGTAACTGTATGAAATTTGATCAAAATCGTTAGAGCCGTTTTTGAGAATATCGGATTGTTATTAAAAATGCGTAGAATAAACTACTCTTAATTATTGATCAATGTCAACCATTTCTATGTATACTCTGCTCAGTATGATAAAATGCCAAGTACGAGATTTCATTCATTTTCGTTCTTCCGTCTAGGCTCCAGAGCCAGTAACAGAGAGAGAGACGGCATTGAGAAAACCACTTTTTCGGATTCAGCGACACCTAAAACGTGTATTTCTGTAAAAATCTCGAGGTCAAATTTTTTCGCGAAAACAATACTTTCTCGATACTTCGTATGAGAAAGTAAAAAAAGCTCAATGAGTTTTAAAGTTTCTTTTAAAAAAGCTGTGCTTGTCCAGCATGTGTATAATAACCATGATTTCTTAGTTTGAGTATTATATCCACTTTTTATCATCACCATTCCATTATACAGTAAACTCCCTGTTATCTGGCACTCATGCAAACGGCATCTCCTGCCTCTCAATTTTTTATTACATCTAGTTCAAAATGTTACCGATAAAATTGGCATTTTTGGCAATTTTTTGTTTATATCTAATTCAGAATGTTACCGCTAAAATTTGTATTTTCCGCAGTTGCAATACACAATTGTGGATGTTTCTTGAACTCAGTGTTTGTGTTAAATAAAATATTTTGCACATCCTTTTTAAATGCCTCCTAAAACTACAATATGCGCTAAAGGTAATAAAAGGAAACGGGTTGTGCTAACCTTAACCCAGAAACTTGATATAATAAAACATTTAGAGAAAAGTTTGAACCGCAATGTTTTAATGAAAGAGTTCAATGTTGGTTCTTACACTATTTATGACATTAAGACACAGAAATCACAATGAAATTCATTACATCTTCTGAGACACCAGAAGAGTTGAATATTGGCACACTCTTCATAAGACAAAACTTGAGCAATTAGATATTGATATTTATGAATGGTTTTCTATAAAGCGTTCTGAGGGAGCCCCTATTTTTGGACCAATATTCATTGAAAAGGCCAAAAAATTTTATGAAAAGGTGGAGATTAGTGAACCACGTGCATTTTCAGATGGATGGCTAACACGTGTAGATGTTCCGGGTGATAAAATATCGGCCGATCAAGAAGCTGTCGATAAATTTAGTGAATTTTTTGAAACATTTGTTAAGGAATACGTATATGTATAACTATCCAACACATTCAATTGTAATATTTTAACATTTACTAACTGCACTGTATGTAACGGTGTCATGCTTGCGTGTCACTATTCGCCTCTCTTTTGTTTAATACCAATTTGCCTCAAGAATTTCTGCTAATACATTGTGTTGCGTGAGGATAATTTCTCTCCTCTTCTTGGACAAGGAAACAATTTTTAGTTAAAATTCTGAAGGCTGGACGAAGTTAACCCTTACCTCACGTTGTTATTACAACAAAAGAGATGTTAATAGTGATAGGCTTACGAGAAATTCCATAGGATGTAATGCAGTTATTAAATATTAAAATTTTGCAATTAAACGTGTTTAATACTTGTATATTTGAGTTTTATTACTTCCTTGAATGCCAAAGAATTATTTAAGAACAACTGAGTTGAGTACCTATGCTAAAGGTTAGCAATTCCAAGGTGAATGCATAATTTGGCATCCAAATGCTTTATTGAAATCTATCCAAGAAAACTCTCAAGCAACCGGAATATTCACTTAACTGGACAACCCAATTCCCCGGGTCATTCCGGATAACTGGGAGTTTACTGTATTTGTAAAAATAAATATCAATGACAAGGGGAGGGTCACTTATTGGAATCTTAGATTTTGATGAAACTTGGTAAATGGATAGTAGTCAAGACGAGATTTAACACTAGGATTGCGGGACCGGACAACGCCCCGTGAACGGCGGAGGCGGTCATTTTGACCGCTCGTTATTTCTCCATAGTTTTTAAGCGGGAAAATTTACACAAAGATTGAAATCAACTTAATTAATTAACGATTGGTTATTTGTTTGCCTTTTTGCCTCAGCTTCAGTACATTTCTTTATGTGCGCGATCATGGAATTATAAATAAGGAGTTGCAGAGCACTAACCGGTGAGCGTACTAATATTCATCAGCATCATTAGTGTGGAATCAGATAATAAGTTAGATACAATGTAGATATGACGAACATAACTGCCGATGACACAAAATGAGAGACAAATGAAGATCTGCTGTAATAATGTAAAGACGGGTGAGGAAAAACGCGCAGCGGTCAAAATGACCGCTGTCGCCAGGTAAGGTAAGGCTTGTAAATAAAAAAGTATTACAGGGATTAGCATAAAAAACAGCTGAATTGTGCTTGACATTATTATAATACAAGTCAGCAAAAGGGAAAGAGATCGGAGGAAAAACAAGAACACATCGAGATAAAATGCAAAGCCCAGTGGTCAAAATGACCGCGTCCGCCATTCTAGTGTTAAGAATCACCCTCCCTTTTGGGCATAGACGGTTAAAGTTTAGCCAGAAATGAACTTTTTACTTTGGGGTTCCTTTAAAGCCTATTATGAAAAACCCATAACTCACAATAGATGTAGCATAGTGGCTATCGTCCCAGCTTGCGAAGCGCTATGCACAGGGTTCAAATCCAGAGCTCGACATTTTCTTTCCACCTACCCGATTTTATTTTTTCTTGTCTATAACTTTAAAAAAGTTTCACACAGACTCCTTTTCTCTCGATATTTTGTGTTTGAACAAATCTGCAAATTTATTCCGATTACCACCAGCTTCACCTTCACTTCCTAAAAATTACTATGTACTGCATTGCTCATGTGTCGCATGGATGAATGGTTGAAAAGGTTTTGTTTGGAACAATTGTCGTTGCCATCTTCATCGGTAATGGCTAAAAAGTTTTTGATAGATATTTATACACATGAGCGGCAATACAACCAACCAACCGAGGTGGAACAGCCCTCCTCCTCCCAACACCTCTTCTTCCCCAGAGGTACGTGAGGTCAAAGTAATCTGCCAAGTCCAGAACGTCATCTGGCATGCAATCATATAGTATGCGAAATGTGTCCTCAACTTCTTCTAATGGTACAAATGGCAACCCCATAATCTCCATGATAGAATGTCGCACCTCTGGATGTTGACGGTCAATATATGCCTCTCTAAGTCCCATATCAATTACCTCTCGGTGTAAGGGTTGAGACAAATGGAAGAGGAAACCTCTCACTCCATCAAAAGAGCATGATACTGCATTCATATCTGCAGTTTCAAAGTCCATCATCACTGTGTTGGGATTTAGCTGTAAAGATTTCTTATCGCAAAAGATTTCATTTGTTCGTAGATTCTCCAGTATGTGTCTTCTGTTTTTCGCAAAGTTAGTGCAAATGCCATGCACTGTAAACAGCTGCATGAACAGTGCCGGCACAGTTTTGAAGGTACCGCCAGCGAACAATATACTACTTCCACAAAGAATTTCAATATTTCTTGATGTAGTAAACATCAGAATTCTATCAGGGTCTCCTATGCCCGAATCAAAAATTAAGAATGGCTCACCTCTAATAGTGTAAGTATATGGCTGTTGCACAGTTAAATCTTGCAGTGACTGCATGTTGGCCGGCCTGTGACTGTTCTGAACTCTGTTGACAGTTCTTCGCAAGTGTTATGATCTGGTAGGCTGCTCAACAGTTCTTCAACCCGCACGTCACTTAAAATTGAACACACAACACGAAAGGGTGGTTCGTTCGGATGTTTGGCAGCTCTTCTCTTAACCACATTTACGGTTTCCCTGTTTGCTGCATTCACAGTATTAACCTCGTGCAAGTGAGAGTTAGTTCCATCTGAGACAATTTGTATTTCGTCCAAATTTCGACCAGTTGTGCAGCGAGCATTGCATTTGTTTCTTTCCATACAATGCCAGTAAATTTTGTCTTTATACTGCGAGTGCTTGTTGTATAAATAACCACGTTATTGAAGGCTTACCTTTTTGTGACTGGATAATTTGGGCCATGATAAATAAGGGTGGTTATATAAATAAATAAAAAATAACCATTATATGTCAATGTTTGTTTTTAATTGTTGTATAAATAACCATGACACTGAAGGTTACCTTTTTGAGATTGGATATGGAAGATAAAATAACAGTTCTTTCAATTTTTGACCCACCCATTTCTTCTGTCTATCCCTTATTACTCTAATTAAGTTTCTCTCTTCTCCTGCTATATTCGAAACTTCCTCATTTGTTTTCCGCTCTGTCCAACTGTTTTTATCTAATCTACACCATACTTCCATCTCACATGCCTCTAATCTCCTCAAACTTTCTTTTCTTACTGTCCATGTCTTGCACCCATATAATGCTATACTCCATATTAGGGGTTTCACTAACTTCTTTTTAATCTCTTCAGTCAAACTGCCGGTCAACAACTCTCGTCGTCACGTAACTGCCTCTTTAGCTCTTGATATCCTTGTCCTGATCTCTTTCCTACTTCTTCCATCATTTGACAGAATAATATCTAAGTAAGTAAAAAATTCTTCCTGCTCCAGCCTTTCTCCACCTACTGTAGCACTGACCTGGATATTCCCACTTTCGGAAAATCTCATAACTTTCATTTTCCTTGTATTACTTTTCATCCTGAATGCCTTTGCATTTTCATTTAAAGAACTAACTAGCATCTAAAGGCCAATTTCAGAATTACTCGCCAATGCTTTGTCGTCTGCATATCTATCCGATTTAACCAGGCTCCCTCTCACTTTTATCCGTTTCTACCTCTCTTATCATTTCTTCTACATAAATGTTAAACAATGCTCTAAATTTGGCATGAATACTCGACTCACTGAAAAAGTTGTGGGTTCAACTCCAAGGTAGACATTTCTATTTCCCATAAGGTAACACACAAAAATCGACTTTTCGATGTGAAGGCTTTTATTCTTATTGAGATTAAAATTAGAAAGAATTAACCTATAACTATAAAATCTTAAGAGACACCAATAGATATCCAAACTCTAACACAAATATGGTATCCAGTTATTCACTAGAAAAGAGAATAGTGAAAATCACTAACATGCAGTAGAAAGGAATGAAGTAAAGATAGTTTTACCAATATGTACTGTATTTACTCGTGTACTCCATGCACCCCAGTTCAAAGAGGAAAAAATTAATTAGAGCCGGAATAAGTTTTTTTTAAGTCCATTCCAACTCACTGAAACAAGTTCCACTCAAGTTATTGGGTGATCTCTTTATGCAGGTACTAGCAGAAATCTCCTTGATAGCCCTTTTCAGGAACTTCCCTATGCATATGGGGTTTTTTCTTGTAGTGTCTCCTGAGAAAATATTGGAAGGTTACAAACAAACACATCCAAACACTTGGGATGCGGATTTCAGTCTTCCTTTCGAATGATGAAATATTTTCATTTGCAACAAAATTTCACCACTCCGAATTCCTTGAAATGGAAGAAAAGGACCAAACTTGCACCTAACTTTTCTCCAACCGGCAAACCCTCAGTAGTCATTGAACTATAGCTATCAGTATTCAGCGTATTCTTTCTGCCTACTTGAGCAAGTTTTTGCCTGCAGTGTGGGCGTAACCTAAACATTTGCTTGGTCAAAAAATATGCGTATACTTCGTCGAGTTCAATGGCTTTTGTGAATATAAATGTAGACGCACGCATATTGTAGAGAATTTACTGTCGATACTCACAATTTATATAACCTGTTCAGAAATCCTCGTGTAAGACACGCATCCCCTTTTTTTACCGGTGTTTCAGGAAAAAATGTGTGCAGGGTACACGAGTAAATACAGTATGTTAAAATAAGAGGAATTTCTTAATGATACTACAGCATTCAGATATTGAGATACACCATGGCTGCATTGGCCAATCTTAAATTTACAGTTCTCAAACCAAAAATAGTTAAGTAAACACATCACCTGATCTTGTTAAAATGCTTGGGTGTTGGTACTCCCGTTTCACCCAAGTGGATTGCCTGTGACTTTTTGTATGCATCATATCTCAAGACGAAGCACAGAAGAAGGCCAGGCATCACCTGTAATATGAAACAAAGAACTAATTATTTCCAAGTATACTGTAAACTAAGCTTATGGAACAACAAGTTTGGAAAGTGTACAACGTATCACAAATGGGTACATTTAGTACGGTGTTTCTCAACCGGTGCTCCATAACCATTTTATCCATCATATTGTATGGATTTATTTTTTTAATTAAATAACCAATATATTAGTAGACGATGCTTGCATTCTGCAAGCATTTTTAAATTTTAGAATTCTCACAACTTCGAATTTTTCCCATCGATGTTGTCCAAAACCATATAACAGTGACAAATTTCAAGTGTGTAGCTCCTCTAAAAGATCATAATTTTGATCCTCGTATGGGGCAATAATGGGGCAAACCAGCTCCTTAAATTAGAGTTATTACAATTTCGGACGTTTTCCTTCAGTTGTGACCAAAATTATATAATCATGCCAAATTTCAAGTCTCTAGCTCATCTGAATGTTCCTTATAATTTTTATCATTGTATAGGGCAAAAATGCGGCAATACAGCCATTAAAATTTTGAATTTTTACATCGGATTTCTTCCACTGGCCGTAGTTTAATATTAATGGTAATATAATATAAGCCTCTGATTCCCTTTAAAAGCTTACCCATAAAAAGCAATGAGCTCAATGCCTTGACAGTCAATTAATCCATTTTCTTCCTTTTTAAAAATACTGTATGTACATGTGAGGAAATTAAACGTATTTTTGTGAGATTGTTTATGTTAGTAACAATGAATTACTAATAAGAATCTTCAGGTATAAAGTTTTGTGCTGATCTGACCATTAGTTTTTGAGTATTGCCCAAAAAATTCCTATCCCATGCACACAGACATCGAGAAAAACATTGAAATTGTAAGCAGTGGACCTCAAAACGTATTTCTGCCGAAATCTCGAATTCGATTTTTTTCAAAAATACAATACTTTCTCCTATACATGTATGGAGAAAGTAAAAATTGCTACGATTTACTAATGAATTTTAGCCATCTGTGTCTGCATGACAACTTTCTGCCCTGGAGTGAATAAAACAAAATGTAATAGAAGATCGTTTATCCGGAACTCCAAATACCAAAAACAATCAAACAACGGAATAATTTATGACTGATTTATTTTAGTTCTGAAAGTGACCACAGCCTCAAGTAGCTTTCTAACCACTTGTGCGTGAGTATAGGTATTTATGCTGCAAGATGATTCATTTGATTTTTGCATTTAATAAAATGTTTTCTAAGTATATTTGATTTTTAAGAACATTTAATGTTAATTATTTGATGATCGATTTGGTTTATTAGATCCAAAAGCCATCACCACCTCTAGCCTTTAACTACACCCGTCCACTTAAGGGACATAACTACGCGCATGGTGCACTGTGTGCTACATCCATACGATTTATGATTTAAACGTAAAGAAAATAAATTTAACTGACATTTTATTTAGATAAAGCAAGTGTAAGAGCAGCATGTGTTATTTTTGCCATTTTCATGTAAACATATGGTTTTGATCAATTCACCATCCAAGCATGACTACAGATATTTAATACATTCTTCAATTGGTTAGCTGTGTTCCACTGAATCGTGTGATATTTGTATTAAATAAAAGTTTTCTAAGTATATATGCTTTTTAAAATTATTTATTTCTTACTATACCTTACTAAAACATTTTTTCTGATCACTGCGCTATTTTAGGGTTACGATATCTAAAATCCGGAAATATCGTTTATCCTGAACAGGCCAGGTCCCAAACATTCTGGATAAACATCTTCTACTGTACAGTAGAAGACTTTATCCTAAACGATAGAGGTCTGGCCCATTTTGCATAAACAATATTTCTAGATTTTAGATGTCGTAACCCTTGCACAGCACATCGACCAAAAAAAATATGTTTTTAACAAGGTATGGTAGAAATAAATGATGTTACAAATGAAATAAACTTAGAAAACATCTACTATATATTTATGAAAGTTTGTTTGTTGGTTTGTTTGTTTATTTGTGCATCTATACATTTCTACATCATTAAAGCTAGAGTAATCAAACTTTCCACAGATATTTTCTTCACAAATAGGAAGACCATAGGCTACTTTTTAATACCAAATGTTTTATATTAATTGTACAAAAAGCAAAGTAACTTTGTATGCTAATGCTAAATATTTTAACATTTTGCTAATATACGTCATTTTGAAATTAAAATATAATATTAGTCTCGCACCCTCAAATAAAGCAAATTTTATATATTCAAACTACATGCAACTCTTCTAACCCATAATAAAAATGATTCCGTTTCATTTCAAATGTTTGCACATTGAAACATTTTTTTGTGCTTTCCCCGGGTAATGCCAGGTACTGTAGCCAGTTTTACATAACAAAAAATCACATGAATCATCTTGCGACATAAAAATAGTGAATATATTGAATAAAACATAAATATGTATATGCATTAATCCTTGAAACAAATAACACCAGTTTTTACCTGAAAATGGCAAAAATAAACAAAGTTAAAAGTAAAATAAATTTAGGAAATGTTATTTTTGCTGAATAGTGATTTTGCTACTATTTGAATCAGCCCCAAGATCTTCTGGACACATCCTCAAATTTTCTTTCCATTATAGTGGTTGATAAAAGTGATCTACTTTAATATTATATTGCCCACCTCTACACTGGTTTGAATCCCACTGACTACTATTAAATATACATACATAGTAAATATAGGCAATATAGTAATGTTCAATCAATGAATTACATATAACATTGATGATGGAACACTTTGAATCGCCTACGCTCATGCAATTTTAAAAACTAAGGGTAACCAGGCTACTTGAGGCGGTGGTGACTTTCGTAATCAAAACTGATATAGGTTGTAAATTATTTCACTGTTTGGAATTTTGGACAAACGATCATCTACTGTTGTACATCATCATCTAGCTGTTCACATTTAGTAAGTGTATCACTGTAATCATCCAAAGTTTTACAAGGTAATTTTTCCAGATAATAATGATCTTGGGTGCTCAAGACCTCTATGTAAATGGAGAAGAAATTCTCTAATCATATCAAGAATGAAGATAAATTCTACAAAATCTATATCTATACTAACATATAAAATCGTTCGTTTGTATGTATGTTACCGATAAACTCGAGAACCACTGCACCGATTTGGACGGAAGTTTCACTGGTGTATTCCTTATACTTCCAGGAATAACATAGGCTATATTTTTTTCAGGTCTGAAGGGTCATATTTTAGGAAAAAACAAAAACTTAACACCCATTTTCCGTCAGCGAGAAAAGCAACTTCAGGCGTGCGCCACTTACTGCACTATCTACTTCTGCCCAGTGATGATCTTAGGAACTAGGATCGCATTCCCCTCTCACCTTCCCCTCTTGCCCTCTTCTCACGCCTCAGCGAACACCCATTTTCCTATGCTACTTCATGCGGGGGGCAGACGGTGCAGCACGCATGCTCAATACGTCTCGCACGCACACTCGCTCGACGCTCCGCTCGCTCACTTGGTACATTCCCGTGCACTTTCTTTCTACGTTAAGTTTCTAGCACAGCTTAGATTGTGTTTTGAAATTTCTATGGTTTTAAAATGCCGAAAGTTAGGTCACAGTTGTCTAAATCATCATCGAGGGCTAGGAGAGCAGCGCTATTGAGAAATAATGAAATACCCGAAGAACGTGAGTTATGACTTTCTCAAATGCATTCAATGAACAATGCCAGGCACCTTGACGAGACAAGCCCTGAGAGAGAGCTCCGTTTGAATGAAAATCGCTTGCGTAATTCTCGAAATAGAGCAGTACACAGAGAGACACCCGTTTAAGAGAACAACGAGTTCGCACGGCTCAAAGTAGGAAATGTTGCATCCAACCCACGGATTCAAGTCAGCGTTTTCATACGATCCTGCCATAAACTACGCTGACTATCGTGACATTTTGATAGGGAAAATGGACAAAATTTGTGGACATTGTCACGCAAAAAAATGGCCCAAGGAAAATGATGGGATGTGTTGTTCGAATGGTAAAGTTCGCTTACCAGAATTTGAAGATCTTCCAGAACCACTGAAAAGTTTATTGCGCTTTTAATACAAGATAGGGAGGGAGAGAGATGGATGGTAACGGAGGGGGGAAATGGAGTGAGGGAATTAGAGGGAAGGGGTGGAGAGAGAGAGGGTGGGAGATGGAGGGGGAGGGAGGGAAAGGGAGAGAGGGGTGAGAGGGGGAGAAGGGAATGAGAGGGTGGAAGGGGAGGGAGTACTATCTTATTATTGCGATGCTTACATGTTACACGGTCGAAGTTTTAGATTCACTAAATCCATTGAAATTCAACGGGCACTCCTGCTAGTAAGGTAATATTCTGTTACTAAGAAATCGATATGGGTGGTTGAAATAAAATATACCAAAGGCTGGCAAAACTACACTTGTTTGCCACTGAAAATATGTTAAAACTGTAATGAGGCAGTGCTGAGTCAAACCTTGTAGAGGAGTATTGTCCAGTTCGTTTGTTTATAATAATCACAGTGTTAAGGATTTTCTTCTCAGAGAGCATAATCTTCTCATATGGAAATGTAAGGGTCTCTCTGCATACCACGTTATGAAATAGTTTGTCACCTGATTTGACCCCACATGAATGCCATCTCTGCGATATGCTGAAGGAGCAAGTCTACAGACTGTGTTCGTAGAAATCTTCATAAACTAAAGGAGAATATCAAATGTGATTTGAGCAGTTTCATGGCACACACTGTATGCCACATATTATAACCTAACTGGCAGACTATAGCTCTTCTTACAGAGGAGTTGAGGGCACATGGAGCATGCTCTTTACTGAAAATAACAATTATGTTTGTAATTACATTTCATTTAATGTATCTTGTAATAAACATGCATTGAAACTTTTACTATACATCCTTTTGGCCACTCCTGCAATCATTATTTGTTTTTAACATTTTATTTAAATGTAAGTACATTTTTGGGTATTTAAGTATAAAGCAAACCTTCACCATTCACAGTTTTGGCAATTTGTGGGTAGCAGTCTGTCTAATCATTTCTTCACTCAAACAGTTAGTGAGTCATATTCTTTCTCAAATTTAGGCTAAAAGAAAATAAGTTAGAGTGTATGCTTTGCTTTATTACAACACTAGTTTTGTTTTAGGGTTAGCACTGCTGAGTATTCAAATGCTACCATCAATCCCATAAGCAATGAAATCTGAAATTTAAACATTCTGAAAAAAATAAGTATCTGCTGAATGCACAGCCGATTACTTATTTTATTTGTAAAATATAAGAACTTTTCACTTACAATATCTCCCAAACCAAGCATAGAGAAGTGGCCCGAGTGATGCATGCTTGGAAAAACAAGTTTTCCTGGAAGAGAAAGCTTGGGTGCTTCTTTGACTACACCCCCAAGGTGCAATTTCCTCGCAACCAAACCAACTGGGTTGTCTGCTGGCCTTGTAGCTACCTGTGATATAAAAAATTAAGACATATAAGCTACTATAGTATGTTTCAGCATTATGTGAGGCTGGGGCGTGTCTACTGTTAGAACCATAGGGTGAGGGGAAGAAAGTGTCAGCCAATAAGAGGTCTTAAATTTCCCTCGCCCTTCAAAATTTCTTGACAAGCACTGTTGACACGATTGCTCACACTTCTCTCGGTGATGGCGGAAAGCATGAACGTGCTTCATTCGGATCTATCGGAGCAAAGAACTTCACTCGTTCACAGCTACTGTTGAACTGAGCGAAATTGGAAACTTGACAACAATGCGTTGTAACCTAAGTGAAATAACCCAAATGCAGACGGAATACTGAGAGTCCCAGCCGCATGACCTGTTGAAATGGATTATAGGCAAAGACAGCATTTCTGTAGCAAGAAATGGCTTGTCATTAGTCTATTTAAATAGATCAACTCAAAATGAATGAATCCACATTAGGTAATCCAAATGAATTCCCCTTAATTATTATCAAGTATAATCTCCACCACTATTTTTAGTAAGTCTGTCTGTTCCTTTATGCACGCCCACATTTCTAAACTGATTCTAACCAAATTTGGCATGATTGTAGGGGGCACCAAGGGAAAGGTTAATGCATGGTTTTAGTGTTCGTCTGTCCATTTGTTTTAAAATGACAGCCAATTTTCTGTCTGTTCCTTTACGCATGCCCACAATCAACCGATTCCAACCAAATTTGGCATGATTGTAGTGGGCACAAAGAGGAATGTCAACACAGGGTTTAAGTGCCTGTCCATCGGCTTGATTCAAAATGGCGGCCAATTGTCTATCTCTTCCTTTATGCATGGCCACATTTCTCAATTGATTCTAAGCAAATTATAGGGAACAGAAAGAGGAAGGTCAGCACAGGATTTCGTTTCCGTCTGCCATTTTGATTCAAAATGGCGGCTGATTTAAACATTAAACAACGCGTATTTTCCAGAGTCCTACTATTTTAATCAAATTCGGTACGATTGTGGATGGCTCCCAGGAATAATTCATAATAGGTTTTTGTTTCTCTCTGCCCATTTTATTCAAAACAGCAACCAATTGAATCTTTAAATACCATGTATCATCTAGAATTCCAATCGGATTTTAACAAAATTACCCCAGGCAACACTTAAGTATTTCTGCTAGTATAATACAAGTTTGGAAAGTGTACACATATCACAAATGGGTGCATTTCGTGCAATGGAGTATTTGAAAGAAATTATATACATGTACGTAAGGGAAATATCATTTTAAAGTTCTTTTCTTCAACATAAATACTCCACTTTCTCCCTATTTAAAAATATTGCATGCACATGTAAGGAAATTAAACATATTTTTGTGAGATTGTTTATGTTAGCAAGAATGAAGTAACCATGCAAGAAATTTTTCACCTCGAATTAAGACATTCTTGATAACGGCGACTGCTACGATAAAAATATATAGGAAAAGAAATACTCTTCTATATTAGTTCTACAAGTTTTATTTGAAAAATATTTTGATATGATCAATACTTCACGAGATATGGTGGAAAGTTCATTTTTTCACCAGTAAAGTGGTACCCCTGATTGGCGTACGTGATTCATTTTTGCAATTATCTTATTATATTTGATTGTACGTCCTTAATATCAAATCTCATGAAAATCCGTTTGGTAGAAGCCAAGAACAAACAAGTGGAAGAACAGACAAACCGCCGATAATAGGTGCTCACACTGGATGCGAAATGCACCTAATAAAATAGTTAAATATCATATTTCCTAATACAGTAGAATCTCGATAGTTCAAGGTGAACGGGACCGAGGTTGCCTCGAATTACCGAAAAGCTCGGACTACATGGATTACGACAATTTAGAACATATGATTACGTACACAGTAAAACTCATTTATTACATATTTGAGGGGACCGACCCATTGCTTCGATATAAGCGGGACTTTGTGATATACAAGAAACATGGTTTTTGGCCTATACATCCCATATAACACGTATACACATACAGTAAAAGCTGTGCTATCCGGCTATTCAGAACCGGCCACCCTTAGATACCGGCAATTACACAAATACAATTCATTTTGTGTTTCTTTTTCTTTTTAATGAATTTTTGAGTGAATTGTATTTGTGTTATACCACAACTTCCACTTTAAATTTCTTAAAATATAAGATGTATATGTATATTACATATTTACTCCGTATACTTCTGGGACCCCGAGTAAGCATGGCATTTTTGTTTAATTAAGCCATTTGCGTTGTCTAGATGTTTTGGTGTACTTCTACAGTTTCCAGTTTTACCGCTTTTTATTATTAAAAAAATTACCCATCCATTGAATATGGCATCAAAATAAATACCGAAAAGCAAGGGACACGAGAGAAAAAGTTGTATTAACGCTAACACAAAAGCTGGAGCTGATCAAACGAATGGAAAAAGGAGAAAGTAGAGCAGCCATAGCAAAAGAATTCGACATCGGATCTTCCACTCTGTACTATATTAAGGCTCATAAGGCTAAATTAATGAAATTTGTGTCATCTTCTGAGATGAGTAAATCAATTAATAAACATCATATGCTTCATAAGCCAAAAATGGAGGAACTGGATAAAATATTATATGACTGGTTTTCACAGAAACATTCAGAAGAATTAAATAATTTCGTCCTTTTCTAATAGAGTAAATAAAGATAAATAAGAAAGATATAATCCAATAAATTCAATTTTGAGAACAGGTTCACTGTCTTACTCCCCCAACCTTCCCGGATGCCCTCAACTTTTCAATAGTCTTTTGTTTTGCATGTAAGCTTAGCAATGTATGAAATAATAATGGGTAAATAGTCAGCTAAATACGTGAGGAAGAATTAAAATGGAAAATGCAAACCCCATGCATAGTTATGTTTGTGGAGTACGATAGTGAACCTAAACCCAATTTTGTTTGGTTATTGCTAAATTTGCGATGACAAAATCAAAAAACACTCCCCTAACCAGCTATTTCTCTCAAACAGCTACCTACAATCCCCAAGATAGCCGGATTCAGAGGCGTACCTTAGCGATATGGCACCCATGGCAAAATTTTAGGAAACACCTTGGTTATTCAGGATATAATTTTTTCTGCATTTTAATAAAGAATAGTGGCATTTTTATTACATATAAATTAACGTTTGAGTATTAAAATAATACTTATAGGAAAATGAACTTTTGGCACTTTTTAAGGGAACGTTTGATGCATTTTGCAAACGGCGCCTATGGAAAATACCACCTTCACCATACCCTAGTTACGGCACTGGCCGGATAACACAGATTTTTACTGTATTTGCAGTGAGTAGACTTCAATGCCTTACATATGCAAAGAGATGCTTATCACCTTCGCGGCATGTAAAATGTTCGATTGCTATTACATACGATTTTTTAAATGGCCAATTAATATCATTATTATTATGGTCATTAATTTACTTAAAAATTTCATATTATTAATATCAATTCCAAAACAAAGGAAGCATGGAAATTCGTATGGAAGGGGTAGAGGGACGAAGGGAACCTCTACCAACAAGTGCGCGGTAAACGGGCGGAAACTATTCATTACTTATCGCTCCACTTAACATAATTTGTTACATATGGGGCATTTTTTGCCACAGGACCAAACATTTGTTCGTTACAGTTGAGAATTCGTAAAATGTGTGCTCATTACATCCGAGAAATTTAACCAATGCCCTTATGGAGAAGTCCAAGGCACCGAGACATTACTTCGTTATAGCCGAGATTTCGTTTTAGGCATGAACATTGTAAACGAGTTTTACTGTATATGATATACACATTGTATTAATACTATGTATATACATTGTATTAGAATATAAATGCATACAATAGTACAAGAGTAGAACAATAATACGCTAGTAAAGTCACTATCACCATCTTGAAGTTGTTTCTGGAAATTAAGTGCTTTTTCTTGGAGCATTGGTTCTGTGATTGGGCTTCCTTTCAATCTCTGCTGTGAAAACCACAGGAACAAAGCTTCACTGTTTTTTTCCTATTCAGCTTTCTTCATGGTTTTTCCAGGAAATCGAGGCAGTTATCGCCTCGGACTAAACGGAACCTCGAATGAACGGGACTCGAACTATCGAGACTCTACTGTACTATATTTTGGCAAAGCTGAAAACAATTTCTTTTATTCTTAAAAAATCTGATGTGGCCAACACATGACTTTCTCCATATTTGTGGTATAGATATTTAAATTATTATGAATAGCATTATAAGGCAAAATTATTATTTTGTATCGTAAAAGAATACAGTCATCCTTACTGCCGTAAATTATGTACATATATTTTGAATATGTTAACAGAATTCACTGCTACATGGTGGTGGCGCTGTATACTGGAAATTACGAAGAAGTTAAATATCTCCGAAATGGATGGTTCTACGAAAATTTGTTTCAAACAAAACTTGGAAGAAATATTATTCTCTACAACTTTGGTCCTCAAGAAGATTACCAATAACGACGTTTTTAAGGAGGTATTTGACGGAAACCGAAAAAACCGATTATTTATAAATAAATTCTAAACAATAACTGCTATGGAAAATTGTTTCAAATAAAAGTTGTAGGAAATTACATTCTCTATAATGTTTGTATAGAATTGTATATACAATAATGATGTTTTAACGGAGAAATATCGCAAAAATCGAACCAAGTTTCGAATAAATCTCGACTTTCGGTTAACCGGTATTGTCCAAAAACTAATCAGTTCTTTGTGCTCATGCTAAAGTGTAACATATGAAATTTGGTATTAATTTGACAAGTACTTTTTGAGTTAGAGCGCCCACAATCACGGGCACAGACATCATTCCAAAAATAGTCTAAACGTGTTCTAGGGACCTCAAAACGTGTATTTCCATTGAAATCTTGAAGTCGATTTTTTTCGTGATCACAATACTTTCTCATTACTACATATGGAGAAAGTAAAAACATATTGCACTAATATTATATCACATGGAAGAACTTTTGGTATGCATGATGATGGTTTTTAAACAAAAAACATTCTAATATAATGCATAACATAATGTTTCTATCACTATCAAGAAACCTTTCTGCATTATAAATCATGTCATTTTCCTAACAACTTGGTATTGGATGGGAGCATATTTCCTTAACCACTTGAGAGGGTATGCTGTATATATTCATCATGGTCGGTCATAATCTGTGTGTGTGTGTGTATATATATATAGAAAACATAAAAAATTAAACTCCTCGCTCAATTTTTATTTTTTGGCTATGAAAATTATATCATCCTCTTTGTAAAAAAATTGCCTATATTTCTATGATCTTAAATTTTGCTTCAAGTTAATTTTTTAATTTAATGGCAGTTAATTTCATTGCCGCGTTGCCACATCGGTTCGCCTCGGGTACTCCGAGCTCGCCGCCCAGTCCCAAACGCCGCTGCTGTGGTCGTCCAATCGCATCTCTTTTGCTCTCTCTGTATCGTTGCTCCTCTGCAACAGGGAATGGACAATATCTCATACGATTTGAACATGCACGGGCATGAGAGAAGATGCTTGGCAACACCGCTTTCAACTAAATTAATACCTCGCAGATAAAAAGCATTTTTTAATGCGTAACATATATTTTCATTATTCTTGGATCATAGAAATGTAAATATTTTTTTACAAAAAGGATAATATAATTTTCATAGCCAAAAAGTAAAAATTGAGCGAGGAGTTCAATTTTTTATGTTTTCTATTGTTTATAATAAACTAAATATGCTAATGTAATGAAACGTCGCAAGATTTCTCCTAAGACTCCACCTAATATTAAAATGAAATTTGTTTATCATAACATTATAATATTTTTTACAGAGTAAGTCAAAAGTGGCAGAATGGGCCGAAGGGCCCAAAAAAAAACGTTTTTCAAAACATTTCACGTTCAAAAAAATTCTGATCAATTATTACAAAATATATATTTATGCTACAGAAAAGTACAATAATGGGTCTTTGAAATGATATATTATACATAGGGGTTGCAATGCTAACAAGTTGGGAAAGAAACAAAACATCCCGACTGCACATCTTTTTGAGTCGGACAGTAGCTGTGTCCTCCTAGTACACTTTAGAGAACCATAGATGGGATTTGCTTCCTTTTGGTGAGAAAAAATACGCTTCATACAAAAACCCTGCATTTGTCTATGCCTGTCCCCAGGGCCGGATTAAGCGGTTCATGGGCCCCACGCAAAATACAGGTTCTGGGCCCCGGCCTAAGATGGGACCAGATTAATTAAGAGAACCTATAATACTTTCATAATAGTGACAAGAGTTTTTGGACAATATAGGTCAACTGGAAGTAGATGTTAATTCTTGTCGTTTTTCCGTTTTTTTTAATGTCTCCTTTAAAACTCAATTTCCACAAATAGTTGTTATTATAAAAGTTTTAGAGAATAAAATTTGCTGCACCTTTTGTTTGAAACAATTTTTCATCAAACCTATTGTTAAATAGATATTTTGGTTTTTCGTCGCTTTTTCCAAATATCTCCTTTAAAACTCAATTTTCATAAATAGTTGTAATTATAAAAGTTGTAGAGAATAAAAGTCGATAGAAGTTTTATTTGGAACATTTTTTTCATAAAGTCGATAGTTAAGAGATATTTTGATTTTTCTTCTAAATTTACAATAAATACGTCGCTAAGTGATACCACTGTTTCCGCTGCTATGATAATACTTTCTAATTGTTGATAGCGGTGCGTACACCTCCAAGGGTGATATTAATTACTCATAGATACTTTGTTATCTATAGAAGCAGTTGACAATTTTCTTTACTTGTTTTCTTACGTAATAAAGACTTGAAAATATTTTAAAATTATTCTCCAATGTAATCGCTGATAATTGTTTCTGAGAACGCTGACGTCGAGAGTAATCATATTCATTGTTCTGTATGGAGAAAGCCATGTGTTGGTCCATCAGATTTTTATGAAAAGTTCAAAGAATGTAAATAAGCATGAAATTGAGGAAGTGACATTAACCAAAATACAAGTATTAAACGATTATAGTTTAATAAAGACATTAGTATATTTAAGGCAAAGCAAAGGTGTATACAGAATGTATAAACTTGGTAAAAAAGTTAACGGATTGCAGGCAGTAGCGCACAGAATTCTCTCAAGGGGAGGGGGGGGGGGGTCCGAAATATTGACAAGCACAAAAGTTGTATATAAGTTACATCAATGTCGCATATGGCATTGCTTATTATATTTAAGTTAAAAACAAAGGGGGCAAACCTTCTCCTATTCCTCTCTGACGGCGCCCATGAACCCGGATTTAAAATAACGATGTATGTTTCCACAGTTTAGAAAAATCACAATTTTCCAGGTGGGGGGTCTGAACCCGGTGCCCCACCCCCCTCCCCCATGTGTGCATGACTTATTGCAGGTATTGTGATTCATATTCACAGGAAACTTTTTCCTGAGAGCGGGCCTCCCAATAAGCCTGGGCCCCAGTTATTTGCACCGGCTACTATCCTCCCTTCCGGGCCCTGGTTAAGATATACATACATATATTTCGTTCTCAAGTAAGAGCCGCAACCAATAAACCGAAAAATTAGAGCATGCCTGAATGAATGCACATGGAAAGAAAGAGGAACCGCAGGAGGAAGGGTCTTGGGAAATCCCGTATCCTCCTCGGACTTTCTTGCCTCGGGACTGCAAGGGGAGAGGGTGGGTGAGAAGGCTCGAGTCGGGGAAAACCAAGGATAGCGTAAACATATGACAACTAGAATAATAACCCGTCATATGACGGGTAACATTAAGAATTATAACATACTGGCTTCATTAATTAATTAATAACAAAACAATATAGGTTGCATAGCAACTCATGCTAGATTAAGCGTTCAAATCATAAAAAATACGCACTTTTACGTATTTTTTAAATTTTAAAAGACAAGATACAGTAAAAGACCGCTACAATAAAATAAGTTTGAATTTCATTCGTCCTTTCGTTTTTGTTTGAAGATTCTAAATTAATATTTAGGAATTTTAATGAGCAAACGAATAAATGTCTGCACGGTCAAAATCGTTTTTCCCGTGCTTTTAAATAGCAATACGAAAGGATATATGAACTTGAACCAAGGACACTTTATGTAAAAGTAATAACATTTTCTATACTACGTACCAAACTTAATGATCGCTAAGATGGCGTCGAAATATGAGGGCGTACCCTTCGTCAACTAATCAGAGGCATCCGGCGTTGCCGCCTCTTTGGTTTCTGCTCAGGGACCCTTTCTAGTTGCGTAGCAGATTTTGGTGGAGGCGGTAGGGTTTATTGTGTGAGAGATGTCTGAGCGAAAATCTGTGAGACGTGTTCTTCAGAGTTCCGCGCGGAATTTAGTTTTAAGTGTACGAAATTACTTCGAGAGGGAGAAAAGTAATGGTGGATCGTTACTTGCTATTTCGAAGGCTGTAAAAAGATCAGCTGCTGCCCTTAACTTGGGAACGGCTACTACAGTCAGAAGAATAACCAACGAGAAGTATTCTCAGGAAAACCGTAGTAGAACACACAAAGAAAGTTATCGAGGAGGCTTGGATTAAAGAAGGAATATTGGAAGAGGGAATTCAAGAAATTATAATAGCATTGACCTCAAGTTCGGATTCGAATACTAGCAGTGATGTCAATATTAGCGAAGATAACGTTGAACTGGAAGAATTAGGAGTTTCACCTTTGTAGAAGATAACTATAAAAATAATAAAAATTATAGAAATTATTTATATTTGTTTCATTCTGTTTAAATACTAAGGAAGGTAGGTATTGATTGAATAATTACTCTTTTTTTAAAAAATTAAGTGTAAAATTAGATAATTACTAATATGCTGTATTGTTTTGCCATTTACTCATACAAATATCTCTTTTTTTGAACAGCTTCAATTGAACACTGTCAATCAGTCAACAATTTGTCTCCTGATTTAAATATATAACCTAATGTTTTAATAGGTAAGAAGGTAAGGTGAATGATGAGTTATAATTTCCTCTTGACTTCTTATTAATAAGTTAAATTTTCAGTCTATGCCAAGTTGATCAGTTCCTCCATGGTGCCTTTGCCCAAATTTCCAGCTGCTAATTAATTTCCACAATGTAAGTATTTTGGAGTATTACATTACCACACTATTAAATGAGTGTTTTGCATTTCATTCTGCTATTCCTCTCTTTTTTGCAGAACCAGTTAATTCCAACCAATGTTCATACTTAAGTTTGATTATAAGTATTAATTCATAAGTTATGTTAAGGCAATGCTAATAATAAAAATAATCTGTAATGATATAACTAAAACTTTCATCAATTAATTAAGACATATTAATTAATTTTATATGGTGAAAAGTCTTTCATTTAAAAACAATTTCATTCTTTTCTGCAAGAAAAGTATATGATTCTGTTACATGCCTTAGTTATCTCTTATGTGCAGTTTTGAATTCTTCCATGGCTTGCTGTAATCCCTACGCTTCAAATGTGCATACATTTATTTGCATGTGTCAATGCCTACTGAAAATCCCTGTAGTGTGTGTTCATCCATCTATCCCACAGTGCTAGTGATAGTCTGGCCATTTCATACTGGCCATTTCATACTCAAATCATGTGTGTGCTTCAGCTTATAATGGTTTACTTATTCAGTGCCTTTTCTACCAAATGTGGTTCTCCCTATTATCCTTATTAAAGTGTAAATTATAATTTATTTGTATAGGGTCAGTGTCTACTTGAAATCCCTGAAGTGTGAATGTGTTTCTCCCTCTATCCCACAGTGCTTTTCCCTTTTTAGTGCTATAGTTTTTATATTTCATGCTCAAAGCATGTAAGTGCTTCTTCTTCTTTATAAGGACTTAGCTTATTAAAGTTTAAATTGCAATATATTTGTATAGTGGCAGGTTAGTGCCTGTGTGTACATGAAAGTGATGGATTTAAATAACTTTAAGGCAAGTGAAGATAAGTGATTATTTCAAAGGTATTTTTGTCTTAACCTTTCTCATTATTATGCATTTCCACTTTATTTTATTACTTACTGTTCATGCTTAGTATATAATTCCATTTCTCTTTATTTTATATCCTAAAATTGCTTCTCTTATTTTTACTTCATCTATTTACAAATAACCTAAATTTTATATGTAGCTACTCTATTTTTAATTCACTCTGTCTCTCTACCTATCATTATATTTCAATAGTGACATTGATGTGGCTATGATTAATCTAATGTCATATGTTTTTCAGGCAGTTATATTACTTTCTTCTTTTTATGAAATTCAGCAATAATAATATGCTGACAAAACCGGTTATTTTATTCTAGTGTTGATCTTACTATTTATGTGCACAATTTAATCGTGTTTATTGTTATGTTTTCTAACCACTGCTTCTTTTGCAGCTCTCTATATCTTAGTTTACCTCAGGTTTCGCAGTTTTTTCACATCCCTCTTCTTGCGGCCGTTTTTCTGCAAATGGGGTTTTTGCCTTACTGGTTTTTCCCTGTAAAAATGTTCAATTTGTTTGCAGTTTTAAATATATTAAGTAATTTTACTGCTTTGAATTTCTTTAATATTCCCATATTCATGCAAACGTTTACTCTGAATCACAGTGTATATAATATGTAATGGTTTATTGTCTTTGGAATAAGTAAAAGTACCTACTCAATGAGAAGCGTTATTTTTATTCCTTTATCCAATCACGATTTCCTAATAATATGATAATTATTAACTTATGTGTTTGCTTTAATTTGTGTAATGTATTTGTTATATTATAATATTAGTAACAACAGAAGTAAGAAAATACTCGAAATGTTATTCTTCTGTAATCCAACTGCTACCTTTAAGAATATTTTGCTCTTCTTCTTGATGTGGTCTATTAACTATTTGCAATTATATAGAGTTGATTGTTAATAATAAAAATAAATAGATGAAATTAAATATTGCGTATTTATTCCTACTCCACACCCTCTTCCCTTTCATGATGCATATTGTACTACTTGGTTTTTTAAATTAATAGTTCAATAAGACCTAAACTTTTAGAATGCTGCGTCTTTACAACCTATGGCTAAAATTTCTGTATTTTCGGCAATACGAGATAGGATACGGAAAATATGGCAGTATTTTCATCTGGCTGAAATGTTACGAGATGGTTCTACGCAGTTCTACCGTTATATACTTAACAGCTGCTTGAAAGCAGAAGCAAATAACTGTGAGAACGGAACATATGTTGTGGTTATACATGTGGTCCCTTAGAAATCCCACACCATTCTTTTCCCTCGTCCTTCCCTCCTTGTGTTTATTATACTACCTGCTCCGACATTTGCCATTCGCATACCAAATAGTCTCATCTTCCTGCTAACTTTTTTCTACGTATTCTCAAAAATGTAAAATATAACATCCTTTTCTCTTATCTGTCATTTAAGCAGAGAATATTCGATATTGTTTAAATGACAATCATATAAAATAGGTACACTATAACGTGGAAAATATTTTATATCTACTTATGAAAGATAACGTAGGAAGTAATATATTCGTAGTTACTAAGATAATATTACCAAACGTAAATACTCGTAATTTCATTTTATGTAGCTTTAAATGTTAAAGTTTTCAACATTTTCATAATTCCCGTATCTGATCCCACTCTTACAAAGTCTTATCCATCCAGCGACTCTGTCCACTTGCGAAGCACTATAATTGGTCCACGTTTGTGGACTGATTCGGCAACAAGGTTCCCTTTCCACACATTTTAACCCCGCCTCCCAGCGATCATTAAGTTTGGTACAGACCATAGTAGATAATGTGACCATCTAAGAATACACCATATTTCTTATCTCTAGCTGCTTCCAGTGCTGAGATATTGATAGATTCTAAGAGCATTATACACAGAAAGAAGGAAAGACAGAATTGGAAAACTATACGAGACATTGGAAGAACCGGCACAGTGGTACATGGCCCCCCGTAAAATACTTCGCACCTACTCACCGATGCACTCTGGGCTGCCGCCGTCTTACGCGCATAGCTGAAATAGCTTTAGAATACGGAAAAGCAACTGCTCCTGGCCGAGGCAGCAATCACTCAGGCAACCCACGCCCATGGACATCATCACCTCACCAGGACTTTTCCCGATGCCCTGGCTGCCCAATCCACCCCTGGTGGGCCCCTTTGTCATCTGGGCTCCACGCACTTGCGTGTTTTGCGTACCGCTTAATCTAGCCCTGCCTGTCCCTATGTTATTGAAAGCGGGGGTGTGAACTAATGCTTTTTTGAAACCCCTTGTGAAATTTAACCTTTAGGACCATTCACTTTCCTCTAACTGTATTGGATAGTTCTATACAATAGGAGCAATTAAACCTTCCTCTCCATTACAGTAAATGTTTCACGTGAAAAAACATATGAACAGCATAGTAGATGGTGTGTTGTGAAGTTGAGCATTTTTCGGAATGTATTGCAGTACGAATAACATGTACAAATTTTTATTTGAATTTAATTAGCATAAATTTGATATTATTTAATCCATTGACAAATTGGAATCAGTAATGGCGTCATCTAGCAAACATGCAAAATGTTCTCAGGGGACTGAGGGGGATATTTGTAATTCTTCCAACAGCAAAAAAGTGTCCCACTAAAAGGTGTGTAGTGTGCTATAAAATGGGAACTTTTAGGGAGACAAAGTATTGGTGTCAAGATTGCAGTGTGTCCAGCAACATCTTTCAAAATATTCCAAATGCAAGTGGATGTATAATGTTTATAAATTGTTAATTGTTATAATCCTATATATTATTACAATAATGTCTGTTTGCACCATCATGATCTGCTGAAATGAATGGATATTTTCAAAAAAGGCAGTTTCAGAAAGCTTATGCATCGGCATTGACGCAAATGTCCATTTTTTTTACTTAACCCGCCTCAAAGGATTGTTTTTAACATTTTTAGTACTGCGAAATTTCACATTTTTGTGTATTATTTATGCGTCACTAACAACAAACGCTGGTATTGTTGAGCTCAGAGATTTGGTTGATTTGGTGGAAATAAATGATCAGCATTGATGCGAATGCCTTTTTCTCTAATTTAACCTGTTTCAAATGATTGTTTTAACATTTTAATTACCCCGAACTTTCAAATGTTTTGTTTGTTAACAACAAACTCAGATTCTGTTGAGCTCTGAGATTCTGCTGATTAGACAGAAATCCTTGGCATGCAGCCTTAGTAAGTACGATCTTTAATGGAATATTAACTGTCCAAAGAGAAGAAAGAAGAAAAAAAGAAAAACGATTGGAAAAGATTGCGAACGCAGAAAAAGGGAATCGAAAGAACAGCATTCAGATCGACTTTTCTCTCAACGAATAAGGACACAGACACTACGACAACAGGAAAGTAATGAACAGCGAATGGGCCGACAACAAAATGATAGAGTACATCATGCGATTAACCATTGACTATGTCAAGAGAATCTTCCACAGTCATATAACATAGCAAGGTCAGTATGTTTTGTTTATTAAACATTTTGTGTTTATGTGCAAAGTATTCACACGAGCACAGCTAGTAAAACATGATTATTATTATTTGTGCTTCACTGTTTAACTATAAATAAAATGAATTGTTTAATGAAAAGTTAATGTTTTTTAAAAATATTGAAGTATTAGCTGAAGATAACCTATTTCGCTGAATTAAATACCCAAACGGGATACACTCATTGAAAAAAGTACCCACTGAAGTCGTTAAACACTGCTGCTATTTATGAACTACTAGTTTAAACAACTTATATCAACAAACACAAGTGTACTGTGATGACAGATAAAGAAATAAACAGTCCTGGCTGAGCAGGAAGAGTAAACATAAAAAGACAATGAGAAAAAGGAAAGGGAAATTAAAGGAACATGAAAGGAGATAATTTCATCTTGTAATGGCAATTTTAAAAGTGTAAGACAGTAGTGGCTAACCTTTTCCATACTGTGCACCAATTTTAACTTTCTTAGAGCTCTGATGCACCCAAAAAAACATCGATGTTTACCTTTCGATACGTCGATGTTGTACATCAATGTTACTCTACCAATGCTATTGATAAAACATCAATGTTTCCCTACCGATGTTTTTCCTCTAGCAACTCATTTTTTATTCCAATTTTTATTCTTATTGCATTTTTTATTTATATTCTTCAACTTGCTTAATTTCAGCAATTATCTTGAATTTTTTCAAAGCATGGTGCGCCAATTTTTATAGACCAATGTGCCAAAATTGGTGCATGCGCCACATGTTGGCCACCACTGGTCTAAGAGAAGCATAGAGAATAAAAATGTTGTTCAAATTCCTAGAGCACTACAACAGTTAAAGTTATTGAAGATAGAGGGATTCCATAATGCCACATGCATTTCTAATAATAAAAATGTTGTTTAAAGTGGAAATACCAACAACAAGGGAATTCTAAAAACTGGGAAGGCAATAAACATATAGTCAAGAAATGTTTAATACTGATTCCAAGATGAAGCCATTTACTTCATGAGGTGTAATGTGTTATAATGATATTCCTGTTGCATTACCAACTTATATTTAAAATATTTTCTCTCTAAATAATAATAGATGGAAAGGGACTGCTAATAGCTTTGCCATTTTAACGAAAGACTCACAACATAAAACTCAGTCAAACACTGTTTATCTAAACTTCATGGTTAGAAAAAGTTATATAATTTGATTAATGGCATATTGAATGTTACATGAAAAACATCTGAGATGTGCCTAACTACATTTTGTTTCTACAGCACTCACATAAAATTTCTATCACTTGTAATTACAACATACTATAGAATATGTTCATATATATGTTATAATGATGCAAATATTGCAGAGTATGCACAGATGCAACAATAAAACATGTTTATAATGCTACAATTATTCACTTGAGCAGTTGTTTGCACCAACTATTGCATCTAAATAACATAAAACTTTCATTATTTTTAATAACAGCCTCTAGCCAATTTAAGCATGGCTAAGTTGTGCACTTTTTGAGAACTCTGGCTGAGTAATTATTTGGACCAGCTATTCTTCATCATTTCATGATTACTAAAACTTTTTTGTTCACATAACTATAGATCATTTGTAACATACAAACAAACAATGGTCCTTTTGTCACTTGATGGCATAAAAGAGCATTTAGTAGCCAAGATTACATATAGCAACAACAGGTGAAGTAATCAGATTTGATTTCTCATTATTTAAGATCCATTTTATTTATTCAAAGTTAACTTCAGGCTCACTTGGAATAGAATCAATTTCTCTTCAGAATATAGACAAACTTCACTATTTTGCACAGGGCCACACCAAGGGTGTTTGGTACCCAGGTGCAACATAATTCTGTGGCATCCCCTCCCCTCCCCCATAGTGACTACTAGTTAATCTTAGTCCATCCGAGAACCGATTTACGATCGCCCCTAAAAGTCGTGGGAAATATATGAACAAAATATGCCACAGACCCTCGCTAGGATGAAGAGTGCAATTAGAGCAGCACCCCATCTCCCCTGCTGACTCTGAGCTCCAATTTTGGGTTGCCTCTAATAATGCATCCTTTTCGAGAATAGAACAATGCTAATGCATACTGTGAGGGTTCATAGGTAAATTCTGACAGAAATTTTGATTTGCTCCGCTATTTCTGCCTTTCCCTTCCTGCTTGAAGGGAAAAAGATCTGGAGTGAAAGGGTAAAAATCATCGCACATTCATCACGTTCCAATAATATATCGATACAAATATCTTGATGGGAAGGCATCCCTGACTAGTTGGAATCAAGGTGCTGTGTACCCCTTGCACCCCAGGTTGGCACGGCCTTGATTTTGGCCACACACTAAGTTACGAGTTTGTGTCACGATTCTAATATTTTTACAATATGATTTAAAGCAGTGGTTCTACCTTGGGATTCACGAGGAGTAAAAAATGTTTAAATTTCACCATGAGAATTATTTAATCTCAATTTATAGAAATTTCAGTGAATAGCAATGTACTGTCACACAGCCAAGAGAATTACTTATTTATGAACTTGAATCACATACATATTCATGTGAAACTGGGTTTTCTGTGGTTGCTGGTATTAAAATTAAATATAGGTAGAAGATTAATGTCAAATGGGATATAAGAGTGTGTCTAAAGCAGTGTTTCCCACCCTTTTTAGAGTCGTGACACCCTTAAGTGACTTTTCAGAGGTGGCACCCCTCCCTATCCACCACCATGGTGCTGAAGTTGAACCCCTAACTCCAATCTCCTTTCATTTCGAAGTGCCTTTACGACGAAATGAAGGTCGTCTTAACTCTGGTTTGCATTTTTGAAAGCCGACGATGCAAAATGAGGCTAAAAATGGGAAAACGGAATATTTTTTGCGGCACCCTTCAGAACACTTCACGGCACCCCAGTGTTCCACAGCACCCAGGTTAGGAAACACTGGTCTAAAGTAATGTTTCTATAAAATTTGTGCAGTGCCAAAAGCACCATTCTTCCAACATGTTAGGTACGTTAGCTGTAAAATTACCAGTTGATTTTATTTTTAAAAATGAATGGAGGCATAGAAAATTTTTAAATCTTTCAGGGAGGTGTTGTTCTACAAAGTTTGAGAACCACTGATTTAAAGCATTTAACTTTCATTCTAATTAAAATAAACACAATTATGAATGAACTTGCATCACAATTAATGACAAAGATCTAAATAAAAATGATGAAATTGCAGCTGAAAGCTTCAATGACTTCCTTAACTCACAAGGGGACCTTACGACATGTTCGTCACCGATTCGGTTGAAACTTGGTGAGCACGTAGCACACACCTATTTATGAAAAACGCCAAAGCAAGAAGATGCACCTCTCAAGCATTCGCGAGATATTTGCAATTAAATTTTGCGAAATTACTATGGGTCCATTGTATACCCTAATATGAGTCTCTACGGCTACAAACTCAATATTTACTGTCACATGTCAGCATCTTATATTAACTACATATATTGTTATCTTTTGGGATGGATTTAGTTTTGAAATGAGTTTAATTTCTTATTTCATTAATTTTACCCAAAAGAATTTTTTGAGCACCAAAATAGCAACCCATAATTTTGTATTGACCAACAAAAATTATATACAATGAAATCCCCATTTAACGTTTGCCTGGGGGACAAGTTTTTTGTACCTTAAATCGAGTAATACCTTAAATGGGGGTAGTCTAAAATTTAAAGACTAAACAGCAGTTTATTAATATCAAATTATTATTAATTGAAACACAAATATTAAGAGTACAGATAGATAATTTTGCTCAAAGAAGATGGAGCTAGTCTAAGGCAGTTTGCCATCTCTATTCTTGTCACGTTTGGATGGGACTCAACTTGGTGAATAATGGAAACATTTCTGCTTAAAGTAAGTTTACTCCTTTTGGTGCCCATATTAATAAAATATCACCGAATTAAATAAATAACTTTTCCACAAAACGAAATAGACATGCACACGAATGGCACAACTAGCGAATGTTTTTAACGCTGTGCAGAAAACACCGTGCCTGTATACCTGCACGAAAACACAACACTCAATGTCAGAAAGCCAGTACATTATGAGTTACTTTGACATCACAGTGAAAAGCTACACTGCCAATGAGTTGCCTAGTATATTGACCAGTTCGCACCTATAAGCCCATAATGTGATTCACTTCTACACCATCGAAAGAAATGACGTGAAGAGGTTGAAATATAATGTGTACAAGTACATACATGTATTCATTTTCACCACTGACATTGTTACCAGATACAAATGTCATCTATCACTTAAAACGGTGAATGGGATGTAGGATATGGCAAATGTGTAAAGAGGCTGATGAAGGATGATAGTGGAGTCGGCAGGGATGGTAAACGTACACTTATCCTAGTGGATGAGTAAACACAAGATAAGAAATGCACAGTTAGCAAAAAAATATGAAGTCACCTAATTTATATTATGACCATGAGTGCTCCATCTAGGCTGCTCAGAAACCTTGCTGATTTATAGTCGATCCCCCATCTGAAGTCTCTTGGCCTACTTAGAGCAAGTAGCCAATCACGAACGTTTCCCCTTCCATCGCCCCTCTCAACTTTCGTGCGGGAGAGCAGATACCGGTGCGCGCTGCCAGCTCTTGCTCAGCTGATATACTACGCAGTTTCTAAATAAAAAGGAAACGGCGGTTGAAACGGCAACGCAGTCCGATGCGATCTCTTCGAGAGCAGGAGTGAGACTGGTTTCCTCCCCACTACCTTCCCAAACAAACAGTCTCCTATTGGCTGCTGCTAACTCGTGCACGCCCAGTTTTCGAGGCCATCAGACTTCAGATGATGGACCGACTATAGTGTTGATTGATTTCTGAAGTGAGTACAATCAATTTTTTCATTTGTAAGATTTCACAGAACGAGGATGGCTGAGATGACCATGAGTGCTCCATCTAGGCTGCTCAGAAACCTTGCTGCTTTTAGTGCTGATTGATTTCTGAAGTGATTACAATCAATTTTTTCATTTGTAAGATTTCACAGAACGAGGATGGCTGAGATGACCATGAGTGCTCCATCTAGGCTGCTCAGAAACCTTGCTGCTTTTAGTGTTGATTGATTTCTGAAGTGATTACGATCAATTTTTTCATTTGTAAGATTTCACAGAACGAGGATGGCTGAGAATCATACTGCAAGTGCTTCGGCAAAGATGATTTGTTAAGCTTTCGATTTGGAGATGAAATTAGTTGCAATCTATAATTTTTCCACGACACACTTTCCTAAAACTTTTATGTAAATAAACACACCTGAGACGTACTTATTATATCAGGAATCAACCGAGCATGCAGATCATTTCAATTTTTTTATTTGTAAACAATGATGAATACATGATATACCATATTTAATCATGTAATGCCCTCACTTTTCCTCCAAAAGTTCCCTTCAAAATGGAGGGGTGTGGACATTACATGAGATTTGCTCATTCATCTTTTGGGGGTAGGTCACCCGCACAACACCTACTCCATACTTCGCGCCTGGCGTGAGGTACTGAGTCTGTGTTTTTCGGTAGGGGCAATATACCATGCATTTTATAATAACTTGAGAATGTGTAACGACTGAAAATGGAATCTTTCTGCGTTATTAAGGAGCTAAGACTCCAAAATAGGTTTTCGAGTAGTCTCCGTGTTATATAATGACATTGGATGTCAATTTTGGTACTTGCGTATTAACAGGGATCCCAACTTAAAAATATAAATACAGAATAAATATCATTTAAATTATGTTTTAATTTTTTAAGAACAACATTAAAAGAAACCAATTAACATTTAAATGATTTGTTATAGATAACAACTGAAAAAAACAATCACATTTTAATTTCTGGTGGCCAATATTTAGCAGTTCCTTCTAAAATGGTATCAAAAGCATCTTGACTGATTGGCCTGTCGCAACATTTACAAACCCGAACACCGGAAAACGGGAATGGACAGTTTGGTTCCAGCGAGGCGAAGGGCGCGGTAGTGCCCGGAGACAACTAAAATAAAAACAAAGCGAGCCGAAGGCTTGCCAATATCCTCTCCATTTGCGGCGCAACAGTCAAGCGAGATATAATTCCTTTGTAGACTACAGATATCTTGGTAGAAACCAATCGGTACTTACGTATTAAGTTGGGCTCCCCGTTAATACGTAGGTACCTCAATTTTTAATGATTATGTACATTAAAAAGTATTAAAGTCATTTTTAGAAGTCACTTCTTAAATATTTGCTTGTTACCATAATTGTATCATTAAACTTGGCTTCAGATAGGTTATTCAACCGATGTTGCCATAAAATATCAAAATCGAAATTTTGGAAGTGCAGGCATTACACGAATTCCATTTTTCCCGAATACTTAGCACTAAAAATGGGGTTGCGGACATTACACGAGTATGGGTATTACTCAAGTAGCTACGGTAATTGAGCTCATATGGATCATATGAGATAATTTATACGAGCTTCAAATAATTTATCCCACAATGAAGTAGTGCGGTGAGCTTTGGCAGATGTGTCAGCGCATGTAATCATCTGAGCATGCACAAGGCTGCACACAAAATGACAACACTAGCAGATGGAGTTTCCCACATCCTTGTAGTCATTAGATTTTTAGCACATTTGTTACATTTCGGAACTTTATGTGAAAAACTCAAATATGATTGATTGTCTTGTGTGGGGTAGGAAAATGCTCCAGCGATGGATGAGTAGGTACGCCTGAAGTTTGAACAACATTACTTCACTGTAAAAGAATCATTTTTCTGAATAAACCTTCCCATTTTTGGGAGATTGTCTCCTTTTGGGTTAACACGGTAAATATGGCCATAGTACACACAAGTGGCACAACTAGCTAAACGTCACATTAGCGAGCGAGCACCTAGGAACCAAAGTGTAAAAAAATCCATGTTCACATAATGTCACCACAACTTTCGTAACAGATGACTTAAGGACTAAAGGTGGATTGACAAAACATGGCATGACAAAATTTTTTAATTTAATGTAATAATGCCGATATGTGTTGTGTCGTTGATGGATAGTGTGAATTATTACATTACAACTCTACTAAATAATATACTTTCATGCTGCATAGTGTAAATGCACCTTAAATTGAGGCGATGTCCGTCTACAGACCAGAAATTTGTCCCTTAAATGCAGGCAATTCACAAAATCGAGAAACACTAAATCAGGTAACATAATACATTATTTACATGGGCTTTGGTAGGGACCACAAAAAACCATCCTTAAACATGGGAAAACCTTAAATCGGGATTCCATTGTATTAGCATGATTTGTTAAGGAAGTAATGTACGTGATGATGATAGAAAAATATGTACAAACAGCTTCGATTATGAATATGGCTGGATAAACATAAAGGTAGAGAGAAAATGCAATGTTAAGTGGAGTATGACAGAATAGAATTGAGTTACAACTCCAATTCAGTACAGTCCCCAACTTACACGGTTAATTTGTTCCGAAGATTGCCGCGTAAGTTGAAAACCGTGTAAATCCAACAATGCTTAAATACGGTATATTTTTTGACATATAGGTTCGTTTCAATGGATAGTTAAAGCTAAAAAAGTAGTGCTTATGTGATGAGGGTTTATATAAAGAATGAATGAAATTCAACGGGAAATTCTGCTAGTATAATATATTTGGGAAGTTATGCACATTTTTATTTACCATGCATTTTGAAAAATTTAGGCTTGTCACTATAGAAAATAAAACTGGCACTCAAAGGGTTAATGGCAGTTAAGTCATAAAATAGAAAAATATTTTGACAGATAGTGTTGTAGCAAAAATACAAAAAACTGCACAGCAATATAAAAATGTCATGACACAGTTAAACATGAAAATATAAATGGATAAGAGAAAGGAAAAATCTTACTTACCTTAACCATTACATTGGTGTTAAAAATGTACGAGGAGAAGAATACCCAAAACACATCGTAGATTAGGAGGCCAGTGAGGAGGAGCGTGGAGACTTTGAGACTTGGAAGGCGGACAAAGGCAATAAATGCCACACACAGACCCATACCCATTGCTGTGCAAAAATAAAGAACATCATTTCACTCAACGTTTTATGATTAACTTGAGAGACTAAAACAATACTAAATCAGATAAAAAATATATTAATGCAATAACATTTCTCATATCCATATGCTTCTGGTTCAGAGTAAAATGTTACTGGTTACATTAATAAGTATTTATGCACATTTTTTAATCATAGCAGCAATATTTCTGTTGTTAGAATGGAGAGAGCATGGTCTGTCATAAACATAGTTAAGTTGTAATGTAAAGTATCACAATACAGCTAATTTTTTAGGCCTATCTCTTATGCAGTCCTATTTATGACATTAAGCTCTACAACTTGATGAATTTTAATTACAATCTATTGGCCATTTTTGAGTAAAGCATCAACATAAATAAACTGCACAATAGAACTCATTTCAATAAGGCTTCCCTTACAGGTTATCTATAATATATAGCTGCTTCTTACATAGGATACAGAAGGATACAAATTACAAGGCACTTCCCGATATGATAGAAACTTAAAATTTGGCATGATTATAGGTTTTAGGTCACAACCAAAGGAAATAATCCAAAATTGTTGAAATTCCAATTTTCAGGGGCTATTTAAGCCCCATTATAAAAACACGTAAATTGATGTAGAGTAGTGGTCTTCAAGGTGGGCGATAGTGCCCACCAGTGGGCGTTTTTGGATTTTTGGTGGGCATTAAAGAACTCACCAAATGCTATTCTAATTTTTACACTGAAAAATAAAATTCTATAAAAAAGTACACATTCTGTATTACTATTTTATGTACAACTATTACAGTTTGTTTGTCATTAACTATTGTGTCATATCATCTATACTAGCGACAATGTATCCATGCTGCGGTAAAATCGAAAGCCCCATGAGGGTGGTCGGAGTCTATCGCAGAAACAGCGAAGCGTTCAAGTTTAATTTTATCAAATATATAAAATCATAAATTTTTAAAAGCTGTTATTACCACTGAGACCGTATTTGGTAATCTCATCTAACGACAGTCCCACTAGTATTAGGGTTACCTTACCTCCGTAAATCGCTTTGCTACTGGGAGCGCAAAATTATTCTTTGCCCCGGGTGCCAGAAACCCTCACTACGCCACTGGGTGGGCGGTGAACTTATTTCAAAGGACAACATATGGTAAAAGTGGGCGGTGACACAAAAAACGTTGAAGACCACTGGTGTACAGGTTTATATTTTAGCTTTTTAAAATTATTTCCCGTCAAGATTTGAACTCAAGATTTGAACTAATGGAATGTTTAGAAACTGTAGTTTCTTATTTATTAAGATGAAATTCAAATCCATGTTGATTTAGTGTAAATTTACAGTTTTTATCAGAAAAAAGTGGGAATTTTTCCGGGTCTCAACAATCGACAACCACGGCAATGAGCTCAATGCTTTTATATGGATAAGCTTTTAATGGGAATCAGAGAGCTAGATTATAATTCCATTAATATTAAACTATGACCAATGTAAGAAATCCGACATTGTAAAAATTCTATTTTTTAGAGGCTGTTTTGCTACATTACTGCCCCCACACAATCAGATACCAAAACAAAAAATTAAAAATAATATTAAGAAGACATTTACTAGGAATTTCTGAAAGATATTTTGTGCCAGAGCTAAAATTAAGAGTGCATCTTTCTTTTGAAATCAGAAATGCTTCACGTTTATTATGAGTGGTACTAAAAATATATCTTATGTAGGGTTGCCAACCTCCGGCTTTCGGGCCGGAGATCTCCGGATCATCGCCATAATCTCCGGTCTCCGGGTGATTAGCACATATCTCCGGTTCAATTTCGATTGCAGCAGAAAGCCCTTTTTATGACTTTTTTGCATTTTTTATAAATGATTCGAATTATGATAGTTTGCACTTTAATTTCCATTGTATTTTGTTTTATACAAATAAAAATTGATGATGCTCTTACAATTTTGTTAATTAGCGATATTAAAAAAATAAACAATTTTTAATCATATGTCCTAAAATCATGAGTGCCTTTAAGAATATTGAATATATTTATCATTACATTTAATTCCTCTTGGGTTTCTTCTCAAGTACCCAGGTTTCAAGCAAACTCAGGTTCATGAATATCTTAAAGTAGGCAACCTGTAACAACATCTCCGGTTCATGAAGATCTAAAAGTTGGCAACCCTAATCTTATGCCAATATAACTAATGATATGGAAAAATGCATACCATCCATGAGGAGCCAATGTCCTGTCAGAACCCAAATGCAGACAATGAACAATGCCAAAGAAAATGACAAAAGCTCAGCCCCAGTGAACCGACCACAGACACCAAAGGAAATCCTACCAAAAGCAAAAATATCAATAAGTAAGCAGTATAAAATATGCAGGAAAAAAATTGGTGATTTATTTGGGGTAAATCTAAAATTTTAAATTACGAAGGCAAGTCAAAAAGTATCCGCAATGTATTTATTTAAATTCACATAACAACAATACAAAATTTACAAGTGCATCATTTTTCAACATAGTCACCCTGCTTTTCAACAAACTTGGTTCAGCATTGCACAATGTTTTTTATGCCTTCAGAAAAAATGTTTTCGGCCGAGCGGCAAACCATATGCACCGCCTCCTTCAGCTCATTGCCATTGGCAAAACGACGGCCTCTTAAAGCAACTTTGAGGAGTCCAAACAGATGATAGTCTGACGAGGCAGGGTCAGGGCTGTATGGTAGATGTTCTACGACCTCAAAGCATAGCTGCTGGAGTGTTTCAACTTTGTGGACAGCATTATGGAGATGAACATTGTTATGCAACAACACCTTGGGGCAATTTTCCTCGACATTTACTCCAAATCACTGGTTTCAGCTCATCACACAGCATCTCACTGTAGTGTACACTGTTTATCATCATACCCCTTTCCTGATAATGTTTAAAGATTGGTCCTTGTTAATCTCAGAAAAGTGTGAGCATCACTTTTTGCAGTCGGCTGAGATGTGAACTTCTTTCTGATGGGGGTCGTAGGGTCCACTCCATACTCCAATGTTTGTTCTCCACTCATAGTGGTGGACCCATGTTTCGTCACCAGTGAGAATGCAATTCAGGAAGGCATCACCATCCTCTTGATACTGGTACAAAAGTCGGTTACAAATGTCCAAACAGATACGACTGTGCTGTTCAGTGAGTTGTTTGAAAACCCATTTTGCACAAAATTTATGGAAAAGAAGTCTGTTGTGAATAAATTCATAGGCGGAACGGTGACTAATCTGCAGGTGGTTTGCCACTTCATCGATAGCTACCTTTCTGTTGACAAGAATCACTGCGCAGACTTCTTCAATGTTGTCGTCAGTCGTCGATGTGAACAGGTGCTCTGATCGTTGTTTGCCTGTGACACTTGCTCGGCAATTTTTGAATATGACTATCCACTCGTACACGCTCTGCTGCAGAAAAGTGCTGCTGCCATACTTCACTGATAGTCTTTGATGAATTTCTGCATTTGTTACACCTTCAGACCACAAAAATCGAATGACTGCATGCTACTCTTCTTTGGTGCATGTGATAAGCGGAGCGGGCATGTTGACAGTGCTATTGTTGAAAGTCAACTGCACGGCCAAGGTCAAACGTGCCACTACAACAACAGAGGCGCTTCATGCTTAATATTGCACACGCATTCAGCAGCAGCGCCAATCTCAACAAAAAAATATGAGCACTTTGCGGATACTTATTGACTCACCCTCGTAGAAATACATAAAATTAACACAAGAAAACTTATTACCTCCATCCAAAACTAAGGTCAGCTGTAAATATTAAAATATAAATGCAATGTTAGACCACAATCAAAGAAAATTTTTTCAATAAGAAATATTCCAAATACATACAAACAAATATTTTTACTACTTGTAATCATTATGATGGATAAGGATTTATTCATAAAGTTTAAGGTTACCACAACTGTGATGAAAAATTCCACTTATTTTAATTTGACACAAAAATAGTATTAATTCCATAATCATAACATATAAGTTCCATCAAATGTATTCATTTACTGCCAAATGTACCATATATGTTTCGCTTAGTTGGGAGACCACTGTATCTAACCTAGAATTGGGAGTTTGGGAAAAGAACAACCCTGAAGCATGATATCACAGCAGGTCATAGCAAAAATGTTGAAGGACAAATCCTTAGGAGAGGGGAGATCTCAAACCGAAAGTAACATTTTAGAAAGTTTATCTCTCTAGGTCTCAGGGCTCTGCCCTCAGTCCCCCTCTCATGTCTCAAGGAGAAGTAAACAGAGCCTTGTGAGAGAGCTCTATACACCTGTGTGAGTTGCCAAAAGTATATATTGTTGCATTTTTTTATTATAAGTTTGCCAATATAATTTTTCAACATGTTTCTTTCCACTATAAAACAAAATCATCTCTTTCTTCAATATTTTTACTGTGAAATGCCCTTTATTTGAATATTTTATCACCAACAGTTCATGATATACATGATTTTTTCAGAATGATAACTAAAAATCTGCAGCAGGATCTCACATACAGACATTTAAATCCAGTGGATAAAGGTTTAATTATGCTCAAAGAGAAAATTATAAAGACAAATAACTATTCTGATAAATCAATAGCAATTGAGATATTATTAAAACCTTATTTTATTTCCTCTTTTGCTTTACAAAACCATGTAGAATTTTGTATATGAAACAAATTGTTATGTACAGGCAGTCCTCAACTTTCGTACGTTCGACTTTCATACAACTCCCACTTTCGTACATTATACATTCTCACCCCTAAACCGCTTTTCGTACGCTGAATTCGGACTTACGTACATCAGCCGACGAACAAACATTGCGAGCTATCGCATAGTGGCGCTGTCTGTCAGACAAGCCAACACTTTTAATAAATTACCAAATTAAGCAAAATGCATAAATATAATAAAATTCAAAAGACTAATGGCTTCTTGGCTGAAATCTAAATCATTCTACTCCATTGATGAGTTTCTAGAAAGTGACCTAGCAGATTTAAATTTATGAAGACAAAACTAACCTTAAAGTATGCTATGTAATAACATATGTATTATATGTAATGTCAGATTTGTGTGTAATGTTTTTTAATATTGTACAGGAGGTCCTCGACTTTCGTAAGTTCGACATTCGTACAACACGCACTTTCATACATTATACATTGACACCCCTGAACCGCCTTTCATATGCCGAATTCGGACTTTTGTACATCAGCGGAATGACGAATGAACATTTCGAGTTACCGCGTGGTGGTGCTGCCTGCCAGCCAACAGTTTCAGAAGCAGTGTTTATTTGTGAAATTATTTAAATATTTTATTGCATTTTGCCCTATCCCTCTATATTATAAAATAGTAATGGTCATCATCATGGTCATGCGCAACACACTAATTTTGTGAATAACTCGATTAGAAATGAACTTAGAAGCCTGAAATTTCTCAGGATCCCAGTGTTAATGAATCTTTACGTTATGACTAAAACAAATTTTGAAAAAGGTCACGGGTTTGACTCTAGAGGATGAATGTTGTTTCCCATAAGGTAACACGTAAAAATCACCTTTTTGGTTTGAAGGCTTTCATCCTTTTACTCTTTAAAATATATTAAAATTAAGTTATCGATGCGAAATTTGTGCTATAACATGCCAAAATGAATGAGGATTCTTATTCTTACCGTAGAATACTTGATCTCATTCGAATTCGCTCACATTTTGAATTTATACTCAAGTTTTGGTAATTTTTTAACATTTCAATAACAAGATTCCATGGTTACCAGTATTGTTGTCCTCAGCAATTTCCGTGCATATGCACTTAAATAAAGGCTTAAACATCGAAAATAAGATTAAAACTTGCTCCAAATGACTGAAGATATGAATTTATGAATGAAGCGCCAAATCTTGAGCCTCAATTGGTAGCTCATTGGAATTAACCCGGTCGATTGTGTGTTCAATTATGAAGGAAAAGAACAAAATTAAATAATATGCATGAAATGCTGAAAATATATCGTCGACGATTGCATCTAAAAGGCCCCTGCTCAAAAAACTGAACATCTATACCATAATTAGAGATTTTATAATATTTTTTTGACTATCTGGGAACGAAACCCCCATTATAACATGTAAGTCTATTGTTCAACTTTCCTACACGTTTTCAGGAACACATTATGTATGAAAGTAGGGGACTGCCTGTATTAACAATAACGAACTATCATATATATGATGACCCAAGTCAGTAAATTTTCTTAAATATGGGTAACCTTTATATATTTCAAAAGAGGAACCTTTGGCCTACCTATTTATCATCATTCTGCAATCTTTTTGCCTTTTTTATTACACTTAATGTGCATTAAATTTTGTGATTGATTTTTCGCAAATTGGGAAATCGCATCTTCTAAAAATCCCCTATCCAATGCTGAGAGGAACCGATAAGCAATCTCAATCCCTCTGCCCCCGTGTTCGTTCCTTCCCATCGCAATGTTTCTTCTTCCTCCAACCTTCAATCAGCTGAATATCTCCCTTCCCAGGGTTCCACACTCTCTTTTGGCGCTTCTCTCAATCCCAATGCCTCTGAATTCCTCCTCCCCAGCCGTAATTCCCCTCCATCTTTAAACCCACAATCTCTCACCGCGGAACACAACACCTCTCAAACCCATAACTTATTTCCTGAATCTATTGATCTCCTTGGACGTCATATATCCTCTAATTCATTCTTCGACAACAACGTTAGTCTACACAATGTATTCAGATTGCACCCTCGGTCAATATTCTCTATATTAATGCACAGAGCCTCACCGCTCATCTTGATGAACTTCGTGCCCTTCTGCCTGATAATATCCGAACAATTTCCATCGCAGAAACATGGCTCAAGCCAAACATGCCTACCTTATCTGTTCCTATTCCCAGCTACAATTTTTACCACAATGATCACATCGGAAAAATGGGCGGTGGTGTTGGAATATTCATCAGAAACGATATCCCTTGCAAAATTATCGCTAAAAGTGATCCCAACTAATGCAAACGACCTGAATACATATTTCTCAAAGCCTCTGTCAATCTAAAAATAAAATTCTCTTGGCATCGTTTATTGGCCTCCTAAGATTGGTCACTTCTCCGATGTCGAGGAGGCTATTTCCAACTACATCCACAACTACGAGCATGTGCTCATAACGGGCGACTTCAATACTAACTTTCTTTCCCGGTCCCAAAACACAATTTCTCTCAAAAATTCCTTCTCATCGCTTGGTCTGTGTATTCTTCCCTTTGAACATACCCATCACACCTCTACTTCAGCCACATGGATTGACGCCATTTTCACTGCCAATCTGGATAAAGTCCTATCATACGGTCAACTTTCTTCCCCAGGAATATCAATGCATGATGCCTTATTCTTAGCTTACTCAAAATTATCGCTAAAAGTGATCCCAACTATTGCAAACGACCTGAATACATTTTCCTCGAAGCCTCTGTCAACCTAAAAAAAACTCTCTTGGGCGTCGTTTATCGGCCTCCCAAGATTGGTCACTTCTCCGATGTCGAGGAGGCTATTTCTAACCACATCCACAACTACGAGCACGTGCTCATAACGGGCGATTTCAATACTAACTTTCTTTCCCGGTCCCATGACACAATTTCTCTCAAAAATTCCTTGTCATCGCTTGGTCTGTGTATTCTTCCCTTCGAACCTACTCATCACACCACTACTTCAGCCACATGGATTGACGCCATTTTCACTGCCAACCCGGACAAAGTCCTATCATACGGTCAACTTTCTTCCCCAGGGATATCAATGCATGATGCCTTATTCTTAGCTTACTCTTTGAGAAGTCCTAAATTTAAACAGAAATTCATTACCTATCGCGACTATAAATGTATTGTCGACCATGACTTACTGTCCGATGCTGCCCAAATGCCTTGGGAGACTGTTGAACACCTTGAGAACATTGACAGTAAAATAGATCTATTTAATTCATTTATTTACGCATTAACCGACAAACATGCCCCTCTCAAAACCGTACGCATTTCGAAACCGTCTTCACCTTGGATCACTAATGATATTAAGCTCCTTATGCGGCGACGCGACGCTGCCTTTCGCCACTTTAAATCATTAAAAGACACCGCCTCTTTCACACACTATAAAAAACATCGAAATAAAACGAAACAAGTAATCAGAAATGCTAAAATCAAATATGCTTTCAAACTTACCAAGGAACCTCAGTCGAAAATTTGGAAAAATCTAAAGCATTTTGGAATCGGAAAAGTCAATGACTCTCACAGTTTGCCGCCTCACGTATCGTTAGATCTCCTCAACACTAATTTCACCACTCCACCTACCTCCATTGATGTTGACTTAAAAAATAAAATTTTACTCGAATTATCCCGTTCTGCTGAATCTGCTCCTCCTTTCACTCGAAGGTTTAAATTTTCTCCTTTCACTCAATTTGATGTGATGCGCTCTCTTCAGATGGTCAAGTCCCCTGCTGTTGGAGATGATGACATTCCAATATCAATTCTAATCAAGATACTCCCTCACATTCTTCCAATTATCACCCACATCTTTAATTGGTCTATCTCCTCCGGAAAATTTCCCAATGTCTGGAAGCGCGCCTTAGTTCGTCCCATCCCTAAGAAATCTGAATCTCCAGAAATTGTCGACTTCAGACCCATTAGCATCCTTCCGTCAATCTCAAAGGCCCTTGAAAGGCTTGTCCACGAGCAAATCACTAAGTTCCTTATGACAATAACTTATTTGATTCCTTTCAATCAGGTTTCCGTCCTTCTCATAGTACCTCCACCACCCTCCTTAAGATCATCAATGACATTCACCTCTCAATGGACTGTAAAGAAGTAACAATTATGACACTTCTTGACTTTAGTAAAGCATTTCACTCCATCAACAAAGACGTTCTTCTTGCCAAACTTCAACTCTTAAACTTTACTTCTTCCTCCCTGGAATGGCTCCACTCCTACCTTAATAACCACTCTCAAAAGGTCATATCTCATGACTCATCCTCTAAATGGATTAATCTTAGTAGAGGCCTCACTCAAGGTTCTATTCTTGGCCCTCTGTTGTTCTCTCAATACATTAACGATGTTAGCAAAAACATTTCCTTCTGCAACTATCACCTTTACGCTGATGATCTACCTCCACTCCCGTTTGTTCAATCTAGCTTAAAATATAAACATGATGAACACTGACCTACTCTCTCTGAATGGAGTGCCAACAATTTTCTTAAGATTAACCCCTCCAAAAGTCAGGCAATTATTACTGGATATCACAAACTTAATGCCAAAATTTCACTTGAAGCGCTCCCACCTTTGACCTATCATGAATCCGCCATACCTTTTCTTAAGACTAAAAAATCTTGGCCTAATTATAAACGATACACTTTCTTGGACTGAACACGTTTATAACATTTGCAAAAAAGTTAACTCGGCTCTTCATTCACTCAAAAGAATTAAATACATTGCACCTCATTCTCTCAAAAAACTACTTGTTACCTCTCTACTCATTCCCCACTTTGACTATTGTGACGTCGTATTTCAGGACCTCTCCAATGAACTAAAAACCAAACTCCAATGCACATACAATTCCTGCATTCACTTCATCAACAACCTCAGAAAATTCTACCTCATTTCCAATTCCTTCCTTGAACTCGCTTTGCTAAACCTCAATGCTCGTCGGCATCTTCACATCCTCACTCTTCTTTACAAGGTCCTGTCTACTGGCAAACCTAGCTACCTCTCCACAAAATTCTTCCCAATCAGTACAGTTCATAACCTTAACATTACAGGCAACAGTATGCTTCTAATCCCACACCACCATACAGATGTTTACAATAAATCCTTTCATGTAACAACCTGTAGACTTTGGAACAATCTCCATGTTGACATAAAAAACTCCCCATCAGTTAGAACATTTAAACTTCCTCTCCACAACTCGTTTTTATCTAAGCAAGCCACAATGACCTGAACTGCATAAGAAAGCAAATTTTCCTTCCTCTATCTTTTCTCTCTCATTATTCCTCCTTTCACTCCACTCCTCTAAGCACTTACATAGCACATTGTACACTACCTACACATTCCTGTTATCTGGAAAAAGAGTCAAATTCCTACTCTGAAAGCAATATAATATATTATTTCTAGCTACTTTTCCTTTACTCATTTATCCTTGTTTTATTCCTAACAGCAATGATTCCCAACCTGTTTTTTTCATGCATGTGATTATATATGTTTATATATGGATGTAAATGTGTTTATATGTATGTGTATGTATGTGTATATATATATAATATATATAATGCTATCTTTTCCCATTGTTTAATATGTTTAATTACTCTTGTACTTACAGATGAACTTTTACTACATTAAGATATATATATATTATATATCTTATCTCTTTCTAATAGTATTCATTATTGTATTTCTACAATCTAGGGTTTTCGCAGGTTTTTTCCACTCCATTCTCTTTGCGGGTGTTTTCCTGCATGGTTTTTTACTGGGTTGGCCATGCCTGGCTCTACCTGGGTTTTTATCTTTCTTGAAAGCTTCTCTAATGTGTAATTTGATCGATGACAAAAGGTTAAATGGAAGAGGGGACCTTATGGTCTCCATTTTGCCCTGAAAATAAAGACATTTATCTAGCTATCTATCTATCTCAGCACAAATGCTACTGCAAAGTGAAACAAGATCTAGGCTACTTATCTGCCCACAAACTTCTCTTTCTCTTTGGTTTTTCTTATGAGTCAGAGGTTGATAGGTAAAAGACGAAGAGAGCCGAACAACAAAAACCATTGTTCAGCATTTCTTGAGACCAGTGTAGGCTCCGTGCACGGGGACAAATAGTGCCGGGAGTGGCAAGTTTCGGAGTTAGAGTGGGGAGTGGATTCGTGAGACCAATATATCTCAGTGCACAGAAAGTGATTTTGTGTTTGTTAAGTGAATAGTATTAGGCCAGGAAGGGCGTCATTTTTCACAGAAGTATTTTAGAGAAAGGAAAATATCAATTTGCTTGCGATGCCCAAGGGTAATCATAATTGCTGCGTGGTCGGGTGCAGCAATACACCCAGGATTACTGATGGAGCAGTACAGTAATGTTTTACTCTTTCCCTGAAAGGGAGTACCGTATATACCTGAATATAAGACAAGGTTTTGTTCCAATTTTTATGACCAAAAAATCGCTAGCTGTCTTATAATTGCGCGGAGCATAATAGTTTGACTGACAGAGGAACCGAAGCCAGAGATAACTGGAGATGAGAAGAATCGAATAGCTATAATCGAAATATTCGATTCAAATGTATTCGAATGCAAATACTCTTGAGTTTTATCCTATATATTATGCGCGTAGTGAAGCTGCGTGCATCCATGCATATGAAGCCTCGCGTAATTATATCGGCGTATTTCTCGAGAACCATTTGTCGTAAAGATATGCAGTAAACGGCGTTTTGTTTCTACTGGCTATGAGGTCCCTGGAAAAATATTTTCGTTTGCTAAAGTGTCCCGGGTTCGAATACAGGAGACAATTATATTTTCCCATAGGTTTACACGGGATTTTCGATTTTCCAGAGTGCAAGGTTTTTTCCCTTCATTCATTAAAATACGTAAATACCGATTTTCTTCTTTTTAGGCGTGTTTCGCTTATAGCATGAGCGCCTATTATCGTCGGTCGGTCCGTCCGTCCGCATGTTTGTTCTCGGCTTCTAACGAACGGATTTTCATGAAATTTGATATTAAGGACTTTCAATCAAATATAATTAGAAAATCGCAAAAATGAATCACGTACGCCAATCAGGGGTACCACTATACTGGTGACAAAAAATCAACTTTCCGTCATATCACGTAAAGCATTGCTCATATCAAAATATTTTTCAAATAAAAGTTGTAGAACTAATAAATTAGAGTATTTCCCTTCCTATACATTTTTATCGAAGGAGTAGCCGTTATCTAGAAAATCGAACAAGAATGTCTTAAATCGAGTTGAACTTAGAAAATTTCTTGAATGGTTACTTCTTCATTGTTGCTAACATAAACAATCTCCCAAACAAACATTTAATTTCCTTACGTGTGCATTCAATATTTTTAAATAGGAAGAAAATGGATTATTTATGATGAAGAAAAGAACTTTAAAATGCTATTTCCCTTACGTACAGGTATATAATTTCTTTCTAATACTCCATTGCACGAAACGTGTCCATTTGTGATACGTTGTACACTTTCCTAACTTGTTGCTTTATTCAATGGCTAAAGATCTATACTATCTTATTCTTGCGATGTTTACACGTTACGCGGTCGAATTTTTCAGAAATATGCATTCTTTTTCGAAATTTTGCTGATTTTTCGTACTCATTCCGGGCGTTGCCAAGGAGACTCTCATTATTGCCTCCGATTCATTTAAGGCCAATTAAATCTTCAAATAGATGAAAGAAAAGTGTTATTGTTATCTTCTCTTCATTGATAATCTAAATAAATGCTTGCAATTACATAGCCTTTATAGTAGGTCCTGTAAGAAGTTAAAAGCAGTCGTTGATAGACACTTGAAGGAAAGCAATTGTATATGCCAACTAACACTACAGTTGATAACAAAGGGGCAAAGTCAGTGATAGTTAAAACCACTGGAAATGAAAAACTAAGGGTAACAGTAATGTTATCAGTATTAGCTGATGGGACAAAATTGTGACCCTTCATAATATTCAAGAGGAAGAATCTACCAAAAGAAAAACTACCACCTGGTATCAATTAAAGATGCAATGAAAAAGGCTGGATGACTAGTGACTTGATGATTCAGTGTCTGAGTGAAGTGTGGGATAAATGACCTGGTGCTCTTTTAAAGATGAGATCAATGGTAGTTCTTGATGGTTTTCGAGGACATCTTACGGATGATGTGAAATCCAAAATATCACACTTCAACACTGATCTGGTGATCATACCAGGAGGCTTGACCTCCCAACTACAAGTGCTTGATGTGATCATCAATAAGCCCTTTAAAGATCATCTACGGCGTGTTTATGGGGAATGGTTTCTGTCAGGGAACTGCCCTCTGACTCCAGCAGGTAAAATGAAAAAACCAACAGAGGCTCTACTGGGAAAATGGATTAAGACTGCATGGGACAGTATCTCACCAGCAGGAATAGTCCATGGATTTAGGAAGTGTTGTGTTTCTAACAGTTTGGATGGATCAGAAGTTGACATTCTGTGGGAGTAGGAAGATGATGCAGCTATTGGAGATTCCTCCAATAATGAAAGTGAAAATAACAATTAAAATGTGGTAATGAGAAATAATTTGCATGAGAGATTCTAATGTTTCAAAATATTCAATTGAAAATTCCAATCAAAGTTGCTTATTTCAATTGGTTCAATGTTCATTAGTCAATGGTATAATAAACTTCTGTCATTGTTTGCATAATAAATTTTTTCCTTTTATTAAGAGTTCAAAATGGGGGGTTGTCTTATAATCAGAGTTGTCTTATATTCGGGTATATATGGTATTTGAGAGAAGTTAAGAAGCGATGGATTAGGGCAGTGAAAAGACAAAAGTAAGTACTAAGTGAAAAAATCTTACATTACGTGTACTGATTTATGTGACTTCAATGTAAACTATGTAAACAAACTTACTTTCATTTCTCAATGAACGTATTGGTTCGCATATCTCTCAAATGATAAAATTTTCAAATTTTTATTAAATTTTGGTGATATTCAAGATTTCAATTCTTCATTTGACTATGAACTTCAGTTGAATATGTTTATTGAAACCGTGTTGCATCGATTTATGTATGTTAAAGGATTTCTTAATAAAAACGACAATCTTGACTCGTTACATCGTTTTGTTACGTAATTCTGCCATGTTAACAGCTCAACTAGTCATATTATATGAATAAGACATTTGGTAAAACCTGAGTTTTTGATAGTAGTAATTTCTTGACTCTTATTTACTACATTTCCACAGCCGTGACGGAACACCATGGGAACCTACAAAGCACAGCAAGGCATTAGCGTGGGCACCCCGCTGACATCAACCAGTAAAGAGAGTCCTGAGAAAGGTTGGCATGAAATCGTGGAATTTCACTGATAGAACTCTTTCACCCATTTCTAAGAAGAGAAAAACGTTTACCTTCGTCAATTTTAACCACGATTCTAGCGATTATGCCTTCGAAGGTGTCTTGGGTTTTTTCTGTTATTCCTCATTCGCATCTCTTTGGTTAGGAGTTATTGTTCCTTGGTTTTCTTTGATCGAGGACACCCGAAAATCCGAGGCTCCGATTTCGCTTATTTAATATTGTGTACCGCATCTCAATCCCCTTTTCCTGTAAGACTCTCTGTTAAAAATTAGGGCAGTTTTGTAAAGGCCATTTTTAATAGTTTTTGTAATGCTGCGTTTACTGAGAAACGGGAATCAATTCTAAGCCTTTACTATGATTTTCATAATTTTGCATGTTGCAATGCTGCTATAGCCCTGCAGTTGGGAAAGTAAGCTTGTTCTCAGCCAAAAAAAAAGTGTTATACATTTCTCAAGAGTGATATGGCTACTTGAAACGTAGGTACATGAGTTCTTTTTTAAGGAAGAATAAATCGCCTAATGGGGTTAAGTTCTGGAATATTCGCTTAACAGGAGATTAGATATTGCAATCTCAATTTTATTGTAAATACAAGACAATTTAGTGCAACATTTCATTGCCTTTCCAAAAGGAGTCATATATGAGGCGTTCGTTAAGGCCGGCAACGACTCATCGCACTAACGAGGATTTGGCCGCCAGGCACCTCTGACCACAGACCCGTGCACGGAGCCTATAGTATGAGAGAGAGAGGGAGAAACGTCTGTTCTTGTGTCCTAGGTCTGTTTACAAATATAAGTCACTGATGATGCATAGCAAGTGAGACAGTTTCGGAGCAAGTGCTTGCGTAATACCCTTACGCTCGGGTTCTAGCAGGAGAAATATTCTCGTGTTGCTCTCAAGAAGTTAGTCTGAAGTGAATGCTAGTAAAAAAAATCAGTATAGATGATTCATTGAAGCCATATTTTCTTGTAAATTTCATGGTAATTTGGATAAAGCAAATGTCTTTAAAAAAACTTTTAACTTTTCTAATTTCTTTATTATGCGTACATTCTGATACATACAACATCATATCTCCGTTTCTACCGAACGAAATTGGACAATTTTCACCATGTAACTTCTATAATGACTATGAATGACTACTGTACAACTCAAAACTTTACAAACATTTTGAAATGTCTTCTAAAGACATATGAAACATAAAATTTATTTCAAATTTTTAGTCAAGACATGAAAAAGTTGACCTGCAAGAAACTTTTTTCCTATTTGGTTTAGGTAGATACATCTAGCGAATGAAATGTTAATAAAAGCTGAAATATTATTTTGAAAAAGACCATATCAATGCCGTTTATAGTTTTTGCATTACTGAAAGATATATGAAAGCACGGGTGCGCACTAACTGGTTGGCGATCGGGGTGATTTACGTATTTTGTATTTCTCTTCTCTCCTGTAAAGTGTGTGCTTAATGTAAGATAATGTAAAAGACATTGGTTATAAATGTTATGTTCTACTAAAATCCTCAAAAAATTTTATACAAATCCAATAAAAATGAAAAAAGTTAACAATTTTTCAATTTTCAGAAATCAAAATCACGAATTTTCTCAAATTTTTAAAACCTCCTCTTTTCTCAGACATGCGATTTCAGTAAATGTCTTTCGTGCTTGAGGGGTTAATATAATCAAAACCTGTCCAGCAGTTCAGGAGGTGAAAGACATGACATATATTATATTTTAGTATTCCATTAAATTAACACCTTAAGATGATATGGTAATAGGAACAAATACTTACTTTTTTCCATCAGAGCAGGGTCGAATGACATACTGACACATGGGAAGAAGAAGGAAGGCTAATGCAACCGTTGCAATGACTGGAAAAAACAAATAATTATGAATTAACAAAAAGATCAATAAACTAAATCTAAATTGAAAAGCATTTCCCCTTTTATGAATCCCAACAAAAATTCCATAAAAAAATAATTATAACAAGTTAATGATATGATAACTAATATTTTTTTACTTTATACATACATAAAATAATATGAAAAATGAATCAATTTTTAAACAAGTAGGATAAGAGCAAATAAAATACTTTAATTTATATTTCTATTCATTCTCTACTTAAACCTGTTGCTGATATGTCCTGGTGAATAAGATAGTATAGGATTTACATATATTGGTAAGTAATAATAGCCATGCACAAAAATAAATTACTCTTATCTTAAAATGAATTTCCTAACATGATTTTATTTTATTTACAATTTAATAGGATATATAGTTATAGAAAATAGATTATCAAATTTTCAGATGTAAACCTAGCTTTGAGGTGCAATTCGTGTTTTTAAAATGCAGTGATGAAAGAGATATCAAGGATATGAATAAGCTAAGAAAATTAATTAGTTAATTATTCCAAAAACAGCACAAAGGCCTTTGTAGCAGGAATATAAAAAATTGTACTTAGGGAATAAGTGGCTTGCAGTACCTAGTTCAACATTTAGCCACTAGAGAGCATTTCTTATGCATGCCATTGTGCCTCCCAAGAACTTCCTATTTTGGCCATTACGGGGCATTGTGTGCATTAGTCGCTCAGATGCAATGTTTCTTCTGCTCTCATTCCCGGTGGAATGGGATTTTTTCGAGTCCAGAGAGCACCACAAACAAACCATTTTTTTAAACCCTGACTTGACAGTAGCGCCATAAGAATTACGTTTTGTGTGAAAGTTATTACAGGTGACTGAAATGGAACCTAACCCTTAGTCCTGGTTTGAAAGCTAGACTTGCAAGCTAAATAGGCCTGCAAGCTTTGTCAGAAGAATCACATTTTAGACAGAGGTGGACAATTATTATCTAGCCTCAAGGTGGCCAACTGTCCAAAGCTGACCGTGACTGTAAATAATGAAGTGTAAATAATTAGCTAATTCATGTTCTAAGGTTTATTTCCAAACCCCTTGGAAAGCTGACAATATAAATATTTATAAAAATTTATTTTTAACCATCAGTTGTTTCCTACATAAGATCACTCAACTTTAATTTTATTTCAACAAAATTCATCGAGGTTTCTCCGGAAATGCCTGATATTTATGCAGCCAATTGTTTGGAATATAACTAAACTTATCCAAATAAATACTGAACTATATTACCATCTTTGAATACACAATGAAATTGAAAGCATAAAAATTCAACTTTAATAGGTTGGACAAAAGGTAGCGGCAAAAAGAAGAAAGACTCGAAAAAATAGAGGAAAAAGTTTTGAATTAAGAAACGGAAATTTTCTTTTAAAAGATGATCTTTGGTCACAATACTTTTAAGACACTTTCATCCTTTTTGACATAATTGAAAAAAGTTGTAATTAATGTACAATTTTATCAGTAAAAAGTGCATTTATAAAAAAAACTACGAACGGTTCCAAAACCAGACCGTTCCTTCTTTTGATCACCCGGAACCAAAACTGGAACGGAATGAGTTTGAAAATTTAAGGTCGAAACCGAACCGGAACTTCCCAACTCTCATTATAAGGATAAAAAAATGTGGGCAATGAAAATAACACAGCGATAAAGAGATCTAGGTTGTGATATGATAGGGTATGAACTAAGGTGGTTCGGATCTCAGTAGAGAGTGAAAAGGGAATGTTTTTGTAAAAATGTTGTGTAAGTTGTTTTCAGTGGATAAGGAGTTCTAAAAGTTTGGAATAAAAACAGTGGGAGCTGACTGGCTGACTGAGAGAAGTTATCCATTAACAAACACTGCCCAAGTTGCAACAAAGAAATTTACATGAAGCCGGCATCAGACTTGATTTGTTCACTGGCCAAGCATAAATTCTCCACAAGAAAATTAAGATTACAACATCATGTGATTGTTTCACTGGACTGAAAAATAGCTTAACATTGCTTGCATATGCAAATGATTTCATTGAGGGATTTGAGCAAAGAAGCTTTATTAGTAAACAGAAAAATGTGTTCATAAAATTCAACAAAACTTAACTCAGGAAAGCAAAAATATATTAAACAACATTACATGATATTTCATAAAAACCCACCAAAGGTTGTGTAATTAAACTTTCCTCTAGTGAAAATCAAATCGCTTGCAGCTCCACCTTTAAGGCCAACAAATAAATTACCATCATAGCCCTTGCCTGCATATTTGACTTTGCAAGTGAAGAAGATGATTACATTCCAGTACACGAGTAAAACATTTCTCCTATGTTTTCATACATTATTCATTCATTTATTCCATATTGACTTTTTAAATCCTACAACTGGCAACCTACAGACCTCAAGACTGGGACTTGTATTATTTCAATAAATTAAACACAGTAAACCTACATAAATAATAAATACACAATTTATTTTAATTTTCCTAAGTTTTCTCCTGTGCTTTTTTAATGTTAATAAGGAAATAAAATAATAAATATGAAGAATATATTTATCATTTAATGTGCTTATCAAATTGTCAACCTGCTTTCTTTTTCTGAATTGACAGCAGATGCCAACTGGATAGTGTAACTTGAGATCGAATGAAATGTGGCTGAGGCAAGCATAAGTTGTCCACAATAACTGAGATGAAAGTTGCGGATTACTTTAAGCAGAGGATGACCATAACCAGAAGGCATGGTTTTGAGATGTAATGTTAAAAATTCAGTTTTTGGAATTCTGGATTTATTTATTTAATTATTCCAAGTATGATGACGATAGGGTTACCAGAATAAGAGGGGCAAAACCTGAATAAGAAAATTAACAATTAATCTTTATTTAATTAATAATTTCAAAAACAGCCCAAAAGCCCTTATATTAGCAATAGAAATTATAAAACATTAGACAAAATAGATAAAGGAGATAATTGATAGCAATTAAAATAATGAGCAATGATGAGTTTAGATGGTGATATAATGGGCAATGAAGTTGGGATGTTAGGAACTCATCATGGAGTGAAAATTGAGGTTTTTTTAAAATGGATATTGAGTTCAAGGTTTTTAGAAGTTAGGGATGTTAGTTAGGGAGAGTTGTGATAATAACAGCAAGATGAAACATGAAGATAAAGTAAAGGAAGAAGGCTGTTCAAACAACATTGTCCATTTATAGAATAAAGAGGAGGAATTTTTACATAAAGAAGAGTCCTACATCTGAATAAGGGTAAAATTTTGAAGGAGCACAGATTCGAAAGATGCTATAACATGATGACAACTAAATGATAAACAATACTAGGAACTTCTCTTAAAATAATAGCTGCATATACTCACTTGCAGTACAGATGGCAAATAACATCTGCATGGAATCGAAAAAGAAAAACATGACAAGAAGAGAGATTGAGGCACCAAGAGGGAGGCACAAAGCCTGCATTGTGTCTAGCGTTTGCACATTGCTCTCAGCTCCTCCAGGTCCGACTGTTCCTCCAACTCCTGCTGCTGATCCACCTGCGAGTAACTTGGCCCTCTCTTTCTCCCTCTCCCTTTCCTGTGCCTCCTGCTCCATATTTAAGGATCTGCAACAAAAAGAACTTCCAAGTTATAATATCAAACAACATTTGCAGGTTCAAATCACCAAATTCCAAGTGTTCTTTTTATTGTTAGGTAAGTTTCGCAATATGGCTAACAGATTAAAAGTATAACTATATCTCCAGTCAATAAACACATAGTAACTCATGCACAACATAGGTTAGTTTTAAAGGTTCGATGTATGCCTTCATCGATATGATAAAATAACCCAATTCCAGAATTCTATGGATGGCTCAATTAGACAAGTATATCATCATTTATACATACAATAATTCTATTTTTCACAAAAATTTGTCTAGCATGTTGTTGTTATTACAATGATCATCTATGACGAACTTTGAATCTGTGGACTCTTCACCCCCTTGTATGTGCTGCATAAGAATATTCTTTTAAAGGAATGTTAAACCATGTGACCTCTTAGATAATTTCTTATGTTTGCTAACATGAAACTTTGTATTTCATATTTCTTTCAAGTAAATGCTACACTGGATGTTCATACTTGTAAGACTGCATTTGAAATCATAGAAAATAAATGAGGCACTTAAAAATGAACCAATCAATGTACAGGGCAACAGCCTCATACATTTTTTGATGTTCAAAAGTGTGCAAACAAGTTTGTTTTGACTTTAATTAACATATTCAAGGTATATGATAATGAACCGTGTCCTTCAATTATCATTAATGCATGAAAATTTACTGTATGGTTCGATTCCCTATCATCTTTGTTTTAAAATGCCTGCAAAAGTTGACTCTACTGCTCCACCATAAAAACTTTTATACTTTTTTTAAATTTAACTGCAAAGTCAATAGATATCAGCGATTTCAGTGGCATTTGAGGAATGATAAAATTGTGAAAAATCTGCACTAAATAATGGCAAAAATTCAAAGAAACTTTAACAAAATCATGCTTTTGCATATTTTAACCTAGTCAGACACTTTCTACCAATGTCTAACACATGCAACTTTCACCACGAGGGGGCGTTAGTCCACTTTCTCCTTTGCCGGACGAACTTTCCCTTTCCATACACCAATGCATTTAAACACAATGCATCACATATAACCAACAGTCCATAACAAAACGTCATTGACATATTGCCACGGTATCTAAAAACAACTTCAGTTATATGAAACAATTAAATACGCCCAAAGATTAAATCAAATTGACTCACCGGAAGCTACCATAAACTATCAAGAGAATGGAGATGAGGAAAGTTGAGACCCTGGATGAATCCATGATGGAATATGCCCGAGAAAGGGAACGGGCGATTTCTGGATCCATTGCGACTGAGTCTGTTGCGGACATGAAGAAAAACCCGGAAAATGCGTTCCCCTACACAAACGGCAATCCTCACTTTTCACCCTGCGGTTGAAATACACCGAGGATGCCACTTTTATCTGCTGACAGGTCATCCACTTCAGAGATTAAAAGGGACACGAGCAAGGATAACTGAATCGATGATTTTTTGAGCTAGTCAAGGAAGCAGCTCATTGCATCCGAGTGATGCTGCCTTCCATCCTTCCTGGTGCACTAAGGGTAGTAGCTACCTCTGTCACCAGCCACACCATCACAACACATTTCTTCTTTTTCTCCATGTCATCCCCAGTAGACCACCATGCAAAGTTATATTTCAAAGGAGTCGTGTAAAAAACCAAGCCTCTACATAATCAGCTGTGCGAATTTAATTCGCCACAACCACTTATTAGCGACTCCGTTTCTCCCACTCCTACCACTTCATATAATCTGGGTCACTGCCCAGGTAGCCCACATTCTCTGTTGGCGGTGTCCAAATCTGGTTCAAAAAATCAAAATATTACCCGATTACAGGTTAAATTGAATAAAATAATACTACATGACTGACTGGGACAACTTTATCTCTTTTCCACGAGAAAACAACAAGAGGCACCTGTCAGAATAACCAACAATAAGCTGGTCTATATATTATATCAATTACCTAAATTACACAAACTACATGGCAAATTAAAGTGACAGTACACAAATAACAGTAGTTTTCTTTCCCATAAATATAGTTAATGAACTTGCGTGTTTGTTGTACGTGAATATACACTTCAGTTGAAACATGACTTATCAGCTAGTAAACATTCTAAATAGTCACATAAAAATTCAGGTTCCAATAATTCAATTAAGTGAACGGGGATCAACTTGATTCCGTGTAAGCGCATATGTTATGGCTCTGCACGAACAATGTGTATCGGCGCGTAATGCATATTCACATTCAGCTACTGAATTTGTCTTTAAGAATTTAATCACGATGTCGATTCTGTATTACTCAAACGGTGAAAATAAACTAGAAATCAATAGTTCAATCAATGAGTTAAACGCAGTTCAAGTATTTTATAAGGTAGTTTACAAAACAAATGAATTCTGAGCTGACGATAATAATAAACTTAATACACACCGCAAAACCATCTGTTACATGACGAGAAATACTACTACAATAACGTTTACAGAATAAAAATTACATAAAGTTGTACGAAAACAACAAGATTTGCGACAAGTAAAGAATAGCTATACCTTAAAAACAACATACCTTATATTCTAATTAACTGCATTCCGAAAATCAATATCAACCAGATCATATAAAAGAAACAATTTACTCATCCCGAAAATTATAACTACCTTGAAACTTCCTAATTCACAATTTCGACAACACATCCTCCGCCAAACCCTAAAATGAGAAGCTCACCGCAGCCATTGAGGTAAACATCGTCACGTGACATATAGTTCTCAACGTAAAAATTCCTAATGTACGTTTTAAGGCCATTAATACAAAAACTTACATATGAGCTCCATTATTAATAAACTAATAATTTTAAAACTTTGAACTATCAAAGCATACCAATGATATGAGCGATTTTCACGTATCCTTCCACCATTTTGAAATCTAAATGGCAAGTTTCAATATGGAAGAACAAATTTGACAGACGTGTAGTACCTGCAAAAGCACCTACAATCTAAGCCCGATTTCAGCACTATTATGAAGTAGCTGTCTATTTATCAAAACTAAGCCTCATTTAATTCGAACGGACGTACTCTTCAACTAATACAGCCGAAGGATAAGAAATTCATTGCCCGCGTGTAATATTCTCGACCGATCCTGAATAATTGCCCTCTATATAAATTATCAACATAACACCCTCTGCATCACTACCTCAAAATAACCTGTCAAAAATTCGTGAAACGTATATGAGCCCTCTTATTTGGTCTTCCCATTAAGGTCACTTAACTGGCTCGGTATGGTATTCACAATCATCTTACCCGTTACTTGCACATTCAGCGGTTGTCCAACCAGCATCGTAGATACAGCAGACTTCTCAGCATTAGGACCCGATATTCCAATTGCACGTTTTCGACTTCCATTTCAACATCTACTATTTAATCAATTCTATAATCTCATTAAACTATACAACTCGACTTCAATCACCAAATTGTGGTTTTTACTCATTTCTTGTTGCTATACTTATCTATTAAAGCAGGGATGGAATAAATACAACAAACTTTCAATTTATACCTTTATTTGATTACAAAGTATTGCAAAGAAATTTAACTTGTTAAAGAACAAACACTAAAATAACCTGCCAAACTTCAGTTTGCAGGAAATTTGGCAAAACAAATGTGGTCCCAGGATCGATGAAATATAATTTTTATTACCAGTACTTAAATGTTCATTACCTTAAAAATAAATTTCTTGCTGAACTGCATAGGTTTAGCACGTCAAAAATGCAGCCACAAATTGACTAGGAAAAATCAAAATGCCACTGGAAAATAATTGTTTTAAAGTGATGTGACGAAGGGTGAACTAATGTATATCAATTATTCTTAATGTTTACGAAGTCTTGCAGAAGAATCATGCTTAAAAAGGGTTGTGTATGACATGCAGGAGGTCCAGAACCTAAAGGGTTTAAAATCAAATTAGGATAATTTTGCTTAGCCATAAGGATGTAAATGTGTGCTAAAAACCGCCTTTTACTAAAAATTCGTGTCTGAAAAGGTTTGGAGAAAGCAAGCCTTTAAATAGTTTACTTTAGCAAGAATTGAACTAGCCCTAAGACCAAAAAAATATTTGCCATTCTATACGTTGGTCATCCAATTCTAAAACACATAAAAGCTACCTTCTCCAAACCTCCTTCCCACTGAAAAGCCCCCCAATGGATGATCAATAACATACCGATATCCCTTTCCCTTGCCACGTGATCCTCCAATGAACTAGTCCAAGCACCATCCCTCAGCATTCTCAGTCCTCTTTTAATGTCCATAATGTTTCATCTCCTCGCATCCAGAGTAAAATGCTCCAAAATCCAATCTCATCGCAACTGTTATGATTCCAAATCCATTAACGCCATGCGGAATGATCCAGTGTCTCCCACTCTCCTCTTTTCGTCCCCCATCCCCCATTCCTCATTTCCACACTTGCTAGCAACAACAATCCCATGGAATATTCCCCCCTCCCCCAAAGAGCTGACTTTTTTTTTCACTTGATGAAGTGGGCTAAAATCCACACGAAATCTACCATCCTATCATGTTATCCTTTGTTCAGGGAACGTGGCTGATCCGTTTTCATTACCGATCCTCCTCAGGGTTTGAGGGATGGCAAGATCCTAACTTGATACTTCATGACTCCGACTAAGAGAAAAGAATGACTGTTAGCAATCGCTTTTTGAAAAACCAGTTTTACAGGTGTTAGAAAATGACTGCCACCAAGTAAAAACAATGTCAGGAAAATTATTCAAACATCAATTGATGTTTGCAGCAATCATCAGGCAGGATTGTGATTCCTTACAAAACTACATTTAACTTATGGATTCAGACAAAGCTCTGAAATCAAACAGTAGATAACGCAATTTTTTGTGATGCATATTGGAAGAGCTTATTAAAAGGTTATTCTCGAGAGGGAACTTGCCTACCCACGCACCCTGAAAAATCCCCGATATCCGTTCCGATCCAAATCCTAACAAGCAAGTGATCCATGTAGTCCATCCCTCGGAGGGACTCGACTCCTACAAATCCATCCTCCACCTCCTCTTCCCCACACAGCCACCAGGTTGGAGTGGTCCACAAGTGAAGTGGGGCCAATTCCATCGACTATTCCAAACAGTATCCAGGAATCCATTTTTTGTTTAAAAAAGATCAGAATGTTCCTTTAATCCCAATATGCAATCCATATGGTGTTCAACTTCAGTTATACGGAGAATCCTTACATGCTACGAGCGCATATGAAAAGAGAAAACATACATTAGAAAAATGCTCATAAGAGGTCGAGTAAAATATCCAACTTTGATCATTCTGATGTAGTTAACAAAATATTGAGTTTTTATTTGTCACAGGTGTACTTAGGTCATGTTTAGAGAACACCTTAGTATTGACAGCCAATTTACGATACATTACATGACAAAGTAACATCACTCATTATGTAGATTACAAAGCAATTTTTTTTTCACTGCAACTTCCAAATGGGAATGTATGGGATTTAAGTAATACAAACGAAGATCTTTACTGCATTTACTGCATACCAAACCAATAAATGTGGTGTTGAATGAAATCGGCACAACTCGCTGTACATGATAAATCAATGCATGACAGTAAAACCAGTCTTACACGCATATAAGCACTCCATAACTTGAGCTTCAAAGCCTCACAACATCACAGCCTCCCTCCTCATTCTGCAAACCAAGCTGGCTCAAAACCGTGTCTTCTGCCTGTAAAGTAAACAGAATGTGGAGGGAAGAGTGAAGGGGGGGTGGGGGATGGACTGTTCAATCACCCCAAGTACTTTGGGAGGAACTTCAGTTGTAGGACCGCGAACGAGATCGCGAACGTGATCCAGAGTAGCTGCGTCGCACTGGTGAGTAAGTGGGAGTGCCACGGCGTCTGGGAGAGTATGAACGGCTGCGGGAACGCCCACCACCTCCACTGCTACGGCCACCTCCGCCACCACCGTAATCCTCCTTCACCCGAATGTAGGAAACTTCTCCCTATGGAGGCACAACAACAAATATTTAGATCCCATTTCAGGCTCCTTTTGTTTAACTTTACGCCCTTGAATTAATTTCGCAAATATACTCGAGTATATGTAAAGGTATATAAAATTTGGAAGTGTTTAAGCAAGAAGCAATTTACATGGAATTCAAACATTTTGCAGCTCTTTCTGCAGCCTGAACAAACTTATGGGACTGGGCTTGTTTTAAAGACAGTCATTATTTCAAATCACCATCCCGCCGGAATAACACAGCGAGAAATAATTGAAAACACCAACTCTTCCGTTTAGTTTTACTATTTCGTATGGCTCAAGACAGGCAAAAACATTGATAAAATGATTTCACCATCAATTGAAATTGATGCAAAATTTCAAACTATTTAAGCCAACTGAACCACAGGATAGTTAAGCGTGAATGAAACGAAATCATTTTCTGTTTTCACCTCCTGAAGTACCCGAGTAAACTGCAAATGAATTTTAATTTTCAACTAAAGTGATCATTTCTTCACCCATAATGGTGATATTTTCTAATAAATTACAAGCAAACAAACAGTTCGCATGTCACCTATTGGAAAATAAATTTAAACGAGTACACAATAGGAATCAAAATGCAAGTTTGGTATGCTTAAATAATCATTTACTGTTTACTTGATCAAAGAAGCAGCCATGAATTTACTCATTTTAAAATAATAATGAAGGACCACATTAAAAGGAGCTGTACCAGATGAAGTAATTACATCAAACCATGGTACTTCTCTGGAATTAAAAAATTATGAAATGCAGCACTCCTTTTCAAGCCCATATAAAAATTACAGAGTATAGCTCAAGTAAGATATCTGCATTTGAGCTTAGAAAATATAATTTAAAGCTGTTTTAGCCTTCCGTTAAGTCATCTAAATGCCATGTAAACTTACATTTGATTTATTGTTTCCTCGTCTATTTGGCTGCATGCCCTAAAAATACATAAGCAAATGTAAACAGATGAGAAATAAGCTTTTTTCCAATTAGGACTATAATTCTTAAAGTCAAAGCCAGATCCCAACATTCACCTGTACTTATAAGATAAATGTAAAGCATATAATTTTTTCTCTTGGGTGTGGAATTGAAAAATGCATTAAGTAAACAAGTAAAAAATACCACTTAAATGCATATGTCATGTTTCTGTCACTTGTTAGTAGCTTTAAGAACCCTTATCATTTACTTTCTCCAAATAATATAGGTCCAAAAGGTTTTCAAAATGTAGCATATTTGGTTCTTACAAACATATGTAAAAATTATTAGATATTACATGTACAAGCTACTATTGGAGGAATTGGTAACTCTGGCTCAGAAGCTAAATAATGACTAATTGACCAGTTTGACACACAACCAACCATGTCTCAGCCTAAGAAGAATGGATAAAAATTTATGTATGCCATTCTGCAGTTAAACCATCTCATTCAGTACTGGATCAGACAACTTCACCTGTTAAAGATGTATACTCTTAAAAATCTGGTGAAACCAGAATTTAAACAAAAGTGAGAAGGAATTCAACACAAATGAAAATGTAAGGAAAATGGGATCATCTATGGTGATAGTTATGCTGATTGACAAGATAGATATTCATAGTGAAGTATTTTCAGCTTCACCAAACATAGGGACCTAAAGTTGTAGATAAAACTGCCACACACTAGAATGTACTTCCTAACAAAATAAAGAGGAAGGGAACAAAACTTTTCTAAAAACATAAAACCTCAGCAATTATCTGCAGATTTAGCAGTTTCCCCATAAGAAACTCAACTCTTACCCAGCAGTAAAAAAAAAACAAAAAAATGAAGCCATAACAAAATGGAGTAAGACACTGACTTGACGCGTTATCAACAAGAGATAAGACATGGTGGTAAATAGGGCAGACATTTGCTGTGTCATTAAGATAACATTATACAGAACCGTGTATGAGAATCATTCAAATACTAACAATTTCGTGAAAAACGATGCATCCCACTACATGCAGACCTTAGACTATACATTCAAACCCCACCCATTATGCTTAATCTAACTAATAATAGCACCATCGTAACCACACCAACAATCCTACAAACATACAAATGTAGAAATTAAATATAAATACTTTAACACAAGAAAAATTATTGTACATTACCATATGCAAAGAGAGCGAATTATCAATTAGATAATTAACTTTAATCAATGAGCCTCTATTCAACTTCAAGACTTACTCAAAATTAATTAACATTACTGGTATTTATGTGCAAATAGAACATTTTCAAGAGGGATAGTTTTGTTTATATTTTAACCGAATTTACTAAAATTCTCGTCAAATTACAATCACTACATAAATGTTCAAAGGTCACATTTACTAATGAATTCAATTCAATTTTAAGATTTGACAATTAAGAGAATACATGGGACGGCAGATTACTCTTAAAAGAGAATATTCTCCAGGAAAAAACTGAAAGTTACCTCATGAGACCTGAATCTTGAATCGTCTAATTTCTTGACGGCATATTTCATGTCTTCGTATCTCAGAAATTCCACTACACCAGTACCGTCCTTGAAAACATCAGCAAAACAAACGTCGCCAGCCTCCCTCATATGATCTTTCAAATCTTGCCAGCTTCCAGATGGAGGTAGTCCTGTAAATTAAGTTTGTTACATTCATGTCTTCGATAGTATTTAAATAGTCAATTTACTCCGCTCTACAAACCTGTAACTAAAACTCGATATTGAGATCGTCTAGCTGGGGGGCCTCGACCTCGTCCTCTTCCGCGGAAACCGCCCGGACCACCTCCTCGAGGAAACTCCACCCTAAGCCTATATCCATCGTAATCATAGCCATCTCGAGCATGAACAGCATCCTCGGCGTCTCTATATTATTAAAATAGACCATAAAATACGTTCCGTTATAAACTAAAAAAAGTTAAAAATATAAATGTACTTAAATTTAAATGTTTAAACTAATACAAATGATATTTAAAACAAAAATTACACAAAAAGTCGATATAATGGCTATATTAAGATATATATACTATGAGAGAGTTCACCTTGGGTCTTCGAATTCGACGAACGCGAATGGCGGGCCTCGTCTATTCTTCAAGTCAACAAATGTAACTTTTCCAAATTTATAGAACAAATCCTGAATATCTTTTGTGCGTATATCGGGAGGTAGATTTCCAACGTAAATTCTGCATTCATTTCTTCCGTAAGACATTGCGATTTTGCTTGCACAATACAACAGCTATTGAAAACCTCTAACTTCCTTTACTTAAGATGGCGGTAACCCACGCGCTTCACTTTCACGTTCCGTTATCAAGGATAATCGACCAGGAGAGCCGAACTGCGCCGAAGAGCTGTAGAGGGACCCGAAGAGCCACGAGATGCCAGGTCATACGACACTCACGGAAACTAACGAAGTCTTCCGAGTATAGTTTACAATAGTTGTCAAAAATAAATAAAAAGTTTTAAATCGAATTATTGCTGATATAAAAAATTAATAACACTTTTACATTTCTATAACAATAATAGCATTTTTTGGTTCTCGGTATACAAGAATCAGTCTTTCGATTCTAAAAATCGTGCTCTGTCTTATATTACTACATAAAATTTTACAGGTAAGAAATATGTATTTGATATAGCTTACGATCAAGAATTTGGCTTATCTATTATTAGTACTATTTTATAGTGTTATAAAAAATCGAAAAATCATGACTATCACTTAGTACATGTATTAACGATTGTAACCATTATGGCTTTGCTTCGTGCATAACGTGTTTAGTTTTGTTAATGATACCCGTGAAAGTTACGTAAATTCATACTGCCCTCTGCTAGTAGGAATTTATTTATTCATCCCTTTTTACTTGGAGCTGACAGTTGCTTTGTAATTGAAGGCATTGAGTCGAATATCTGCTGTCCAGTTAATATACGTTAGCGTTCGAGCTTTATCTCATGTTTGTCTTTCTTGTGCTTCTAGAATCACATCCCATGAGCAGTACAATTAAAGCAACATTTTCTGACTCCATTAAGTTGAACATAAATTGGTACAGTAAGATCATTCTCGTGTGTAACCCGAATGCAAGCATGATGCGCGAATTAGTAGCGTGCATGAATGGAAGCATTTTCAATTTTTCACCAAAGGGCAACTATTAGGAGGCAGTTTTGCATGAATGCTTTATATACTTTCAAAATTATAGTAGTTTATAATACTTTAAACCAGCGTAGGCCATGCGGCTTAAATAAAATTTATATATCATTATTCCATACCATTACTTGCTCTACGCATGAAACATATCGTTCCGTTTTTGTTTGGATCGATTTTCGCATTTCGAAAGTTGAGCCGGAGCGTGGCATGCTGGGTAGATAGAAGACCCTGGTAGAAGACTCTGAGTTTCGACCAATAGGATGCTAGTGTTGAGTTTCAATGAAGATTTTGGAGTTGTCCGCTAACTTATTGGGGGAACGATTCTCCAGGTCGCTAAAGAATATCTGAGTTCTGCTAACTTACCCGAAGGAAATCTGCTGCTGTCTTCTGCTTTTTATCTGGGAAGTAGACACACAGGTAATCAAAACAATACAGTCATATATTTCTGTTTATTTTAGTCCACGGTCACATTTCCCTCTGCATTTGTAGTCGGTGGTTGGCTGTTACCCCTCCTTCGTTCGGAACTGACTGCCATCTGTGACCTGAAAATATCACTGAAGGCAAGGCATTTCAACCACATTTCTTATATCGCCACTGTCTGTGATACAATTTGCGAGTAATATGAACCTTTAAATGACCGAACTTAATAGAAATGCAGCATGTTGAAATGAAAGTAGTAGTACGGGTACGAAGAGGTAAAAATTTAAGGTTGGCAGCATGATATTTAATTTGATACCGCATTCATTTGTATTCTAAAATTTAAAGAAATTACTATAGCTATTGCACGTTGAATACCAACTTGGTATTGCTTATATATCTGCATGATTACGAACGCGTTACTATGAAAAGAGGTGTAATTAAAATGGGTCAATTCTGGAATACAATTGTGACCAATTCGAAACGAAGGCACTTATTTGGAATGGTTATATCCTAAAAAAATTTTCTTTCGCCTCGCTCTTGAACATTTCGACGTGGTTATGTATACGAGTAATGATGCGGCGATAATAGGCGGTTTCCTAGGAAGGTAGCTGATTTCCTATGCGATGCCAATCGAACTAGATCTTCGGAATTTCGTGAGCGAATATAATGTTAAAATCCCGATCACGTCCAGGTTGAGAAAACGCACTAGGAAGCGGTCCCGCGCGGCCAGCTTTTCAAATTCGAAGTGATGATTTGTGGTGACTGAAGTGGGATGGAGGCATTGGAGGAGTGGGGAATGATGCGGGGGATGTGCGCTACAGGTTGCGTGAGTGGGCGGATGGTCGCGTGGGCAGGGATGCTGCGCGGCGCGTGCCATGTATCCCGGCGCGGTTTCCCCGCAGTTAGCCGTGAAACTTCATTCCCATCCCAAACCTCACGCATCGCGGAACGTGTTATTATCGTTAGTGGGTGCCATTATTATTCATGATGTCGAGTTTAGACCGTGCAAGAGCTGGAGATCTCGGGCGATGGAGACCACGAAGCAGCAGCGTGTGCTTGTGCGTTCGCTTATAAAGAATTTCACCTGTCGCTAGCTTGTATTTCCCTTCACCGAGTCGCTGCTCAAATTTCCATCGAGATACCATCATCGATATAATTTGTCATATGCAGTGTTACTGTTGATTATGTTATTTAAGCTCACTAAATTCTTTGCTAACGTCTTTGTCGATTTTTTTTTCTGCGTCCAGGTCTAGCAGGATGTCTGAGCGAAAAGCTGTCATAAAAAATGCTGACATGTCCGAGGAGATGCAGCAAGATGCGGTCGACTGTGCGACTCAAGCTCTTGAAAAATTCAATATAGAGAAGGTACTTAACATGGGCAAATTTTGGTGTTTGATTGTGTGCAGTGAATCATGTTACATAGGTTTCAGTTAATCACAAGTCAGCATTGCAGTTTAATTTTCAAAGTTTTCGATTCGCCGTGACGTTTTTTTCCTGAAATTCATAATGTTATTGCATTATTTTTCTATTTTCAGGATATAGCTGCATTTATCAAAAAGGAGTTCGACAAGAGGTACAACCCGACGTGGCATTGCATCGTCGGTCGCAATTTTGGTAGCTATGTCACCCACGAAACCAGGCACTTCATCTACTTTTACTTGGGCCAAGTTGCTGTCCTTTTGTTTAAGAGCGGTTAGAGAGTTTTGACACCCATCCCTTGTTCCTTTGCCATATCCCTCCCGAACATGTCCGTCCATCTACCTTCTCCACCCATCGCTATATCCCTAGGTAATTTAAAGGAGTGGGAGGAGGTAGGTGATGGAGTGGGATAGGAAAATGATGGGAGCAATGGTTTGGGGGGTCTTTTTAAAGAAAAAATAACGTCAAGACACGGCACGAGTGGGTGGGACAAGGGAAGGCTTGAATTTTCTTTGTGCTGCTGGATGGAACTTAAAAACCAAAATTAAAACCATGCAAAGAAATGCATAGAAGTAATTTCCTGGTCTCTGCAAAGAGTTAAATCAGGCTACGACAAGATTCCATTATGTGTAAGGATGTTTGATTTCCCCGATGGGCATGATGCCAAAAAATTAATTTGGAGTATATCTGTGATGAAGCTGGTTATGATGAGAAATGTACTGCTTAATTTCATTTGTTGTGTGAGGTACATATATATATATATCAAGGTTTCCCTTCTGAACTGTTTGTAAAGTAATGAAACTTGCAGCTTATTTTCTTGTTTTTTTTCAACTTCATAGGACTGAAGTATTTTGTTTTTGGTGTACAAAATGGAACCTGTGAAACTCGTTGTGTATCTCGATTTGCGTTGAAAAGTATTGCAATTATATCCACCTCTCAATTCAGATGTGTCAGTATTTGCTTTATATAATTGTTAAATGTATCCCTTATCGAGAACATTTTCTTTTGAAGTGTTTGGAGAAGTATGTGAAAATTAATCAGTGGTGAATCATTTGTTGATTTGCAATTGTTTACCTTCCGTCGCATGAAAAAGTACTGTGACAATAAATATTGTTTAAATATTTCTTATTTTTTTAGTAGGAGCGTTGTAAAATTCTGGAAATTAAGCATATTGATGCTCTTTTTATCTGCACTAGTTACCCTCGAGATTGTTAAAAAAAGATATAAGAAGCAGCAAGGTGGTGTACATGCGCAAAAACAATGGCTTATTTATTTGCATAAGTCACCTCGTCTACTGTTGGTGTTGATGTGTTACCTGTCATTTGCTGTTGAATGAATCACTTGAATGTACCTATGTTTCCAATGAGTAATATTACTCATTTGATATTGTGTAAGTGCCATCTTATGAATGAACCTTAATTTACATTCCCTTTTTCTTCCAATCTTAATATTTTCCATGAAAAATGATAATTCTTTAATGTGTGGCTCTGCATGTGCTTAAAAAAGCATTGGGTACTGCAGGAAGTATTAAAGACAGGCTATTGCACTTATCGATGCTTGTAGATATGTAGATGGCATGTTGTGAAGTAAATCTCTTGCAAAAAAAATTGGCAAATGTGTACTTCCGAAGCACAACTCCGTTAATGGATATCACTGATTGTATTTTTTTTGCAAGAGGTTGAAATGGGTGCAGGTGGGTGTATCTTCTTCATACTTTCCAATTCATTACCACTGGTATCCTGAACAAAAAAGCTGTTAAATCATTGAAAGTGATGCAAACGTAATTTTTTCCAATCTGATGTAAATCTTCAACGTGTAGATTTTGGCAACATTTCAAATAAAGAACTTTCACATGGCAACTTAGTCATCTGAAATCCATTTATTGTTTGGGAAGAAAGCGGTTGTAGTCATTTGTATTTTGTAGGCATTCTAATTTCTAGGTTTGAACTTTTTCTCTCTGCCTATTCACCTGTCTTTTGATTTTATGCGAGCTTTATTTCAATAAATCTGTGGCCACCTTAAATAAATTATTTTGTTAAATCTGTACCTTAATAATATTAAAATAAAAGTTAAAAATATTAAATTTCTCAAATTATTGCTGCCCGAGTTCTCGATTTATAGTGGATAAATTTAGGAAAGTTTTGTCAGGCATGGTTTCGATGATAGCAGATTTGGGTTACCAGTAAATATTTTTAGTAATAATAATAATCAACTGCCATATTTTCATAACTTGAAGTGTGTAGGAGGTAATTATTAAGGACCTATTTTCATCAACTGCAGCGGATTAAAGCTTCAATAGAAAAGATAACATCCTGCATCATGTCCTTCAAATACGTAAAATAGCAATGACTATACAAACAAATATTTTATTAAAAACTGTTACTTGTTTTATAATTTGAAACCAGAGTGGATTGCTACAATGCCGCAAGTTAGATTCTCATAAGTCACCTCCTGGAAGCCAGCTGATTGAATCATATCCTTGAATTCTTCCTGAAAATACATTTATTCAATTAGAAATTTTGAAAAATATCTCCCATGAAAACCATAAATGATCAACATTTATAAATTTCTATGCATTTACTAAGTACATTTTCTCCAGATGAATCAGAATGAATAAACTTGTCACTTTTTCCTTCTTTATTTATTGTTATCTTCCAAAAGTATAGCAATAGTAAATAATACAGCATGATCATTTATATAAATTATTTCCTGAACTTTGAAGCTCAAGCTAGTTAAAATTCACAAATTACAGTTATCTTAAGAAATATTGTGATTAAAGTTCAAAGTTACATTTTACAGTAAAAACATAACTATAGTCTTGTTACCTGATTAGGAAATCGCCTTATACTTTCAACAAGGTATTGGTAGGATTTCCATTCTCCAGCAACTAGTAGACCAATTGCAGGGATAACTTGCATAGAATATTCATCATAAATTCTGAAATGAGATGGATAAACTGGAGGCTAAAGCGATTCCATTCAAGTAATTCATATATTCAATTAAACAAGTGTGTCATCATTGTATTCCAATAATACCTTCACTACGGGTCAATTCTGTACGAAAAATACTACCAAATATCTTGTGATTAAAAATAAATGTTCCAACTTCATTTAAAATATGAAAACATTCTGAAACAAGTATCTTGAATGTTTTACATTATTGGATTAAGCTACAAGTTAGCAAAATTTCTAGGCATCAAGAAAATTTGTTTGCACAAAAATTAATCAGTCGGTAAACATGGTGATTGTATCTTCTACATATATATTTTATTATAATAAGATGTCATTATTTATTATAGAAAGATATAAAAATGAGTCATCTGTAGAATATTTTCTTCAAAACTTAATGTAATATCGGAATTTCAGATAATAATAATTTATTCAACCTGGAGATTTTTTCATACAAATATAGGACAAGTCCAAAAAACATTTCAAAAAATGCATTATTACATTACATATCACAACATTAGTAATTAGCAAACTCGGCAATGGAGTAAAAACATTTGTCTAAAAGAAAGTTCTTAATCTCTTGAAATTATTGTTAGGTATGCTGGTCTCTTGTTTAATAGAAGGAGGGTGCTTACTGAATAGTTTACAACCCATATATATATAGGACACTATACATTGATCCATGAATCATTAACTAATTAGGAAAACTAGAAGTTTTTTCCACAGAAAGTAATCGCTAAAATAATTACGTGGATATATAAATTATCGTATAATCAGTGGCGTAATTGTGGGGAAAGGCGAATTCCCGAGTCAAAAACGTGACTACGATAATTATAATTTCCGTAATGATCCTAATATAATATGCATTTTCACGAAAAAATGACCAAAACGTTAGGTTGCGTTGTTTATGGTAAAAAACAGTTTTTGAAGCCGGTTGATAACCATTATTTACGGAAACACTGTCACTGAATAAGTTTGTTATTATTATAATGTTGCGTTGATACAGTATTTCTTTCAAAAGCAAAAATGAGAAGGACTTTTGATTTATAGGCTTTATAAAGGTTTCACAAGAAATTATGAAGATGCTTTTTATTTTTATGACAAGTTCGCATTTTTCGTTTTCAATGCAACCATTCTTTGGGCGAGAGAACAACTGGTGACAAATAAGTCGAAATTAAGGGATGGTAGATCTTCCCACTCTACCTCGGAGGTTGTCAAACGTAACCAAAATGTGTATCGGGTTACTCTCCCAAAAACTCAACTTCCGATAAGTGCCCCTCCATTACGAATAGCTACATTAAATTTATTGCTACAAAATTCTAGGTGAATATTATACATGCTGATAAGCAATTTCTGAATTTTTACTTGTGAGTCAAGACCGCTGCGTGGAACCAGTAATAAAACATCGTCAATAATAGAATACCTCATATACTTTAAGAGGTAGTGTGAAAATTTTTTGAATGGAAACGTGTTAATAACGAATAAACGCCTGCAGTTATTTTTGATTTTCCAATAATTGTGAAGATGCTTCACATATCCGTTTTGAGCCAATTCATGTTTAAAGATGAAAATTTAATCCCATGCTGTTATAATTATGACTAATTATATGATTATGACCATTTTTCCCGATCTCAAATCAATACAGCAATCATTTGCTGTTTATAAGAAGCTGTAAATTCGGGATTTGTCCGGATGAGGCAAATCTATAGAAATATCTGTGTATATGATTTTCGAATATTCTATTGCATATACCATTTTTCACTTAATAAAATAGTTACGCAAACAGCGTTTAAAATGATAGGCACAGAAAACTAGGATGCCGAAAGTACCGATTAATGAGGCGGGTTACCGTAATAAGGTAATAATATTCGTAAATCTGTACGAAAATTAGTACAGAAAGTCAATAGGTATAATAACGTCAGAATCGGCAAAGTGCCGAATAAACCAATACGGTTGGTCATTTTTGTTATAATGAGCGATTGACGGAGCATAAATTGAAAAATATAATAATGTGTATCATGGATTAGTAGCACAATAGAATATAATCACCAACTTGAAAATAACGACTGTTCGGAAAGGAAATTTTTACGTTCTTAAGTTAATTGGCGAGCAAAACAAAGAAGACGGGAATAGCAACCTTTTTTATAAAGGGGCAACCGATGGCGGAAATAGAAACTCGCTTTAAGGACCATTAATGGTGGGCGAACCGTTGTAAAATAAATAATAATAAAGATCGCGGGATAATGTAAACGTTTAAGTTGTCCTGTATTTCTGTGGATCAAGTATACAACTCCGATGAAATGCATTGGCATATAATTAAAGGCCCCCCTCCCCCCGAATTAGTCTCGAGACAAATACGTTCGTCGCATGCATACGTTGGATGGGTATATCGACATGATGCACTCTATCATATAGAAGAAATATCGCTTACAAATTATACCCATAAAAGTTAACATTTACTATAGACACACGCCATGAAGGCCATTCAATGAGCTAGAAAATGCTTCGAAGTATTAGAATACCTTCTTGATTATTTTTATGGTCGACTGGGTACATTTCAGCCCAAACAACACTATTACGAGTACTAAGAATCGCTTGACAAAACAACCGAACAGAAGTTCGAAAAATCAAACGCGTAAAAATCGAAAAATAAAACAAACACTAACTCGAACAAAGATTTTTGTTTTTCTTCAACGTATTTTTGAAAAACAAAATAAAGAAAGGCCACCCTATCACCGGGCGTTTCCATTCTTCTTTTCCCCTTACTACCAAATGAAAAACCGTGCCGGGGTGATTGGTCGCCGGATAATCCTTGGGTGAGGAAAAAAAAGGCGCGGATCAGCCTTCATCAAAGCCTTGGAGTACCCCCGTCGTTCGCGAGTGAAGGCTAAATCGGGAATTGCCATCCGACCCAGAGACCACCCATGCCCTCCCCAACAGACCTCATCAGACCTCTACTCCCCCCCCCCACCCCCCAAAAAACCTTTTCCGTACCTTTCTCTCCATCTCTTTCACTCTCTCTCTCTCTTCCTCAAAAAACCCTTCCCATCACTGATCGATGAAGGCTCAAAAACCTAATCGACTCGAGGAGGTCTTTTCAGTTTTCGACCAGATGCCTCCTCTCTCATACATCTTTATAAAGACGGAGAAAAAATTTATATATTCTCGGGATAACACATTTTCGAGAAATTCGGATACTAAGACATCCCCCCCACCATGACTTCTCCTCGCGATCGAGGGTGTCGCCGTAAGCTCCTTACCCGCGTTATAGCTTCCGTATCAATCTATCAGATGGAGTAATTTATGAGGACCGGTTTTTTCTCCACGAAACGCTTCCACAACAAGCTAAAGAGATACCTTTTTTTTTATCGAATACGTCTTCATATATAACTTATTCACGACCTAATCAAACCGGTTACAAAATCTATATTATCTTTCAAGAGGACAAAATCACCACAGAAAAAAATGTAACGTATGCTACATAATGTAAATTTAACGGATGGAACATATTTTTCAAAATTATCTTCTTGATTATTTCTTCTAAAAGGACTACTTTATTAAACCGGAAAATATACTTTCACTATTGTAAGTAAAATTTTAAAAGAAATGCAATACAGATAAATTTTATCGGCAGCAATGCGTCCGTTATTGATCGGCTGGAAAATGTTTAGTTTTGTTTACAATGTATAGGGTGGGCAAAATATAATACGCACGTTTACGGCAACATAAAAATAAAAATCTGAAAAATAATTCTTTTCATCCGTACAGTATTCGACAAATCGATTTTTCTTTAGTTTCTCCAGGTTCAATTAATGGTGGACAAGCTGAAAAATTCTTCCAAAATTTTAACATCCCTGAATTCATCCAGGACGGTCGTGGCATTTTTGTCCCATCTGGTGCTAACGCGCGCAGAGACAGATCCAAATGTACCTAAAAATACGTCGAAATTACAGCCAGAACAGAAATATACCACATATCATTATCCCCAGATGCGATTAGACAGGCCAACAGAGGCTTTAACTAGAGCGGAGGTGTCCAATACGGCCCAAACTCCTCACATGTGGTCATCGCTTAATTTAGAAATCTCAGTTAAGGTATAAATTGGCAATTAAAATGAAACATCTACCCATAACGATATTTTAATTCTTTCTTCGCAGACACACGCACCACTGCAGAGGTTTCTTTCTTCGACTAAAAAATAGTAAATTTATCACGATAAAAATAATTAATTTTCTAATAAATAACAGGTAATAATAACAACAGTTTATAATTAATAACACAAACTCAAAACCCGCTACGAAATTATTCCGCTGTAATTAATACCGCGCATATTTTACATCACGTCACAAATATGGCGACCTGTCCTCCTCAAGCGTGGCGACCGTCTCGATCCTGTTGGAAACGGCTGAACTTGAGCGTATGCGTAGCGTAACGACACTCCCTGCCATACACCAAGGAGTTAAACGTACATCCGGAAAAGACACCCACCGAAGTCGCGCCGTCGCATTTTCGCAATTTTTTTTTTTTTTACATTTCGTTTTCCTCCGGCAGCCATAACTTGAAGGAGCATCGCAGGTCGAGAACGACGAGAAGATAAATATTCGTTTTTTACAGGTTCGGCGTCGCTCGAGCGTCCGGATCGCGCTCTTGTTTTAAAGGGGTGGACGGAACGTTATTGTGGTTGCCAGGGAAATTTCGATCGCACCGCGCAACCCTCGGTAGACGATCGGGGGCCGCTAATGCGCTATTTTTGTGGCCATCCCGCTTGAAGCGTCACCGAACGACCCGAATGCGACAAAAACATCCCTTTCGTGCGGCAATCGACGCGATTCTTTCGAATTAGTCGAAACTCTTTAACGTCTTGTGGCTGGAATTTTCTTTACGTCGAGGAATACGAATTATTTTCCTTTATTTCATCCTGAACCTCTGCTTAAATTCTACCGCTGAAAATCTTTTATATGGAATTTCCCGTCATTCTTATTTTCTGTGACTTTAATCACCCGAGTATTCCTCAAAACTTCAAGTTAAAGAGATAGAAATTATGTAGTTTTCAGAACTAGTGGTGAGATCCAAAATTAGCCATAGAATTCATAGAACACCTAGAGCAAATAATGGTTTTTAAAATATATGTTTTACTATAAAAAATCATTAATAACCTATTCATTTGCTTCTATACCATGAAAACAGTAAATGAATGCAACATGGGGGGGTTGAAGCACCCTGCATGCAGTAATTACCGTCAAAATTACGTATGAATTCTAGCGTTAATGTTTCTGGAAATTTTTAACAAAAATCACATCATAGTCTCTGACATATGCAAAACTAAAGTGACGAACTATGTCTTTCCATTAACCGTAAAAAGGTTGGCTTTCTAAGCTTGTCAATGGCTATCGGATAGACAAAGCTTGTGAATTTGATTTCAGCCATAAGATAATCTCGTTAACTCTCACTTGAATATGCAAAATAGCTATTGTATAAAATAATTTCGACACGCCATGTAGTAAATGAGATATATACAAAATCATTCATTTCGGCATCTATGAATGACGAAGAAGGAGTGTCCCCGCATTTCTATATTTGAGAGGTTTGGCTACATGTTGAAATTAAGATGTTTTCGCCGAACTTTGAATGAAAAGAACGGAGTAACACATCTTTAGATTTATTTATTTTTAACTGGTTCATAAAAAGTACAAGGAAAATCTATAACAAATTACTTTAAATACATTTTAAACTTTTTTGTGATTCCAGTTTATACGCAATATACATGGCATTTATAAACATAAGATGGCTTAGCATTATAACAACAAAGTGATCGTTATTGATGGAACTCAACGATTCGACCCAAGCGATTCATTTGTTGTACACAGTCAAATGCAATTGCACTGCATTCAATATAAAATTATCTAGATCGTCTTATTACTAAAAACATTAGTTTAAAAATTAGTAATGAAAAAGTAGTCTTATCCATGAACATGGGCAGTTGCGGCAGTTATTTTTATAAAGTTTGTATATACATTTCCACCCGGCCAACGGCCTGTTTGTAATGTTTTTTTTTGTAATAATAATAACTGCTAGGAGCTTTCAGAAGACGGTCAGGCTATTTCCTCATTATTATAATCGGAAATTACGGTGTGATAACATAACTTTGAATTTCCTTTACTCCCGTCATTTTTGACGGGCTATAACACTAGTTTTTAATAGAACGGTTGCACTACATTCGATTCCGTCACGCTTTTCTTAAGTGGTCCGAGAGCAGCGAACCGACCACGACTTCGGAAAACGAGCGAAAATTTCGGCCCGCGCATCGTCGACCAATTAAACGAAACGCCTTCGAAAGACTACATACGCTTCGAGCACGTCATTCTCGCTCCACTTATGTTAGTTCGCCGATGCTCCCCGCGAGTGTACTCCTTCGTTCCTTCGAGTGGGAAGGGTTCAAAGGCACCTGGAGAGTGTGTGAGAGAAAGATACGATCGGCGCAGAAGGGCAGCGTGACGCGAGAGTCTCTCTTGTTGTCTGCACGAAGGACGAAAGCGGTTATTCGCCGGCCGGGGGCGAGGTGGCTAGACTGCACCGCCGTCGGGGTGGCGCAAAACACACAGCAAGCCATCTTATCTCGCCATCTCCTGGTTCAAAACCTGTCGCAACTGCAAGAGGCCCCTTCGTAAAGGAAAGTCGCGATGCAACGCTTCCATCGTTTATGACGGGTTCCGTGCTGAAATGAAAGGATCGGCGTACATACACAACCAGTCTACTAATTCGTTCGAGTCTACATCATCTACACCAGTGGTTCCCAAACTGGGGGGGGGGGGGGCGTGAGAGAGTTCCAGGGAGGGGTGCACGACGACACGAGGGAAAAAATCAATTTTTAACGTCAAATTCGGGTGAAATAGACGTATTTTTCTATCTTTCCAAAACGTGCCAGGTAAAATAAATACGAGTCAGTTGATCATCAATCACGATGTAAATACTGAATGCAAAAGGTTACATTTATTTCAATCATAAACATGGTGGGACACGACGGCTTAGTGAAAACCGAAAGGGAGGCGTCATGTCAGAAATTTTGGAAACCGCTGATCTACACGTTAACCCGCAATTCGATAGACAGGTGGGTGGCAGGGGGCGCGGTAATTGTTTTCCTAGAAAAAATAAATCTCACTTGCAGACTTGAGTGGTTTCTGATGGTCCTATGAAAAAACGAACCTCTATAATGCTCCGTCCTAATGTCTATCTAATGTATTTTATCGGGCTTAGTGATTTAATATTTCGATTTTATATGATAAAACAGACGATTCTTTCCGAGAACAAATGGAATTTTCGGCTCATAAAAAGCAACAAATTCAGGAGTAGCGTTTGAATAAATGGAAAACTTGGGTTCAAAATTCTTTTGCTAGAAATTGTAGCAACAAATTTACAAGTTTGAAAAATATTTTCATTACCTTGGGGAAAAAACGGAAAATTCTCATTTGATTTCGAATCCAAAACGTAGCGTTTTGTTTTCGTCTTAGAGGTATATATTATATTTTGTAATTCGATTCTGTAAATTGAGAACCAAGACTATACTTAGAAAAAATTGCTCCAGATCTAGCAATAAGGGTCTACCCTAAAACTTAGGATCCACGATCTATATAAAAATAAACGTTAGTCTGAAGTAACATAACGATAAGAAAAACACTAGGTTGCTTAAAATTTTAAACAAAAACAATCAGCCTGAAATTTGTATCAAGAGCGGTTTAGAATAACATACGGCGAAATAGTACGTGCCATGGTGAAATATGAAGGCATTACGGCGATCCAGCATTTGTAGGGTTCTGACCATGACATTTTATATATAAATTTTCATTTGACCCTGTTTCAACATTTCCGTTTCTATTAATCGATATCAGTTTCCGTGTCAATTTTATTTTAGCACTCGTTATAACCTTGTGCAGATTTAAGAGACGCATTTATTTTGTCCGATTTTTTTTAACGTCGAGTTAAACAGGAAACGAACGAGTGGATGAAATGTAAGTAAACGAAGTTTTTAAGCAAGAATACACACGGTTCTGAACATAAATTACAAAGCAGAGGAGGAGAAAATTCTAAGCTTGAGAATTTAAGAAGCAGCTGTGAGAGACAACGTTGTGAGGCTTACGCAAAAAATCGAGTCCAAGAGACGAGGTTTCATTCGCAGACAATTAGCGGAAGAGGAAAAAATTTTGCGAAAACTTTCTCTTCGTAGCGGGCCTAAGTTGATTTCCAGGATTTCGCAAACAGAAAACCGGAGAAGACGGTGCTTAAAGAAATGCAGGAATTCCTCGGCTTGCGACGTTTATACGTAATTACAAGGAACGTACTCGGACTCCAGGCTCACGAGGATTTTTTACGTCTGGCAATGAATATGAAAATGATTACGTACCACACCAGTACAAGTTATGCTACCAGGTTAAACTTTTCATTTGCTTAAATAATTTGTACGTTTATAACTGTGAGAACACAATCAGGCTTTCGTTTAGGAAAACATACGGACACAATTTATAAGTTTGAACCTATTACAAAATGCGCGTCATTCTAAAACGAGTTTTTCAGGAGTACAAGGCCGTCGTAGATCGAGAATTTAATGGAAGATAACCTAAGGAAGCACAAGCAATTTAAGTGTCTGTCAACCCGGATTACGGAACACACGAGAATTCGCCGACTTCAGTTCCAAGTAAGGAAAGAGCTGCTGAAATAGAGAGTATATTGTAGTTTTTTATGTTAAAAGTTATGTATAATAGGATGATGAAATAATATTTACAAAACATTCAGACAGACGGAAAACCGAGTAAACACGCGCAGCGAGACAATACAGAATCGATTGGCGAAAAAACCAAGTATCTAGCAGCTTTCGTTTAGTAGTTAGCGCAGACGGACCTCCGCAAGAAAACGTGTCCAACGGGACTTAATACTAAATAGATTGGCGAAAAAACTAAGCCTGTATTTGCTTTCGTTTAGGAGGAGTTAGAACGTCAGACAGACGGATAAACCGACCGTACGAGCGAATTTTTTAAACGCTAAAATATGATAGAAATAAATAAAGGAAAAACTATATCTGCATTGATTCCCAACAACTTCTAAGGCAGGGATTTTTATGGGGAACGAACCAGTAGCAAGACTTCCAGAGAAAGTCTTATGCGTCCCACCACCTTCCAATAACCCATAGGGTGAATCTCGGGGCAAAAAGCAAACGTATATGCATAAAAAAACAAACCCTGCCTTAACATTTGTATTATATTCCGCCAGACACAACAGGTCAACCGCAACACCTCTTCATCCTCTGCCCATCCAGACGCCGCACTAAGGGTAAAATGTTGAAATTCCTGGCCAAAAGTAAAATTATAAAGTTAAAGTTTGTATTTTTTTTACTCTTCTATTGTTTAAAGGGATTCCAAGGCCATTTAATAGCGGTCTGTTTGCATTCCTATTTTGATTACTTGCGACTCTGTGCCAGTCCGAAGTCGATCTTTGTTGGTTTGACATTGCTACAGTAAGCTCTGTGCGTGTTTAGTGCTCGAAGTTATATTGAAAAATTTAAGTGAAATAAACGTTATTTAAAATTGTGCCGCTATGGAACAATTACCAGGAGGTATGTATAATATTACACGATACTTAATTTTATGCCATTTACCTTCGTATTTGTTTTGGAAGCTACCAAACTTATGTTCGTAAGATGTATGAAAAAACAAAAACTTCGTCACATTCACTTAGACTTTTAGTTAGGTGGCGATTGAGATCCGGCGTTTCTTTTTATTATAATACGTAGCTTATTTCATCTACTTTTTGAATTATTAAAAAAACGTGCGCATATTTTCGCCTTTTTTTAAAAACGATTTCTTGAAGAAAAACATCTATTTTTTGCAGGCGACCTTTGGCCTTCGCTACTTGTTAAATAGTTTCGTATGTTGAATATAATTTATTTCTTTCAGGATCTCGTGACGAACACTTTATTTTATCCAGGAAAAGGTTATTTGACATAATGCAAGAAGAGCTGGGCAAGATTTATAATTTCAATGTGGACATTTGAAAAATCGCATGCTTAAATTGACAAGGCGAATCTCCAAGGACGATCTCACGAATTTTAAAACAAGATGGCTATCATCACAGTGGAAATTGGATAGATTTCCCAATAAAAGCGAGCAATGGTCGAAGGCAGATCTCATGTTTCCGGTCTTTTCATCGGCCTGCGACCGAGTTTCATTAGAGTAGCGATAGATCCAAACGAAGGAAAACTGAGAAGCTGCGATCTGAAGCGTGCCCTTTGGAATTGTCATACGCTGCTCAAATGAGTCTTCATAGTGTAGGAAAACTGGACGCTGCAAATTGTAAAAGACATCGCATTTTCAACGTCAAATCGAGCTTTGAAATACAGGAGAGCTTTCAAAAAAAACAACCCAAATTTGTAGGCTTTCTGTCGACGAAGCGTTGGCTATGCTTATTGAAGCTAAATTAACTCGGCATCAGTACAATATTGTCAGGGGAAAAGACAAGATGCGCTTTCTCCCATACTACTCTCTAAGAGAGGCGAAAAAAATGTGCTACCCCGCCACAGATATTTCCATTACGGACGCGAGTGCTGATGTCAAACTGCAAGCTCTCCTGGATCACACAATTCAGCGCATCATCGAAGTACAAAAAGAAGTACATTGACATCCGAAGAAATGAAAAACTTGTTGATCACCCTAAACCTGGCTATGGAAGCACGAACGACGGTAATACTGCTCTATGTTTTTTTTTAAATACAAGGTTATCTTCGTCCATAACCGGAATAGATGAAAAACTCATTGAACGTTTCAGAATTATATTACTAACTCCATCCTGTGAATATGACGTCAATATACCAAAATTAGGAAAGTATGTCCTAGATACTGCAAAGTATTTTGTAGAAACCTATCCATGGTATAATATGCCAACAACAATCCATAAAATTTTGATCCACAGCCCTCATGTGATATCTACCGCAATTTTACCAATAGGACAACTGTAAGAAGAGGCACAAGAGGCGCGAAATAAAGACTTTAAAATGTATAGAGAAGGATTTTCGAGAAAATGTTCTGGAAGAGAAACGATGGCAGACGTGATGCACTTGCTTCTCATCTCTTCGGACCCTTATTTATCGAGTTTAAGAAAACTTCCGAAGAAAATGAATTCAAAATTCCCAAGCGAGTTTGTGGATATGATGTTGGCTCCGGAAATAAGTGAAACATCTCCGGAAGAAGAGAAAACAAACTCAGACTCTTCTAAAGACTCAGAACATTGTTTGTCGTCAGGTTAAATACCTAAATAGCCATCTTTTCAATCCTTAATGATTTATTCTGTACATTGTAATTTGTTTCAATATGATACTGTTTCACCATGTTGGGATGCTATGCAATTAATTTTTTTTTGTGGTTGACGTTGTATTTTATTTATTATTTACCTTTTAGTAAACGCATATTTACAAATACAAAAAAAATATCTGCAATAGAACCAATTATAATATTGGTATGGATTTTGGTCAAGTTTTTTAAAAAAGTTCCCTGTGTGGCGCCGACTGATCAATGTAATACCAGTGAGTCGGAGTCGGATTAACATATGTAAGTATAAATATATTTATACTTGTATCATGTCAATAATCATTCGATTCTTTGTATTGCACATAATGGGTTCTTAATTATCCATTTAAACAACACCAAATATTAACTTTCAATCTAATTGGATGAATTTTTAAAGTTGTCTTCCATCATATTGGATCCACCTTTTTGTTTTCTGTAATTCGAGCACCGGATTCGTATTTAACGACCCTAAAAAACCCTAAACATTACTTTTCAGTCAAATCGGATGAATTTTTAAAGTTGATTTCCGCCATGTTGGATCCGCCATTTTGTTTTTAGTAATTTGCACATCGGATTCGTAATTAGCGACCCAAAAAACCACTGGATACCAAAATTTGTGCATATCAGATCATTTTTAGACTTTTGGCCAGCTTTTCGGGAAAATTCCCCACTGTGCGCCGCCTAACCCCTAACCCCTTTAAAACCAACCAGACCACGGTCATGACCGACCGTGAGGGAAGAAATAAAACCGCTAGGTCAAATACGAGTTGACCAACCTCGGGCTGAATTCAGTTGACGAAAGATGCACAGAGTTTAATAAGCTTCTTCCTTTCCAGCAAAAAATTTTCGCAATTCCTGAATACTGCAGAAAGAGTTTAAATAATTTATGACTGCTGTCCATAATTCGTGCGAGTATTATCAAGCTCATCTTACAAATTGACAAACTCTCTATCCAATAGCCGCAAAAAAGGTTGATTAAAACGTGTACGAATTTCGGCTACAAAGCAGCCATCATCAGCTAAGACTTGGCTAAGGTAGATCATATTGCCATTGAAGACGGCTGTTTTTTTTAGCTTAAATGCTTATCTGGTTTTCCCGATCTTTTAATGGCTATTGGATAGGCGTAATTGATCAAATGTCTACAGAAATTATTCAAAACCGCGGACAATAAAAGTTCGAAATATATAAACGCGCAATTTTAAAGTGGAACATCAAAAACCACCATTCGGACTGTAAGCGTTTCGACTTCGTTTAAATAAACATGTGGATTTTTCGAACGATTCGTCTTTTCCCGCGGACCTACACAAATTTGAGGTTTCCCTCATGGATGGAACGATGGTTGAATCATCACCGAGTATGGCTGCTTCTTAATGGGATAATTAGTATATCCCATCAAGAATTTAATGACTCATTAGTAAATATAAATTCGACAAAATCAAACCACTATTATTTAAAGAAATAAATATACACAATTTTTACTATAACTGTATGTAATATAAATATATATATATACTAGTGAATGTGTGCTTGCATTCTGCAAGCATTTTCCCTCACCTTAAAGTAAAAATAAAAGCCAAAAAATAATTTAAACGCATAAGTTTGCATCTCTGCTCCGAATTACGTGTTTTTCTGATTTGAAAATATTAGGGTAAACACAACCCCTAAAATTAATAATTATAAAACATTTATAGGTTTTTAGGATTTGTTACGGATACCTCACATTTATGCAAAATTTCATGAATGTAGCACCTCTAGAAGTGCATTTATATGAACTTCATTGTTTATATTTTATGAATTTTTAACAGCCACAACAATATATATTTCTAAAATTTTCAATGTTTTTTTATCACCGGAACATTATTTCCTAACTCTGTGAAAATTTTCAGCTTCCTGCATCTTCAGAATGTATGTAAACATTAGTCAATTTGTTAAACATTTAAGAATTTATTACGTCCGGACGAATAAAAATTTTCAAATTTCTATATTCCCGTTTTCATTATTTGGCAAATTCTACATGTAGAAAAAATTTCAGCTTCATAGCGCATTTAGAAGTACCTAAACCATGAAATGTTAGTAAAATAGTTTATAATTTTTTACGGCCAAGAAAATAAACATTGTTGCAATTTAGCATTTATTCCTCCGATAATTTTTTTTGATTCACCTGTGTATTAAATTTCAGCTCTCCAACTATAGTAGATTGGGCCAGACATTAGTATCCTCCTATATCCTATATATATATCCTATATATTATCCTATATATATATCGTATATCCTCCTCTGTAAGAAGAGTGCTTATAGAATGATATATATATATATAACTAAACGAATGTATGGTCACAGGAGGTCGCTAAGATAATATAACATAAGGTGAAAGCTGAACTCCACAATTCATTTGCAGGATCAACCACCATTTTGTGAACCATGAAAAAATCGAACTTTTTAATCGAAACCCTCCTTCGTCCCAGGCAAAAAAAGCTTCAAGATCCATCGACTATTGAGGGAAAACGAAAATTTCCACGGTCGTTAGTTTGTGTAGGAGTAGGAGAGAGAGGAAGAAGCAAACATTTTTACAAGCCCTCTCCCCCGCACGAATTTCAGCGTTGTGTTAGGCTGAGAGCAGGGAACAAGCTCCGGGCGTTCGGGGAGTCATAGCTTATCCCTTATCAACGTCATTACACGTCAAGTAACTTTTACCCAGAATTTCCGCGACCCAGTCGATAAAGGTCTTTCGGAGAAAGATGTTCTGTTGCCTTGGCGACCTATCGCAGCAGGTACGGTTTCTATGGCAGCAGCCACCCACCGGAAGACCTTCATTACATCACGCCTCCTCTCTGCCTCCCTCCCACTCCATATCTTCATCTATCGCGCCTTCTCTCTCTCTCTCTCTCTCCTCCCTCTCTCTCTTCATACATCCCAATATCTTCTTTGCTCTCTTTCTCTAAATCAACCCTCTCCACCCCCCTCACTCCTTTTCTCCCCCTCTTTCACTCCCTCTCTTTTTATTTCTCTTCCTCTTTCCTTATTTCTCATTCTCTTTTTCTCTCACTCACTCCCTCTTTCTCTCTCACTCCCTCTTTTCTCTCTCACACTTCCTCTTTTTCTCTCTCTCTCTCTCTCAGTCCCTCTTTTTTCTCGCTCTCTTTCTCTCTCACTCCCTCTTTTCCTGCCTGGTCTTTTACTAGGATGGCCAAGTCAGGTCTTTCCTAGGTTTTTACCACAATTACTGTCTTTTTTTATAAAAATTTTCCGAATTTGTAATTTGACGTTTTGCTTGTGTTTTTCTATTTTTTCTTTCTGGTTCTTTTCTGTGAAATTATTAGTACTATTTTATCCTCATTTGTAACTGTCGACGCGGGGTTAAATGTAAGAAGGGACTATATAGTCTCAATTTCGCCCTAATAAATTCGATTGTCTGTCTGTCTCTCTCGCTCTCTTTCTCCCAATCACCCCTCTCCACCCTAATCGTTTCCCCCCACACTTTCTCTCTCTCTCTCGGATTTCCTGTGCATATCTCCCTACAAATCTCGGACATGGGAGAAAACTTTACGGCTGGTGTATCACAAGAGTTTCCGCGGCCCGGACGAGAGAAATAAAAACAGAAACGGATTGAAACTACCGAGCCTTCCTATCCACGTAAAGGAGTAACGTAAACAGGTTTCTCGTTTTAAAAAAAATGAAAAATGTAACATTTTTATTGAAGCACCCTGTGATGAAAAGACGGGTCGCGAATCGATGAAATACGAAATGCTCATAAGATTCCGGAAGACTTGAAAAAAACTTCATTTTCATAAGCCGTACCAAGTCATTCTTAGCAGTGGATATGTTTGTATGTACCTATACATGTATGAAGGAATTATTGTACGTGTATTTGCACGCATTTTTTCCTGTAACAAATTCGATCGTGCGTATTGTATTTGAATAGTACATAGTCCGTGTGAATTTTTCTCTCCGTTTTTTCTATTCTAATTAAAAATAAGCATGTTTATATATATGAGTATCATTAGTCTTCTGCCGGCAGATAGGTCCCTGATCATGTGCGAAACCGATTTCATCATAATCTAATACTCGTCGAAGCCTTCTTCGAGTCTCGATAACCTGTTTCGTTTCAACTTGTTTATCAGACGAAAACTTTTCCCTCCTCTTTCGCCTTCAAGTTTTCCTTCAATCATATCTTTAATCATGGATTCTCCCCTAATGGAATTCCCGATCCAGATCGCTTTCCTTTTCCCAATAATTTTTATTATCGATCCCTTTTACTCTTCTTTAAAAAAATCATGGGAGCATTGGTTATTGTTGGAGATCATTTAAATTAAGATGACCAAATTTTCAGGAAGATAACGAGGAACATTTTTCCCATATTTACCCAATATGAGGAGGGACAAATTACGGTGACTTAATTAAGGTACATTTATTGATGGGTCAGCCTTAAATAGATAGATGTAATATATATCAGATAGCTTGGCCAGTGAGTGTGTGCTTCGGGGCGGTTTAAATAACAATTTGGGATATAAATAATCATTTTTAAAAGAGCAGAACATTTAAAATTCGCGTGGCGAAAAGGAGGTAAAGCCCCTCAGGAATTTCGAACGGTTGGACACTAATTAAAATCCAAACTTCTCTAACCTTGAAGGATCGAGGTCAGTGGCGTGAGTGGCCAAATTCCACGGGCCCATGGGCACAGGAGGGCCCTCGAATTTTTCCGAATGCATAATAAAAATTAACATTTTTTTTAGCCGTTTCTCTTTTTTCGTCCTTTATATAATTTCTGAATGGATTTTCGGTTAATCTTTTTTTTTTCGGACGGAGTAATTTGAAAAGCTTAACCTTTTCAGCATATTCCTGATAGTTAACAAGTCCAACTTGGTAGGTGTACAGTGGGTTTCGTTTTTAACTGAACGTATGTTTTTGTTGGATGATGGGGAGAGGGGTCATCGATAATATTTCGCCGCGGGCCCTTCCGCTCCTAGTTACGCCACTGATCGAGGTCGAAATTATCCTATGAAAGGGCACTTGATACGTTTTCTTCCGAACGGCGCAGTGCATGCGAGATAACTCGACTCGGTCGATTTTTTTCCCGTGCGCTCGTGTGCAACGAAAACTTTCATTTCCGAGAGGTGACGGAATGACTCTTTCCCCTCCAAAAGGAAATCTATAGCCGTGGGATCCGACAGGTCTCAAACTCCATCCACGCCTCCGCTTCCCACCCACCCGCTTCACAATCCTGAGCCAAGATGAGGAAGAGAGAGAGAGAGACAGAGCTCGCAGTCAGCATTTGCCCATTAAGGGTTTAACCTTTCCATCGGCTGCTAAGGGATATACGAGTATTACATATTTCTGAAAACTGCTCATTTAGGAGACGCGGTATAATCTTGAAATTTCCCCGAAGTAAATTTTAAATTAACCTCGAGATATGGTAACAATAGTCTATTAAACGATATAGGTCAGGGGTGGCGAACCTTCTATGGGCCGCGTGCAAATATTACTGAAAGTGTATAATCTTTTCCGCCTTGCGTGCCACGAAAAAGTCTTTGATTTTTCTTGCGTGCCAACTAAATTAAATTCATGATCAAGGCATAAGATTTTGAAATCTGTAACCATAAAACTAATGTTTACAATAGTTAACTAAATAACACAAAGGTTTTTGCAACACTAAATCAGTACGATAAATGCTTTGGTTGGTTTTCGCCTTTTGTTGGCGTGCCAACCAAAATCGTCTTGCGTGCCACTTATGGCACGCGTGCCATAGGTTCGCGATCCCTGATATAGGTCATGGGTGTCCAATACGTCCGCCCCTAAACGCATGTGGCAAATCGGACATACGTATACATGCGACGAATTGATGGTATTCATCAGTTATTTAAGAACATTTTTGATGTTGATAAAGAAAGCGACCGAGCAAATTAAATTATTGATGTGAAGAAACGCGATTGTAAACACAGCAGAATAGCACAATCTGGCTGCCAAAAAACTAAAGAGGTGCTCGCGAGCGCCAGACTGGGAACCATAGCCTTAAACTGTCAGGAATACCGATTAATTACTTGTTTATAAATATTAATTTTGCAGCCTTTCAGTAACAACCACGCTTATTATAACCAGGTCAATAATTGAAAAAGAAACTTCGTAAAAAATCAACCATATATATGTACACCGGAAGTTGATAAAAATTTAAACCAATACCCGAGCACCAAGTAACGACGTCACAACAAAAAGGTCGAGTAAGTAAGATAATTAAATCCTCTACCAATATCAGAAAAAATGAGGGATCTTGTGGGATCAAATTCTGGAATGGATGATCGGCATTAGCGTTTCGGCACTGCGATCGGGCACCCATTCATTGGTTGGATTAGGTTGGTGTTTGGCAGGGTTGGGTTGGTGTTGGGTTGTTAGTGGATTGGTACCTTTTGCAGTATTTGTCCCCCAGGCTCTATTCTAGCTTTTATCTTAGTGAATGTTTTTTTTTAAATAGTGCGTGAAATGAAATGGAATTCTTATACTAAATATACTATTTTTGCTGGATCTCATATTTGTTAAATGCTTAAATTTGATAAATTTCACGCAAAAATAAAGCTAGCAAACCATGACGGATCTGCCTGTGGCGACATTTACCCACCCGATCACCGACCAATGGTGAGGGATAGCTTCGTTCCAGAGAGGCGAAGGGCGCGATAGCGCCCGAAGACGGTTACACCCGATATAAAAGTCATTACAATCTAAAAACAAAGCGAGCCGAAGGCTCGCCAATATGCTCGGTTATTAGGTAAATTAAAGCAGCTGTTTTTGGCAATTCGAAACCCACAGGATTAAAAATGAATTCTATCCGAAACGAGCATCCGATTCACCCAGACTTTTTTACGACCACAGAAAAGACAGTCCATCGACTTACACCGATTATTGAAATGATCAATAATCAAAACCTGAACAACTCAGCGCGTTCGTATTGCGGCGGAAAACATCCTTCCTGGACCACACGGATAAATTTGAAAGGTTACCGATTAACACGTAACCGGCCGTCTGCCTCAGTCAGCGCGTGGATCGGAAGAGGGGGGAAGAGAAATAAAGTGTGACGGAGTGGTCGTGTGTGTGTGTGAGAACGACTGATGTGAGGTACAAGGGAACTGGAGAAAAGGGCAAAGTCCTTTGTGAGGTTGGATGCGTACATGTGCGTAGAATAGCGTGAGATCCACACGAATCCCACGCAAGGAAAAGCTCTCCCTCCTTTATTCCTTCCTTCTCTTCCTACCTAACCTCTCTCTTCCTCTCCCTCTTTTTCTGCAAACCTTCTTTTTGTACCTCTCCACCTCTACCCATTTCTCCCCCACTTTCTTCCATCTCCCCTTTCTACCTATCCTCTCTCTCACCCTCTCTCCTTTGGTCTCCCTTTTTATGTATGCCTTTTTTCTGTACCTCACCCCATTTCTCTCCCTCTCTCTCTCTCTCTTATCTCCTCTTTCTACCTAGCATCTTCCTCTCTCTCTCACCTCTGCTTTCCCTTTTTCTGTATACCTGTTTTTCTATATCCCCCTCCCTCCCTCTATCTCCCCCCCATTTCTCTCCCTCTTGCTTTCTCTGATCCATCTCTATTCGACTCCATCCCTCCCTCTTTCTCTTTCTCTCTCTCTATCTCTCTCTCTCCCGCCCTCCCTTCCGCTAATTCGCTCTCTTTTCCTCTCCCCTTGAGTTTCCTTCCGCCATGTTTTTTTTCCGCTTCCCCTTTAGTCCTCTGCTACGTTCGAGAATTCTTTTCCCTTTCGTGCTCGCTCTCCCTATCATCCTCTTTTCTCCTCTATCTTTATTCCCTGCCTCCATATTTGTCTTTCATCTCCCGTTTTCTTTCTTCCTCTCAAACACGCATTTATACGTATACATACATGTATATCTACATGTGCATGCATACACTTACACACAAATAAATTTCTACTAGTGGGCAAAATAAAAGCAGACACAGGAGGAAATGATAAAATACTATAAAATACTTGCATGGGTTATAAATGAGGGTGCGGAGAAAAAATTCTGAAAAATGGACAAATAGGACGAAAAACAAAGGAATACTGAGAAGAATAGGAGAAAAGCAATGATTTATTATGCATAGTTTACGAAAAAATAAGGCGAACTGGATCGAACATAACCTGAGGAGGGAGAGGGAGAGAGAGAGAGCACGATTAAATACGTGTTAGAAGGAAAAAGAGAAAGGAGAAGGAAAATATTTCAGATCCTAGATGAGTTAAATAGTAACGAAAACTATCAAGAAATGAGGTAGAGAGTTGAAAAGAGGAGTATACAGAGAACCAGGTTTAACCTGTGATAATCACGAAATTTTCTAAGGAGAAGCTACCTATGACGATGATGCATAGGTGTATACACATGCATACGCACATTTAATGAAGAGGAAAGGTAAAAAAAAAAACGAGTGGGATAGGAAAGAGAATGTGGACGCATACGGTAAATCAGAAGCCATTGGTGACAGGTTAAATATAAGATGGAAGCTTTTCGGAATTCAGACAGCGATAGAGAGAGAACACGGCTACATATGTAATATAACACGCATACCTATATAGTGCTTAAAATCTATGCGCATATCTATATAAATAAATAGGAGTTTTTTTTTTGATAACGTGTTTCAGTAATGATGCATGGAGTTGAATAGGAGAATGAGAAAACCGCTCATAACTCAAAAAACCATTCATTCTTTTTCTACCAAACTTTCGGGAATTGTTCGGGCAACGCCCCTTTTAAATTTCAGGCTGCATACGAAAATTCTCACCATCGTATTTACATATATGTACAATACGTGCATACATTTTTCCTTTTCTCTCTCTCCCTTCCCTCTTCTTCCCCTACTTCCTCATCGAAATCCATTTGTATTCCTCTCCGCACGCTCCTCTCTCCCTCACACTTCCGTTCGCCATTCATTTTTTTTACTCCCTCTGTCTCTCTCTCTCTCCCACTTCCTTTCTTTTGAAACCACACCGACGTTCATATTTCACCTACATTCTTCTCCGTACCTCTCTCCCCACCCCCTCCACCCCACGCCTTTAAAGTACATATCTCCATCCTCCCTTACCGTGAAAAAATAAATAACCCTACCCAGTCTTTCAAAGGGTTTAATTATTCACTGCCAAGGACGTTTATTTTAAGGGAAAGCATTAATATAACCCATAACCCTTTGGTCGGAGAAACGCACCTACGGCATTCACCGACTATATGTATGCGTAGTTCTAACTTCTTCGCGTTTGTTTTCTAACAAAATTTCCCCCTCCCTACTTATCAAAGATCAACGTTTTACTGATTCCTTAAACAGCAACCATTCCCTTGCCACCTTCTCGCACTTTCCCTCGAATAAAACTCATCAACGCGAAGTAATTATTCTTTTGTTGTACACCTCTCCCGCGATATATTGTTTCCAATGTCGCGTTATTCAACTTATACTATTATCGTCGTTGTTGTCACCTACCGTCATTTATTCCGCTCTAATAAGCCAGGCATCGTTGTTTATGGATCGTTGTGAAACAAATTAATAAACGAATTAAGGAGAAAAATTATTACTATAACCCAAATCCTATTCCAAGACTTTATCTATGGTGTTTACGATACATGTGGATTAATTGTTAAACATTCAGATATTTCACTAAAGAGTTTTCAGGCTCTTCTTACGGTAAAAAAAATTTTCCTCAAGAATGAACGCTAAAAGTTTCAAAAATCGAAAAATATAAGTATATCTGGTTTTTCATAACCTTCTGATGGCTAATGGAGATACCTTAGACAAGTGCATAGTGCACACTCTGTAATTCTTTAAAACTTGAGTATATTTTATTTAGTGCAAATATTTCTTTAAAAAGTTTTGGCACAGGTTGGTTTTACACATGCATGGCCTTGGCTACAGGCTTTTACATGGGTTTACTATAATATAATTACGGTTACGGCATTTCTTTAAATGATATATTGTAAGTGAAGAGAAAAGCTTTTCTAATTTGTTATTACTGTATTTTGTCATTAAATGTAACCTCGCATATAGGTGCACATATATTTCAACGATTTTCTTTACATCATTAACGATGTTTATACTAAACAAATAAAGAGTACATTATTGCCCGGGTAACCGGGCTACCTGGTCGAATACCCGATTTTTCTCACCACCTACATCTCACATTATCCTCCCGGACTTCTCCCTCTCTTTCGCTCTCTCTCTCTCTTCAAACTCCATTTCTCTCTCTCTCCTCCCTCGCCTCTTCTTCTTCTTCGCCCGCTGTCCCTCTCCCTTTCTTGCTGCGCCATCTGGCCCAAATCGTTTCTCCTTTCCTCTCTCTCTCTCTTCTACAACCTTGAACTCAAATCGAGAGAAGGATAAGCCGACTCCCTTGGACCGAAATAAGACCAAACGCCCTCCTCCTTTTCGGTCCTGGATCTTTCGTGGGCGTCGCCGAGTTGGAAACACAAGATCTCCCCCTTAGTTACGCCCGTGGCGTGGCTTCTTTTTCGGCTGGAGATGTTTGAAAGCGGTCATCTCCGAAAGTTTTATCAGCACTTATATCCATCGGGTGTCGATTGTTTGCAAACACGTCGGAATGTGACGGACCGACGAGGATTTATCGCCCGCGAGCCCCGATCTTTTTGTCGGTTTCCGGCGGTTTTTGCGGATCGTCCAAGCGTTCGATATTTCGGACGACGACGCTGTTGGTCCTTTACGGCACGAGCGCCCGCGGCCCCAGAATTTTAAATTGTTTCGGGAAGATATTCCTTCCCTTCTGCGTTCAGATACGTCTCCTTGAAGTTCTATCTCGTTCCGATAGTTTTCCCTCAAGACACGAGTTACTGAAGTCGAGCGGTAGGAACTCGGTCAACTTACGTCACGTATTTGATATTCGTAACTATACACGCAACGAAATGATGGAGGATTCCACACAGGAAGTGTGGTAGAGCCTCTCTCTATGTAAGTGGAACGTTAACATCTCAAAGTCGTATTTCTTGAAAATTTATCATTCCAAAGTATTCTTGTGATCGCAATTGCTTTCGCGTGATTATTCTCAGTTTTCATGCCGGATCAAATATGTTTATTTTTTTTTTACGATTCGGCTTGGGAAAGGCTACCGAACATGTGGCGCATGCGCCCCTTGTTATACATAGGCCGATCAAATATGGCGCATAGTGTTTTGAAAAAAATGCCGACATTTCAGTATTGCTAGGTTAAATTTTATCTGGTATATTATCACAAGGGTCTCAAAATTTTATTTTTATTTTTAAATCGCTATAATAACGTCTTATTTTTTTAAAAATTAAGATGCATTGCTTCCGTACATACGTTTAAGGGATGCTCATAATTAAGAAGCGCGTAGACACAGTCGAAGGACGCGATAATTAAAGGGTTGACCACCTCTGAGCTAGAGCAATGCGTAGTGGAAATCCTCAGTACGAGCTCCGTGCAAAATTGTCGACTGTGAAACATCAGAGCGATCTGTTATCTGACAGGTAATTTTGCAACGACGAGCAGTTAATCAAAATATTTCGTCTGTTTATTTGGCATGCCAATTATTTAGTTAGATATCTCGATTTCTCCCGTCGCCGTTTTTATGACGAGAAAGCGAATGCACAAAAAAAATTGTTATTTCCGACGAATTAATGACAAATAATTTCAAATCCGTCAAATGAAATCAATTCATACAGAGATTTTAATTCCTAGGATGTTGGCGGAAATAAGAATGTATACTCAGGCATTGATCACATTAAAAAAAACTAATTATGATAATAATGCAGCTATTGAGAGATAACATATGACAGCCGATCAATTTTAAATGTTTGATTAAATTACTTGCGCTACGCTAATTAATAAGAGAGCTAAATTGAAAAAGTAAATACAATTTAATTAATTTTTATTTCGTCTTTGTTTTTCGCAGTATATTTTTTTTATCTTATGACGAATTAATCTGCAGAAATCTATCTATTGCGTACTATCGTCCCAGCCATGCATTAATTGTCTCTTTGTGAAATCGGCAGAAACTTCTGAGAATCTCCTTCCCGTAAATAAATAAACGAAAATACTACCCATAATCCGAATCTTAATTTTGTGGAATCGGCTAAAATTGGCCAAAGGAGAAAGAACTTTAGTATCCCTCCACATTAATTAATTATTAATTAAAGGTTTCCTTCTCCTTTCTGCATAATAAATGGCCACCGAAAAGTTCGTCTATTATGCCAAAACTTTCCAATAAAATATTTACATAATCGTTAACAGATGGCGTTACACAAGGACATAATACTCACTTTCGGAAAGTGAAATTTTTAGGATTACTTCGCAAATATATAAAAATCAACAGAGACATATGTAGATGTTTTGCACCCTTTTGAGTTCGTTGAATATGATTTCTACTTATAAAACCTGGCAGGAGGAACTACTTTCCAGTATGAATATGCGTAGTTTTTTATAGCATGCGTATATCGGTTAGGCTATCATTACTATATCGCAGTTAACTTGTATAATGATGACTGTCTTACACGTGTTTTCGGTCATTTTTGTTTTTTTGGAAACGCCTTAACTTTATCCATATTTATTAGCTCTTAAGCAGCATTTTCTTCGCCAAGTTCTGAGATTAAACGTACGAACATTTTTCGGGGTCCCTTACTTCATGGGGCCCCAAAGGCGCGCCACTTAACTCCGCCACTGCTTCAACCAACATTTGTGTCGTTCTTATTATAATATATTACATAGTGTAAGATGAAAGGAGGGACCCTGAGGTTACACTTGCACCCGAGCCCACTGCATCCAGGAAACTTCCGACTAGACATGCTAATAGAAACTTAATATGATTAGGAGCCTTCGGCTCGCTTTGTTTAGGCGCGTTTCGCTTACAGCGTGAGCGCCTATTATCGTCGGTCGGTCCGTCCGTCCGTCCGTCTGTCCGTCCGTCCGCATGTTCGTTCTCGGCTTCTACTGAACGGATTGTTATGAAATTTGATATTAAGGACTTTCAATCAAATATAATAAGAAAATCGCAAAAATGAATCACGTACGCCAATCAGGGGTACCACTTTACTGGAGACAAAAAATTAAATTTTCGTCATATCTCGTAAAGTATTGTTCATATCAAAATATTTTTCAAATAAAAGTTGTAGAACTGGTAAAGTGGAGTATTTCCTTTTCTATATATTTTTATCGTAGGAGTAACCATTATCGAGAAAATCAAACAAGAATGTCTTATATCGAGTTGAACTTTGAAAATTTCTTGCATGGTTACTTCATTGTTGCTAACATAAACAATCTCCCAAACAAACGTTTAATTTCCTTACGTGTGCATGTAATACTATTAAATAGGAAGAAAATGGATTATTTATGATGAAGAAAAGGACTTTAAAACGCTATTTCCCTTACGTACAGGTATGTAATTGCTTTCTAATACTCCATTGCACGAAACGCGCCTCATTTGTGATACGTTGTACGCTTTCCTAACTTGTTGTAATGTGTAATCGTCTCCGGGCGCTACCGCGCCCTTCGCCTCGCCTGGAACCAAAGAAACCCTCCACATTGTCCGGAGATTGGGTTTGTAAATGTCGAGACCGGCCAATCAGTTTCTGTTAATGTTGTTTTTAAAATAAAATGTAGTAAATCCAACAATACGTCAAAATTAAATTTAATAAACCCAATATTTTGTATTAACAGAAACTGATTGGCCGGTCTCGACATTTACAAACCCAATCTCCGGACAATGTGGAGGGTTTCTTTGGTTCCGGGCGAGGCGAAGGGCGCGGCAGCGCCCTGAGACGACTACCCATTACAACAAAGCGAGCCGAAGGCTCGTTAATATATCCTTTCAGTGTTATATCCTCTGTTTGCGGCGCAACAGTCAAACGAGATATAATTTCCCGTAGACCGCATACTGCATGTTGATTTCGGCTGTAGACCGCATACGGCATGTTGATTTCGTCTGTAGACCGCATACGACATGAATACCTAAATAACTATAACTTTATAACCACCAAGAAAAGTAGAACAGGAAGACAAAATCACCAAACAACAAACTTGGCATTGATAAAAAACAAAATCTTTCTCGTAAAAAAAAGTCCACGTAGCATTTGGGCTTCACCGGGATTTTCAATCGTCCCAGCGAATAGGACGAACCAATTCCCGATTCGTCCGTCCTTGATCGACCCGACGCGCGATTCCGCCATCCCCTCCGATTTCGTGAGACGCCCGTGCCAGCTTGGCTCGCATCTATCTCGAAATCTACGGGGTAATGGAATAAGCTATTGTCGTCGGCGAACACGTGCGTTCCGTAATGTTCGGTTCCAGCGGTTCCGCTCCGAACGGAACGCCAGGCATACGATGTTGAATACGAGACGCGTTTCCTGGTGTAAGTAGACGCCCGGTGAAAAAAAAAATAATCGCATTGCCAAATGGTAGAAATGAAGAAATTGGGGCAATAAAAATAAACTCTCGGGCAGAAATCGAGCCAATATTCATCGTTATCCGATATTACACCATATAATACGTGAAGCGTCTTCGCGTCCCTTACCAAAATCTATGGCTTTTGCCACATATTTGCTGAATGTGGCCCTTCCGACAAGAATCCCACGCATGTATCGGACGCGTATTCAAGAATTAATGAATGATACAAAAATAACAAAACGCGCAATTTTGTTTTTTTAACACAAGCCAATGGAAAAATTACTTTGTCTGTCTGCATTAATATAAATGAAAACTGATAAATTTCACTTTTCCTTGTGGGTCCATTTTCTAGGAAGGCCCTTAAGCATTGCGTGGGCTGGGTAGGCGTAGCTACGCCACCGCTCCCATATGACGAATGGGTTAACAATTTAACATTTCAATTGCAAATTGCTTTTCCGTAAGGTGCAACTTTGACGTAAAAATTAACTGCCGTTGACGATACTTCACCCCTCGTAAGCGCATCTTCTATACACAACTGTCTCGTGGTTAAAGGCGTCACCTGTATCATTTAAGTGAACAATGCGTAAATTCCGAACAAAAGCAGGAGGCAGAAATATTACGTCGTATATGCCGCGCCAAGTGCACCCCTGCATTGAACGCTCAACGTTCGGGGAAGTCGTTCTGAATTGAAAACGAGTCAAACGCACGCAAGTTAACGCAATGCACGGAGCCCAATAGTAAACGGAACTGGTTTCGTTCAACCGACCGTCTTTCCGCAATTGGAAAGAATCTCGCGATCTAAAAAACAATTACCCATTAGAAAGTGAAGGGTGGATCGGAAGTTCTAGTCGCCATTTCTTCATGGAATGGAAAGATAACTGCGGACCCTATTACCTCACGAACATGCCCAAAGGTACGAAAATAAAAGGGGTCTACCACGTATATTTAGAAACTGTTAAATACGGAAAAAGAACCGTTATCCGATATGTTTCACTGTCGCCATCCATTACAATTAAGCTATAAGTTTTTTCGAGACCACATCGGTTCAATTAATATATTCTTTATCTAGTTAAAACCAATATATTCTGGGAAAATGTATGGATAAATAGGAAAAAGTTTCTTTCGCCAAAAGTTGTAAAATAAAATTTCACAAGTTAAAAATATTTGTTCGGTTTTTCTGAATTTTTCCTGATGATCTAATTTCTGTATATCCGTGATTATTAAAAAGGGGTTACAGACTACGGTGAGATAGATGTTACAGAAGTATATATAACTCCTTAACCGTACAAGGTTAAGGAGTTATACATATATACTTTTCTAAAATTCATGATTAGTTGAAATTATTTAAATCGGTACTAAACCAGTGTTTCAAATCATAAAGGAAAAGGCTCATAAATTTACTGTGACCGAAATAAGGCAAGATGCGATATTCGTGAATCAGTATCAAATCAGTACAAAAGCTTAATCGGTACAAAATCTTAATCGGTACAAATTCGCCCAAATAATAAAAAATTTAATGACGAATAAAGCTCGCCAATCATCAAAACTCTAGCAATTATAAAAAAATTATCGGTCAGCAGTAATTAGTTAGCATTAACTAATTCATATTAAATCTACAACTGCAATAAAATACAAAAGAAAGAAAAAACTTTTATATCAGTATCCCCAGATTTATGTTTTAAACAATCATTGGATTCCGAATGATTTCTTTAAATTTATCGCTAAAAATTTACAACACTTGATTGATATAAAAAACAACTTCACAAGCTCATCTTCGAACTAACCACTTCTTCGAAGTTTAAGGAAAAGGAACGAAAAGACGTTGATGTCGGGAATCAAAAAAAGAACTAAGGACGACAGAAACAGTTTTATCGATCGGACATATGCGAGGGACCGGAAATGGAAAGCGACGGAGGAAACGAAAACGTGAAATTATTTCGGGAAATGGAAAACGAATGAATACTTTTGTTTGTGAACGAACACGAATGGCGGTGAACTAAAAATAGCGCACGAAATCGGAAAAAAACAACCTATAAGGAGAGGAAGAAGGATTTTTAGGCGCGTTTCGCTTCCAGCGTGAGCGCCTATTATCGTCGTCCGTCCGTCTGTCTGTCCGTCCGTTCGCATGTTCGTTCTCGGCTTCTACCAAACGGATTTTTATGAAATTTCATATAAAGGACTTACGATCAAATATAATAAGAAAATCGCAAAAATGAATGACGTACGACAATCAGGAGTACCACTTTACTGATGACAAAAAAGTAAATTTTCGTCATATCTCGTAAAGTATTGCTTATATCAAAATATTTTTCAAATAAAAGTTGGAGAACTAGTAAAGAAGAGTATTTTCTTTCCTATACATTTTTATCGTAGGAGTAGCCGTTATCGAGAAAATCAAACAAAAACGTCTTAATTCGAGTTGAACTTTGAAAATTTCTTACGTGGTTACTTCTTCATTGTTGCTATAATAAACAATCTCACAAACGTTTAATTTCCTTACGCGTGCATGCAATTTTATTAAATAGGAAGAAAATGGATTATTTTTGAAAAATATAAGAACTTTAAAACGCTATTTCCCTCACGTACAGGTATATAATTTCTTTCTAATACTCCATTGCACGAAACGCGCCCATTTGTGATACGTTGTACACTTTCCTAACTTGTTTGTTCGTGCGTGTGGGATCGTTGAGGTATGGAAGACCGTTATGCTGAATTAGATTAAACGAATGTATGTTTTCTATGTCAGTGTATACCAAAGTTTTTCATTTCACGGCACACACACACACATGAAAAGTGATTGTGGCACACCACTCCTTTCCCCCTCCTTATACCTTTGCGACACACATTTTTTTTAAAGATAAGATCCGAGCTTGTTTACAAATACTTGTACATAGTTGCGCTATCCTGGCAGTCAGGTCTAGACAAATCTGATCCAAATCTAGTAGTCCCTTTGAAAAGATGAGGACCAGGATATATTCAAATGCGATGCAAGGGTTATTTAAATCTTTATATATTGCGTACACAGCATACATACGATATAAAAATATTACCTACTTGGTCACTGTTGTGCAATTTTTAGTCGCCAATGGCAAACGGGTCTCTGGGATTGTCACTAGTTCAGTTAGCGTCCTACTGGAAGGTATTGAAGGGAGTGAAATTCGACGTTGCATCAAGGCAAATTACCGCCACTGCCTTTCGAAGATGGTCGCTAACTGGACGAAAATTTTCTATACGCTTAATATGTCCCTACTACGTACTTCTCTACTGCGCATCTCACAACTACCACGCTGATCCATCAATCGTTCTGCACATTACGTGTGTTCCCGTATAAGAACGTGTAAAGCAAAACCGTGCAAATATAGAGGTATGATTTCCCATAGAAATCTGTTTGTATTCAGCAGTTCTTCCTCTTATCCTTTCTTACAACCTATGCTTCGAATAAATGAATTTTATGTCCCTTAATGATCGAAGACCGTTTCAAAGCCGTCCAATTCGAGATACATACGTAGTTCCCTAAAAAGAAACCGAGCAAAACCGAAAGCGTGTAAGGCGAAACGGTGCAATTAAAGAGATTAGTGTATTCGGAAATGATGACTGAGTACGCGGTCGCTCTTCTTCAGTGTCGGGTTATTCTTCAGCGGCCATTCCAAAAACGTGTCACTATCAAAATTCCGCGGAACACCTGTTCGTGTCTGACGGCACACCGGTTACAGAACCCCGTTCCATATTAAAAATAAGAATTGTCCAGCTCAATCTACTGTTAAAATCAAGTTGACGATCTACGCCTCTCCAATCGCAAAAAAAAAAGTGCTGAGAAAAGTAGTGCACATTACGGCTACAAAGCAGCCGTCATCACCGATAAAAGACTAAAATTACGGAGTAGTTTTGTTTAATTTACCATACGAGAATCAGCACTGATGACGGCTGCTTTGTAGAAGAAATGTTTATCTGGTCTATACTGCAGAGACATATTATGTCAATGCTATCAAACATAAACTTATGACAGTATAAACATGAAATAAGTCCAAAATATTTCGCAGATTGCATTTTTATTTAAGCTCCCATCTAATCTCTAAAGTAGCTTCAAGGGAAACACCTCCAATGTCATCGAAAACCTTTAAATGCTTCTCAAGCCTAAAGATTACAATAAAAAACATAACATTTCTTTCGTAATTACGATGCGTTCTCTTTCAAAGGAAAAAAGCTTTTTTTGAAGAAGAAGACAAATTTAAAGAAGTTATTCGGTCGTTTTATTTCTGGAATTCAGATACGAAAAGGGGGTACTTTCCTGTTAACGGGAATACCTTAAAAAATGAACATGTATTGTTATGATTGTTTGAGAGGATATAACACTGAAAGGATATTTTGACGTATTGTTGCATTTACGATATTTTATTTTAAAAACAACATTAACAGAAACCGATTGGCCGGTCTCGACATTTACAAACCCAATCTCCGGACAACGTGGAGGGTTTCTTTGGTTCCGGGCGAGGCGGAGGGCGCGGTAGCGCCCGGAGACGACTACCCATTACAACAAAGCGAGCCGAAGGCTCGTCGATATATCCTCTTAATTTGCGGCACAACAGTCAAGAGGATATAACACTGAAAGGATATATTGAAGAGCCTTCGGCTCGCTTTGTTGTAATGGGTAGTCGTCTCCGGGTGCTACCGCGCCCTTCGCCTCGCCCGGACCAAAGAAACCCTCCACGTTGTCCGGAGATTGGGTTTGTAAACGTCGAGACAGGCCAATCAGTTTCTGTTAATGTTGTACGTAAGTATGGCATGGGGATAATACCTAAGTACCAGGTCCTGCGAAGGGTCCTGGAGGTATTCCCGTTAACAGGAAATTGGTATTCCCGTTAACAGGAAAGTACCGAAAAGGGATATTTGTTCGCCGAAAAAGCGGAAGGGGAGTGGAATTTCTTTTCGTTTATTATAGTTTTCAATTCTTTCTTCATTCTTTTCGAGCCAAATAAAGATAAAAAGAGCAGAGGAAAATAAAATTAATTACTTTTAGAGGAATGAAACCACTTCCGAGCCGATGAATACCGTTAGCGTTTAAAACGGTGATCCATTCCCGTAATTAATGGATCACTTTTGCACGATCGGTCGCGGATACATTTATAAACGTCCGATCGAGAGGAATATAAAACACTCCATTCCGTATCCGAGCGATGCTTTTAGCCTGGTTTCTATCAATTGAAAAACAAATTGAAAACGCAATTAGGGAGTCGTTGGCCCCCCTGATTTCATCTCGATTTCAACACTGCGGATGCGGAAGGAGTTTTTTTTTAATACGCCAATTAAACGATGATAGAACGAATACTCGGATAATTCGAGGGATTTTTTGAAGAGATAATTACTCAGTGGTTAAATCAAGAACGAGGAATATAAATGCTTGCAGGAATTTCATTTGGACTAACATTCACGACGTGAAATCGAATTGGAATTTCACAAAATAAAAAATCGAAAAAGAAAATCAAGAGGGAAATACTATCGCGTAAAAGTGACGCTCAACAATACAAAAGTATTAATGATTTCGGATCTTATTAAATAATTAACAAAAATATACCTTGAAAATATAATACCTCCTAATAAGGAGTTAAAGAAACGTAAAGAAGAAAGAACTACCGTCCTAATAAAAATATAAAATGCCATGACTTTCCTAATAAGCAAACGTAACCTGGATTATCACCACCTCTACCCTGCTAAGGAATGTGCATATATGTGGCTGTACACACACCAACTGATAATTATGTTAGCTTTATTTAAGTTGTTTTAAATTTACGTTTGCTTCAGGAATTGAATGGTTTTATACTAAAAAAATTTCCGTTATGAACTAACACGTTTATGCTGATACAAAATTGTGAAAAATAATTACAAGCTATAATGAAATACACAAATCTTCAAGAGATGTTAAGATTATGCTCCATAAATTTATGTACGATTCAGAATAAGAATAATATATTTTTGTACGACATTAGTTACATGGATATACAGAGGTACATCCTACTACCATCGAGTAAATCATACGTGTAATTATAAATACCTAGCATCCATCCTCGGGAATCATTCACAGATTTTTAACACACTTAAAAGAAACAAAACACCATGAACAATGAGTGCGAAATGATTCTTTGGGAAGATAAAATACACCAAATGTCGCAGCGGGGAAGTTTAGCGCCCAGGGCGAGACATCGCCCAAAATTTTCATGATAAAATTAATAATATCACGTGCCAAATACAGGAATATTACAATTTCACCTTGTACTCAAAATTAAATTCCAACAACGAAAATTTTCTAAATATTTATACCAAAATATAGACCGGACTGCTGTCGCTCCGTCGCCCGGGGCCGCTCTCTCTCTCTCTCTCTTGCCCCACCCTTACGACGGTTTTGAATACGCATATAGCTTCCTCGTTGATATTACATCTATGTGAGTTATCATCTACTTAAAGCGAGTCGCAAGCTGAGCTCGCCGATTAATTTTATGATTCCTTGAGATGAGTAAAGTTAAGTTATAACTTCTGGATAACGGCAAGAAGAGCCCCCGGTTGCCAACTTTCCGGCTTTTATTCTTATCATAGCAAGATTTGACCTGGTTTCGTCTCAAATCGATCGTCAGTAACACAAACCAGGTTAAAAAGGCCACACCTTCCATAGAGCGCAGCATAACTCCGAGAAATATTCGTTTAAATTTCTTTCCATTTTACATAAATATAAGAAGTTACGTATAAGATAAACCAAGGCCGAATGTATTATCTTGAACGTATCGCTTGTTATTTTCTCTAAGGATATTATTTATGAACCCATAGATCTGAGAAATGTTTACATTAGATGAGAGGGAAGAGCTAAGTTGCGGTCGGCAGTTATAGGGTTTCCGAAAAGAATATCCTGGACGAAAAGAAGCTTTAAAATAAAAATCACGTAAGATCATGTGAAAAGGGAATCGGGGGCAGAAAAACTGGACGAATATAGAATAAGATGGGTCGGAATCGGCTTTTATGGTCACATGATGATATGACGAAATAGGTCGACAAACGAGGTATTTCGGCGGATGACGAAAAAAAAATATATACGAAAGAAAACAGTAGTTTTTAATTTTAGAATATTAAGCAGCGCCTGAAATAATTATCTGATATAAAGAAATTCGAGCGCTTAAATATTCTGATACTTCACTCGATTGATAGTCAAGATAACTACCACAGTTTAATGGCTACGTCGGGGGTTATCTCTTTTATCAGATTTCAGTCATAAGGTGAGCTCAATAATTCATTTTTTAGCAATATCTCGCTCAATTCACGCTAAGAAAGAGACTAAAGTGATAAATAAACTGGCGATTTGACCCAACGAGGATGGCAGTTTACCCAACATTGAGATTTTGAAATCTTCATGAGGGCCGATAAAGACCGTGACATCAGGACGATTATAATTATTTTTGAACGAAAAATGAATTAAAACATTTTTCTAAACTTTCTAATGCCGAATCTGAAAACAACCTGCATGGGCACAGGTCGATTGCCATTTTTAGTTTCTCCATATACATAGTATGTATAGATAAAGTATTATTTTTTAGAAAAAAATCGACTTCGAGATTTCAACGGAAATACATGTTTCGAGGTCCCTAGAAAACGTTTAGAATATTTTCGGAATTATTTTTGCGTGTGTATGTGATTGCGGGCGCTCTAACTCGAAAAGTACTTGTCATATCATTACCAAATTTCATAACACTTTGGTATGAGCACAAAGAACTGTTAGTTTTTGGACAATACCGGTTAACCGGAAGTCGAGGTTTATTCGAAACCCGATTCGGTTTTGGCGAAATATCTCCGTTAAACATCATTATTGTATATACAATTCTACGCGAAGGTTATAGAGAATGTAATTTCCTACAACTCTCATTAGAAACAATTTTCCATAGCAGTTATTGTTTAGGAATTATTCATAAATAATCGGTTTTTTCGGTTTTCGTCAAATATATCTCCTTAAAAACGTCGTTATTGGTAATCTTCGTGAGGACCAAAGTTGTAGAGAATAATATTTCTTCCAACTTTTGTTTGAAACAAATTTTCGTAGAACCTTCCATTTAGTAGATAATTAATTTATTCGTAAATTTCCAGTATACGGCGCCACCACCATGTAGCGGTGAATTCTGTAAACGTATTCAACATATAATTTACGACAATAAGGACAACTGTATTCTTTTACGATACGAAATAATAATTTTGCCTTATAATGCTATTAATAATAATTTAAATATCTATACCACAAATATGAAGAAAGTCATGTGATGGCCACATCAGATTTTTTCTATCAAATATATCAAGTATCGTCCATCGCTAATCACGCCTTTCGGATTTTCAACCATTCCCTTCGGACAGCCATAACTCATCCATTTAAATCCCCGAACTGTCGAATTTATCGAGAATTTTAATCAACTATCTCTTGAGTTATAGTACAACTGGTCCTATAACCTCATATCCAGGATTCTCTACAATACGGTTTTGTTTTCATGCAAAAAATTCACATAACGAGGATTAATTGCTCGATTTAACACGGTTTGGTCTGATTTCAGATGCTAAGGACTAGACGTGCCGGAGAGCCAGAGTACTTGTTTATAAGCAAACAATGTCGGTAACAACAAACCTTTTTTAGATATGTAGGCGACAAAGAGAGGTTTAGGAATTTTGGTTTTGGAGAGTGTCTGAAGGGGTATTGAACGCAAGCTCCTTTAATTGTCTACACGCAGTATTACATAACACGGATTCACGCTACATGGCACTTTTTCAGAACGCATCCTCCGCATTACAGGAGGCCGTGTGTACGCAATTACTCATAAAGCCAGCGATCTCGGCCCATCATTTTTCACAATCCAGACATATCTCAGATCCAAGCATAAAAGGACCTCGAACTGAAAACAGAAAAATACGTTTTAAGTCGCCATCTTGCCTCTTCACCGCTTTGCCGAATGTAGTAGATTTTTTTTCGCAAAATTAAAATGGTCTTCATAGCGAAATAAACCGCAAAAACTCAAGGACGAACGTATCGAAAGTTCGGACTTGATTTAGAACATTTTCCCCCTCACATCGAGAGAAGATCAGACGTGGGACACCAGTGGGCCGTATGAGGCCCTAGAAGCATTTTATACGGCCCGAGAAACTATGATGAAAAAACGATCCGTAAAACATAACACGCAGACTAAAAGATTTCGTCAAAATTATGACAATAACGCATAATATAGAAATAATAATAACCCTAAAAACTTAATTTGGTCTTGATTTTAACTTATACGATATCTCAGAATCTCTTGGTAAGGTATCGCAAACCTATGGCACGCGAGAGGATATTGACTGGCACGCAAGAGAAAAAACTCGGTACAATATTATTCATTGCACAAACTTTCTCATATATATATATATATCCGACTGGTCTCACTGAACTTTCTCGACTGGAAGAAACTCCTACTGCTACAAAAACACTACACCCGCGGAAAATCACACCGCGCGTAAATGGTATTAATATATTGATAACCTCATACATGTGAGAATCAAACTTGATAAAGTTACATCGTGCACAAATATCAAGTACTATGTGGATCGGCGAAGCTACACAGGCATTACTGCTATGCGAAGATTGTTGGGAGAGCTGGGCCTAAAAATCGATATATTACAATGTCGCTGGACGCTATGTAGATATTTTTTTATAAATATTATTTACGCGGTTTTTTTATAGCTCCAAGCTCTATAATCATTAAAGCTATTTTTGAATATATCGACATTTTTTAAATCAGCAAGAATAAACTACCCTCCATTGTAGCGCTATAACGTTCATCTCTTCATAGTTTTTATTCAGGATAATGTTTTGCGTAAATACGAAATATCATTCTACTACGTTCAACCGTTTAAGCTCTGGAGCCGCGCACAGGCAGACTATATTAGAAAGTAATAACTGTTTACTGATTGCGAGTGTCGCATCGATATTTTTCCATTTCTGACAGAACACGAAAGATTATTTCCGGCGAGATTGCAATTACGTTAACAAAATAACTGATCAACGGCTGTTTGCGCTCTGTAATTGTCATTCGGCCCTAAATGATCTGGAACATAGTCTTTCTAGATGATAAACTGACATTTTTACAGCGAATCTACCGTTTTCTAAGCTCCAACTTGGAGAATACATTATCAGAGTTAAACCGTTAAATAGTTTCTTTTCGGATTTTTTTAAACTGGCAAGTAAATTCGAAATGGAGCCAATTTTTGTGATTTTGGCACGTAAACAAAAAAAAAAGGCTTGCCATTCCTGCTAATCACTCCGATTTAAGCTTTAATCCGACATGCCGTAGCACTGACAATTTTGAATGGAGCCCGCCGAAGGATTCGCAATCACCAATGTAGAAAAGATTTCCTAACCCAATAGTGACGAAGGGCGGACCCAGCGGCCGCGATAGGCCCCGTGAATCCAGGGACCCTATTATCAGAATATGTTTTTAATAAATGTTCCGCCTTATTAAATTTTTATATATGTCATTTTTCTATACTGTATGTTGCTGTTTTATAAAAGTTCATTACATAATATTTGGATTAAAAATTAAAGCCGCGATAAGTCCCGTGAGTCCAGGGATCCTATTATCATATGTTTTTAATAAATGTTCCGCCTTATTAAATTTTTATATATGTCGTTTTTCTATACTGTATGTTGCTGTTTTATAAAAGTTCATTACATAATAATTGGATTAAAAATTAAAGCGTTTTGTAGAACCCCGATTCTGTATCGCCAGGGGCCCAAAAGTGTCTTAATTCACCACCTAAAGTAGACGATGCCAACTCATCGCATTCGTTTAAAAATGTTTCGAGGTAGTTTATTCTTCGTTTCCATGGCACGCGACACAGGCGTACTAGGCGGCCACACTCTTTCTCTCTCTCTCTCACACGCACGCCGTGCCACGAAAAACAGAAATCGATAAACGAGAGGAAATTCAGCCCCGAGTGAATTATTACTCAAGGGCATCCCCACACACGAGGAAAAAACGCGAAACCCGACAAACTTTTTCTAATTTTTTCGAAAAAACAAAGAGCGCAGACGAGGCGAAACGAAACGTTCGCAAAATGGCAGTGTTTGTAGAAGGGTGAGGAGGGTTGATTTTAGCGAGTTCGAATCCTGCCGCGGACAGGGTCGTAGGAGCTCATATTTGTCATTTTTTATACCAGTTCATGGTAAAGGAATATGAAAACCTACTTATGCATTAATCAAAGATAAAGTACTACTCAATAACTTCTTTACATTTTCGTCTTCTTCTAAAAAAAAAAGTATTTCTTCCAATGAAAGTGAAACGTCGTGAATATGAAAGAAGTAAATTCCAGATAAGCACAAATATCAAAATTTAAATTAAGTACTTGTCTCAGGTATCTCCAATAACCATTACAAGATTATTTGGAGTTACTGGAAAAAATTTATTTAACTTTTCAATTTTTGATACTTAAATGTTTATTCTGGAATTTAATTTCAGCCATAAGACGAGCTAGGTAATTTTCTAGAGAATATGAAAGAAATATAAAACTTTTATTGTTAACTGTTGGCTTGAGAAATATTTCAATACAATTAATAAAAAAAGATACTCGAGATGTTAGACGTAAGAAAAAAATTTAATCAGAGGCAAGCTTTGGACATGTGCGAGTAAATTCCGTGTTTATGCTATCTTAAATTTACGATAGGAAATAGTCCCTCGCGCAAAACTGAGGTTGCGTTATCGGAAAAGCTTGGACAAAACCGCTTAGGGCATATTTAACACTTTATGGAAAAATCACGCGTTCGCACAAGCCACGAGCTTTCTCATGTCACATACATACGTCAAATAGGAGGACAATTGAAGGGCTCCCCGGAAAAACGTTGCAAGCGACAATTTTTTCAAAAGTGATGTTTTAATGCAAAAACGTTGCAAATGCTCTCTTTTATCATGTGGCACACTCTACTGGGATAAAAATGAACTAATTATTTAGGCCTAAAACATAGGCGTAATTCATTAAAAATTAATTTCTAACAAAATACAACGTAAAAGATGTTTTTACCATTCCCTGTAAAATTTGTAAAATGGCGCTTGCAACGTTTTTCCGGGGAGCCCTTCAATTGAGGACCGCGTACGATTGAATTTTTATACGTGTTGGGGATAAATAAGGGTCGCATTTACCTAACCGATCATAAAAAAATCCGTGCTGGATGAAACCGCGTAAGACGATTCCGCGTTGAACAAGGTTTTAACCTCAGCCCGACCGAATCTGCAGATCCGCGAAAAAACCGCCCAGGCGCGAGACGAAATTGAGAGAGGGAGGGTCCCTCCCCCTCATCTAAACTTTCCGCGTTCGCGCGAATGAGGAAAAATCGGCGCAACCTCCACGCCTTTCCTCCATTCTAGGGGGGGGGCAGGAAATTAGAATAAGAGAGAGGGACAGGGAAAGAAATGAACGAGGAAAAAAGCGACGGAGGGGGGGAGGGTGATGGAGGGATGAAGGGATAGAGGGGATGAAAGGTTAATAGACAGATATACGAGGAGAAATTGGAAAAAATCTGATCTGGCCAACACATGACTTTCTCCATATTTGGGGTACAGATATTTAAATTATTATGAATAGCATTATAAGGCAAAATTATTATTTCGTATCGTAAAAGAATAAAGTCGTCCTTATTACCTCAAATTAGGTATATTTTGAATATGTTTACAGAATTCACCGCTACATGGTGGTGGCGCCGTATACTGGAAATTACGGAAAAGTTAAATATCTCCGAAATGGATGGTTCTACGAAAATTTGTTTCAAACAAAACTTGGAAGAAATATTATTCTCTACAACTTTGGTCCTCACGAAGATTACAAATAACGACGTTTTTAAGGAGATATTTGACGGAAACAGAAAAATCCGATTATTTATAAATAATTCCTAAACAATAACTGCTGTGGAAAATTGTTTCAAATGAAAGTTGTAGGAAATTACTTTCTCTATAACCTTTGCATAGAATTGTATATACAATAATGATGTTTTAACGGAGATATTTCGCCAAAACCGAATCGGGTTTCGAATAAACCTCGACTTCCGGTTAACCGTTATTGTCCAAAAACTAACAGTTCTTTGTGCTCATACCAAAGTGTTATATATGAAATTTGGTAATGATATGGCAAGTACTTTTCGAGTTAGAGCGCCCACAATCACAACATACACACACACAGACATCATTCCGAAAATAGTCTAAACGTGTTATAGGGACCTCAAAACGTGTATTTCCGTTGAAATTTCGAAGTCGATTTTTTTCATGAAAACGATACCTTCTCTATACTACGTATGGAGAAAGTAAAAAGGGAAGAAGAAATGTCGGAGGGAGAGAGAGAGGGGGGAAAGAATACGGGGAAAAAAGGCGAGACGGGTAAGAAAGGAATAGGAAGGTGGACGGGTGGAATTAAGAACTGCGGGGGTGGGGGAATATATAGCGAAGTGAAGGAGTCGATGGGAGGGAGAGTGGGAGGGGGAAAAGGAGAGGGAGGAGTGGGAGGGTGAGCGGGAGGAGGAGTTGGAGGAGGAGTGGGAGGGATAGAGGGAGGAGAGAGGGATTGGGAGTGGGAGGAGAGGGGATAAAAAGAGGGGAAAAGAGAGGGATTGGGAGGGAGTGGGAGGAGGAGAGGGGATAAAAAGAGGGGAAAAGAGAGGGATTGGGAGGGAGTGGAAGGAGGAGAGGGAATAAAAAGAGGGGAAAATAGAGGGAGAAGGGAGGAGAGAGGGGAAGTGGGGATGACACGAGAGGATACCAGCCAGGGGGAGTGGAGGTATAGGGAGGGAGATAGAGAGCGAGAGAGAGAGGAGGAGGAGAGGAAGTGAGACGTAGGCGGGGAGTGGGAGTGAGATAGAGGGAATGGGGGAGGAGATAGAGGTAGTGCGTGGGTTATTTCGCCCTCCCGACCTTCGCTTTACCCCCACGCAGCTCTCCAACCTACGGTTCTCATTATCGATTCCGTATAGGGAGGGGTGACTGGTGGGGGTGGTGAATGGGGTGGCGGGAGGGGGTGGTGAATGGGGTGGCGGAAGGGGGTGGTGGGTTGAGGGGAGGGAGGGGGATAGAAAAAAAAGAGCAGAGACACGAGCGCGAGCGACTGGGAGGGAGACATCGACGCGGAGGGCACGCGACGACTCGTCCGCAGGAATATGAAGCCTCGCTGCTTGGTACGGATTAAGAGGCGCGCCATAGGTAACGCTAATAGCGAGTTTTGGTATTGATTGTTTTTTGACGAGATCGTCTACATGTTAACTAAGTGTATGTATGGTCAGCACTACTAAAACGGAACGTCTGAAAACATTTCATCACAGAATTACCGAGCTCGTATTATGACAGGCGATAAATTGGAGAGTAAGCACTTGCATGTAAAAAATGAAAAATTACTTATCTTAATAATGTCTCTCCAGAACACATAACAAACCTTGTTTCGACATTTGGAGATACTTTTAATACAGGTCCTTAATTATTCAATTTCTGATACTTAATCGCTTAGTCTGTAGCGAAAAATCAAGATATAACTTTTTTTTTTAATAATAAGTGCAAAAATATGAGTTAGCGTAAGTGTCCGTAAAACTGACTGAACATAAAATTTAACGTAATTACCCATTTTTTGCTTGCTTTTAAATAGAAAGGCAAATTGTTTGCAAAATTCCAAATTTCATTAAAATGAAAAATAACCTAATCATCTAAACACATTTTTAAAACGGTGCCATTGCAAAATTTCTCTCTTCCTAACGCACTCTCTCTAGCTTTACCTCCTTGTCAATACTTCTTCAACAACGAATGAATTTTGGTGTCTCTATTGGTTAGTTAAATACAGGCTATTTTAATTGCAATCTAATGTTTAATTTTGTTTTTAAATATAACTCACACAACTTAGACTGTGTGTGTGTGTTTAACTTTAATATTCTGCAGAGAATCTCTATTTGTCAACAAATTTACAATTTTTTATAAATGTACTTCCGTGAAATCGGCAACGATGAAAATTTCTTATTACAAGTAAATTTGATGACCGATTCGACCCGTACTTGGAAATCAACGCCAAGAAAATTACTTTCTGGTTTGTCTCGAATTTTTGTAATTATTATAAGTAATCTTAAAACACAATCCCAAAACACGCTTCACCCATTTCTATATTATTCAAATGAAGGATTAAAACCACCATGGAATCGAACTCGGGTTCTATTACAGAAGGGGATCCTCTTCAGGAGTCGCGCCGACTAAACACAAAAAGAACGGCCAGAATCAAATAATTTCTCAATTTATTCCACCTCGTATTTCACAAACCAACCTACAGACGTACACAGGCTACCATTATTGATTTGGTGGAGAAAGTTCAAAGGCGCTTCATAAAATGGCTCTGCTTTAAGGAGAGTCTTATTTATAGCAGAGAGATATATCTTCCGCTTTGCAGGAAATTTAATGTGACCCTCCTATTTACCAGGAGAAAAATTGCTGACCTATCTTTTCTTCGGAATATAACCAATGGAACAATCGACTGCAGTGAATTGACTGCACTAATAAATATCAATGTTCCCCCCAATAGGCTCCGTCATACCACCTTGTTTCACGTCCCATTTTCCCGTGTTAATGTGCATAAGTGCTCGCCAATTCCGAGAATGCTACGCACGTATAATGAGGTGACCGCCAATAATACTAATGTGGATATCTTCAACGACACCCCGTATGTTTATAAAAAAAATATTATTCCGTTCTTTAATGTAACTGACGTATGATATCATATTGTAAAATATATGTCCATGTGTGTTGTACGTTGTTGATTGTATTTATATATTTATTTTATATTGTACTAATTATTATAACACATGTAATTGGGGTTTAACCCTGTATGTGTTCAATAAATAATAATAATAAGCGATAAACAAGTAAATATAAATAAATGTAACAATATCGCAAAACGTATAAAGAAGTTGAATTATTTAGCGTCAAAATTTACGATGCCCCTGAAAATTTTCCGGGGATTTTGATATATTTTAAGAGTAAAAAAAACTGCTCGTTATACGAATTTAGAAAGAGGATGGCCCTCGATGCGTTGAGTGTATCATCAACAAGGGTATGCTCTCGGGAACATTGTACTTTCTCCTCAAGTTCAATCCTCGAAAGGATAGAGGGAGGAGAGAGGGAGAAAAAGGGATGGGAGAGAGGGAGGGAGGGAGAGTGAGGGAGGGAGAGTGAGGGAGGGAGAGTGAGGGAGGGAGAGTGAGGGAGGGAGAGTGAGGGAGGGAGAGAGAGGGAGGGAGAGAGAGAGGGAGGGAGAGAGGGAGGAAGGGAGGGAGGGAGGGAGAGAGGGAGGGAGAGAGAGGGAGGGAGAGAGAGGGAGGGAGAGAGAGGGAGGGAGAGAGAGGGAGGGAGAGAGAGGAAGGGAGAGAGGAAGGGAGAGGGAGGGAGAGAGGGAGGGAGAGAGGGAGGGAGAGAGAGGGAGAGAGAGAGAGGGAGGGAGAGAGAGAGAGGGAGGGAGAGAGAGGAAGGGAGAGAGGAAGGGAGAGAGAGAGAGGGAGAGAGAGAGGGAGAGAGAGAGGGAGAGAGAGAGGGAGAGAGAGGGAGGGAGGGAGGGAGAGAGAGAGAGAAAGAACGGAAAAGTTTGAAAACGTAGAGCTCCATGGATTGCGAGAAATATTAAATCCCTCAACATCGCGAATTGTGAGTGGCTCGTTTTGGCGTAACGCGTAAACAAAGGACGTTCTTCGAACGATACAAATACCAGGATTAAAAAATAAATAAATTCTTATTTTGAGGAAACCGAACCAGCAAATCAATTTCGATAAATCATGTGCCCATAAATAAACGAGACGTGCGTTTAAACCACAAAATACTCTTTTGAGTGGGTTATTCCTCCATCCTGTTTACTAATATGGTGAAATCGATCATTTTTCAATTTTTATTTATTTTTACTTTCTCTATATACGTAGTATAGAGAAAGTATTGTTTTCACGAAAAAAATCGACTTCGAAATTTCAACGGAAATACACGTTTTGAGGTCCCTAGAACACGTTAGAATATTTTCGGAATGATGTCTGTGTGTGTGTATGTTGTGATTGTGGGCGCTCTAACTCGAAAAGTACTTGCCATATCATTACCAAATTTCATATATAACACTCTGGTATGAGCACAAAGAACTGTTAGTTTTTGGACAATAACGGTTAACCGGAAGTCTAGGTTTATTCGAAACCCGATTCGGTTTTGGCGAAATATCTCCGTTAAAACATCATTATTGTATATACAATTCTATGCAAAGGTTATAGAGAATGTAATTTCCTACAACTTTCGTTTGAAACAATTTTCCACAGCAGTTATTGTTTAGGAATTATTTATAAATAATCGAATTTTTCTGTTTCCGTCAAATATCTCCTTAAAAACGTCGTTATTTGTAATCTTCGTGAGGACCAAAGTTGTAGAGAATAATGTTTCTTCCAACTTTTGTTTGAAACAAATTTTCGTAGAACCATCCATTTCGGAGATATTTAACTTTTTCGTAATTTCCAGTATACGGCGCCACCACCATGTAGCGGTGAATTCTGTAAACATATTCAAAATATACCTAATTTGAGGTAATAAGGACGACTTTATTCTTTTACGATACGAAATAATAATTTTGCCTTATAATGCTATTCATAATAATTTAAATATCTATACCCCAAATATGGAGAAAGTCGTGTGTTGGCCACAGATTTTTTCATGAAAATAATACTTTCTCTATATTACCTATATGAGGAAAGTAAAAATAGGCGTTTTTTTCCAGCACAGATTTTTCTCAGAATGTGAGAGTAGAGAGGCATTAATTAATATGACAAAACCAGGAATTCTTAACGAGATACCTTATGACATTCGCCAAAACGTCCACGCCGGAAAATCTCTAGCTTTGTAACGCCGGTTTCTACGAAATTCAATCCACGTATAAATTAAAAATATTGGTACGATGCGTTAAGATGTCACGCTTATTCCGAAACTGGAAATGAAATTCTTGCTTTATTGCCTTATTACTCGAAATTTTAACCAGTTCGCAATAAACATATCAACGAGGGGAAAAGGGCTTCTCTGTCAGAGGGATTTTCTGAGAAGAAAGCCGCTGCTGGTGCCTCAAACTCCGCTCTCTCTCTCTTCATTCGCTATCTGACATGCGCTCTTGGTATCGGTGATGGAAAATGTTCACTTCAAAGGATCCGGCGTTAAAGCGGGCCTCCGACGAGCCTTTTCCGCTCTCCTTTGCAAAAAAGAGAAATTTTTATCATGCGCGTGTCATTTTTTAATCTAATCCGAGCCCCTGAAATTGCTACCGATGAAATTAAAACGATAACTTTATTCTCCTTAAGATAATAACGAGATATTCTCAAGAACATGTTTCTTACAAAGATGGGGTAACGAATTTACCTTAGCATTTGTCAAAAAACTAAATGGAACGATACGAAATTATCTTTTCGACTCGAGCACTAATGATTGATAATAGTAACAAACCGTTCGAGTTAAACAAAATAAAGGGTTTAGGAAAAAAGCATTAATCGGCGAAGCTTTATCGTAGGCAAAAGCAAGAGTAGATATCCGAAAAAAATAAACGAGTACGTCCTATGGGGGCAACGATTTCCAAACGATTGGTCGTTGGCCACAACTGGGTCGCGGAATATAATCTCGATCGCAATACCACCAGCATCCACAAATGAGTGCACCCAATGCGCGAGAACTAAGGGAAGATATCGAAGCAAAAAGGAGCAAGATGACTACTATCAGGTGAATGGATTTCTTCCAGTACCGACTGCGTTTTACTGCGCATTTATCGAAATTACGTTTCAAATATTATCTCTTCTTTTTGGTCGGAGGTAGGTGTCGCAGTTTATATCCTTGAACAGGATCTCGGTGCAATAATTTTGAGAAAAAATGCCGATTTATAGCACCGGCTTATCGATAAAAGTAAATTTTTTTTCGTTATTCGAACTTTTAAGCAAATCTGAAGCTCCTTGAGGAGCTTCATAAATTGTCTGATTTACGCGCGGAATCGAGTCAGAGTCAGTTTTTAAAGGCTTATTTTTTTCGGAAATACCCGTAGAAATCGCAGTGCGGAATTAAGATGCAAGGCCGTGGAGAAGGCCATTTCCCTGATCGTAAAAGAATGCCGTTAATTTTTTTTATCGCCCGGGATTTCGGATGCGGCTGTATATGCTGTAATGACCTCCGACAGCGCTCAAAACGTTTCATAATGATGCTTTAAGAAATTGAAGCGAAAAGGTATCAAAATATCGTCATTAACTAATTATCACGTAAGCTATCATGAAACGAGCTAGAACACGTACTCCAAATGTTCGATAAGACATAATATTAAGCCACATTGCCACAAATGTTTTAGACTGTTCTTCCTTCCCTGTAAACCTTAGAAATACAATAAACCCTGAACAAATTTGTTTTTTTTCCAGACAGTTGAAAAAATTAATTCGAGTTTCATTGTATATAATGGACGATATAGTTATTTAAGATTAACACGCCTTCTCCATACTAAATCGAAAGAAACTGTATGTACCTTCACTATGATCCCACTCAGAATTGAATGTTTTCTAGGCAGAAGAAGAAGCGAAAAGCCTTGGATATTGGGTTGGACGAGCCAAAACCAAGGCATGTTAAAATACAAATGATTACTCGTATTATGGTCGCTGAAAATATAAGTGAAAAATTCACGGAGCTGCTGATTTTTTATCAAGAGCTACAATCCGTTGACGTTTCTGTAATCGTTACCAAAAATTTCGTCGGCGAAAGTTTTTGGTCACTGGTCTGCTTTTAATACAAACGACTTCGCGATAAAATATTTAACGTATTATGGGATAATTATTAGTAGTATTTTTAACGTAAGTATCTTAGTGGTCTTATATTTTTTTGTATTAAGCAGATTATGAGGAAAAAGCATTTGACAAAACAAAATAAATGCTAATTGATTGTAATTGTACATCTATCGCATTTAACTTCTTCAGGACTTAAAGAGGAATTATTCTTATCAGCCTTTTCTTTTGCTAAGCATTTATACTAATTTCGATTTAAGCCAGGATTTCCCAAATGTGGATTCTCGGAACCCTAAAGGGTCCGAGGCACTTTTAGGAAAACAACTTTTGTAGTAATTCAGAAAAATTATAATTACTTACTAATAATTTAAAAAGAATCAATTGCCATGGAAACATTAATCAGTTTCCAGGTCTTTCAAGGCAAATAACACGTACTCCCACTCCTCAATGTGTAGTCGAATGTCAAAACCACGTGTTGAAGAGATCCATGGGATTTCAGATGTTCCAATAAGGTTCCGCAATTTGTAAAAGATTGAAAACCCATGCTTTAAGTGAAAGTAAAGTAAAAAGTAAACACTCGTGCTATAAGTTAAAAAGTGCTTTTTCGATAAATTCTATTATAATATTCTTCCTTTAATAAGGTGCCATCGGGTTGATTATTGACCTCTCTTTATCTTCCAAAAACATGGAATTTGAAAAAATAGAATATTTTTTCTGTATTCTATATTATACAGGCGCAGAGGAGCAGCTGCGAAGATACTTCAAGCTGAAAAATTGCTACCTACTTCCATATATACGGCAAAAGAGTATTTTTCCTATCTTGTATTTTAAATTTCTTCTTCATAAGATACTAATTAGAACAATCACAAAAATTTCTCACAGAACAATCACAAAAATTTCTCACTTAAAGGATTAATAAATATAACGTATAACGTTAGAAAGTTATATATTTCGAGGAGAGTATTTTCTCTGTAAGTATTCCGTACTTTTATCTGAAATCCTGCCTCACGAATTTCCTGTAACTCTAACACCATGTCAATTTATTGGAATAACGACGGGGAAAATATCTTTTGGCGTAAGTGAAACTTTATAAATAGTCCGAGCTCAACATTTCGAAAGAGCGTATATATATAGTATATATATATATATATATATGTATATAGGTGCATATATGTATACGATCACTTCACTTCTTTATTGTATCATTTTTCTCGTCAGATAGAAACCGAACACGTCTCCAAAAGCTCCTGATCATTCGCTAGTCAAGGATTTCCCAGAAAAGCTCATCTTTTCCGTCGATTTTGGTTCGTTCCGTAAACCTATAAATAAATACAAATCAATACCGTTTTATCGGCTCGGATAAAAGAAATTGCGCTCGACTTAAAAAAAAAGAAAAATCAAAACCGATCCTTTTTGAAAGCTGATCCGAACGGTGGAGAACCAATCAGTGTAACGTTCACGAGGCATACGAGAGCTCCCTAATAAAAAAAAAATTTAAAAATTCGCAATTAGCGGCTCCGACTGTAACCGCTTCGCCTTTTGCCCGTCCATCTTCCCCGTATTTTGCTCCTTCATACGGTTGAATGAATGGCGGTGAGAAAGATAGATAGAGAGAGAGAGGGAGACACAGACGATGAAGGAGGAGGAGAAAAAAAACGACGGCGAAACAGCGCATCCAATCCGATATGAGGAGGAGCTTATGAGATGTCTTTGTGAAGATGGATGCCATGGATACGGAGAATCAGACGTGATAAAAGGTGCGTGGATGGCATGGGCCCTTTTCCCTCTCTCTCACTCTCTCTCTCTCCCCATTCCTCTCTCCCTTTCTCCCATCTCTCTCCTTTAAACAACGCCTCCCCTAATTCATACTCCTCACTCCTCCTACTCCCTCATTCTTCCTTCCAAAGACCTTTTCTCTCTCTCTCTCCTAATCTCATATCCTTTTACATTTCTCCCTCTATATAATTCCATTTCTCTTCCATCTCTTCCTACAAAACCTCTCCCTTTCCCTTCCCTCTTTTCTCGACTAATTCCTTCTTCCCTCCCCTTCACTCTTGATGCCATCTCTCCCATTCCCCTCTCTCCCTCGACTTATCCAGAATACCATTTTTTGTTAGGACATATTTTTACATGGGATATTGTTTTTTTTTGTGTTTTCTTCACTTAATGCAGAGGTGGGGAAACTACGGCCCGCGGGCCATTTCAGACCCGCGGGAGCACTTTATACGGCCCGCGATGTCATTACGAAAACGAACCGTGAAATGTAACACAGACAACTTCGTTTTTTTTTATTAAAATTAGGGCCGGAAACCCTTTTCTTGTGATGATTAGACGATAGAATAATATTATTTACAATTTTCACAGATAGAAACCTTCGAATTCTGTCAAATAACTTCCAGTGTGGACCCTTATGTGGCCCGCCGAGCCTACAAGCGCTAGAGTCGTTTGAAGTTCCACAAAGTAACACAAATCACAAACTTTGACACTAATCGTTGTAAGAAAGCGATTGAGGTAAATTATTTATGTTCGTTATTTTTCACTGAATGTTATTCATTTTCGCGCTTAAAAGATGAAAACAAGTAAGAATTTTTTAAAAATTCCAAAATAAAAACTTTTTCCTTTATAAAATAGCCGGCCTTAAAAGAATAAAACAATAAAATATTCAGATTATGTATTTGTTCGTTATAAAAGATTTTGGCGTCATGTACTTGTGATTACTATAACTTTACATATCATTCACGTAATAATCTCATTACATAAGCTGGAGTAAATGGATTTTGAATATACAGTTAATAGCAAAACACATTTTTTAAATTAAGGTCAACCTTGAAAACCTCCTATCAAAGCGAAATTATTACGTAAATGATACTATGTAAAGCAACAGTAATGAAAGAATTTTATAACGAACAAACAATCTCAAATTTTTTTTGTTTTATCCTTTTAGGGCCGCCTATTTTATATAACCAAAAAGAATTTATTTTTGAATTTTTTAAAAATTCTTACTTGTTCCTAAAGTACATTTAGTCTATTTTCACCCAGTTTCCACCGCAAATACCGTTTCCTTTCTCATTTACAAATTTACTACATGTTACGCTAAATTTATTTCGCGATCTGTATGTAATTACGTGGAAGAAGAGATTTTAAGTAGCATCAGTCTCGCCCTAATAAAAGACGTTTTCAAAAACCCATATTTTCTCCCTTTGCCACATTTCATGCCTCTCCGCCCATCTCCCACCCTCTCCCCTTTCTTTTACATTAGCCACTTCGTTTGTATTTCCAACTTCCTTCCCCTCAAATGTTTCATCTGCTCCTTCCTCTTCTTCACCCGAGCCCTCTCTTCTTCCACTCACCCCCTCTCTCCGTCGCTTCCCCCTCTCCCTTTCTCTCCGCCCCTTTATTTTCTTCCCCCTCCTAGTATACCCTCTTCCCCCTGCAACTCTCTCACTCTTTCTTCCTCTCATCACTCCGCCTCTCACTCCTCCCTTCTCTTGAAATCCTGCGCTATCTCTCCGCAAAAAAAAAAGAATACTCCACTCACTTCCCTCCCCGCTCTTAAGAATCGCGGTCAAAAGACGCGGATGACCAGAACGAGCCGCCGACCTAGATGTTTGAGAGATTTTTAAGCGGCCAACTCCGCCGTAAACCCGCGACGCGAATTTTCAAACATACGAACATTACACGAAGTACACTTATTTTTATTACTTAAAACGTAGACACGGACCCCGGAACGGAGCCTGGATGTTGCGCACAAATATCACTCGCCATACAATTTTATTGTTTTTTATGTTGTAAATAAAGAATGTAACGTAAAGGTTGGACAAACATACGAGGAAATAAATATTTAACGGGAGATGAATATTTTTGATATTCCGATGTTTCGGTCGCTAAGGAAATTTTAATCTTTCTCTGATATTATCCAAACTTCTTTGGAACCGCCTCCATGATAACCTTAACATTTATTCGCAATAAAAAACGCATAAACAAAAACCGGTATTTTGTATATTTGGCGAACCTGATGACTTCAACTTTTAACCACTATAAATATTAAACGAATACGACGAAAAAATTAAAACGACTTAAAGTTTAACATATTTATTTGACTTTCTCGTAGATGCATTAACTAAGAACACGAAATTTTCATCGACGAAAATCTCGAAACGGTCGAGGTACGCGAATACAATATTTCTTTCGTGTATTTGGAGAAAAATAAATGTATAACTACTCCACTACCGAATATACTGTTTACTTTAACATCAGTTCTTACAGGAGTACTCCGAGATAATTTTTTTTTAAAACAAGACACCTCTGAGCGTGACTTGACCCAGATTGGTCTAGAACGGTGCTTTTCACTGTGATTACCTTATGGATAGAGATAATCCCTCCCCCATCATTCGAATGGCGAGACAGGATCATTGAAACAATTGACTACGCAAAACAAATATATCGGAAGACAAAAAATATCATCGTAGAAAAAGCAATAGAATCTGGTAATGTTCTAAGTGTAAAGCGTATAAAATGACTAAATACCTTTGGTAGTTTCGTTTTTAAAAAATATATGTGAATTCCTTTTCCTATTATGAAATCCTACAAAGAAAAGGGGTCGATATTGAATTAACAGATACATAGAGAAAACAATGCGCAGGTTTAGACACCGGTATCTATTTCACTGCGCGAGAAAGATTTGAGAGAATGACCCGACAGCGACGAGTGCGGTAAATTTCAAACGAAAAAAATTCTCTCAGGCGATACCGCAAACCGCGAGAGTGAGTTCTAGCGGAAAGCACCAACACACAAGGGGAAAAGTCACGGGAGGGTTAAAGCGTTAAAGGCAATGTTGACTGAACAACGACCGGGATTTCAAAAATGAATAATTGAGTTCAACTTGTGGCTGGAATCCAAATTGATAATTAAGTGGCCGGGACGATTAAAAGGAAATCTTTTAAAGGTTTGACCGTATTAAATTCGAGGTTTCGCCTGTAAAGAAGCCACAGGAGGGATATCAAATTGAAATTTTGAATAAAATCCTTTAATACTCTAATGTTCATGCACCCTTACGAAACGCGCGCAAATGCCAAGTCCGAAATAGGGAACGAAACTTAGTAACAATTTACCTGCGAAATATTTTAGTATCGTCAACGAAAATTAATCTCCAAAGGGTCCAGGCGCATCTATATTCTCCATGATAAATTTAAGATAATTTTGTGCAGGTAATTTTAAATCGTCATAATAAATACAGGAGAATCTGAATGCAAGCGTGCAAGGCTACTTATCAGTTAAGACAGTATTAATGTTCGTTTAAAAAATAATGTAATGCATTGACGGAGAGAGAGAGAGAGAGAGAGAGAATCAACAGACCCCTCCTTGCATTTTGTACGAAAATTGGTAATAAGGGAGACGACCTTTATCATAGTACAACTCCGCCATCTAAAAGAAACGGACGAAGCCTTTCTTCATGTGTGTTCCAAAAATATATACCATTAACCGTATAAGAGACGGGTTGAGAGGAAGGTAAGAATCTGAGTATAAGAAATACGGCGTAAAATGTTGAGATGGAGGAAAAGGTATGGAAGGAAACAGAAAGGGATGAGAAAAGTAAGGGGAGACAGGTAAGAGGGAAAGAAAGATGCGGACCTTTGAGAAAGTCAACAACGACCAATGATAGCATTTCCCAAGTCAAGGGTCGAGACCCGAAGCTGTTCCTCGGGTCGCAATTACCTTGGCCATTCATCTATCATCTTGTCCTGCATCTGCTACGGTTTTCTTTTCAAAGAACGCCATTTTTATATATGATAAGTAAATTGTTTCCTTTTGGTTTATATAAGCTTTTATTGAGAGATTATATGAAAATTTAAGACCTTTTTGGGGCAGCCGTAAGTATATTTTGCTTCAAATAAGGCGAAAGACAAAATCTTTTATTAATACTGGACGATGAAACAAATGTTATACGCCTACCGATATAATGATAGAACAGCAACTTGACAAGAAAGCAAAGTCCTCGTATCCGACTTTCAGTTATCCGACAATTCCGGTTAAACGATCGCTTAGTTTTGCGAAAACATGATCCACACACAAGTCAATGAAGTTAGTTTCGATAACTCTTTCCATAATTTTGGTATTTCCGTTAGTGAATCTCTATAAGCTGTTGTATGCTTAAAATTTAAGTTTCAAAGGTGATCAAAGCACCAGTGCATCGATTACATCCACCCCTATAAACACTAACATAAGTAATGAATTATTCACCCAAACTTCACCTATCAGAAACTGGTGTGGGCTTGCGGCATTTGATTTATTCAAATACAGCATTTGCGTTTAATAAAAAATGATTTCATTAATTGTAGGTTTATCTATAAGGGTTCATATATTGTCCGAACTAGCTTTAGCAAAAACGTATTCGACCATTTTTACTGTACTAATATGAGCGAGAAATAAAGTAATATCTACATGCATACAAAATCGTTTCATACAAAATGCTAATTTATAATAAGTGTACATAAAATATCTGCGAAATTATAGGTATAGCTTGCATAATATAATCAGCTCGTTTATACAAACGACTTTACCATAAATATTTCAGTCCCTTAAAGTTTGCACTAACGAGGTTATACACCGCCATATGGTCATATCGCGGGTTTTTTTTTTTTTTTGGGAGACACGGCGAGCTACCGCGGTGTAACCCAGGGCAACGTCCCTTTGACCCTATACATTATGCACGCTTAAATTTTTATTTTTTCTCGAATTAATTAATGCTTTACGACTGCTACGAAAAACAAAGCACAAAATAAATGCCAACAAGTATCTGACTCTAAGTACGGCGAAATGTTTTCAGTTTCAACGTAGAACTTATGGGGATAAAAGAAGACCCGCGGTATACACAAATCCGGCGTATAAGCGAAGACGTCATAACCGAGAAGCACCGTACAGGAACCACATTCTGGAAAGTCTCCTTCGACACCGGTAAAGTCAATTTTTTTCGTGTTTACTAAGACGGACATGTGGCGACGAGAGAAACGACTGAACAATCCAGAGGCAAAAGCGTACGATGCGAATCTTAAAGGAATACCACAGAGTACATCGCGAAAAAAATTCGAGAATTACACCGAGTAACATTAAGTGACGGAGAGTCTTGAGTGTTTTCTTTTGAAGATGAATCTGTTGGCAAACATTGACTCAAAGAGAGAGAGAGAGAGAAAGCGGTAGAGATAGAAGTGAAACATCGACTGGAAGTTGTAGAAATGGAAGCGTAAGGAGTCTGCGAGATAGGAAGAGGACCTAGAGGAGGGCGAGGAGGCAGCTGAGGAAAACAAACAAAATAAGACGGCCATTTCGGGAAATGGGAGTGCTCGAAAAATGGGATGTAATGACACGGAAAAGGGGTACGTTAAGCGACGGGAATGCTAGGAGGTTGTAAAAGGTGAGTAAATGAACGGAAAAAAAACTAACCTATATTTGAGTCTCGTGAAGGGATCGAATGTTTGCCACCGTAGATTTTTTTTAAACAACGGAAACGTTCAAGAGAGAATTATCGAGCTCATCTTATGACGTCACAATGACAAGTCACGTCTCTCCAATAGCCATTAAAAAGGTTACGAAAACCAGATACGCTTTTCGGATGACAAAGCAGACGCTACCATTGGTGATTCGAAATTGAAAATAAATTGATGTGTCCAACACATGGCTTTCTCCGTACGTAAGTTGTCAACTAAAACCAAATGAATACGGCGACAGGAACAGTTCACGGTACATGCTTCAGCGCTAGCGATTCAATTGTTGTCACTACCACGCGCGCGAGCTGCCCACTAACCATCAATTTCGAAGAAAATTGAATATCTCTTGAAATATTCCCTCATATGAAAATTTTGTTCAAACAAAAGTTGTAGAAGAAATAATATCTACAACTTTTATATATAAGTATGTTAACAAAACTTCAGTTTTAAGTGAAATTTTTAAGAAAAACTAATATTTTACCAGAGTAAACCGCTACTTCCGGTTGACCGATTGTTATCAAAATCTTTTCAAATCTTAAGAATATATATAAAATCATAAATGTAGAATTTCATGCTGATCTGATGAATAGTTTTTTAAGTTAGAGCGCACGCAAAATTTGTCACACACATACGGACACACACATCATCGAGAAAACGGTCAAAACGTGTTCAGGGGACCTCAAAACGTGTACTTCCGTTGAAATCTCGAATTCGATTTTTTTCATGAAAACAATACTTTCTCTATACTATGTATATGGAGAAAGTAAAAAGAAATCTAAAATAAAGAATCTCTTGTTCGACTTTTGAGGTTAATTCCGACCTACATATATTTCTCGCTTAAAATTCGCATAAAGAAAAGCATAAACTTTTAATTTAAACAAATTTCACGCTGTGTGCACGAAGATAAGTGACAATCGTAAGGAAACGGTCGCTTTAAAAGTGAAACTTCGAGCTCAGCTTATTGCTCAAGTCAAAAAAGTGAGGTAGGCTATCCCAGAGAACCATTAAATAGTCGAGTAAACCATGTACGAAGTTCAACTCTCAAGGAGACTCAAAAAAAAAACATCAGTCGACGAATAGCTTACCGATGAACTGCTGCTTTGGTAGAAATAATAGCTTTTGACATAATGAACCACTATATAGTTACGCGGAATTTGCCTATATCGGTTGACGAATTGAAAATCACTTGCCTTGGTAGTCATCCTGAGAAACTCGAGTGGAACACAAATCAAAAAAGTAAAAATAACGGCCGAAAATAAAGTGGAGGTAACAAAGTAAGACAATCCGATGTTGAATTTCACCCTATTTGTCGCTGGAGGACTTCCTCCTCGCCGCACCGCGGCTTTAAATTGGCTTAGGAGACAACGGGCAGAGAGACGCAGAACGACAGAGGGATGTAGAGAGAGAGTGAAAGAGATAGAAAGGGAGAGACAGGAGAAGAGAATGAGAGAGACGAACAGGTCTCCTCTCATTCGCTAGTCATCCACTGAGCGCGTCATTCCTCTTCTAGACAGAACAGACTCGGGACGATTTCGAAGGGGCAGGCACGTTGAAATATCATCTACCATTTGCGAAAAGCGACTCGAGGCGACCGTTTTAAAAGGAGTGGCAGCGGCCGAGCAGAGGGAGAACAAGGAAAGGACGATAGAGAGAAGAAGGGAGAGAGTGAGGGAGGAGGAGGAAGAGAGAGAGAGGAAGGGAGGAGGAGAGAGGAAAAGTGAGAGGAGAGGAAGGGAGATAAAAAGAGGAATATAGAGAGGGAGGAAGAGCGAAGGGGCAGGAAGAGGGGGAAGGGATAAAAATGGCGGGAGAGGGAGACAGGAAGAGCGAAAAATAGAGGAAAAATTGAGAGAGAGAGAGGAGGGGAAGGGAAGGAAGAGGATGGAGATGGGATGGTAGGGGGAGATTGGGAGGGGAGGGGGGAGAAAAGGAGGGAGAGATGGAAGGAGGGAGAGATGGAAGGAGGGAGAGATGGAAGGAGGGAGAGATGGAAGGAGGGAGAGATGGAAGGAGGGAGAGAGGGAAGGAGGGAGAGAGGGAAGGAGGGAGAGATGGAAGGAGGGAGAGGGAAGGAGAAGAGGGAAGGAGGGAGAGAGGGAAGGAGGGAGATGGAAGGAGTGAAGAGGGAAGGAGGGATATTGGGAGAGGAGGCGGGAGAAAGGGAGGGAGAGAGGGAAGGAGGGAGATTGGGAGAGGAGGGGGGAGAAAGGGAGGGAGAGAGGGAAGGAGGGAGAGAGGAAAGGAGGGAGAGAGGGAAGGAGGAAGAGAGGGGGAGAGATGTAGAGAGGTAGTGAGAGAGGAAGAGGGAGAGAGGAAGCAAGGGGGAGGGGGAGGAAGAAGAGAGATAAGAGATAAACAAGTTAGGAAAGTGCACAACGTATCACAAATGGGCGCGTTTCGTGCAATGGAGTATTAGAAAGAAATTATATACCTGTACGTAATGGAAATAGCGTTTTCAAGTTCTTTTATTCATCGTAAATAATCCATTTTCTTCCTATTTAAAAATGGTGCATGCACACGTACATAAGTAAATTAAACGTTTGTCTGTGAGAATGTTTACGTTAGAAACAATGAATAAGTAACCATGCATGAAAATTTCTAAGTTCAACTCGATTTAGGTAAGACATTCTTGTTCGATTTTTTAGATAACGGCAACTCCTACGATAAAATGTATAGGAAAGGAAATACTCTTCTTTACTAGTTCTCCAACTTTTATTTGAAAAATATTTTGATATAAGCAATACTTAACGAGATATGACGAAAATTTACTTTTTTGTCATCAGTAAAGTGGTACTCCTGATTGTCGTACGTCATTCATTTTTGCGATTTTCTTATTATATTTGATCGTAAGTCCTTTATATCAAATTTCATAAAAATCCGTTTGGTAGAAGCCGAGAACGAACATGCGGATGGACGGACGGACTGACAGACGGACCGACCGACGATAATAGGCGCTCACGCTGGAAGCGAAACGTGCCTAAAAAAGAGGAAAGAGAAGAAGAGAGAAACAGAGAGAGAGAGAGAGAGACCACAACGAAAGCCGGCGAAGAAAACCATAGTGGAAGGAGGGAAAAAAAGATTAGGACGGGAAATGAGAGGACGGTAAAGTGGCACTGGAGAATATAGAGATGGTAGAGTGGGGGGGAGAGAGGAGAGGGACAAAATTGATGAGGAAGAAGAAGAAACAGGGGGGGGGGGGGGGAGGGAGCGAGCGAGCGCGCGGAGGAGGATCCCCAGCGCCAGAAATAGCGGAGAACGGACCACACGCCGTCAATCAATAAGCTTCGTCTCTGTGTGGGTGGGTGAAAACGGAAGGACGGGGGGAGGGAGAGAGGGGAGGGATAGGAGATGAGAGGGAGGGAGAGAGAGAGAAACTAAAAGAAAAAGAGAGAGAAACTAGGGGAAAAAAGAGAGAAACGAAGAGAAAAAGAGAGAGAAACGAAGAGAAAAAGAAAGAGAGAAACGACGAGAAAGAGAGAGAGAGAGAAACAGGAAAGTGCACCTGTTCAGCACGGAGTAGGAAGTTTGGGGAGAGGGTGGGGGGGGGGAGGGGGGTGTATACGGAGGGGTGGAGGAGAAAAGTGAGAAGCCGGGAGACATCTGCGTCTCACTACTCGTCCGTCTGAGAACCCTTTACCTTCTATTTACACAGCGCGGAGAAATCAAATTATCCCCAACGTCCCTAATTTCGGTCAATTTTTTCTCCATACCCCTTTCTTTCTCTCTCTCTTTCCGAAAAAACTCTCGAACCTTGAAACTCTCTCTCTCTCTTTCTCTCTCTCTCTCACTCTGTATTAACCCTCGAAAACGATTTCCCGAAAGAAAGGATTGAAATTTCCCATCGTTCTATGCGACGAAAGACCTCGACGAGAGTTATTATGAAAAGATATGGGTGCTAGAGTGGAAGGGAGAGAGACAGACAGAGGTCGGTAGTGGGAGAGGAAGGAAGGGAGATATAGCATAAGAAAGAGAGAGTGGGAGAGGAAGGAAAGGAGAGCGGGAGAGGCAGTGGAAGGATAGATGGAGGGTAGAGAGAAAGAAAGAGATAAAGAGAGGAAGAGGTGACAGAGAGAAAGATAGGGTGAAAGGATGAGAGGGAGGGAAAGAGAGAGGAAGGGAATAGGAAGAGAAAGAGATCAAGATAGGAGTTGGAGAGAGAAAAAGAAATAGAGGAAGAGAGAGGAAGAGGGAGGAAGGAGGGAAGGATAGGAGAGAGAGAGAATGGAGAGAATAATAGAGGGAACGGGAGGATAGGGTGAGGGAAGGGGGTACAGAAGGGAAGGGAAAGGAGAAAGAGAGAAGAAAGAGAATAATACAGGTGAAGGGAAAATGGGGGAGAGAGAGAGAGGGGAAGAGTGGAAGGAGGGAGAGAAATAGAGAGATGTCGGAGAGATAGGATGGGAGATAGAAGGGAGAGTAGAATAGAGGGGAAGTAACCGTGTTAGGGCAGATGATAGGTTAGAGAGAGAGGGGGGGGGGGGGAGGGAGGATGGAGAGGAAGAGAAAAGGTAAAGAGAGAAATGAGGAGGAAAAAAAGGAAAAGAGGAAAGAGACAGAGAGAGGGGGTGGGAGGGGTGCAGGGAGTTTGCGGCGAGAGTGGAGGAGGAGGGAGAGTGGAGGAGGAGGGAGAGTGGAGGAGGAGGGTGGAAGAGGAGGGAGAATGGAGGGGGAGGGAGAGCGGAGGAGGAGGGAGAGTGGGGAAGGAGGGAGAGTGGAGGAGGAGGGAGAGTGGAGGAGGAGGGAGAGTGGAGGAGGAGGGAGAGTGGAGGAGGAGGGAGAGGGAGGAGGGAGAAGGGAGAGTGGAGGGGGAGGGAGAGTGAGGGAGGAGGGAGAGTGGAGGGGGAGGGAGAGTGAGGGAGGAGGGAGAGTGGGGGAGGAGGGAGAGTGAAGGAGGAGGGAGAGTGAAGGAGGAGGGAGAGTGAAAGAGGAGGGAGAGTGGAAGAGGAGGGAGAGTGCGGGAGGAGGGAGAGTGGAAGAGGAGGGAGAGTGAAGGAGGAGGGAGAATGGAGGGGGAGGGAGAGTGGAAGAGGAGGGAGAGTGGAAGAGGAGGGAGAGCGAGGGGGGAGGGAGAGCGAGGGGGGAGGGAGAGCGAGGGGGGAGGGAGAGCGAGGGGGGAGGGAGAGCGAGGGGGGAGGGAGAGAGAGGGGGGAGGAGGGAGAGTGAGGGAGGAGGGAGAGTGGGGGAGGAGGGAGAGTGGGGTAGGAGGGAGAGTGGGGGAGGAGGGAGAGTGGGGGAGGAGGGAGAGTGGGGGAGGAGGGAGAGTGGGGGAGGAGGGAGAGTGGGGGAGGAGGGAGAGTGGGGGAGGAGGGAGAGTGGGGGAGGAGGGAGAGAGGACGGTAAGGGATGGAGGCAATATTGGATATTGGCTATTGGAAAAGCTGAAAGAACTAGGTAAAAGGAGAAAACCCTCTACCTATTCGAAAGATTGAAACCACAGTGTAACGTATTAACATTTTAGCCACGCAACGAGAAACCACAAAAAGAAGAGTAAACAACACGACTTGCACAACTGAGGAAAAAAATCAGAACAAAAATCTTCGCAATATTTGACCGAAATTGATAACAAAAAAAAAAGACGCGTGCGGATTAATCGCGGGATGAAAATAGAGGATTTTTTCCCAAAACGGGTAAACACCAGAAGAGGGTTTCGAACAGTAAAAAAAAGAAAACAGAAGCATGTACGAGGATGACATAGTTCCAAGGCTTCCCCCATTTACGTGTTTCGAGAAAAACATCACGAAGAATGACATAGTAAATTTGAGAGGACATTCGGGACGTATCTACCATATAAAGTTTTGAACGAATACGAACTAAAATTTTTCCGCGAAAAAAACGACGTAGATTCTGAAAAGCTGTAATGCAAAAATTAACATACAAAAAATAGGAAGGAAATATGTTTGGTATAACTAACTCGAACATTCGATTATTTTTTAAAATAAAAAACCTTTACTTAAAACAAGATAGGTTTTGAAAAGGTATAATGCAAAAATTGAAATATATGACAAATAGAAAGGAAATATGTTTGGTACAACTGCACTCGAACATTCGCTTAATTAAAAAAAAAACTTCACTTAAAAATCCGGAAATTAATCTTCCTCAAGAATAAAATACATATAATTTTAAAAAAAACATTCGCCCTTCGAGGTATTAAACTAATTAGTCCAAAAACGCAAATTAAGACAGAAGGGAAGAAAGCTCGAGTGTGGGAGAGGTAATAAAACAGAAAAAAAAATATTCAAAAAACTTTTTAATGGCCAATTAATTCCGAACCTTTCCGATCTAGCTCAAATTCCCCACGACGTAATAAAAAAAACTATACCGCGTGCTTACGATTTTTTTTTTCGCGAACCAAGTCGAGCTATTACCTGTCGGTTAATGGTCCCTCTGATACATAACATTCCTTCCACCGTTACGTCGCGATATTCCTCGGGAATTTTTATTCCAAAAATATACCCTCACGAAAACGAGTGAGAGAAATTCGAGAGAGCCCGAGAGAGAAATTCGAGAGGAAAAAAAATCTCCGAAATAGAATTTTAAATTCGCGGGAGTTTTGGAGGGAAGACGGAAGAAGGGGTGGGATGGGAGAGATAGAAGAAGTGGGCGGTGGAGGAAGAGTGGGAAAAGTACGGAGATGGATAGATGGTAGAGTCGCCAGGAGAGAGAGAGAGAGAGCGATATATATAGAGAGAGAGAGAGAGCGATATATATATATATAGGGAGAGAGCGATAGAGAGAGAGCGATAGAGAGAGAAAGAGAGAGGAGGAAAAGAAAAGTTATGTCCGGATGCTGGGATTGAGTAGGGAGCAAGAGGAAGGAAGGAAGGACGTAACGCATCTCTTTTGAAAAGGGGTGCCGAGATAGTCGAATAGAGAGAAGAAACGACGCTAACGGAGAAACATCGTTACACATGCAAATCTACTTCACAAATCAACGTTAACCGAGAGTTACGCATTCGAAAACCTTTAAAGGACGGGTCGAGTCGGAGATTCGCTTTGAGAAAAGGATTGGTCGAGCAGGACCTCTCGAACGGCTTTTTAAGCTCAGAAAAAACGAAACTTTCCGATGGAGAATTTCTCGTCCTAATTTATTCGGATAAGTCTGTATAGGTATCGGATTGTCGGGGATGGTCGATTTGTTTCGATGAATGGTTTCGAGACATTTTTGACTTATGGGTAACTCTTACGGTCACGGAACGGTTGAGTTAATGCCGACAAAACAGCGTAAGTTTAGGATGCGAATGTAGTTTATTCTACCGTTTTAAGATTGCAAGAATTAACTACGTTATTTATTCGATGAAGCAATAATGGGATGCGACAAGTATAATAGACTTTTATCAATTATGTCTCCAATATCCACATAACGGTTGGTGAAAAAGGCGCACATCTCGACAATAAAGCAGTCGTCATCAATGGTATGGTAGGTTCTTTTAAAAAAGTTCTCCTGAAGAAACATAGTTCGTCAAATAGACTTTAGCCACAAGGTAAACCATATAATTATTTTATGAAAACAATTTTTAACCACTGTATGATGTTTTAAGGGATTATTTATTTAACTATTTATTATTTTTACAGCTGAAGAAATTGAACAGAGCATCCGTCAGGTTCAAGCTGTAAGATGACATTGATAATTCAATTTCTGAACTGAAGTACTAGCGTAAATCCGACCGAATTTCCATCAAGTACCGTATTAGCATATTCTCGACGGGGAACTTCGATTTAAAACACGTTAGACTATTACTGAAAAAAAATTAAGCGAAGGATTACAGCGTAATTCAATCTACGAAACCGACACCTACGGTAAATAAATTAAAATGACACTAAACAAACTATTAATTACGGCATATTTACAACGGCGACAACGATAGGGTCGAAATTCACTTTTCACGGAATCTCTTCCGAGTAAAAAAAAATCAAATTTTAAATTATCCCACCGAAAAAAAATAGCATCATTAAAACCGTTTCCCAGAAAAATATTTTTTCGGTTCGCCGAAGTAAGACGACTCTTCCCCCATTTTCGCCGTTTCTACGATCCCCTCGAATAAGCCGTTGCGATGAATTTCTCACCTCGCCCTGGCATCCTCAAACTCCCCCCTCTGATATTATTTTGACATCTCTCGAGAAACATTCTATTATAACCGACGCCTTCCGCTCCAAAGATTTCTCTCCTCCGCTATAAAGTTTACACGCCGACGACGCCAAAATTATTTTTATGTCATTACGTCACCGAATCGAGTTTGTCTTCGGGAGCAACCTTTCCGCTTAAAGGTCTCATTGAATGACGCACCTCTTCCTCCCGATGCGGGATTTTTTTTAGAAGGCTTTACATGATTTTATTATGTCCGAGTATCGCATCCTCGACCCTAAGAGAGAGAGAGAGAGATAAAACCGAAATCATATTTTCCTTCCCAACCAAAGTGGAGAGTTAAAAATGAAAACGCGTTTCGGCCCCGTAAAAATCCTTTCCTCGATCGCCCTCTTAGGGATCTGTATACGTTGCAAGTTGGCATATATATATATATATATATATACATACACACACACACACGCTGCGAATGATAAAGTGTCGTATACTTAGAGGTATACAGGGAGAAAAAGGAGAACTTAACCGGGAACCGAACCCGTGACTACCACTTGAAGGGTGAATGCTTTAACCAGCTAAGCTACAGCATCCAACCGGAAGAGTAAAAAACCCTGGTTCAGGAATTTTCTCCTTTTTTACCTCGAGATTTTTACGGAAATATACGTTTTAGGTGTAGCTGAGTCCGAAAAAGTGGTTTTCGCAATGCCGTCTGTCTGTGTTATTGGCTCTAGGGCCTAAACGGTACCGTGAAAATGAATGAATTCTCGTACTTAGGCATTTTATCATACAGAGTAGAAGCCGTGAAGAAATGGTTGACATTGCTCAATAATTAAGGGAAGTTTATTCTACGCATTTTAAACAACAATTTGATTTTCTCAAAAACGGCTCTAACGATTTTAATCAAATTTCGTACAGTTACTTGAGTTTACGTCTGCAATAATACCAAATAGATCGTATTTCTCAAAAAATTAATATAAAGCTAGTTTATTCTAGACAACTTCAACAATAATTTCATTTTCTCAAAAACGGCAGCAACAATTTTGATAAAATTTCGTACCGTTACTTGATTATACGTCTGCAATAATACTACATACTCATATTTCTCAAAAAATGAATATAAGGCTAGTTTATTCTTGGCCAACTTTAAGAAAAATTGGATATTCTAAAAACCGGCTCACACGATTTTCATTTTCTAAAGATAACTAAACGACGCATTAGTATATGAGAAACTTTGTACAATGTATGTTGTACCGATTTTTTACTTTGAATTCTGTGTTCAGGCAGATGCACCAATGCATGGAATTTTCAATTTTTTTTTTTTGGGTTTTGGTTATTTTAATTCTGCAAGAGAATTGAGTCACATACTTAATGAGCACTTGCTGCAGATAACCTCTCCTACGTGATTGATTCTAGATACAATAACCGAGCTTTAAGCTGAAATCAAAATGATATTATGCCATGCAAAGGATGGAAAAAAATTCTAACGACCATTGGGAAGACGCATCGTTTCAATATGAGAGCGATTGACTTCCAATGTACTTTTTATTATCTTTATGGAGATACTCTTGAGTTCCTGTAAGAGAGTGATGTGTGATGATAGTTAGCTAACTACTCTTTCTGTGTCAGAAGCTAGGCAACCATGAGTTCATGGAATGTTTTCATTTATCTTAAACAACCAATTAAGTGTAGCGTAAAATAATTAACCATTTGACCATACTATACAATACGCAAATATTCCCGGCAGCTTGTTTAAAAACCGCTGCTTTGGCATAGTTATTTCTACATAAACCAATTAAACGGATGACTGAAATAAGATGAAAGTAGGAAACTAATTTTTCACTCGTATTTCCGAATTATGACAGGAATAGGCCCAACACACCGAAAAGATTAAAGAAAGTCCGAATTTATAATCTCTGTGATCAACTGCTCAATAATTCCCTTAATATATCTACCATGAAAAATTTTCTCTGCAATTAGTAACAGTAGGCTGCACAGGCATAAAGCGAGAAAAGAACAGAGATATTAACAAGTACACATTAAGCTCACGCTAAAGAAACGATATCTGCCCCGTAACATCTATTTCTTCCTAGAAAGAATTTTTTTTTCAAAATAACGATTGTTTCGCGATATAATATATGAAGTGGGAGTGTGTGTATCACAGCGTCCCTGCTCGACACGTTTGTCAACGGCTACGCGCGATTATCTTCCCGCACAGAAGCCGGGTGTACGTTTCGAAGGTCGCCAAAAATAACTTCTGGGATATCAAAATCGATTACTGCGTCTACGTCGCGCGTAAATATGAATGGGCATTTATATCGAACGTGGGCAGTTAACGCGATAATGCGCTAGGATAAATAATTTATTTCGCAACACATAGCGAAAGACGTTTCGAAATCGAATCCTGTCAAGAAGAGGGAGAAGTGAAAAGAAAGTGTCAAGCGGAACCATATAAAGTGAAGTAGTTTCTCCCGTAGGAACATAAAGGGCTACATTTACGCGCCATTTCGAGCAGGAAATACGAATATTTAGTCACACTGTATTCAGAACAGCTTCCTTTATCCTTTTCTTATAGTCTCCGACAGTGGGAAATCCAGAAATTATATTAAGGGGCGGCAAATAATGAAAGGAAATTTTTCGTAAGGAGTTTACACTCTTATTTTTGTTAGTTAATTTTCAATAATAACTCATAAACATCGCTATAAAATTATTAAAATAAGTAATTTAATAAATATATTTATTTTCAGATTAAAGTTCAAATCAATGCGAAAGCTCCAATTCGAACCGAAAATTTTATGCTTTTAAAATGCTCGGAAACTGTTTTAAGACCGCGATAAAACGAAATTTATGAGTGCGCGATTCGAAATAGTTTCCGAAATAAAACCGCGCTAAAGCAAAAACGCGCAAATGGAAACCGTGCAATTCGAGGTATGTGACGGAATAAACTAGGCTTCGGCGCGGACAATTCTCTCCCCTGGGCTTCCCGCAGCCCCGCCCGACATATGTGTATTCGCGGGTTGTCTACATATTCCGAAGCAAGGAGCGAAGTGGGTCAAGATTCATTTTCTCGGCGAGTGGATGACGCACATGTAGTCACGAAACAAACGTGAAGGTTATCGACGCATACCTTATCCGACGTCCTTATATTTCTTAATGATGTTTTTATTTCTAAGAAAATAAGATAGAACCGGAGAAAGTTGCTTTCCCTTTGGGAAACCGCACGAGACGAAACAATTATTGGAGTATATGCGACCAAACGTTGTCTAACGCAGATTTCCCCAAAGCTGATTCGATCATACACGGTTAACTCAACGCTCATTTAACCAAAAACGTATAAAATTTAATTATTCGCTGTAAGGATCGGATTAAGAGGCCCACGGGCCACACGCACGACACGTTTAAGGCCCCGCCCAAATAGTAAATTTGTAACAAGTAACAGATTAATGCAAGGTTTGTGAACTTTTCTCGTGCGGCCACACTTGAAAAGGGTGTCGGCGAGACGAGATAGAATCGGCCCACCCTGGGCCCCATTGTCCTCTGGAGCCCTCCTGCTTGCGTGTTTTGCGTGCCGCTTATTCCGGCCCTGTTCGCTGTTCTGAATTAGACGCGTGACTAGGGTTGCCAACTCGTGAGGAGTTGATTACGGGAGATTTCCGCTTCATGAGTCGGAAATTCCGGGAGAATCCGGGAGAAGTTTCTCAAAATTAAAAAAAAAACTTAAGCGAACCATGACACTTGTATTATTTTTTATGAGAAAACATATAATGAGTAGTTAATCTTATTTTTATAGTACTGTATAGACGCCAGCCAATTCTTCATATTCCGATCTTGGATGATTCCCTATGACAGTGATGGCGAACCTTCTATTGCCCGCGTGCCAATATTACCGAAATTAATTACTATGAACGGAGAACCCTCCCAATAGCCATAAAGATATTTTAAAAAGAAAAGCTTAGGAGAATTTACTCCAAGTCATGGACCAAACACGCAGGCAATTTCACATATTCCGAGTTTAGGAAAAATTACTCCAACGCCAGGGACCCTTTTTTTGCTCACACACGCACAAATACATACCAGCCAAAAACCACACACGGGTACTTCCTTTCTAAAAAAAATTCCTATTTACGTATTTCGGAATCAAAGATTCCATCGTCATCCTCTTTTTTGATCGGCCTACCGACGATGGAATTGTTGATTCCGAAATACGTGTATAGGCAGTTTTTAGAAAGGAAGTACCAAATCTTTAACCGCATTGTTAGGCCAAACATGCAACCCGCATGGCGATTACCTTGTTACGTGAAAACGGGAGAAAAATGCCTCAGTTCGGGAGATTTTCTGACATCTTACCCTATTCCGGGAGGCGGTTGGTAGCCCTACGCGTAATCTACGCGAACGCGAGATTTTTTCTCATGACGTATTAAATTTGTGCGACATGGTTTTGTCTAAAGTGGCACAAGGGAAAATTGTGATATGGTATCAAAAATATCATAACCAAAATCTATAATCATAAATTACGTACATTCAGTTTTAACGGAGATATTTGGAAGAAAAAGGAAAAACGACAGGAATAAACCTCAAATTCCGGTTGACCTATATTGTCGAAAAACTAACCAGCTCTTGTCCCTATGATGAAAATATTATATTTGAAATTCGGTACTGAAATGGCAAATACTTTTTGAATCAGAACGCACACAAAATTCCTATCACATACAGACACACACACAGACATAATCGAGAAAATAGTCTAAACGTGTTCTTGGGACCTCAAAACGTGTATTTCCGTTGAAATCTGGAAATCGAGTTATTTTCATGAAAACAATACTTTCCCTATACTACTACGTAAGGAGGAGGTAAAAAAAAAGAGGATGGACACACTGAATTTCTTAATTAAACGGCATACCGTAAATTCACGAAATCTCTGGACGTTTCGTTCTTCGCATTCAACGAGTGCGTTGCGTTCAAGCGGCTACTCTCTCCATTTTGTTCCATATGCCATTTACTTAGAGAAAGCATACACGAATAAACCTCTTGGTGCTAGCGGAGAAGTTTCTTTTACCATCACCCACAGCGGTGAAACTTGGGTAGATAAGTAGGCTTAGATTAGAATCTATCGATATTTTTACGGGGCAGACAGACAGACAAACGACTTTATTAGGGCGAAATTGAGACTACATAGGCGCTTCTGCAGAGTGAATTAGCAGATCTACCTTTTTAAGCGGCCCAAAAATTTCGCAACACTATTTAAAAATCCCAAATTTAGGATAAAACTTCCAATGGTCACGTTCTGCGTTAAAATTATCGAACTGTAAAGGGATGGCTTTCTTTTTTAAAACTTCGTCAGCTGGATAAAGCATTTTGACAGCTTGGATCCGGCTCGCGAGCAGTATCTTGCACACCGCTGGCTTTGATGAGCAGAATTCCACTTTTACCCGCAAAACATCCGAATGGACGCGATGGGTGTTGAGAAACACGCTAATGTCATAGGAAATTGCAATTTCCTCATTTCGAACGATCGCTGACAAATTAGGGCATGGCAAATGACATAGGGAATTCCTATAACGATACACAGATTGAATAACTCACCAACTTCAATTACCTGATAATCCCAATCTATGTTCGTTCACCGATTACATAAAAGACGTTAAAATCGGAGATCGGTTGATTAACACCGTTATTTTGAAGTTGAAATACAAATGTGATACGCTAGTACATGATAACGCGATGTCTTAGCAACTATATAATGCAAAAATCTGATGTGGTCAACACATTACTTTCTCCATACAGAGCTATGAATACGATTGCTCTCGACATCAGCGTCTTCAGGAATAATTATCAGCAATTACACTCGTGAATAACTTTCAAACATTTTCAACAGTATTCTTTTTTTTTAAAAAAAAACAAAAATTGATGGAAAGAATGATCCGAAGATCCTTATGCGACAGGCATAAGCTGTAATGATGGGAAATGTGGAAACAGGTGAAAAAAATCTACTATGACCAAGAATCGAATCCGCGTCTTCCACTTGCAGGGCGAATATTCTTCCATTGAACTACCCTAGCAGACAAATTCTCCTGTTTCAGAACGGAAATATTTTCTTAGGTTGGGACCGGGCTAGCTATGCTAGTATCAACCAGCCCCACCGGATGTCCTCAAACAGACACATCGAAGAAACCCCCCTACGTTAGAATTACATTTTCTACAACTTTAACAATAACAGATATTTACGAAAAAGTGAGTTTTAAAGATGTTTGGAAGAAAAATCTGATGTGGCCAACACATGACTCCGTATTTGGCGTATAGATAGAAATTATTATTAATAGCATTATAAGGCAAAATTATTATTTCGTATCGTAAAAGAATACAGTTGTCCTTATTGCCGTAAATTATATGTTGAATACGTTTACGGAATTCACCGCTACATGGTGGTGGCGCTGTATACTGGAAATTACGAAAAAGTTCAATATCTCCGAAATGGATGGTTCTACGAAAATTTGTTTCAAACAAAAGTTGGAAGAAATATTATTCTCTACAACTTTGGTCCTCACGAAGATTACCAATAACGACGTTTTTAAGGAGATTTAAGAAGACATTTGACGGAAACCGAAAAAACCGATTATTTATAAATAATTCCTAAACAATAACTGCTATGGAAAATTGTTTCAAATAAAAGATGTAGGAAATTATATTTTCTACATTTTTTGTAATGGTCAATGTATACAATAATGACGTATTATCGGAGAAATATCGCAAAAACCGAGTCGGGATTCGAATAATCCTCGACTTCCGGTTAACCGGTATTGTCCAAAAATTAATCAGTTCTTTGTGCTCATGCTAAAGTGTTATATATGAAATTTTGTATTAATATGACATGCACTTTTTGAGTTAGAGCGCCCACAATCACATCCATCCATCCATCCACACACACACATCATTCCAAAAATAGTGTACCAAGGACCTCAAAACGTGTATTTCCATTGAAATCTCGAATTCGATTTCTTTCATGAAAACAATACGTACCCTACATTACGTATGGAGAAAGTAACAATTAAGAGAGGGAACGCATAATTAATTGTACTACTTTAACTATTGCGTCGCATATTTTCAAATTCGGTGAACTCCGTTTACCATCACTTTCATAGCTACTGGATTAAACTATACATTTTATTACAATAAAAGTCATAAGCTCCGTTCGCTAGTTCGTCTTCGATCGCTTGACCACGTCGTAATTCAGAAACGAAATAAATGTAGGCTGCATCATGTTGAAAACATGACAATGGATTACATGAAATATTGACTAACGCGATATCTAATTTTCCACGCTGTCTATAAATACTCGTTTAACGACAGACACACATACCGTTTAAGGCAAAACCTATTGTCGGAATAAAGAATATCATTATATGCAAATTCCTACAGATAACACAGAATGCACGGCGGTCAATATTGAATAGAAAATGTTAATCCAATATATAAAGGAGAATGTTTGTATGTTTATATGTTTGTACCTTAATAACTCCAGAATACAAAGTCCAAAAAACATTCAAACTTTGCACATGCTCTTATGTCAACCCTGAGAAGGTTTTAGGCAAAAAATCTCGCAAAATGAACCGGGTTTGACCCCAGGGAATAATTTTGTATTTCCCAAAAGATAACACGTAAAAATAAAAAAATTGACGTGCAGGTTTTTAGTTTTTGCCAAATTTAATTAGAAATAATTGACCTGTGAACTTCGTATTTGTACTATAGTAAAGAAAAATCTATAAGTTTTCTTATTCTGTCCGTCATTTTCCGCTAGAAATTCGAAATTTCTCGTATTAATCATTAAGAACTCAAAATTGTTAAATATTGCCATTTTTATTACGACTACCATGGCCACCGGTATTGTTCTCTTCCCTTTTTAACCAAACAATTTTTTTTATTTTGACAACCGAACGTTTTTACTTTCTCATACGAAGTATCGAGAAAGTATTGTTATCGCGAAAAAATTCGACCTCGAGATTTTTACGGAAATATACGTTTTAGGTGTCGCTGAATCCGAAAAAGTGGTTTTCGCAATGCCGTCTGTCTGTCTGTTACTGGCTCTGGAGCCTAGACGGTAGAACGAAAATGAATGAAATCTCATACTTAGGCATTTTATCATACTGAGCAAAGTATACGTAGAAATGGTTGACATTGATCAATAATTAATGGTAGTTTATTCTACGCATTTTTAACAACAATCCGATTTTCTCGAAAACGGCTCTAACGATTTTGATTAAATTCCGTACAGTTACTTGAGTTTACGTCTTCAATAATAGGTACTGTATAGTTCATATTTCTCAAAAAATGAATATAAGGCTAGTTTATTCTAGGCAACTTTAACAATAATTCGATTTTCTCAAAAACGACTCTAACGATTTTGATCAAATTTCGTACAGTTACTTGAGTATACATCTACTATAATACTACGTATTTCATTTTTCTCAAAAAATGAATATAAGGCTAGTTTATTCTTGGGCAACTTGAACAAAAATTGGATTTTCTAAAAACCGGCTGATACTATTTTCATTTTCTAAAGATAACTAAACGACGCATTAGTATATGAGAAAGTTTGTACAATGTATGTTGTACCGATTTTTTGTATTGGGGTAGTTTAGAATAACTCATGGTAAGGAATTACTTGATGAGGATAATGATTTAAGAGTCTCATAATTGCATCATAATAAACTGTTCATTATGTACAGCAGGTTTGTAAAACATGAATAATAATTTTAATTTTTAAATATCGATTTCAATAGCTTTTTAAAGTCTACTAAAATTGATAAGATAATCATATTTTGATCAAATGATATATTTGTTAGTTTATTACATCTATTTGTCAACTCATGAAATTTAATTCTCATTCCATTTTTATTTCTGTTCGGATTTTAGCTGAAATCTTACCTCATTACTTACGTCATTTATATACGAGGAATAAAAATTCTACGATCGCGGTAAGTTTGGATCTCGACGTTCGGATATTATAATTTATTTATTTCTACAATTCCTACAATATGTAATATGTCTATTTGACAATTTAATTCTATTTTCCATTTGAATTTCTATAATTATAGTGAATGGCTATAAAGTAAAGTATTAAACAAAATATGAAGAACTGTTTTTATATCGATAGCAGGGTTCCGGCATAATATAAAAATATTATGCCAGTAAAAAGAAAAAGTCAGCTAGGAAGAAAGACTGCAGGTGTAAAAAAATTGGATTTATTAAGAGTAGCTGAAAGTGTAGAAGAGAGGCAGATTCGTGTAGACAACCAACGTGTAATACAAGCAAAATAACTTTGCATGCATATCCATTGCCATCTAGAGATGGGTAAGAAAGAACGGGACAGTTTTTTTCGAACTGTCCTGATGCCTAAACTGTTCAATAAAATAACTGCTCTCATAAACTTCCTGTTCTCAAAGAACAGGTAACCCTACATCTTATACACAGTGAGAAAGGTAAGAAACGACTACTCCCTTACCCGTAATTGGACGGCGGGTACTGATTAAACTACGCTATTTTCCCCAAGTCTTACTATTGATTTGAATCAAATTTGGTACGATTGTGGAGGGCTCCCAGAAATAATTCATACGTGGTTCTTGTTTCTCTCTGACTGTTTTATTCAAAACGGCGGTCGAATGAATTCTTAAATACCATTAATCATCCAGAATTCCGATCGGATTTGAACCAAATTTCCCCGGACAACGCCGGGTATTTCTGCTAGTAGAATATATATGAAAGTAGAAAAGAAAATTAATAAAATCAATGCGGATTTTTTACTAAAAGTTAAGAGCAATGGTAGTGTTATAGCGAATATTTTTTTAATTAAAGGAGTAGACTGTAGATTATTATTTTTATTAATCATGTAGAGAACAGTATATGCCTCACCCGTGACATGCATCTTGCATTTGTGTACATATGCTTACTATATTATAAAAATTAAAATTATAAACTTTTCAAACAAAATTCGGATAACGCGGCGCAGCTTCCCCAACATCTCGCGTTAACCGATTTCCACAGTATTTTATAGAAAAGGGAAACCGCTTAAAGACATTACTGGAACACGTTCTCTCCCGGCATCGGGATAAAAAGAAAGAAAGAACCAAAAAACACGGTTTCGCTGCGAAGCAACATCTGTCAATCTTGCAAGGCGTGATTTAGGAATGAGATCTTCTCCCCCTCTCTATCTCCTCGTGTCTCCAGCGCTCCCGAAGATTGAATGAAACTTTAATCCAAGACGAACGAGTAGGTGAACTCAGAGAATCGGGGAAATACGAGTTCAGAAAACCGGCTATACCCAAACCGAAATCATACGAAACCCGCAATCGCCCGAAAACCTGAATTATCCGAAAACCGGAAATTTTACTATCCGAACAGGACGTAATGTATGTTCACAAAATTCAAGAAAAACATTTTTAAAAACCCAATTACACGAAACAACTGAAATTACGCGAAATGTTAAAAAAAAAAAAAAAACTTAAAGTACCGCAACACAATCTTTTATCGAAAATCTAATCACTAGCAGCTCGGCCTACGACGACCAGAAGTAAATTGTCATCACGAAGCCCTTCGTGTGCGTATTAACTTTGCAAGCGGTGAAGCATAATAAGCTTTGGTAAGAAAATAAAACAGAATTGTTCTAAATTTTTATATTCTGTTTTGTCTTCCGTACCCAATACGAACTTTATTCGAAAATTCATTTTTAGTCTATTCCCGTGAGCATGTTGCCCAAAAAACAGGAAAGATCTAAAAACCGGCAAACTTGATACTTAAGAAGTTGTCGGTTTTTTTTTGTTTTTTCCTGTTTGTAGCGCATAAAACTCGTCGAGGTAAACTCAGCGGCGGAGAGAAGTTTTATTGGGTGAGAAAAATCCGCTGGAAAGAGATTATGATGAAAGTGAGCGGATTAAAAGCATCAAAAGGAGCGGAACCGGTAACTTTTTTTTTGAAAGAGATGAAAAACACGAAAACGAACGAAATTTTTCCGCCCGAAAAATAAAAGTAAATAAACCCGATTCAAGGGGATACATCGCGACAAAAAAATACGTTTAAAAAAATAAAAGATACCGTAATATTTTTTTTAAAAAAAAAAAAGGTACCGTCGGCTCGAAATCTCCGTCCACGTAGCCGGACAATTACCGAGAATAAATTTGCGAAATTAAGTCGGCGGCATTAATTTCGTCGAGTATTTTAATTGTGTCTCTTTCTCCTCCCATTCCCTTTCTTCCCTCCGACTCCTTTCCTCTTTCCTTCTACATCTCCGTCCCTCCTCTCTCTCTCACGATCCCCTCATTCCCCTCCCCCTCTCTCTCACTTTCTCCTCTTCACCTCCTTCCTACTCTCCCCTCTCTATTCTTCCCTGTGAGAAGGGACTACTACATAGTTTCGATTTCGACGTTAGTTAAGGTTGTTTGTCTGTCTGTCTCCCTGCCTCTCTCCCACCCTTTCTCTCTGTGCTTTCTTCTCACACCTCTCCCTTCCCCTTCCTCCCTTTCCCTCTACCCTCCCCCCTTCCTCACTTCCCCCTCCCTCTTTAAATCTCCTTTATTCTCTTCCCTCTCCTTTTGTCTCCATATCTCCTTTATTCCTTTCACCTCTTCCTCTCTCTCTCTCTCCCCCACTCTTTCCCCCTCTGCTTCTTTTTTACACCTCTCTTCCTCCCCTTTCCCTCTATTCTTCCTCCTACCTTGATTCCCCTTCTCCCTCTACATCTTCTCTTCCCTCTTCATCTATCCACCTCCTCCTTTCCTCTTTCTTCCCCTCTCTCCTTCCCTTTCACCGCATTCTCCCTCTCCCAACACCCTCTATCCCTCCACTCTCCTTCCCTCTCTCTCGGTCTCTCTCTCCCTCACTCAATTCCCCGACTCTCTCCACCTCCTTCCTTCGCTCCGTTCTCCTCCCCCTACTCTTTCATCTCCATCCTCTCTCTCTCTCTCTGCAAACCCTTCTTCTTTCCTTCCGTAATCTCCACCAACATCCCACTCGGTCTCACCTTTATTTTTTTCCCTCACCCTCCCGCCTTATCTCCCCCTCCGTCTTCCACAGGCCTCCTATTTCCTTCCTCCCCCCTCCCTTTGCTTTCCACTCCTCGTGTTCCATAAATTATTCCTCCGCCTTCACTTCCCGGTATCTTCGTTCCCCCTACTTCTCCCTTCTCGGCCGTCCCTCCTTTTCTTTCCCTCTCGCCAATTTATTCTCCATTTATGCTACTCACTCACTCCGCCAGAGGGAGAGATAACTTGACGCAGGATACCGAATTCGCGAGTTCGAATCCCGATGACGGCGTGGACACTGTGCCAGTCAATCCGCGTTGACATAGCGAAAGAAACTCTGCAGTCTAATCATCTCGTACATGGCGTAGACTACCGTATATGCCCGAATATAAGGCGAGGTTATTTTCCCAAAAGTGTTCCTCAGAAAAGAGGGGGTCGCCTTATATTCGAGTCTTTACAAAGTCTCTCATATTACGGGGCGCTCTCTCGATCACTTTATTTTGAACAACAAAGTAGCCTAATCGAACTTTTTATATAGGTACTTTGCCCATAACATTAATGTGTTTTGACCATTGTACAAATCCAAGAGGTGTCCATTCCTTTTCGCACTATTTAATAGAAAGTTTAGTCGGTAATACGTCAGTGTTACGCAAACTTCCCAAGTCCACAGAGTAGTCTGCGTTTCCACCTACGATAAGTCCTATATCTGAAAATTTCTCTTCTTGAAATCCTTTTTGACAGTAAGTAGGTAATATCGATGTTATACTTTTTTAAATTCTCTAGTAATGACGAAGACACTGTCGAAGATGCGTATGAAAGGTTTGAATAAAACTGTCACTTAATGAGTTTTGGTTTTTTAAATAAAGTATGTTATTGATAAATAAATAAATAAAAAACTTTTAAATATAATAAAAAGTTTATATGTGGCCAAAAAACTTTTTTTTTTGATTTTCTCATTAAGAAAATGGGGGGTCGTCTTATATTCGGGCATATACGGTAATTATTATTATAACTAGAATAATAACCCGTCATATGACGGGTAACATTAAAAATTACAACATACTGAAAACACTAAAATAAATTCTTAGATAATATTTATGCTAATTTCGTAATAATAGATGGCACTTTGCGCAATTAACCTTTCGTTAAAAGCTTTAATTAGGTTATTCTAATAGATAACACTGAATTCGCTTCTTCTTGCTTGCTTCTTTCAAGAAAAATAAGCTTTGGAAGATTGTAGTGACTTGATTAATTAATAACAAAACAATACAGGTTGCATATCAACTCATGCTAGATTAAGCGTTAAAAATCACAAAAATACCCACTTTTACGTATTTTAAAATTTTAAAGGTCAAGATACGATAAAAGATCGCTACAATAAAATAATTTTGAATTCCGTTCGTCTTTAAGTTTTTGTTTGAAGTTTCTAAGTTAATATTTAGGTATTTTAATGAGCAAAAGAAAAAATGTCTGCACGGTCAAAATCGTTTTTTCTCGTGATTTTAAATTGCAGTACGAAAGGATATCTGGAGTAGAAACTAGGACACTTTATGAAAAAATAATAACATATTCTAGTAGGAAATGCGGCCATCTAAGGACACACCAAATTTCATATCTCTAGCTGCTTCCAGTGCTGAGATATTGAAAGATTCTAAGAGCGTTATACAGAGAAAGAAAGACAGACAGAATTGGAAAACTATATGAGAGATACAAATACGTGGTCTACGTGTCAAATGCGGTCGCCAATTGAAAAAGTGCGACCCACTCATTAATTCGATTCTAATTTAAACAGACGAAAGAGAAATCGTGGAAGTTAAAAAGAGATGTGAGAAAAATATAAATATTTGAAAATTGTAGGCTAATTTGTTCTTAATCAAAATACGCACCAACTGGACAAACAATTAATAAAGGATTTTACGTAGAGGTTTTGAGGCGCCTTCGAGAAGCAATTCGAAAAAAACCGCCCTAGGAAGTGGGAGTCCGGAGAATGGATGCTGTACCATGACAATGCGCCCGCTCATTCGTCCCAAATCGTTCGGAATTTTCTGGCAAGGCACGGAACTCCACTAGTACAACAGCCTACATATTCGCCTGATTTGGCCCCGTGCGATTTCTTTCCGTTTCCTAAAATCAAGAAAGCCTTGAAAGGACGCCGATTCGATGATGTGGACGCAATCAAAAGAAATGCAACGGAACAACTTTTGGCCATCCCAAAAAGTGCATTCGAAAATTGTTTTAAACGGTGGAGCGATCGATTGTCAAAATGTCTAGCATCGGAAGGTGCTCACTTTGAAGGAGATTAGGATTGGAAAATTGTAAGTACGATATTCTTTCTATCATAGCTATTTATAGTAGAATGCAAAAATGCCATTATATGCCTCGGTCCGGATATTTTTTTGAACAGACCTCGTATATAGCATTTTGAGTTCTTAAATTTCAACAAAATGTGTTATGCCCTTACCACGACATTGGCCCCTCGAACGTGTTCAAAGGAACATGGGACCAGCCTCTATTTCGAAATTATCTATTAGATCCTATTACAATTTTAGTGTAAGAACACGGATATAGCATCTACTAAAATAATAAAACTTTTCTGCCAGTCTCAATGTTGCCACGTCTATTGCAGACTGCGGCAACAACGTAAATTTGAAGTTCAAACGTCTTCAATGGCGATGAAATTCCGAAAACCGAGCCAAAGTTTGAGAAATACGCCGCAGCAATTTGCGCGCACTCAAGAGAGAGAGAGAGAGGGAGGGAAGGGGATCAAAAAGCTCTGATCCATCCACGCGACAATTTAACCCAAACCGGAAATTCCCATCGGGTTTCAATTGCTTGGCGAGGAATAATTATTGTATTAATCCACCTTTCCTCCGCCTTTCCACCGCATTCGATCTTTCTATCGCGCGCCATCGCGTTGAAATTCGTCTTCCTCTTCACTTAACCCTTTCGTACTTAACCATTCCTCCCTCTTTTCCTCTCTTCTAACCTATCACACATCAATCCTCCCCATTCATCCCCCTCCCTCCGTCCACTGCGATCCTAATTCTCCTCCCGCACACCACTCACTGACGCCTCCCCTCTCTCTCTCTCTCTCTACTCTCCCCCTTCCCATCTCTATCTTCGCCACCCCATCGTCTCTCTCTCTTCTCCCCCTCTTTCGTTATCTTCCATCCCCTACTCAACCCTCCCTCGCACCCTGCCCCTTCATTTTTTTCTCTCTCTCTCTCTCTCTCTCTCGAGCCCTCTCGCTATAAACTCCACCTCTTCTCCCCTGCTCTCCTTCGCAGGCTCGACTTCCTCTCTCTTTTTTTTCTCCTCACTCACCCTCTATCGTCTCCCTGGATTCCTCTACCTACCATCCCTCCTCCACTGCACTACACCTCCCTCCATTAACCCATTTCCCCTTCTCTTCCATTTTCACTCGATCTTTACCCTCTCCTCCCTCCCTCCCTCCGCACTACTTCTCTCCTCCCTCTTCTATCTCCTTCCTCTATATTTACTCTCCCTCTCTCTCTCCTCCCTCCCCTCCTCTCTATACAGTGTGGTTGTATTCAAGATTTCACCTACTGTACATACTATTTAATGTTTAGTTTAATACTGAAATGTATTTACTACCTAGGGGTTTCACAGGTTTTTCACGCTCCCCTTCTCAGTGAGTGTTTGCCTGCGTGGGTTTTACTAGTTAGGACGAGCTTGTACTTATCTAGGTTTTCCCCACAAATTTAAATCTGTCTTAAGCTTACCATTTCTTATTATGTTCGCCTTTTATACTGTTCTCTACTCTTGAAATATTGTACTCTAACTTCAACTGAAACTATCTATATTGACGAAGGGTTATATGTAAGAATGGACCTTTGGGACTACATTTCGCCCGAATAAAGACGCGTATCTATCTATCTATCCTCTACTTTCTCCTCCCTCTCTCTCTCCTCTCTCCATCTCTCCTCCTCCCTCCCTCTCTCTCTCTCGTCTCCATAATTCCTCTTATCTCCGTCCCTTTTCTATTGCACCACTTTTTCCACCACCTTTTCACTCTCTCGTCTCCCTCAACTCCTCCCTCATATTTAATCCTCCTACCCCACTTCCATTTCCTCCTCCTCCCTCCCTCCCTCTCTCTCCCCCTCCTCCTCGACTCGCTCTTCGCCCAATTCCCTCCAACCTTTCTCCCCCAAAATATAGTAGAGGGAGCTTCCCAGCCTCAACCTCTCCAAATAAAGTCATTTTTCTCTCTTTCCCCCTCTCTCTCTCTTCGCCACTCCTCTCCCAACGCCTCACTCATTTTATACTGTCGCCGCATTCCTCCTCCATCCACCCCCCCTCCCTCCCCCGTCTCTTTCCACCTCTCCCTCCCCCTTCCGCTATCAACTCCTGATCCTATCTCCCCTCTCCTCTCTATCGAGCCTTCCCCTCCGCGTCGTTCCGCTGCATTTCTTCCTTCCTTCCCTCCCTCCCTCTGCCACACCACCCCACCCCTCCTTCCTTCCCCTCCCTTCTCGACGCCCCACTGTTTCTCACCTCTCGCAATCTCTCCCTGCTATTCCCATACAACCAATCCCTCTTCTTATCTTTCCAATGCATTCCTTCTTCCCCCCTCGCGCCATTCTCTCCTCCCCCCCCTCGCGCCGTTCTCCCCTCCACCCCTTCTTCCAAGCTTCGCTCCCCAACCATCTCCCTCTCTCTCTTTCTCTTCCCATTCTCTTCATCCCTCGCCCTACATTTCAAATCTCTCATCCTACATCTCTTCCCTTAATTCTCTTTTCCTGTATTTCTCTCTTCCTATCTCCTTCCCTTTATCTTCGTACCTCTCTTCTCCTCAACTCTCTTCCTCTCCTTTTATCTTCCTTCCTCTCTTTCTAAACATCTCTCAATCCTTATATTTCTCTCGACTCTCATTACATATATTCTCCCGCTCTTTCCTTCCCTCTCTCTTTCTCCCTTTCTCTTCTCACATCTCCCTCACTATTTCCTTTCTTCCATCTCTTTTATCCTTCTCATTCTCTCCCTCTCCTCTCTCTCTCTCGCTCGCTCCCTCCTTTCTTTCCCCTTCCCGTCTACCTACTTCCCTCCCGAACTATCCCCCCTCTTCCTTTCTTAACCTCTTACTCACTGCATTCCTCATCTCCCGTTCCATGTCTACTTCTATCCTTTTTTCCTTTCTTTCATCTCTCATTTTCACCATCCTCCCTTCTCACCCCTTCCCTCCATCTTCTTTCTTTTCTTCCGACTCTCTCTTCCTCTCTCTCTCTCTATCTCTAACTCTCTCTCTCTTCTCTTCCTCTCTATCTCACCCTCCATCATTTCCGCTCTGTCTCTTTCTATCCTTCCCTCTTTCTCTGTCCCTCCATCCTCTCTTCTCTTGCCCTCTATTCTCGTCTCTGTCTCTCCCTCCATCCGTCCCTCTCTCTCTCTCTCTCTCTCTCTCCCTCCATCTTTCCCTCCCTCTCTCACCCTGCATCCTTCCCCCTCTCTGTAACCCTTTCCCTCTATATACTACTCCCTTTCGTCTCTCCTCTTCCTCCATCACCATTTCTCCCTCCCTCTCTTCCCCTTTTTATTCTCTCTCTCTCTCTCTCTCCCTCCTTCCCCCCTTCTCGGACACCCTCACTCTCTCGAGCAACTCGCACGAGGTCCCCATTCCCACCTGCTCGCCACCAACGAGCGGAGCGAATCGAGGAAATGCGGGAAAAAGGCATGCTACGGTCGCATCTCTCTCTCTCTCTCGCGCGCGCGCGCGCGTGTGTGTGTGCCGAAAATACGCGTCGATCGATGTGGAGCGGGTCGAGGGCAAGGGCAAAGAGGGGGAGGAGGGAGGGAGAGAGGACGGCGAAGGTACTTTAGGGAAGGGTAGGGAAGGGGAAAGTTTCGAGGTTGGAGGGAGCGGCGGGAGAGTGGAAGGTTGCCGTGATTTTCTTTTCTTTTTTTTTTTTTTAAAGCTAGAAGTTGGTCAATGTCTGGCAACTATATATCCCCCTCGCCGTTAAGGTGTGCATCCTAAGCGGGACTCGCTAACGAGGCTTCGTACCGTACAACAATGGTCTTCGCACAAAGCGTTCCACCGGTAACATTCGCGGATCTTCCCTCTCTCCCTCCCTCTCTGGGAGAGCATCGAATTCCTCCCGTGCCGTAATGACGACTCCCATCTTTCATTTTTTTTTGTTTCGATTTTTCGCCCTACTTAGTTTTTTTTTCCTCCCTCCCCTTACGTGGTACTTTTCGATATTTTTTTTGCAATCTTCTCGTGAATACGCTATAAAAAATTTTAAAGTTGCTCGATATTTTTAAAGAATCGGATGCTTGTCGGTTTTATTTTATTATAAACTCGTCTTTTTTTTTACTATGGTAGCTCACCGAAACTCTTCCGAGGGAGGGCAAAATCCAGGGTGCATGTGCAGCGGTACGACTGCACCCGACCCCGCGTTCCGTAACCCCATTAGTAAACCGCGCAACTTCATTAATATTTATTATAATATTATTTTATTTGTCCCTGTTTTGTAATATCGTGAACGATATCTCTTTTATATTTCTCTCAAATATTCAAGGAGGATCAACGGTATCCTCCCTCCCCTGCGGACGCCAGCGTCTTTTACGCTACACAAAAATATGAAAAACAGAAACAATTCCTGAACAAGTACATGTATCAAAAATATTTTTTAACTGTCAATTTCTTTGAAAATAAAGTACTTTTTTTCAATCATTATACTTATATACGTTACAGTATATACTTTATTTCGTGTTAAAGCATTAAAAGCAACGCATCCAAAAAGTTAAAATATAAAAACGAGAACGAGCATTCTTTGTTTAAATGAAAAATACTTTCATTACCAAAAAGGACAGTGATTTAATTAAAGACAATGTAACCTTTTCATAAGTCATAAAAATGTTGCAACGATGTCTAAGAAGAAATACTAACGTTTCGCTAGAGGAATTAACCGGTCAGAAGTTAAACCCAAGACCGCAAGTGCACCAATCATTCATACTGCAACGTCAATTCCAAATTTAAAGACTTTAGAAATAAAATGCAAATAAAAATCAATATAAAACTCGCAAAATCGGACAGAAAACATGGCTGAATTTATTCTCACCAAAGGATAACATTATTTAACTATCAAAAATTTTGCACGAGTACTTGTTTTAGGTATCTTCAAAAGTCATAACAAAGTTATTTTAAAAAAGCAGGTGCCCATTTAGGCTAAAATTCAGCCGCCTTCAGTGGCGATCCCCGAACATAAAATTTTTATTGTTACCTACCTAAGACAAGTTCAACTGTTTATTCTGTTTAGTGGTCGATAATTCTTTGGTGATTTTTTTAACTAGCTAAAAAAAAACTAGGAAAACGAGGTGATAAAAATAAAAGAAAAGTTCGCCTACTAAAAAAAATCGATGTGATTTGCATGTGCGTGTCGTTCGTGCCCTTGAGACGGGATTTCGGTTGATCCGCCATCTGAAGTCTTCGATTAGCACAGCCGCAGTGCTTGTATTATGGCCCGCAATGCGCCCACCTAAGACACGTCCGGTCGTTCAAAGCAGGGATCGCCGAACTTTTTACCAAAAGGGCCGCGTGAGGTTTTATATAACGCTGCGTGGGCCACATACGAACTTTCAAATTACATATGTGTACATTTAAAATATTTCTAGTCTTGAAGATAATTTGATCAAAAGTACACTGCATCGTCGGGCTAAAAAAAAATATCGTTTGGACTTCGTAAATGATATCTAATGACACCACTGCAGATAAATAAACGAATAAACGTCTTAGAAGTTTGAGCTACGGCTTGCGGGCCGTAGTTTTGGAGCTTAAAGGATAGGCAGGAGATGAGAAAAAAATCTGATGTGGCCAACACATGACTTTCTCCATATTTGGGGTATAGATATTTAAATTATTGTGAATAGCATTATAAGGCAAAATTATTATTTCGTATCGTAAAAGAATACAGTTGTCCTTATTGCCGTAAATTTATGTTGAATACGTTTACAGAATTCACCGCTACATGGTGGTGGCGCCGTATACTGGAAATTACGGAAAAGTTCAATATCTCCGAATGGATTGTTCTACGAAAATTTGTTTCAAACAAAAGTGGGAAGAAATATTATTCTCTACAACTTTGGTCCTCACGAAGATTACCAATAACGACGTTTTTAAGGAGATTTAAGGAGATATTTGACGGAAACCGAAAAAACCGATTATTTATAAATAATTCCTAAACAATAAATTCTTTGGAAAATTGTTTGAAATAAAAGATGTAGGAAATTATACATTCTACATTTTTTGTAATGGTCAATGTATATAATAATGACGTATTATCGGAGAAATATCGCAAAAACCGAATCGGGTTTCGAATAAACCTCGACTTCCGGTTAGTTAGAGTGTCCACAATCACACACACACACACATACACACATCATTCCGAAAATAGTCTAAACGTGTTCTAAGGACCTCAAAACGTGTATTTCCGTTGAAATCTTGAAGTCGATTTTTTTCGTGATCACAATACTTTCCCTAAACTACGCATGGAGAAAGTAAAAAAAGAAAGACGGATAAAGAGCGTGTGTAAAAAGGAAAGATACAAAGAGAGGAACACGGCAGGAATGACGAAAGTGAACGAGGGAAGAGAAGGATACAGTGAGAACGGAGAGAGAAAGAATAAAAGAGATAAGGAGGGGAAGAGAGACACGGAAAGAGGGAAAAAGTATTAGGAAAGAGGAATAAGGAAGAAGATAAGATAAAAAGAGAGGAAGGAGAAGATAAAACTCCACAGAAAATGGCAAAAAATATGGGAAAGAAAAGTACACAAGAGAAGCGAGATAGAATGCAGGTGAATACTACAGTTTCCCGATAAAGTTCAGAATTTATTTACTTCCCAAATTTGACTTTACATAGTAAGTGAAGGACTGAGTGCGAAAATACGCAAGGAAAACAAAAACAGGAAGGAAGGACGAATTAAACGAAAGATAAACATCGGAAGAGACGAGACGAGAATGACACACGGGTCGTGAGAGAGGAAAGCAGTCGAATAAAAAGAAAACGCGAGAGAAACGGAAAGAGACGAATAAAACGTAAAAAAAGGCGTTTATGGAGAACCGAAATGTAAAAAGCGAGAAGGGAAAAAGCACGAAAACACGAGACGCCCTCCCAAAAATGGAAACAAATCAAAAAATAGCCGTCGACATCGGAGATAACCTTGAGCGTTGACGGCAGCACGCATAACACCGTTTCGGCACGAGCCACATAACGTTACGGGGGAGGGAGAGAGAGAGGGACTGAATGTCTTTTGCGTGATGAGATCGATGAACGATGGATCACAGACGTCGAATCGTCGATTTGATAAAACGAAAAAGAAAAGTCATTCGGATTGAACGCACACGTGGCGCACGATTTCAGCTCAGTGAACAACAACTTCTTGAATATTCTATAGAGCCGGCTAAGGCTTTAAAAGAAAGTTTGAAACAATTACGATATAAGTTGACTTCTGCAATATTAAAAACGGAAATTAGAAACCGGTGAATCAGATAGTACGATCTGAGTGCGGCTTCTTGACTAGAATATCAGGATAATTTCAGCGCAACCATTAACGTATTATTGATACCGCGTGATAATTGCGCATTTTGATACATAAATCGATTATCCATTTTAAAACAAGTGGGGTATCTTCAATTATGTGATAAATACACAATCCCTCATCGCTACGACCGAGTGAAAACTGACAATAGCCTCCCTAATAGTTTTAAAAAAAAGAAAACTCGCTAATTGCAAATGTCGTATCTTGGAAGTTTATTTTGATATTACGTAAATACTTGTTAATTGTAAACAAGTTAGGAAAGTGTACAACGTATCAAAAATGGACGCGTTTCGTGCAATGGGGTATTAGAAAGAAATTATACGTAAGGGAAATAGGTTTTAAAGTTCTTTTCTTCTTCATCATAAATAATACATTTTCTTCCTATTTTAAAGTAGTGCATGCACACGTAAGTAAATTAAATGTATTTGTGAGAGTGTTTATGTTAGCAACAATGAAGAAGTAACCATGCAACAAAATTCCTAAGTTCAACTCGAATTAAGACATTCTTGTTTGATTTTCTCGATAACGGCTACGCCTACGATAAAAATGTATAGGAAAGAAAATACTCTTCTTTATCAGTTCTACAACTTTTATTTGAAAATATTTTGATGTGAGCAATCCTTGACGAGATATGACGAAAATTTAATTTTTCGTCACCGTTAAAGTGGTACCCCCTGATTATCGCACGTGATTCATTTTTTGCGATTTTCTTATTATCTTTGATCGTAAGTACTTAATATCAAATTCCACGAAAATCCGTTCGGTAGAAGCCGAGAACGAACATGCGGACGGACGGAAGGACAGACTGACGATAATAGGCGCTCACACTGGAAGCGAAACGCGCCTGAAAAATACCGAAAAATCCAGATCCATCCATATACGCACAGTACGGTAGAAAAATAAGCCGCAAAAAAATCGCCCCTCCAGCATTACTTGCGTATTGGTTGCTTTTGTCAGAATAATCAAGTGTTTGATAGCAATGCCGGTCACATCCCTCGAGAAGAGCTTCAAGGGCTTCCTTTATACGCACACGAAGATCGCATAAAACAGGAACTTTAAACACCGACCCGAGTCTACCTCCCTCCTCCTCTCCCCCGCCTCCCGCTACCCTATGCCGGTGCCCGAAAGGCTGCCCGGTCCGCCCGTACCAGTGTCCCTGGTGGACCTCGTAACATTCAAGTTTTTCAATCAATTATTCGCCGATGCGTGAAGGTTTTGCACCCAAACAAACACTCGAAATAATGTTTAATTCCGCAACCATACGAGGAAATCCGCACAGGCGATACGCATTTCTTCGTGATAAAAATATTAAACGCGATAATTTAAATGCATAAATTTCTGCAGCTTAACCAATGTTTACCGTACGGTTTAAAAAGTCAGTTAAAACTTTTACTGTTAGTATCGATTTAGATAATTTTTAATGCATACATGCTTTTCATCGTTTACTTATGTGAAAAGCGCATGGAGGTCAATATCTCACGAAATTTAAGATTCCTGAGATTTAAAACGTAATTTTGATTGTTCGTCATGGAACAGTTCCACAAGGTTACGCCCATTACCTTAAATTTTATGTAGTCATTTAGAAAGCTGAATGCAGTATTTTATAGGCAATGGCTAGCAGACAACATCACAACAAAAAAACAACTCTTGCGAAATCAATTCGGCGCATTTAGTATGTAGGCTTTAACAAAAACCTTAAAATTAAAATATGACGAACGTAAAAGGCGATAGGTAGTTTTCAATTGTCCGAAAATAATATTGCGCCATGTTATAAAAGTGTTCGTCTTATTCATGGAACTTACGTAATAAAAATTATATAAACTCGAATAACACCCAGGATATCTAACCTGAGGGATAATTAATGCTTACGGCTACGGATTTTAGGATCACGTGTTCGAAATCTCCACTGTGACGAGCGTAATATGCTGATAATTAACTAATTTTGACGGCAAAATGAGCTAAATTAGTCAAAGAAAACAAAAATAATAAAGCTCCAGAAAAAAATACGAGAAGAGTACGTCGTAGAGCGAGGCAAAACTTCCGAATAAATATGAAAGTTTCTGTGGAAACAGAGTCAGTTGGAACCCTAAATTATTCACCCTCTTCACTACGCGCGTGGCCTTCTTTAACCTGTCAGGTGGAAATTTTAACTGACAGCTTCTTTAGACATTTTCCGGATTCGGCGTCTCCACTCTGCGCTATTCTAACTTCTGTCTCCACTCTCATTCATCGCTTAACACCTTTTAACGCATAACTAACTTCTAGGAAGAGAAGTGTTAATGACGATAATATGGTGTAATTTGGCTTTTTAGTCACTCTGTATTAGTCACATTTCACAAAAAAAATTTTTCAGTGAACTCCAATAATAATTCTAATCTAAAGTTAACCTTTGCCCTACTTTATACCCCTCTACATATAAAAATTAAAACTAGAACACTGATACGTAATTCTCTAACAACTTCCAGCACAACAGAACTCAATTCTATATATAGTTTTCGCGATCTGTTGGTTGGTATGTTTGTTGGTTTGTCTGATGTAACCCTACACCTGCTCGCTAGAAAAAATCGAATAATAATAATTATTATTTCCACGTGCCCTCAGCAGGATTCGAAACCACCCCTCTACCAACAACTCAAGAAATAATCGAGATAGAAACTTTAAATTTGGCTGGAATGCCTCGAAAAAAGTCCTGGGTTCGACTCCAAGGAAGACATTTCGATTTCCCATAAAATACCACGTAAAAAACGACTTTTTATGCGTGCAGACTTTCATTATTTTTTAGATTAAAATTAGAAAAAAATTAACCTACGATCTTCGGATATGAACCATTTTGAAGATAAAAATTGTACATAGTTTCTTATTCTGTTCCTCTATTTCCGCCTCAATTCGAAATCACTCAAGTTAAACGTTTATAATTCACATATTTTGGGGAAATCTTGCCATTTTAATGGTATGCTGTCTTGCCTACCAATTACGTTGTTAGACCTAGAAGCCTCTCTATATTATAATAAAATCTAATTTTGTGAATAACTCGATTAGAAATGAACTTAAGAGACCTGAAATTTCTCACGATTTCAGTTTTGATGAATCTTTACGCTGTGACTAAAAAAATTTCGAGAAAGGTCACGGGTTCGACTCCAGAATGTCGTTTCCCATAAGACAACACGTAAAAATCATCGTTTTGGTTTGAAGACTTTTACTCTTTAAAATATCGTAAAATTAAGTTATCGACGCGAAATTTGCGCTAAAACACGCCAAAATGAATGACGATTCTTATTCATACCGTCGAATACTCAATCGAATTCGCTCATATTTTGAATTTATACTCGAGTTTTGGCATATATTTTAACATTTCAATAATAAGATTCCATGGTTACCGGTATTGTTGTCCTAGATAATATCCGTGCATATGCACTTAAATAAAGGCTTAAAGTTCGAAAATAACATTAAAACTTGTTCGAAATGACCGAAGATATGAATTTAATGCAAATAAATCGAACGCAGTATTCATGTTATTTATATTTTTATCTATAATACTAAAATCCTATTTTTGGTTGTGTGTGTGCGCCCCACCTCCCTCTCTCTCTCTCTTTTTTTAACGCTCTATACCTCAGCCATTTTTAATCTCCGGGAATTTCAGCCCTCTAAGTTTATTTTTTATCGAGTTATTCAACTAATTTTCTTAATTTGTTATTAAAAATCAAACATGCATCTCTTATAAAATATATTCATTAAACTCATATTCAAAACATATTCCCGTTAAACTAATCAACTAATCTAAACCAACACATACATGGTAGGAACGAAGAAACAGCGAGCAAAGGGGATTGGGGGCTGGCAAGTGTCAATCCTTATTATGAGTGTGTAAGCATGCTTTGAATGCTTTTAATATGAGAGAGAAGGAAGGAGAGGGAAATGATTTTCATAGCAACCAAAGCAAACAACATTCATAAATTATTATATTGAATATACATTCATTCTCTTTGTGGAAGAATATATGCAACTATTTTAAGTTTAACTATACAACTCAATAAAGGCTCCACAGATAGTGTACCTCACTTCAGGGATTAAATTCAGAAAGGCAAAAAGAAAGACAACTGTATAGGTAGAATAAAAAGCCTCTTTAATCAATGAAGGAATATTAAAAGAGAAATAGAATAAATTTCAAATAAACACTGAGATTAATGTAATAGGAGGCATGTGAAAAGTTAAAGGCTTGTGAAATTGATAAAAATAATTTACTCTATTGTACTGATTATACTTAATTTATTACATTAGCTATTCTGAGTCAGCTGAAATATTTAGTTAGTAATAACAGATGAAGAAAATGAGAATAATCAACCCAAATAAATCAAAATTGGAATGATATATGATGATACCATCGGCAGTAAGATTTAAGATACACTGCAAATCAAGTGACATGACATGGCCACATTGCTATTTAGTGTTAACAAATTATTTTCACTTACAATTAGAGAGTATACTTTTAAAATGATTACTCTTTTTAAAAATTTCCTTTGTATTTTATACTTTGTAAATCCTAATGTTATTATTCAAAAGCAATGTTTCCTACAGTCAACAAATTAGAAAGCAAATCATATTTATGGTATATATATATCGTACATTAATAAGAGGTCTGAAACTACAGCTCTTTTCAAAAAGAATCTTAAATGTGATTGATGCTTTGCAAAAATATTACAGAATTTCTTAAAATCATTCCATAAATAGTTAGTAGTTAAACTGTATCATCCACTCAACCTGGTAATGCTATAAATACGTCAAAATGCATGAATTCTCACATTGATTTCCAATGAATAATTTTGTTTTGTCCATCAAGGTGTAAAAAACATCAAGGTGTAAAAAAACATTTATGTGATAACAATTAAAGGATTAGATAGACGAAACAATGTACTAGAACATGATGACAACTGCAATTGATGCATAATTTACTCTTGTTTCATAAGGAAAATTTTACTATTCATTATTTAATATAAATGTCCTTCTATCTTGTAGCTCTGCTTTTATTGGATTAGATAGCATCTTCATCACTAATTTCCAAAACTTCTATTGTCACTGACATTATTGAAAGTCTTTGCCTGTGCTTTATGTTTATTTTTACACTGCATATCTATTACGTCTCTCTGTTATTCCATTACTGCCAATTTAACTAATATCCTGACAAATATCACTGAAATCTTAAGCCGAGTATTTCAGGTCTACCATTTGTCACATATATGTCCAGGATCATCAAAAATTATATCCTAGTTCCAATTACTTATACTTATTTAAGCATTTCATTTACAGTAATTAATTTTATGTCACAGAATGTGTATAACTTGGTAGTTTATTACTATCCCGTGATGCCCCCTAACAGAAATTCTGTAAACATCTGTGAACAAAATGTCATACACTAATGAGAAGCATGCTTTGTGTTAAAAATGTTTACCAAACTGGTGAGATGCAGCACAAGTTTCAAGTAAGGTTTGGCAGCAGAGAATATCCAAGAAGATAAGCATTTAACAGATAGGTTAACAAGCATGACAGCACTGGCATAGTGATAGACAATAAGAATGGAGTTGTTGCCAGAAGAAAGTCTGTGAGAATTCTAGAAAATATTGCACATGCAGAGGAAATTGTTAGTTCTGGAAAATTTATGAAACAGCACTTTCAATTGCATAAATTTTAACAATTATTCGGCTATATGTAAAAATGTTTCCTTACAAAATTTAGATATAACAATCCCTGACTAATGCTGAAAAAATAAGGTCATCTGGAATCAAAATCCTGGATGGTTTGGAACTGGATGATCCTGACCATTGTATCCACCAGAATATTATTTAAGAACAATGTGTACAGGTATAATACACATACAGTTGAACAATTGAAGGAAAAATCAAAAGTCCTTTGGAGAGCATCTCTGAAGAAACACTGGCAGCAGTTAAGGAAAATTTCAGTAGACATGGAAATGGTAAAATCTCCCGTACTTCATGAGTGTTATATCAGAAACAATAAATATAGATGATTCAAACAAGAGCATCTTTTTTTGATGATCCAGTACTTTATTTAGTGTTATAAATATTCACATTGTATGTTTTGTTCCATTGCACGAACAGCATGTTGTTAAATTATTTTTTATGTACTGATTAAATATGGAAAGATTTTACACAATAAATGCAAAACTTTTCATATACTTATATTTTTCTACTGCCTGAGAATGAAAACTAAATCTTTAAAGGAGACTAGGCAAAATATTTCTGATTTTTAAAACCTTTCTGCCTTTCAATTTTTCCAGCTTCCACTATTTAATTAGTCCGATTGTGAGTTCACAAAAGCAGATAAAACATACTGAGGAGCAGTGTGTGCTACGATAACCATTAATTGTTGATTTTTGTATTTGTCTTTTAATACGTCATTAACACGTTGGTGAACATCATGGAGATTTCTGTGTTTTGGTATTTATCTTGTTTAACTTTTTTTTCGAGGGAAATTTAACTGTTAATGTTTTTTTCTAAACTATAAGTAATAAGCATGTTTATTTATTTTGTACTGTATTTTCTGAATAATGCTATGAAATCTCGTCATTAGTTATCCTAGAGAGTCCTCAAGTGATGATGCATCAGAGGAAAAAGAAAAGCAGACTCAACAAGCCCTTAGAAAGGATCACATGTGAAGGATATCAGATGGTCTGAGAAAGCATAACCTGGAGAAGATAGTGGGCAAAGGAAAAAAGAAATATCCTACAAGCGTCGCATTTCCAATTCTTCCGTTAAAATCGTTTGAACCATGTAAAAGTTCAAATTTAATTCACTAGCCATCTCCCTGATTGTCAATCGACGATCGCTGCACATGAGATTTTGAACCTGGATGACGTTGTCATTGGTTATGGAGGTCGATGGATGACCAGAATGAGGATCGTCTTCGACCAATTCTTGGCCATCTTTAAATTTGGCATACCACTTAAAAATCGCTCTCTTGCCAAGAGAATTGTCCCCGAAAGCCAATTTCAGCAGTTCAACGGTCTCCATAGCCGATTTGCCTGTTTTGAGGCAAAATTTGATGCAAACTCTTTTTTCCAATTTTTCATCCACGAGTTAAAATCCAGTGAAGCGACCAAACACGTGCTCACTCAATCGGTTACTACTCGGCACTGAAACGACGGAGGGAGAAGCGATAAACGGCGTTGTGTTCAGGACAAAACAAACATTTCATCCCCTCACCACCACCAAACTAACTTCACGCAGTAACCAGCGGTGGCGCTACTGTACGAACTTTTCAATCACACCTCGTACATGTTTGAACACAATAACAATGAAATTGCAAATAAACTAACTTACATAACATTTTATTTCTTTAACCAGTCAAAAGGTTCGATACATGTTCCAACATGTGCATCAAGTTCAGCTAAGATTTTATCAATTATTGTAAATACTTTCCATTTTGCTTTATTATCCATATTTAAGGCCAAAAATTAATTAATGGATTGCCACATTTATAAACAAAGCCAAGCGACATGTAGATGTCATTGACTTCCTACTAACAATAAGATGACCGATACATAAATGGATTACCATGTTAACCGTATTTTTCCCGAAATGCCAGGGAAAAAAAGGGGATGCGCATCTTACACGAGGATTTCTGAACAGGTTATATAAATTGTATCGATAGTAAATACTCTGCAATATGCTTGCATCAATGTTTATATTTGTAAAAGATGTCGAATTCTACAAAGCATACGCGTACTTATGCGACCAAGCAAATGTGTAAGTTACGCCCATGCTGCAGGCAAAAACTCGCAAAAGTAGGCAGAAAGAATACGCCGACTAACTGATAACTATAGTTCAACGACTACTGAAGGTTTGTCGGCTTGAGAATAGGTAGGTTCAAGTTTCATCCTTTTCCCTCATCCACTTCAAAGAATTCGGAGTGGTGAAATTTTGTTGCGAATGAAAGATTTCATCATCTGACAGGAAGATGGAAATCCCCATCTCAAGTGTTTGGACTTGTTTGTTCCTAATCTTCCAATATTTACTCACGAGATGATATGTGAAAAAACTCCCCATCCCCATAGGGAAGTTCCCGTTCATAGATGAACAGGCAGTACGTGAAGCTCCACATTGGTGCGTAATATTACATAAAAAACAGAGAAGTGGGAACAAAGTTCCGTAATATTACAACAAAAACAGTTAAGTGGTTAACAAAAGAGGACTATCAAGGAGGAGATATCTGCTAGTATCGTCATAAAGAGACCATCCAATAAATTGCCTCACATAGAAGGGAGAAGATGCTTAACTTGAGCGGAACTTGTTTCAGGGTGTGGGTATCGGTAGCTTAAAAAAAACTTATTCTGGATCAAATTAATTTTTTCCCTCCGAACAGGCCCAAAAATAGGAGTGTGCTGGGTACATGAGTACGCTGGTTACATGAGTAAATATGGTATATACAACGCCTAGTGTCGTGTTGATTTAAACTTCCTACAAAAACAAATGGCTGCAACTACGCAAGCGTAATGGTGAGCATGAAGTGTGCTCTTTTCTTTGATTGGCCGATAAATGGAATGCCACGCGGGGTTGCAAACATTTCTTATGTAAACATATGCCTATTTAAACATGAGTTTAACAAAGTTATGACTAAAACTATTGAATAAAGGTAATTTTAACCTTGAATACAAGCAGAACACCGTGTTTCTTTGCATTTTCCAAAATAGAAAATTGAAAACGTAAAATCGGGCATTTCTGCCGTCAGGACAAAAAAGAAGATGCAGATCTGGGGGAAATGTAAATTCAAGGAAACGTAAAATCGGATAAAATTTTACATTCTTCTTATGAGAATTTGGCCGGGACCAGACAAAAAGCTCGCAAAATTGGAGAGTGCAGAATCGAGGTTTCACTGTATTCATTTTTTGAGAAATGTGAACTATGTAGTATTATTGCAGACATAATCTCAAGTAACTGTACAAAATTTGATCAAAATTCTTGGAGCCGTTCTTGAGAAAATCAAATTGTTGTTAAAGTTGCCTAAAATAAACTGCCCTTAATTACTGTGCAATGCCAACCAACTTTTCAGAGTTTCTATTCTGTACGATGAAATACCTAAGTATTAGATTTCAATCATTTTTGCTCTACTACTTAGGCCAGCGGTTGTCAACTGGGTTGACATGACATCCCAGGTTATTGAGGGATGATGCGAATATTTCATAAATTCATAGTGTATCATATTCTGGTTTATAAGCATAAATAAAACCAGGAGAATAAACACATGTGCTCTTATAAATGCCAGAATTTCATCTTTATGTGGTAGGGAAAGCACAATTTATCTTTAAAGGTGACTTAAAGGTAATGGAATTATAAACAGGATGACACATAACTGAATGAACTGAACATAGGGTGACAGAGACAAACAATGTTGAGAACCACTAGTTTATACTCTAGAGCCACGAACAGACAGACAGCATGGCAAAAATGTAAATTTCCATCAAAATCTCAAAATCAAATTTTTTCATAATTACAATATACACTTCATCTTTATATTACGTATACGAGAAAGTAAAAACAACAAACAGCCTTTGATAAAGCTCTGTCATTAACATCTGAATTAGCCTACATTTACACAGAGAATCAAACTTCATTTTTTAAACGGAGAAAGAAACATTTCATAAAGGTAGTTTGCTGCAGCAATATAATTTTTGCATAAACCAGACATATTTTAGCCATAATGCAACTGTTTTTAGCTGTAATTCAACAACAAACATCTCACTATTCTAAGCAACAGTTATGCAATCGTAAAAGATAAATAAAGACAAAAGGCTAATGGGATATATGTATATGGAAACTATTTGCTAGAAAGTTAAATATTACATAAATAATCAGATCGATAACTATGTGCTTATTAAAGTAACTCAGAAAAAATATTTCAATCAATTTGTGAAATCACATAATAAATTTATTTTACTAGCTCACATCCTAAAAGTATACGACAATAGGCAATTGAATATTCAAAAGCTAATACTAAGCTGATACAATGCAACATCACTGTAATCTAAAAAAAAACTGAGATATAACAAAATAAGAGCATTAAAATCATTTTTCTGTAATAAAATATGACCACCTCTTTTAATCAACTTTATCACTTGGCTAAAATTTGAAATTTTGTTCTGAAAATTATCTGGAAACAACATCTAACATAGAATTATTACCGTATCATCATATTAGGTAGTCTGTCCATTGACAGGTCCGTGATTATTCATGGTTAAACTTGGTTCTCCATATACTCCTATTTTCCGCAGTCCTCTTCATGTCTTGATAGCTCTCTGACCCTTTCAAGTCATCTACCAGTTGAAACCTTTTCCTACCTCTTTCTCTTTTTCCATCCAGTTTTCCTTCTAGCACTTCTTTAATCATGCACTCTCTCCTCAGGTAATGCCCATTCCAGTTCGCCTTCCTCTTTCTGATAGTCTGTATAATCGTTCGCTTCTCTCCTATTCTTCGTAGTACTTCCTCATTTTTCACTCTATCTGTCCATTTTATCTTCAGCATTCTTCTCCATGTCCACATTTCGAAGCTTTCCAAGTATTTAATATCATTTTTCCTTAGCGACCATGTTTCTGTCCCATACAAAGCTACACTCCATACATAGAATTTTATCAACTTCTAGAGGATATCCTCCTCTATATTCCCCGTTACTAGGAGTTTTTTTCTTCTGAAAGCGGCTTTTGCTTTCGTTATTCGAGTCCTGATTTCATCGGTACATTTTGCTTCTCTCGTTATGATGCTTCCAACGTATTTACAGTGTGAAACTTGTTCTAATGGCTTTCCTCCAATACTTATGTTCCAATTTTCCTCTTCTTTACTTGATATTTGCACGACCTTGGATTTTTCTGTATTTATTTCCATACTGTATTTTCTACCTGTTATCACTAGTCTATTTATCATTTTCTGGAGTTCCTTTTCCTTTCTTGCTAGAAGTACTTGATCATCCGCGTATTTCACTGTTCTTATAATCCTTCCTCCGATTTTGAAATCTCCCGTGCCTTCTAACGCTTCCTGCATTAGCCTCTCTCCATATATATATAATAGAATCGGCGATAGACAGCAGCCCTGTCTTACTCCTCTACCGATATGTACTCCGTGGGTTTCTGCATTCTCCAATCTGACCTTTACAACTTGATTCACATATAGATTCCTGATCAGTCTCATGTCTTTCCAGTCTACACCTATATCCTTTAATATCCTCATCAGCAGTATCCAATTTACTCTATCAAAGGCCTTCTGCCAGTCGACAAAACATACGCAGCAATCTTGGCTGTACTCCATTGCCCTTTCTTATATGATTCTCACTACACCGATAGCATCTCTGGTTCCTCGTCCTTTTCTGAAGCCGAATTGATCTTCCCCTACCATTTCTTCAGCCTTTTTCTCTAGTCTTATATTAATAATCCTCGTGATGATCTTTGAAGTGTGTGGAAGTAGGCTTATCGTTCTGTAGTCTTTACACTGCATTGCCTTTGGCTTCTTCTTTAGAGGGATCATTGTTACATCTAAGAAATCCTGAGGCCACTCTCCCGAGTCGTAAATCTTGTTAATTAGTTTCGTAATCACTTTTAGTCCTTCCGATCCCATGACTTTAAGTACCTCTGCCGGTATTCCATCGCTGCCTGTAGCTTTTCCTTTCTTTAGTTCCAGTATCACCTTTTCTACTTCGCTTTTCATAATACTTGGTCCCAAGTTGTCTTCTTCAATGCAATTCTCTTCTTCCAGTTCCATTTGTACCGATCCTGCCTGCTTTTTGTATAGTTCCTTAATGTACTATTCCCATACCTGTGCTACATCCTTTGGTTTTGCGACTGTTTTTCCATCTGTATTCATAATTCATTTACCACGAATTCCATTAGGCTTCTTATCTTCTAACTCCAGTGCCCTAGCGTACATCATTTCGTACCGTCCTAACTTCTCCATCTGTTGTATTTCCTCACATTTTTCTTTTATCCAATTTTCCCTAGCTTTATCTGTTACCCTTATCAACTCATTGTTTATGCGTCTATAGTCAGCTCTCTATCTTCTTCACTGTTAGCGTTTTTCCATTTTCTTCTCTCATCCATTTTCTCCAGCATTTCCTTAGTGATCCATGGTTTTCTGATTTTATTCTCTTGTCTTCCAATCTCTTTAATTGTGATATCTTTGATACTGGTTTTACTTTTCTCCCATTCTGTATCCACGGTCTTCGGTTTGTTTTCCAAATTTCTAAGGCGATCTTCCAACTTCGTGCTGAATGCATCTTTCTTTTCTTTCAGTTTTTCTAGGTCCCAAGTCTGTCTATCTCTTCTCGTTTTCCTTATTTGTTTCAGCTTTATAGTTACATCGACTATTAGAAGGATGTGATCTGAATCAATGTCTGCTCCTGGTAATGTCTTAGCATTTTTTATGCCGTATATTACAGCATAAAAGTCAAACTTAAAGTGATAAAAAACTGAATAACTAGAGACAACTTGCACACCAAGTATAAAATATAAATCTTGAATTTGATGATGATTGATGTAGAAGAGTAGTTGAATATGACTAATCCTCCAGCACAGGTGAATGGCATATTGAATCAGCTTTTTCAGCGTTTACAATTTATTTAGCAGCAATTTCTTTTTTTTAAGATATAAAATAATGAATGTACCATATTTACTCGTGTAGCCTGTACTCTCATGTTCCACACACACCCCTATTTTTGGGCCAGTTCAGAGGGAAAAAATAAATTCGTGCTGGAATAAGTTGACATCTAGGATTTTTAAAATGGTTGGCCTTTTCACTGATTCCCCCTCCCTGAAACAAGGTCTGCCGAAGTTAAACATTTTCTCCCTCCTACCTGAATGACACAATTTATTGGGTGATCTCTTTCTGCAGTGTTTCTCAAAGTGTGGGGCGCAAAGGTATCTTAGGGGGGAGAAAGGGGGGGAGGGCGGAAAAATAAAACAAATTGCTTGTGTATTAACTATAATTACTTGTTACTTTCTCCATACGTAGTATTGGGAAAGTATTGTGATCACAAAAAAAATTGACTTCAAGATTTCAACGGAAATACATGTTCTGAGGTCCCTAGAACACGTTCAGACTATTTTTGGAATGATGTGTGTGTGTGTGCACGTGATTGTGGGCGCTCTAACTCAAAAAGTACTTGTCAAATTAATACCAAATTTCATATGCATGAGCATGAGCACAAAGAACTGATTAGTTTTTGGACAATACCGGTTAACCGGAAGTCGAGGATTATTCGAAACCGATTCGGTTTTTGCGATATTTCTCCAATAATATGTCATTATTGTATACATTGACCAGTACAAAAAATGTAGAAAATATAATTTCCTACATCTTTTATTTGAAACAATTTTCCACAGCAGTTATCCTTTAGGAATTATTTATAAATAATCGGTTTTTTCGGTTTCTGTCAAATATCTCCTTAAATCTCCTTAAAAACGTCGTTATTGGTAATCTTTGTGAGGACCAAAGTTGTAGAGAATAATATTTCTTCCAACTTTTGTTTGAAACAAATTTTCATAGAACAATCCATTTCGGATATATTTAACTTATTCGTAATTTCTTGTATACAGCGCCACCACCATGTAGGGGTGAATTCTGTAAACATATTCAAAATATAATTTACGGTAATAAGGACGACTGTATTCTTTTATGATACAAAATAATAATTGTGCCTTATAATGCTATTCATAATAATTTAAATATTTATACCCCAAATATGGAGAAAGTCATGTGTTGGCCACATCAGATTTTTTCCTTTAAAGCTCATTGCCTACAGTCAGGCTGATACATGTAGATATGCATTTGTATGACTGCACATTAATTACCTATGTATATTTATTTTACAACTTGCATATGTGTGTGTATATCCCTCTATATTATAAAATTGTAACGGTCATCACGATGCGTAATGCTCTAATTTTGTGAATAATTCAATTAGAAATAAACTTAAAGCCTGAAATTTCTCAGGATTTGTGATGATGAATCTTTACGTTTTGACTAAAAAAATTTGAAAAAGGTCACAGGCTCGACTCCAGAGGATAAATGACAATTCCCATAAGATAACGTAAAAAATCACCTTTTTGGTTTGAAGTCTTTCATTCTTTTACTCATTAAAATATCTTACAATTAAGTTACCGACATAAAATTTGTGCTAAAACATGCCAAAATGAATGAGGATTCTTATTCTTACCGTTGAATACTCAATCGAATTCGCTCATATTTTGAATTTATACTCGAATTTCGGTAAATTTTTTATCAATTCAGTAATAAGATTCCATGGTTACCGGTATTGTTGTCCTTGGTAATTTCCGTGCATATCCACTCAAATAAAGGCTTAAAGATCAAAATTAAGATTATAACTTGCTCAAATTGACCGAATATATTAATTTAACGCAAATAAATCAAAAGCAGTATTCATGTTATTTATATTTTTTATCTATTTTACTAAAATCCTATTTCTGGTTGTCTCTCTCTCTCTCTCTCTTTAACGCTCTATACCTCAGCCATTTTTAATCTCCAGGAACTTCAGCTCTCTAAGTTTAATTTTTTATTTTACACATGTATTATTGTAATATCACTGTTTTGGAGGGGGGTTGTCAGTTTTTGGCAGATTCGAACAATAATAAACTTAAAACTCATTTAAAAAGTAGAGCTTTAATATTACAAAAATGTTACGTCATCCCAATTGCCAAAATGCCCATTGTTATCTTGAAGATGCACCAATGGCAATATAATCCATCCATTTGAATCCCTCCCCAAGCTGCTGACTACACTGCACATTCATATGTCGAAAGATTGACCAATATTGTGCAATATTGAAATAACAATAATCGACCTTCAATTTTCTGATGTACTCCTCACAGACTGGCAATCTTAAGTTCACATTTGCTGCACTGGAAGTCTTCTATTTAAATTTCCTTGTTGAACAACTTGAGCATATAATCAGAACTTTAGACAGTGGTTGTGCTGTCCTTATTTAAGATTATCTCAGTAAAGACATTTCCATCCCATAATTGTGAAAATGGCAGCAAAGCATAAGCACTTGATATAATATACAAACTTAAAAATGGTAGTTACTCAAATAACATTCTATAATTTAATTATGTCCACCCTGTCCTAAGCTACTGTATGCATGGATGTTTCACTTTTTTACTGCATCGTTTGTTCATTAGAAGTATTGTAAACTCAAAGAATGTCTGACTCACTGATACCCAACTTTCTGCATTTCTGCTCCCTGTCATTAACATGGATAATTGGGAGCTACCTGCATTTGCCAATCAACACAATTGTGACATAAATAGATGGAAATAATGGATCATAAGATTCTTATGCGAATGGAATCAGCTAGAATATGAGAATAATTTCAACTCAGGACAAAAACACGTCATTACATGAAAACGTATGCAGTCTGAAATGGAATAATTATCCTGCTATGATAACCACCCTGCAAGAGGAAGACCTGGATTCAATTCCCAGTCATGACAGACTTTTTCTTCTGATTTAAAATTAAACACATAATTAAGATGTGTGTATTTGTGTTTTATTCAAAGATGTGATCACATGGGACCTGGATTGTGTCTGAAAAAATAACTATTGTATCAATGTGAATATTTAAAAAAAATTATGTTTTCATTGCAAATATTGTGTAGGCTAATCATTTTCAAAATAAAAAAACAACTTTTTTGAGCGAATTTAAAAAAACTGACACAGGCATGGTTAAATGCTTGTATAGTGAAAGACAAAGGTCATCTAATATGATGAACACATGTATAAACATGCATTTTCAAGCTGAAAAATTAAGGCCAACTTATATGTCAGGTCAACTTATATACTGGTTCGACTTATACACCATGATATATGGTAACTGTCAAGGGAGACTATGTGATTTGGATACATAGAATTAAGAACTTTGAGGTAGTATACTTCACTCTGATTAGTTTAAGAGTTTAATTATGTTAAAATGGAAATGTTTACATACCTACGGAGGATAGTATTGTTGACTTGACTGAATTCTAGGCACATAAACCTTCCTCCTGGTTGCAGAACTCGATATGCTTCTTGAAGGGCCTTTAAATTAAAAACATTTTTAGAGCGAGTTGGACTTGTATTGATTACATATAGTTCTCATAATTCAAAAAATGAATTTGTTCTTGAAAATAAATAATAAATGATATGTTACTTATATAACTCATGAGACAATATTATAAGCTATAATGAAGCATTAGCCCAAAAAATGCTGAAAAACATAAATGAGAATAAACTGAAGGAAAAATAAACTCAATTTACAGCATTCCTATTTGTATATAACAATAAAAAAAGAATAAATTTTAACTTCATAGCCTTGGCAAGAGCAGATTAAGGTTGTGAATTATTATTTGGAAAAAATAAATACCTCTCCACGGTAAATAGAAAAATAAAATTAATTCCAAGTTTCACAATCAATAATACTATATAGCTACAGCAAAACATCCTTTTGATAATTGTGAGCAACAATAATATTAAATAATATCTTTAGCCCCAAATAAAACAACGAAGACCAACTTTTAAAATTCTGTAAAAAACTGTTTAAAACTCAACTTTTGCTAAAAGAATGTTACTAAATGCCTTTACATTAAAACTGAAATTTTAATGCAAATTACTTATTCACTCAACATCACTATTACATATGCATAACTAATGAATCATTAATTTTGTATCACAATGTTAAAGCGTGATACTTTATAAGTTTTTCTATAAGTTTTGAAAGCATTTCAGTTCCTAATATATTTCAACAGATGCTGACAAAGAATCCTTTTCTTTATAACATTATTTTATTAGATCTCATAACATGATACACTATAATGAAATATGTGATTTAAAAATTGTTTTTAAGTATTACTTTACTGTGAGTGATACATAAAATTTAATATAATGATGATGAAAGTGAATAAAATTTGACTGATGGGAATTTTGAGCACTTCAGACATTTATTTTTAGCACATTTTTAGTTACAATCTTTCAAAAAATGAAAATGTAATGGAAAAGTTTATGATGCATTTTTATATTACACAATTATATCACCAACCAATATTAAAGTTGTAAATTTCAACCAAAGTTTGATATTGTCCTATCTCTCTCACTTTTAGGTTATGATACAGGGCCATAGTGACCACATTAGGTGTCCTGGGCAGAGGATTTTTTGGCTCCCTAAGATCTAATAAAATGATAAGTGCCTATTTTTAAAGGGGTATTTAACTAAACTGAACAATCATTTCTTTTAAGATTTATTTTTTCAGGCTTCACTTGAAACAAACATATTGATTATGTCATTGAAATCTATATTTTTCGCAGTGTCATATTCAATAGATAATATGGCTAGACCAGAGTCTCTCTTGGTTCACTGATGACCGTAGGTAATTTTTCATCAATTCAGTTTACTAAAAGAATGCTCTCCAGTTGAAATTTATGTGGCGAATATCAAGAAAATTCTCAGCAAAATTTCTACATTGCGAAATGAACTTAAAAGTTCATATTCATGAAGAAATTCAAATATTTCCTTCTGCGTAATTTTTACACTTTTTATCGAAGGCATGTGATGTTTCAAACTGCGAACTTCTTCGATTAACTCACATTCATCCACATTGTTTTTATACATACTAGCAGCATTTTTACAGGAATTTATCATTTCATCTTCAATCATATTATATACAGCACAACTTAAAAATTTTAAATCATTATCAATTTTGTTGCCTTTGAAAACAATTTATTGTCTCATGTACTGCATTATAGATAGTATTTTCTATTGTTTCAAGTATTGAGGGTGCTTCTTTTTCTTCCTCTTATTTTCGAGAGCACAGCAGGTATTCCTTTTTCATTACAAAATTCCTTTGCCTCTTCCATATACTTTTCCAGTCATGACTCTGAACTTTTTATATCTGGTATCAAATTTTAGATCATATCAATCATGTCTATCCACAGTTACACCGGCACCCTGAAGAGATTTAGTGAGGCGGTTGATCTTCTGGCAGCAATCATCCCAAAATGAGAAGAAAAATATAAATTGCATGTTGATCTGTTTTAGCAAACCTTCAGCATCAGTGCATTAATGTTCATTCTTTAATTTTATCAACACCCTATAAACTTGCTTCAATTGTAACCTCAATGAATTCACAGCTCTTGATGACCATCGTGTTGTGCTGTTTTTTCAACATCACCTTAAGGACCTCCATGTGTGCAATTTAGGGCCACACCGGCTTAAGGGTGCATACAGTGGCATATCCAGGGGGTTTTTGGGGGTCATAACCCCCCCCCTCTCGATTAAAAAATTTCCTTCATGCTAGCAAATCACTAAAGTTCGGGTTCAAACCCCCTCCCCCTTGACAAATTTCTGGATACGAGACAGCAACATATTAGGGGCAGCAATTCACAGGCTGAGGCAATAATCTCTCTTAATTTCGTGTTTTTACAAATTTACAAAAGGAGCCTAGCTTGCGATAGACCGCCTTCAAAAATAAAATACTTTTACGTGACATATCGAGACGAGAAACGTGACATATCGAGACGAGAAACTTTGCACAATGTGTTTTGCAAAATTTATTTCTTAAATTAAATACAACTTTTAATCTAAAAATCTGGGCCAGGGTGCTTTTTTAAGTCCATAAGGTGTGGCATAAACTGATTGCACCCGGGTGGCAAATATGGCTGGCACGGGCCGCAACCGATCTCGATATGGAACCAGTGGAATAAAGGAACAGTTTCTCTACATTTGCAAAAAATTCCCTAATTGGCAGTTTTTTCGGTAGAATGATAAAAATTTAAAGTAAGTGAATTCTCTGTACATGGTATGAAACATGCAAGAGGGTTATGTGTTAAAATTATTCCTAGGAACCGTTTAATTTGCCATTCATATTAGGAGCATTTTCATATGATTGAGCTCTTATATTTTGTAAATCTAGTCCATCCTGTTCCAATTTTTGGATTATTTCTGACACGATTTTATCTTCCTTTTTTGATTTGACAACAATAAAATCAATAAAGGTCTCCTCAATAATTACTTTTTTATCAACTAACGCAATGCAATAAGGTGCACACATTTTTGGGGAGGAGGGTAAGTAAAAGAAATTACATTCAGAGCATACTTAACCTTATACAAGAGGTAAAGAGGTTTGTTATTATTGACAGTGGCTTGTTAGTAAATAGTGAAAACATTAGATGGCCTGACATGCTTTCTTATCAGTTTCTGTAATATACAGGCATTTGAATTTACCTTGGTAATATTTTTAGGTTGTAAATATTAGTACCTGAATGGGTTAAAACGTTTATTAAGATAGGGGGAATTGGAAAGAAATAATATTATTTGAATGTTTATCTCATGAAATTTCTGCACTTTTAAGATATGCCAGTAAACATATACAGTAAAGCATCGATTATCTGGGTGTGGATTAACCGTGCAGCAGATTACCCGTGCTTAAAAGATTTCATTTTATATTTCGAACAAATCCGATATGTATACACCGTAATAATTCGAAGAGAATGAACCTGGTTATCAAATCATGAATGAAGAAGAGTTATCGGAAAGTGTAACTGAAAACCAAGACGATACTGACTTTATGTATATTGTAAACATCTGATGGTACATCAAAGAAATTAAGGAAAAGGGCGGCAGCAAAGAAAACAAAAAAAGTTACTTTTCTATGTGATTAAATAATGAGGCTATTCGTTTAGTCTATAAATATTTTATTTTTGAATTTATGCATTAAATATGTCTAGATATGTACTCTTATGGTGTTGCATTGCATTATAACAGTGTTAATAACTTTTAAAAATTAATTAGCATTAGTCGTGTTGTTATTCAATTATCCTGCCACCCTAATTAACTCAGATAATGGACTCTTCACTGTATTTGCATATAAGAAATGTACGTGTTAAGAACAGAGGCTTGAGCAACATTCTGTTCTCTGTTAAAGTAATAATGCATATGAATATTTAGGTATGTTAAGAGTTATATTCTATTTCAGCAATTGAAAGATGTAAATTTTGACATAAAGTTAGAGTAAAATAATTGTGAAAACAAACATCTCTCACACAATTATCAGATAACGTTACCTTCTCGATGTGGGTCACATTCCTTATACCAAAAGCAATTGTGTATGCTGAAAATTTGTTATCCTCAAGGGGTAGACTTTCTGCATTTCCAATTAACCAGTGAATGTCGTTTTCTAGACCAAGTTTTCTTGCTCTCTGCCTTCCAACATCAAGCATAGCTCCATTCACATCACAAATCGTAACATTTTTTGTGTCCATATCTAAAGTAGTATTAGGATCCACTTCTGGAGATTTCCAATTTTCAATTAATTTGAGGTAATTCAAGAACCTGAATGAAATATCACCTATAAGAGAATCGAAGCCGTAAACTTACTGCTATAACACTGGAAAAAGTAATATTACAGATATCAGATAAACAACCATTCAACGTAACGCATCACCTGTTCCTCCAGCAACATCAATAAGTTTTGTGTCAGGAGTTGGTGCTAATCTTTGTATAAAAATATCCTTCCATATTCTATGTATTCCAAAACTCATTGCGTCGTTCATTCTATCATATGACGCGGCCACAGTTTCAAATACTTCATGCACTAAAGAGTTTATTTTAATTAAGTACGCTATAAAGTAAATATCACAGTATTAAAAAACTCATATTTGTAAAAAATTAAACCTTTCTGGTCCTTTTCTTCTTCTGTCACAGTTTGGAACCCAAAATGCGTTTCCTTCTCATCTTTCCCTACATTTTGTCTACTGCAGTTCCTGGAAGACAATGCAAAAAGGCTCTTGACAGCCTTTCCATTGCGCCAAAACTGCATTAATACACAAGGTACAGAAGTTATTCTACTTTTTACGATCATTTTAACTTAAATGTGAGTGTTTTAGGGTGATATGACCCGGTTTGAAAATAATAAATAATCACTACGGCAGTAACATTACCTGGTGTAAGAATTTTGAACTAATATTCCCGAATTACGTTACTCATAATGAAAGTGGAGGGATATTTAAAAGTTCAATTGTAACGTTATGTTGATCGCATTAAATCACAAAAATACTAATCTTATTCATGTAATATCGGCCTATAACTGTTATGAGTCCTCTGATAATCAAAATATTTGTGTCTTTAAATAATGAAACACCAAAAACCATCAAGATAAACAGTCTGTTGTAGCAAAATATTTGTCAAATATAATAAACAGGATTCGCGATTTTTTTAACATCAAAAAATGATTATATTAATACAAATTTGAAAATTCATTTAACATCACTCAAAGAAAATGAATAACTGATTATCGATCATTTTCGTGCCCCAACTAAATTTCTTTTCACTAAACAGCATCCCTGCAAAGTTTACATAAGATATACCATTGAGAGATATTTTCGTATTTGTTTCGCAACAGTGCTATATTTTACTTCATTGTATATTTAATTAATAAAAAATGTGGAACAGGTTTACTATCGTAGTCCCCAAACTTATTGGAAAGAATAGTAGTGATGTATTTACTTTTTATGATTTTATTTTGTGTATATATTTTTTGTCGACGTATTTCAAACTACATCCTCGTCTACCTCATTTAATTTCATGTAAGAAACATACGTAGTCAATTACCGTATTGAACATATGAATCAATCGAAGATTACTGGAATTAGTATGCTAAATATCCTCTTACCAACCGAGAAGTTACCGGACTTACCCTCCATTCTTCTATTTGATGATCAAGTCCTAAATCTACCCATCTAAATGTGTACTCATTCAAGGTTTTTCAAAATAGAGAAAAGCAGGACTTTTGCCTTTATTTGCAAGTTGAAAATCCTCGACACGTCTCATACAAATATTTGTATATAACACCCGCGGTAGCAACTAGGGAATAATTTTTCTCGATGCATGATTTATATCTAAAAGACTGTAAAATTATAAGAAAGGATTGCCTTAGAAATCGTTTTTGGCCGACAAAGGAGTGACGAATGAAAAATAATATTTAATACTGCCGTGTATTAATTCAAAATAGTGTGTTGGTCATTAATATAATTTACCCCTTAACGTGATCTTTTTTCGTGCAAGACGTCAAATTGTAAAATGAGTGAATTTCTATTGTGAAAACTATACTCTAATTCAATTGTTCCTGTGTCCTCAAACATATAGCTTGAGGGCTGCTTGAAATAGTACGTCCCTCCAATTACTTAGACATTGGTGTATGAAGAAGTATGAAGAAGAGACATCGTAGACGAGACAATCTCGGAGTAAAAAATAAATATGGAGCAATGCAAAATTTTTAATTCTAAGGAATGTAGCTGTTATTTTTAATTAAAACATATATGCCATTTTGATTTTTGCGCTCTTAAGTTTTTTAAAAAATGCTAAAGCTCATTATTATGACATACGACCTGCAACTTAGTTCAAAATTATTTTTCCCCCAGATAGTGCGAGTATGAGAAACTTGTATTAGCTTTCGCCCTACAGAATTTAGTTTTGAAAATTACGCCTCAATTACGCATTTTTAATACTATGAGAATAACTACAACAGAATTTTTTAAAACCAGTTCAGAGATCATTATACGCTTTATAATACATACCTTCCTTCCTATCTACCCGTTCGATAGATGATATGATAGTTAGAATCCATTATTAAATTAACATGCATGATATGTCACCTGATATAACACTCGAACTAAAGAAATTCCCTATGGGAAAACATGACCATTTCCAAGACATAAATTACGATGATGGAAGTGAAGAATTAAAACAGAGGGTGAAAGATAAGAATAAAAGAGATGAAAAAAGGGACGCTATCAATACGAGAGCAAAGAAATCCTTCAATAACTCCGATTGACTTCCCTTGCTAGGGACACTCCACCTCGATTACCTTTCTCCGCTCTGTTGTTTACCCTTTTGATTTAATTGACTTTTTCGATTTATCAACATCCAATGATGTATCGATATATACATATATCTTTAGTTCGACAGCGTAGATCAGAAAAAGACTTCACGAAGGAAGAAAAATACAGAGAAATGATGACGCCTCTAATTCTTTCGACGATTCCTCGAACGCAGTATTTTATAGATAGTCTTCTTTGCAGTCTCAACATGTTTGCATTTACGAACCATTCAAAATCATGGACCACCCACCATATTTCATCGAGGAAAGTCTAAATCTATAAAAGAAAAACTACCACGTGTACATTAGCAATAGTCCATTGCGTTGGACCTAGATATAAATATACAATACCACAGCACTGCTTGACAAATTTGTACGCCGCTGAAGACCATTGATTTGTAAACGAAATACACTTCTAATTTCCCGAACCTTTCTGTGGCTATTGATTGTCAAAAAGATCCCAGCCTTAACATGATCTTCTTATTTGCTTTCCAAAATGTATCACCTTATAGAGTTGCCGCTAACATCATGATTTAAACAACTCTATTCACAACTCTATTCCGCTTCCGAATTTCAAACCACGCAAAAGAAATTAGCAAAAATGGGGGAAATTGCGTGTTGTCTATATGACGATAAGTTGATAAACATTTCTTTGATCTGACTCGATCTATTGCGTCCTTTAATACGCGTAACAACGATCTATTTTTCTCGATTTAGACTCTCTCGGTGATGAAAAAAGGTTTTTCCTTTTCTTTGCTCGTGTTTAACCAATGTGCAGCATGAAATGGAGGACAAATGGATTTTTGTGCAACATAAAGTTTTATTTACAATTCGCAAATGTTCTGCAAATTTCGTTTTAAGACGGTAAAATTTTATTTTGATTCATTTATTTAATAGTTCATGATAACTTTCTTAAATAATTCCTTCTTTAATTCCTTGTTTCGTTGAGATGATGTCGCCCAGTGCATTCGTCAGGAATTTGTCTTGTAGTTTAATTTCTGGAGTTTATGTTCTTGCACTAACTATATTATGGTAGAGATTGTCCTCTACTCAATTATTCGACGCGACAATTATTATTCCATCTAAAAAAAACAAACTTCCGATTTCGAGGTTTTCTTAGATTCTATTATATTTCAAAATAATTAGAGACATGTTAAAAACCAACACGGTTTCAAGTTCAAATCATTGAGATTGCCAATATATTTACCAAAGGGTCCATTACAGAAATTACACCCACCAAGTTGATCGTACGTAGCAGGAAAAACGAAGAGAAACTTCCACGCTCCCACTAGAACTCGAAGTCTAGGTAAATACGCTTTAACTTCTCTGTAAATACAGCTAACCTTTCAAAATAACATCATAAGAAGATCTCACTAATTGTAAGAGGGCAACGCACAATGGAACATTTTTAGGGTTATTATTTTATTTTAAAGAGAATTAACTAGAGCAAGGACGCTGACTCATTTTGTCGCATTCTCTTGATCATCTCGGACAATAGGGTTTTAGATAGGTTGTTTGCCACAGGTCGTGACGTCGGGAAGCCCATCAAATATATTCATCTCCGCTCAATTTTGTGGAAGAAGCCAAACTGCAGTCGCTCACCTATTACAACGCATTTCCGCCGACGCCATTTTCATTGCCCTCTTTTCTAGCAGGCGGCTTCCTTTGACGGTACGATTGGAGTGGTTCCAGTATATTTTTTCATGTTATGTCACTTAGCTTCAAGTAATCATTGATTGTAGAAATATTATGGCCACTTAAAACTACGCTTTTAATTGTAAACGGGTTTCATAGAATGAATCTCCGTAAACGTCTAATATATAAATCCTTGAGATAGGCTCATTCTGACCATTACCATAGAAGGAAAGACTTTAATTTGCACGGCATTAAATCTAGCAATTCAAGGTTAAAGAAATAATTATATACAGTATTAAAAACCCATGGACCACCACGGTTTATTTTAAGCTTTTTTAAATGTGCACCTTCATAAAGGTTCTCTGCAATTATGATTTAATCTTTAATCGATAAAAATATTAATTCAATTTACGAGACAAAAAAAGTGATCTGCCTGTACCCTAGAGACTGTTTTAATTCAATGAATAAAATACCAGAAAAATTGGAGTTTTTCGGTAATTAACGTAAATATTAGAAGAAAGACAAGCGAATCTCTAATGAACAAAATACAGTGGAGCCTCGGTTATCTGTACGTCGATTACCCAAATACCAAACCCTCTTAAAAAAATCAAACTTTCGATTTTGAAGATTAGCAGCAAAAACACGTTCAGTTCAACGCTAGGTAAATTATCACTTTTAATAAAGTCGCACATAAATATCCTTTCTTATTTATTGCATATGCACAACAATGATTGTAAGTAAATCTAGTTCGTTTATTATTCGACTATATTACCGTTCGATTATTCAATCAAAACAGATAATTCTGAATAACTCCGTCTCCAGTTATTTCAGACAATCAACGATCTATCGTAACTTCTGCGATATTTTTCAGGCGTCCATTTGTCAAAAGCTTCGTAAATATGCTGGAACGCGAAAAAATATTTTACATTTCCTTCAAGGTTTTATGTTTTTGACAAATTTCGCCAGTTCTTTTCAGTAATATCAAATTAAACTTTGAGCGGATAGAAAATAACGCTGGCAATTCTTTGATCATATTGGGCTTCTTGTATCGGGCGATTTATTTTGCATACGGTTCTTGGAAATATTCTAAAAGGGAGAAAAAATAGCGTTAGCCAAAAGAGGAAAACATTTTTTGCTTCCATATCCTTCCACCGTGGAATATCATCAATATTTCCTCCCTTCGCTTGGACCCTTTACGGAAAAAATGAATACTCTCTAGCTACTTTTCCTTCACATTTTCTTACAAAAGAGATGGCAGAATTTCCAATGGCATAAACGCATCTGTTGCGTTATTTTGTGTATATGTAATATAAATAACGTAAAAATATAAATATTTACGAAATAAAGTAAATTTATTGGATGTAATTACGGCGTTGGTGGTGGGATTGTTAAAGTACCTGACTCACGGTTTCGAATCCTACTGAGGGTATGGACTTATCTGTACGTATTTGTAATCGGTGAAGCGTCCACTGTTAAACTGCTGTTTATGAAAAATAAATAAGGATAAACAAATATTTTCCTGAAAATCTATTTTCGACACGCATCGTTTTCGAACCCAAGGTGTTTCTTAATTGAAGAAAGTTCGATTCAGTAACATTATACTTTAAACTAGGAAGAGTTGGCAATTCCTGCAAACAACTTTATTTTCGACGTGGGTATTATCAACAAAATCACAGAGTTAAATATTTCGGAGGAATTTGGTTTTATTCGCATGTTTTTTATGGAGATGTAACAATATTATAACGATCAAATTTGTCGGAAATGACAAGGGGATCAAGTTTTTCCCCACGCGCTTTTATCCATAAGCCTTATAATAACTTGTCTTCCTCCGTCCATCTCTCCTCAATCCCCACGTGCCTCCACATCCTTCCCACGCATCACCTACGTGCGTGTTATCTCCCCCCCGTCCCCTTCCTCCGACCCATCTTATCCCCCGCTAGGGCGCCCGACTCACGCACCTTCGTCCACTAGCCCTGACGTCTGCACCCCTTCTCCAGGTTCCCCTTCAATCCTATCCCTATGGTTGGGAAAGTGCCCGTGGCGGGGGAGGAGAACACTCCTTATAAGAGAGTCGGCCGAAAGGAGATCAAACGCACTCTAACAGATAGAGATCATCCGTCAGCAATCTACTACGGAGTAGACTTCAGAGGAAGGCATCGACTGGTTCGTCCGCGAGATATCCTATAACGTACAAGGTAAGGATATGTCCCTTCGACATTTTTTTACTGGTTTTTACATTTATTTTACCGGCGAAATCTTGACTCGAGTGTTACAGCGGTCGTGAGTAGGGTTGCCAACTTTTAGATCTTCATGAACAGGAGACGTTGTTACGGGTTGCCTACTTTAAGATATTCATGAACCGGAGTTTGCTTGAAACCTAGATATGTACTTTGGAAGAAACCCGAGAGGAATTAAATGTAATAATAAATATATTCAATATTCTGAAAGGCACTCATGATTTTAGGGCATATGATTAAAAGTCGTTGTTTATTTTTTTAATATCGCTGATTAGCGAAATTGTAAGAGAATCGCGAATTTAAATTTTTTGTATAAAACAAAATACAATGGAAATTAAAGTGCAAGCTATCCTAATTCGAATCATTTATAAAAAACGCAAAAAAATCATAATCGAAATTGAACCTGAAATTTGTGCTACTCTCCCGGAGACCGGAGATTATGGAGATGACCAGGAGATCTCTGGCCTGAAAGCCGGAGGTTGGCAACCCTAGTCGTGAGGTGGAGGAACATGGTTTTATAGGTCCTGAAGACCGTACGTACCCTTAACTATTTGGAGAAACACTAAGTCTCCATTCAGTTGCCTAATTATGCAGTAAATTGTTTGACTCTTACATTTAGTAGGCTTTGATCGCTTTTTATGGAAAATCGAGATCTTGATTGTGCATATAATAGACTCATTAAAGAGCAACTTTAATGCAGTATTGAGGTAGACCAACTTTCTTCAGCACCAAAAGATACAATTCGTGAGTTGTTTTTTTTTTTTGTTCTCCAAGTAACTATTCCTTTCCATCAAACTGTCAAGGATATCCACTGTCTTCTTTTCTGTATAGTTCTTAGCTGCCATCAGTGATCTCCAATTCCGTAATCATTTATCTCTTTCTTCATGGAAATGATTCAATGACCCTCTTTTCCAACTATATTAAATACTCCCTAATCTGTTTCCTTCTCTAATCAACCACCAAATTCTGATAAGTAAAGCAATCATTCTTTTTCAAATTTATATGTTTGTCCATGTATGTACCATTCTACATTTTATATTTATCTCTTTTTTCCTCTTCACACACAAGTTTCTTATGTTACCGGTAGTCCATTTTCAACTTCAATTTAAGCGGTTGCAGGGAGTGCCAAAATCTCTCTCTTTCCCAATGACGCATCTGCACAATTTTTCAAGTAAATAGATGTTGAACTAGCAAAAAAGATCGGAGTCTCAATGATGTTCCTATGATTTTAATTCAATTTATTTTTTTCGCCAAATTTGGACAGAGTACCGACATCCTCTTCCACCATCTACTATGAATGCTGGAATTTCCAACTAGATCCTATTTTGGATTTTAGCTTATTAAATGTTTGGTGCTTCTTTTCCACATAGTTGCGTGTGTTATATGAAAGCGATAACGATTGTACGTGTTGTTCAACTTTGCCCATTTCTAATTGGCATTGACTCCCAAGACGAAAACAGGGGAGAAACAATGGTAAAATTTACTGGTCGCTCTGCTGTTAAACAGTAATTGTCGATGAATAGTGGATTCTAGTGGAGGTGTCAAACATATGCGACTTCAGAGTATATGTGTCAGAGAAAAGGTGAACTCAAAACTATAGTTTGAGTTTGTGAAAATGTATTGATGAATCTCCGTTAAAAGACTATGAAAAAGCCTAAATGGGTTTATAAATATTTAAAATAGACTCATATCGCAATATGGGATAATTTAAAAGAAAATCAGAGTTAAAAGTTTTATTTTCCCCGAGAACATAAAAAAATTATGCATTTTTCTGTCATTTAATTTATTCCCCAATCAGTTAAGGAGCAGCAGACGAGTTCGTATGCATGTATAAAATGTCGTCATTAAAATTTAACTGGGAGAGCTGAAATGGATTCTCATCCTGGGTGTCAAAATATCTCAAGCTGATCATGATTGCAATTTTAAGCAGGGTTAGGGGACAAATAAGCTAAACCAGGACTAATCTTCTTAATGTAGGGTTGGATTACCCAATCTAATAGTTGCATCATGAGACACATCGCTTCTACTCTGTGGTTTTATCCTTGCTTTTTGCAGATGCATCGACCTGCCTTTGTTGTAGCCCTCCTTCTGGTCTTCACCGTGATGACCCTCTTTGCAGACCGCACATCTGGTCAAGTGAATTTCAGCCCTAGCTGGGGAAAGAGGAGTAGTCAAGATGGCTGTAAAGCCTCAATGGAATCCATCATGTACCTCTACAAACTAATCCAGGTGAGGGATAACTCATCCGTAAAATTTAGCAGGGTTTAATCTTTAGATTTAGAAAATATCAATTAAGGATACCCGTATAACAAGGAATAACATTCTTCTCTCATGATATGCAGACATAGTATTCCTTGAAATAATATCATGAATATATTAACTATTCAAACTTTGTGAATGAGAAAATAATTTAGAATTACAACGCTCTTTTTGAAATTGAATCGCCAAGGTAAATTTTAGTTTTTATTGATTTAATTATACAGGAATTGCCATTATAATTGATGCTTGTCAAAAAAAATACATCGCCATAATTCACTAAATAAGTTTTTATTTCTTTCAGAGTGAAGCGCAAAAGATAGTGGATTGCGAAAAGTATTCTAATTGACCGTATCTACGTGGCATCTCTCCCTCGAGTGATCATGACTATCAGTTTCCTGTGAATGCCACAATTTCGTAATTTCAGCAGATAGAATAGAGTTTTATTGATGTCTACAGTATTCATCTGAGAGTTTCATGACCACAAGAAGGGATGGCACTGCCACCAACTCAAGAAAAAAATGTTTCCAATTTCCTTTCAAGATGCAAGACAGTGAAATCTGAGTTATTAACAGTTATTATGTACCTTTGAATGTTCACATGCAAATAAAATAAATGTGAACACCAAAATTGGCAGTTTTTCTGTTGAGCTTAAATGAAAATATGTTAGCAAGTCTCCCCTCCTCTCAGCTGACTGACATTAACTTTCCCCACATTGGCCCAGTCAGAGCTGACATGATACTTTTGGGAGTCTGCATGCAAAAAAATTGAACACATTTATTATTATTATTATTATTATTAAAGAAAAGTGCCCTCTATTTTTGAGGTCCTTATGCACAGCTTACGCTGTATAACCCATCAAGCCAGCAGTAGTGCACACACGGGATCCACCGGGTCTGGTCCCTCCCCTTGGAAAATTGTGATTTTCTAAACTGTAGAAACATACATAGTTATTTCAAATTTGAGTTCATGGGTACTGTCAGAAAAGGAAAAAGTTTTTTAACATAAATATAATTAATAATGCGACACACGACATGTAGGTATTAATAATTAATAGGATAAAAAAATGCACAATTGGAGGGTAGCAACTCTTTTGTGTTATATCAGTGGTGTAGTTGTCTAAAGTAGCACACTAAAATATAGGTAAACCAATGTAGTGCAGTTTGAGATCCTGTCTAGGAAAGGAATTTTTTCAAATATTGGAGAAGTTGAAAAGATATAATTATATATAATAATATAGAGAAATATGAATAAAAAAGGAAACAAATAACATCACTTTCATTAGTGAAAAAAGTGCAGGAAAAAGAATGTAGTGAAGGAAATTAATTTGAAAAAATTAACTTGAGTGAAATAAATGACAGTGTATCAGGACAAGACAAAGGAAATGAACCAAGTTCATCATTTGCATCAGTTTCTGGTTGTACCACATAGCCTGACACTTCCAGAAAACGTAACCCTAATGATATCGCACATTTCTTGAAATCAAAACAACAGTTATCCCAGTGCCATAACTAGGGTATGGTTAAGGTGGCATTCGCCATAGGCGCCGCTTGCAAAAGTTGCCAAACGTTCCTGAAAAAATTGCCAAAAGTTTATTTTCCCATAAATAAGTATTATCTTAATATGCAAACGTTAACTCATATGTAATAAAAACCCTATTATTCTTTATTAAAATGCAGAAAAAATTATATCCTACATAATCAAGGTGTTTCCTAAAATTTTGCCATAGGTGCCATATCACCTAGGTACATACGTCTCTTGAGTTATCCAGTCAGCAACTCCTTTCCATAATTTATGGTCTCCAGGAACTAAATATAAATTTCCTTTTAAACAAAATAAAGGTAAAAATTTAAAGTTTCATAAGCACTGGTTTGAAAAATGGCATTGGGTATGCTATTCAGAATTATTGGAAGGTGTATTTTGTAAATACTGTATTATTTTATTCCGCTTAAGTTGGAATGCACAAGACCCAAAATGCCAGTAAATTTGTTTCAGAAGCTTTTAACAAACGGAACCATGCCATAGAATACTTTGAAAAGCATTGCAAGTTGATCTATCATAAAAGAATGTTTGGAAATATTTTCCACTTTAAAGAAAATTAAAGAGAAAATTGTGCTGCATATAGATCAAATTTTAGATAAAAATAAAGCAGAGGAAATAGTAAAAAATAGAGAGAAACTCAGTTCAATAATTAAAACAGTCACATTTTGTGGGAAACTGAGAACCCCCATATGAGGGTATTTAGACTATGGGCCCTTAAATGTTAATGAAGAACTGGAAAGCAACAAAGGAAATTTTAGAGCATTGTTCAGAAGGCATATCAAAACAGGGGACAAAATTTTAGAATATCATCTGAAAAACTGCAGAAGAAATTCATACATTAGCTGGAGAACTCAAAATAAAACCATATCTGCTATAAATGACATAAATTTAAGGGATATTGCGAGTCGTATCAATAAGAGTAAATGTTTCAGTATACTGCAGACAAAACTACCGATGTTGCTAGGGTAAAACAGTTTTCTTTAGCTGCACGATTAATTAAAAATTATACTATCCAAGAGCAATTTATACCAGTTGTCAGCAGAACTGGGCAATGTCTAGTGGGTTTAGGACAGTTCTGTATGACTGATTCAGCACAACTGGTTAAGTGACAGACTATTGGGCGATGGGACTATTCCGCACCAGACAGTTCAGCATGGCACAGTTCCAATATATTTTTGAGGGAATGCCACCATGATAATATTAATAATACAACAATTACCTTAACGTGGTTGACTTGAATTCACGCATCTATAACGATTAAACAAAAATTACCATATTGAAACAAAAATAGATTTAAATTAACTTTTGTGAGAAAAAGTACACAACAAAAATTATACGATGAAAAATCACAGGATAATAAGCACAATGATTTGCACAATTAATTATATTAATGTTAATTTAATACAGTGTTTCTCAAAGTGTGGGGTGCGACCCCCAAGGGGGGCGTGAAGGTATCTTGGAGGAGGGTGGGGGGTGCAGAAAAATTGCCTTTCTTTTGGATTGGGTTAGGCCCTCAGACAGGGCTTGTGGAGGAATTCTCCAGAAATTTGTTAAAGGGCGAGGGAGTTCCCTTCCCATAAACATTTTGGCTAGAGTATAGCCAGTACTGCTGTGCTTAGCGGAATTAAAGGCAAAAGTTAAACTAGGTAGGAATTCATCCCACTTCCTATGGTCATTCTGTGACAAGATGGTTAGAGCATATTTTAAATTGCGATGTACACGTTCAGCTTGATTAGTCTGAGGATAATAGGGAGCAATGAAAATCTGCTTAATGCCATATTTAAAGCACATATCAGACAACAAAGCAGATCTAAATTGGGAGCCATTATCAGAGACTCAGAATTTGGGATATCCAAATTTAGGAAAAATTTTATTAAACAAAGTAGAAATGCAGAGGTTCAATGAAGGTAAATTTACTAAAACCATCTATTATCATCAGTGCACATGTATTTCCACTGCATCTTCTAGGTAAAGGGTCAACAAAATCTACGTACACTCTTTCCCAGGGGTAATTAGGTGGTGAAGAACACATCTCACCAGGGGGGAGAGTGTTCCTAGGCTTACATGCTTGACAGTCATGAAAATATTTAACCATTTGACCTATCACTTGCTTCATATTTCTGCACCCATGTGTCCAGCAGTTGGCAAACAATTTTTTAAAATTTAGTTGGCATCTCCGGGTGCTACTGCACCCTTCACCTTGCTGGAACCAAACTATCCCTCCCCATTGTCCTGTGATCGGGTTTGTAAATGTCACAATGGGCCGATCAGTCATGGGTTAGCAAGTTTTAAATTAACTCAAGTCAAGTGAGATATAATTCCTCTGTAGACTACATATCCTTGGTTACTTGGCAAATTAAAAACAATCAGTAAACAATTAGAGGAAGGATATAAAGGAAAAGAACCGCAGAATTTTTCAAGTAACATATTACATTAAGTTAGAGTCAGGGAGTTTGGCATAATTTTAATAAACAAAATATATGTTCCGTTCTTAACATAGAATTAATGTACCGTGAATTCATGTATCTCAATGCTAATTTTAAGGTCATTGTTCTCACTCAGACAAATTTTCTATCTGGAAATAATTACAACGATGAATTTGCCTTTTCAAATGCAAGTTATGTGAAAATCGGTCCATAAAGTACCTATAGACAAAAAGGGTCTTTTAATAATTTATTAGTACCTTATTATACCTCTAATGCCATCCAAACTACATAAAAGACAGTGTCATCTCTTTGCACGAAGCTTATCCATTGGTTCAAATTTCACCAATAAATTTCGCCGCCTTACTGTAATTTATAAAGAAGCAAAAATATAAAATGTTTTAAATTATATTATAGAAGAAAATTGAACATAAAAAATTCAATTAATCGATTTCACTAACTAATGGAGAAATCCAAATTTACACATTGTAAATTTTTGATAATAGAACGAACAGAACTAACCGCCGAGAAAGTCAAACTACGATATATTCTGTTATATGTTCTGTTATATATTGTGTTATACGTTTGGTTATATATGATGTTATATTGATTATTTATTTCAGAAATGAACCTATTTTGTATAAATTTATAAAGTAGATGACTGTCTTAGAAGATATCCTTACGATCTGTCGTCTCTGTAAAATCGAAGATAAAACGTACGATAGGAGGGAAAGAATCAAAATGATCCCTATTGAGGATTTACAAAGGTCACTTTTAATACCTTTCCATTGCAAACGAAAGTGTGTAGTAAGTAAAAGTAAATTTACCATCTACAACGCAGAAATTAAAGTAATTATAACTAAGTACATATATTTAAATTATTATTACAACTATATTTAACTTTAAATTAATATCGCTTCATTTGTGTTCAGTTACGTACTGTGTGTTTCGATGTGAAATGATGAAATTTTCCATTTCATTTCAACATCAAAAAGTCTCGCAAATTAAGTTACGGAGTATTATTAGCATAAGCTTCAATGACGAAACTACCGATAGGTCCTTCGTCATGTTAAAAGAGTATTGTTTTGCCAGTAAAAGTATTTTTTTGCTAAATGAATTATAGTCGAATAATATAATTGGAAAAAGGTGTTGCCGATATATTCATTCCCTTCATTTTGATGAGCATTAACGTCAGGGGATATACGTAATAAAATTAAACAAACTATATAACATAAGATTATCTAATTATTTCGTTGATTTCAATATTTATTTACCATTCTCTGTATTGTGTGTAAAGTGAATTTTACTCTGGCTATGAAACTAGCATTACAACGGTAGATCAAGCTCGAAGAAAAAAACCAAAACGTTCAATTGCAACCAACAAACAATGAACTAAAAGCCTGGCAGATCAAGTGGCGAGTTTAGGAAATTACTTGGAAAACGAAGAGGAAGAACAATGTATCCAGAGAATGGCAAATCAAGACTCAAGAAAAAGAGCAAGGTATATGTCACAATTTAACATCACAGAAAGTTGCAATGACTTTATCAAATATTTAGTTGAAGAATTTGAATGTAATAAATTTCAAGCACTTCACTTGGTGGTTGATTTGAATGTTAGTAACTCTCCCTTGAAATTTTAACAGGAAAGCTACTAGTGTTTCTATAACCAATTTGCTTATCAACTTCTAACTTTTACAATCCAGACATTGTATGTGTGATGTGTATTTTATCTAGGTAATAATTCTCAACTTGGTATTAGTTCATTTCATTTTCTAAAAAAAGACCTTTTACATTAGTAAAAACTAAAGTTTCATTTTTATCCTTTTATTTTTATGGTGTGTAATTTATAGTCTTATATACCCAGCTGTAATAAAAAATAAATCACAATAAATAATAATATTATGATATATATAGATCCTACACAAAAACACTTGCCATTAAACATTAAAAATTCCAATCAGCATATCTTTTGATTAGAGTTGAATTGTATAATAATAATAATAAAAGTAATAATATATTTATCAGCATAGAACATTATATGATGTGCAGCTTTGTCAATAAAATAATAGAATAGAATAAATATGCAATATACATATCCTTAAAAAAGTTTTGTCTTAAAAGAGAACAGAAATTATGTTATAGCATATGAATATTTCTGAAGGCAGAATAATTGTTAACTTATCAGAAATAAGTGAGTGCTTTTTCTTTCAAAGGCCATAAAGCTGTACTATAGCAATACAAGGTAAAGAAAGGTCAACATATAGTTGAAAGATAGATTGTATCTGCTCCAGCCAAAAAATTATTCCAAGAGAATAATAAAATGCACATTTATTTAGAGGAAACCATATTTCTTGACTATTCATGATGATGAAGCTTATTTTAATAAATTCAAGAGAAGAGCATTGTAAAAATGGATTAATTCATTCAGTTAAGCCTAGATTAAGCTATATGCTAAATATGACTCATAGTCTTAGGCTCTTACTTTTTAGGCCCTCCATTCTATTTCAAAGAAATGGCTGAGCAACAGTTGTGGCATTTGCAATTGAATAATTGCCCATATGCCCCTCATAACCTCAATCTGCTCCTGCGTTCAATGACATAATCAGGTCTCCAAAATTTTAAGAGTACTGGAAGTTTAATCATAAACTTATGCAACTATTATCTATTTATTAACATGATCAAAATCACCATGCTAAAATTAAATAGGAAACAAAAAAAATGCACTTCTAAAGCACATTTTTCATTTACAATACATTCAATGATAACACATTTACTATCAAACACTGATACTATAGCATAAAAATGTTTTGCAATTACAGTTTGTATATATGAAACAATAATCATAAGAACTTTCAAGAACCTTTTTCACGAATGGTATGCCATAAGTAGGCTAAAGCCAGGTAGTGACAAGTGCTACAATACTGAACGCAATCTATAATATACATTAATTAAAATTCTAAAATGACACATAGTTATAGGATAAATACAATAATAACTAATTTATACATAAACCAATAGAATAATAATTTATAACTTATTAAATTCAATTATTACCTATTTTTATGGAGTTTAGAGTTTTCCAGGTTCAGGATGGGCCGTCATGGCTACCGTAGCGGCTAAAGGGCTCATGAGGTCCTCATCGTACTTCACCCCATCAAACATTCCTTTACTTCCTCTAACTCCATCGTCATCTTTTTCAATTTACTAGATTCTCTATTATCAAACCAACTTTATTCTTAAATATTTTAACATTTTTTGGTTTGAAGAGCTCTTCGGGTAGGGTTGCCATCATGGTTCCCTCTAAGCTGCACAGTAGTTTTTGAAGTGCTGTGCACTAAACTTTTCAAGTGCACACACTACTGTGTTTATCTTAAGATATATCCAAATAGGGCCGCGCCAACCAGGGTGCACCTCTATGCATCAGCATCATGTAGGTGCACATAGCGATATTCATTCTGCCCATAGATGAAAGAAATTAGAGGGAACTATGGTTGCCATGCATCCAGATTTCCCCAGACGTCTGGTTTTTCTCCTGTCCGGGGACGTCTGGGCAGGATTTTAAATGCTGTCCGGGGTTCTAAACATTTATGTTAAGATAGGGGCAGGAGAGACGCTATCAAAGTTTTCTATGTACTCTGTTTTCTACTAATGAGATATCACATTTATTTTCTAACTACAAAAATTTAAAACTTCAGATATTTTTACCACACATTATAATATGTTCATTAAAAATCAGTTTGGCCCGTATTTTTGCAGTACGCCATACTGGTAATTAAAATTTTTCTATATTGATATTAGCCCACATATTATGCGATGATGCTTACGAAAATCAGGTAATTTCTATTTGTTGTAACAATTTTACTTCAGCTAAGTCATTATCGTATAAAAGGGCAAGTGTAACAAAATATAATTAATTTAAAAAATACCACCGATGCAATCATGCCTTTAAATGCCTTATCCTAAAACATTAATATTTATTAATATTTATGATGAAAATACAAGTCTGGGTTTTGTGTGGATTTTTGAGTTCTGCTGTTTGGAGAATAAGATTTAAAATGTGACAACCCTATCTTCAGGTAGCATGTTCCAATCCCTGATTCACCTATTAGGAAAAGAATATTTGGCAATATTTGTTTTTAGGCTTAATTTAATTTTAAACTTGTGTCCGTTTTTTTCAATGCTATGCACAAGCATTTTGTGTCAAAATATATTCACTCATAGTGCACAATCATTGAGCAGACATTTGTGAGCATTTTTGTGAAAAATAACAGCATATTACTTGTTGTTGTCTATCTCCCTCCAAATTTGTATGTTAAACCTTATTTATCCCATTGCAACTCATGTCAGTTGAAGAGATCTTGTCATCTGGAACTCTGTTTTCCAATGTTACTCTTTTCGGAGACTACAACTTACCTGTGGTGAATTGGATGGATATCTCACTCTCTGGCAACTATAAAGCAAAATCAGCTGCACAAAATGTTGCTGATGCTTTCTCATTATTTTAACTTTGTCAGGTAAACGGCATTTATAACTCTCAAGTTGAATTACTGGACCTGGTTTTTTCTTCGCTTGATGAGCTTCAAGTTTACTGTTCTGATGAAACCGTGATTCATCTTGAAGGCTATCACCCTTCCTTAGTATTTAATCTTGATATTAAGAATGATATGAATGTTTTAAATGTACCTGTGAGATCTATACCTTTAAGAACTGTGATTTTGTTCAACATTTACAAGAGATTGCCTGGGAGCATGAACTTAATGGACTGAGCATTGATTCTGCATTTGCTAAACTTATTGATGTTATACATTCAGCAACAACTAAGTATACATCTGTTATAAGGAGAGATAATTCCCATTTTCATAACTGGTTTTCATCTGATCTTAAAAGGGCCTTTAGTGTGAAAAAATATTCATAAGAAATTCAAGGAATCTTATTCATTGTCTGCATAGTTGCAATTTTCTGATGTATGCAAAGAATGGAAGAAATTAATTAGATCATGTTATAAAAATTATACTTAAAAAGTCCAAGATTCCATCCCCAATAATTTAAAATATTTTTGAAACTTTGTAAACTCAAGTAGGAAACAAAATAATTTACTTGAACAAATGTTTCTTGACAATCCCTTGGCAAATAATGCCAAAGATATAACAATTCTTTTGCTACATATTTTTCTAGTGTTTTTAGCCTAGTTGCAGATAATTTTCCCAGCTATTTTTTTGATAATTCTACCAATATAGCATCTTGTGTGTCTCAAGTACAGATGTGCTGACCAAACTAAATACTTTGGATGTAAATAAGGGTCTAAGACAAGGTGGAATACCTCCTTTTATCTTAAATAGTGTAGTGCAGCTCTTGTTCTTCCACTCACATTAGTATGTACTAATAATAACCTACATCTGTCCATCCATTGGCCTGTTGGTTGGTCACGCTATTGCATAGGTCGCGGATTATGGTTTGACGCGAATAACTCGAGAAAGAATCTAGATAGAAACTCTAACAGAAATGCTCAATTCACATATTTTAATGTGATGATGAATATAAATCTCTAAAAAAAGTCCTGGGTTCAATTCCAAGGAAGACAATTCCATTTCCCATAAAATAAAATGAAAAAATTAACTTCAGCGTACAGACTCATTCTTTTTTAGATAAAAATTGGAAAGAATTAACCTATGATCTTCGAATCTGAACCATTTGAAGAAAAAAATTATAAAGTTTCTCATTCTGTTCATCTTCTTCCGCATACAGTTCAAAATCGCTCATGTTAAACATATGATTCACACAGTTTGGAGAAATCTTGCCATTTTAACGGGAAGTTGCCTTGCCCACCAATTAAATTGTTAGACTTCGAAATCCTATTGTTATTTCAATCCTTATGGGTGTAAGCATGCTTTGAATGCTTTTAATATGAGAGAAAGGGTGGGAGGGAGAGAGGGAGGGAGATAGACAACTATTTAAGTTTAACTAAAGATACCCCATCATATTGATGGACTTTTATACTAGTTTCTATATAATCTATCTCTTTCTAAAGGTCATTTTCCAGATTTGAAGTATGTATTTTACCTTGGTTAATGGTTCCATTTAAAAATCCTGTTGCCACAATAAAACTTTATAATAGAATCCATGCTCACGAAAGGGGTGTAATTGAATTGTTATAAAACAATCAGTTATCACTTTTTATCATATGAAAACAAAGATGACTTAAGAAGTGCAGAATAATTTAAGCAAGAAACATCTTTCCTTAAAAATATACTGTATATTCCGGCGTATAAGTCGACCCCTGCTTTCTTGAATGAAAATACATGATTAGGAATATTTTCACCATATAAGTCGACCCCCTCTTTTTTACATAAAAATACTTCTCATGAAATCGTTTTCAGACAAAATCAAGGTCATGTACAATCCAAGTTTTAACAAAACAAATGAACATAATAATAAAAATATATATAAATACTGTTTAGAGTCCGTGTTATTCTTCTTGAGCATTCCATGTGACAGATGTTTAAATTTCAACCAATAAGAAACTGTTATTCTTGGAGAGCTTGAACCACTAAATAAAGTTTCCTATAATTCAACTGGTGTCAGCTGCTAATGATACTATCAAAATGAACTATACCTATTAATCATGATCGATTTCTATGGTGGTGAAATTCAATAAAATATTGCAAATGTATACCCCATGCACCTTTTTTCCCATGAATGATATATGAAGATTTCTGACCAAGTTTTAAAAACTGCGAGTTTCAATAGTAAATTTACTGCAACACGTGTCTACATTTATACTCGCAAAAGACAAAGAATTCTTAAGTTTACGCATATCTACATGACCAAGAAACGTTTAGGGTTTAGATGCGCAGTTTATACTGCCGTTGGTACATTTTCAACATTGAGATTACGTAATATTTTTATAATATTAAAGCTGTACCTTTTAATCGAGTTTTAAATTTATTACTGTTACTCAAAAAAAGCAGCTTGTCATTAAAAATTTACTATCAGCTTCTACCTACACTTTTTGCCAGAATAAATTGGCACCTGGTATCTGTATTTGCCGAATTCACCATGAGCTGCTGACGCTCCTTTAACCAGGGAGGGAACCATAGTTCCCTCTAATTTTTTCATCCATGGGCGGAATGAATATCGCTATGCGTGCCTTCATGACGCTAGTGCACCAGGGTTGATGCGGCCCTGTTCCGATATATTCTAAGATACAATCGTGCGTGCTTGAAAGATTTAGTGCATGGCACTTCAAAAACTGCTGCATGGCCACGCAGCTTAGAGGGAACCACGGGGAGAACACCTACAGGAATTCCCACCCTTTTTTCATTTACATGAGGATGCAGATTACATGAGTAAATACAGTATTAAAATTGATTATTATAAATCTTCTAAAATAAACGTCATAAAAAGTAAACACTGGAACAGCTGATTCAAAATAGAGATCACCTCCACCGAAAGATCAACGGTCTTCGTAAATATCGATGTTATTCATCTGTAATTTAAGGTTCACATTTTATGTTCGGCGTATAAGTCGACTCTAAGTTTTAGGAAAATTTCTTTAGGCTTCAAAGGTGACTTATACGCCAGAATATACAGTAGTTAAATCTTTTACGTAAAACAATTTTTTAAATTATATTTTTTGTCTTTTCCCTGCAATTTTATTATAACTAAATAAAAATGCTAATCCTTTGAGAAAGAATAATGAATATTGATAATTCATTTTATATACCTTAGAAAGTTATTAAAATATTATTGGTTGATAGACGAGCTGTGCACTTTTTCTACTTATTTTAAGCAAATGCTTAAAATTGACTAGCAAGTGCTTATAAGTAAAAGCAAACTTTTATTCACTCCAAAAGAAGCAAATGCTTTTAGCATTTGCTTATGCTTTTAGCAGATGCTTTTGCTATTTACTTAAAGCATTTGCTTGATTTTTATTCACTCAGCCCATTATCATGTAACTACTACTCATACTCGAAAGAATTTCATAAAAATAATTATATGTATAATAGCCCAATATATTGCATCTTACAAACAATCTTCTTCCTTCTGTTGACTTATTTTGTAATATCTCTCCAAGCTTCATACACCAGGGATTGGCAACCTATGGCCTGCGGGCCTCACGTGGCCCCTGAGAGCATTTTATGCGGCCCGCGAAGTTATCGTTATAATTTAACACAGTCAATTCCATATTTTCAGTGAAATTATTGTCTCAAAACATTTTCAGATGGAGTTGTAAAGCTAGTTAACAAATTAGAATTGATTTTAATTAATATGATACCACAAAATCTTCAGGTAACTTCTGATTTAAACGCCCATGTGGCCTGCCACAGCTCTCATATTTCCAATGCAGCCCTCTTGAGCATAACAACAACAAATGTTATAGAAAAGGTTGCTGACCCCTGTCATACATTATTGTAATGTTTTATATTTTGTATTACATTTAAGATCAACATGCTTACAGTGCTCAAAATGAGCCAGAATGCTGCTCCGTTTCGTCACATGCACCGATGATACCATTCCATCTCGTCAGACATTTAGAAATGCCGTCTCTTATAACAAGCATTCCGTTTTGTAAAAATTTCTGTTCTACTACCAATACAAGCGTTCCATTTTGTAACATTGTCCATTTCAAGCACGGGGTGCTTATGACAACCTGTAATAATGAACACAACTTTATAATCCTTAATTAATTAAACACTCATTACAGAAAATACAAGCTGCACACACATGACAAAAGTCAGCACACCATGCTGTGGCAGTGTTGCCAACTCTTTCATTATACAACACTTCCACCTTTAGTTCAATTTACAGAAAATTACAACAAAAACTCAGTCTACTAAATATCCAAATACAATCATTAATACAAAGATCTACAGTCTGGACGAAATTACTTAGGGATTGACGTTTAAGGCGGCTCGGGCACGATGTTGCCTGCATGTGCATAACAGATACCCACAAACGTGCAAAAACCACGTTTCAAATAAATAAACGTGACCATGTGAGAACCAATAGGAGACACACGAGCGGCCCCAAGTATTTTGTTTGCAGGGGACATAGCAGCAATGCAGTGTGGTTGCTCTTAGCAACACTTCCCTCCTTTCCGTCTGTGATTGGCTGTGAGGGAGGGGAGTCTTTCCCGCCAAGCCCCCACCTCTACTCTGCCCTGAAGTATCAATCCCAAAGTAATTTCATCCAGACTGTAAATACAATCATTTCCAAATAGTTACAATAGGTAGTATGCCTAAGGCACAAAGTACTGAACAAACAAATACAATTAATTTATAATTTATTAATAATCAGTGCTTTTTTTGCAAAAAAAATAGGTGCCAGTACTCCCCCCCTTCTCCACCTCTTCCTGAACCCTCTCCCCCTTCTCTATTGAATATGTGATGAACTTTTAATAACAAAGTTGATAATAAAAGTCAAAATGTTTAACATTTATAGAAGCCGTTTATTACTTTAAGTTTTAAAGAATTAAAAAAATGAAAATGTACCAAAATTAGACGTGGGTTAACATCGCTCTGAAAAAGGTGCCGGTATGCTGTACCGGCACGTACCATCACAAAAAAGCACGTTAATAATGCAACAAATCCTTAAACCTGGAAGGGGGCTTTAGCATTCTTCCTTGTCTTATGCAATAGTTGCAAACACTAATATTATTGTTGCAGGCTCGGGGGATTTCTCCAGAGTTATCTTTTCCGATTTAAAACCTTTAATATTGACACTTGTCTGCCTGAACTTGCGACCATTGCCCTTGGTGACAATGTAAGACCTAGGAGTCTCATGTGAGTTGGTCACCATTCTAGGTGACCACTTTCTCCTATGTTTAAAATACATTTTATCCTCAGCAGACAGATCTTCTCTAGCATGAGCGGTACGATTGTAACATTCTTTTGATCATTTCCCTGATTTGTACAAATCATTTTCTTGTAATTCAGGAGGAATTTTAGGTATCGACACATTTAAAGAGGAAGGGAGCCCAGGGCCGTCCCTAGGGCATGGTGAATCGGGGCGACTGCCCCGGACCCCGCGATTTCAAAGGCTCTGAGCTTCTATATTACCGCAAAGAAAGTCAAAATTTAATTTGGCCGTCTATAATAACGGGGCCCCACATACGTCAGTTTGCCCTAGGCCCCGCACCTCTGTTGGGGCGGCCCTGAGGGAGCCGTGTCTGTAAGGTTCAGCTCATCAAAAGCTGACTTGGTGAGTGCTCCCTCCCAGCTAGGAGAGTGGCTCTGTACTCAAGAAGACCTAGCTGGATATCACTAGCTTTGTTAAGAATACTTTTAGCTATGGCTACGCCTTTTTGGCCATGCTGTTAGACTTAGCATATCTGGGACTAGATGTGATAAGCTAGAATCCCCATCCGTCAGCAAAATTTTTAAATTCGAGGCTACTGAAAGAGTTGTAGTCACTCCTCACTACTAATTAATGTCGGATTCAAATTCTTGCATTGCAATTTCAAGTACAAAAGCCTTATTGTTGACTGACTGAATGTTAATGTAAAAATAAAATTAAAGGATGGATCGCCATCTAGTCATTTCGTCTTCACTTTGTGATGATAAGTTGAAATTTAAAAATTTGGCTGGAGCAGAGCAAGACCTAGGAAATTACCTGGAGCTGGAGGAAAGCTCCAAGAACTCGGCTCCAAAGCCCTGCTTAAAACTAAAATGTAGCATCATCACTGTATCTGTATAGAAAGATATTCAACTCGTAGCACATTTAAAATGATCAGGTTTGATTCTGTGTAAGCAATAAAAATTCATAACAAAAATATAGAATAAATACATGTAATTTAAGTCACAATATTTTGTTCGATTTTTTAAAAAGTTATCTTTATCCGTATATTGGCTGTAGTAAATGCAATGACAGCAATGATAATTTTGTACAGTTACTTTTATGCAAACATTGAGAATATCTATTGAAACACATTATTTTCTGCCTCATAATAATGATAAAACTTAGTAATCATAAAAAATTGTTATTCTTAGAAACATTTATGGGTGTGATTCAGGAATATAAATACAAGGAAAAGGCATTCATGCTCACCCAATAAAATTTCCATTGATATTAAATTATTTTGTTCCTGATTATAATGACTACTCAGTAATGGCCTCATAATTTAAGTCCAAGAAGAATGATTGATACATTTATAAATAACAACATGCTGTTACTGATACCCTTCAACATACTAATGCAGTTGAAACCCTTTTGAGATTCTATACGATGTTCTCAACACCAGTTAGCCATCCCTCTTTTCTTTCTATCATACACAGTTGAATTTGAATGAATTGTCCCATATCTCTATGAAAACTAAATTTCATTAATTTTAATGACCATAATGTTAAAAGTAGTTTCCCGTTAGAGCTACTGAGAAATCATTTAATGAAGTGTTCCAAAATAATGATAAGGGCGAGTTCTTGGATATAGGGGCAAGATATTACACATATTCAAACGATTATTTATAGATAACTGTATTTCAACACGTCTTATTTAATTGAATTTTAATCTTATGCGACAGTAACTGGTTGATTATATTACTGTCTTTGTGTAAATCTTATTTCTTTCAGTGTTATGTCATCAGCTATGTTCTTTGTTTAATCATACATAGTCTTATATGTAACCATGAATTACTCTAATGTTTGTACACCATGGACTAACAGAGTGAATAAACTATTATTGTTATTAAGATGTTATAATTATCCGGTAATTTTTCTTCTTAAAAAAGGATTAACAAACAAGCAAACTAACATTTGTTTTGTATCAATGTACATTAGTATCTAAGGGTATAATATAATCAAACCCTGTGAATTCCAGAGGAGGTCAAGGTACACGAGACGTACACTTTCTTAAATATATGTATTTGTCAATAACAAAAATGTTCGTAATAATCACACATGCCCGGATACCTCACGAGGGGGTGATCGAAGTTGCACTACAAGATTCAAGATGTCTCTTCCACCGATAAATCTGGCATTGTAAACAACACGTCGTACCACGGCGCCCCTATGGTGGTCAATTCCGTCAACTAACTGAACGCGGTCACTTCGTACCGAATACCTCCGAAGATGGCCGAAACGTTACGAGGGGACCAAAGAGAGAGTGCGCGGGTTCCCCGCGCAGTCGATCTCTAGTGTTCATTGTTTTGTACCTTATACAACTACTCCTACCCCAGCAACGGCGTTCAACCCCTCTTGTCGATTAGTATCCATCAGTGCTCTGGTCACATCGTCGTGGTTAGAGGTGGATCACACACCTGACGAAAGAACATATATCGCCGGGTTGAATTACAGACTCGATCCTTATTGCCAGGAGTCGTCCGAGAGCATCACACAGCGTAGGCTGCAGCCGAATCCACGCTCAGCTGTTGTCTCCACCAGGATTTCACACCCCTCCTTACGGACTGGGGTGTCCATGTGCTTCTCAGTGATATTCCTCACCTACGCCTCTCGAGAGATCGCCCGCTGCCGTCTGCTGTCTACCCATTCGTCCTCGTGGACGAGGCGGGAGAATTACGATCTCTTAACACGGTAAGAGCCGTCACTTAATTAATTTTTTTGGCCACCTCGCTTTGTTGTAGTAGGCCGGTGCGATAAAAATCCCGCCACGCAAGGGTGGAAATCTATTTTAGTAAACCAATCGAAAATAGAACCCTTCCCGTCGTGCATGTACGCCGAAAGGCGCCAAAATTTGTGGGATGGTCCTTGGCATTGCGTAGCGTGGGGACGATTTACGCCTCGTTGCGAATAGTAATCGCGAGTAAAGGCGCATTTCGAGGTCTTTTCGCGTGCATCGTACGTAAACTTCCTGCCGACAGTCGGAGGAAAGTGAATGTTTTCGACAATTCGGTACGTGTTGACGCGGGAATCGATGGGATCGGCTGAAATTACGAGAATCCTCGGTGGCGTTTTTTTTAATATGCATTTTTTACATCGCGAACCACCGCGGTGTAAGAGTCGCCGGCTGGCTTTTTTTTTTCGAATCCTCCTCTCGCATGGATTTCTAGCACGGGGACGCTCTCTCCACCAACACGGTGAAAACGGTTCGCCCCGCCGTTCTCTTTTTAAAAGGAATGCCGATCTTATTCGAAAGGGATAACAAGCCTTCCTCCCGCCCTTTCGTCGTGACCAGGTGCAACACGGACGTGGCACGAACACGGTTTTTTTTAACTCGATCGTGCAGGAGGGAGATTCCTCGTTAAAGAACGAAAAATGATGCACGCGAAACGAGATGTTTCGTACGAAACGGTAATGCGCGTGTTTTTTTGGGCCACGATTTTTCAAAGCGGTCGACGGGGGGAAGAGGAGTAACTGTATTTATTTTTTTTGGTCCGGGTGTTACTTCGCTTCTCGACGTGCATTTCGCCCCGGGAACGAGGCCTTCAAAAGTGAAAGTTATCTATATATAGATGTCGTTCACGCCCCGTGGGAATTTCTCTATTTTGCTTTCACCGCGATCGCTCGTATGGACGTTAAATCGGTAGTTCGGTTTCGCACAGCCCGACGCTGCGAAATTTTACGTAACGGTCGATTTTACGTCGAGTGGTTAGAAAAAAGAATCGGAATGTTTTTTCGACGTCCGCGGTAGTACCAAAAATCTCCCAAAAAAAAACAGAAATTCCGCACGCGCCGTTTGAATTAACGCCGGCTTGGCTCGCGTGCTCGAGATACGCCTCCTTCCTATTTTCTCTCGTGCTCGTCCGCGGAACGGCGAAGTGATCTCGTAAACACGTGAACCTATATGTATATATATTTTTCTTCTTTTTTTAAATTTACCCTAATTTCGAGGAAATAATTCGATCTCCGGTTTCGAGCGAGCTAAGTTAATCCTATCGTGGTTATTTTCCCAAGCGCGGGTTTTTTTCCCCTTCAAATCCGTCGTCAATTTCCCATCTTCCCTTAACAAACCAACTTCAAACGTCGTCGTCCGAGTAATCGAATCGAACGTGCGGATGGGAGTGATTTTTTTTTTTTTTACGATGCGGACGCATGAGGATTCTTTTGAACGATTTTCTTTTTATTCCATCTGTAAAACCGTCCTGATTAATCTCCTCCCCCGCACCCCTCCCCGAATGCGTCGTTTGGAATGTGTATCGAACGTCGTGGGCAGCGTTCCGTCTCGCCGGGATCAAATGCTAATTTAGAAGCGCTTTCGCGCGCCGCTGTGACGTCACAATTTGGCGAACCCATTTGTTGTTGAGGAAGTCCGCGGCGGGTCTTTTTATTTTTTATTTTTCTAGTTTTGGGGGGGGGGGGGTGTGATGCACTCGGTTCTTCTCTGTCGTACTTTTTTTTTTAAGCGTCGTTTTTGTCGTTCTTCGCTCAAGTTCGAGAGTGCGAAAACGAAACGTCTCAGAGGTGACAATTTCCATTTTATATCTCATCACTTTAGATATCACCGCACCTAAACAATAATAACGATAGTAACAATTTTAAAAAAAGTAAAATGGGAAGAAAAATAGAGAATCGTCGAGCTCAGTCTGAAAAAAAAATTCAATAAGAATAAGTACTCGAAAGAATAATTTATATTTTATGTCTCCAGTAGCCATGGAAAGGTTATGAAAACCACGTGCGCATTTCGGCTAAACCCGCAGCCGTCTTCAGTTGTGATTCATCGCTAATGAAATTATATTATTTTTGGAATATACCGTCGGCGAATCGCCGCTGAAGACGGCTTTAACGCATCCGAAATGCGCATACGATTTCCTCGTCACGACACCAAAGATAAAGTACTCATTTTTTTTTCAATAGCTCACTCTTTGAGTGCGCTTACTCATGTGTACAGGAAAATCCCCCACCAGGACCCTAGTATATGTCGTACACGACTTGCCGAGAGCGTTGCGTGTCTCTCGACACCCTCGGGGATCTAATAGTCACGCACACGCAGGTATTCGACACCCAAAGGAAAAATAGGAGGAATCGTTATTAAATTAATTTCCTTCGAGAGAGAGAGAGAGAGAATTCGGAATGATCTCGGGGTATCACGGTTCGGGTCGAAATTATGGTTCTGTCAGTCGATTGGACTAAACCAGAGATCCCCAAATTATGGCCCCCCGCGGGCCTTGAATCGGCTTCCACGGGTATTTCAACCCGCCCCTCGTCCCCCGATGTAAATTTCCTCGAAATATTAAAAGTAGCAGTTTTGATTTAGGCTTGGTTTTGAGCCAATGGAAGCAACGTGCTTAGTGTCTTATCTGTATTTTTGTGGTATAAAAGCTTTTCGTAACGTAGAAAAAATTCTCGAATAAAAAGGTATGTGATATTTTTACGATCATTTATGGACGATTTGCAAAGGCGTCTGTGGTTCCCGCATTCAGCTCTTTAAGGACTTATGTGCGGCTCCATAAAACAAATCCCTCACCCATACGAAGCTCCTAGAACGTCAAACGAATACGGATACAAAGGGGAAGTAATTACTCCCCTTAAGAGAGATGATTTTTCTTTATTAAGATATTATCTCAATTCACGTTTTTATATTAGCGGCATTCTAAAAATATTTTGGAAATATCTATCCAATGAATGATATACACTGTATTTATTATAATGAGACTTTATTAGTTAAGGTAAATATGTATCGGTAAATATATTTGTTTTCTCATTACACCCTAGGCTATGCACATAAATCCGCCCCTGCGTCAAACCGTGACTTCAATTACCGAAACTTCACGTTCACTCGTAAGATAATACTGAAATATACAATGAAGTTTGTTGATAAGACTTGTTTTTAATAAGAACCGTCTTATTGGCTCAGGGCCCGCTTCAGCCGGACGCAGGTGAAGCATCCGCTTGGGGGCGGCCGACCGACCTTAGGGGCGGTCAAAGGAAAAATATTTTTTCTTTAATCTTCTATTTTTATTTATGTACTGGCATTTATTTAAAATTTTCTTTATTCGATTCCCAGTTAGCATAGAATGAATTCGGAATGCATGACTTTACTAGGCGAATATCCGCTTTTTTCGGGCATCTTCGTTAATGTTCGGGATATGCCGAAGTTCAAGCATTCAAAAAGCACGAAAAGAATGTATTCCGAAGCGATGAAAAAGAATGCTTTCAAAATGCATGCTTAATAAAGAATACAGAATGGATGTAAATTAATGCACATAGAATGATGGAGTAGAAAAGTCTTTTCTTTATAAAACTTGATATTTTTTTATTTTAATGAAAATGCATACTCTTAATTACATAAATTGTTCGTTTTTAATGCAGAAGCAAGTCTTCTTATCCTTATCTTTCTGTATTTAAGTTACTTCCAGAGTTTTTCGTAGCGTACGTATGCATACTTGACTTAATTCGAAATTCGATGGGGTTCTAAAATATAAAATTAGTCAATTTGTTTTTAAAAAATATAATTTTAACTTATACTCGCCATAAAAATTTTATTTCCCGGGAAATTCCCAGTCTGCTATGCGAGAAAAATGATAAACTTGTTAAACAGTAACTAGAGAAAAGATAACTAATGGTATTGTAAGCGACGAAAAATTGTAAAAGTTCATTACATTGTATTAAAATTATGCACAATATAAAAATAAGCTGCATAATTTTCCATCTGTGCGAGATTGCACTGTCACTTTCCTCCCCTCACCCTGTGATTGGCTGCGAGGGAGGCTAGTCTGTCTCGCATAGCCTCCACCCCTCCTCTAGCCTGATGTATCAATCCCGATGTTATTTCGTGCAAAAATCAACAATGTGTTTCTTTGTATCTTTCGTTGGCATCTGATTCATGTTACCTTTAAATTAAATTCTTAGCAGCTTCCATGTCTTTCTTCGATTGCTGTAGCTTATCGTCAGTTCTCAGTCAGAATTTCGAGATCACCGGTTCAGTCATGTATTGATGGGCGCGATCTCGTCGAGGAGATTTTTTTTTTGTATCGATGATAAAATGTCCCCAATGGACTTGGCCAATTTCATGCACGCAAACGGGCTTTCTGGGATTTACCCCAACTTGTTTGTGACGTTAAGAATTTTTCAGACCATAGCAGTTTCTGTCGCGCCTGCAGAGAGGTCCTTATCGAAACTGAAACTTGTCAAAAATTATTTACAGTCAATATGTCAAACGCAAGAGTTTCTGGGCCTTGCAATTTTATCCACAGAACAGGAAATGGTGGAATCACTAACATTTGATGAAGTTGTGGAACAGTTTTCGAGTGTTAAAAGTCGCCTCCATAATTTTATTAAATAAATTTCTTGCAAAAATGATGTATGTTTTATTAATTTATGTATACATAAGGGGGCGGCCAAAATAATTATTGCTTCCGGGCGGTTAAAGGTCTGAAGCGGGGTCTGTATTGGCTCGTACTGCGGCTCCACTCGTGTCGGGTTTTGTAATGAATTGGAAGAAATCAGCTCTTCGTGTAGATGCGGTTGCCATACCCTGCCCCCAAGCGATTAAGTGATCATCTGTAACGATTGTCTCATCTTCCAGGTGTAGCCATAAAAAATGACCTGTCTCCTATTGCTACCCGTAGGAAAAGGACACTTCACGGACGACGTGTACTCCGCGCGGTTCGAATGCATATACCCTTCGGTTGTCGCGTGTACTATTACAAGGCGTCCTCCTTCCGCCCACCCAAGCCCTCCAGAGACCCGCTTTCTAAGACGGGGTTGTGAGGAACCTTCGCCCTCCACGCCCTATCCTCTTCCTCCTCCTTTACCCTCCTTTACCCTCCTTTATCCCTCCACCGACGCTTAGAAAGTACGATCGGGTGACCTTTTTTTATCTTCTTCTCTCGACGACCACCCCAACCCGAATCTCTCCCACGAACCGATTCCTTTCTCCGTAATTTCTTCGTGACATCGCCCGGGTCCCGAACCTTCGATTGCGAGCCCCTTTCTTTTTCTAAAAAGATTGCTTTTTCCCAAAGCGGTCGTGGGTGAGAAGGAAAACCGGCTTTTCGCGTCAGGAAAACTAGAAATATTTAAATAAAGTGGTTTTTTTTTAATCGGCACCACCGTTTAACGATATGTAAATTTATGATATCTGGTAATGGATTGTGGGGCGAGCCGGGCAGCCAGTCCTGGAATGGGGCAAATAACCCTCGTGTCATGTGCTAATTATGCCGCTACGGGGGCGATACTGACCGAACTTGTACCGGACATCTAAATCACGTCCACGACATATCTATAATAATATATTTATATGTATGTAGGTGGAGCTAGCGTATCTACTACCACCAGTAGAAAGGTCGCCGATTCTAATCCTGTTTTTTATATGTCTGCAATTGCCTTAGCTGCTATTTAAAAAGCTATTTGTTAAAGGCAATGAGTGTGAAGTTTAAGAGCTAACGAAAATAAAAAGATAAATAGTATAAATGTATGTACCTGAGGAAGAAGAAAGGTAAGATGAGACGTGGGTGGTGACAAGGTTTTGTAGAAAGCTCATTGGTCTTTTAACTGTGGTTGTAAAACCGTTATGTGTGTCGAAGAAGTGACGTATGATGAAAGCTTTTCGGGTGTAACCCCTCTTCATTCGAGGATGGAAAACAACTTCCTTATACAAATACACAAACCGGTAAAACCGAGATAACGTAAAAGTGGTATAATCGGAACCTTTTCAGCGACGATGGAATACCGATTGGCGATTTACTAATCAAATAAATGATGTCGAGTGACGCCTCGCATCCCCGCCTACATTTATTGTATTCTCTCGATAACAAACAAAGCCGATGTAAAATAAATTACGTTCTAGCTCAAAGAACGCATGAGCTATCGAGTATTATCCTTCCTCTAGCAATCCTCGCAATCGGTGAAACAGTTAAACGACCCTTAACTTCATCGAGAAATTATTCACGAAATATTTATTCACGCCTTCAATTTCAGAGAGTCGGGGTGTAATGCACGGATCGGCATACTAGTATTTACGAGGCCGTGTTAGCAGTTGCGGGTGCTTATGCACATCTGAAGTTAGCTGAGAGAATGCTAAGGATTCTATAAGAGAAAAACACTAGAAAGGTTTTCCAGCCATAATTTTAACAAGAAAAATATGAAGTTATACCCGTGTTACATTTCACGATTTCCTTTCATAGAGGCATCGCGGGCCGCATAAAATGTTCCCGCGGGTGTAATGTGGCCCGCTGGCCGCAGTTTGCTCACTCTTGTTATAATGTAAGTAGACATATTTAAGCGGCTATGAAACGGAAATAACCTGTTGTCTGATTTCCCTGAATTAAATGTTGTTCGTAGACTCGTTTTGTATATAATTTCGGGCTTAATTTAGATTGATTCTCTTTTGATTTCGCACCCTGCTGGCGATCATTAGATGTTCGCGGAAGCTGAAGCATAAATTTTAGCTTAGGTGTGAATAGCCTTGCTAAAAATATAGGAATGTCTGAATGGTATACCCAGCAGTGTCACTTTGGCCAATCCGGGAGAGGGAAAGTAATCGAGGTATTGTCCGAATTTCTGTGCTTAATAAATGCACGGCGTGGAGTTAAATTACTTGAAAATTAGTCAACATTTTTATTGTGTAATGAACAATCGAACTCATAATTTTTTTATAAAATTGAAATGGACGCAAAATGCTCCTCCGATACCTACAAAAGAAAGGTTAGTTCTTTATTAGAATCTACATTAGGTGGGCCACCGCTGAGGACGGTCGCTTTGAACTCGAAATGCGCACCTCGTCTTCCTAATCTTTTTCTGTAGCTATTGGTTAGATATTTTGCGTCGATTTTTTTTACCGTATTCATAACTATTTGAAACAGTCACAACCTCTTTATGTAGATGCGTAATTTTTTTCGAAATGCGTTGCGTTTTATTCGCTTTTTCGGCAAATTTCTTCTTCTTGCTGGTATTGTACGACTGTTTTATTGCAGTCATTCACGTTATATTTTTCTTTACGAAAACGTTTTTATGCGGATTTCTTTCTGGAGGAAACGTAAATTTTAGAAACACGCGACAATTCGATTTAAAATGCTGCAGCGCCGAGCGAAACGTCGCCGCATAACGACCTGGAATAAAAATATGCGCAGAGACAGAGCAAACGGATCGTTTAACTTTTTTTTTATTTGAAAAAAAGGACGTTGGGTACGTTGGCATAAAACGAAGGGATTCGACGTAAAAAGTCTTCTCGTTCGTAATAATATTGCTCATACTCTCCTGTCCATGGACAAAATTCTGTTAAGTTGAGAGTTTTACCAACTTTTATATATTTTCATAGGTAATATCGGTCAATGCCAACCCCTTCCCCGAATCAGGCGTGGCGTTCCGTCAAATCACACTTGGATGATTTTGGACTGAATATTAAATCCGTGAGCGATAAGAAAGGAGAGCGACAGCGATGTGAATATATTCCTTCCCCGTAAATCGTATTAAAATTCGAAAGAAAAATGACTTTCGGTCACGACATTTTTCTCCATCCACATCCGTTCTAATCTCGGTCTCCCGCAAAATGGAAACGACGAAATATGAAATCTCTCTCGCGAGTAAAAAAAATAAACGGAGAAAAAATAAATTCTCCTATAAATCCCCCGCGCGAAAAAAATCGACGAAAATGCCGCACGGTTCGAGGAAGCCCTTGGAATTTTCGCGACCCGAACTGAGCCGGGCGCGTAAAAGCGACTGCGAATTACGCGAATAAAAAAATAATCCGAATCCTCGCGTCCCAGATCGATGCGCGGAGAGTGATTTGCAGAGCGACGAGGGACCTGTGCACCCCGACCTCCCGTACAGCTCTCCCTTCGCTACCTCCCTCCTCTCCCTGCTCACCGTCCTAGCCTCTCCCTCCTCTCCATCCTCTCCTGTCCCTCCTCTCCTCTCCCTCCTCTCCCCCCTACTCTCAATCCCCCTTCTTCTGTCTTATACTCCTCCACCCTACTCTTCCTCCTGTCTCCTCCATCCTAAATCAAGACGCATATCTACACCACTTCCCTCCCTCTCTCCTATCCCGTTCATCTCCTCCCTGCCTCTCCACCATCCACCTCCTCTCTCCTACCCCTCTCACCCCCTCCCTACATCTCTTCCTCCATCCGCCTTCATCCACATTCTATATCCACCTCCTCTATTTACCTCATCCACCTCCTCCATCCACCTTCTCCATCCACCTTCTCCATCCAACTCCTCAATCCAACTCCTCAATCCAACTCAATCCAACTCCTCAATCCAACTCCTCAATCCAACTCAATCCAACTCCTCAATCCAACTCCTTAATCCAACTCAATCCAACTCTTCAATCCAACTCCTCAATCCAACTCCTCAATCCAACTCAATCCAACTCCTCAATCCAACTCCTTAATCCAACTCAATCCAACTCTTCAATCCAACTCCTCAATCCAACTCAATCCAACTCCTCAATCCAACTCCTCAATCCAACTCCTCAATCCAACTCCTCAATCCAACTCCTCAATCCAACTCCTCAATCCAACTCAATCCAACTCTTCAATCCAACTCCTCAATCCAACTCCTCCATCCACCTCCTCCATCCACCTCCTCCATCCACCTCCTCCATCCACCTCCTCCATCCAGCTCCTCCATCCACCTCCTCCATCCACCTCCTCCATCCACCTCCTCCATCCACCTCCTCCATCCAACTCCTCCATCCACCTCCTCCATCCACTTCTTCCATCCACCTCATCCATCATCTACCTCATCCATCCACCTCCTCCATCCACCTCCTCCATCCACCTCCTCCATCCACTTCTTCCATCCACCTCATCCATCATCCACCTCATCCATCATCCACCTCCTCCATCATCCACCTCCTCCATCATCCACCTCCTCCATCCGTCTCCTCCATCCGTCTCCTCCATCCACCTCCTCCATCCACCTCCTTCATCCGCCTCCTCCATCCTCCTCCTCCATCCACTTCTTCCATCCACCTCATCCATCATCTACCTCATCCATCCACCTCCTCCATCATCTACCTCATCCATCCACCTCCTCCATCATCTACCTCATCCATCCACCTCCTCCATCCACTTCTTCCATCCACCGCATCCATCATCCACCTCATCCATCATCCACCTCCTCCATTCGTCTCCTCCATCCACCTCCTTCATTCTCCTCCTCCATCCTCCTCCTCCATCCACCTCATCCATCATCCACCTCCTCCACCCTATACTTCCTCCTTCTTCAGCCTCCTTATCCTCCCTCCCCCCACCTCTCTCCCACGGGCGCTTCCTGCCTTCTCCCTCCGTACGGTAAGGCAGCCAGACGACCTTCGCCTCTGGCCCCCTTCTCGTCTAGATCTTACGCCTCCCCCACCCACTCTCCCTTCCCGCCTCCGGTCATATCTCTCACTGACGCCTCCGGCCACCTCCGCTCGTGCCAAAGAACCACCGGTCCGGGCAAAGGCGGAAAGCGACACCTACACCAGCCTGTCCTTTTGAAACCTTTCCACCTCCCCCATCCACCCACCTCTCCTACTTTTTACACTGTAGTGCGTATGTGTGTGCGTGCGTGTTTTCGTCTCGACGACATCTGTAACTCTTCCCGTAAGACGGGTGAAGGTTCCCAAAGGGTGGACGTAAAGTCCCTAAGGCGTTTAGTAGCGTCGATCAAAGTCGCGTTCAAGACCTTTGTCGTCGTTGATGACGGCGCTTGTTCTAGATGTCTTCCTTTTTCACGCCTTGGACACCTTTGTGCTTCAAGCATATGCTAGAGCTGACGTTTTGATCCCGTCGGGTTATATTACGTTTTTTTCCTTCTGGGAGAAGAGGGTATGACGTTAGTCCCGTAAGTGATTCTCTCAATCTTTTACGTCCTGAATAAATTATACAGGTAACACCTTCGGCAGTAAAATCATCGAGAGGAGACCATAGAAGAATTTCATCTACAAAGTAGGCGCCCTCGGTAGACGTAAAAATTTTCATTTTTTAAAAGTGGAATCGCTTAAAGGCTGAATTTCTCCGTTGATGGCGGCATGTTTTTTTGCTTAAACGCGTCAACGGTCCACTAATCCAACTTATGCAATGGAATTAATTTGATACACACAGTGAACTGTACTAGATTATTTATTATTTTTATCCCCAAGGTTCCATTTAAACACGATGGAAAGTGTGTATATTAAGTTTTTAATGCTTTTTTGGCATATGCTAGGCAGCAAGAGTTTATGGAAGGCAGTAGATAAATTCTGATTTGACCAAGAATCGAACCGAAGTCTTCCAGGAGGATGTTATACAACCGAACTATCGAGCCAGACCAAGTATATCCTGTTTCAGAATGTCTGACTCGATAATTCAATGATAGAATTTCCGTTTGGCATTTGGAAGGTTCGGGTCGACGCATATTTTTTCCTATTTCATTCACGTTCCATTTAGTCGTTCTAAAACCGTTAAAATGCCGTTTCAATCGCTTCTGGACGCTATTTCTCTCTCCCTCGATCGCCGTATTCTAGGGTGACGAGATTCGGAAGAAGAAAAACCAGGACATAACATGTTGCGGAGAAAAATCTTGGCAACATTCGTTTTTTATGTCGTTTGTATGCCATATACACAAATTCCGTTTAACCTGGTCTTAATTTCCTTCAAAAGGTAGCGAATTGAAGCAATATTTGCACATTATTGTTAGAGAATTTATCATTAAAGGGGGGGTTTGGAGACTACGGCGAGATGGATATTTCAAAAATTAATAATACCTCCTTAACCGTATTTAGAGCAGGTAAACGTTTATTCTTGTCTAACGTTTACCGGCTCTAAATATTCTACCTTATACTGTTAAGGAGGTTTTGTTAATTTTTGAAAGAGAATTTATCAGAAAAACAATCGGAAGAAATATTTTAGAACCCCATTTTATACAAATTGCCAAGGTAAAAATACTATTTCGCGATAAAATCAAATAAAAAATTACGAACGTTTAAAAAAAGAAAATAACTGCGTCCCGAAAAAGTCTTGCGGGACGCAGAGTCATGGCACTTAAAAACTGGGGCAAATCCCGGAAATCCGGGACGTCTGGTTATCCTAACATAGTCTCACTCGCCTCCCGGCTCTTCTTTCCGCGGAAATAAATGAAGGATGTTGAGCGGATAGTTTTTGTTCTTCGGATTTAGATTTTGGAGTCCAAAGTCACGGAATAAGTCGCCACTTCTTCGGTGATAAGACTCGGTCTAGCCGGCGACGCGGAATGGTTTGTCCACGAAAATGACGACGCAGCATTTTTACATACCGAGTAATACCGCCTCGTGGGAGCAGAAGAATTTTCGCGATGATATTTTTCCGGACGAATTTATCATGTTTTCGTTCAAAAAAAAATCGGGAAAAATTCTCGTCTTGCCGCGAAAAAAATATTCCGTGTTTGTTCAGCTGCTGTAAAATTCGTGCCAGCTGCGTTCTGGTTGTTTTTATAAGAAGTTAGCCATGAGCGTTGACAGTCCGCGCGCAATTTAGCGCAAATTCAGCAACAAGAACGCTGAAAAAAAAAACTGGCAGGATTTCGCCTTCGTTTTTCTGTTCCCGTAGTGTATTTTTGGTTCGCGTTTCACGCGTCGCGAATTTTTCGATCGTGGGGGGACAAAAAATGAAATATAGTACCCATTTTTTCTAGAACTCCTGCCGTGTTATAAACACATAATCCTGGCTATTGAAACTTGTTTTTATAACGGTCACCACGTATTAATTTGAAAGAATAATTCTGGTTTAAATTTTTATTGTCGGCTTCACAAATTAGAGTAAAACCACATTATTCCGGACCTGGTCGATCTGAGTAACCTTCTCAATATTTGGTAGTGATTCCGAATACATTCTTTTGCACGAAATAATTAAAAAGTTTAAAAAGATTAATAGTTTGAAAAATAAATTTAAAAAATGTAGCCTATAGTGCGGTAGTTACATGAAAGCAAGCATTGTACATGGTGTCTGAAAAGTCACTACCTATTTTAGAATTGTTATTGCTCCCAAACTAATGGATGTGTTGTATATAACCGTTCTTTCACTGGTTCTAAGCAAGCATTTTACAGTACACGGTCCTCAAAACCCTTCAAGTTTATTTATTTTTAATCATTTACAAAGTTAAAAGTATATGCCGCTTTGGATTTTATAGATTTATTATGCTTCATTCATTCACTCATTTTCTATGTATTCCGGACTTACGGCTAACTCGGGCACCCTCCTTCCCCATCCCCCCAATTAGTCCCGACTACAGTCGTTTTTACCTTATTATTCAAACCCTGTGAATAATGGAGATTATTCCAACAGCTGTGATGAAAGGATCGACAGAATCAGATGCGCATTTCGGACGCTGAACATCCGCCCTCAGTGACCCCCTGAATTTTCACTTGCAACGGGTTCGATTGCGTTGCAGGTGTGTGCATCTGGTCTGCCCTAAGAGTTGCATGTGTCGTCCTTGCCCGCTGCAGTATCTGAACCCACACGACCTTGGCATCTCGAGGAATATACTCTACCCACCCAAGGGCGAGAAAAAACCGAACACCTGCGCCCAAGTAAGGTTTATCGTTATTTTTTTTTTAGAAAAATGAACCGCTACATTGTGAGAAACGAATATAAACCAATTAGGAGAGAAACAGAGCGCAGCCAAGGGCAAATTGATACTGCGGAGCAACGTAGAGAGATGATGATTCAAATGAAAATATGGATTTTTGAGAGGGCAAAGGCAGAGGCGTGGAAAATTCGATAATACGGTGGTAAAATATGGCTAGGAAACGAAGGTACATTCTTTTAGGTATAAATAAAAAAATAAATATCTCTCTATATTATAAAATCGTAATGGTCACCGTGATGCGTAACGCTCTAGTTTTGTGAATAACTCGTTTAGAAATAAACTTAGAAGCCTGAAATTTCTCAGGATTTCAGTGTTGATGAATCTTTACGTTGTGACTAAAAAAATTTCGAAAAAGGTCACGGGTTCAACTCCAGAGGATGAATGTCGTTTCCCATAAGATAACACGTAAAAATCATCTTTTTGGCTTGAAGGCTTTCATTCTTTTAAAATCAACGGAGGAAGCCCTTAAACAAATAGCCACCGCCAACGGTTTTTCACGTACATTATTCGACACAATCCTATTTAAAAAACAGAGGAAACTAACTCTTGAACGTTGTTATAATACTCCGCCTTCTGTTAACAAACCCCGATGGTGTAAATTACCATATTTCCCGGCTAATTGCGTATTGCTTCCCCAAAGATAAATTACGTACAGCATTCTTCTACACCCTCAATAATCTAGGAAAAATTTTATCTAACAATAAAGATATGGTTGACCATTTATTTAGGAGCGGTGTCTATAAACTCTCATGTAATGACTGTAACGCCATTTACATAGGGCAAACAGGGAGAAATTTCCACGTTAGGACCACCGAACATAGAAAATCTTTCTTACAAGGCTCTTTCAAATCACACTTTGCCGAAATGACCGAAGATATGAATTTAATGCAAATCGAACGCAGTATTCATGTTATTTTTTATCTATATCACTAAAATCCTATTTCTCGTTCTCTCTCTCTCTCTCTTTTTAACGCTGTATACCTCAGTCATTTTTAATCTCCGGGAATTTCAGCCCTCTGAGTTTATTTTTATCGAGTTATTCAACTAATTTTCTTAATTTGTTATTAAAAACCAACCATACATCACTTATAAAATATATCCATTAAACTCATATTCAAAACATATTCCCGTTAAACTAATCTAAATCCAATAGGTACATGGTAGGAACGAAGAAACAGCGAGCAAATGCGGGGAGGGAGGGTTGGCGAGCGCTCATTGAAACTTCTATAAGCCGAACCTCAAGGGAAGCAAAGAAAATATTCGACTTATAGAAAATTCGAGTTATAGAAGAAAAATGACACGAAAAAGATTTTTTCATGTAATATTAATTCACTTAGAGTTATGGAAAATCCGAGTTATAGACGTTCGACTTATAGGAGTCAGGCTGTGTATAGCATATATCAAATAAAACTTAAAGAGGGAAAAAAAAGAATTTTCAAGCCAGATCGATGCATTTAAAATATTTAAAAAATAGAAAATATTACGAAGATAAAGAGTCGTTTTTAAATAAATACGACGGCAGTGAAAACTACAAATGGGTGCCATAAAAAAAGTCCTAAGCTAAAGATTTTGTTATCTCGAGGATTTTATAATATATCTTTTTTTAAACTTTTAGCGCTTTTGAAAGTGTTCTCATCCGAAAGAGCCGTTATATATTTTTTCGCATAATCTCGTGCATATTGATTGGCCCGGATAGTAAGTCTTGCGTGCCATTCAGCGGCATTCCTTAAATTAAGGCCGTTCCTTTTTTATTATCGGTCATTCGCTCTGACTGGAGTTATTACGGATGACTCATTTTATCTCTCTTTCTTTTTTTTCTCTCATCCTCTCCCATTCTCTATTTCTGTCTTTACCTCTTTCGTTTTCTCTTTCTCGTCCTCTCTTTCCCTCTCTCTCACTATTTCTTCCTCATTCACTCTCATGCTAAGATCTTGGGTTCGAATCCCGTCTATTTGTCGTACTGGGTTGGATGTAAGAATGGATTAGGTTTAAATCTCACTCTTAAGTAAAGACTTCTGTCTTTCATCCTCTCTTTCTCATTCTCTTTCATTCTCTTTCCCTCATTCTCTTTCTCTCATTCTCTTTCTCTCATTCTCTTTCTCTCATTCTCTTTCTCTCATTCTTTCTCTTTCTCTCACTCTTTCTCTCGTCCTCTCTCTCTCTCTCTCGTTCTCTCTCTCTCTCGTTCTCTATCGTTCTCTCTCTCTCTCTCGTTCTCTATCGTTCTCTCTCTCTCTCTCGTTCTCTCTCTCTCGTTCTCTCTCTCTCTCTCGTTCTCTCTCTCTCGTTCTCTCTCTCGTTCTCTATCTCTCGTTCTCTCTCTCTCGTTCTCTCTCTCTCGTTCTCTCTCTCTCTCGTTCTCTCTCTCTCTCGTTCTCTCTCTCTCTCTCTCGTTCTCTCTCTCTCTCTCGTTCTCTCTCTCTCACTCTCGTTCTCTCTCCCTCTCGTTCTCTCTCTCTCTCGTTCTCTCTCTCTCGTTCTGTCTTTCTCTCGTTCTCCTCTCATTCTCTTTCTCTCATTCTCTTTATCTCATTATCTCTTTCTCATTCTTTCTCGCATTCTCTTTCTCTCTTTCTATTTCTCATTCTCTCTTTCGCTCTCTCGAATCGATAATTATCTTCTACTTTGATAGCTAGGGGAGCAGAGGTAATAAAGGCATGGCGAGTTTTTCTTTTTCTTTTCGTGTTAAAAAAAATCTCGGGGATCATCGGTAGAGGAAGACGGCGGAGTTGTTTAAACAGCCGTGCCCAACACGTCGAGTGAATGACGGTATTGTTAGAGAATGAAGGATGTGACCGTGTAAAGGAATACGGAATTCTTTTAGCTTCTACTCCCTCTTCCTCTCGAATAATATTCGTTTCCTCGGATTTTATTCTAAGATGTGTCTAGGCAATAACATTTTCCGCGGTAGTGAGGAGAAAATCGGCGTAATTGATTAAACAGTCTCTTCTGCCTATCGTCGTATGTTCTCTGCTACATGAAGATCGTGGCCTGCAAGTTTTTCTTTCCATATTTTTTGTCAGTCTTTACTAAAAACTTTTGAGTAATTTCGTCATAATTTATGCAAAAATACGGTTCTGTGAAGAATTGTCGAGTTTTCTTCATGGATAAAGTCAAACCGACAATATATATATATATCTAAAATCTAAAACTTTTGAGTCTAACTTCGTCATAATTTATGCAAAAATACGGTTCTGTGAAGAATTGTCGAGTTTTCTTCATGGATAAAGTCAAACCGACAACATAGTATACGTATATCTAAAATGGCCATAAAAAGTAGTCAGTGGTAATTAACCGGTATTATACACTGAAGTACGATATTTTTTTATGTTTACAGTTCACTATCAGTGAATCACTGCTGACGACGGCTGATTTGTAGACCAAATGTACATATTTCATGGCTATTTAATCTAAAAAGTATGTCGCATTATTCCTTTAGCGGTAAACATGGATTAAGTGTTTCTAATTAATTTTTAATTCCTTTTGATAAAGCTTATATTCAGCTAAAGAATTACGCCGATCAAAGATAATTTAACTGATAATGCCTTCAACTATCTTTATAAGAAACATTATTTAATCTTCAGGTGACGTTGGATATTTTTTCGTACTTGTCTCGCGTCACGTACGAGGGACTTTTGCTATCTTTACCCGGAGCTAAAGCTACGACAGACAGTTCTCGTTCCCCGGCTGTGAATATTCATTAGGCTAGAAGAGTGCCTAAGTGCCAATTCATAATCGGATCGATGGTCGATTTGTGCTCATATTCCTCCAATATTTTCCTCAATTTCTTTCCTTCGCTTCAGGAATTGGAATGTTTTATCGAACATTCCCGAAGATAATTTCGAGAAAATCTCGCATAATGGAAATAATGATGAATTAGGAGGATTATCATCGATGTATGGCGACTCAAAGACAGTTTTATAAAGTGTTGTCAGTGTTTAAATATCAGGTTGAAATGATATTTGCATTTCATGAAACAACTGTACGCTCAGACTAGCGGAAGAACGACGCTACAAATGACTTTGAAGGTGATTATAAAAATTCGATATTAAAAACCATGTATATAACGGGTAGACAAGAATAATTGGAGTTATAGAAAATTCGACTTTTTTAACGTAAATCCAACGTATTGTGCATAATATTGAAGAAAATATCACGTATTCGGACTAACAATGCAAGTTTTTGATCTAAAAGTCAAGGTAATGTAAAGGAAGTTAGCTCGAATCGCGATAAACTCAACGTCCATAATTCGAATTCTCGAAATTCGATATTTTCCCCCCATCTGTGTTAATACACGTTTAAACGAAGTTCGATGTTTCGATGGGTCGAACTTTCCCGCCCTCCGCTGGGATTCGAGTCATCGATGCCCTAATTTATCTTCCATTTAGCAAAAATTCAAGTAAAATGAGTATAAACGTATTTACGTTTCACCACACCGATACGTATAGTCATCCTTCTTATACGGCACGATTTTTCAATTACGGTTACGACGAAATGGCTCGTACAAGTCGTTAGTTATCACTCGTTTGATTTCGATCCAGCGTTTTTTTTTTCTTCAAATCCTCGGCAGAATTGGCTCGATGCGATTTTCAGCGAAGTCGAAGGGGCCTTCTCTTATGCGGTAGTAACAGTAGCCAGGCGTCTGGCAATCGTACAAAGGATTCACGTGTTAACTGCGCCTCAAGGTCAAGACTTTGGAAATCATTGCAGTCCCGCATCTCGACGAGGGAGCGAAATGAGTTCGGCTCTTTGTTTTCCTTTTTTTTCCCTTACACATCCGGCGATCAAAAAGGAACGCACCAAGGGCGCTTACTTTAACAGGCGGAAAGCAGAGGGTGGGGGTAAAAAAAGAGAAACAGGTAGTTTTACTTTTTTTCGAAACCGGAGTCGACGAACTTGGCCGGCATTGTAGTCGCGGTCATTTATTTATTCGTACTCTTGCTTGCGTGTAAAAAAAATAAAAAATAAAAAAATTACTGTAGTTCGGAGTGGTGCAACATTTTTTTTTACCTGGAGAGTCGCATTAGTCGTGGCATGCGCTCGTATTAGCGAGCGCTTTGGCGTGTCGTATTTATAAAACTGTAAATGTCGTTCGGGCGTTATATTTTATTGCAATATTTTGCAAGGATTTAGAGGACGAAAATTGAAAATGTTGGATGTTTGAAACACCATTTTGTGCACGCTGTATATGGTCAACTTATAACCTTTATGTAATGATGACATGTTCAAATATTTTGTAGGACGCAATCGAAAAAAATTAATAAAATGTGAATTAGGATTTAAGAGCTGTCCTTCGGGCTTGGTAAAACATCATGTCCGAAGTCACTCAAGATAGGTTATTTAAAAAACTACAAATTAAATATGAACAATTTTGTTTGCTCTTTGGAAGTTTCGAGTGCTTCGGCGGACCTGTTAAAGACTTCCACAGCAACTCACTAAAGAGATTCTATTATTAATATTGTGTAAATAAGTATGGCAGAAGGTTACTCCTAAACTGTATAATTTTATATTTAGAGAAACGCTAAGAAAGAAAGGAAACTTTCTTTCTGCCTTTCTTAGCGTTTCTCAAAATATTTTATTATATTATTTAAAGAGTAACCTTCTACCGAATTAATCTTCGCCGTAGTAATATCCACCATTATTTATTAGTGTGAATAAAGACTAAACAATTTTTAGCATTAAAACCTCTCTGTGTGAGAATTTTTACGACCATGAATTTCATTATAAAAATATAAGATTCCGTGTATTAAACATGAAGGATAGCTTTTTTCGTCTTAAGATTCGCGGGCCGCGTAAAAGGTTCTATCGGACCAAACGCAGTCCGCGGTCGATAGTTTGCAAGCCGCGGCCGGTCTGAGATATTTTTGGGGCCCCGGGCAAAGATCCACTCCAGCTACCTCTTTCGCTCCAGTGATAAAGATGGAAGAAAATTATGACAAAATAAAGCTTAAGAAATCCCATTTGAAGACGCCTGCTCCTTCAGCGATATACAGCGCTCTCCGAAATTTATCTTCTTGTAAATTATGTATGTACTCCACACGCATTACACTGTACGTGAGTTCCCGGGTAAAGCGAAACCGTGCACGGTGGGATCGATTTCCACGCAGGAATACGTGAGTTTAAATTTGAGCGACGTCTCCGCATTTAGTTACATTGTATTCAGAATTGCTTACTTTATTATTTATTATATTCTTTTGAGTAGAACTGAAACATTTTATGAATTTTTAATGTTAGGAGACCGTTCCGAACCCCGCACTAAAGTAAAATTGATGATCGTGGATTTCAAGGTACATACATAGGTAGTTCTCTAAAGCAAGGGGTTTTCAACTCTGGGATTACGTGCAGTGTTTTAAAGGGGCACGCGAAAGTATTAAAAATTATTATTTTCCTACTTATTTCACCTTCCAAGCATGACCTCTTTGAGTCAAAGGTTGCGATTACGAATAGTGCTGTAAAAATGTCGTAGTGAGGTTTTATTTTTACAGACAAAGGGGAATTGCGATAGGAAATTATTTATTGTGTCACGTTATCTAAATGGGGATATCGGAAGGTCTTTCTTCACGCAAGAAGTCGAAAACGGTCGTTAATTATATTATAAACATAAATGAATCGCACCGAGTTTTATTACTGACATTTAAATATATCAGTATTGTATTTTATTACAAATGTTCGCTCGTATTATTATCATTTTAATATATTCCAGGTGGTGCGTGACTATCGAAGAAAATTCTAAAGGGGTATGTCACCAAACAAAGGTTGAAAAATCCTGTTATAAAGCGAACACCGCGCTAGTCGGAAAAACGCGTAAAGCGAAACCGTGCAAAGCGAGGAGTTTTTGTACAGAGAAATCGTCCCCTTAAATTTTGTGCAGCCTCTCCCGCCTCGCTGCTACGTCTGACCCGCCTCGGTTGCTCGCCCTTTCTGCAGACTTGAGAGATTGAAATTCTTCCGCATCTATGTACGAGCCGCGACGAATCTGGAAAAAAAAATTAATAAAATAAAAAAATACCGCGCGTCGTCTTCTTCGTGACGCACTGCCTACTTCTGCGAATTAAAACATTTCAGACGCGTGTGTTATCATCTTTCTCTCTCTCTTTCTCTCTCTCTCTCTCTCTCTCTCTCTCTCTCTCTCTCTCTCTCTCTCTCTCTCTCTCTCTCTCTCTCTCTCTCTCTCTCTCTCTCTCTCTCTCTCTCTCTCTCTCTCTCTCTCTCTCTCTCTCTCTCTCTTTCTCTCTCTCTTTCTTTCTCTCCGCTTTCTTCGCAAATGTAATCACTTGGCGCGACATTTTAATTTCATCTTCAATTTAAATCTTTTTTTTCTTCTCTTTTAGAGGAATGCGGGCTTTTGAAACTTTATAGAAAAGACGCCCGTCGTCCTGAAGAAAAAAATGGGTCACTCGGGGGAGAAGAGGGGGAAGAAAAGTGATGGAAGCGACTCCCATTTCAAACGTAACGCAGAAAAAAGCTCTGCGGAGGCTTTTGCGACCGAAGGGGAGTGGTGATTCTTTTTCGTCGCTGACACACATACGCCACCGACTTTTGTTTTGTTTTATTTTTGGCCCCGGCGCGGTAATTCGCGAAGATGTGCCCGATCCGATATTAATCCGGTAATGGAATCGTTATTATGCCGAGTATTTTGCGCGTTCGTGACGCTTTTTATTTTGCTCAACTGCGTCGTTTTTTTTTCTTGAAAGTATTTATGTTTTTGGTCGCTCCGTCGCATTGTGACGAAATGTTTATATCATAATATCTTCCGTACAGTGACAGTAGTTTTTACTCCCCTTTTCCATAATCTTCATTTTCTAGAGCGTTTCCGCGTGTTACGGATGGAATTTAAATTGTCCCTAATGTTTTTTTCCTCCTCCCATCCCCTCCGGCTGTCAGAATAAATCAGTGGTGCCCAAATTGTTCGGCTGAAGGTCCGCATAGCCCATTTCCACGCCCATCATGGGCCAGATAGCCCATTTCCATATTCATCTCGAGCCACACAACCCATTTCTACACTCATAGCGGGCCACATTTGAGTACAAAATACATTCGAAGGATAATTTAAAGAAAATCAAAAGGGTTAAGTTGGGGCGTCATTATTACCCGATGTTTCAAGAGTACTTATAGTATACGTACTATGGAAATAAAGACGGAAAGAAGAAGTAAATTGCTTTGAAGTTTCTATTTTCATTTACATCGTTTCCTTTAATTGTTTCACCTTTTCTACGCTGGTGGTTGCGAATTCCTCGGCGAACCGTATTGCAAATTGTCATTGCTCCGGCGGGGCATATAATATTTTAAATATGACGTTGACTAGAGTCCTTGAGGTATTATATCAGTGAAAAATCATGTCTGAGTTAGGTTTTTAGTCTTAACATTTCAATGTCAATGGTTTCATTCTCGTAATTTGAATGAATGGGATATGAATTTGTGTTATATATATATTTTTTTTATAAATAGCTTCGCGGGCCGCACATAACGCTATCGAGGGCTATATGTGGCCAGGCTGCTCACCATTGATTTAATTAGTGGTGACCCGTATGCGGCTCGCAGACCGTAGTTTGGACATCAGTGATGACCAAGTCGCGTTCAGATTTGTTATGGAAAGAGTAACTTCGTCGTCAAAGTCGAAGTTGTGGTCAATCGCAAAGATTTCCACTTTATTTATTTATTATAAATAATCCATAAATAGCCGTTACCGTCCTATAATGGGCGTAGAAATTATAACGAAGACGATCACGTACGCCCATGCCGTGAGACCAGTGGCTTAGGGTCGAATTCGTTCAAGTTCAAGAACTAATTGGAGGGCCCTTTCTTGGACGATAAATGAAAAATCACGCAAAAATAAAGTATAAGTAATTATTGTATATTAATTATTGTTTCGGCATCGCGACTATATAGGAAATATCATCTTCTACGTTTATGAATGTGGGGAAAAAGTTGGCACTTGTGGAGATTCCAATAGACCTAGTTTCTAATGGATCCTTTACGTATTGCATAAGCTATGTAGGCGTACGCTGCAGGCCCTCAGCTGGATTCGAACCCCCCGACATCGAGTGCCAGGCACTCTTAACCACTCATCTGCCAAGGCGGTCGAAAGGAATCCTATGTCGAATTCGAGAGACATTTCCGGCTCGTCTCGCTCATTTGTTTGTGCTTGGGTGCTGGATTGTTTACCGTTAAGGGGTAAACACAAGCCCAGAAAGACCTCCATGTCTCCCGAGGCAGAGGAAGACATAAAAGTGTGCTTGGCAGCAAGAGTGCGTTTCGTTGAAAGGAACTACTCCTGCATTGCGCTGAGTACTTCGTCCATAAGCCGCAAGAGGATGACGGGTGATAAAAAAATTACGGAACTTTCCAAACGCGTGTCAGCCTTCAGTTATTTAAGATTTACGATGCCGTGGAATAAGACGACGAACATCTCGCGATTTTTATCTTTTTAATATGCTCGAAAGTCTTGCGTTAAAAGGATGGGATGAAATACGCGAGAAATTTTTGACGACGTAACGAAATTTCGTGTTATCTCACGACGTAGGAAATGTAGACCGCAGTGCAGTTCTGACGTAAGATGGTTTTGAAGGATGAATGAACTCGCGATCGGACGATACCTATAACATCGTTGGGATTTTATCGGGTTAGTGATAATTTTCGCGAAAATGTTTTTATTTTTAAAACTATCTAATCGAACGGGATTAACACAAGTGGGCGCCTGGAGTCTATACGACCCCATCTAATATTTTTCTGTTAATCAATCATGATGTTGTTTGTCCATTTATTTAATGAATTATATCGATGAAAAATATAGTACGTAGGAGAGCAAAAAATTGCATGTTATCGATCAAAAATAACAACACATTAAATCCCTTTATGGTCTACCAAATGTCGAGTCTACCGGAGTGTTAATCGAGGGCGGCCCAAAATTTTCGGATTTAGGGCCACATAAGCCCCATTTCTGCACCTAACCCGGGCCACATGACCCGCTTCCTCTTCACGGGCCGCACCCGGTCATAAATAGAGCTGAAGTATAATTTTAGGAAACTAAAGAGATTAGTTGTGAGTCAGTGTTGCCTGAAATTTTTTAAACGCATTTATCTATTATGGAAGTAGAGTGGTAACGATTAACTATATTGTTTTTATAATTTCCTATTTTCAATTCGATAATTGTGTCCAGATGTTGCCCGCGTACCGTAGCACGGTCATCGCTGAGCTGTATACCTATGTAAAAAGTGTATGCTGTTAAATTAGTCAACGGGCGCATGGAGTAAGTTCGCGAGCCACACTTTGGGAATCCAGGCGCTTAACCAATGCCGTGTGATTCCTGCGTTTTTTTCCCGTTATTTTGTCATTTGTGTGTTCGTTTTATGATTACGGTGTCCGAAATCACAAATCTGGCTTTTTATTTAACGGTTTTATCGTACGAACCACTTAACAGCGCAAATTACCGAGTTTTATAATCCACGAGCTTCGTACTTCGAGGAAGGCATCTCTGCTTATAACATCCAGAGACTTCAATCGTCCAAAAATCCGCGTTTGTTTTTGTATGAACTGAAAAAAAAAACAAAATATTCCGACGGACGAACTTGTCGGCGGTTAAATTATTTTGGCGAAGGAGCGCTCTTTGAAACGGCAAAAAAAAATACCATAGCTCTCGATTTGGACGCACTTTTCGCCATGCTTTGATTCAGTTTAATAGCCTTTGGAGGGTATCATAATGGGACATTAAAAAAAATACCAGTTCCACTTTTCAAATTGGATTTTTTTAATCCCTAAATAGGCCGTCGGTGCTCCGCTGCAACTCTTCGTCGCTTTTCTCATTTCACTTCTCTCTCTCTCTCTCACACACGTGCCTACCTTTCCTGTCTCCTTGTTAATTTCCTTCTTCCTTTAACTGCCCTCCTTTTCCTCTCCCTCCGTCCGATTTTCATCGCTCTCCCATCCCTACCTCGAAAGCCTTTCCCATCCTCCTTCAATCCCTTTTCCTCACCTTTTCCCCCCTCTCTTCGCTTTCTCACTCGTTTCCCGTCTCACTTTCCTCCGTCGCCACTCCCTTTACCCATCTCCTCTATTCCTCTCCATTTTCTTCCTCACTCTTCCTCATTCCTCCCTCTCCTCTCCCTCCTCTCCCTCCTCCCTCTCCTCCCCTTTCTATCCACTAAAATCCCCCTTTTTACACGTCTTCCTTCCCTTCTTTCCTTCCCACTTTACTGTCTCTTCTTTTCCTCCATTTTCCTTCTTCCCCCTTTCCATTAGCCTCGCCCTATCCATCCCTTTAACTTTTCTATCTATACCATAAGCTCTCTTCTTACAGAGGAGGATATAAGAGGATACTAATGTCTGGCCCAAACTACGATAGTTGGAGAGCTGATATTTTCAGAATTTGTTGATGGCGTGGAGAAACCGCCAGAATAAATGGAAAACTGCAAAAATGTTTATTTTCTTGGCCGTTAAAAATTATAAACATTTGAACGAACATTTCGCGGTTTAGGTACTTCTAAGTGTGCTACAATGCTGAAATTTTGTCTAACGATAGAATTGAGCAAAAAACGAAAACGGGATTATAGAAATTTGAAAAATTTTATTCGTTAGGCCGCAATAAATTCGAAAATGTTAAAAAAATTGACTAATGTTTATGTACTCTCTGAAGATCCAGGAAGTTGAAAATTTTAGCAAAGTTAGAAAATAATATTCCGGTGGTAATTAACGTTGAAAATTTCTGAAAAGTTTTATATTGTGGATGTTAAATATTCATAAAATTTAAACAATGAAATTCATATAAATGCACTTCTAGAGGGGCTATATTGATGAAATTTTGCATAAATGTGAGGTATTCGTAACAAATGCTAAAAACATATAAATTTTTAAAATTATAAATTTTAGGGGTTGTTTTTACCCCAATTTTGTCCAAAAGGAAAAACACCTAATTCGGGCAGAGGTGCAAACTTATGCGTTTAAAAATTATTTGTCGGCTTTTATTCTTTGCATTAAGTTGAGAGAAAATGCTTGCAGGATGCAAGCGCACATTCACTAGTATTTTCTGTTCTCTTCCATATATTTTGCGTCCTCACTCTCTTTCTCCACTCTTCTTCTTCTTGTCCCTTCTCCAAATTTTTGTCTATTACTCCCCCTCTTACGTCAGTCCAAATTCCTGTCTCCCATCCCTCCTTTTCCCCCTCTTTCCCATTCCTATCCTCTCCCCTTTCTTACCCCATCTTCTCTCGCTCCTCTTTCCCATCCCTTCTCTCAATTCCGCTCTTAATAAAGTTCTTTGTCTGTCTGTCTGTCATGTTTCTCATCCCTATTTCCTCCCTCCTATATATCCCTCCCTTCTCTTTACATGCCTCCATTTTTAACCTTCCCTTTTTTTCTTTTCTCTTCTCTCGCCTCTTCGTTTTCCTCCTCTCTCTTCCCTATCCTTTCTCTTTATCCCTTTCTCCTCATTTTGATCCTCTTATCTTCTTTGTTCAGTCCACTTTCTCTCCCCTCTCTTCCTTTCCCTCACTCGTTATTCCCCATTTTCCCCCCTCTTCTCTCCACTCCCGCTCCTCTCTCATCCCTCCCCTCTCCGCCACCCTTTTCGGTTTTATCTTTCTCACGTCCAACCCCGCTGCTTTCGCTCTCTCTCTCCATCTCTCTCTCCCCCTCTCTCCCTCTCCATCTCCCTCTCTCTCTCCCCCTCTCTCCCTCTCCATCTCTCCCCTGTCGCTTTGGTCTCGCTGCCGAGGAGTTGTATAGTGGTGCCCCATCACACATGTCATTTCCTTTAATGCTCCGGTAATTGCGGTCAGCCGGGTTGCGAGATTTTGGGCTCGGAGATTTATAAATGTTGAGGGATAGTGCAGCAGAAATTTAGCTATCTGCTTTATCTGCGAAAATTTCTGTGGTTTAACAGAAAAAGAAAGCACGGCTTCATTTTTATTTCACGCACGCGAGTCATTAAGCCAAGCGGTCGCACTTTTGGGGGAAGGGGATATAAATTACGTATTAATCCGTCAGTCGTTTCGAAATATGAATTCGAAGTTCGTTTTTTTTTTCGTATCGCTCTCGTTCCTCAATGCGTTTCAATCAATTCGCACCCAAAATCATGGCTAAAGTATCAAATTTTATTTGTTGGTTTGATGGTTGTTAATAAAATCCACTTTCGCAATTCAGTTGGTTGTGTGTTTTTTTACTCGAAAATTCCTTCGTGTCTTCTGTGTTTGTAAAAACGTGGATTTTAAAAAGTATGCGTGTCTGCTTGTCCGTCGCTCTGTTTTGGCTGTCATTTTGCGTTCATTCAGTTTTCCCCTCATTATACAGTTTATCAGAAAAACAAGTTATAGAAGAGCGTTTATGATAAAAAGTTTCTTAAAACTGGAAAATTATCATATTAAAGCTTTATTTATATATATATATATATATATATATATATATATATATATATATATATATATAAATACTAAGGAAGAGGAAAGGTAAGTAAGGATATTTTGGGCAACTAGGTGTTGAAGGAAACCCAGTGAACACTTACCGGAAGTAGAGCCGCTGGGGTGTTGGAGAGACACATTTGTAGAGGTTAGAGCTTTCGGGATGATCCCTTCGTCAGCACAAGAGAGACACAACTCAATATATATATATACACACACACACAATTTACTCAGCGAGTTTAATTTTGTACAAGTCAATATTTACGATATATCCAGTTAGGATCAGTCTCCGTAACTGATGATGACGTGCTAATTTGTAACCTCTCGTAGCACTGCTCCTGAAATGTAGTCCATCGGAACTGAAAAGTTTTTCACTCTTTTCTAAAACTATATCGTTTCCTTAGGAAACCACAATCTTGATACGATTTCCACTGTCCCGAAGAAATACATTATCATATAAAATTTGTTGAAAAAATGTACTGTCAGTTAAATTATTGTATAATTTCAGATAGGTTGGGCAATTGTTGGTTTTTAATCTGAGGCTATGGAAGGAGCGTCAATTTTGAGGCATATTAACGGTAATGACTAATGAAATGATGTTTTTGCGCCTGAAAGACGGTGTCGGTGTTTAATGTTATTTCACAATTTGTTACCTATATATTTATCCGCGACTGTTTTATATTTCCTTAAATCCCTCACATTTGCTTCGAGAATCGCAATTTTATACCAGAACGTCTAGTGAATCACACGTGATGCACATCACTGAGAATGGATTAACAAACTCCTAACCGCAAATACTCTTTCACTATTAAGTAACTGGATAGAATTACTGAGGCATATTTTATCTATTTTGTATTGATTGCTACAAACTTGAAAGTGATGATTTGACAGAAATTTCTTTTCCAGTTTATTTTTTTTAAATATTTAATTATATTATGTTTTAACTAATTGAGTGGACGTTTGCCCTTACCTTTCCTCAAAGGTAAGCTTGGAAAAGTAAAGTTGTTGCACCGTTTTGTTTTTTATTTAATCGTTCCATAATTATTTTAAGAATTCGTAAGCCTCGAGAAAATATTATTCTCGTCGTAATAACAATTTTCAGTCGGTGGAGAAAAAATAATAATAGTGTGGTCGAGGACGCGAAATCTATTCGTTCGAAATATGACACAGATTTCACAAACTAATTTTTGTTCTTCAAAACGCTTTCAGCAGAGCGAGAATCTTGTTTCAACTTTTCGGAAACTTCTTCGGGAGTTAGTCTTCGCGAGAAAATTAAGCGCGGATTAAAAGTCGGAATGGTTCTACATGCAAACGAGTTCATCCATGGCCGCATCCGGGGACACAAATAATTTGCAGTTAATCAAGAAACAAAGCAACAGGTCCGTTTCGTCCAACCTTGTGTGCAATACGTATCCGATGACATTTGTTCGCGACGCTTTGGGGTGCAATCATTTCTTTTTGCGTTGGCTCCAAAATAAAACCAACGATAAATTTTGCCCTTAACGCAGCAATCCTACAGCGGTTTTTTTCTTGATAAGATAAATTTGTTTATCTTGCGAAGCCTTGGATTGTTGGAATGATAACAGAAAAGAATAAATGGAAGATTTAAAAGGTTTTAGATTTTAAATCTTGATCACTGACGAAAAATTAAAATAATATGGCTTACCGTTGTTGAGAAATAGAATTTACAATGTTCTAAAAACCTACTCTTTCCACAGGTGTTAAGATTGAAGAGCAGAAATAAAACGTGATAAACTCGTAATATTTTTGTTATATTTGTTCTACTTGTTGTCATGTATTTATTCTTAAATTAACGATCCGTTCTGTTACCACAGTTATACCAAATAATCAAGAACATCGGTAGAGTCATTGATTTCTGCTCACAAGATTAATCTTTTGTGGCATGGGTTTAGTAACTTTGTGGAAAGCGCTACAAAAAGCATCTTCCAATTGCTGTGTTCTTTCATATATTTGTTTGGCACAGGGGCGGATCCAAAAACTTCTCAATGGGGGGGGGGGGGGGGCGAGCGCCCCCCCACCTATCGAATCCGCCCCTGCCAACTGCCCTATATTCTGCCCTATCAGAATCATTCTTTCCCTTGCTATACAGACCTAATCTGCGGCGTATAATTGAGGATTTTTGCGCGGAATGAATTAAGAAAGCGCCCAGTGGAGTGCAATGGGGTTATCCAAGGATGGGGCGATCGCCCCCCCCCCCCCCCCCCCCCCCCCCCTGGATCCGCCACTGGTTTGGCAGCTTATGTGTTTTATTTCTGCTACTCAACCTTAACACCTGGAGGGAAAAGGGAATTTTAGGGCACGCCGTACATCTAAACTACTGTGGGTGAGACACCACTGATGACGGCTGCTTTGTGGCCAAAATGCATGCTTGGTTATCCCATCTATTTTGGTCTGTTGGGGGGAAAAAATTTAGCCAATTTGATTAGAGCAATAAGGTGAGTTCGATAATTCTCTTATGATATTATTTGTTTCAAAAACCTTTCCTTTCGAATATCCCGTACTTAATTTTTAATTCTCTATTCGGTCGATGACGGTGCCTGACGGATTAACTTATTTATTACTTGTAGAGTTAAACTACGTCACAATGAAAAAGCGACGCTTTGCTCTGGATGGATTTTCGTTTTCCCCTCCACGGATCCCGACATCGTCCTGCTTTTCCGCTTCGTATCTCTAAGATTCTCTAATCTTCAATTTCCTCATACTTCGCTGATCTATCTTTAGAGTAATGTACTGCATTACGGATGGTGGTCGTTAACGAGTAGGTGTTAGCCGGTGTTACGCTATGGCGGATTTCGTAACGTCCGACACCCCTCTCCGCGTTTCTCCTTACCTCCTCATCCCCTCTTTTCGATCCAGCTATCGAGCGTGTGCGATTATATTGCATTTCTCCCCCGGCATCTTGATGGGCACGGGTTAACCACGTTGGCCACCGTAGAAATGAGACCGCTGAGGAAACTTAACACGCACCGTTGAATCTCTTGTAAAGCTTCCGACGGCGGTATGATTAACGCGACCGAGGACAAGCATGTGGGAATATTGAAGATTTGCATCGAGGGAACGCTAGTGTAACATTAGGGTCGTCCAGGTATAGCCAGATCGAACGTTCGTTTATAGAGGGGGGAAAAACGTTCGTGTTAAAAAGAAGGGTCGAGTTCAGCGCCGCGGTGGCCAAGTTTGGCGCCCGGGGCGAGGCCAAAAAACACCGCCCCCAGAGTTTCTGAATTATAAAAGATACATAATCGAAGCTGCTTCCAAATTATATGTTTATTATATAATTATTGGGACATACAAAAAAACGGGTATTCCACAGCAGGCTGTCTCTCCCGTTTCAGGACAGGGATGTTTTCTTCGTTAAGGACGGGGTAGCCAAGGTAATACGAGGCCCGACCGACCGGCAAATGGAAGACCCTGGTTCGATTCCCGGTCGCGGCAATTCTTCTGAATTCAAATTATTTTCAAATTCCAGCTTACCCCAGTCGCGTGGGGGATCTTTTTGAACCATTATTTCCATCAATTTCTAACATTTACGCAGTTTAAATCAAACTAAAATATTTTTCGAAGAAAATGTAACGAAATATCTACTCGCCTTTATCCGCCTCTCAGCTAAAGCGCCCGGGGTGATCGCCCCTGTCTCCCTTGCCCCTGTACTGCTGGAAATGTTTCCCGTAATTCTTCAATCACGAGGAATCTGACCGAGACGGCATGATTGCGTAATTATCGACATATGTTTTACATGAGAACGTTATAACCGGTTCATGATTCCCCGAAACGCATTTAGCTTCTTGTTTGGGGATAAATAGCACTTCGGCGAAACGCCTCTCCCGCCTTTTCTTCTCGCAATTAGCGAAGGTATGGGCGTGAATGCACGCTTCCGTTTAGAACTCAGTGCTGTTGAGATTTACGTTACAATCTGAGCGGAGATCAAGCCTATTGTCTTATCGTTTGTCTACATGCTGTATTTTTGTCTCGTTTCCTGGAAAACCTCTTACAATTAGTGCGTTAACTCTGCCCGTATTTCCGGCATCGTTCGAGTTTTAAATAGTATATGTATTATTTTCTGAAAAAGACATCATGGTGGAGGGTTACGCTAATTATTACTTTAAATAAATTACAAGATTTACGATAGTTCGTAATTCTTTCCGATTGGTGCGCGTGATCTTATAACTTTGAAATTATATTTGGCAGAAACTTTTGATGCTACGAGATAGTTCGAGTTTTCAGACTAGGTGGAGCGTAACAGACCTTAAAAAGTTGATGGGAGGCTTCTTTTTTTCCTAAAGAAGCAGGGATTTATCGATATTTTTTACGTGTTTCAAGATCTTTTTTGTAGTACAAGGCTCGGTGAATCATCGGTATGTAAAGCTAGGAACTTTTTTTGCTCGTTATATAGTAACAGTAATTTGGAGAGGGATTTCTTGCTTGACTAATATTTAAAAATTATTTGGAAGATTCGATCACGAATCTCTACGCGATTCGGTTGAGTTGGAATATGGGGTAAATATCAAGAGAAAAAGTCTGACAAAACCGGGAAACAGAAAGTATCCACATTCATTCACGACAGTTCAGTGGTAGAATATCCGCCCGATAAGTGGACTATATACCCGGGTTCGTTTCCCGGTCACGGCAAAATTTTACTCCCGGTTTCAAATTCTGTCCTATATTAGTCGCGTGTTTTTCCTTGCTTGCGTAAAGAAACCATTCTAACGATAGTTTGGTCTTTTACGTTTATCTCCACCACTATATTTTAGTAAGTCTGTCTGTCTGTTCCTTTATGCACGCCTACATTTCTCAAATGATTGCGACCAAATTTGGCACGATTGTAGGGGGTACCAAGGGAAAGTTTAATGCCTGGTTTTAGTATCCGTCTGTCCGTTCATTTAAAATGGCGACCCATTTTTTGTCTGCTCCTTTATGCACGCCCACAATAAACCGATTCCAACCGAATTTGGCACGATAGTAGGGGGCACTAAGGGGAAGGTCAACGCCGTTTTAGTGTCCGTCTGTCCTCTTGAATCAAAATGGTGGCCAATCGTCTGTCTCTTCCTTTATGCACGCCCATATTTCTCAACCGATTCCGACCAAATTTGGCATGATTGTAAGGGGACTAAGGGGAAGGTCAATACTGGGTTTTAGTGTCCGTCTGTCGGCTTGATTCAATATGGCGGCCGATTTAAACGTTAAACTGCATGTATCTTACCAAGTCTTACTATTGATTTGAATCAAATTTGGTACGATTGTGGAGGACTCCCTGGAATAATTCATATGGGGTTTTTGTTCCTCTCTTCGCGTTTTATTCAAAATGGCGACTGATTGAATTCTTAAATACCATGTATGTACCATGTAGAATTCCGATCGGATTTGAACCAAATTACCCGGGGCGACGCCGGGTATTTCTGCTAGTCCCATAATAAGTAAAATGATCAAAAATGGGCTTTAAATAAATTATCGATACATTTTCAATCGAAACGGTTTTATAGCGACCTGCACGAAAATGTGTCAACCACCGGTTGTGAGTAGCCATTGGTGGGCGAGCGGATTAGTTGTTGCCCGGGACTGGCCCGGGAAGGAGACGCTGGATGGCAAATCCCCGCATTAACGAGGGACGTAAGCAGAGGTCTAGCAAAGCGTATGCGTATTTCAAATAGAAAGTAGCCGTCACCCGAGGCAGTACAACCGAGCTTTTTATGTGACAACGGTAGTAGTTCCCCCGTGACCCTTATTTCACAAGAGGTAAAAAAAGCTGAACTCGCTCGATTCATTTTCGAACCCCTCTCGATAATGCGATTTCCAATTACACGCGCGTGTACCGCGTAAAGTACGATCCAACGAACCAAAAGTCGACACTCTTTTGAGTGTTAACCTCGGTGACCTTTTTATCCTCACTTGGAAATCTCTTTCTCCATATTCTTACGGGACAAAGAGAGAGAGAGAGAGAGAGGGAGGGAGGGAAGGAGAAATAAAATGGAGGGACGGCTTTTGTGTTCTTCCGCCTCCATTTAAGCAATCCACTCTTCCCTCGCAAATGTTGTCGCCCTAGGATTTATCGAGCGCTCCCTTCCCTATTGCGCATGGCGTTCGCGTTGCCCTTAATTCAAAGTCGAGATAATCACCGCGTTTGCCCCTCGCGCGATGAGGAGCCGTCATCCCGGAAGGTGTGTGACGTACCATTGAGAAATTTCTTCGGTCGGGGTAATTGGCCTTTTCCTCTTTGATCGCCGCGCTCGCAATTCTCTCCGAGGGCGATTCGCCCTCTCCGTTCTCTTAACTCTTTTAAAAATCTTTCCGTGACTTTTCCATTTGCGTGCGGGTTTAATCAGCGTTTTTTTTTTGGGGGGAGCTTTATTGCGTTAGCGTTTCATGTAAGTTCAAAGGGATAGGTCAGTTCCTGAAAACGGTCTTTTAATTCCGGGTGCCGATGACCTCTACAGATGAGGGAGCAAAGAGAGGCTCGTTCATTTTTACCGGCACTAAAAATAAAAATGCAACGAAGTCTTGTTTGCCCTAAAAGATTGTATGTAAACCGTGTGCGTGTTTCAACCTTATGGCAGCCTTTTTACCCGAGATGTAAAGTTATGAATTTATGTTTGGGAGGTTGTAATCTGTTACAAAATCCTAGGAAAGGGAATGGGAAGATTCTGGTCTTGACCGGGAATCGAGCCCGGGTCTTCCACTTGCTGGGCTGTCCCTACGACCATTTGTGTTGTGATTTGCATTTTTACGCTCTGAACGGCGAGTTTGAGAGTGATTCTCCGGTCTCAAATTAGAAGTAAGATACACAGGTTCCGTCTTTTTGTAAATTTACTCTTAGTGGACGTTTTAACTAACCCCCTACGTTTGCATAATTAAGACTTGAGACCAGCACATGTTCGGGGTTCATGAAATCGCGTTGTATTGCTAATTTCGCGTTTTTTAAAAGTATAATATTTGCTGTTAATTAAAAAATGTCTTCCTCCTGGTAGATCCAGGATTCATTAACTTCACCATGTCCTTTTCCTTTCTTATATATTCTCATATTCTATCCTCATCTCGTAGGCTTAGCATTATTACTGCTGCGGTCTCTTTCAACATTTCCCTTTCACATTTAAAAAATTCTGATATAAAGTGAATGCATATATCACGTGAGATATGTAATTACGTTTTTTGTGGCCGTAAACTTCTGAAAATTTATTCTGCAATTCGCTTTGCCGACATTTTATAAATAGTGATATATATTTTGGTATTATAAAGTGAGTCGAACCTTGTTAAACAAACAAAACTAATTTAAGTTTTTAATACGTCGAAGATATTTTTCTATCTGTATTCTTGTTCTATGATATCTCTGTGGTTTTCCTTATTCTTTTCGTTCTGCAGCACCTCGGATATATATATTCATTTTATCATTGATCATTTTAGCGAAAACAATTTCGTCGAAATTTAAACAAATCGGCGAGAATCATAATAAATAAAATTTTCGAAGGAAGCGTTATCTGGCCTCCGATTCACGGTAGACTCGGACCACAGACGGAGGAGAGGAAAAATTATTATTATTTTTTTTTACTACGTTAACGAGACGAAATGGCCGAATCGAAAATAAGTCGTCCGAACGGACCAAATTTCCGTACTTTTGAAGGCGCGTAGACTTAAGCGAGGAGATGGTGAATTTCAATTGCCCTAAGGGCGACGAGAGGGAGGGGGGGAAAAAAGGTGGGCGATTGGGGAGGTCCGATGGAAAGAGAGAGAGAGAGAGAGAGAGTGGAGAATGATTAGTTCGTGGAAGGAAGGAGGTTCCATAGTTCGTGCTCATGGAAGTGTTGCTGCAGCAGCAGCGGCAAAGAGGGAGAGAGGGGAGGAATGGGAGTTGAAGAGTGTCTTTCGCCTCAGTGGACGCCCTCTGGTACGCGTGACTTCTCCGAACCTCTTGTTCTTCCTCTTTACCCCCTCCATCCTCTCTCTCTCTCTCGGTCTCTCGACGATACGTGCGCTTCTGTAGAAGTAGGTTTTATTCTTCGCAACGTGAAACTGATTCTTCGTTTTGATAAAAGCTTAGGTTTGCGAGGGAGTAGTCGGAAGAAGAACAACATCCGTGTCTATTGCCACTCGCTCATGTTTTCCGGCCACCTATCTTCCTCGCTTTTCTCTCTCTCTCTCTTTTCCTCTTGGGTGCATAAGATTTTATTTTTATGCGCTTTCCCCCTTCATCCCTTTATCTTCATCTACATTCTCCGCGCTTTTTTCCATACTATCTCTTTACCATGGATCCTTTCTTCTTCCCGCTTCCTCCCTTCCCTCACTTCTCCCTTCTGTCTCCTCCCACTTTTCCCCTCTCTTCATCTTCCTTATAATTTTCTCATTCCCTTTTCGTCCTACCTCTCCAGTCATTTCTTTCCGTTCATCGATTTTATTCCCCCCCCCCCTCTTCCCCCTCCTCCTCCCCCTCTCCCTCCCTCCCCCCACCGTCAAGTCTATACGCCAAGAATGTCAAATTGGTGAACTCAGAATGTCCACTAATCAGAAATAAACAGAAAGATTGTGGAGTGTTTGCCGCGGGTATTTTTTCCCATCACCCATTCGATTTGGTTAAAATCAAATTCTGCAATCCTAAGTTGCGACAGCTCTAACGGTTCGATAACTGGAACATTTTCACTCTTTCGAGATTCGACTCTTAATTTTATTACCTAGTCTCGCTTTCTTTCGTTTCGTTCGTCTTTCTTCCTCTTTCTTTTCTCCTGCGTACTTCATCTTTGATCTGTTTATTATTTATCTCTTATTCCCTGGCTACGTTCATTCGGCAATTTCTTCTCTCTCCCTCCCTGGACTCCTTTTGTTTCTTTCTGAACGTGGGTTGGGTGTAAGAAGACACTATTCTACATCTCGCCCTAACGAAAAGACGCGTATCTATCTATAAATCTCCCCATTCTCTCTCGTCTCTGAGACCATCTAACCCTCAAAGAGCTGAGAGCGGAATAACACTTCTAACGATTTTTTCGTCTCTGTCGCTCACGGTACAGCGAGATGAGAGAGACAAGCGCGGAAATACATGGGCTGCGATTGATATGGAGGATTCTGATTTTTCTCGCTATACCGTGTCATAAGCATGTACACGGTTAGTTTATCTTCTGCTGTTCTACTCTGCTGTCCCTCTCTCTTTCCTATATCTTATCGCCAGCGTGTAAGACGTCGTATTCTCTGCATTAACATTACTCATTGCGTCCTTCGCACCCTATCCTCTCCGTATCCTGTTACATCTCAGAATCCAATATTCGAGAAATCCATTCATTTTATATATCTTTGTTCGTGTTTTGATATACCCAGGCGCCCGTTTAACGTTTGTGACTGTGAGTATAGCATATTATTCTGTTATATTTTATCGATTAAGTAGAGTTAATAAGTATTTAATGTATTTAACATCCTATGTAACGTATATGTAATGTATATTTGTAATGTATACAGATTTAAATGACCTTGATCCTAAATCGCGTAGCATTGAAATCTACCCTGACTCATGGAGTTTGGAGGATTGGGAACATTTGTCTCCGTCTGTCTTTATTAACAATATTCTATCGCCATAAGTAATATATTCTTTATTCTGCGACATTCGTAATCTCTTAAAATCTTGTTTTGTTTTTCTTTTATCGATTTACTTTTCACTATTCTACCGACAATTCGAAAGTCGCCTCTTAGTACCTCGTAATACCTCTAAGGTTGGAATGAGACTATTACTATCGCGGCTACGGTTAAAAATAAAATTGTTTTCGCCTTGATCCGTGTAATTCATTGTTTCGTTCTATATTTAGTGTCTGATTATCTACTTTTATTCCTAGGCATCGGCGGAGAAGTTAATGGACAACGTATTTACATAATTTTTAGATGTAGCACAGCGATAGCGCGTGAGAAAATTATAGCTCATAGGCCAATTACAATTAACGTACCAGCAATAACAAAAGAAAACAGGATCGAGTGTTGCGTGTCGAGATACTCCTTCACCTATAGCGATTACCAAGGTCGACCGCAGTAGCTAATGTATAATAGCCTCAAAACATCCGTTCCGCCGAGGTTTTCCAATAGGGCTCTTTCGTAAGAGGGATCGAAACCGAATCGTTCGTTGATATAGCCTCCGCCCTGTCGTTGGCGTTGTACATAGTAAAAACTTCAGATTTTCCGGATGCCTCGGGACCGAACCTATTCCGGTTAACCGGATAATCCGGTCGATCGTTGAGCCTAGTTACGCGTGCCATCGCTCACACAAATGAAAAATATGTAAATATTAAAAAGTAAAAGAAGTGCTATAAGGAAACAGATAAAGAGGTAGGAAAAGGTTTCAGCTGATAGACGACTTGAAAGGGAAAGAGAGCTATCAAGACATGAAGGAGACTGCGGAAAATAGGAGTATATGGAGAACCAAATTTAACCATGAATAATCACGGACCTGTCTACGGACAGACTACCTATGATGATGACGATGATGACAAAAAGTAAGATCTAATTTAATGTTATTGCATTCAGTAAGTTTATAGGTATTTCGTGTGTTTACGTAGGTAATGCAATATAAAAATTTTTCAAGTTATAATTTTTTAAAAATCAATTACGTTTCCGATTGCTTTACTGTGTGTCGTCCTAACTTTCGCCTACGCAGAGAGCTCACCATTCACTACGGGGAATGTCACGTATTGCACTCAGGGGATTAAAAAAATTTTTTAAAAAAGATTCATAGAGCTGGCAATCCCGCGTCCTTTCCCAGTTTCTCAACCTTTCTCGTGATTGCTTTCGTGCGTGCGTGTCGAGGGAGGCCACGGCTCTCTTACGGCCAGAAAGCTACCCAACCTCTCGGGCGTGACCGCTGGAGGAAAAAAGCAGGTCCAAGGGGCAAGGCTAAAAAGCGCGTGGTTTTTGTTTAGGCGTGGGTGGGCGAACCAATGTAGTTTTTTTTACGACCTCTTGACTGACGAAAAAAAATGAAAAGTCGATGCGTATTGGTAAATGGTCTTTTTTTTTTACGCGATCGTTCTTTTCGGATATTTTTTTATTGGAGTGAAATCTCGCTCGATGACGTGAGCGATATAAAAAAAACGCACTCTTGAAAAGAGAATAAAAAACCATTTTACGGCTTCTGATGACGCGTCATTGTTGCTGCATTCCGCTTAATCTACTTTATCGGGTGGATTTTTATTCGGTATCTGATTCGTTCGTATTTCTTCCTTTTTTGCCAGTATACATTTCAAGCTGTCGGATTAAATCCGAAAAAATAAACAATTTTTTTAGCGAACGTAAATCTTAATCAAGACCGCTAATGCGTAAATCCATAAATTTCGAAACCGATAGTGACGAAACGCGCTTAAAAGGAGCTTGGAACAAAATATGTTCATAATTGTTTGTAGAACTAGAGATGTGGTTAAAGTGTTACTGGTTCCCAATGTTTGTGGTCGCGGGTTCGAACCCTGGCGTGGGGGATGGTCTTATGTTCTTGTCTTTGCCATATTTGATATGGTCACCGTAAAAGGGCTTAAAAGTGCCGTTTATGAGCGGTTTAAAAATTGATAAATTATCTTTACATTATTATTACCACGTTCATTGTAAATTATTAAAAATTACACTTCTGTTACACAAAGGATTCAATAAAACTGGCAGTGTATGGCTTCGCAAAAGCAGGAAAATGACAGCAGTAGCCGCTTTTTTTTCGCGGTTGGTGGTTATGTTTCAGATTGCTTATCATTTAGGGGCAAAAATTTTTGTAACTTTCAATACGCCAGTTTAAAAACATCGTTCTTCCACTGAAAATCTTTCACGCGTTTCGCTTCGACTTGTTTTTTTTTTTTTTTAGCGAGGGAACGTTACGATTTCACGAGTGATCGAAAATGACCGCTCTTCGCGTCATCGTGGCAGCTCTCTCTCGAGTCGTCTTCCAATGTCGCACACCTTGGCTCATTCGTTCTTTGGTCTCGGAGGCAGTCGGGGGAGACGAGATGGAAAGGAAGGATGACAAAAGGACCTTGGGAAAAAAAGGAAAAAACCGTCTTAAACGACGGATGGGATGTGAAAGACGGGTTGAGGGCCGCCTCCCTTTCTCCCTCTTCGCTCCAGCGGACAGGCACGGAAGTGAGGGAACGATACCGGCTGGGAGGGAGGGAGATTCTTTCCCCTCGCCATTTCCGACGATTTTATGTCGCAGCGATATATATCTAGGGTATGGGACTCGTATTTTTTATATGCAACTGTAATGGAATTGATGGCAGTTGTAAAATTCAGTGAACTCCCGATTAACCGGGTAGCGTCCAACCTGAATTTTCATTAACTTATAACTTTAAGTCTTTATACCGCATTACGTGGTTGCTTGTATACGGTGTTTGTCTTATACCGATCAAAGGTGTTGATAGGTTGTAGTGTTATTATACGGGCAAACGTACGGTAACATTAAATTTATATAAGCATTTCCTTTGCTTTCTTACTATTCAGTTAACCCTTTTTTAATTTTTGTGTAGTATAGCGCGTGTAAACAGCTTCATCGATCAACCAGAATATCCGATAAATCGGAATAAGGTCGGTCTCGAGGCATAAGGTAGATCGAGAGTTTACCGTATGTGGCGATCCTCTTGCCATATTTTTGAAAGTCCTGTATGGACGCGTTTTTACGAAACATACCCACTCCACCAAATGGCAGCGAATAATGCGTACTTTCAAAAGCGAAACTGAATCTATCGTTAAATTCTTTCACATTGCGCACAAATCCGCGTCACATAATATAAATTTTTTTCGCTCTTTTCCATTTATCGTAAATGTGGATTTACGCAAAGTTACGGTTCACAAAATTATATTTTCCTTGTTTCATGTTTTCCCTGTTCCACTAACGCATCGTTAACGCGCTTTTAATCATTCTCCCTAGGTTAGAATCAAAGCAACGAGAGGACCGAATTAAACGAGCTAGCCTTTGTATTTAGGGACATCTGGTCTTTGGTAATGAATTGGTCCATCGACCATGCTCTAATGCCAGCTTCTAATCCATCACGTATTGGAAGCCATTGCATTGCATGGTTGAAACGAGCTATACCTATCGATAAAAGTAGTAAGAGAAGCGACATTTGTTCCAATGAATGATACGTTATTAGACAATGAAGCGATTGAGTGCTCAACATAGTTATAAATGTAAGAGTTGTCTATTTAACATATTTTAATAATAATCTCTAAAATATTTTTGAACTTTTTGTCCATGGTTACAGAATGTGAAAATTAGTATTCCTTGATCGTGGCATTTTGTAATAATTTTTGAACTTTTTGCTAATACTAGGTAGGTATAGAATATGAAAAGCTGTCATGGCGTCTACACGATATAAACATCTGCCCATGATCCATTTCCATTTGGTAGTTCATGCGCTTCATCCACTCGAGCGTGAGTGCCCGCAAATTATCTCTTCGCAATTTAACCCAATAAACGTCAGGGAGCATTTCATAAAATCGAGAGAACGCGAGAAGCGATAAAATCCCAGTTTCGGAGGCCTAAAAACGTCCCCTTTTTCCCATCCTCTCTCTCTTTCCGATCGAAAGTTATCGATCCCTATTAATTTTCGAACCACCCTCTTTCTGTTGAATACCTGAATAACGAGCGAACGGGATTTTTAAAAAAAAAAAAAAAACGAGGCTTCCCAATTTGTTCGACGGCTCGTTGGTTTCAAGATCGCGCACAAGAGCGGCTGATTCCATCCGCGCGGTTCGAAATAGCTTTTCGAAAGCTTCCGTTCCGTCGTTTCCGCATGCGTCGTTCTTCGCACCTTTGGCTTTCCGCCTCGCGGGTCCGAGATTCGATTCCCTCCTCGCCCCCCGACCCCCCTCTCCCGCGAGGGAGGTGGGGTGGGAGGGGGTAAAGGGGGTCGGAAACTCTCCCCTCGTACGTATCCCGGCACGTCGGAACGTGTGCGCGCGTCGAATTCGAGAGCGGAATCGGACAAGAGAAGCGCTGCGCCCGAAAGCTTATTTTTTTTTAACGCGAACCCGGTGCGGCTGATTAACGAGCCGTTTCGTAGCGGAGAGGGTCGGCCTAATTGATGCGCGCTTGTGTGTTTTCCGAGCCCTTCGACACGTGAGCTTTGCGGGCTAGCGTGTGTGTGTGTGTTAATGTTTGTATGTTTGTGTGTGTGTGTGTGCGCGCGCCGAGTGTATTTATGCGGGTGGGAGTAAACCTTTCCCTCTAACCTCCGAAAAAAAATAAATGCGGCGGCTGTTGTGAAGTTCGTGTGGTTTACAAGGGGGGGAAAGAAACCGACGCGTCTCGCCGTAAAAATAGATAACGATTACCGAGCAATCTCGTGTTTTTTGTAGGGGGAGGGGGTGGGGGGGAACATCCTGTTTAAAGAGCTTTGGAAAATGCATACGCGATGGGAGGATTATTTTCTTAGAAAGGTTCTCCCATGTGGTTAGAAAATGCCCCTTAAAATTAGGACTAAGAGGAACTGTGATGATAACATCCTGAGATGAGGTCAATGTGGCCGTGCGAGTGTATTGCGTCAGCTAGAGGAGGTATGGAAATTTCCAACTATCGGTACTCTTCTCTCGGTTGGTGATTGGGTTAGATTTGGATTAATTTACGATAAGGATAGGAAAAAAACTGTAACATTAAAATGTTAACCCTAAAAAAATTAATTAAATATAGATTTTAACCTTTTGTGTTATTTCTCCGAATATCTAGGTAACATCCGATTTAAAAGTTACTCCTGCCGGCCGATGCATTGACAACTCACAATTTTGAAATGATTGTCCAACTCTGCTTTAGGGTATTTAGTACGAAAAAAGCTCTTTTGGCCCTCCGTGGTATTGCGGGTTGACTATTTGTCACGCGTATGAGACGCTGACTGCTTTTCTTATGATTTACTACGCACTAAAAGATGAAACGAGCATCCTTGATTTTTACTGAAAAGTAAATTTCGAATGCATATGCAGTAAACAGTTAACGATATATCATTTGTCGGCCGAGAACACTCGGGACGAACGCGAATCCTCCCTCAACGGTTTTGTTTTTAAGGACCTCACTAGGGAATGAGAATTTCTGTTTGTTTTCTTTCTTCGGTAACCGACCATTCGTCGGCTATGAGTCGAATTTACGCGTTGATGTCCTAAGGAGCTTAAGGAAAAGTAAAACGAGGTCGCAAAAACCATACGTCGGTAAAAAGCCCGTAAAGACGTATTTGGCCAGCTAAGCAAACAAGATCGTCAATATACTTAGGTAAAGCCTTGAAATTTTTACTTAAGAGACTAGGAATTCTATCTGTGGTATTTTAGAAGATTTGACGATGAAGTTAGAATCAATGTAGTAATAGGGTTGGTGGATGATAAACAGACAAATATTTCTTTCAAATAGCTTTAAAAAGTTTAAAGTTTGCATTGCACCTACATCACTGAGTCTAAAAAAATATGCTATCGGTGAATACCACTGATGACAGTTGCTTTGTAGCATGTAGCATGCTTTACCTTTTTATAGTTATTGAAGATTTTATCTAACAATAAGCCATAACACTATATCGACAGTTCTCTCATAAATTGCATGGAATAAATGTTGGAGATTTTGAGAAAAGAGGAAACGTCCGAGGAAAATTTCATTTTAATGACGGTGCTTAAGGAACAAATGTGGAAGAAGTAAATGGGAATCGTAGATAACAATGAGGTGGATATAGGACCAGGTGGCCTAGGCGATCACCTGGGGCCTCGCGCCTAGAGCCGCAAGAGTGCTAACCTATACCTCAGAATCCCACCCGTTATATTTTAAGTATGAATGCAAATAAATTATTAAGAATTTGATAGCCTGTTTCCCTCCTTAAAATTTAACCACACATATGTCTACAGAAATGACGATTCGTGGGCCTCCCAAACCAGTATATCCCGAGGTAGTGTTTTTCAAATAACGGATCGCGACCCGATAATGGTTCGCGAGGAAAATCCGAGCACTCAATCCATAACTGAAATGTATAAAAATGATAGGGAGCTACATAAATGCTCTCATTATACTATAAATGCTAATTTTTGGTATGAGTCGCTTTTATTAATTAATTAATAAAAATTCAATTCAGGACATTTTTCTCCCTTCGACTGGATCGCGATACAAAAAGTTTGAAAAGCCCCGCTCCCAATATTCGCGACTGGATGACAGTATTTAAGCTCCTCGATCCATCTGGAAATGATCCGAAAAGGCGTGACGGAAGGACGATTGATGATTATATTACAGATAAATTGAAAACGAAGGAAATAATCAGGAGAAGGTTTAGGATTGAATTTAACGTGAAGTATCCCGAGAATATTTCGGTAGGCAAGACGATGCTTTATATGCATGAGAGAGGGTCGCGAATTTAACCGTCCACGAGCTAATTTGCTCTCAATGGGCCCCTCCATTTTTATAGTTCGACCTACACGAGTAGGGGCTCGAACTCGGTCAATTCGGGGTCACCTAAAGCTCGGAGGCCCTGAACTCGACTCCATATGGCTCCTTAGGTGAATCTCCTCCCTTTCCGCCTTTGCCCCAGGCGTTGGATTTACGAATACATTACGAAACCCTAATCTAGGGAAACTATTTTGACGCCGTACACCTTAATCCACCGGTCGTTCATGCGAATGAAAACGTGGATATGACTCCTTGAAAAAAAAATCGTATCGAAACGATTTCCCTGCATTAAAACTTAAGCAGAAAGGAATTTATTCATGAAATTCTCATTAATAATATCCCTTTTTAGTTGCAGCTTTTAACGATCCGGATAAAACGTCCATAGAGGCCCGATCCAGTGCGCTAGCCGTAATTTTCCTCCCCCCCTCTGAATTTAATAAGTTAGAAACTTAAGCCGCCTTCACTATAACTACGTAACTTTCATATAACCTCATCGTGATGGTTTACGACCCGTTAACACGCTTTGCTGAGGTAGTTTTAATTAAAATTTCTGCCTTGGTTGGAGGAGTGGCTGGCGATCTGTTTCACTGGTTCGAATCTCGCCGAGGGCATTGTGTAATGCGCTCGTCTTCGTAATTGTTGTTAATGTGCTAATTTTAAAAGGCCGTGAGAATGGTATTTATGGTTTAATTAAAAATTTTATAATATCTTCTATTATTAATGGTTAGGTGAAAGTGCAGCTGTATTCATCCGACATTTTATTTAGTTTTATATAGTTCATAAACAACCTTTTTACCGGTCTCTTGCAATGAGCGTATTAACAACAACATAGGTGGTCATATACAACCATGTTCTGTGCAGAATTCGAACCCGCGACCCAAGAATTGGGAGTCAAACAACCCCCCGTCCCCTATACAAAGGCCGGCGTACAAATGTGGAACTACAACTTTTAACATACAGGCATAAGGATTTCGTTCATTTAGTATCGAAGTAAAAACCCATAAATATGCAAGTCCGCCGATTACGATCTAACTCCTTTTACGACAGTCGTTTGAAAAGTACTCCCGTTAATGCTCCGTCTGCGAACTAGGTAGTTAAACCACTTGATGAAAGAGTCTTTTGAAGTAGACGCCCTGTCGATTTTCATAAATTATTGCGCTCGGATAAATCCTTTTAAGTGTTTTGACATCCCTCTGTACGTAACTTCCTCTTTCTCGCTTTCCCGGACTGATGTCTCTGAAGAGATTATTATTGATCCCAAATCCCCCAAAAGGAGCGTGTTACCTTTATTCCGCTGCATCATCCGCCCATAATTTTCAATTAAATGCGAAATTCATTCCTGGCGTTTCTCCGCAACCGTTTCCGTGTTAAATTGCTTTCGCAAAAGTTCGTGTGGCTTATTATGACAGGATTGATGATATGATGAATTGCTACATTCCTGTACTATACTGTACCATTTAGATGTGGGTATAGGATTCGGTATTTTTACACTTTCTTTTAGCCTTGATCGTTTTCAGATTTGAGATTAGCACGCCTGAAAATATGGAACTGAACTGCGCTCTATCATACAAAAATATCCGAGATATTTTCCGCTACGTTTTTAGCCTTCGTAATCATGTCGCAGAATAATAGCGGCGTTTTGCTATAAAACTTTTCACTCTTAAAAATAGATGATGTGATATCGTCATTATCCTCTTCATTAACATTCCGTCCGTAGCCAATTGCATGACTGCATGTTAAACCGGCTTCTCCATATTATCTTATTCCCCGAAGCCTCCTTCGATTCTTGGCAGTTTTCTTTCCCGTTTCAGCCGATGCCTTTTCTTTCCTCGTTATATTTTAAAACACAACGGCGATTTACATTTACGCCCAATGAATGAATAATGTTTCGTATTTGAAATCACGAAATTGCGTACTCTTAGGAGTGGTGGCAGGGCCGGCCCGAGGTACGGCTGTTCGGGGCGCCAAAGTCTTTGGGGCGCTATACCGATCAAATATTTACTTGCAAGTGAATAAATATTGGATACCAATTTATATCGCGGAACTGGTTGTAATCTTGATATTGTCCCTTTTATTTTTTTCGTTATCAGTAATTTTTACACATCGATGAATAAATTAAAATGTGCTTAGAAAATATCTCAACAGGCACTTAGGCGGGGGCACCGGAGTGCTATCTTGCCTGGAGCGTTAAAATTCTTCGGACCGCCCTTGGATGGTGGGAGCAATTAAGACAAGGAATAATTACCTTTGTTAATTTTCTCGGAAAAGTTTCGAAAGTTTCCGCCAAATTCAACAGTTTCTTCTACGCCGATCGGAATCGAGCGTAAAAATAAAATCCCTCTTCAATTTACCCGGGGGCGTCGGATCATAATCGACTGTTACAGCATACCGAGAGCGTAGAAAACGTTTTCGCGGTCGCTTCGTCCCGGGGAAAGGGAACACGACCTTCAGTAACCGGCGCTGTTTTAAAAACCCTTTCCTTGCCATTTTAATACTTGAGTGACGGGGATTGTGCCTGCCGTTGGGAGCGGTCTCGACGAGGCAACAAGATGTGTGAGAGAGAGAGAGAGCTTCCTGCATTCGCCTTTTATTTATTTTTTCGACTATGTAAAATTCACGGAATTGCGATAACACGGTGGAAATTTCCTCCGTTTCGTTAATCGAGTGGTCAAAAATTTCTGAATAATTAGCAACCGTTGATGAACTTGAGCATGGGAATTTCCGGACTGGTCATAGTTTCGAGCAGCGTTTCTCAACCTTTTCGATGTTATGGCCCACCTGAGCGACAGGAAATTATCTGCGGTCCCCCTAAATTACAAAAAAGTTATCGCGGTATATTAATGGGTAGGCCAATCTATTTATCAATAGGTGAATATATATGCAGGAAATAATTATATTTTTGAACAAAAGAAAGTTTATTTTATGCAATTTGCTAAAATTTTCATTGCGTATTTATCATGCTTGACTTTTACGAAGTATAAATTTTTTCCTATATGCTCGCGAAAATTCTTAAATGTTAAATGTTTTCAAATTTTCGCTTCCCAACTCAACTCCTTTTGCAGTCCACCGGTTTAGAAACACTAGTTTAGAGGGCTGGGTTTAGCTTTGTGCTATCCAGTACAAAATTTTTTGATGTTCAGGTTTGTCGCATTCATTGTCACTGTTGTTGTCTTCTCCTTAATTAAATTCGGTTGCAATTTATGAACTGACGATGAAGGTAGAGTGAATCATTTTATTCCGAGATAGCTTCGTAATTCATCAAAGCGGCAGGTTGAAAAGGTACGAGCTACATTGCTCTGCCCTTGGGAAGAATGTAGCATCGGTGGCTCCCGAACTGGTTGGCGTGATAAACATTGCTAAATGAATAAATGAACGATTTGGCCGTGTTGTTGAGTGTTTCGGATAATAAATTTTGCTGTAATTTGTTGATGTTTATCTACCACGAAAGGAATGCGTCCAAACGTTATGATAACCGAATGCATGAATATGAAATCTTGTTTAAATGTGAGAGGTGCTGTGAAACTTTTTCTTTGAACGGTTACCGCGTCTAAGAAATTATTGAAAAACAGTGACGTAAAGCGTAAGAAAAAGGGTATTAGGTTAGTGAATGTCACTTTACCGTTGTTGCCCCATCTTCAGTTGAATTATTGTGCTATTTAAGGGTTAATAACGAAGGATTGAATAATTTCACCAACGTTCATGATTCAACAAAGCTATTGGTTGAAGAGATACAAGCTACGCTTTCCCTGTAAATAATGTAGAAGCAGTGCTTCCCAAACAGAATGCCTCGAAAAACATCGATAAATAAATAAATCAAAGGTTCGGAAATTTTGTTAAGTCTTTAGGGAAATAAATGTTGTTTTAATTTATTGATGATGATGCGGCTCCAACAAATGAATGCGTCCAAACGTTATGATACCCGAATGCATAAATATGCGATGTTGTTTAAATGTGGAGGTGCCACGAAATTTTGTTTATGTTTAAAAATTATTGGAAACCACGAACGTAAAGCATATGAAAGAAGGGTATTAGGTAGCGACTTTAATTTTGACCATAGCTGCCCCCTTTTTAATTGAATTAGTGGGCTATTTAGGGATTAATAATGAAGGATGGACTGAATAATTTCGCCAGCGTATTTTCATAATTGAACAGAGATTGAAGAGATCCGAGGTACGTTATATGCCAGCCTTTCAATAAAATATTTACAAGCGGAAAGTATAAAGTTACTGGCTGCTTCCATAGACTCTTTAATTAAATTAAGGTACAATTTACACGTTAATAACGAAGGATTCGATGGGTAATTTATTCAAAACAGTTTCATAATTCAACAAACCGATTGGTTGAAAAGAATGCTACGGCTCTCCTCGCGATGAACTCGAAGCACAGGCGGGATAATTTCGTTTAAATCGGGGAAATTCCGAAACCGCCATCAATTTCGGCGCGTACGAATATTTCAGTCGGCGGTTGGCAATCATTTTTCCCTTCGCTCACCTGTAATGAAAGCAACTAGTGCCGTTAATTGACCCGCGTCCTACGTAGGTCGTGGGACGACCGACTTTCGAATTGCCCGTCAAATTATCCGGTCATACATCCGGACGTCAAAAAAAAAAATAATAACCTCTTTCCGTAACTTTTTTTGTACCTACTTTCACTGACAGGCGAAAATTCTTTCGCGGTTCAATAGTTGAGAAACTACTTCAGAGTGGAATTTCCGCCTTTTTTTTTACAACCTTTCGTATTTTTTTGGTCCAGAAACATCCGCGGGAAGCCGCCGTTGTAGGGCTTATATATATATATATTTATATATACATATATATATATATATATTTATATATACATATACATATATATATACATACATACATACATACATACATATATACATATATGTATATATATATACACACACACATATATATATATATATATAAAGCGGGCATTGTTTTCTTTTTCTTTCGGGCGGCTAATAATATGTCCAAGTAAAAGATGGGATGGGTGGAGCAGGATTGCCAAGGTCAAATTTGGAAATGGAAATCGAAAGTGAAAAGACGGGTAGATGGAGGCTTAGAAGGAAGAGGAGAGGGAGGGAGTGGATGGAGGGATCAGGTACGCGGAAATTTCGGAGATGAAAGGATTGTATGGTCACGTGATCGGATGGGGAAAATGGCGGCGAGACAGAAGAGAGAGAGAGGGAAGGTAAAAGGCGGATGCCGACGATTCCACGCAAGGACGGCGGGATTTAAAAAAAAAAGAATAAAAGGCCATTAAGAACTAGGACGAAAAACGTAATGAACATCGCGTTTGATTCGAAACCCATGTCGTCAGGGGTGATCATAAAGGGGACATTCGAAGCGGGTTCAGAACTCCTCTTCCTTCCCCCCTCTTCAAGGGAAGAAGAATAAAAAATAGAATTCAGAAAATTACAGTAAAAATTATTATGCGATAAAACGATTTGATCGTGATGTTATTAATTACACATTCGGGTAATTAATAAATGATGTTCCGAGATTTAACTTAACGTAGGTTTTTTTAAATTGCTTTTCAGAATTCTGAGATGTAGGGCCTCCTCTCTTTCCGATTGAGAAAGTGATGCAGAAACGACGAATTTATAACGCCGAGTCTTGTATGCACGACTTTTTGCGGATATACATATTATTACTCTCGATTTCGCTTAATGATGTTAAACGTCTTTAAGGTTGAAGTAAGATAATTCATTGTTCTTCCAATCAAATTCTTAAACAACAAGCTCAAGAAAAATATGCGCAATGATAGTAAGAATTTCATGTCGCCTTCTTGACCGTTTCTCTTAGATGTCGTGATTGGCTATATCTATCGGTTTTCCTGCGTAAGAATTTTTTGCTGAGCCTATTTTATCTCGTTGGTGAGCGGTGACAGTAAATTTCTTCTCTGTATGTCACGTTGTGAGTACCTACCCATGTTTCGACTTTGCTCGGGTTCCGAGTTTGGAGTTAAACTATTTGCCAACTTGGATTAATTGTCGAGATTACACCTCGTGACTTAATCTAACTCTGGAGTGTGATTATACACTGTATGCGCCGTGATGGCGTGGTTGGAAGGCTTCCTGAGATTACGCTTAATAAGCTAAGGTAATTGAATGGAAGTAATAAGCTACGTCCATCAACGCATGCGTTTTACTCGTCCCAAATCTTTTAGAACAGTTGGAAATACTTTTACACTACGATGATAACACTCTCAACCTCGTTAACGAACTTATTTCCCCCACCCACTCTTCCTTGCTTGCTTTGTTTCTCCCCAATACCTTGATTCAGCCTCCCCATCACCCCCCTCCCCTCTCCCATTCATTGGTCCCCTCTTCACATTTCCCTCCCCCACTCCCCTCCGATTCCTTATATATTTGTGTTGCTTCTTGTTTTTTGTACCTGATGATGACTAGATATTAGTCGAAACCGGTCGCTTCATCTGTTAATAAAAGAGGAACTTTTACTAAGGTATCCTTCTCATTTTATTTACTACAGTATAATGTTTTGAAGTCATTTGTCTAAGATACGAACGGAAAATATGCATAATTGTTTTTGGCATTTACGAGAGGCTGATGGGACTAAAGTAGCGTGAAATTTGCTTTTATAGATAACAATTTGATGCAAACCATTAGATTAAAGACGCGTTTTTTTGCATTTTAAATCAATATATTGCAGTTAAAGTACGACACAGTACTGCAACTACTTATCTTATAATAAAGTGCTCCGCAACCTTTTTAATTATGCGGCACACTTTCGAGCACAGTCGAAGTTGGCGGCACACCGAACAAAATGTGTATCCGACAGAAATGTAGAAAAATAATCGTTTATGCTACGCAGCCGAAGAAATTTATTGACATAATGTATATTCTACAATTAAAAATACATTTATTCTGGATTACGAAATAAGTCGATGATAAATATTGTCAATTACACATTTACTAAAGCAATTTGGTTACGGTTTCAAGGAATCAACTGAAGAATAATAGAACAGAATTTTTTCCTTTCCTATAATTCCGCCCAATATACTGTGGCACACCAAGTTCTTTGTCGCGGCGTAGCAGTGTGCCACGGCATGCCGTTGCGGAGCTCTGCTGTAATGAATGACGTTTCAGGATCGGCAAGTTCTCTCTTCGTGGAATGTTTGAAAGAGAAAGTCGACTAGAAATCGGTTATTCCGAAGCCAGGTTTTTTATTATAGTTCTATCGCCTATAAATTGGCATACATAATACCTCATTTAATTTCTCTTTCAGATACGTATTATCATCATCATCGTTCAATGGAATGATTTTCCTTCTTGAAAGCTCGCTCAACTTTTCTCCGTGTGATCGATGTTTTATTTGAGGCTTACCATTTTCATAATTTAATAATAAGATAATTTTTCAGTGATATTATTACGTGACGTATGATTATCAATATTGGTCTTATCGTGGTAAAATTTTAGTGCTCTCCAGTCGCCGCGCGGATTTCTGCTTCGTTTTGAACAAAAGTTAGTAGCTCCGCGCAAATTACATAACTTTTATGATGATTATCTCGTGGACCGAAATGCAGAGAGAATAACTAATTTTTGCTAGAAAGGCGGAAATGCGCACCGGTCTACTATTTTGTCGTAATTTGGCTCCTTTTAGGTTACCGAGGCTTTGCCCGACTCTTTTTGCTCTACGTTGAAATAACAAAAGAGAGTTCTACATTCTAGCGCTAGCGAGAAACATTTTTCTTCTCTCTCTCGTACGTTAAGAGCGTAGTTTACGGAATTCTATTTTTTTTTACGACGCAACTGCGAAAAAATCGGAGCGGCGAATCCGCGCACTCTCGAATAAGTCACGCCGTTTTAGCGACGGCCTAGTCTCGCGGAGATGGTTTCCGCGCGGGCAACGCGTTTGTTTTGTTTTTTTTCCTTCTCTCCCCCACCTCGCCGAACGAGATCTTTTTTTTTTTTACCTCTAAACTAGAACGCACGAGCCTTTTCTAAAGTTTGCATAACTCGCTTCCTCTTTCCTACCCCCGTGTGTTTTTTTTTTACAACATGTTTCGTTAATTTTGTATGCTGCCTATATCTTGAGGCGAGTAAAGCGTTTACCAAGTGGATTTTCAACTCGCTCGCTTCAGGGGACGAAGGGAAATCCGTTTCACTCGCGACGGACCCGTTTGGTAAATATAGAATTACTCCAGGTGATAGGAGGAGAGAGAGAGAGGGAGATTGAGGGTGGGGAGGGGAGAGAGTGAGAGAGGGAGGAAGAGAAAGCGAGTGAGTGAGAGAGAGAGGAAGAGAAGGAGAGAAAGAGCGGGAGAGGAGGAAAGGAAGGAGAGAGAGAGAGAGAGGAAGGGAAGGAGAGAAAGAGAGATAGAGAGAGAGAGGAGGAACGGAGAGAAGGAGAGAGAGGGGAGGAACGGAGAGAAAAAGAGGGAGAGGAAGGGAAGGAAAGAGAGAGGGGATAGATAGAGGGGGGAGGGAGTGAGAGGGGGAAGGGGGAGTGAGAGAGGGAGGGGGGAGTGAGTGAGAGGGGGAGAGGGGAGGGAGGGGGGAGGGAGTGAGAAAGAGGGTGGGAGAGAGGAAGGGAAGGAGAGAATGAGCGGGAGAGAAGGAAAAGAAGAGAGAGAGAGGAAGGGAAGGAGAGAAAGAGAGGGACGGAGAGAAAAAGAGGGAGAGGGAGGGAAGGAAAGAGAGAGGGGAGAGGGGGGGGGAAGAGGAAGGGAGAGAGAGGGAAGGAGATAGAGGGAGAGAATGATAGATTAGATTAGATATGGTCTTTATTTGGGGCGAGATTGAGACTTAAGAAGTCCCATCTTCCACCTAACCCCTAGATAGAGAGGGAGGGAGAGGGAAGGGAAGTGAGAAAGAAAGGGAGGGAGAGAGAGAGAGAGAGATGTTGATAGAGGACAGCGCGGCTGGTGAGAGCAAGTGCGCCACTCCGTCTCCCAATTGGCCACCTGTCTTTCTCTTTCCTCCATCTCCATTCTCATCTACTGCCCACTCTTTTCTTTCCTCCCCTCCTCGTCTCCCTCTCCTCCCCTTCCCCCATTCGCCTTACTTCTCGCCTCTGCTCAACCCTCTCTTTTCCTCTCCCACTCGGTGACCTAGTGACCTCGAAAGACTGACTCTGGGTCCCTTAAATGAGCGGGAGCTCATGGGCGGCTCTGCGGGGGAAAGAGCGCAATGTGAATGCAATTTAAAAAAAAAAGGGGATTGAGAAAAAAGAAAAGAAAATCCACGCCGACGCGGAGGAAAAAGCCGTTAACCTCGTTCGTAAGAGAAGTCTTCTCTTTGCTGTGTGGAATGCTTACTTGGATTTGGTGGGTGTTGTGCGCGGAGAGAGATGAAGGATAGTTGGAAAATGTCGGTAGAAAATGGGACGCGCATGTGCGTACACGATAAGTTCGGCCTCGTAAACAAGTTGTCTATCAGGATAAGTTTTTATAGGGTTAGAAATGCGTTTCTATAAATCTGGGCGTGAATTCAGGAGGTCAAACTGAAGCCAAAAGCTCTTATCGACGTGGGTCGACAAACGTCTCTTAGCTTTTGCCACCCTTGAGTTGTCGATGTCGTAACGATCGACTTACTGCTCTGATTTTCGTACCGATTGACTGAGCGCCATCTTGAGCTAAACATGCAATAATCTGTTAATATTTTACTAGGAATTACTTCCTTTGTTTTTTTTTTCATATAATCTATTGAATCGAACTGAAACATTTAATGAATTTTTAATGCTTGGAGATCGTTCCGAACCCGTGCTAAAGTGAAACTGATGGCCGTGCAATTCTATATACTTCTCTAATCGGAAAACAGTGCTAAATAGAAAAGGCGTAAAGGGAATCTTCGTGACGCGAGATATGGGTGTTTGACGGAAGGCGAAAGATTCTACAGAAACATTCCATGTTTACCGGGGCATTTTCCAACGTGCGACCCAATATTGAATAAGACGCGCAGAAGCGTGTGGAGATGCATGGGTATCATGTAGAATAGTGTTTCTCAACCTTTTTATAAAAGTACCCCTTTTTTTTAACAAAAATTTGAAGTACCCCAGGACAATTTTGACGTATAAAAAGTTGTTGAACATAAAATAAGTAATTTTTATTTATTTATATGCGTATATATACATATACTTTTTTTAGAAACATAATAATAATGATTAATAACATTATAGGCAAGGCAGATTCAATGATACAATTTTTTTATGCAAGAAAAATTATAATATTATACAAATAATTATGATTACATTAATGCGAAATTTGATACAAACATCAATGAACAGTCATAAATAAAATTTTAATAAATAGTAAGTAGGTATAAGTAATTTAATGCGATATTTGAGCTTGTTTGGATTAAATTAAATTTGCAAACCTAGCTTTCACGCTGATGAGGGCCACAAATCATTTTCTGGAGACATACGATTTCTTTATTTAGTTTTTAATTCAGCCATAGCCAAAAAACTTGCCTCACATAAATAGGTTGATGCGAATGGGAGGAATTCTGTGAGAGTCATGTTACTCTGTTGTTCGTAGTAACTTTCATTTTCTGCCAGAACTCTGGAACGTAGTAAGTCCCATCATGCCTTGCATCTTCAGTGCACTATCAGTAGAGAGCTCAAAAAGTTGCTCCTTTATTTCTTCCGAAATCCCTGCTTGCTCAATGGTATTCTCATCAAACGGATTCAAAATCCAAAGCTTCTGCCTGTGTTCAGCATCATCAATGCTCGGAAAATGTCGTTCAAAACTTAATTCCAAATTTGTCAAATGTTCCTTTATTGATGTTTCACCCAAAATAATTTCATTTTCCGCACAAAACTCCGAAAGATATAGAAAGGACACAAAATTTCCAGATACAGCATTATTTTTTTCCAGAATGCTATTTTTTTCTTAAATGCATGTACTTCATCATGCAGGATTAAGATATTTGTATTAAAACCTTGTAACTGTATGTCCAATTTATTGATTTTATCAAAGATGTCACAAAGGTAGGCTAATCTGCAAATCCATAATTCGTCTTGAAAATATTTCACTAACTCAGATTTGATTTCTGTGAGAAAAACTGCAATTTCAGCCTTTAGCTCAAATACACGGTTGAACAATTTACCACGTGACAGCCATCGAATATGTGAATGAAGTAATACAGTAATATGCTCAGATTCCATATCACGACATAGCGATCGAAAAAGACGTGAATTTAGAGGCCGCGACTTTATGAGGTTAACTGTCTTCATTGTAATCTCTAGCACATTCTTCATTCAGCTGTTTTGAAGCCAATGCTTCTCTGGGAACAATACAATGAGTCCACTTTAACGAAGAGCTTACAGTTTTTAATCGAACAATAAGACCATTATGTCGACCTACCATTGCTGCTGCTCCGTCTGTGCACACAGATGTGCACCACTCCCATGATAATCCACATTTTAAAATCTGTTCATTTAACAAGTTAAAAAAATCTTCCCTCTTTGTTTTAGTGTCGAATTCTTTACAGCAGTATATTTGCTCACGTATTCCTTTTTCATATTCGTCGTTAATGTATCTGACAAACACCAAACACTGTGCGCAGTTGGAAATATCTGTTGCTTCATCAAATTGCAAAGCGAACTTTTTCTTCTCAATAATTTTTTCAGTGATTTGTTTCATTATGTCTTCGGCCATCTCGTCAATTCTTCTTCTTACTGTGTCGTTCGAATGTCGGATGTTTTTAATTTTGACGACTTCTTTTTCGCTAAACATAATTTCGGCGATTCTGATAGAAGCCGGAATAACGAGCGTCTCGGCAATGGTATGTGGTTTCTTTGTTTTGCTATAATTTGTGCGATTGCATAAGAAGTCTGTAAAGCTTGTTGAGAGATTTTTGCGTACACTGTCACAGTAGCACTATATATGTTGATACCTTCACATTTTCTTGTAAAATATTCAGTTGATTTGTCTTTTAACGTAGGATGCTTTGTGTTTAGGTGTCATTTCAACAGAGACGGTTTCATGCAGTGGTTAGATAAAGTCTCACAGCAAATCACGCAAAGTGGCGAAGGCGGTACACTTCCGTTTGTTGTAAACCAGAATTTAAGATATTCGGAATTATTACTGCGTGTTTTTCTTGCCTCAGAAAAATTTTTACTTCCACCAGTAAAGCGCGGTGTTTTAGCTACGAGGTTTTTCCGCCACAACTTCCTGGGTACTATCTTCTGCCAAATCTGCAGTTTTATTCTTTGTTTTCACGAGAAATCGGTCCATTTTAAATACTTTACTTATAATATTATAAACTAAACAAGAATTAATGCAGGTACTATTAATGTAGCAATTTTATCGCTTCTGATGCCAACAAGCATAATTAATATTCGACTGTTTACGTCCGTCTGCTAAGGATGCTGGCAACTCACTGACTCTATACCGAATAACGAAGCATTCCGAAAATGAGCGAAGCTCGGTTGCCAGATTTACCGCGCCAAAATTCAGATTTTGCACAAGACAATTCTTTTTATGAAAAAACATTAGAATTAAATTGAAACGAAAGATTTGATCAATTTTCACGTAAAACATGAACAGTTTTACATATTTTAAATTGAAAAAATAAATATTAATACAATGATTGCTTGTCTTAAGAAAAAACTCTAATGTAAAAATAAATTTTAAAAACTATTATTAAAATGTTGCGGGGATTTATGTTCGATTTTGGAGCCCATAACTCACGTACCCACAGACTTCTCTCGCGTACCCCTAAGGATACGCGTACCACCGGTTGAGAAACACTGATGTAGAACACCTGCTGTAACATGCGGACATGAATTAAATGCTCGTCGAGTGATGCTGGCTTGTATATTGCCGCTGTAGTATCGACAACGCAATCTGGTGATAGCTCGACTATGAAGCGTATGTCGACCCATGTCGATGGGACTTTTTTTGCTTCAGTTTGATTCATGAATAATGAAATACGTTTTCGAAACCCACTGTATAATTGAACAAGACGTTACTCTGTGGAAATTCGCATTTAAGATAATATAAAATGGGGTGAAAAAATGTAATACGGGGATAATATATTCGAAGAGAAATTCTACCAGGATTCCATGGATCTCGTATTCACGGTTTGAAAGCATGACGTCTCTGTCATCGTGTGACTTACCACTGACGACACTTTGCTCTAATCGACCAGAACATCCGTAACTGATGGGAATTCGATAACAGGAAAGGCAAATTTGACGTAGGAATTTCTGATGCTGGCCTTTTCATTCGCGCAGATGTGATCTTTGAAATTTATTTATTGCGGTTCGTCCCTATAATTGAATATCTTATTTATTAACGCTTGATGCTTTGTAGCAGTGATTCCCCAATATTTTTGTAGGCGCGGCACCTTTTCAAAGATAATAGCATTTGGCTTCACTCACACCTTGAAAACAAGTTTGTATCAAATACACAACGTTTTGTATGCACTTTTTGCTGGCAACACAATAGGTATCTAATTTATTAGAGGAGAATTTGTTGCCCTAACAATTCGTCAACGTTTCCAAATCTCCGATTTTTTTATTTAGCGGTACCAGTAAAAGTCAACTTCGGCATACCGTTTAGGAAACACCGATTTGAAGGTTGTAAAAAAAAAATTTACTTTTGAAAAAAAATTTTGTAAGTGCAGTCGAACTTAAATACTCCTAAATTCAAGGAAAGAGATATGTATGACTTTATTTGAAAGTATTTGGTTAAGAACGTTGAAAGATGTCTGCTTATCGAACATTCGAGTTACAGACATCGTAGTTATCGTTATATGTATATAATGTAAATTTATATTTTGAGGAAATTCTCCTTTAAAACATTACATTAATTGAATTACGCGAGGTGACGCTGAGAAAATTACATAATAAAACCCAAGGAATTTGGCTGAACTTTGTGGTAATTGATACTCATGTTAACGAAGAAAAATAACTTATTGTTATTTAAATTCCACAATTTTTTATTTCACGACCGGTTTCACTAAATAACTAGGATCATTATCACCTGACCGGTTTCGCTAAATAACTAGCATCGTCACCTGATTTAGCGAAACATGTCGTGAAATAAAAATTTATAAATTTAACTAAGTTATTTTTATTCGTTAATAAAAATTACGTAACATAACAGAACACAAAGAGACGAACATTTTACTTTATGATCTATCTGTTTTTTGACAGTTTTTATATTAACTTACCGCGATATATATATATATATACATATACACAGTAGAACCTCATAAATCCGGCAGCCTCGGGACCTAGCATTTGCCGGGTTTTTGAAAATATACAAAAAATCCTTAAGTAATGTACATTTTTGGTAATTGATTATATAATTCAAATGATGAATAGCAATTGAAAGGGAACCCATTATCAATAAAGACTATTCCTTATACATGCACTAAAATGAGGAATTATAAATGAACCATAAAAAAGTAAATAACGAACGTAAAATAAAGAGTATATCTAGTACGCATTTACCGCATTATTTTCATCGCACATTATTCTGAGAATTATTTTTAACAGATCAGGCAAACTTGCTTGCTTCATGCATATTGATTTTTCCTTCGTAAGTTTATCCTGTATTCGATAGAAACACGTAATCTCTTGAAAATCAATGCAAGAGCGTTGTTCTAAAACGAATATTGTATCTGTGACCAACTGTATACAGCGATCTATTGAAGGTTTGTCCTTAACTATCTCTTGATTATCGTCATTTTCATTTTCTTCATCTTTTTAGTGCTCAGGTTTCAAAACCATGTAAGCCCCGGGCGCAACTAACCAAGGGACGCAAAAAATCCAAATACATCTGAACTAAATAAACTAGAGAAAATAATTTCTTGAAGGGGGAGAGGACGCATACTTAGTAGTTTGCCCCGGCCGCTAAAATATCTAGTAGTTACGGGACTGATTGCATCATGCGGAAAATGCATTTATTATATGCCATATAATGTAGCTATTATTTATACAAAAGTCGTTTATAAAAATTAATTACCATACCATCACTCGTTCTCTCTTTTTAATTAAATCGCGGAACATTTCTCTCTCTCTCTCTCTCCCCCTCTACCTCTTTCTCTCTCTCCCTCTATCTCTTTCTCTCTCTCTCTTTCTCTCCTTCTTTTCGCACCTCTTCCCGCGAAACCCGACCATAGCTCTCCGGCTAACGCGAGCGTTGGCTTACTCCGCTCCCATAATCCAAACAGGTCAACGGATTAATTATTGGCACTCCGACGCGCTCCATCGTGAGCGGAATGCCGAATTCTGTCGATGGCGTCCATTTGAAAACCCCGCAGGTGTAGGTAGGTAGGTAGTCCGTCGCTGGAGCGTCCGGATGGGTCGTCCGTTATCGACTAAGTGTACGGTAGCAGTGCTTTTAAGCGTAAAGGTGATTCCGATTGGAGTGAAAGAGAGACGCTATCGAATTGATTAATCCGTCGGGGGTCAACTACTAGTGATGTCGGAGCGACGGCGAGAAACGCGTCGACGAACGAAAATTATCGAGGAAGGACGATATCGGAAGCCATCGACCTCAACTATCGAACGTTAATTATCCCAAATTGAAACCGTTCGATTATTCGCCGATTTCTTTTGCACGTTGCGTCAATTGGTGGCGTAAAAGCGCAAGGCCAGCTCTATCACGCCATGCTCGAGCTACGCTTTGGATAAATCTAATAATATATGTAAAAATTATATAACGGAAATGGTATTTATTTAATTTTTTAATTGACTATCGAACTTTCTTATTCAATGAATTTAAAATTAGGGTTCTCTCAGCCAATCACTCGGTTTTAATTAGCTAGAATTTTTACATTCAGCTTAATAAATATTCTCAATAGGTATCACATTTGCGTGCATTTATTGAATTTTTTAAATGACTATCGAACTTTCTCATTCAATGAATTTAAAATTAGGGTTCTCTCAGCCAATCACTCGGTTTTAATTAGCTAGAATTTTTACATTCAGCTTTATAAATATTCTCAATAGGTATCACATTTGCGTTTTGAAAAAAAATTAATGAAAATTAATTTGCACGATATCAATGCTAAATCGATTAAATGGGCGGGCGGAGTGAAAAAAGAAATACGAGGAAGAATTGGAGAGAATAGAGATACAAATGATTTGAAAGAGGAAGCCGACCTGGATCGGACGTTTACTAATGAAAAGGTTCCAGTTGTCGGGCGACTTGAAGGCGGAAGAGAGGACTTCCAAGAATCGAAGAAGGTTGAGGAGAATAGGATAATGCGGAAAGCTCGATTTGACGCATAATCACCGACGTGTCTGACGACGGAACATTAATGAATTATGATGAAATCGATTTTACATCATTATATCCGACATCATTTCGCATGCCGGTTTGGAGCGTGAAGTCTCTGTTTAAACGCCTACCACCTTTACTTCCTGTTAAGGTTGGCTTAAGCGCTTAGTTACTCCCTGAGTGGATTTTGCTCCAGTTGAAGCAATCCAGTTCCGTATCCTAGAAATAAACCGGAAAGAGACAGTTCGGCACGACCGATTCGGCCACGGGACCATTCGGCGATGGAATTATTCGGCACCGGACAGTTCGACGCCAGCCGTGTTCCGCACGGCACAATTCCAATATATTTTTGGAGGGAATGGCGTCATGATAATATTAATATTGCAACTGTTAAGTTAAAATTTATTTAAAAGTTAAGCTGTTTTAAATATAGCCATGTTTATTCAAACGTTATTGGTTCAGTGAAGTCAAATCAGCCGCGTTAACTTCATTGTATATTGTGAACGTTTTCTCACGAAAATACGAGGGTGAGTCAGAAATTATCCGCAATGTATTTTTTAAAATTAATACAAAAACAATAGAGAACTTACAAGAGTATCATTTTTCAATACAGTTCCCCTGCTTTTCAACACACTTAGTCCAACGTTGCCCAAGCTTCTGTATGCCCTCAGAAAAAAATGTTTTCAGCTGAGTGACAAGCCACGCATGCACCGCTTCCTTCACTTCTTGGTCACTGGAAAATCGGCAGCCTTTAAAGCGTCTTTGAGTGGACCAAGGTGGTGATAGTCCGAAGGGGCGAGGTCAGGGCTGTACGAAGGATGCTCCAACACATCAAAGTGCAGTTGCCGGAGAGTTTCAACAGTCTGGGCGGCAGTGTGTGGACGGGCATTGCCGTGCTACAATGCAACACCTTCCGACAATAGTCCTCGGCGTTTGCTTCGAATTACTGGCTTCAGCTAGTCTCGCAGCATCTCACTGTAACGATCACTGTTTACTGTTGTGCCCCTCTCTTGATAGTGTTCCAATATTGACCATTGTGAATCCCAAAAAACTGTGAACTCTGGCGTTTACTCTCTGGCTCGTAGTGGTGGACCAATGTTTCGTCCCCAGTGATGATGTGTCTCAGAAAGGCGTCACCTTCTTTATGATAGCGGTTCAAAGGGCGTAGGCAGATGTCCAAACGGTTGCGCTTGTGCTCTTCTGTGAGTTGTTTGGGAACCCATCTCGCACAGTCTTTATGAAAGTCAACTCTGTTGTGGATGGTTTCATGGGCAGAACCATGACCGATTTGCAGGTGATATGCCACTTCATCAATAGTCACCCATCTGTTATTCAGAATCATGGCGTGGGTCGTTCAATGTTCTCATCAGTAGCGGACGTGGAGGCTCCCCGATCGTTCTTCATCAATGACACCGTTTTTGAACATGTTGATCTAATCGTACACACTCCACTGCGGCATAGCACTGTTCCCATACTGAGCTGAAAGTCTTCGATGGATTTCTGCCCCTGGTACACCTTCAGTCCACAAAAAACGAATCATTGCACGCTGCTCTTCTTTGGTGCATACGGCAAGTGGAGCGCCCATGTTAACACCGCTACAACGACACAATAACTGACCATTCAAGGTTGAAACCACACCAAAATGACTAAGAGAGTCCACGCTTAGAGTTGCGCATGCAATTAGTAGTGCAGCCAACAAAACAAAAATTTTAAAAATACATTGCGGATACTTTCTGACTTTTCCTCGTAAATATGAAAGTTCATTCTTTAAAAATATAATCATTTTTATTTAAACACTATTGGTTGCATGAAAGCAAGTCAGCTAATTTAACTTAACAGTAACATTTGTATTAAATTAACATTATAATTAATTAATTGTGCAAAATTATTATGCATATCATTCGGTGATTTTTCGTCGTATAATTTTTATCATGTACTTTTTCTCACGAAAGTTAATTTAAATCTATTTTACTTTAAATATAGTCATTTTTATTTCTACTTAATAGATTTGATAACAATATTTGCAATATTAATATTATCATGACGCCATTCCCTCCTAAATATGTTGGAATTGTGCCGTGCGGAACACGGCTGGCGTCGAACTGTCCGGTGCTGAATAATCCCATCGCCGAATAGTCCGTCGCCGAACCGGTCGTTCCGAACTGTCCTAAACCCGAAATAAACACCCCAGAATAGCTTCTGAAAATGTTCTCTGTGTTACAACATTGTCTGTTTCGCATTTATTATAATATCGGGTGGTCAGCTTGTACTAGCGTATTTGGTCCCGAATTACGGCCCTCAGGCCACATCCTAGGACTCGATGTAACATAAAATATGATGAAAGAAAATAGAAAATTATTTTTAAAATTTTATTTTGTCTTTAGTAGATAATTACTTTTTTTTTTGAATCAGGTAATACTGACCAACGACTAAGCCCTTTAGTTTCCGTAAATTATTCAGCAGTTCTATTTTATACTGGCTGATTGAGTGAAGAAATGGATTATGTGGTTTTCAAGCCGAAATGTTTGGACACCACTAGACTAGAACATAAATCCGAAAGCGTCTCGTGAAGTTTAAGCACCGTTGGTATCTTTCACAATCTGGCTCAAAATTGTCGTCTGTTAACTTAATTATTCCGCCGAAATAATTAAAATTTTCGCCTCGAACAGCGATATAATTGAGATTTATATATTGCTTCCACGGTTACAAAGAAAACCATTTATCATCCCGACATTTTTCGCCTTTGTAATAAGCGCGGACGAGTAGGAAGGGCGTTTTTCGCTAATGTTTTCCATCGAAAGTTTTTTCTCTTAAAATGCAATAACTTCTAAAATAAATAATTACCATAGTGAAAACACCTTCCTATTTTTCGAATATTTTAACATCGGAAGTCAGCTCGAAATTGAGCATATCAAAATCGTCTCACGAAATTCAGCGCGGTAACGTCAGATATTTCCCGTCCTATTTTCCCTTAAAGAAGTTAGTAGATCTAACGAAAGACGACCATTATCTCGAAAGTTTTTTTTCCCCCTCCCGCCATTCTATTCAATTGCCGCGACGCTCGCTGCGAGATGCTGGGAGATGTCGTCCGAGAGACCGTAGGGCAATACGCCACGTCGATCTTCCCTAGCTGGCGACAGAGAGAGAGAATATGAATCATTATTCCGTTCCGCCCGCGGGTAGGTCATCTCGTGAAAAGAGAACTGTCTCCTGTCACCATCTAGGAGAGAGAGAGAGAGAGGCCTCGCTCCGGAGGGAGAGAGGCGACAATGCTCGGGAGGACGTCAGCGCCTCCTCTCGGCATAATCAGCGAGTTTGCCCTTAACGGAGAGAATAGCTCGGCATCTTTTGTTTTATTTATTTTTTTTATTATTCGAGACTCTTTAGAGTGTCTCCGGTTTCGTGTCGTGCCAAGGACTGTCCGACTGCGGATCCTCGGAAGGGAGCGTCTGTGCATCTGCGGAACCTGTCCAGAGGGAGCCGTAAGGCGAATAATCGAAATAGTTATGTCGGTTCGAGAAACGTGTACGGTTTTTAATTTCCTCGGTGATCGCAATTTAATACTTGTATACTAATAGTTTATAGATGCAAATTAAAAAACATTCTAGCGACATTTCACAAGCATTAGTCCATCCTTACTCTCCAAGTTCATACGGTGATGTCATTGGTTACGTTACTGCCTTGGTAGCTCGGAAGGGCGGATCCAGGTTTTAGTCTGGAGGTGGTAATCAAAGATGGAAAAATATGCCATTTATTCAAAAGCGTAGAGATTTTGGTATTTAAAAAGGAAATAGATACCATTCTGTACAACAAAGTAGGTAACAGTAAAAATAACATTTTTCCTATGATATTCTCTCTCTATTACTTTATTAATTTTTTCGGTGTTCTGAAATCTTGGAGGGATAATTACCCCCTTTACCCTCTTATTTCTACCCTCCTGGATCCACCCTTGATATCTCAGCGCTAGGAAAGTGAAATGTTCCATATTTTTTATTCCATTCAGCGTTGTATATAGTCATTTTATTGAGAAAGACGAATTTTAATCCAAACCCATCCAATTATTTTTAAGTAAATCGTCAATGTGTGGTAAACGACAAGAATGAACTATGTAAGTCACGTTATATCCCGGCTGTTACCTCAGATATGCGTAAGAAAAAGGAGGGAATGTACAAGTTGGCAACCAGTGATTGAAAGAGGAAGAGGAGGGAGCCATTTGACACTTAGCGCGTGTTCGGGCATCCGCCCTTTTCGGGCCGAAAGTGACACTAAAACCAAGTGTCCACTGACTTCCATCCTATCATTTGAGTCACTGGTTGCGTGCGAAATTTCATCAGATTCTGTAAAAAAAAAAAAAAACCTTTAGTCCTCCTAAGAGGTGCGCATTGACGATTTCAGACGACGGACGCAGATTACAGATATACGGAATCTCAGAGAAAACTCTCTGAAGCTCCGAAAACGTTCGCATTCATCAAAATATCGAAGTAGATTTTTTAGGAACCTTTATACAGGGTGTCCCATTTATATCTGACACATTTCTGTAATAAAACGAAGGTTGTTAAAGGAAACCATACATTTATTAAATTACGGTTAAGTACAAAAATGGGAGTTGTGTCTCTACATCTTTTAAATATTGTCCATTAGTCAAATTTATGGTTATGCTCAGATATATCAAATAAAAATGTGTCGGATATAAATGGGACACTCTACTTTATCTCTGCGCCTCTTATAAGGGAAAAAGAATACCTTACTTTGCGTGACGTTGTCGATAACATCTTCGCATCGCGTAATGGGCGCAGACTATTATTTGGTTTGTGCCCGGATTTTTTCTACCTTTCTTGGTTTTAACGAGTTTAAAATTGCTGTGTGTGAAAGAAAATCTCTATATCATGCCCACAGCTGTCAACTTTTTCTACATTTCCATACCTCGAATAAGAAAAGTTTTATAATTCCTCTTCCCTCTTAAGTTTGAGTTATTTATTACATTTTTAATGTATAGGGATTTTCTGCATAAGCCTCGACAGATATTTGAACGATGAATTCGTTGATATAAGACGAGCCTAAGTGCCTCCTTGGAACGGTTGCAGTCATGTATGGGGGACGAGAAAAATTACGTATAAATTTAAAAACCGTTTCATTGTAACCCTATCGGGGAGCAATAAAAGCCCTCCGAAGGGCCCCATGCGGCGGAGCTTGATATATTTCTTACACAATTGGACCTCATCGTCTGAATCGGCGCAGAATCGTTGTTGGGGAGAGGTTATTGGAAAATAGTGTCCTTTTGTGAAAGGGAGTTTCTCCCGATATCTATATCCACGTTATTGATCTCCGCTAGTAAAAACATTCCCTTCCTTCTACGCTTGGGGTTTTCTTCGGGTTTATGTTGAAATTCCAATTATCCGTACCGATATGGACTAGCCTGTGCACTTTTACTGGGAAAACGCTAATAATGCAAAGGGCGACATTTTGGAGGCAAAATTGTGTAAAATCTGCGTTAATACGGTAAAAATTTATTTTCTAGAGAATAGTCATAACTTTGTCACCCGAATGAAGGCGATGTCTCCGTGGAGAAGTAATTGTTTTATTAAACATTGACATTTATGTAACATACGATAAACTTCTAGCGTATATTATCGAGCGTGATGTTTGCTTGCTAGCAATTAATAAACTTCAGCACTACGAAAAAATTGAGCCTAAACGGGAGTTCTGAGTAATTGTTATGGGAAAAATATTGTACCTAATTTCCGTAATCTGAACAGTGATAATGGGCGTTTTACCGTATTTTTAATTATCTCATAAAAACAATACTTCACGTCCTTCATGCAACGAGGACGTCGACATTAACAAATACGGCCATCCTAAAGCCAGGATTAAAACCAGCTACTACCATATTGTCGGAAGGCAGACAAGATCACCAAGGCCGTTCTAATAAGAAGAACAAATGATTATACGCGAGCGTGGAAAAGATGTATTTCGTACAACGGACACTACTTATTTCCCTTTTTAATGAGATAGTGTAAGGATTGTAATGAGGTGAAGGCGTTTTGTGTATGCTTCCCTTCTCTATATATATATATATACATATATATATATATATATATATATATATATATATATATATATATTACTACGCTCGTTACGTCTCTTTCACACGCCTCTCCCATTTTTCCCCACTCTCTTTCCCATCCCATTCCAGAGACTGAATTCCAACGAATAAAACTCCCTCCGGGGCGTTCCAGTTCCTCGCAGATGGAGGTTGCATAAGAATCCCGTCTTTCGCGTTAAGTAACATGTTACTGTTTATCGACGAAAATCTTTCGCGGGTGGGAGGTAATGGGAAAAGGCGATGTAGAAAGTAGAAGTAAATCGTGGAGAATTTAAGCGATGTCGAGTATGTTAACTGCGCGTTTGCGGACACGTCTAGCGTCCTTATTTTTTTCTTTACACCGCCCTCTCGCCCGTATGGCGTTTCAACACGTTAGGCGAATATCGTCGCGAAGGTATAATAAATGTAAAGAAATGGATTTATCGACGATAAAAAAAAATGATTACCTACGTCGGTTAAAAATAATTTCCATTTTTCAAGCAAAGATGGGATTTGTTTATACCACCTCGTCGTGTACGTACGCGATTTGTTGGTTTAAATAAATATCAAAAATATATTTTTAAAATATTTTTTTATAAACGCGCTGGAGTTCGGCGGATTCTGCAACCGTCGAAGTTTCAATTTGGATTTCACTGGCGATAAAAAATTAACATTAAAGTTTTTTGGCACACTTGAAACATGGAAATGGGCGAAGGATTGCCATAAAACGTTTCATGTTTAATACCTTATTTTATACCAATGAAAGCTATACCCTCAAAAAAAATGTGTATGTATATACCACATACAGAGATACATTTTTTCATCTCTTTTCAGCAAGGATTTACATGCGTTTTGTCCCCGTTTTTCTTAATTATCGAGTTTGTCTTATGGCTGAAAACAACTTCCGGAATAAGCAGTAATTTATCAATATTTTAAAAATTAAGTATCTGTCTTATTGTTAGGTGCTCCAATGTTATAGCCATAAGAGATACGTGCTTAATTTTTTGATACTCAAATGCTTATTCTGGAACTCATTTTTCACGTTCGATTTTATCTGTCTCAGCACCAATAGAAGTATCATTCCACTTCGGCCGCTATAAACCCTTCTGCCAGTTGTAGACGGTAAACTTTCTGAAAAAAAATGACAAATATGCCACCAGCATTCCAACTGCAAGAGTGAAAACTCCACTTAATAAAACTTCCCCTTCCGCATTTTTCGGTACGAAATCGTCTTTTCATCAAATCAAAAAATTCGGTGGCAAATTAAAACTTTTTCGTTTGTGCGTAATGAAAACGAAGCCAAAGCAATTTAAAAAAAACTAATTTGACTGTATTTAAACGTGAACGTTTCGAGAGTTTGGCGTGCTTTGCGAGTCCGACGCAAATTGCTGGAATTTTTATCGGACTGCGTAACTCTCTCAGATCGACCTGAAATGTTTTTTTCGCGCATTCTTTTTCCGGATCTATTTTTAAAATAACGTCTGTTGTGGACTTTCATCTATCCCTCCGATGGATGCATTCTTCCGCATCCCTCGGCGGTCCTTTCCCTACCACTCGGCCATTCACATCTCCTCTCTCAACTCATTCGTATTCTACCCCTCACTCTTTTCTTTCTTTTTTCCTCACTCTCTCCATCACTGCCTTTTTTTGTCTTCCTCTCCAACCTCTCCTTCCGTATATCTTTATCCATTGTATAATCTTCCCATCTTTTTCCTCATTCTTTCCCTCGCCCCTTATTTCCAATTCTTCTTTCTCTGTATACCTCTCTCTCTCTCTCTCTGTCCTCCTCACCTCTATCTCCCTCACCCTATTTCACCCACACTCCAAATTTCTCTACTTCTCTTCCTCTTTCTCCACTCTTTTCGACCTCTCACTCACCCTCTTTCTCTCCTCCTCTCTTTCACCTCACCCTTTCTCTCCTCCTCTGCCTCAACCCCTCACATTTTCTCACTCACTCTCTCTCTCACACCCTGTCTCTCTCACACCCTCTCTCACACCCTCTCTCACACCCTCTCTCTCACCTTCTCTCTCACCCTCTCTCTCTCTCACCCTCTCTCTCTCTCTCACCTCTCACCCTCTCTCTCACCTTCTCTCACTCTCTCTCACCCTCTCTCTCACATCCTCTCTCTCACTCTCTCTTTCACCCTCGCTTTAAATTTATCTACTTCTCTCCCTCTCTTCTCCCTCTCTTCATCCTTTCTCCCCATCTCTTTCACCCTCTCTCCCTTTCTCTAACCCTCTTTCTCTCCCCTCTCTTCACTCTCTCTCTCTCCCTTTTTTCCCCTCTCTTTCGCTCTTTCTCATCCTCTCTCTAATTACCTCTTGAGTTTTCTCCTCTTTCTCTCCCACTTTCTCTCATTCTCTCCCCTTATTTTCTGTTTTATTCTTCCTGCCATCTTTCTGTTTTCTTCCTTCATCCCTCTCTCGCTCTCTCTCTCTCTATCTTCCTATTCTCTTTCTCACCCTCATGCATCTTCCAGGACTTTTCTCTATTTCCTTCTTTTCCTTATTTCTTTCCCCATCTGCGGAGTGTCGTTTTGCGGCAGCATTCCGTCCGTGACTTGGCTCTGGCGCCTCTCTTTTCCCTCTCACTGTTCCCCCCTCCTCCCTCCTTCCCACTCCCCCACTCCTAGTTCTCGAGCAATAGGAATGCCCTGGAATCGCCATCCTCTTTCCCGATTGGGAGCAAAGTCGCGGGCATTGTCTGGGCCAACGACCTCTCCTTGAATGGCCACCTGGAATGCGGACCGTGATTAAAAACCGCCGTCATCGTATCGCTTGCTTTCCTATCCGTGTCCCTTTAGGGGGTTTGAGAGGGTGGAAAACCCTTTTCGACTCGCCCTCCGTCTAGAAATGAATCTTTAAAAAAAATTATCCGTTTTTGATATTACGAGAATTTTGACTACCTCTCTCTCTCTCTCTTTCTCACTGGATCCGCTTGGTAAGCAACGGGGGAGATTTCGCTCGAAAATTCTAAAAAAAAATTAATAAATATCGAATTATCCGTCACAACCGATTGGAGTATTTTTAACCCGATAATATAGTCAAACACCGCGGCTGCAAATTGATCGAGTAAACCTGAATCGAATTTCGGCTGCGAGGTAGTCGGAGTTGATGGAAATTCTCGGTTCGTTTAATTTTAACCGAATTTCCAATTATCATCTATTAACGATCGGTCGATTTCCGTTGCGTAGAAAAGCGTTGTCGATAAAAAAAATTCACGTTCGGTTTACACATCTCATTTACGGTTGGTTTGTTAGCAGATCCCGACCTCTGTTCACTTCGGACCAATTGTTTTTTTTCTCGATATCAGGAAAATTTAATTTTTAAAAAATCTGCACCGTACGACCTCTTGACGTCCATACTAACCTTACTGCTACTGGCATAGAATTACGCGATCCAAGTGCGGGACAGACGTCAAAAATCACCATGTGTGCTATCCTAGCGCTTTCCGATTTACGAATTATTTGAATCCAAAATCTTTCGGATTACCTCCAAAAAAATTGCTTGGAAACGCCGATCTAAATCATCCGCCACTTTAGCATTAGCCCCAGGCAAATGCCTTAGCGCAAGTCATAGAACGGTAAATTTGCAGATTCAGACGTCATTTCATAACGCGCATTGTTGGAGCCTATTCGCACTCGAGCTGGGTTTCCTGTATCTGTCCGCTATCTGTGATAATATGCAAGCGATATTTATGAATAGTCTTAAATGAAGTAAATACTTCATTCGTTTAAATCGTATGTGCGTTCTAACTATAGATTTCGTTTCGCAGCAAGATGGTTACGTTCTTGGAAAAAAACAAAACTGCGTTGCGCCAATTTAATACGTTATGAAAAAATCAGGTGATTTTTTACAGGCTTGGCGAGCTTCCTCATACCGTATGCTTGACTAAAACACGGCGCCAGCTCAATTCAGGACCGCTTATAACGTAATTTGATGCGTTTTTGGGCAAATAAGTGTCGTATTTATTTTATTTAACCACGTATGATCAAATCCGCATTGAGTAATCCCGTGTCGGTTTATTATATAAAGTAGTAATTCATACAACGCTGACTTTAATAGGATTAGAGAATGCTGCGGATCGTTGAATTACCGATGACTACGGCATCCTTGTATTTGACACGCGCGCATGATTTAACTATGGCGTTTAACGGCTATAGGATATAGCTACATTATTAATCAATACGTGTCGTAAAACTAAGCTCTATAACTCTATCTCAATCGTCTCAAATTGAGAAGAATCGTTCAAAAAGTGTAAGAGGTCCTCCTATATCGTTTTGACAAGATTACGATGGAACGATCATGACACCTCGCCGTCTTCTCTGGGTAGTAGTGTAGCAGAATGGTAATTTAAGGTCGCAAATATGATAGGCGGGCATCTGGAGTGAGTTTTAATGCAACGGGATTTCCCAGAGGGCCATTTTGCGAGCGAAACTCCACTCCTGAAATATTTTGTGATTGTTTCCCCTATCTATGACTCTGGATCCTAGATTTTTATTTTGTTTTCCATATTTCACACTAAAATATTGATTTCCACGTCCCTCGAGTTGTTGCCAAATCCAATAGGATTTTTTTCCCCCGAATTCTTCGCGATAGGGATTGAGGTGTCGGCATTTTTTTTATGGCTTCTTGGTGACAGGGCACGGGCGAACGCAGAAGATCGATTAACAATAATCGATAAATATTTTACGTGAGGCGAAAAACCGGAGAGCAAACGGAAAATAAAAAAAAGAGTGAGCGATAACATGGGGATTGTGGTATTAAACTGCTGTCGAAGGGTACCAAAGAGGAATAAATATATTAGCGGCATTTTATGCGTTACTTTATTTTTCGTGAGCGCGGAAAATATTTTCACCAGTTACGCGAAAAACGATGAAAGCATTTAAAAGTTTAATCAGCATTTAATTAAATTGAAATGTTTTACCACATGCCAATGATGATGTTGTTTTATCGTCGGCTCGTACCAAATTTTGAATTCGCGTCTCTGTCTTAATTAATTAGGCTCGTATATGAATGTTTTATCTTGATGTAGCTTGAAAAAATTTATATATATAGTTTTTTGGACTTCGTAGTTATTATTCTGTTGTTTTAGATAATCTGTAAAAGGAATGTATCCGCCTTTTTATTCTTTTGCTTTAGATAATCTGTAAAAAGAAATGTATTCGTCTTTTTATTCTTATTCTTTTTCTGTTTTCTGTACGGCCTTTCGATGATTCTTTAGCTATGCATTCCAAGCTCCGCATTTCGAATATCTATTGCTATAGTTTTGAATAAAATGTAAGAATATGATTTTTCTGGCAGCAATTCTATAACATTAAAACGAATTTCTATAACGCGAATTAATTTCATCTTGTTTCGTGGTTCGAAATATCGAAACTTGATAAGATAAAGATTTTTATATGCGAATTTATATAATTTAGAGTCCAAGGGTTCTCAAGTGCGGCCACCAGACAATTTCGGTGCGGCGACAATAAAACTTCAATAATTCGAAATATTTAAATAAAAACAATTGTTTATGATAAGCAAGTGACCGTTGTCATTAAATAAGAAGGTATATGGAAGTTTTTACATGATTATCCTTACATTTTCTGTAATCTTTCCATGATGCGGCCACGAGGGTTTGCTTGTGTCCGCAGATGTGTTCACAGGAAAATATCTCCTGAGAACCACTGATATAGACGCACGAACATCACTTATTTATGCTGTTAAGGTGGTATTAGAAAAATATAAACATCTTGGTAGACGTGGAGAGTGCAACAATTAAGACCTCATTCAAAAAATCCCATTCGACCAGCGGAAGACGTTCAACAGCTCTGAAAAGGGGAAAGATGGGAGAGAGCGCGGTAGCCATCATTTTTGGCATTTCGGACGAAAGAAATGTCAGGTTAAGGTCACGAGCGGTGTGGGTGGGGGAGGGAGAGGGTGGAAAGGAGGGAAAGGGGCGGGGGAATTTAGAAAACCCAAGATTTCCAGTTCTTCGGCACGTCGAAAGGGTTGGGTGGGAGAGAGAGAGAGGGAGGAAGAGTTTTTCCAGAAGAAATATGGCCTTAGAAAGAGGAGGAGGTGGATGAAGTTTTTCCTAGTAAACTTTTGCAGAGTATCGATAATCCATTAAAAGACCCGAACTCTGTATGAAGAAGCGAAGTATCCTCTCTCCCAGTTTAAAGTTTTCGGTCTCTGGCGGAAGCGTTTCTACGCTCCACATCGGTCGAGTCCCTTCCATTAATTGTAATGGAAATAATCAACTTGAAGCCGCTCTGCTTCGTTTCAGTCCCTCAGGGCTTTTAATTTCTTGTTAAGAAGACGCTTTCAGAGTTTAGGGTTAGTCTAGTGTGCGGAGAGATTGAGAGAGAGACTTCATCGCTTCGCCTGTTACGGTTTTAAAACGTCTTTAGAATTGCCTCGTTCCACTTTACTCGTTCCGCGCGGCTTTTAGTCAAAAATGTGAGAAAATAATTACGGAGCGGTTGTTTTTTTTATTTTTATTTTTTCTACTGGCGGGGATTGTCCTCGTTTTCCTCCTCCCCTCGACGTTTTCAAGGAATAAAAGTATCCGATTCCTCTTTTTTTTTAAAAAAAAAACGGCACGTGACTTTCCTCGCTAAAATTAGCGCTTTAATGATTTTCGACGAGCAAGGTAACCAAAATAATGGGATCGTTCGTTTCGTGTGAAAAATAATCTCTAAACGGTTTAACAGGTTTAGCGTGTTTGTTTTAGCGGGCAAATCTCGTTGTGTGTGAAAAATCAGGCCTTTGAAAATGGAACACCAACGCCTAAGAAAATGAAACGATTGTCAGAAAATGACGAGAATATAAAAAGGATTATTACAATTTTTTTACTCGTGGGTGTTATTTAAATTTTTTAAAAATATTTTGAATATCACAAGGACTTAAAAAATAATCAAATATTTTCCGCCGAAAGAATTCCAGCGTGCCTAGTTAGTGCAAACTTCGAGAGACTTGACGTTTCGTAATAAGAGGTCCTTATAAAAACACCATTTTTTTCTCCGGAGCCTAAAAAACCGTTCCCTATAAACGTCCATTTTGCGTACTGACCGATTTTCTGACCTTATTAGAGTCTCCCTTTGCTCAAATTTTTAATTTCATTTTTCAGAAGCGAATGACGCGGTGAAAGAGTAATAATGGATCATTTATCGGAAATTTAAGAAACTATTCCGTAGTCGCAGATCCAGAGCGTACTATTCGTATTAACCCCGAATCCAAAAATCATTTTGCGCGCGGAAGAAGACATAAATCTTTTCCAAAAGAAGCAGCCGAGTGTGTTGGAAAGAGAGGAAGAAGCAATGGAGTAGGCGAAGGAGAAAATGAGTAACTTTTTCGACTACAATCCTCGGTCCATTCTTCCCGAAAAATGTTTTTTTTTTCGTAGCCCTTCGCCGCCTGTTATTCTCTCTCTCTCTCTCTGTTCCTATTCTTTCGCAAGCTCAATCGAAAAGTGTCGTATAATTTTATTGCCTCGGAACCTTTTTCCGTCGAAAGTCCTCCCTGGAACGTACATAAATATTAGATCGTTGGAGAGTATCTCGAATATTTCGTTTCCGCCGGCGTCATCCGTATAAATGTTAGTTGGAGACTGCTCCCTCTCTCTCTCTCTCTCTCCATTGCCGTAATTTCCGAGTGGAGTTTTCATCTATGGTCCCGTTGAATTACCACGTTTCACTATAAAGTTCACCGAAAACGTGCGCGTATACTGTTACGAGTTGTGAGGAGTTAGGAGAAGGAAATTAGAAAACGAGAGCAGAGAAAGGATAGATGGAGTGGAGGAGATGGAAGATAACGTATAGTTTATTAGGATAGGGAAATGTAATGGATGGAGAGAAAGAGAGAGAGAAGGATACAGATGGAGGAGGAGAAGAAGGAAGTTGAAAATGAGATTTGTGAAGAGGGAGAGAAAATGAAAAAGGGAGAAGTTTATTATCGAGGTGAAATGGAGCCACGTGGCAGTCCTTCCCTACTCGAACGAAATGGAGATTGTTACTTAGGGGCAGACAGACAATCGGGTTTTATTTCGGCCGATTCGAATTAAGAGGAATAGAGAGAGAGAGATTGGGTTAATTGCGGGGAAAGTGCAAGAGGGAGACTGGTTTTTGTTCTCTAGTATGATTAACATTTTGTTCCAGGTAATCATTATGTCGTCCTGCTTTGTCACTTCCACGCAATCATCAGCAGTCTTATTTAAAGCGCATTTATCAACCCTCTTTTGCCGTACCTTTTTATTGAATTTCTGTTGGATTGTCACGTTATGTTTTGTAGCGAAACGCGAGGATATACCTGTAATTTATGTTGAAATTCCGGATATAACTGAAGCGGGCGTTAAAAAAAAATCCTAAAATCTTGGTCGAATCTACAGATTTGCGTTTGCGCTAGCGTATCGTATCGCAGATTGGACGACGAGGTCGTATTCCCAGGCCGTTTTGCAGTACCGTTAAAAAAACTCTCCCTTACGATTGACTGGACGAGACGTGATTTCTAAAAAAAATGAGTTTCATTGTGTCTGTTTCATAAACTCGTGTCCTGAAAACAAAAATCGAAAGCCACGTATGAAATTGAATCCCAAGTTCCTCGTGATCCATTGTTTCCTTCTCCGCTTTAGTCCGATAACCGTAAAAATTACTATTCGCGCACTCTGCACTCGCTGGAAAAAAGCACCTCGATGAAAAATACATAAAGAGTGAGAGTGGCCAAGTTATAAAGGCCCATTTTACTCTTAATGCGAACATGTGGCGTTATACTTGTAATCAAACCGATACACCCATTGTCTTGGAGCCATGTATATGTCTTAACTACGTTATGGCATGACCAGGACAGTTAATTCGGTGAATGCACTATAATTTTCCTGGCCCTTTTCCCTTTCCGCTTCTCCTTCATATCGAGGCACCTGCTTCTCTCCTGCCTCGTTCCGCTTCAGTCAAGCCCCCAACCGCAACGAGAAAGAAAGCCGTACAAAAAAATCCGAAGGTGGGCACGGATGCATTTCTTAAAGCCCTGTGGACAAGAAGCGGTCCGTGAAGCTAACAATAAGAAACCCAGAAGAAAAGTTGAAGTCCATTCATGGAGTTCATAGTTGTAGCTGTTTCGTTATCCAGGAAGATATTTCAGTTATTGAAGGGTTTTTATCGTCGTAAATAAATTTTGAATTCGACTCAGTTATTACTAAACGTTTTTATAATTGGATGTTTTATTTTGTTGGATTTAGGATCATTGAAAAAAACCACCGCTACCTTTGCTTCTGTAAAAAAAATAAATTGTATCTGACCGATTCTATAGGGTTATAGCGCTAGGAGAAAGACCAAGAAAAAAACTACCCTTTTTTAAAATGGTAACTATAGTAATTTAAATGTTGTACCAAATCTTTAACATAATACAAGTATTGCCACGACTACAGAATTTCAATCCAATATTTTTCGAAATGTTCGAAAGAAAATGTCCACCAGCGACCTGTCTATTTCAACGGTACTAAATCCAAACACCATTAATTTCTGTAAATATACCACGAATTTTCGTGGTCGTCGACCTTGAAAATTTAATTCTCTAGAATCAAGAGAATGAAATTTTTAAGGGTTTCTTCTGGAGTGCGTCGAATATCTAGAGTCTAGATCAGGGGTGGGCAAACCGTGGCCCGCGGGCCATATGTGGCCCTCGAGAGCATTTAACGTGGCCCACGAAGCTTTGGTGAAAAAGCAATCTGTAAAATTTAACACAATTTTATATTACTTTTGGTAAAATTATGACAATAAAACCGTTAGTTTTGAAAATTTAGCCCTACAATCCTTGTTTGTGCTTGTTTTTCACTTATGTATGATGCCTAATAATCTAAGAAATTTCCGATTTAAACTCTAATCTGGCCCGCCTAAGCATTGGCATCTTTCAATGTGGCCCGCTGAAGAATTCGCAAACACCGATGCGGCCCGCCATGCAGAAAAGTTTGCCCATCCCTGGTCTAGATATTCGACGCACTCCGGAAGAAACCCGGATCCTTCCCGAATTAAATTCACGCTCGAATAGTTTTCTTTTATTTTCCCATTAATAAACCCTTGGAGAGTTGGAATCGCTCCGTCTTTATATACGACGTCCAATCGCTTACCGCGTTGTCAACCGCGAAACACGACCCTACACCGATTGCTTCCAACTTTCGTCGTCTCGAAGAGGAGGATGGGTGGGGGGGGGGGGGGGGAGAGGGGAGGGGTCGTGCGTGGAGCGAATGCAAAATGGCGACGGGAGAGGAAGTCGAGGGCGGCGAATCCTCGCAGCCGGGAAAGGGAATAGGAGGAGGAGGAGGTCCCATTTCCGGCGGCGCGGGGGTAGATGTGCCGTCCGACGCTGACGGATCTCGCGCGGGTTTATACCGTGCAGAGAGAGAGAGGGAGGGCGGAGGAGGGTTAGTAGTTGGCGAGGAAGATGAACATTACGCATTGGGGCGGTATGTTGAATAAACCGCCGGAGTCCCAACGGCAGCAGCGGTGGCCGGAAGTGTTGGGTCGTCCCTTTTTCCTCCTCCTCCTCCACCCCCATCCTCTCTCTCAATTCGCGCACGTCTGCCCCATCGGCGCCTCTCGCTGTACCGTGCTGTTGACGCGCGAACAGAAGGAGAGTGAGAGAGAGAGATAAATGGCGAGTACAGTGTGCGATGCGGCAATGAATGGTAGGATAGAGTGGGGGAGGGGGGGGGGGGGGGGAGGTGGTATTACGCGAGAGAGAGGGAGTGAGTGAGGTGGTTAAATAGGGCGGGGAAAGGCGTGGGGCAGGGATGGGTTATAAAGAGTGAGTGATAGATCCGTGCTATAAGTGAGCCCATTTTTACCGCTCCCATTTCCTCGTTTGTCAGCGTGCATAACTCTTATCGACCTGCTCGCATACGCGTGTTCGCGTTTATTCAATCGGCGACGCCGGGCGAAATGCTTTTTTTCATCGGTTTTTTGTTTTGAAAACCTCACGGAAACCGGGGGTTTGTTTTTTGTATCTTTCTTGCAGTTCCATAGTAACTAACAAGTGCTCCTCCCCCTTGCTTCCTATAATCGGGATGGCAAACCTACGTCACCCACGGCAGTATAGACGAATGTGCTTGGCACGCTTCTGCTATCTTGCTGTCTTATTCACGTATCTTTGTTTTTTTTTTTGTTTTGGATTTGTAACTGTCGAAAAGAGATAGCCCAGTTGCTCGATGGACATTTGAGGCTAATCGGTTCTTGGTAGTTACTTTGCGCATCTAGAGAAAGGATTTAGCAGAGGCGGATTGGGTTTGTTTTAAAGACGAACTCCTACTGTATGTGTGAGGAACGATCACCATGTTTAACGTTCTTTAAAGATTTTCGCGACATTAGCTGTTTTATATTTTTACTTTTAATTTATTTTATTTGTGTTGACAACCGGTTCGATGAAAGACGAATATATACGAATAAATTATATATTCATTGGCGCGCGAAAATTGCGTCGTATTTTTAAAACTCATTCTGGCACTCAGCCTCAAAGACATTTGTCATCACTTCCTTCGTTTTTCATTTCAATGCAAGAAATTTCCATTTTTGGGCTCCTTTTCTTTCCTATAAAAAACTGATAGGGAAAACGAAATGATAAGATGCCAAGATGAAATTGATTTTGAAATTCAATACTTTCCATTATAGCGTCTTTTAAGCTGAATTAAATTTGCACGTCTGTATAATATTTTAATTTAAGAGGTTAAAAAATTGATTTTAATTTCTGTACATCGCTTAAAATTTCGCCATTACGCTTTCATTTTACACCGGAATTTCGCATAAATCAAGGCGAAGACACGGTAGCATATACATACTATAATACCGAGCAAGAGATTTCAGAGTTGTCTTTATTAATCGGCAAAGATAACCGTCAAGCGTTCCAAATTCCGCGAGATACAAAACCTGACTTTGAAACGTATTGTAAAAGCTCCTCGCGTTCGTGGGCGATTGGATTTTCAAGGGTACGTCTTCGGATTAGGAGGAGGAGGAGGGGGAGGGGTGGCCGCACGCCAGGGTACAAAAGTGGATGGATGAAGGCGAGGATGAACGGTTTATCGTCCCTGACTGGAGATTCGCGAATATCTTTTGTTTCCGCTCCAACCGTCTCTCCTTCTCTATTCCTCTATCGCCCACACGCTCTCTCTTGTTCTCGGGTTAAATTTCGAAAGGGACTCGAGACGGTATCAATCTCGTCTTTGATAAGGATGACGGCTCCGTTTTTTCCCTCCCAATCACGTGCTTCCCTTCTATACCTTTCCCATTTCCTCTCAATTTCTCTCTCCGCTTAATGTCTCCCTTCCTTTTCCTTTCTCCCACGCCCTTTGCCCCCTCCTCTCTCTCTCTCTCTCTTGTCCTTTTTGTTACTCCCCCTTTCGATTTTTCCTCTCCTGATCTTTTCCTTTCCATTTCTTTTCCACGTAGTCTTTCCTTGTCCTTTCTCCCTCATTCTCTTTTTGCCTCTTCATTCGTCCCTGTAACGCTTTCCGTTAAAACGGCAGTATTATCCTCTCTTCGTGTAATTATCTCAATGTACTTGTATACTTTATAATTTTCTCATGCTATCTTATTTAAATATATTTTCCAAAAGCTTGATCAAATTTGGTCCTTGGAAAGATATTCAAAATTCTCGTTTCCTTTCTTCATAAAGGTAGCTTTACGTTCGATAAAAAAATTGCCGAGCTCAGCTTCTGTCTAAAATCAAATTGAAATTCTGAATTTTTATGCAGTAGGTATTTAAAAAAAAAAAGGCTGGGAAAATCAGATGCGGATCTCTGCCACAAAGCAGCTGTCATCAGTGGTTTTTCGTCAACAATAGATTCCGAAATATGCGGTCGTTATTTTATGGATATTAGGAAAATTTATAGTTTCACTGTTTGCATGCTTTTCTTTTTCCTTTCCCACTTTCCTACTTCTCTTCTGATATACCCCCTTTTAATTCTCTTTTCCTCTTTCCTCGCTTCTCTTCACTTCTTATATTTCGCTATTTCCTCCTTGCCTTACGATAAATTGTTTTTATTTTGTTGAATTGTGGCATTTACTATGAATCTTGCACTCCTATAAGGAGATATTTTTGTAAATGATATCCTAAAAATCCTAATCTTTAACATGTATAGATTCTCTACTTAACTCCGCGCATTAATAAATCTTACTTCGGTCCGTATCAAGTTATAAACATAATGATGCATATTCTTCGAATTGTCTTTAGTAGCGCTACCAAACGACAGCCATTGAAGGAGAGACTTGACGAATCTGATATTAAGGGCGGTTTTAAAAAAAAATAAAAATATAGGCTGCCCCTGGGGTTTCTAAGTTTAAAACGCGGGAGGAACACATGGTCAGAAACGATCCCTAATAATTTGGGTTCTCTAACTTGAACGGCGTAAGAAGTAGCTCACCGTATACGAAAATGCGACGGATTGACGAACAAAAGGATTACATTAACGGATTTTTAAAAAACTGCTAAACATTCGCACATAATGCGCGCGTAAGTTTGGGGACAGGTGACGCATCGTAAAGAAAACGTCACGGGAAATTTCCGTCGATATATTGGGGTGAGAATCGTGTCTATCTCTCTCTCTCTCTCCCTTCATCTGCGGATCTCCGCTCCCTCGTTCCACTCCTTCCTTCCCTTTTTGCCGTCCTTCACCCGTGACCTTCGCGGACGGTCAATTGACGTCCCGCTTCTGCGGTGACATCGCAAAACATCTCGCCCTTGCGGCGATAGGAGAGCGAGTTGAGGCGAGACGGACCAATTCGACCTCGGTTCACCTCGTTGATGTGGCGAGAGGAGTGTTCCTTTAGTTCGTTCCGAGTTATTGTTGTTGTTTTCTCGCATTTATTCGACCTTATTTAACCCTTTTTACGAGGCGGCGGAAATGCAGTCGCCTCCTGAGAAAACGTGATTAGGGTGCATTTTTAAGCTGTAAGGGAAACACATTTAATGAAGACTTTTAACCGTTTTGGTGTTATTTGTTCTGTTCCCTAACCTTCTTTTGTTTCAAATAAGTCATAGGTATACATATCATCAGTTGAATAATATTCAAAACGTCAAGTTTACATAATTTCCCTCTTTAGACATCGGAAAACCCTGGTATAGGCAAAAAGGCCTCTTCAAGGTCTCGGAATTTGCTTTTTCCGGGGGTGGCGTTCGGACGAACGTTTCCGACACGTGCTTTTCACGTTTTCTTCAATATTCCTCGAGTCCAAGGCAAAGAAAAATGGTATAGTTTTAATGAAAATTTTAACTTTTATACACGTATTATGATTCATTCCGTGACATATAATACAAATAATTTCTTATAAAAATATTTTATGCTACGTAAATTATAGTTTAGCACTTGTAGGTACTTGCCCCAGAATTTTGGGATTATTTTAAAATTCATCGCAGTCGTCCTCGCCATCCCGTGAAATCTCGGGAGCAAGTGCTAACGTATGGCAGCGATGTACAAAAATCACCTCCTCCCAAATTAGTGGATAGAAAAACGAACGCCGATATTGGGCGTTTTGTGATGCGTGAAACCTCCGGAACCAACCGACGTTCGCGGTGAGAAAAGTTGGGTGGCGGCGTAGATGTACATACTACTGGCGCTTAAAGTCTGTCCCACTTTTAAAAAAAATAGCGAAACTTTTTGGTGCAGCGTTTGCAAAATTGGAACGGGAAAAGTGGTTCAAATTCAGGGAAGTTGATGCAGGAATTTTTGTCACGTCTGCGAGGAAAACATCCAGCCTTACTGGGAGGAAAGTTATATTTCGCCGTTGTAGCGTTGCTCAAACGACGGAGAACGTGTCCCGTAATTTAGTCGCATATTGCGAAGGACATGGCAAAGTTTCAGCTTGTATCATAGTTATGCTTGCGTATAACAATATCAGGAAGGAAGATTTTTGATTTTAAAGGTAACTTTTATCCGCCAATTTAAAGATGGTCTTTGAACATGTCTATATCCTGACTTATATAAATAAAAACTATTAATAATAAAATGTAAAGCACGTCAATCTTAGGGTGGTTCTGATTTTTTTTAGCTTCACTTGTTATTGGAGCAATTATAGATGCAGGACTTCTTTAGGAGTACACTTCTCACGCCAATTTGCCGTTTTGAGGGATATTAAATGATTATAATATAAAATAATGCTTCAAATCTCCTTTGCCATAGATTATCAAACTATGGTATGTCCACCAATATTACCGCATTGAAACCTCTCAGAGGTACACGAGGAATATGTACCTTCTAATTGTTAGTTATTTGAAAGTTTAATTATATTGTTGCATGATGAAGATAAAAAGGACAGATACGGTGAAAAACGAGAAAGTACTACCAAGAATAGTAGAGAAGCGAACGATTATACAGACTATCAAGAAGAGGAAGGCGAACTGGATTGGACGTTACCTGAGGAGAGAGAGCATGATTAAAGAAGTGCTAAAAGGAAAACTGGATGGAAAAGGAGAAAGAGGTAGGAAAAGGCTTCAGCTGATAGACGACTTGAAAGGGAAAGAGAGCTATCAAGACATGAAGAAGACTGCGGAAAATAGGAGTATATGGAGAACCAAGTTTAACCATGAATAATCACGGACCTGTCTACGGACAGACTACCTATGATGATGATGAATAGTACAAAATAATAATGATACTATTATAAAAATAGGGTATTGTTACGATCCGGGGGGGGGAGTGGGGGTGGATTTGTACAAATAACACCGCTGAATTCCGTTGACTCCTTTCCTTTATTTCCAATACTCTCGTACAACTCGTCTCTTTATCTCCCTCTTCGCTCCGCGACCTCTTCTATCTTTCTGCCCCTACAATTCCCGTTGCCGACTTTATATACCTTCCAATAGCTTTCGAGAACCTTCCTTAGGTGTCGACTCGAACATTCTCGGTGTCTCCCGTAGGTAGGTCACGAAGGTTCTCCCCTCCCCCGCTCACCGACATTCCCGTGCAATGGGCCCTCCGATAGTCCCGGCCGATGGGGGCCTACCCCGTCGTGGTCGCTGTGCTCGCGATAGCATAATGGATTATAACCAGTGGCGTAACTAGGGTGGGGCACGTGCCCTGGACGCCAAATAGGGGGGGGCGCAAAAATATCAAATTTGCACCCCCCCCCCCCGTCAATCGCTTTGCTACTGGGGGCGCAAAATTATTCTTTGCCCCGGGCGCCAGAAACCCTCAACCACCTCCCCCCCTTAGGGGCGCCAAAAAGATGCCTTGCCCCGGGATCCGAAGACCCTAGCTACGCCACTGATTATAACATAACATATATCGACAATACTTATTGACATAATTGTTGAGGACTAATGATTGGTGGTACGAAGACAATCTCATTGGTAAAACGTGGTACATTCCCAGAAAAGTTTGAAAATCTGCCCTAGAACGTGAACGAATTAGCTTATATACGTTACAGTTTATTAAATAAAATCCCGCATAAACGCTTTGGAGTACTTTTGAACCATGTTGCAGATAGGTTACTAACGATCAAAGCGTTTTTTTTATAAACATTACCCTCTTCGCCGATATTTACTTGATCGTTACCTTCGAGAGCACCACGAAAAAATTGTTTCTCTCTCGAAATATACATTCGTTATGGGGAAAAACATTTAATGCGAACTGCGCATTCCCAAACAAAAAGCTCTTACAATTAGTCAAACATTCCGGGGCAGTATCTCGTGAAATTGAATCCCACTTCCCGTAGTAAGCGAATACAAGCCTCACCCGCTCTCTCTCTCTCTCCATTAACGGTTTCCGTCAATACCCACAGTGAGTGGAGCCTTCCACCGCAGTCCGTGCTCTGCACCCATATAAATCACGGGAGATATCTTTTGTGTTCCGCAGGGAGAAGCGGATTATGGAGAACCTCTTGAATCATCCCTTCCCTACCCTTTCTCTCCTCCCCCCCTTCTCTCTCTCTCTCTATTCCTTTCCCTCCCACAATTCTCCCGTCCTTCCTCTCTCTCTCTCTCTCTCGCAATCCCTCGCATTCTTTTTTCCCCTAATTCCATTTTTATAAAATTTCTTCATTCCTATCCTTCGTTTCTCACTCGCTCCATTTCTTCATCGCGTTCTCCTTTGCGCATATCTTCCCTCTCTTTTTTATTCGTTTATTTTATCATTTTTATCTGTCGCCTTGTTCTGTTCTTCCAAACTCCTTCATTTCACATGCCAGAACTCAATCCTAATTTTAAGCAAAAATTGGTGTATCAAAAGGAATATAACTGTTTTTTTTTTAACGCGCATAGCACGCGTCGAAGTTTACCTCTTTCAAGCCATTCCGTTGGGTTTGTCGATACGCTTTCCCGATTACTTTTTTGATTGGATGCGACGCAACTTCATTAATACGAAGTTTAAATAAATGAAACTTTTATTGTCTAAGGAGGAGCGTTGTATTATCCAGACTGAGAATAAAATGAATTCGATCGATGAAGTCATATAACTTCGCGTTTTTAAAAAGTTTGAAAACACATTTTTTTAAATAAATGTTGTCCAACTTAGCAAAAATTCCATTATATCAAAATTAAAACAAATACGACTATGGTATCGAAACACGGTGACGTTTTGAGGTGGTTATAACTTTGAGTCGAAACTGTGGTCGTAGTTATAAATATTTTTATACGGTGGAATTTGTAGGAAGCTGTACGAAATTTATTTGTAAATATTTTTCCGCAAATGAAACTCTCAAAACTATGATGACCACTTTCTTTGTTATATTGTTAACGTTCGATAAACATTTGCCTCGCATTTACGGCATTAACGCTTGTTCCATTTAACGACGCTTCCCGGTGTTAACTAAATAATCAAAAGGCCTATGTTTACGCAGGAACCCGAATTTCGCAAACGAGCATTCTACATCTACATGATACCCTGCAAATCACCAGACTGGTGGGTAGCAGGGGGTGCAGCGCACCAAAACCTACCTAATAACGTCCCTCGTGGGAATCACTCTCCTATTATGATCCCGTATGGTTCTTGGGAAAAACGAGCTCTGATATCGCTCGGTCCTACAGTCGATCTCTCGTATTCTATCCTCGTGATCGTGCCTGCCCATGTACGTAGGTGCCTCTAATATTCCTGAGACCTCCTCTAAGAGAACTTCCGACCTAAATTTCTCCAGAAGCCTTAACCTACCGCTAATTCTGCGATCCTCTAGCGATATCCAATTCAACTCCTGCAAGAGTGATGTGACGCTTAATTTTTGCTCATATTTTTGCTTAACGAATCTGGCTGCTCTGCGTTGGATTCTTTCTAACTCAAGTATCTGTCCCTTTTAGTACGGATCCCATATGCTGGAAGCGTATTCGACCTGAGATCTGACCAATGATAAATAACACGTTTCTCGTACCTGTTCTGTGCTACTTCTTACTATTCTGCCTACGAAGCCCAATTTCTTATTAGCTGCGCCTATGATCCTTCGAATATGCATATTCCACGACAGATCACGACAAATGGTGACTCTTAAATATTTAACGTACTCCGCAGATTGGTATTCAATCTATCAATTCTGTGCTCCGAGTCTAATTCATTCTTCTTACTCTCCCAGAAACTCAACAGGGAACATTTGCTGTCATTAATTTCGATTTTCAAATCTTGACACCATGCTGAAAGGGCGTTTAAATCTTCCTGGAGCGATTTTTGGTCATCCTGGCTCATTATCTCCTTATATAAAACGGTGTCATCTGCGAAAAGTCTTATTTTGCAGCGAACTACCGAGCAGATATCGTTTATATATATCAGGAATAGTAGTGGACCTATGACACTTCCCTGTGGAACACCTGATGCGACTTTTACCGGGTATGAAGATTTCCCATCAATAACTACTATCTGTTTTCTGTTGGAGAGGAAGTCTTTTACCCAACTCACGATATTTAGGTTTATGCCGTACTTTCCTAGTTTTCCTATTAATTTATTATGGGCTACTTTTTATCAAACGCTTTTTAAAATCAATGAAAATGGCATCAACCTGAGTGTTTTTCTCTCCGCATTGCAACAAATCGTTTACGAACAGGGCGAGCTGCGTTTCGCATGACCTACCTTTCCGAAACCCGTGTTGGTTTTTGCTTAGCGAAGAACGACCATCTAAATAACGCATAACAGAGCTAACGATTATATGCTCTAGAATCTTACACGATAATGACGCCAAGGAAATCAGTCTATAATTTTCGGGGTTCTCTTTATCTCCGCCTTTGTGGATGGGCGTTACATATGCTAGTTTGCAGTCTTCCGGAACGGTACCATGTGCAACGGATTTTTCGAATATAATTTTCAAGTAAGGTGCGATTACTGAGGCTAGCTCTTTTAACACACGCGCGGGTATGCCTTCCGGCCCGTGAGACTTATTTTGCTTAATCGACTCTAGTTGGTGCGCGATAACTGTTTCAGAGAATATCAAATCTTCCATCGAATTTCCCTCATCATTCAAAGCTGGTTCCTCAAATTCGTTGCCCTCCTAAGTAAACGCTTTCTGTAAGTGTTCATTTAACAAATTCGTTTTTTCGCGCTATCTTGTACTACATCACCTGCCTCCGTTCTCAATGACGCTATGGTGGGGCCTCTACCATGAACCTCCCTAACGTACGACCAAAAGGCTTTCGGATTTTCTTTCAAATTATTATGCGTAACTTTCTTTTTGTAATCATTACATGCTTCTCGCATTGTTACTCTACCTCTCGATCGCGCCTCCCTATATTGATGCCGTATCATTGACCTCTGTTCCTTTGTGACTTTTGAAGAATTGGTATTTAAGCGAGCGTGAAGTTTTCTTTGCCGTCTAAGAGCGCATCTAACTTCCTGGTTGTACCATCTTGGTTCCGCACCATCACGTTTAAGTTTATGTGAAATGAATTTATCCGTACCCTCCCGCATCATATCCCTGAACACGCACCCTAATTCCTCTGTACTAGCGTCGATGGATGCCTCGCAGAAATTAGGGAATTGTGTCTGTTAGTGTTACCTACATTCTGTATGTACCGATTTTTTTTTATCAGCGATATTTTTTGTTTCTTCTTTCGAGTGATCCTTTCGTAGTTCACGCACGCTTTTGATAGTCGCATGTGAAACTCTCTGGTATAATCTCGTGGGACGTAGTTAAAAAAACAGTTCCTATGGCTGCGTCGTCGAGCATCGGTTGGATTAAACATTTTTGGAGCCGAATGCATCGGGGATGATACTCGAGGCGAAACGTCAAATGTGAACTGCGGACGACGCTCGTAGGATGGAAAAGGGTTCATTCCTGTGTGTGTGTGTGACATCTGCGCAGATGTCGCGTAATATCTATAATCTGGTTAGACACGAGTCGAGAGAATGAAGGGAAGAGGTTATAATTAAAGCGTACTCGACGCATCTCAGTTAGTACAGCTGTATTATCTCGCCTTATCTCACTTCACGTACAGATGCGTCACTTTGCGGAATTACATGATGATGGGGATATTCCCGTCGAAAAAGCTTTGTTAAAAAATTCCGCTCTGCAAAATTTCTTTACGACAGACCTATGAAAAATTAAGAAACCGCATTTCGAGTAAAACGCAGCCGTCGTCAGTCACAGATCTTTGACAAATGGTCTTATTTTTTTTTTTACTGCCCTCTTGATTCCTACTGGGAAGAACGATGGTGTCAGTTGGATTTTAGAATGAGGCGAGATTGATAATTCTCTATCGAATGCAAAAATTTCCGCCTAATTTCTTTTTTTGAGGAGCGCGCAAATATAGCAGTAAAAAATTATATTTCATTCTATGGAAAAACACGATCCGGCTTTCAACGTAACAGCGTCATCGCCAGTTCATAATCTCCCGATGATGACGTCACGTTGAAACCCATGCCTTCCTCTTTTCATACAATAAAGTTGAATTTTTTTACTAAGTTCCTTTTCTGTGTTACTCAAATGTGGAATTCCACAAAATGAAGGCTTCCACGGTGGATTCTATTTTGAAAATTTTTGAGTGGAATTTTTAAAAAGTCTGGTTTTGTTTTATTTGCATGTCATTGTTGTTTCATCCTTCTTAAAATTAATTCCAATATAATTTGAACTCCTCCATGCAATTGTTTTATGCAGTTGGGCTTCGCTTTCGGTATTCTCGCATTCCTTTGTTTCGCCGCCATTTATTTCAAACCGCCACAATTTAATCGAACGAATGATAAAAATATTAAACATTTTTTTTACGGTTGGACGAAAACCGAACGAAAGAAAAAACGTTGAAATCAAATCCTTTTTAGAAATGAAAGGGAAATAAAAATTTATTTTTTTCCCCCGCCCCGTTTAATCCGCTTGAAACGTATTTCGAACCGAGTGCTCAAACAGATTGAGTAATAGCTCGCTCGGCACGCACGTGCATTTGTCGTCCTCGGACGACGGCGACGTAATAAAACGGCCTCGGCTCGCATTCCCGTCCCCCGGGGCAAAATAAGCATTGTTTTCCCTTCTCCGTGGTGATAAATCCCTTCGGTGTATTTTTGAGGTTCATCGGCTCAAATCGTCGCAACGATTTCTTTTGTTTATTTTTTGCGTCGTAATCTAAATATCCTGCGATATATTTCCGATCGCTTAGCGAATTTTCTTCCGAGTTTGTTGGGAAAAAACAGCTGGCAACCGAAGAAATGCGGGAATGTTTTTAAAAAATAACGTTTTGGGACGGATTTAATGAATACGCTGTTTATGCTTCTACAAGAAACGTACGGGAGTATAGAATCCTGCGGGATTGAAATGTATATAAATTGCACCGATCTCTCGCATTCCACGGTTTCGCATTGTATGTACGTTTATCGGTTTGTACGACTTCGAAAAAGCACGGATGTCTATTTTGAGAACTACCTCGAATTGCATGGCCAGCAATTTCGTTGTTGCACGGTTTTTAAACGATTTTCTTACATTAAAAAGCTTAAAAATGTTTCGTTTCTACTTGGAATAAGTTGAATACTATATTACTACTAAATTGTTTCGTATTGAGCTCAAGGCGGCGCTGTATTCATATACTAAAACCTACCCCACATTGCGTGGTTTCTCTTTACACGGTATTTTCTAGGAAGGCACGTGCAGTACAAAATTAGGGATGGGTGTACTGCAAAATATTTCCGCTCGTTTCGCGATATCACATCGAATTGCGAAAACTGACCTCTGAAGATGCGAGGAATGCATTTAAGATAGATCAGGAATAAAAAAACAAAAGAGTTTAATATGTTATGTATGTATCTACGCTTATAGTACGACTGCATTTTATTATCTCGACTCTAATCTTTTCGCAATTGTTTTATTTTTTGAGCGCACGCGAGCGTAGCATCCTGAAACGTTTTAACCTCCCTCTCTCTTTATAAATAACGAGATACGTTCTCCGCGACTTTCTTGTTTTTTTCCCATAATTCCGCGCCCCTTTTTATCTCATTATCAGAAACGGGTCGGAAGTTCGAGTCGCGACCGTTACGTTCTTTTTTTCGAGTTCGGTCAGTTATATACCACCTCGGAAGGAATTTGTAATAATGGTACGTCGAACTCGAATCTTATAGAAAGTGGCCAACCGTACCGGTTTAACCAGTACTGTACTAATTTCGACTGAACTGTACTGGTCGGATTCTTGTACTGATTTCTGTACTGATATACTAATATTATTATATTAGTATTATCTTTATTTGATATATTGCCTTAGAACGGTTACGTAGTCGCTTAGAGGTTTTTTGACATGAAATTCACTAAATAAGGTTGTGGAATTGCAGTTCAATGAAACTGCGAAATAATATAACAGTACAAAATAGTATTTTGGTATCCTCAGTTACTGTCACTATAATTTTAAACGCTGTCATCGTACCAATCTAAGTAGTTTAAAATGTCCAGTGATTTACTAAACTTTTCTCAAAAAAAGATATTATGTAATAGGTACTAATGATAATAATATAAATATTTAGATTGCAAAGTCGGTAATCAAGACTTTTAGCAAAACAGTATTGTACCGACTACCCTCGTTTATCCAAGAAACGTTTCCGTATTCGCGGATTCTCATAAGCTTCGAAACTCGATTTCGTTTTCATCCTTTTTTGTGTTTTAAGTGTCGAGTGGTGATGCGCGCGCATTCTTTCCCACACGCGGCGCACACACACACACGTTGTACGTCACCGTGTGTATCTCCACTACTTCCGTGCCCAACTTCCCGTGTCTCTCTCACTCTCTCGTACGAGTTCCGTTAAATCCGCCGCTGGCCTCGTTTCACTATTACAGCCCGCTAACCGTGAAGCACCGCGTCCAGGTTTTAAGGATGTCGCCCGTCCGTTGTCGGCATGGTTACCGCCTTTACGTATTTAACTCGTACGCGTAAAGCTGCTCCCTTTTTCTGCGCCGAAGCTATACGACTTTATGAATCGGTCTCCTTAAGGTGTCTGCTTACTCGCGTTACCTGCTCGAAATGGTGAAAGAAGTTACGTAAAGGAACCGACCGCAATCTCTTTTACAACTTCCGCCTCTTTTTCTTTAAATATCGGAGGCGATGACCGAAAACCTCGATTATCAAGATGTGGCCTAACAGCCGGAAATTTAGCTTTTAATCGGGTTATTATCTGCTCTTTTCGTTTTGATTTCTTAAAATGTTCGTATCCTCATCCGTGGCGCGCCGTGATCTCTATCAGCGTGTTAGTTAGAATATGGCGTTTGCAAAAGGCGCCAAAAAACGTTCCGGGAAAAAAATGCGGAAGGTTTATTTCCCTATAAATAAGTAACAATTTAATGTTCAACTGTTAAAGGTATTTTTAATAAAAATGCTAGTATTTATTAAAGCGCAGGAATAATAATATACTATATAATTAAGGTGTTTCCTAAAATGTTACCATATCTCCCAGGTACGTCTCCGATCCTAATCGTGTATAAGCTTGTTAAATGCCATATAATATCACAATTAAAGAAAAAGTTAATTACTGTTGGCAAAGAGGAAATAATTTGCGTTCGTTAACACAAGTTCTTCCATCTGATAGAAGGATTAGAAATTACGCGGAAAGGGAGCGCGTAGCGAGACGATGTTGAGGTACCTATTAATTATTGCCTCTTTAAAAATGTCTTCTGTCGAAACCACGTTTTCTTTTTCCGACGATGCACTCATTTTTCCCGCCCTATTCCTATTTATTAGTATTTCGCCGAGTTTTCTCACACATTTCAGTCAGGCTCACCTCCTTTTTTATCTCCATAACTTACGTTATCCTCAACTCGCTTGCTTGAACGCGAGTTTGGCGTCGATTTGGGAAGTAGAGGAGCCTGCATAACCTCTCTACTGGTAAATATAATCCCGAGTATTTTTCTCTGTCCGAAATATTCAATCCGTTTCTAGCCTCTTTCCATCTCGCCTGATTCTTACGTGCGAACTATTTTTGTATTCTGATAATGCACGACATGATGTTTATTGGACGACGTTTTTATCTGAGCTCTTCTATGCAGGGCCGGCGTGAGGCGTGTGCACTCGGTTCCCCCGAACAGGGCCCCGCGCTTTATTAGGGGCCCCGCGCAATGGTAAATTCTCATGTATTGTGATTTAGACAATTTTTTCATTACATACTAATATTATTACATAATAATAATTTAAAAATTAAGTTTAATAACTGTTTTTATTTAAAAAAATTGCAATTGTTCTTTAAAAATCATTTTTTGTGCCATCGGGTATATATAGTACATAGATAAATAGGCTCCGCTCACCATCGAGCTAGGCCGCGCAAATAATCACGCCGGCCTCGCTTCTATGATTAACTATAAACAGATGTTACGCTTTTCCTTATACTTTCTCACCCCGGCGTATTACTTGGAGAGTTTCTCTTCTGAGACAGTCTTCAGCTAGTTTAGGCTGATGAATTATTTTTTTCCTATCATTTAACCAAGGAGTTGGGATTTTTTTAATAGATTTTAATCCGATTGTTTTTCGTTAATTTATCATTCAGTCCAACTAGTTTTGCTACCTCATGCATGATTTTCTCACGTACATAATTATACAAATAATACTGTTGGAATACGTCAGACCTTTTATGATCAGCTGTAAAAATTGCGAACATATTCCATCGTGCCAACAACCAGATTCGAACCCTTGACCCCAACGTTGGAAGTTAGTCACTCTAACCAACATCCATGTACATACATTGTGATAGCGTAAACTTTGGTATTTCCTATTCATGCATAAAATTTCTTAAGTCTAATTTCACCTTTCTATTGTTTTCAGGTACTAGAAGAAATAGCCATTCAACCCAAGTTACCTGCTTTGAACACCCGAGAATTCGTTGGCAAACAATTGCTGGTAAGTAATCAAGTTATATTTATTATCCCTACTTTCTTCACTCCGCTACTTTATATACACGTATTTATAGCCTCGACGATATGGCTGATGTTTAGGCATTCTCTACTCTTTAATTTTAATTCGTGCGAATACATTTAATGCCTTGATCGTTGCTTTCATTAAAATGAATTGTTATTCTTCTCTAGTACAAAGGTGGTTGATATTCCGAGGTTGTTATGTATGTTTGATGACTCTCCCGTACCACTTGGATAAATGTGTCGCGTTAGCAAGAATTATCAATACGTCAAATGGAACAAAGTACATCGTATGTATCATCTCCTTACATATTTACACAAATAACGTCTACAATCTTAGTTGTGCTTTTTGTCAACTTTTTCTGCGAAGCAACTGGGCTCTCGTTTACTTGCATCCTGACTTATATGACAGGCTCTAATCCTTTCAAATTATTTTGTGGGACTCGCAAATTTTTCTTGCCGGCATATGTAATTTAGAGTTGATTTATGTACTCTATAATCGGAAAATCTGCCTCATTTCGTAATATCTCAAAATTAAATTTAAAATAGGAATACCTATTACTGGAAACGGAATAATATTTATTGTAAAATTACGAAACTCTAATCCCGACGTTATGCGATGAGCTACATACCGAGCCTAAACGTATTCGCTTACGGGCGCACTAATATTGGCTTGAAAGACAACTTTCGAAAAACATTGTTTGTAAAGGAATAGTTCAAACAAAATTATGGAAATCGTCGAATGGCTGGAATTTTCTTATTTATCGAAATAACTCGTTTATCCGTAGTATATTGTGCCTGCTAAAAAGTACGCAAATGTTAAACAGCGAGATTCGAAGCAGCTGGAAGCAGTTCTTCATTCGCAGGTTTGGGGATAAACATTTCTTTCGAATTAAGTCGGAAACGAGGCGTGGAATCTTTCGTTTCGACGATAAAAAAAATCCAGCCTCCCTCGTTGTCCATTTCCTTCTCCTGGAGCGCCGTGACCGCATTCAAGGTTCCCGCTTAGCAACGTCACGGACACTCGGTCGAGCTAAACACTTCGGACCTTCGAAGGAAGAAGAAATATCGTCTTCCCTTTCCTTTCCAGAATGTAGGAGAAAAATGCTCGCAAATTATTCAAAGAGTGTTTTTTTTTATTTTACACGGGACGTAGGGGCGAGGGAGGTGGCGGTGTGGGTGAAACGATGTTTTTCGCTTATCTCCTTCCTCTCTCTCTCTTTTACTCCTCTTCGAGAGGAGTAGGAGGAGGAGCTTTGGGCGTTTAGTGTATTCCGTCCGTCGCGTGACCCTCTTCCTCGTCGAGACCTCCTCCCGTCTTTTTACTCCGCGACTCGGAATTTCTGATACGCTTCCATGCGAAGCGGAGGAGCTCTTTCTCGGAACACGGCGAAACGGAACGGGAAAATAAGAAGCGCCTCCTTTAATGGATCCCGGGTTTGAGTCCGTGCCACCACTAAACTCGTCCTCTTTCTCCCTCTTTTCTTTTTACATCCCCCACCCTATCTCCCGCTATTGCTCACTCCCTTTCTCTCTCCTCCGTGCACCCTATGTGTGTGTGTTTATATATACATAAACGTATAAACATATATACAATTATACAGGGTGTTTATGAAGTCCCTGTTTTTATTCTCTCTCTGATAATAAACTCGAATATATATATATATATATATATATATATATTCGAGTTTATTATCAGAGAGAGAATAAAAACAGGGACTTCATAAACACCCTGTATAATTGTATATATATATATATATATATATATATACACACACACATATATATATAAGCGGCTCTACTTCCGGTAAGTGTTCACTGGGTTTCCTTCAACACCTAGTTGCCCAAAATATATATATATATATATATATACACACACACACACATATCTATACCTATACCTATATATATATATATATAATTTAAATAACAGTAATTTAGGATATATAAAAAAGAATATATGTAATCACATGCAGAGCCGGCGTTATGGAGTATGCAGGGTATGCTATGCATTTGGGATATATGATCTCGTAGATCTGGTCCATCTGCAACTCTTGCCTATAACACTTTTGATTTTATAAAGCCACGTGCAAAATAATCCAGAGATCGAGGTGGAGACAGGATCTGGACAGCTCAGTCTCCAGATTTAAATCCTTCCGTTAATTTTGGCAAAATATGGACGTGAGACTTGGATAATAAAAAAAAACAATATGTGAGCAGATTAAAGGCGTTTGAGACGTGTGTATGGCAGAGGCTGCAGAAAATAAGCGAGGGTGAGAGGTAAACGAATGGGAAAGTTTTAACTACGGCAAGGGAAAATAGGAGTTTAATTAGAGTAATAAGGGAGAATTGATGGGTCATATTTTGAAAGGAAATTGTCCGCTGAAAGAATTCGTAGAAGGGAGGATTCTAGGAAAGGGACAGCGAGGTAGGAAGGGGAAAGGAATAATATATGCATTAAAAGAAGGAGATGGGGATGAAGAGGCCTAGGATAGTACAGATTGGGTTGGGTGAGTAAAAAAAACGTACTGAAAGGTGCAATAACGATGGTTTTACGACCATTTACCGCCAAGCTTTCCCTAGTAATCGCAGCACTACCAGCGTTACTATGAAATAAACTGCGGAAAATATTTTCTGCTCGTAATTGCGTATTGATATGACTAGCGATATTATTGTATTGGCCAGAGGCTTACGGATACGAGAATGTTTGCGCAGTGTACGTTGTACCAATATTTTCCTTTCTCTTTCATCTCCCTACTTTATTTCCACCTCTCTTCAAACTTTTACCCCTTCTCCCTCTCCCCATAGATTTCTCATATCATTTATCTATATATACACACACACACACGCTCACCCCTCTGTCTGCACAGTAGGCGCGTTGCTCGATAAGACGGTGCAAAATGAGGTAGGTTTTCCCATAGAGATACGCGAGGTTATATTTGAGAGCCTTATTGAGGCCAATACGCAACAATTCAATCGCAGTGTTGCTTCCTTTTATCATTCCCTATAACCTCTTAAGTGTCGAACTGAGGCATTTTTATGCTTTTTTAATGCTCGGAGACTATTTCAGAACCGTGCTAAAGGGAAACCGATGGCCACGCAATTTTGGCCAGTTCTCTAAAAAGTGAACCGTGCTAAACCGAAAAACGGGTAAAGCGAAATCGTGTAATTAGAGGGATGTGTGTGTGTGTGAAGCATTTTTTTATGCCTTTTAATGCTCGGGGAACATTTTAAATCTGCGCTGAGGCGAAACTGATGTCCTTTCAATTCGAGAGGAAGCTCTCCAAAAAGTAAATCGTACTGGACCGACAAACGCGTAAAGCGAAACCGCGTAACTCGAGGGACGAGTGTGTGCGTGTATTACTCAGCTATCTCTTCATCTATCATCCCTTTCAACCTACCTCTCTTTACTCTTGCATCTTTTCATCCTGCTATACTTCGCTTCCCTTTCTCTTTTTCTCTCTTCATCCATTTATTCTACCATCTCACTTTTTCCCATCTTCCCGACTCTTTCTTTCTTTCTCCTCTTCATGAGCCCCCTTCCTGTTTGCGCATTGAAATAGCCTGGCGATGGAATGATGATGGGGTCGAGTCTTTTTTTTTATATTTCTTTTTTCAAAGGCTTGTTGTTCCCCGGTTAGAGTGTGTGTTTTGGAGGCCTGTACTTGTTTTATTTTCGGTCGGTCGGTGTTTGCAAGGAGGCGATGGAGTAGCACGGACGTGTAAGAAAGCGCCGTGTTTGTTCGGTAGATGGCGTTGTCCGCGGAGAGAAAGGGGTATTCCCCCGAAGCCCAAGAGACTACGACGAGAGGTGTGTCCGGAGACCGTGAAAGGTTATGTTGGGGAGGTGGGGGTGGAGCGGAGAGGAGCGGGAATTGGAATGGAGTGGAGGTAAAAGAGTGGGGCGAGGAGTGGAGGAGTGGGGATTGGACTGTGGAGGGAAATGGAGTGGGATAGGAGTAGGAGGTGGAGTGGGATTAGGAGTAGGGGTGGAGTGGGATAGGAGTAGGGAGTGGAGTGGGATAGGAGTAGGGGGTGGAGTGGGATAGGAGTAGGAGATGGAATGGGATAGGAGTAGGGGGTGGAGTGGGATAGGAGTAGGAGATGGAGTGGGATAGGAGTAGGAGGTGGAGTGGGATAGGAGTAGGGGTGGAGTGGGATAGGAGTAGGGGGTGGAGTGGGATTAGGAGTAGGGGGTGGAGTGGGATTAGGAGTAGGGGGTGGAGTGGGATAGGAGTAGGAGATGGAGTGGGATAGGAGTAGGAGGTGGAGTGGGATAGGAGTAGGGGGTGGAGTGGGATAGGAGTAGGGAGTGGAGTGGGATAGGAGTAGGGGGTGGAGTGGGATTAGGAGTAGGGAGTGGAGTGGGATAGGAGTAGGGGGTGGAGTGGGATAGAGGTTGGAGGGGACGCGGTGGTGTTTCGGAGGGGAGTAGGAATAGGATTGGGAGAGGAGTAGGGGGTGGAGTGGGAGGAAGGATAGGAGGAGGCGAGGGGGTTCATTGTCCAAAGAAAATTGTAAAAAGATGGTTTCATCCGTGTCGTCGGAGGTTCTTTTCACAAAAAAATAAGAAGCTCGCAAGCGTGTATCCGAAAGCTCGGGTTTCATCGGGGATTCGGGTGTTTATTTTTTTCCCATGTCGAACAAGGCGCGGAGAGCGGTCCGTGGATTCTTTTTTCATTATGTCATCCTCGCGAAGAAGAAAGGAGCTTCCTCGCGTTAGGTCGGTTTGGCCAAAACTCGACGAAGGAGACGCTTTGATTTAGGTTTAGAAATTTAAGATCTCCGAGCTTTGACAACTAGAAGGATATTTTTGTACGTTACGAAAGTTTATTTTGATGCATACAATTTCATATAGTATATTTCGCGTTATTCGCTAGAACGACGGTGGATAATGAATTTGTCCAATTACAAATTATAATTGACATACTTTCAACCCTTTTCCGTCGCAGATTTGATAATACGCATTAAAATGAATTTAACCCTACCTAACTCGTACCACGTGTAATTACACGCGGTCTAAAAATGTGAGAGCGTCGCATTTTACGTATGCATGTCACGTGACAACCTCGTAGAGCAGCGGAATCCTTAACCCCGTCCACTGGTTAATAAATGTAAAATTTGAAGGGGGTTTAGAGAATATCAGGATTTTTGCTGTTATTATTATTAATAATATAAAATAATAGAATTAAATTTAAAAAATTGATATTGAAACTCCTACATATGCTGTTAAGTGAAAATCTACCGTGGCCCCCAGCTTGGGAATCGCTATCGTACCATCTTTTACGATATTTTTCCTCAAGATATTGAATTTTCGCAGCGTGATTTTTCCCAACCCGGCCTTTAAAACCTTTGGGAAAGGAGCCGCATTTTTTCCGCTTGTATTCTTGCTCGTTTTTCAAGTTGTAACCGTCCTCGGAATGATAATATATATTCAGTATCGAGGTTGAAAGTGACTTTCCCCGCAATGCTGTGGCGGCTATCGGTATGATCTTGTTATTCATTTGGATGCCAACCATGAAGCGAGCTCTGTAATTAATTTTTGGAAAATTCATTCCTCTGGATAATAATTAAAGACGTTAGTCCACCGTTCCACTTCATTTTAACGATGATTTACGTTAATAATTTTACCTCCTCATGTATCCGCTATACCAGCGAACTTTCATTATCTCTCGAAGCTATCGTGATGCATTCATCGATAAATCGATTCAGCAATTCAAACTCTATCGTTCGGGCGTTAATCAGCTTCGTCTAGTTAGCTCGATGGAGAATTGTCGAGCTCGTATAATGGCTACAAACGAGTTTACGAAATATGCAATTTAAAATGAAATTGAAAAAATAAGTACATATATCAGGTATCTCCCTTATCCATAAAAAGGCCGAGAAAACTAATGTGCGCAATGTATGCCGCGAGGCAGCCGCCATCAGTGGAATTCTCCGATTTTAAAATGTTCTATCGGTAAGAACCACTGACGACGGTTGCCTAGTAATCTGAATATTCTTCAAATAATTTTTTATAACCTTTTTATTGCCATTTGAATATGCGTGAGATTAGAACTTACTTTACCTTTTTTAAAATTTTTAAGTGCTTGTTTTTTTTTAGATTGAAGCATCGCCTAGATTTTTACTTTTTAACGTAATGATATCCTCGACCGCGCGTCCTTTTTATCGAGTCTTATTTTGATACTCTTATTTTACGTTTGAACACGTGAGCAAACCGTTCAAGGTACGATCGTCGATCTTCCATCAATTTACATACTATCTCTCTCTCAATCTCGGAGAGTTGTAGGGATTCCTCTTTATTTTTTACGTTACGGATCGCGCGAGTGTTTTATTTCCTTCCTCCTCTTACTCGTCGTCCGTTCCGTTCTAGGGCATGCGGAATTCCCTTGTAAAATGGTCCTTCTTCTCATATCTCTCTCTCTCTCTCTCTTCGATCTTTTTATGGAAAGCCGCCCTCTAGTATGTGTTTCAATCTTTCTCATCGGTTCGTCCTCGTCGGCCATGTTTCTCTCTCTGCCACACGCGGGGTTGCGGCTCGTTTTGCAGCGGCCGTTAAACTTCCCGCGGACATGTTCCGTTCGTATCGTTGCGATTTCTCTCTTTATCGTTCCGCAGAAGGCTTTGGAAATTGTCCAAGTCGTTCCGTAAAAATACTCTGTATATATTCAAATGCGTCGCGCCCCGTAAATTATATACGGCTACATCCGACTGCGTCAGTTTTAAAAATATATTGAAACGAAACTGAAGTTTTCTTCTTTAGAAGACTTTATATAATAATACTCTTTGGTCGATTACAAATTTTATTTTAAGAAATTTCCGTGTTTTTATGAGAGTTTAGCCATTTCACAAGTAATTTTACAGTTTTTCTTACCATGTACATTCTCTTGCGAAAAAATGTCATTAGAAGTTCGGTTGTCAAAAAATTTTACAATGACATCGATCCAAACATAAAGTCGGCTCAGTCTTACTCGAGCTCTGGCATCTAGGAAGGCGGACAACAGCGAAGTCACACCCAATAAGTGACCTTATGGAAAGGTCTTGTGCGCGATGTCGCAGCGTTGATGTTCAGTGATTGGCTGGAGCCATTTTATCATGAGAACTATCCCAGACTTCAAGTAAGACTGCTTTGACTGTAAGTGTTACCCTTGAAATAACAGCAGGAAAAGTCCTAATGAAATGTTTGCTTTTATATTTGTCCCACAAGAATCTTTTAAACGTCCAGTAGAATTCATATGATCCTTTTCTAGTGAATGTAGTAAATCTTTACCCAATGTATGCTTAGGGATCGTAGTTCATGATATTTGACTCTTTGCTTCACCGGAATGTATATCTCTGGGCTATGATCCTTACTTAAAATTTATCCTTCTTTATTGTATCACATGTCGCGGAATTTCATAATTCATTACGTTCTTTTTCTAACAATAACTGTCAACTGAACATGTTCGCGGTCATGTTGAATTCTGCCTTAATTGTTTCACAATGCCTATTCCGTACGTATGAGCGGCGAGTATACATTAAATATTAACTTGGATGGACTAACGACTCGTTTTTTGATGAAACTAGTTTGAGACGGGAATAATTTCTTAAATTCTGTACTTTGTCGCAGGTTTCTTTCTCTACCTTCTACACACGCAACAATGTCGAATATTTTTTTAAAAATCTGAGTAAGAATATCTACAGATGGATAAGGACGGAAAGTTGGAAGGCTGATGGAGATAGGAAGGGAGAAGTTGAAAGGTGTGGGAGAGTTTGGCAGTTTTTTAGCATTAGAAAGAATTTGGTTTAGAGTAAACGGAGGTTTCTGTAGCTTGAACCAGAAAGATTAAATTCTCCGTGAAGATTATTCAAATGGAAAAGAGAGAGTAATGATGCGTTACATTCCCCGAGATAGGGTTTTAAGGAACTGGGGCTCACATTTTCGCCTCAATTATGATTACGAAATTATTCCCAATAAGGAAACGCCTGTCTTTCCTGTGCCTCGAGTTAAGGTGTATTAATTCGAGGGTGAAAATACGAAGGTGAAGCGAACTTTGGCAAAAAATTAATTAAATAGGAATTTTTATCTGTTACTGTATAATTTACTAGGCTCGAATAACCCTGAGATAATGCGAAAGCTATTTCCGCTATTAACGCATTCACATATTTGGATTTTTGCAAGCAATTTATAAATTGTATAAGACGAATTCAAATAGTAGTTTTGTAGTTATATGCTTACAGTTACAATTTTAGGAGAGAAAATAAAGTTTTTAAATGGTCGAAGAAAAAGGTTCGCCGATGTCTTTTGGTGGATAATTTGATATAAAGTATCTGTTTGCAGTTTTCTGTAAAATTGGTCATCAAATGAAAAAATATGAAATATTACGATTATATTTTTCTTTAACACTTTCATTTCTGAAATTGTTGGAATTGAATAAAATACTTCATATTTGTTTTAGAGATGTGGCAGCGATATGATCATAGTGCCTCACTTTCGCTTTTCCATTTTAACAAAAACGTCCTATTCCAGATTCAATAAAGGCACAGCGTTGAGGCATTTGATGTATGCGTTCATTAGGAGAGTCCGATGTGAATACTGGAATTTTTTGACGGAGAGTCGCCTCTGGAAATGGAATTTTGTTTACATTTTCCATTTGCCGGAGAGCGATGTATTATTTGCTTGTTTAAAAACTCGTTTTACAGGTACCGAAACACGAAGTTCTCGGTAATTTGCGCCAATTCTAAAAATGTTTGACAAGTGCTCATTTCCTTCTAGGCCAAAGTATTCATCTCGTGACTTTTTTCAAGAATTCGGATAAAAATTGTATTTTAGAACCTTCGAGAATAACTTTTCTCCATTAATTCGTTGGAAGTGTTGTAAAATAGTTAAATATATAATAATAATAATGGATAATCTAAATTTCAAAATATTTCATTTAGTATTTCTATACCTTGACTAAGCTACATAATTGGACAATTTTTCGTTTCTTCCAAATTCAAAGAGACTTCTTTGATATTATTTAAGAAAAATTTGACTCATTATGCCGAGTCAGGTTTCACTTAACACATTTGAGCCATTTGGAGTGGGTTTAAATTATTTTCTGTGTTACGCTTATATTTACATGATGATGTTTCATAGATAAAGGTCCTATTATATTAATAACTAAAACTAACCGTACATCTAGATTCAAAATGTTTTTATTTACGTTATTTTCTAGATTTATATTTACTAACGAGAAATTTTTTTAGTGTAGGTCCAATTCTAATCGTCTTCCCTTTTATATTTGCTCTTTAATTCTTTCTCGTGTAACTCGGGCCGAACGCCGAAAACGGTGCGAAATTTAGCGACGACATGGGAGCGTTAAAACGCGTCTACTCGACGCCGATTCGAACTTTTACAGTCGACCGCAGTGCAGCAGTAGGAGGCAACACCGAATGATCGATAATTACTGTATAGATATTTTTTCTTCGAGTCACTCTTTAACCGCACGCTATCGGATGCGTTAATAAAAGCGGAAGTCGACATTAATAAAATGGAAGAATTGACGCAGTGGCGTCACGTGCCCGAGGCGGCTTTGCCAGAGATTTTCCCTAGAGGTAGTAAGGGCGATTTTTGTTCGAAATGTTCTTCCACTGATATGCGAAGCGTAAAAAGTTTTTAACGTTTTCTCTTCGGGAGCCTCGTTATCTTGCGACCCTTAAAGTCTTTCCCTCGGAATACGTCACTGCACGAATTTTTTAAAAAGCTTCTTTCGCGGTAAGTTTTTATTCCTCGCGTTTTGCTTCATTTTCTGCGTGACTTGGTCGTGTCTTCTTTGTTTTTTATCCGACCCAGTGATGTATGAACTGGGTGCCGCGGTCGATTTTAACGGGTGCCACGTAAATCTTTGTAGAAAAATGAAATATTTGGAAATGTTATGTTAGGGTGATAAAAATTTTCTGTCATAACTTCATTATGGTTTACTATCATGAAATGGATGCGGTTAAAGGATTTGATAACCGTATGTATACTTATACAACCTTGTTTCTTTGAAGGGATGCCGCGCCTACAAAAATTTTGGGAACTCTTTCGCTTGTTTAATCATTCCCTGTTTCATCTGAGATATTTTTAGAAGAAATGTAACGTTTCCGTCAACCCTTCGCTTATCTCGTTGAAAGATTATTAAATAGGAAACCGAATGTTATGTAGTCAGTCAAAATGTCTCAACCTTTATTTGAATATCTGCGACACTATGTAAAAAAAGTGCAATTTCGGCCATTCTATATGCGAGATTTGAGATGTTATTTTAGATTTTAGTCTAAATAATCTCAAAATTACGGATTGATGTAAAGATTCGTGCCTTATTGCGTTTCAACTCGAAAATGTTCGTTTCTGCGCAAATATCTGCGTCGGAGTCGCTGACAATATTGTATAACCCTTCGGAAGTCGGTAGGTAGCATTCATGTCATTCTGCTGGCATAACTTCCGTGTCTGAGTTTTCGCCGTTAACTCCCATTATAATTGAGAATAACTGACGGAAATTTTTCGGGAAAATCATGCGTATTATCACCAAAATTCCGTTAGTCTTCCTCGTGTTATGACTCGTAATTTAATTTAAACCGTATCAGAAATCCATGCGAAGAAGTTGTTAAATTAAAACCCGAGTTCTTTAGAAATTTCCTCGCGTGATAATTTTCCGCTAACGTTCTGTGAAGCAATCCGCTCCGCTTTGATGATGCCGCGCATAGGATTCGATGGGGCGAAAAGCAAAAAAAAAAGACGCGAGAATCGATTAGGTAACCGTCTTGGAAGGGAAATATTCAAGATTAGGATGAAACAAGTGAATTAAAATAAGGGTATTATAGCATTTTAACTCTTCACATTTCGGCTCCTGCTGTGGATGTTTCTGTGGCCCCGAGGTATGACCTGACCTTGTAGACCTTAGTTTAAAAGAAGTCGGTTTCTGAATGTTTAGACGGAAGGATATACATAAGTCTTCCCTCCTATAACGCGAGAGATACGTTCCTGGAAAAAACCTTATGCTTAATATAAAACGGCGTTAGTCTATGGAAAATTGAGGGGCAGGGACCCGTCGGACTAATTTCCGTTATTAAAACTTCGAGTAATACAGTAAAACACGACATAATACAGTAAAACTCGTTTAATACGTATTTGAGGGGACCGACTCATTGCTTCGTTATAAGCGTGACTACGTTATATACGAGAAACATGGTTTTTGGCCTATACATCCCATATAACACATATACACATACAGTAAAAGCTGTGCTATCCGGCTGTTTAGAACCGGCCAGCCTTAGATACCGGCAATTACACAAATACAATTCATTTTGTATTCTTTTTCTTTTTTTATAAATTTTTGTGTGAATTGTATATGTGTAATACCACAACTTCCACTTTAAAATTTCTTAAAATATAAGATGTATATATTACGTATTTACTCCGTATACTTCTGTGGCTGCCGAGTAAGCATGGAGTTTTTGTTTATGTAAGCCATTTGCATTGTCTAGATGTTTTGGTGTACTTCTACAAGTCCCAGTTTTATCGCTTTTTATTATTTGAAAAAATTACCCATCCACTGAATATGACATCAAAATAAATACCTTAAAGCAAGGAACAGGAGAGAAAATGTTGGTTTAACGCTAACACAAAAGCTGGAGCTGATCAAACGAATTGAAAAAGGAAAAAATAGAGCAGCCATAGCAAAAGAATTCAACATCGGATCTTCCACGCTCTACGATATGAAGGCTCATGAGGCTAAATTAATGAAATTTGTGTCATCTTCTGAGACGAGTAAATCAATTAATAAACATCATACGCTTCATAAGCCAAAAATGGAGGAACTGGATAAAATATTATATGACTGGTTTTCACAGAAATGTTCAGAAGAATTAAATAATTTCGTCCTTTTCTAACAGAGTAAATAAGATACATAATAAAGATAAATAATAAATATAAATAATAAAGATAAATAAGAAAGATATAATCCAATAAATTCAATTTTGGGGACAGGTTCACTGCCGTAATCCCCAAACTTCCCGGACACCCTAAACTTTTCAATAATCTATTTGTTTTGCATGTAAGCGTAGCAACGTATTAAATAAGAATGGGTAAATAGTATCTAGATCTAACTACGTGTGGAAGAATTAAAATGGAAAATGCAAACCCCATGCATAATTACGTTTGGGGAGTATGATAGTGAATCTAAACCCAATTTTGTTTGGTTATTGCTAAATTTGCGATGTCAAAATCGAAAATCGCTCCCCTAACCGGATATTTCTGCTAATCGGCTTTCCACAATCCCCAAGATAGCCGGATAACACAGCTTTTACTGTATTTGCAGTGAGTCGACTTCAATGCCGTACTTATATATGCAAAGAGATGCTTATCAACTTCGCGGCATGTAAAATGTTCGACTGCTATTACATACGATTTTATAAATGGTCAATTAATATTATTACTATGGTCATTAATTTACATAAACATTTCACATTTTTAATATCAATTTCAAAACAAAGGGAGCGTGGAAATTCGTATGGAATGGGTAGATGGAGGAAGGGGACCTCTACCAACAAGTGCGCGGTTAACGGGCGAAAACTATTCATTACTTATCGCTCTGCTCGCCAAAATTCGTTATATATGGGGCATTTTTTGCCACGGGACCAGACATTTTTTCGTTACAGCCGAGAATTCGTAAAATGCGTGTTCGTTACATCCGAGAAATTTAACCAATGCCCTTATGGAGAAGTTCAGGGGACCGAGACATTTCTTCGTTATAGCCGAGATTTCGTTTTAGGCATGATCGTTATAAACGAGTTTTACTGTATAATAAATCGATTTATGTATTAATATTAAATTGACACAAATTTCCTTTTAATAAAATTGGTTGGATGCAATAAAAGTTAGTTTAATATCGTAATAAATGGGTACAAATTTCATTAATTTCACGTAGTGTACCTACTGTAACACAATTTATCATTACTGGAATAAAAAAGCAAATTATACACCGCATCAGCGATAGAAGACAAACTGCATAATACTGTTTCGCGTCGGAAATTCTTTGTTAAAACCAGATAAATTGTTCATCGAAAACGTGAAGTTCAAGGATGCTATGGTCGCACTATAAATCGCGTATACCTGAAACCGCACTCCAGGATACCGCTTATACGCGGGTTAACTGTGCATCAATCCAGTCACACCGAATGTTGTTCATTCCATTTAAAAGTACAAACACACGGCTAAGCGAGACACACAGGGGACATTAAAATGTATATCAAGAGAAAGATAAGAGGAACCAGCTAGTGGCATCTACCAAGTTTTTGGTAAAAGAATGGCGGCGATCTCTTCGCGGGGGATCTGCAATCTTTGAAAACGTTCAGTATTAGAAATGTTGATATGCAACGGCCGACTTCTTTTGTTTCATTGAAGGATGGAATAAAAACGATAAAACCGATTGAGTGCCTACTCCGTTTAGTTAGGCTTAGAAGAGTTGAAATAAAGAGAAGCGGAGGAATTGCTTCATTCGTGATAATGAAAATAAAAAACTATAAATTCCACATAAATACTGAGAGGGTAATTTAATGCCGCTTTAAATTATTCATTTACGCAGTTAACGTTTATTGTTATTGTTTATTGTAGCTCATGAACTTTTTGCTTGCAAAATCGGACAGTATAAAGACCAGAAATAAACGGAGTCAAAAAATTATTATGATTTGAAGTTTTTTACGCAGATACATTCAGTTTTCAGTTTCAGTAATTAATTTTGGGAGAGATGAAAAATGGAGTTTTAGTCGTTTAATTAAAAATTTATCATTAATTTCGCGCATTCCGAGTTTTGCATGCTATTTTCGTTCTGAATTCTTACGCCACACATTTCGCTCCACAGTATGAGTCCTCTTTAAGGTTGTTGAGAGCACGTTATTTCTCTCTTTGATCCTAAATTCCGTAACGGTCAAAGGAATTCGGTGAAACATATTCCTGCTACACGCGAGTGTAATACATGGCATGTCTGTGACTGTTTCAGGGCATGGAAAGCACGAAAATGGGTGATCTGCCCGGAATTCCAAGCAAGTTCGCCTTGGTTCCTAAATTGCGCTCTCGTCTCATTTATTCCCTTTCGTTGCGTCAGAACCAAATCAACGAAACTGTTTACAAAAATTTTTCATTGCATCAAAAATTTCGTAGTGATAACGAACAATGAAAAAATAAAACATTCCCCACGCTATTTTAAATGTTAATGTATTGCACCGGCCGCTTTATCGCGTACGTTCACCCAAGGAATTTTTACATGGTTTCAACACGTGTCTTCTCGTCCGATTCACTGGAGAAAGCGTAACTTCTGAAGTGGTCCCGTGGGGCAAATAAAGTTTTCTCATACATATCTAATGTGGGAAGGAGAGGCGGTTCCGTGGGAGGTTGGAAAAATGCGGCGGATTATGAATTTTTCTGACCCTCTGCTAAAAATCCTATAAGGGTTCCTCCATTTGAAGCTAAAAGTTTGATCTTCAACAGGGTTCGGCAACCTACTCTCCAGAATCTATGGCTGTTAAAACGATCCGTGACATGTAACAAAGGAATTGTCGTGTTTATTGATTAAAATTATGCTTATAAATATGTTTACTCGTGAAGTTTTAAAGCTGACGTTTTAGCTGTAACTTACGCTCTCTGATAGGATACCTCAGAGCTCTAGATTTCTCATTCATAGTAATTCCACCCTCCGGTAGGTTTTACGCACACATAAAACAACCTGTGCATCCGGAAGTATTTCTCTTCTGCTTCTTACAACCAATCCCTTCTCTGGATGCATCCAAAATACCTTCCCTCTTCCTACCTCTTTGCCTCTTTCCTGACATTCTTCCTTCTATGACGTCCTTCAAAAGACTTCCCTTTCAAATTTAGACCCATCCGTTAAGGTCCTCTCTTCCTATAATGTATTCAAAAGACTTCCCCATTCGTTTTTCTCTCTTTCAAACTATTTTTTTTCTAGTCTAACAATAAGCCATGGACTCTATGTAGGGTCCGACACGAGCATTTATTCGGTCCGCTGAGGAATTTACAAGTGTGTGTCTCTCATTGTAGGAAAAAATGCCAACTCCCTTATATCTATTTTTAAAAAACGGCCGGAACGTTATAAATCCCCAAATCTCAAACGGGTAAATAAACTGCGATACTATATCTAGAGGACAGTATCGTGCAAACAATGAATACGCTCTTGATTAATTAAAAGATGATTAGGTAGCTCTGAATCTTAGGTGAAGAGAATACAGGATCCGTACACGCTTACGGACGACCGCTGATGACATAGGATGGCAAGGTCCGTACAGGAGTACGGGTGGACCTGCCTGAGGGGGTTTATTACTCCGAGTTCCCGGGTTCGATCCCCTTATACATCTTAGGCAAATCCGTCCCGTGTAGGACGGATAAGATGTTAGAACTGAGTTGCTGGCACAGGAGAGGACGTGGGTCATTGCCTTCCTTCGATCCCTCGATCGATGGGTTCGATACTATCACGTGCACTTATGGAAACGTCCGATGTTTGTCGTTGACCCGGTTTACGTGACGGGCGCGCACGTGCCGACGGAGGAGAAGAAAAAAAAAGAGGTTAGCCGTTACGTTCTCTGCGTATCATAACGCGAAACGATCACCATGCCAACTGTCACGCGACTCGGAGAAAGAAGGGGGAAAAAAATCATAAGCTGCCTCCAACCCGAGCATTACGGGGGCGGCCATTTTTAATGGAATACTCGAAAAGTATAAAGGAGTTGAGTCCCGGGAATACGAAACGATAACATCTCGGCGAGTGAGTGATTTATTGCCCGCGAGATTCACGAATTGCCTCGAATAAGTCGAATTTATGCGACGGGATAACCGAGTCGAGTTGGTACGGAGGCGGGCTAAAACAAAAGAGGCTCGTTAAATTACGAATGCAGAAATTACGACGACGTGACCTCTCAAGAGGGTCGAATATTTTATTGTTCGATCATAACGAGAGATTTCCAAGGTGTGGCCCCCGCGGGCCAACTTCGGCCCGCGTACAATCCTATAGTAGTCCTCTAGCTGTTTTCGTTTAGGAGTTGACGCTTCAGACAGGTAGGCGGGCATCCGAGCGTATAAGCTGAATTTAAATGAAACGCTAATTACGAAAACAAATATTTCGTCTCTTTGCTCCACGTGATAGATAAATACATAAAAAACAAATCGAGTAATATTGACCCACGGCCAAACTCTCTAAGTTTATCTAAATTATTCAACTCTAGTGCTCGAGTGGGTGTGGCCCGCGAAGAGAGCGGAAGTAGGCTATGTGGCCCCAAGGAGTGCATCAATGGGTTATCTGGCCCTCGATACGAAAAGCTTTGGCACCAATAGATTATGGGAACGGCATCGACAGCAACTAATACGGATGGCGTGTAACGGATCGAGAATTTTATCCCAATTTTCTCGAAATACCGCGTAATAATTCGCTCGAAAAAGAAAGAAAAATGACACGAAATCGATGGCGTCGAATTCGATATCAACGGAAACGAGCGGGAGGGAAAATGGAGCACTTTTTTGCGGTCGCGAAATAAAGCGACATTTGGAGGGAAAGAAAAATGTCTTTTTCGACGAAGGGGTCGTGAAAATAATTGGATGAAATAATCGCAGAGTGAGATAAAATTGCCTCTCGTATGTTTCTCCTAAAAAATATTGCGGTCTTTGAAAATAAACAGGGTGGTTGTTAAAAAAAAATAAACCTGACCATTTTTTTTCTTTTTTTAATATTATGCAAACTTGAGTCGGTGGATCGAGAGAATATCTTGCGATACGCTCGGTAATGAGATCTCGGATTCATATTTCCCTCCGGCCCCATGGCCCATTGTGTTTTTGCTTGTACAACTAATAAAAGTACTAAAACGGTCTCGTGTGTAAGAAAGGGCTTAAATTCCCTCAACCGTGGCCGCAAAACAAAGGCGATGTTTATTATTTCCTCGAAACTTCCTGAATATCTTGTTTTGTACTCTACCTCGTTCATTCTTAACGTCTCATTCTTCCCCCATCTTCATTTTACTCACGTTATTCCTTTATCTCTTGCATCTTCTTCCGACGCCTCGAAAGTCACGATTTTTTTGTTGCGTAGCATTGCGGTGATTATCCCAGACCTTAGACGAGATCTTACAACTCTTTACGAATCTGAATATTAATGGAGATCCTAAAAAAAACGTTATCTCATTTCCGATTGGTCGCCAGGACTTTTACCTTCGTTGGCGTATCGTTCCTCTAAATCTCGAGGCTGTAATTAAATCAGATTTTGTGGACAAAAATCTTTCTTCCTTATTTTCTTCGAGGGCTCTTCATTCATTCATCTTCTTAGGCTCCTAGCCAGTGTTATTAGCCCTTTCGGTATCAGTTTTATTGGAATGAGTCAAAAAAATTACTGTTTCTTCATTTGGTAACTTGCACGTATATGTAGATATATGTAGCGAGACCTAATTTATGTCTGGCAAATCAATAAAGAGGTTAAAGGAATAGTTGTTAGTATACGGAGGTGTCTGGAACCATGTCCATTATACGGTGAAATACTTAACCAAGCTGCAACCATTGATTTACGATATATCTCTCGACTCAAATAACCTATCGTTTGTCACTTCTGTCAGCCACGGTAAAATTACCGACGATATATAGGCAACCCTTGTGGTACTAAAAATGTGGATCGGAGGTGCATCTTAGATAAGGAAATTTAACGATGATTCTAAATGTAAAGAAAATGATCTAGTTCGTCTTATGGCTGAAATAAGATTGGCAAACAATCTCTCTCCGACACCGAAAAAAGTTTTGAAAAACCAGCTACGTATGGAGGCTACAAAGTAGACTCCATCTGTGGTTATTAACCGATACTTGATATTTTACCAAATGTTATGGTTGAATTTCTTTTGTTATTGAGAGAAATATTTTCGTCGACAGTTATTGCAATTCAATTATAATATGGAGCGGGTACAGTACAGTGCATTAGTACTGAAAATAAGCATCTTATTTATTGAAGCATCACTGGGATACATACATTGCATATGTCATGTGCTGAGTATGAGCTGTGATGATTCAGTTTTCTTATTTTCTCCTCTTTATTTTTACTCCAAGTCGAAGAAAAAGGAATAGGTATTGATCTTTTAAGTAGAGAGTTAAAAATTATGATCACATTTAAACAAAGGCTCGATCTCTCACGCTGCTCTTGTTTTTATTATTATTTATTCGCTGGCTATATCTTAAATTGGAATTTTCGTCTTTGATAATCTTTTATGAGGTGTAATAATTTCTTTGTAAATAGTAAACTTGCGACAAGTAAAGTAGTAGGGGGAGAGGGGTAAGTTGACTGTATAACTTAGGTAGAGTCTCACAGACAGCACTTCAGTAGCTAAGAAGGTTATCTCAATTCGTCGAACTGGTAGCGAGACAACAAGACGGTTGCATGCCAATCGAAGATTTCCATCCTTTTCAACTGAGAAAGAGAGAGAGAGAGAGAAAGAGAGAGAATAAGGGCGAAGTTCTCCGGCATTCGGCCAATTCCGAAATCCTTTCTCTCCGTCGGAGGAGAAAGACGCGCAGCGGCACAGTCTGCTGGCCACGAGGAATTTGGGATCGACTTCGCCACTATAATAACGGGGTTCGAGGCTTTCCAAGAGTCGGAAGATCTTATCGCGGGTCAGGACGCCGCCAAAAGCGCCATCCTCCTCCTCCTCCTGTGAGGTCAGTAGTTCGACGAAGAGCTTTCTCATCGGAGAGAGGAGTTTTTGCTAATGATTCGCACTCGACACCAGTCCTCGTTCTTCGCGCCAGCTCCGTACTCCCGGTTTGGTCGGCAAGAAAGGGGTGAAAGAAGGGGGGAGGGGTGGGGGTATGAGGGGGGGGGGGGGGGGGGTGGAGAGGGAAGACTGAAAAAAGGCGCCGGGTTGAGACCCTCCGTTGCATGAGAAGAGCTGTGTACGTGCTCGAGTACTTGTTCTCTCGAACCGCAAGGTGGACGTTTCCTCCTCCTCACTCTCCCTCTCTCCTTTTGTTTCCTGAACAACCTTAACCAAAGCTTCCACCCCATAGTATTTTACACGTCTTCCCGCCTTGAGTCTGCTTCCATCTCTCCCTCCTCTCTATCTCTTCTCTTCTCGTCTACCTCTCCGCGTTTCTCTCACCCTTGTCTCGTCCAAATTTGCCAAAAATAAATTTGAAAATGTCGCTAAATCCACCCTTAAAGAGTAGCTAAACAGTCGCTAAAGTCGAAGAAAATGTCGCCAAAAAGTTGTTAAAAATAAAATACCGCATAAATATTTCAAATAATTCTTATCAATCTAATTAGTATACTTATTATCTATTTTGTAAATGAATATAAGATAATATTTAATTATTAGTATTAAGTAACGGAGAATGTTTGCAAGTCTATTATTAATAAAACAGAATATATATTAACATTTATAGGTCAAGCTTATTTTATAAGTAGAAAAACAAAATACCGTAAATACCCGCGTATAAGATGCAGGGAAGTTTTCCCGCCTCATATTTAAGGAATTTTTGTAAACCCGCGCACAGGGGCGGCCCTAATAATTTTGACGCCCCGTGCGAAATAGCACTCTAGCGTCCCCCTCCGTAAATGTTTGTTGAGATAATTACGAAGTAAATGTTAATTTATTCATCGCTCTGTAAAGATTATAGATATAGGAAAATAGAATGAACGTCAAAAAAGATTGCAGTCTGTTCGGCGATATAAATCGGTATCTAATACTTATTTACTTGCAAGTAATGCATAGATAGATGGTCGAACTAGCGCCCCCAAGATTTTGGCGCCCCAGGCAGACGCCCGATTCGCCGGTACCTTCGGCCGGCCCTGACGGCGCATGGCAAGCATTCGTTCCTAGAATTTGGTATCAGTCACTTATTTATAATTTAACGGCGAAAATGTTGCGTTACCTTGTCAATATCATTGCGATGTGATAAATCAATCTATAAAAATATTAACTAAAACGACTTGGTTTAATTCCACAATTACCTCAACGTTCAGCCATATTTCTTGGATTTTATAATCTATAAAAGCTTACATTCGTCCTCATTTTTAATAAGGGGAATAAAACTTTTAGATTTTCGGAACAAAGTAAGCTTCATTTAAGAGGCGGACGTCCAATAATCATCAAAATCCTCATTGACTTAGTATTTAAGGTGTTAATAAAAGTCATTGTCTAATTTCTACATCGAGAAGAATACCTTCTTTAATTTTTAATAGAAATAATTTTTTTCTGTAATTTAACTGCGTTTTATGATGTATTCGTCAACGTAAATTATAATGAGATATTTCAATATTAGTTTTAAATGTCTTTCAAATATCATAACTGGGGAAGTAACTGTAGAAATGTTTTAAGTTTCATTAAAACTTTAATAGGTTTTAGTAAAGCTATCATAAAATTAATTTGTTTGGTTTATGTTGTATATAGTGCATGTATTTCTGCTTACATATTTAAATTTGTCGCTCGATTAGTAGAAAATGTCAAAGTTAGTGACATTTCGCTAAACACTTAAAAAAATGTCGCTAAAGGAAGTAATAAGTCGCTAAATCTAGCTACAAAGTCGCTAAATTGGCAACTACGGGAGACTCTCGTCTCCCTAAATCCTCTCAATTTTCTTCCAAGCGTAATTCCATATCCTGTCTATATCTGCTTTTCTCCCTCTCTTTTTCTCGTACCGTCTCTCCTCCTCCCTTCCTCGCCTCCCCATCTTTCTTCCTGTCCCTCCCCGTTTTCCTCCCCACGTCTCCCCTCTCTATCGGCCCTTTCTCTCCCTCACTCTTTCCCATTCCTTCCTCTTCTTCCCTTTCTTACCTCTTCCCTCCTCTATCCTCTTTCTCCATTTCTCCCTCTTCCCTCCCTGTCACCCCTTTCCATTTCCCCCTCCTCTTTCCCTCTCACCCCTTTCCATTTCTCCCTCTTCCCTCCCTCTCACCCCTCTCCATTTCCCCCTCCTCTTTCCCTCTCACCCCTTTCCATTTCTCCCTCTTCCCTCCCTCTCACCCCTCTCCATTTTCCCCTCTTCTTTCCCTCTCACCCCTTTACATTTCTACCTCTTCCCTCCCTCTAACCCCTTTCCATTTCCCCCTCCTCTTTCCCTCTCACCCCTTTCCATTTCTCCCTCTTCCCTCCCTCTTACCCTTTCCATTTCCCCCTCTTCCCTCCCTCTCACCCTTTTCCATTTCCCCCTCTTCCCTCCCTCTCACCCTTTTCCATTTCCCCCTCTTCCCTCCCTCTCACCCTTTTCCATTTCCCCCTCTTCCCTCCCTCTCACCCCTTTCCATTTCCCCCCTTCCTCCCCTCTCTTCACCCATCCTCCCTGTATCCTTCCCCCCCCCCCTCTCGCTCCATATCTTGCCTACCTCATTGCAGCTCTCTCCCTCTATATGTTTCCCCTTTTTTTATGTTTCTCCTCCCTCTAATCACGTGTGTCTTTACCTGCGTCCCATGGTTTAAATTTAAGAAGCACTCGATTGTCTGGATTTAATCCCAATAAATACGTATATCTGTCAACCTATCGGTTTCTTCCTATAGCCACGTGTTAATAGTGTCTCCCTTACTCCATAAAGCTGTCTCCATGTCTATGCTTGCATCATTTCTATTCCTCATTCCGCCCTTTTCTGACTCACCATTCCTCATTTGACTCATTACGTCCCTCCCTCTTTTTTCTACTTCCTACGTTTATTTCCCTCCTCTCCTGTACGCCTCCCTTCTCCGCTGTACACATACTTTCTCCCCTACACACCTCCCTTCTCTCTTTATGCAACTCTACCGCCTCTCACTCTTCACCCCCACCACACCTCACACCACACCTCTCTCAATCCAATTCTCCTCTCTCTACCCACACTCCTATAATGCAGCTCCGTTTTTCCCCTCATGTCACCTCTCCCTATTGCTGTCATACCTACCTCTTTCTCCACATAATGCCACCCTCTCCCTCTTTGTATGTCTCCCCACACTCTATCCTCTATATATAATTCCCCGTCCTCTCTTTATGTTCCTCCTTCCCAACCTTAATCTCCTCCTCCTCCTCCCGGCCCTTTTCTCTTGTCCGAATGTTGGGAAAGGCTTGCAGGGGTGGAGGATCTGTTAGAACAGCCGTCAAATATCGATTCGTGGGGCTCCAAATGTCTTCGGTGGTGGCCTCTCTCCCTCTCCCTCTGGGGTTGGTCGCTTCCCCGTGTGTGTTGTTTTGTCGTCCCAGTCGGAACAGCTGCAGCGGGTATTTCGCCGACCGCCTTTCACTCCTCCCCCCCCCTCCCCCTCTCCCTCCCCACCGACGGCCTCCTCTTATTCCCTCACGTTAACCAGTCTGCATTACTCCCTCCTCTTGCGATTTCCTACCCTATAAACCCTTCACCGAATACCCTCGTTCACATATACACTCCGCTACACACGATCCACTCCGTGCCTTACGCTTTAATCGCTTAAACTACAACAACGTCCTTTGGAAAGCCCCAAGCCTTTCTCGCGTATCCATGCTGTAAGATCGTATTTTTTTCCTCCTTGTGTCCTCCGCGATATAGCACACATTCCCTAACTTCTCATTCCCTCGTCTCGTGTGTTACCTCTTACACTTTTTCCTTACCACCTCCTTTATAATCCTTTATACGTTCCCTCCTAAATTCCCTCCCACATTCCCTACGTCGCATTCCTTTTACATTCAATTCCCTTGTTTCCTGCACATTACCTCCACGTTCTCTACAATTTTTTGTACATGCTCTCCAAATTCTCTCCGCTACATTCCGGCCTCTACGCCCTCTACATTCCGTCCTCTACAGCCCCACCCCTTCATTCTCTCCCCTTCTTTCTTTCCCCTTTATTCTCTCCCCTTCATTCACTCACCTTCATCCTCTCCTCTACATTCACTCATCTACATTCCCTTCTATTCCTCGATTCCTTTACTTTCTGTAAGTCACATTGTCTACATTCTCTCCACATTTTCTGCTCACTATTTCCACATTTCCTGCACTCTCCGCGTTCCCTACAAATGTCTTGCACATACCCTCAACGTTCTCTGTACCCACATACCCTACAAATTTCTTGAGCATGCCTTCAACACTCTCTGCCACATTCTCTCCGCCACATTCTCTCCGCCACATTCTTTCCGCCACATTCTCTCCGCCACATTCTCTCCGCCACATTCTCTCCGCCAGATTCTATCTAGATTCGCTCTACATTCCCTGTCCATTCCCCCCGCACACCCTGCAAATTTCTCGCACATTCACCCTTCAGATTCTCCCCACCACACGTTCCCTTTCTCTATTTCCTCTCTTATTTCACTTCCATTCTCTCTTCGTCTCCTCTTCATCATTCGCTTCACTTTCCTTAGTCCGCATTCGTCTCTCAAAAATTCCTCCGTCACATTTCCTCCTCTCTTCGCACCCACATCTCCTGCACGCACTCTCTATCTCCCTGAAGTTCTTACCTCTCTGCATTCCTATCTCAACATTCTCTCTCTCTCTCTCTCCTTTACAAATCATCCGCAAAAACCTTCGCCAAAATTCCACCCATTATCCGCCTTCTCGGGTTCCTTATTCCTCATTCAGCATCTCCGCGTTCTCGTTCTCTTTCCTCTCTCTCTCTCTCTACCTCCCTCTAACGCCAATCTTCACCGCAAAACCCAATTCTCTCTCTCTCTCATTCACAACGCCATCTGCGCTTTCGATTTCCTCTCGGTTTCAGCGGTCCAAATTCATCTGCCTCGGAAAGCCAAGCGGTCTCCCAAAAACCCGTCGTCCTATCTTTAAAACCGCACGTTTCCCGAAACACTTCCACTTTAAGGATGACCTTTTACTCTAAAATAATCCCGACGAATCGCTGCCCGATTCAATTAATGCGTTTGTTGTTTTATTTATTATTATTTTTTGAAGCCTAAATATCCTCGGGATGCACGCGTAGTGAACAAAAAAGACTGTCGAATCAAACCAAAAATATCGGCGCGGGGTGTGTAACGATCCCTTTCCGATCGATCGGATGTTTTTTTTTTTGTTTTTATAAAAACTTTTAAAATAGTACGAGTTTCAGAGAGTTCCGTCACGTACAAAAAACATAATAACGACGTTTTTTTTCCGAGACCGTTAAAAAAATAAAACGTTTTTATTTTAAATTTGGAAAAATCCTGATCCCCCCCCCCCCCCCCAAAAAGAGACGTTTTTGCGTGGGTAGAAACGCTGGGAGTGTTTAGCAATTTTTGTTTGTTAGCGCTGCGTTTTTGCTGGTGGCTTCTCGTTTGGAAGCGGGAATTTTCTCTCATCCTCCGTCGTCGGAATTTCTTTTAAAAGAATGTATACCTATAGAGAGAGAGAGATTTAAACAGAAACGAGGGACTCGATCGCACGCCATTTAAAGTTTATTTTTCTTGTAATATTACCCTCGAGCAAGGTTAATTTTTTGTTCCTATCCCGCTAAGAGTGTATTTTTGACACGCCTGTTATTGTTATCCGACGTGCTTGTTTTTTATCGTTTCCCTCCGGAATCCCGGAATCACTTGATACAGCCATCGCGTAATTGTAATCGCCGATAACCGTGGGTTGTCTTTGTTAGGTCTCTCCATTACGAAGGAGGCTGCCCTCGACCAAAAAAAAAGGAAAATTTCCCCTTCGCCGGCTTTCTCGTTCGTTTGGACCGATCTGTAAAAAATGAATGTCGTCGTTCGATGCTCGCTACAGATATCAGTCCCCTTAAAAAAAGGAAATACACGAATGAGAATGGATACTGCGTAAACGCCGGGGTTGGTCGAGAATCGTGGCGGAAAGATATTAATTGAGTTCTCTCTCGACGATGCGCGAAAGCCGCGACTTGAATGACATCTTCTGACGAAGTTCAAACTAAATATTATCCGAGTCGGGTTTTTCGAGATTGTAGTCGACAAAATCAACGTTCTTATGTTTATCCTTCGCATCGAAAAATGTTACTTAACCTTGGGTTGATATTTCCCGACCTATATCAGCAAATCGTCACGATTGTAATTTTGAGTGAGTTTTATCTCGTAAACGCGCTTATGTTTTCGCTCTTTCTATCCGTCTGTCAGTTTGTCAATCGATTATGTTTAAATAGCAATTAAACGGTAAGGGATATAAGACAAATTCGCAGGATCTATGTAACCTATGACGCCATTTATTAATTTGTTAAAAAATTCCTCTGGGGGAATCGTTGAGCAGCAGAGGGTGCCTTCAAATTTTTTTGAATTAAGATTCCGAGCAAATGGTTACAGGTATAAAGTTAAAAATTCTTAATTAATTATCGAATAAATTACTTTATATCCTATAATTATATTGCTACGTTTATAAAGAACATTAAGTGTATAATTCCAAATGAACCTCAATAAATAAAACTCCCTTTTTTCCTCTTGATCCAATCGGCTTGGCGAAGGAACGTTTTCGTCGATGTCTTCCTTCGAATTCGGAGCGTGTTCAGTTTGTAGTTCAGAAGAAATGTACGGATTCAGGTTCGAAAACGATTTTTCATGGGAGAGTATGGATTATTACCCAGTCCCTAACTCCCGTTCTCGTGGAGAAGTCATTGACTGTCTAATAAATGACATTTATCGACTCAAGTTCTACGCTGGGAACTTCTCGGTTGAATCGGGAAAGCCTTGTGGATTTTATTAAATCGTCCCGCTGTGCCGTAAAACCGATTTTTTACGGTAATTTTCCCATTAGTGATTATAATCGGGATAAGCGTTCGGCGAATTACATCAGATGCCGGATATTTTTAGAGCCGAAATGGACGCATCGTTTACCTTTTTAATTTATAAAAACTTAAGCAGTTACAAGTAAGGAACCCAAAATACCCCGTGATGGAGGTCGGACTAAAACGAATCGGACCTTGTATCTGAAATCTTAATCTAAATTGCCGCTTTATTAAAATCTACGGATATCAGGCGACGGCGAAAATAAAGAAGAAAAAGCGTCGTTCCGATGGTTCCGCGAAGATGTATTTTTTTTTTATTTCTTCCTTTTCGTTTTTAACGCGGCGTCACGCAACAATGATCGTACTTTTAACGGAGATATCGCTGTAATCCATCTTAATGAAAATGCCCTCGGACAAAAGATAACCGTGTTCTTTCTCATCGAGCTGAAGCAGAAATAAAAGACCCTCCCATTTTCGTGAAATAACTCCGAAACTGAATTCGCCGCAATCTCCCGCTCTTTCTCCTCCTCTTCCTTTCACCCCTTGGGTTATGCAATAAGGCGTGTGTTCGGAGGTCGCCTCGTGCAATCAACGACGCGGCGAATTACTTTTTCTTCCCTTTCGTGCCCATTTCCATTCTTCTCGTCCCTTTCTCTCTCAACCTCGTATTTTATCCTTTAATGTAGTGTAATAGATTTTTCCTTTTACTTCCTCATATACGAAGTATACTGAGAAAGAATTCGATCTCGAGATTTTTACGGAAATATACGTTTTACTAAACGTATACTAAACTGTATAACAGACAGACAGACGGCTTTCGCAGTGCCGTCTGTCTGTCTGTTATTGGCTCTAGAGCCTAAACGGTAGGGCGAAAATGAGTGAAATCTCGTACTTGGCATTTTATCATACATAATAGAAGCTATGAAGAAATGGTTGACATTGCTCAATAATTAAGGGAGGTTTATTCTACGCATTTTGAACAACAATTTGATTTTCTTAAAAACGGATCAAACGATTTTGATCGAATTTCGTACAGTTACTTGAGTTTACGTCTGAAATAATACTACGTATTTCATTTTTCTCAAAGAATGAATTTAAGGCTAGTTTATTCTTGGGCAACTATAATAACACTTGGATTTTCGAAAAAACGGCTCATACAATTTTCATTAAATTTCGTCTAGTTATTTAAGTTGATGTTTATAATGATTCTACGTAGTTCATATTTTTCAAAGGGTAACTAAACGGCGCATTAGTATATGAGAAAGTTTGTACAATGTATGTTGTACCGATTTTTTTAAAAGAATTGTCGTAGTGACTTAATTATGTATTATATTATTTATACATTGCATCACATAAAGAAATTTGTTTGGTTTGAGTTCTTTTCTGATGACGGGATTGAAAATTAACTTATAACGTTACGCGGAGGAGCCGTAGTTTTTTTTACATATTGAGCGTGTGTACACATTTACCATCAGAATTTCTTTTAGTATACAAAGAAAACGGCCACATATCACATAGCGTAATATAAGATTTTAACTCAAATGGAAGATTTAATAATTTAATACCGGACAGGTTATCATTTCACTGCAACATCGACCTTAAAGTTTTAATTTCATGGAGCGAAATTGTGTGGCGAGCAATATTTCTATATTTTTATAAATCAGGGTCGAGGAACCTACGGCCCCCGAATCGTTGATGAAAATAGATTCGTAAAATTTAAACGCACAAATTCATATTTTTTATCCATATTATGGTAATAATTCATCCAATATTGAAATGAAAACCTCATTTATAATTGATTTGGACTTAATGATACCTCGATATCTCTAGGTAACTTGTGATTTTAATCTTTAATCGGGCCCGCCAAAGCATTGCCAACTTCCAAAGCGGTCCCAGAAGGATACGCTGACACCAACGTGTAGAAATGTTTCCCCACTCATACCAAGGATGTTTTTCCGGAATAGTCAAAATTCCAGAACAATTCCGAACAGGAGATGTTTCCAAGGTTTCATTGTTTCCGATTCTCGTGTCTTTCCACGTTTCATCGGACCGACATTAAGCATTGCAGCCATATACTTTGCATAGGTTTTTTTCCTTTGGGGGGGGGGGGGGGGGGGTGAAGGAATTTGTTCCGCGTTGCATCGGAATCCGCTCTATAACGAGGCTGCTGTGACTTGATTCAACTAGACCACGAAATTTTTCGCGTAAAAGGGACAATTCCATTCTCCGGCTCTTATCCGTCGTACCAGGGTAAATCTCCCATCTCTTGCTTCTACGCGATGCGCTTCTGTTTCTATCCCTCAGCGGTCTCGAGAGGCGATTGAGAATCGTGGGCGCGAAGGGCTTCTGCATCGCTGACTCGCAATGGCGGGAGATCGCATTGCGTCGCAACGGCCGGGAAAGGGAGCGAGAGAATCGGAGAGGGAGATGGAGTTGGATGGAGATACCCGAGGAGAAAATATTTTCGTTTAACTAACCTCCTTTTGTGCTGCGGATATATAGATATGTATACGGTGGAATCCCGATTTAATGTTTGTCTTGGAGAGGAGCTGTCGTTACATTAAATCATGGGAAAGAATTCTAGGGTAAATCGAGGAAAACCTTAAATCGTTGTTGTCTAAAATCGAAACAAAAAATGACATTTCATGGCCGTATAAAAAAATGTAAGCTTTATCTGGGAATATGCAAATATTTAGTATACGTAACTGCACACATGAAATTGGTCCATTCTTATAGTCGTTTCACCAGCTAAAGTCTCTTGGCCAGTTAGCAGCAGCCAATAGGAGACGGTTTGTTTGGGAAGGTTGTGGGGACAGTGGCGTACCCAGGATTTGAGCAAGGGGGAGGTTCAGGTTCAGAGCTATGTACCGGACGGGGAGTTACCCTGTCGCGGCGCGCCGGAGGCAAAATATTTTTACTTTATTTAATGATTTACACACGTGCTCCGTAAATCCCTATAGAGATTTTTTTGTTAAAAATAAAAAACGCAAAAAATAATAATAAATAATTTTTCGATTTTCTCATTGGGGGGGGGGGGTTTGAAGCCCATAAACCCCCCCCTTGGCTACGCCTCTGAGTGGGGAGGAACCCAGTCTCACTCCTGCTCTCGAAGAGATCACATCGGGATGCGTTGCCATTAGAAATTGCAAGAGCTGGCAGCGCGCACCGGTATCTGCTGTCCCGCACGAAAGTTGAGAGGGGCGATGGAAGGGGAAACGTTCGTGATTGGCTACTTGCTCTAAGTAGGCCAAGAGACTTTAGCTGGTGAACCGACTATAATAGGATTAAATTTTTGGCGTTATTATTTTTGCATTAAAAATACTAACTCTGACGTGTTATGCACTACTGATTCTTAATTTTTCTAGAAAATACGTCGACTATTTTGGTAAAATCTGGAAATCGGCAACGAAATATTTCCCGCAGATGCTGCATCCAGTTCAGGTTTTCGTGTAGGGACCAGAATTTTATCCTTTAGAAGCGGGTAAAACGCTATAACGAGAAACAATAAATCGGGAAAATATTGCATTATTTATATGGAGCATCGGCCTGAACCGTAAAAAGTTAATCGTAAATTCGGGATTCTGAATTTGGAGTATCGAGATTCCACTGCACACACACACACAGACAAAAACACAAATATTTATATATATATATATATATATTCACACACACACGGACACAGACAACGTATACACACACGTACATACAAACACATATACAAACACACAAACACCCATATACATACATACAGACATAGCTTTCGCGAAGGAAGGATGTAGGATTGGAGGACATTTATCTCAGTCAGAATAAACGCTTTACACTCGTCTATCTCTCTTGTTTCTTCGGGCGCTCTTGTTCGTTTTCGTTTTCTTCGCAGGCCTCCTGCGTCTGAGCGTGTCGCGCGGGCGTGGAAGGATAAATTGATTCTGGGGGGGTGGGTGCGTCAGAGGCCGGGCGAGAGAGCGTTGCCAGCCAGCCGCGTTCGATCCGCAAGACGTCTCTTCCTCCTCTTTATTTTTCTCTTCGCGATTTTAACTTTTTTTTTCCTCCTCCCCCCCCCCCTCCACCTCCCCCACTGATCTGATTTACCCCGCGAGTTTTTGTATTATTTCCTGTTTTTTTTTATTATTCTTTTGGATGTTTCGCGGTGTTTTATTTTCCCTCGTTTCGGTTAAAAGTTCGGCTCTCGATTCGGGCGCAAATAATTTTGGAGGAGTATTCCCAGTTACGCCGGCATTTCCTTCGCTTGGCTTTTTTTTTTTTTTTTAAACTTTGATCTCCGCCGAATGTTTTCCGTGTTTGTTTTATCGAGTTTCTGGAATGTTGGTTTTTCTCCTTAAGTTTCCGCTGTATATTACCTCCTGTGGATTGCTTCTGTGCCTCGAGGGAGAATGGAGGAATTCTAAATAGGCTACTCCTCCTATGCGTTTTCCCCAGCGGGATTCACGATTGGTACATCCTGTTGACGCGCTTCCCTTTATTTTGTTAACAGCGGTTGTCTTTCTGCAATTTAATCATCGTCATCATCGACAGCGTGGGTCCGTAAAAAATAATTTGATTTATTTCGGGAGCCTCGTGTATTTTTTTATTGGACAAGTTTTATTAGTTAATTAAAATAAATCGTACGTCGGGGTGTCGATCAAACACGAACTTGTTTTCGTAATCATTCCAATAAAAATTTAATCGGAACGTGCAAATCGTTTTATAATAGAAATGAAATTTATTTGTCATATATATATATATATATATATTACGTTGTTTTTTCGTCGAATTTTTAAATGCTCTCTTTTTATCTGTTGATGTTATTTCATCTCAGCATAATATATTTATTTATGCACTATAAAATTCTAATGTTTTAGAAATTATATAGATGAAATTGTCATATGCTTCGTAATTTAAAAAATATTTTATATCGTATTTATTAAAGTCATCACAGTCGTTTTTAGTTAACTTTTTTAATACGATACAGTAATACCCCGCTATACGTTGGAGATGCGTTCCTGAAAAATGCGACTTAGAACGAAACAACGTATAGCGAAACAAATATTCCCATGAGAACTATGATAAAAGTAGGTGTTACGTTCCTGGCAGATATTTTGTGAGACATTTGTGTCCCAAATAATACATATCAATACAGTACATTAGACATACTATGTTACCACTCATTGCTACTAGGGTTTAATATACATTTCTTCGTAACAACGAGTAACCAATTGCAATAATAAATTCAGAATTCACCGAAAATAATTGTCTATCGTGTGATGGAGCACAAAAATTGTTTCTTTACTTACACTTACACTGATACGTACTTTAAGAGTGCTTTTCATGCAGATGTCGCAATCCAAAGTATATCCAATATCTCATGAGATATCAACGCAAACGTAAACCGGGATGAAAGGACACACAAAATGTTAGACGCAACTGTTCACAAAGCTCTCTTATAGCTGACTGCCGCTCATAAATAGGTTTTTACTCATCGTCATTAAAATTGGAACAGTCCCTTTTACCCCTTGTGTGACTTGTGAACCACCTAACCCATCGTGATCTCTCAAACACATGGCCAGCAAATGTTTATTCTGTGATTTTACAGGAATTGATAAACACATAATTCACATAAATAATAATAAGCATGAAATTAAAATCTGAATAGAGGGTGTTTATTGTAATAGTTATAATTTATGCACCGCAATTGTAATTTCTGAAATTTTGCTTTTAGCCTTTCACAAACGACGTATATGCGAAGCGACACAACTTATAACGAAACATGTTCCTTAACTGATTGGCGACGTATATGCGAAACAACGTATAGCGGGGTAACGTATAGCGGGGTTTTACTGTACTTATATCAATGTTATTTCGGTCCAACACAATGTTATTTAATTCACGCTACATAACGCTTCAAAAGCGTGATATTTTTCAACGGCGACGGAAGGCGTCGTGCCCTTCCAATTTCTTCTCCGATAAATTTCAATCACGCAGCGAGCCTTCCTTTCATTCCCCTTTCTCTCTCCTTTCCTCCTCCTCCTTTCTAATCTCCTCATCTCTTTGTTTTTTTAAATAAACCGTACCGGGCGGAGAGGAAACTCCTTTTATTTTCGTATACTGTTTGAAATCCCTCGGAGCGAAGATCGCGTAGGATTCCCCCTCTTTTTTTTTTTTTTTAATAGGTCGAGTGATTTCGGAGAGATCGCCATCTTTTTCGGACTGGTCCTCGAAATCGCCGCACAAGTTCCGAATAATAATAAAAAAACAAAACAAAACGCTCTCGGAGACGAAAGAGGACCCGAGAGAGAGAGAGAGAGATAGAAAAGGATAGTTTTCTCGCCGGATGCCTAATTGGCCGGAGCCAACCATCCGACAAATGGGATACTGTACCACTCCCGATCGCGTCCAGTCCTTTCTTTTATTTATTTATTTATTTATTTATTTTTCCTCTTTCTCTCTCTCTCTCTACGATCGCGTTTGTTTTCGTTGTTTCCCCAATAGCGTTCCCAAGCGGAACCGGATAAAAAAAGCGGTAATTTGTTTTCTTTCCCACGTTCCCGTTCCCTAATGCTCTCAGCCACTTCTATACGCTCTCGCCACGCCACTAATTTCGACTCGCCCACCAATTCCCGGTCGAGACGGGAAGTACCCACGCCTCTTTCTATCCCTCTTTCTCTCCCTCTTTCTCTCTCTCTCTCTCTCTCCCTTTCTCCCTCTCTCTCTATCCGGCTACATCCGACCTTCTCAGCCGCCTCGGGGTTTCCCTTATACTCTCTCTCTCTTCTCATCAACATTTCTATCGGCGCCTCGCACGCAGGCCTCTGCGTTATTGTTTTTACTTGTTTTTATTTTATCAATCGGGGGAATCGTTATGTTTTTGTTTTGTTTTGCTACCGATTTTGACGGCTGAGCGGTTATTAATAACCTACTTCCCCTTCTCTCTCTCTCTCTGCTAGAGAACGGATGTGATTTTAATTTTTGGGGATCGTTTTGATCGTTCGAGCACGTTTTTTGTCGCACGCTGTCTATGGCTCGTGACGTCACGCGTCCGTGGTACTAAGTTTTTTTTTCGGCCAATCGGGAAAAAACTTCGCGTCAAGTGGTATTTTTGGCTCCTCTGGGAATGGTTTCATTCCAGCGTCCTCTTTACTTCAGAAAATGATTTTTTTTTATAATTTTAATTTATCCGTTACGGTTTTTAACTCTTGGAAATGGTATTTATTTACCGTATTTACTCGCGTAATTTCCCCCCACTTTTACGCACGATTTTTTGCACCGAAACAAGGGTGGGATAAGTACTTGGTTTTCGTCCATCGTATGAAAGTGGTCTTATTTGTGTTTTCTCTTCATAATTCAGGTCAGAGGCGCAACTTGGCGATATGACGCCTATGGAAAAATTTTCGCAAACGCCTCGGTTATGTAGGATTTAATTTTTTCTTCGTTTTAATAAAGAATAATAGCGTTTTTATTATAAACAAATCAACGTTTGAGTGTTAAAATAACACTTATGGGAAAATTAACTTTTCACACTTTTTTCGGGAAAGTTTGGCGCCTTTTGCAAGCGGCGCCTATGGCATACCCTAGTTACGGCACTGATTCAGGTTGAGCAATTACTCAGTAAATACGATATTTTTTTGGAGAAATAGATGCTGATTATAACAAAAATTGTTTGAATGACACGAATAAATCCATAATATTGCCAAAAACATGGTAGGCGTATGTTTCATGTATAATAAGCGTGATAACTGGTCTTGTGGTAAGCCAAAGTAATGTAGAGTAACATTCGACGTACGGCTGCAACGGGTTCAAATAATGGGAAACGGAAAAAAAATGAGGGAAAACTAATGGCTTGCCGTTCGCGCTCACCCAGCTACATGCCAAAATTAAACTACTTGCAAATAAGGTGCGATGTAATCGTTGGGCGAAGCGCTCCCTAAATTTTGCCTCTCCGGTCAGCCACCTGTCTCGCCGGTCAGTATCTCACGAATTCGGTACTGCAAAATTTTTCGTGAAGCTTCCGCAAAGATAAGGAGAATTCTCGTTATTCATATTAAGTCGCCAAAAAGAAAATTTCCCGTTTTTAAGTCTGCAATTCTGGGGCAAGTTTCCTCCTTCCTGAATTATTAACACGGCCCCGCGAATAAAATGAAAAATTTTCCGTGGAAACCGAGCAATTAAGAGTAGGTATTTCGCGAGAAATTATCTCGCAGCAAATGCGGGCTTTAAAAGCTTTAGTCGTAACCTCTCACATTTTGTATAGTTCAAGAATTGTTGCTTCATTTTCGGTCAGCGAAATTTAAACGTTGGATGAGATTAACTTCTTGTAGAACAGGTCGACGTACTGGCTGTCTTGAGATAAAAATTTTATGGGATCACTAAAATTATAATTCAAAACTCGAAGGTTTACTTTGATATAGTCAACTCAAGTGGGCGGTAAAAAAAAAAACATCTTGGATAAATGTTAGCCTTGCTAAAATTTCATTAAAAGAGTGTAATGTAAACGGGAAGTGAGTTTCGTAGAGCGCCCGAACGTTAAAGCTCTTTTCGATTGCATCGCCAACTTTCTATATCAAAGTTTCTCGACACGTATCCCTCCTGTAATTTGAAGGGAATTTTAATATGGAAGAGATTATACTATTATTGAAACGCTAATATAATTCCGAGAGCTGTAAATATTTGGAACCTCTTGAGAACATTGGAAAACATTATCTGATGTCAGTATGTACTGCAATAAACAAGTAAGGAAACGACAGGAAATGGCGTTTTTTTTTAAATTAAACAGACGAACAAACCGAATGAATTGGCGGATATTTTTGAAAAAACGCTAAAAAATAAAGCCGTGAATATGTAACGATAATATAAATAATATTACGTAATAAACAAAGGAAAATCATATGATCGATAATTGTTTTCAGAAACACTTGTTGAATATTTTTACAATGCGCTCCTAAGCAAGAGAAATGGTGAACTTGTACGCGTCTCCATCGCACAATGGACCTTGTCCGTGTCTCCTTTTTACCAGGAATCAGAGGAAAAATCCTCGTAAGAATGGGAATTTTCTCCCACACACGCATTTTCAGGAAGCTAAGCCTCCACACACCTGTGGGCTGCGATAAACAAAGCGTAAATTGCACCCTCGTCCTTACTGGGATTAGTCTGGCTACATTTTATACCTTGTTTATTGGAGCCCAAGGGTGTGGTGCGGGCTTATTTGCCGAAAATGCGAACCGGAGGAAATTCTTTTTTCACCCTCACGGTAGGGTATAGGGCAGGGATGGCGAACCTATGGCACGCGTGCCATACGTGGCACGCAAGACGATTTTTGTTGGCACGCCAACGAAAGGCGAAAAATCAATCAAAGCATTATCGTACTGAATTAGTGTCGCAAAAAAATTTGTGTTATTTAGTTAACTATTGTAAACATTAGTTTTATGGTTACAAATTTCAATCTCTTTTGTCTTGGTCACGAATTTAATTTAGTTGGCACGCAATAAAAATCAAAGACTTTTTTGTGGCACGCGAGGCGGAAAAGATTCGACAATTTCAGTAATATCGGCACGCGGGCAATAGAAGGTTCGCCATCCCTGGTATAGGGCGTCTCGCCGTTTCTTGAGAGTCGTGAAAGTCACTGGTAAACCACATTTGTGATCGTGTCAGGCTCAATTTGTTTCATCTCTTTTCGTTCGGGTTTTGCTATTGAACCGGCTGGCTCACACGCTCACGCATTGGCGGTCCATTCACTTGCGTAGAAGCCCTCCGGCTGTTGGGGCCCAGTTAGAAACAAATTAACAATTTTCTTTTGTTTACGTGCGCAATATATTATTTTACTTATGTTTGTATATAAAAATTAACAAAATCACTCGTTTTCTTTAATATTTAAGTGGTGTGTGGTGTTTTTTGTTACAATGCTTTATCTATAATTCAGTTATTAACTTTTCACCGGTGCCCATCCAGCTTTAGCTACGCCATTGCATTTGTGTGTATATGTATGAGTATGTATGCATGTATATATGCATGTATGTATTTAGTAAAACCCCAATTACCTTTGTGTGTGTCCCTCTCCGCCTTCTGAAGTGAGGTAAGGAGCTTGAATTTTTCCCATGGCATTTATTCAGAATTCCCTTTTCCCATAAATTTCCATTCCCTTCGTGAATATATTTCATCTTTGCCGCAAGCTCATAAAAGCCACTATACTGCATGATGCAGCCTTTCGTTCGTTTTACTATATTTCCTATGCTTATACAAATTGCGATATTTAAGAAAATCATTATTATTTTCCAAAGGCAACTCCTTCGTTTGTGTGGATACGGCATGCTGCCTTTTCTACGTTAATTAATTGCAGGAACATCAACAGATATTTAAACGAATTTCGCCTTGAATTCTTCACTCGTCGTTTTATCCGTGCATATGCTATTCTCAATTAACGCGGATGATTGTAGTTTTAACGAAAAAAAAAGAAAAACCCCTCAAGATACGAATGTTTCTAATGTTCCAGCAGTGTACAGGTCGGTCTTTCTATTTGCCCTGCCGTCTTGCCTCCGCGGTCTCTCCTTCGATCAATTATACCACGTGCGTTTTTTTAGACCACGGGGAACTTTACATACCCACCCCGCCCCCTCTCAGTCACTGTCTACTTTCCTTCCTCCGCTCATTTCACGACGTCTCAATCTTCCCACGAATCTTTTTTTTTTTATCGGTCGAAGGCGGTTTCTTTATTTTTTTATATACCTGTTCGTTCTCGTCTTCATTTCCTCGCTTCCATTCCGCCCTTCTCAGGAAGTCGACCTGGAAAATGTTTCCTGTCATTTTTTCGCCGTCTTCGTCCCCCTCCACCCACGATCCTACCTCTCTCTCCTCCTCCTCCTTTATCCTCCGTCTTTTATCCTCTCTCCACCATCTTCCACCTCTCTCTCTCCCCTCATTCCATCATTCTTCTTTCCTCTTCCCCTCCCCTCCTCTCCTTCGTCTTCCCGCCTCTCTCCCCTCCCTTTATCACCCTCTTCCTCTTCTCCTCCCATCCTTTCCTCATCTTCCCCTTCCTCTCTCCCTTCCCTCTTCTTCTCTTTCCATCCCCTCCCTTCTGCTCAATCTTCTCTTCTTTCTACTCCTCTTCTCCTCCCCTCTCTCTCTCTCTCTCCCCTTCTCCGTCCCTCCCTCTCTCCACCAATCCCCGACCCTCGCCTTCACCTCCATCTTTCCTCTTCCTCTTTTCTCTACCCTTTATCAGTTATATGGAAGAAGAGAGAGACTCTAGTCTTAATCTCACCCTGATAAAGACGTTTTCCCATTTTCCCCTATTCTCCCGTTTCCCTCCCTCGATCGTCTTCCCATCCTCTCCTATCCTTCCCCCTCACCCCTTCCTCTCCCTCTCTTCTCCACCTCTACCTATTGCCTACCCTCTCCTCATCCCCCTTTCTCCCCAACTACCTATTACCTACCCGCTCCTAATCTCCCTTTCTCCTCCTATACCTATTACCTACCCTCTCCTAATCCCTCTCTTCTCCCCCTCTACCTATTACCTACCCTCTCCTCATCTCCCTTTCTCCCCCTCTACCTATTACCTACCCTCTCCTCATCCCCCTTTCTCCTCCTCTACCTATTGCCTACCCTCTCATCCCCCTTTCTCCCCCACTACCTATTACCTACCCGCTCCTAATCCCCCTTTCTCCTCCTCTACCTATTGCCTACCCTCTCCTCATCTCCCTTTCTCCCCCTCTACCTATTACCTACCCTCTCCTCATCCCCCTTTCTCCCCCACTACCTATTACCTACCCGCTCCTCATCCCCCTTTTCTCCCCCACTACCTATTACCTATCCTCTCCTCATCTCCCTTTCTCCCCCACTACCTATTACCTACCCGCTCCTAATCCCCCTTTCTCCTCCTCTACCTATTGCCTACCCTCTCCTCATCCCCCTTTCTCCCCCTCTACCTATTACCTACCCTCTCCTCATCCCCCTTTCTCCTCCTCTACCTATTGCCTACCCTCTCATCCCCCTTTCTCCCCCACTACCTATTACCTACCCGCTCCTAATCCCCCTTTCTCCTCCTATACTTATTACCTACCCTTCCTCCTCTACCTATTACCTACCCTCTCCTCATCCCCCTTTCTCCCCCTCTACCTTTCTGCCTGCCTCATCCCATTCTTCTCTCCTCCTCTCCCTTTCCTCCACCTCGCCGACTCCTCTCTTCTGCTTCTCCCTTCTCTCAGTCCATCCTCTTCCTCCTCCCTCTCTCGTCTCCTCCCTCTCTCTCTCTCCCCCCTCAATCGCAAGCCTCTTTTATTTCGTTTCCTTCCCCCCCTTTCTTCCCTCCTCCTTCTCTTCCCTCCTCCTCTTCCTCGTACCCTTTATTATTGGCCCTTTCATATCCTCCTGTTCCTCCTCATCCTTGGAGAGAGGAATCTTTTTTTATACTCTTTTTTTTTACTCTTTCTCTCCTTCTCTTTCTCGTCGTGACAATCTCATTATATCTTCTTTTCTCCTCACGTATCATCATACACATATACCCTCCCTTTTCCATTCTTCCTCTCATTTCATCTCTCTTTTCTTACACGTTAATTTCCCCCGACGTTCCCCTTATTCCCATCGCTCGTAATTTTCCGTATTCGTTTCGTTATGCCTCTCTCTCTCTCTCGAAAAAAAAAAAGAATCGACGCTTCCGTTGGCGTAATTGTTTTCACGTGGGCGTCGAGTGCAATCTTCTCTGACCTCTGGCGGCGTTTCGTCGCCTTTTTTCTTGTTTTCGGAAGCGGAATTTATTAACGTCCTAAAAAGGAAATTGATGCAATTTGTTGGACTAATCGTCGATGGAAATTTGTTTTGTCGAAACTTATTTAGAGATCGGTCATATGGCTGCGGTAATACTGCGTCGCTGTGGGCAAGCCGCGCCCTTCTTTCTCTTTTTGTCCTGTCCGCTGCGCGCCGGGAGGAATAATGAAATTATAAAGCACAAATGACGAAATAAATAAATTAATGTTATACGCTGTGCTCCAAAATTAAAGCAACGGTTTAGATTTCCATTTAATTAATTTGGTTGCTAACTTCAGGCTGTTCACCAGCACCTAATTGACTCTAAAATTCTGTGGGAAGCCGAAGCAATGCCTTGTTCAACTCGGTCAATCAACGCTTTTTGGAGCTTCTCGCATTTATAAAGATTTTATCGTGTCTCGTCGTAAATGGATCCATTATTCCGTTTTTTTTTTTGCGACAATCTTATAATTTTATAGACTGGGGTATTATGATTCTGAAATTATTCATTACTTCATGAACATTTTCTGTCTTATAATAACAGCGATAATGCTTTCTTCCTTCGAAAGTCGCTATGTCATTTGATGCTGGGGATTTCTGTAATAATAATAACACAAATTGGTTAGTAAAGGAGCATTTGCAACCGCTTTATCCGAAGATATAAGAAATCGATAAAAGAAAAGCAGTCTATGGACGACACGTCAATAATGTAAATAAAAATAAATTTAATTATTTTAACGGTCGCGTTGCTTTTGTAACAGCCTGCATAAGAATGGATCTAACCATTTCTATTATATCTTGCTGTATAGGTACTAACTTAAATGTATTTTTTATTTAGCAAAAAGCCGTAATAGCATGCTAGTTTTTTTCCGTCGCTTGAAGAAACCAAGTCACTGCTATGCCTCCTGAAGAGGCTTGGTTTTTTTCTAGGCGTATATAAAGGTGTAATCACCCGGGATTTGGCCGTAAAATGGGAAATCCGACGTGAAAATAGGCCATTTTGTGCCTTCGCTTTTTTGCGATCTTTACCGAAAGGATAGAAAGGACTCTTTAGAAAACCTACCACGCGGAAAACATCCTCCTCGGATATATTCTCTAGCATTCTTAGAATAATTCTTTTCTTCGTCGTTTGATATTTTTTTTTCAAATATTATTCGGGCGAGTGAAGTTTGAATCTTTTTGTTTGCAGTAGAAGACGCCATTCCGTTCGAACTAAACATTCAGACGACATTTGAATCTCTCGAAAAAAAAATCAAACGCCCGAAATATCTCGAGAAAGCGAGACTACTACAGTAAAAACATTGATCACAAGGAAACTGAAACGACAGGAATAAATCGATACAAAGCTCCGAGGTTTGTACGTTTAAAATTCGAGCCGCGATGGATTTGTCATTTTAACATTATCTTTTCCGAGTTCGAAAAGAATTACTACAAAAAAAGCCGGGTGAATTCGCCTCGAAGGACGCTACGCCGAAAGTAGAATTTTCAGGAAAAGCGAACATTCCTAAGGGAAAAGGAAACTTGAAACGTATTGTTAAGGGTCGGGAGAAATGCTAGGGGATTAGCGAGATGGGAATGTCAAAGGGGGCGTATACTTAGAGAGAGAGAGAGTCCAAGGGGTTATAGCAGAAGGTGATTATCGATCGGAAAAGGGAGTCTTTACCTCAGGGAGAGGTCGTAGAGAGAGAGGGTGTGGGACTCGGGACTCTGGAGTCGCTAAGAGATATTCGACCTCCGAACGATGGACTACTTTTCTTTTGTTCGCTTTCCGGTACGTTTTGTCACGCCACTCTCCGGCTTCTCCGTTAAATCACCCTCGCGAATCTTTTGTCCGAATCGGAAAAGGAGGGAGTTCTCTATATGTCGACGTTTTAAACGCCGAAGAATGTCCCAAATTTAATTATAATGAAAGAGTCCGGTCGAGCGTCCCCTCGATCAAATAAATATCTCGATCCAGACGTTTCCTCCAATCTTGTGTTAGAATGGAAATTTTTATTTAAAAAAAAAACTCGACGACAATCCCTTGCTTTGTGCGCTACGTTCTTGGATAATACCCTTTAAAGTGAAACCGTGCAAAGTGAAGTAGAAAAAAAAAATATATATATATATTTGAGCGCCGTACTCAATGTGAATATGCAGAAATTTAATTATATTGCGTTCGGAATGCCTTTCTTTATTATTTATTATAGCCTGTGTCGAATTGAAACGTTTTGTGATTTTTAATGCGTAGAAACCAATCCGAAACCGTGCTAAAGCGAAGCTGAGGGGCGTACAATTTGATGTATTTCTCTAGAGAAAGCTGTGCAAAACCGAAGCTCCTTGTACGAGATTAAGTTGTTATTCATATGACTGTAAGCGGCGCTCCGGAGACCCTTACTACTTGTAAGGAATAGTAAAAGAGTTTCCAAAAGATACTTTATCTTCAAATTTGAATAACTACGCGAGTTGAATGCGCGCCTTCTTCTCAGCGGGGGATTTGCGCTTCGGGTCGTATAAGTTGAAGGATGATAAATTATTTTATTATTTTTTTAAAGAAATAAGGTGCGCGAGATTTGGGAAATGATTTACGCGAATTCTACCTGACTTGCCAATCCAAAAACAGTGGGAAAAGCACCATTCAAATTTTAAATTATTGCTTGAAAAGCAAGCGCAAAATTTCTTGGAGGAGTGGCCAAACCGAGGCTCTTAATCCTCATACGGCTCTCTTCCTTTAAAAACGCTGCTCTTCACCAGAAATATTGCATTTTTAAAACGCGGTTGCACCCTTTTTGCTAACGAACAACTATCGGAGACACATTCTCTGTAGATTGCTCCAGGTACATAATGTTTTCACTGCACAAAATTCCTTTGCAAAGATTGTGCAGCTCTCTCGAAGGGTGTTGTTGTATGCGGCTCCTAAGTTCGGCAGGTTTAGATACCCCTGTTATAAAGCATCGTTTGTTTGATGAAATAAAAAACGGAAAAAGCTGACTAATCGTATCCAGGCCGAGAATCCCTCATCTTAGAAATAGGTTTCGGAAAACAAGGGTAAGGATTTAAATTTCTATTTTTTGGCATCTAGTTTCCATTTTTTGTTTCTTTTTTTTTTTTGCTTCATATTTGATTCTTAACATGATGGTGAAAGGAATTTCATTCTGTGGATGTTTCTTTTTAAGCTCGTTTTGCAATGCATTCACTATACAAGACAACACGACGTTCACAGTTAGATATTTTTCGCCGTATAACAACAACAATTGCATTAAAAATTTAGAAATGCGATGGTTCCGAATATTAAATACCAACCAGCATCAGAGTAAAAATAAATAAAGTAGGAAGAAGAAATTAAATATCTCAAAAAAAACTGCCTGGGAATTTGGTGAAGCCATATAAATGGACGATGTTTGATATCGAAGCGTGTATCCGTTAAAGGAAGCCGTATGCCAAGGCATCATCGCATCCGCTTTCCTCCCGGCGTGAGATCCGATTGGCCGATAACATTCCTCTTTTGTATTTTCCCCACCCAAAGTACGATGCATTCCCCGGCGCTTATTGCATTATGAAATTATACGAACGAGAAACCGTTTGCAAGCAGAAAATAACATCACGTTACCCCGCGAAGCTTCTGCCTTTTATCTTATGAAAGAATCCTCGCATGAAAGCTAACTTTGCTAGCAACGAACCTGGTAATTCGATGCGGCTCACGGTTGATTTTTTTATAGGGAGTTACTTGCCAAGGAACAATGAACTCGCTCGGAAATGTTTTTAAAAAATAACGGTTTTAATAAAACGTTACTACTTTTTATTTGAGATAAAAAATTTCAGAGGTTTCAAGGAAAAGTAACTCGATATCATCTGCGAAGAAAAGGTTGTGCTTGGCTGTGACAAGACAAATTCTCGGAAGCGTAGCTATTTTAATCAACTTCTTTGAATAAAAATACACGTCTCCGACTCGGAGAAATTCAAACCTGTGGATTTTCTCATTTCGAGGATGACGGTTTTATATTTCATCAGAGATAAAGAAGCCGGATCGAGTGAGATAAACGTAGGGTGACGTTTCCTCAGTTTTTCTTCGCGAGTTTGTTTTTTTATTTAAATTTATCCCATTTCTAGTAGCGTTATCTCGATAACCGCTAATGAGATCCAAGATCTCGAGCCAGTAGTCGTTTCCGAAATCCGTATACATCCAATTATTGTTCCATTCCTTATTTTAAAAGAGACATATCTAGTAAAGTATGAGCATCACTAACGACGAGCATTTAAATATTTTTGTCGAAAAATATCATGAAATACTTGAACGTATGGCACAGGAGAGAGGGAGAGAGAGAGAGCGGAGTTAATATATATATTGTTACCTTTGAGGGCGGTTTATATCTCATCTATATAGGAATAAATCTTCAGCTACATTACAGAATTTATTCATTAGCTCTTAAGCCGCTTTTTCGTAACCTTTTTACAAAGAGCTTTTAAACGGTATCAATGATAATGGTAGACATCAATGCCTAACACAGGATTCGAATTCGCGACATTAATAACGGGAGATAAACACCATAGTCGTCCATTGTCCAAGGCTGGAACGTTAGGCGAAAAGGTGGGCAAAATTGTGGGAAGGAATGGAAAAATTCAAGGAGTAAAGGGTTATTGGTTGGGCCAGTAAACTTCTTTGATTCTCCATCTTTACATTCTAACTACTTTTTCTATTCTTCCTCCTATCTCCTCCCTGAAAGTTTAGGTCATCTCCTTTAAACTAACTTTTGTAGTTCTTCAGGGTTGTACTTTTCGGATAATCTTGTTCAAGACTTTTTTCGATGACATCGAACACCTTAAAATAATTAACTGGAACTCTATTTCCTTTCGTGACCTTACTTAACTATTATTTCTGCACCTCACTAAACTTTTTCTGAACTTGACAAAAAGAAAGATGCCTTTTGGATAGATGGACGTACACAGGACCAGTACTCAAGTTCGACCCTAGCAAGCGATTAGCGGCATTAGTAGTCTTTGCGAAATGAACTTCATTTTCTCATTATCCGACGATTCTTAAGAGTATGCTGGTCTCGCTATAATGACACGCAATGATGCAATACCCAGAAGGGACCGGCGCAAGTATCCCTCACTGCTCGGTCAAAATCTATCGCAGGCCGCTATATTATAGTTATAATTTAGATAATTCAAATAAAAATGCAATATTCCAGCATGCCTCTTTGAGCTGACGTTTCAGCTGTTTGGCTATGAAATGACGTAATAACACGAACCTTATAATGGATATTTCATGTGACTCCCTTTCCCACGCACGTTCGGTGCAATCCCCTAGGAAAGGCGAAAGGAAGCCTTTGATTTCCTGAGGAAGACCCAGACATCTACAATCCGCATGCTCCCCTCTGGTTCGCAAGATGGTTTCATGGTGGGGAGGATAGTCGACAAATTATCCCATACACTCATCAATTGCAGACTCGGCTGTCCTGTTTTCATTCCTAATATTCCTAGGAATATATTTCCATTTCTACGGTTGCTTTCTTTAACCGATTCCCCATATTTTACCTTCTTGTTCGTGCCTTGCGAAATACGATGTGGAAGTTCCGTTATCTCCAAGAACTAGACACCAGTCCTTTCGTACCAAAGATAAGGTATTACAGCCAAGATCAAATTGACAAGCTGTCTCTCCAATATTCATATTGCCAGTTAGGACATTCGGCTTCAAAGCAGCCGTCATCAGTGGTGATACTATCGGATTACGGCTGTTTTTATAGTCCAACTTCGCATCTGGATTTCGTACCATTTTTGATGGAAATTGTATAGATATTTTTCCAATAAGCACATTCATAGCGACTTTCTCTACACGCTCTGATGTGGAATTCGTTTTTTTTGATATAGCAAACTCTCTTCATTCGCGGTTTCGGCTATTCGCCGGTAACGGTCTTCCCAAGCATGTCTCCCGTCATATACAATTCTAGTTTATCTACGCCGAACTTATTTTTAGACTCATTATAATACCCTTATCACAGTACTAGAACCGCGTTCGAAAAGCGGTAGAAACTCTTGAAAATAACGTTTCCTCTCAATTTTCGGTTGTGCGTTCGACTACACTGTACCAGCGAAAGTCATTTTCCCGACAAATGTACCAACAGCCTGTAGTATATCCGACTCCGCCGCTGGGAATCTGTTTCGCTCCGCCGTCAAATTTGTACTTTAATAGGCGGAACTCGGTTCGAGATTGCGTTTTCGACTGCATTGGGTGCGGGATGCGGCGGAGGAGAGTACGGCGGGGGACGATGCGGAATCGGTTTAGGGCGTTGGGTGGTTCCGCTCGCTGAGGCGGCTGTTTTTAGCGGGCGTGGCAGTCAAGCGAAGGAGGGCCGGGAATCTTTTGTCCGGGGCGCGGAGAGGAGAAAGGTGAAGGGAAAGAACGATAGAGAGATAGGGAGAACGTAAATAGGAGGAATGCGTGAACGTTGGAAACGCTCATAGTTGTAGAGATAGAGGGGGAGTGAAAGAGTAAGGGATAGAGAGAGAGAGAGGAAGATGGAGAGGCAGGACCGGATTTAAGCTTTTTGGCGCCTACAGGCACTATTTTTCGACGCGCCTTTTCTCGTCATATTAAATTAATTATTGACGGACAATACGCTAGTGTATTCTTAAATGAGGAGATATGATTCAAAATTCGTTTATTATTTAAAGAAAACTTCGATATTTTGCGTCTTTCATATTTAGTACCTTTCGTAAATTGGCGCCTTTCATAATTTGGCGCCGTAGGCAGTTGCCTACGTTGCAGTGTGTGCGTAAATACGGCACTGTGGAGAGGAGAGGGTTAGAGAGTTAGAAGTGTGAGGAGGGATGTAGGAGGAGGTAGATAGTGGGAGGTAGAAAGAGGTAGGGATAGGGGACAGATAGAATTGCATCTTTATTAGGGCGATATTGAGACTATACAATAATCTCTCCTTTCACCTAACCCATTGTCGATTACAAAAGGTTAGCAAAGTTGGCTTAATTGCAAATTAAAAGGGAAGAATACTTGTTTGTGGTGTATAAACTAAGGATAATTAAGTTACGATGCCCTAGGAAAAATGCCACTGCAGGAGAGGAGAGAGAGAAAGGAGGAGATTGTGGGAGAGGGAGGTCGGAAGGAGGGATGTGGGGAGAGAGGTTAAAAAGGGAGGGTGGGAGAGAGGGAGATAGGGTGATAGAGGGAAGGAAGAGGTGGGAGAGGGAGAGAGAAAGGACGGAGGGGGGGGGGAGGAGAGCCTGGAAGGAGAGAGTAAGAAAGAGACAGAGTAGGAGTTTGAGATGGGAAGCTGGGTGGAGAATTGAGGTAGAAGGTAGAAAGATGGATGTAGAAGGAAAGGAAGAGGGGGTAAAAGGATTTGAGGAAGGGTAAGAGGGAGGGGGGAAGGGGGGGGGGGTAAAACGCAAGAGAGTTGACTTACAGAGATGGATGGGAAAAGAGGGAAGTTGGAGATAGATAGGGTAGGAAATATGAAGAGGGGAGGGAAAATGGAGTTAGGGAAAGGATTGGCATAGGGAAAAGCGAAGACAGGGGAAAGTGTAGAGCAGACATGATGCAGGGGTCGTTAGGAGAAAAGGATAAAGTGAGAGAAAGGGAGGTCGAGGTGGGGTGGCGTAATATGTTGGAGGTTTGGAATGGAGGGGAGAAGGTTAAGGAGGATAGAAGGGGAATAGGAGAGGTGTGGGGAGTGAGGGGCAGAGAGAGAGAGAGAGTAGGAAGGAAAAGGTCAACGCACTATTTCCACATCAGTAAACAACTGCGAAATATGCCGGCGAATACCAACTTCTTCCAGTAACCTCAGGGTCTGCAGTAAGTTTGAGAATGGCATTTTGATGCCCGATGTCAATCGTATTCTCCCTATTTTATGCCCGTAATTGGTTCAGTATCTTAGGATTTTATTTTTCTTCGGAGAACGCCTTCGGAATATTAGCTTATCATTTTCGGCTACGAGGGCTTTTATCCCATTTTCAGAATTTTCCAGAAAATCGATTGACTTGATAATAAAAAAATCCACGTCTGACTTCGACCGAAAATTATGTGAAAATTTGAATCGTCATGCGACCGTCTTTTATTCTGCAATTCACGTTTAATCGGTTCGTGCGTGATTTTTAGGCGCGTTTCGCTTACAGCGTGAGCGCCTATTATCGTCGGTCTGTCCGTCTGTCCGTCCGTCCGTCGGTCCGTCCGTCCGCATGTTCGTTCTCGGCTACTACCGAACGGATTTTTATGAAATTTGATATCAAGGACTTTCAATCAAATATAATAAGAAAATCGCAAAAATGAATCACGTACGCCAATCAGGGGTACCACTTTACTGGTGAAAAAAAATTAAATTTTCGTCATATCTCGTAAAGTATTGCTCATATCAAAACATTTTTCAAATAAAACTTGTAGAACTAGTGAAGAAAAGTATTTCCTCTCCTATACATTTTTATCGTAGGAGTAGCCGTTATCGAGAAAATCAAACAAGAAAGTCTTATATCGAGTTGAACAGAAAATTTCTTGCATGGTTACTTCATTGTTTCTAACATAAACAATCTCCAAAACAAACGTTTAATTTCCTTACGTGTGCATGTAATACTATTAAATAGGAAGAAAATGGATTATTTATGATGAAGAAAAGGACTTTAAAACGCGATTTCCCTTTCGTACACGTATATAATTGCTTTCTAATACTCCATTGTACACTTTCCTAACTTGTTTTATAATTTATAGCGATCGTTTTGGTATAGTCCTCTAAATTGTTGTTTTTTTACTTCGGGGATATGAAATTTGTGTGATTAAGGGCTGTCTGTCAATCCATCCATAGAGTGAATAGTGACGATAACTCGAAATGAAAAGTTCTGACGGGTATTAGATTTAACTCGATCCGGGTCTATATAAAATACGAAAGTCGTAAAAAAAATACTGCCGTTTGACTCACTCAGATGAGCCACATGTTGCATTATTTAGAAATCATCGGAAATATATCTTTTTAAGATTAGATAAAAAAACTGATACGAACATGAAATCGCAGTGGCAGCTCTCGACTGCATTTGATTAATCGATTCGTCATTTATTAGATTCTCGGATCGCTCTTCTCATGTTGACTTATCTAAAAGCCTCTTCTGGAATCATTCGTAGCCACTCCTTCATTTAATACTGGAGACGGCAACCTTTTCTCACGTGGCTGCGATTGGTTCAGAGGGCCGCATAAGATGTTGCGAGCAATTCAGCATACGGGGAAAAGTTTTTTCAAGAATAATTATAATTAAAAGGTAATAAATTCGTTTTTTTAATTTCACGGATCCTATTTTCTGCTTATTTTGTGGGCCGATCCTCGATTTAGCATGTGCAAAAATCCCTACCCGCTTGCTTCCTCTTTTGTAGTATATTACTCGCTTCTATGGCTTCTTGAACAGCTCTTAGCTTAGATCTACACCTTTTATACGTTTCTGTTTAATTACTCCTATTAAGCTCGACCCTTCTCCTTTATTTAACATTTTCACGTTTTCTCCCACCGTTAGACTAAACTTCTCTAGACTAAGCCACATCCCGCTTTTAAAAATATTTCCACCTCCTCGCATCTCCTTTCATCACGGTTCAGGCTAGGGACGAATACCGGTATTGGAAAACCGGAATTAATACCGGTATTGAATTAAACACATAATACCGATATGGTGATTTACAATACCGGGTTTTCGGTATTGAAAAGTGCACTTTGTGGGAGCAGTGCCAAGTTTCCAAAAATGTATTTGTTGCCTGTGTGAGTAGAAATAAAGTGGGGGGATTCTTCCGAAAAGTGACTCCGACGGAGTTCGATGAGAGAAAACGAACGGAAATGCTCTCTTCCTCCTGAAATGCGTTCCTGAACCATTCGGTTCCGAAGCGCGGTATTTTTTGACCTCAGGTCCACAAATTGACTCGTTATTTTCATGTCAAACATATAATTTGGTTTATAAATTCATTTTCTGTAGTGTAGTCCTTTCTTCTTACTTTTCCATTATTGTTTGTGGAATATGAAGAGTTTTCTTTTCGAAAAAAATGTTTTTTAGCCTGGGATTGAAAAATACCCCTTATCGGGATGGGTGTCACCGTTTTGAAGAGTGGTAAAAACGCCCTGAACAGGGCAGTTATCTAGTTATAACCTTATTTTGAAAGCAAGAGAGTTTTTTGAAAAGTCCAGACTTATGTAGTTGTTGAAATACTCATATCTTGCTTTTGAAGTCCGTTTGATATTTTGTAAGAAAGAGGGTTTATTATCCCGTTAGTAAAGGATTATTGTTATTAAAATAATATACTAAATGATTATAAACTTCTCTGCACAAAACCGGTTTCAATACAGATATCAGCAAAAAACTGTCCCAATACCGGTATTAAAAATTGTCGGTATTATTTCATCCCTAGTTCAGGCATCTCAAACTCCCAGATCGCGAAGTAGCTTACTTTATAGGTGTTTTCTAGCAACTGCGGAATCCCGCAATCCATGAGCTTACTTTATACTTTGCTTCGACCCAAACTAAAATGGATTTCTCATAAAATATGTCAAGAAAAACGGTTAAATTATCTTCGAAATTTAATGAATTTTCAAGCAGAAAATAACCAATTTTTCAATATATGATCCACAAGATTTTATTTGTGAACGATACGGTTTCGGTATAGCACGTCGTCCTCGGGCTCAGAAGAGACAATAGAGTAGCGTTAATTTTTTCGTGTTTAAGGAATGTATTATATGAACAAAATATCCGCATTTTATGGCTGATTCGCAATAAAACACTGTAAACGAGTTGGCTGCGAAAGAATACTCTGTTCCCGCTGTCGTAATATTTCTTGCTATTGCCCGGAGGGCCTTCCCTGTGAAGTCAAATACGGTAATTCCTCGTTGTTCGCAGTTTCGGTTATTCGCGAGCTCCTCCCACCCCTCCCCCACTCTCTCGAAATTATTCTAGACGCGTGCGCATTCGTAACCATGGCTCCAAAAAGAAAACTATCTGGCGATGGAAATGAGAATGAACAAAAAAGACAGGTGATGACCTTAGTGCAGAAAATTCAAGTCCTTGAGAAACTCGCAAGTGTTGCGTCTGCCGCGGGGAGGCTTTTAAGTGTTAACGTATCGACAGTGCGTTCGATCAAAGTAAAAGGAAAAGATATCTTCGTCTTTTCCATCATCGTTACTTCAAGATTACATACCGTACACTCATTTGAATTAATGTAATGTTGGTTGTTATTTTTTATTTTTCCTTTATTAATTTTATCAGGTTTGATTTAAAATATATATTAAAGCATTATTTTATTACCCAGCCTATTTATTTATGATAAATTATAGCGTTGAAGCCAAGGAAAATACCCCCATGATTAAATTTAGCGATCTCCAGGTATTATTCGCGAATTTCGTTATTCGCTACCTCGCGAAGAACGTATCCCTCGCGAATAACGAGGTATTACTATACTCTATTTTCGTAAGGAATGGGTTTGAGAGAATCTTAAGGGTGGGAGCGATGTAGGAATCTTATGGGATGATGAAGGCTCCTCCGTCAATTATAGAAGGGAAGAGTGAATATGAGGAGAATATGAAACGATGCGGCAACCTGGAATGCAGGCCGCAGATTTAACGTATGGCAGGGGTCACCAAACGTTTCACTCTGCGGGCCACACACGACCTTTCAAAAGATATCGGGCCGCGTGTAAATTTGAATTTTTTTATTGTTAAAAGGCAGGGGACAGTAGCTTATTTTCCGCGAATCTAGGATGAAAAAGTGATCGGTAAAATTCAACAACTTCATATTTTTCAGTAAAATTATGGTCTCAAAATTTTCTGATGAAGTTTTAACGTTATTAAATTATTTAGACTTGATTTTCACCACGATGAGACCACAGAATCTCTAGGTTAACTTCTGCAACTCTCCAGACTTCCAATGAGGCCCTCCGAAGCATTCACAACTACGAATGTTGCCCGTCGAGCAGAAAAGATTGCCGATCCCTGGTGTAATGTTCAGTACCTCTATATTGAAAGTATATTGCATCCACGCGCTCGAAAAATGCCGCTAGTATTTCATGAGCGAAATCTAGTGACACTCCTGTTGGCAAACATACTTCTATGCATGTCTTAAAGAAGTTGTTGAGGTACAGATGATATGTCTACGCGGGCCATGGTTTGGGGAGCACTGGTGTAGGGCATATACGTATGTGGCGGGTTCGAGACTCCTTTCATATAGCACTTTTACAATTCTATACTCCTTATGAAACCTCTCTTATCTCTTTTGATATTTTTATTCAAGCTCCCTACCCCCAATTCGCCCCTCTTGATCGCCTTTAAAGAGTCTCTAATATTTTTCTTGTTGTTTTTAACCTGACGTATTATCTATCCCTCGCTCTTATCGCGGATGATAAAAGAAGGTGGGGGGAGAGAGAGATAGAGAGGCGAATTTTTTGCCTTTTTCGAAACCTTAAACTGCGAAGGAACTTGTCGCGGCATCACGCACACGCGAAAATTTTCCTCCCTTTCCATCATCTCGAACGATCGACGACCTCGCGAGTTGCGTGAGGCATCTGCCGTTATTCATTTTTTCTTTTCTTCTTTCCAGACAACTTGTTTCGGTCGCTTCACCTCCTGTGCGACCGAAGTGTCGAACGAACGTCAAACCGCAGACACGATATCTTCGAGACGACCCGCGGTTTCTTCTTTTTCGCCCTCCAGCTGTCGCGGAAGCCGGGGACAAAAGGTAATTCCCAACGAAGCAGATGGTTCACTGACTATAACTATATACCTCGGCCCGAATTTTATGACTCGTAAAGGGCGGCAATTACGCCATTTTCTTATTTATGAATGTTAAGTTAGAGCATGGAAAGGAGGCTTTTCTCGTCGATGCCCCTCTGATAAGCGAACGATTTGTCAGTGAATTGTTCTCGGGTTTCACACCGGGTGATGTCTTGAATTCTATTCAAGACATAACCCGATGTGAAACCCGAGAACAATTCACTAATAATATTCGCCGGGAAAGTTTTAAATCCTTTTTGAACGATTTGTCTTTTGCGTTTTGGAATAGCTTTTTAATTGACGAGGTGCGGTCTGTGTGACACCATCTAAGTTGCAGTGTCAATTGCCGCCCTTCTTTACTTCGAGATAGCTTACGTTCTCTTTACTTCTTTGCAAAATGTAAATTTCTTTATTTTAATTACCTCTTAAACCTCATGACATTATTAAGCGCGAAAAGTTGTAGATATAGACAGTGCATGAATAACAATAATAAAAACAATAGTGGTCTGTGAGATTGCACTTAATTTCCTGTGTGATTACAATTTCATCTCATTAATTAAAGCAGTGTTAAACAATCTTTTCTACATGCCAGTGCTTCGGGATAGTTTGAATCTGAAATTACATAGATTCTGAGGCGCCATATAAGTGAAAATTAATTCTTTGGTATTTTTTATTAACTTTTCAATATTAAATGTTTTATTATCAATTTAAATTTTGAAAAATGTAAGGTCGTGTTTTTAAACTTAACGGGTCTCTTTTTCATCACAACTCCGCGGGGCGCACAAAATGTTCTCGGTGGCCGCATGCGGCCCGAGGGTGTAGTTTCCCTTCCCTTGACTTAAAGGTTAAAGCTAGTACCGCGAAAAAGTCATTTTTGAAATGGTTTTATCGAAATTATAAAAAGATTCCCTATATTTAGGTGATATTTCAGTTCCAGGATTTAATGTGAAAAAATAACGTCCTTAATGTACAATTTGCCCCTTTTTCATCCCCTATGTAATAAATAAACGATCTCAAAAGGACGTAAATCGCACACACCTGCTGGTACTTTCGTTGAAATTTCATTCGATGGCGACGAGTTTACAAAATAAATCAAATCCAGAAGGGCCATTAAATTTATCGTTCATTTCGATTTCGCGTGAAAATTTAAACGGGTCCATTTGGATCCCTGCTGGCTTAGAGATTTCAACCAAAATAAAAAAATCTAGGACTTAAAACTTTGACGACGACGATCGTTAGATTTATACTAGTACTTGCGCTACTCCTCATAAAGGCATTTGAGGCTTTATATATATATATATATATATATATATATATATATATTGCTAAAGTATGCTGATCTCCAGGAGGGGTGGATCAAGGGGGAGGGAAGGATGAAAGACGGTGGACGATCGATGCTCCTATGTCATCCCCTTTGATAGACTTTTATCGTTTCCCCACCAGCATCACGTTTTAATTTTTTTGATTTTGGTACAAAATACGTATGTTATCTGGCACAGAGGCGGATTTACGGGGGTCGCACTTGCCGCGCGCTAAAGGACCCTTGAAAGAAAAAATATTAAATATCTCATTTTTAAAGAAGGCTAAGAAGATTTCATCTTTTTTGCTCTGCGACACTTTATTTATTAATGCGATAGTTTAGAGGGGTCAAATAAAGTGGTATTTGTTAGTTTAGGTTTCACCATATATTTAGATTGCAGATCCCCAAATTGTTTACCGCCAGGGGTCCCAGAATGCTTAAATCCTCCACTGATCTGGCAATAAAATGTATACATAGAAGTTGGTTGTTTAAAATGATGAAATTCTATTGATCCAAACAAGGAATTTCAGCGCCCCGGGCGAGATAGCATTCCGTCGCCCCTTCCGCAAATGCTTGTTTAGATATTTTCGAAGTACATGTTCATTTATTATTGATGATGAAAAAATATAAGGGATAGCGTCAGTATTATATATTGATAGAAATTGGTACCCAATATTTATCCGCTTGCAAGTAATGCATAGATATATGATCGGTATAGCGCCCCAACACTTTGGCGCCCCGGGCAGCCGCCCTGCTCCCCCTACCTCGGGCCGGCCCTGGATCCAAACTCATCAAAGACAAACGGGACATGTCCAAATGAAATATTTTTTGGTTGCGTCGCCCCATAGGAATCTTTAAACGTCTAGCGAGACTGGCATATCCCATAGTTAGTGAAATGATTAAACCCATTCCTTAAGGAATTATTCGGCTTGATGATGCAGATTAGGACATTTGGCCAGTGAAAAGAGAGACCCTAACAGCGGGAGGGATTTTCGGAATAAAGGGACGGATGTTGTTGACGGTGTCGGATCAAAAGGATCGCTGCACCTCGGTCCCTTGAGAAGTTTCCGAATCCTCCCGGCGCCATTTTGTAAACGAAATCTCTATTTTTTTAATCATATTAATTTTGCTGTCACCGTTTGATTATGTGGTTGAACTGTCATTTGTATGGCTGAGCTTTATAATCGGGGAACGATCATTTTATCGCTAATTATCCACTTCGTGTTTCATTTAAAAAAAAAACAAATTTAACCGTGTAACCGTAGTAAACATAAATTTATCGAATTTATCGTTCAAGAGCGCCTGCTTATCTTATCGAAAATTAATTAAACTACGTCTTTTGGCTCGGGAATTATCTTGCTTTCCTTATGACTGAAATCAAATAGACTAAGAATATCTCGCACCGGTGGCGATAAAATGGTTGAAAAAAACATATTAGCGTTTCGTCTTCGATGTTGGATTCACTGATAGTATGTTCTAAAAATGAAGCGATACATATCCCATTGGCATGTGGTCAAATTATGATAGCGTTGCGCGTTTGTTTTTAGTGTCACTTTTTGTTTTTTTTTATCGGTTTTTTATGTCTTGTATTCATTCGATCTACGATTTGTATTGTGACAGCGTACTTTGACAATTTATTAATTTTTGCTTTTAAAAAATATTAGTTTTGTTATTGAGCGATACGCAGGTCGTGATTTACGTGCCATTTTATAAAAAGTTGCCGTTACATTTTTGCTGTGATAAAGCAATACATAAGAAATGTAAGTGTTGCTGTGCGTAGATTTTCTGTAGTCGAATATTATAATTTGTCATCGTGAATCTCCACTGAAGACTGCTACTTGGTAGCCGAAATACGCACCTTACTTTCTTCACCTGTTTGTGACTATCGGAGCTCAAACAGGTTTGAGATTTTTGTCGAATATTAAAGAAAATCCTCGTGTTCAAACTTTGAATCGTTGTTAGTGGGGTGGCGAGATTAAACTTTTCGATTCCATCCGGCCGGAAGATTTGGTGGCGTGTGTAGACTTTGCAGGGGGGAAAAAACACATTGATAGGAAATCAAATAACGCGCCGTAGGCAATTTGATAAGATTTCTCCCCCCCCCCTCCTTCCTACCCCCCTTCCCCCGTGGGACAATTTCATTTCACTCAGGAATATCCAATCTCTGAAAAGGTTCCTTTCACCGCTTCATACTACTCGGACCCCTTCGGTTCAATTCCTGTCATTCCCACAAAGGAAACATATATGTCTCTGTAAAGCTTGAAGACTAAGTAACGGACACAAAAGCAAAGGAATGAGACGTATCCGTGGTCACAGAATGTCTCTTCCAAAAGACCCGTTTCTTTTTGTCTCAGAATTTTTTCGATATCCTTGTCAACCATTTATATCCGCTTGACTTTCTTACGGGCGAATTTTATTTCGTAAACTATTATATAATTTTTTGCGTCTATAGCAACTGGGGAGGACTGTTTTATCGTATACATTTATGCAGGACTGGACAAACTCAGTCGCTTTCAGCGCTTTTTTCCTAAACAGAATCGCTTATATGCGTTCGGTTTATTTTTCCGTCTGTGTGGGCAATATCACTGGAATCCGGAAAGTTGGAGAAGCCAAAATTTTAAGGTAGGTTGGCTTATATGTTGGCTATACATGTCAAAAAAATGTGGCGGATCTGGGATATGCTGCTGCGAAGTAATTGAAAGAAAAACGCCTTGTGTACTTTGTTCTGCAATTTTTCTCCCACTTTTTCTGTGATATTCTATCAATTCAGTTGACTTACTAATTAGGTAATATTTTTTACGCCGAATGTATTACGTGTACGTAATGTATGTACATTATAATATAATTTTTCTCCCACTTTTTCTGTGATATTCTATCAATTCAGTTGACTTACTAATTAGGTAATATTTTTTACGCCGAATGTATTGCGTGCACGTAATGTATGTACATTATAATATCCTAGGATCTAAATCATATCGCATTGGAATCTATGGTTTTCGAAGTGACTCCTAGATTTGGACGAGGTTTGTCCAGCCCTGCATTTAAGCTACTTTTTGGGCAGCAAAGTCTTCATAAGGTTGAGATTTCATGCTCTTACGTGATATGAAGCAACCCCATTTCGACGGATTTTTGTCATAAACTTTCGTATCTGCGCTACATACTCAAGGGGAGATACGATATACGTATGATAAACAGTTTCCTTCTGATTTTTAGATTTATTGCTCAATATTTGCGTCCACTACGGGGAATAAAGACTCAAGTGATAAAGGCAGAAGATCGGGGGAATTCAGTGTTTTGTAAACATTTAAAAAATTGAAATCGTGAATGTGTCTCTGTCCAGACACGAAAATTATCGAGTGTTTCTGTCTAGTTTCTGGTAGAAGCAACAAAAGAAATCGTTAGCTGAAACAAAAAGTAGCTTAAGCGACCAAAATTTTCTTATGTTGATGCGCTACGGCTGTCATTATTTTATTTTTAAATTATACCTCGTTTGAAATTATTCGTATTAAAATTTCTCTTGCATATATACCAATTTTAATCAAGTAGGTGTGCCATTAAACATTTAACCCTATGTTTGCTTTTAGTTTGCACCCTTAAACTCGATTCCTTAACTTGAGGTACGCTTATTAAATAAAGTTTTCGAATGTTTGTTTTCTTTTTGGTAGCATCAAAGTAGCATATGGTGAAAATGTGATAGATTTATTAAAGTTCTTCCAGTGTTAAAGAGAAGAAAAAAGAGTTCGGTGCAAAAGCTTGGGTTTCATTTCCTTCGCAAATTTTAATTACAAATTCATAAATGGCGGTCTAGCGAAGTTTAATTATCCTTCATCTGAGTAAGGCTTTAATAATGTAGTTGGCCAGTGTTGTTTTTATTGACTCGAAAGTTACTTCATCAGGTTTTCAGAAGTCCAATTTTCTCGTTTTTTTTTATCTGTGTTTGTTCTTTGACATGAGATATATTACAAGGTTGGTATTAAAATGTCGATAATGGCGAATTGCTCTTGATTAACTGGATATCAATGATTTCCATAATATTGACCGTGCTTGACAGATACTTTATCATAAATATATTATAGATATCAGTCACGTGAAAAGTCGTCGATTTCCACGAATCTCACGGGTGAATTACGTTCGAGATAAACAACCCTTGAGAAAAAAGAGAAATACGACCAAAATTCATCGACCGACACCTCATATACCGATATGCCAATTGATGTTCGTGGAATAGTAATGCCGAGTAGGAACAAGAAAATACGTGTAAATAACCGCTAGAATGGATAAAAGCTACAGTTTCTTTTCTCCGGATGCGAAAAATCAGGTTGAGGAGAGATTTTCGTTTGGGTACACCTCGCCCCTTTTATTGTATGTTCTCATAACACGGATTCGCTACAACGCGGATTGTTTTTACAACAAACAATCATATAACTCGGTTTAATCGAACCGGGATCCGTGTGGTACTCCTGATTGCTGAGCGAGGAAGAGGAGAGTCCGGGTGATTTGTTTAAGAACTTACATAATTGACAAAACACTGTAATTTTACAATACATGCGGCAGGGAGAAGTTTAGAATTTTTTAATAGGAAGATACAACAAGGTATATTGAACACTATATAAATCTACGTGCAGATTACACAGATCTGCATTGCACGACACGTTTTCGGAACGCAATGACAACACTTTCCGCACCCTTTTTTTGCGGCTCGCAGGTCATTATGTAAATGTAAAAAAAAAACGCTGGAATGACTTTAAAAGGAAAAAGTCGCCGTCGGGTTGTCTGGCGCCCGAGGATCGAACCCGAGCCCCTTGCGTGTCAGATAGATAGCTTTCTGCTCATCCACTTTCCTCACGATGCTCCATTACATCTTGGGTTTGTGGGAAAGAGAGGAAAATGCAGACACGCAATGAGGGGTATTGAACCTCTCGGAGGACTTGTTTTCAGAGGCGAACGTGATTACCAATTCCTGGTAAAGGAGTAAAAGCTTGCGGAATGGCAGGAAGTAATGCATACCGAGGGTCTTGCAGGTGTCGTGAAGTGGCGCCCTGTAGCGAAGGCTTGAATACTTCTATTTCACCGGAGCGTTGCAAGGATGACAAAAGAAGCGTCGCTTCTTTTCAAATTACGCCGCCCAGAATTAGAATTAGGTGTAGAAATTGAAAAGGACTTGTTGGTACGACATAGCAGTTTCGATGGAATTAATACGGTCTCGATTTATCGGAAACTTCCATTTGTTTTAGACATGATACACCTAATAGAATTGAAAGATTTACTGTAATGTCATTTTTGGAGAAAATTACACTCTTTCATAAGTATTATAGAGTCTTTCCACCAAGTGGAGTCTTTCCACAAAGTGGAGTCTTCCCAAGTGGATTTTATATGGTTGCTTTGCCGAATGTCCCTTCTTGTAAAAAAAATACTTAAGATTGTAGACAATGAGGGAGGTGAAGCGTTTAGAATTCATCCGACTGCTTCTTACAGGGATGGTTCTCGTATTTTCTCGTTTGAAAACCGATAAATAAATATGGCAGGTAAATAAATTCCTCTCACCATTAAGGATATTGGTTCACATTTGTTTGTAACCATGGATGTTTGATATTCGTTGTTACTGTTAATTATCAACGTTTAAATGCTGTATATGGGTTAATGGATAGCAAATCAATGTAATTAATGGTTAAAGATACCCATTTATATTTTTTTAAATTCCATTTTACAGGGTGGTCGAAAAGCCACTGTGCACTATACTATTAAACTGATTGTAATAATTACATGAATTCCACTCGATCCAAGTGCACAGAGACTTTTCGATCACCCTGTATTTAACTCGCAAGAATCGACGGAAGGCATGAGGAATGTATGAACGATAGGAGGCGTCGCTACTGACCTCTATGGGAAAAGTAACGTAACTGAATTGGTAGAATTAACTGCGCGAAAGCAATGGCCGTATGATATTATTACTGTTGGGGGAATTTTCTGTATATCCTTCTTACGAAGAGTGGAATACCGATTGTATGTAAAGGAAAATGGCAGACGCAAAAGGGTCTCGTGTAATGCATGAAGAAATGAGAGATGATGATGCGTCTAAAATTATCGCCCGGAAATTACGAGGGCGCGCGTTTCAATCATCAGCCGGAACAATATATTTTCGGTTTTAATCCTTCCGAAGATTTCTTTTTAACCGTATAGCGCATCTTGTTTACTCGACCAATTTCTACCTATGTAGACGCTCGGATAGTTATTTTCAACAAATCTTAAGCCAATCTCGCCAAATCGTTTTTTTTACTTAAATTGGAATTCGTCGTAACGAAATTGTTCTTACCGCATGCATTTCTGAAAGTAAACCGAAATCATTTCGTCGTCGGAATCATTCTTGGGAAAGATTCTTTGCCAGGAGAAATGTTTACGACGGGACTTAATGGCGAAACTGCTGGAGTTCGCCGCTGTCTCGGCAGACAGTCTCTGAATAAATCTGTAATGGATTCTCAAAACTCTGAATATATTCATGAGCTGGCATTTCATCCGTCGTGTCGCCGTAGCGTTTGTTTTCACGGGCATCACCATAGGCAGACGTTTGCGAAGTTTGAAATTTCTCTTCTCAACTTCGCCTTCCCGTGCTCCAAAAGTCCTCACCTCTTAATTTGACGATCGAATGGAATTTGAAGCGAGAAATTTCTCGCCGAATAACTCTGCTGTAGGAGGTGCATTATGTTCCGAAGAATGGCATATTTATGCGCCGGGAGGAACTTTATAGCCGAAATTTTAACGATTTATTCGCCGTGTTGTAGGTACCATTTTATTTATTTAATAAAAGGCGCGGTCGATTTAAAAACAGTTTGCGATTTTTTTCCGTCGTCGAACACAATCGAATGTCGCAGGACCTACTCCCCGCTGTCCTCTTGGCCTAGCTTTGTTCATCCTAGTGTTTTTCCTCAAATGTATTGCAGCTGTATATAATTGTCGTATTACGTGTTTGACTTTGTCTTGTAACGATGGGTTAAATGTAAGAGGAGATTCGATTGTCTCAATTTTGCCAAAATTAAGTCGTTTGTCTGTCTGTTAACGACCTTATTCCTAACTCCAATGTATAACCAAACGTAGCCATCGAAATTTACAGTGAATTTTTTTATGTACCGAAGCGTCTGTCTGCGTGTTTATTTGCATTTTAATCGTTTTATTCGTGATGAGAGTGTGTATTATTCCATTATTATTATAAATGTGTTTAACTATAAGACTGAAGCACCTATTCTGTTTACGAGTCCAGTCTTCAGGGGCACACTGTATGATTTTAACTCAACGGAAAGTGCTTTTATAACAGAATTTCGGGCATTCGTATTTTCTGGCCTCCTTTAACTCGTAGGACGTAGGTGCGATGAAGGGGGAATATTTTTTCCCCCTTGAAAGGTGCTCCATTTTATCGCAATTTTTTTCACTTTCATTCCAAAAGTGACGCTTTATGAGGTGTTATAAGAGTTGATATACAAGCGAGCTCTCTCTAAATTTTGCGAGGCACGAATATTACTCTCGTAATTTTTATTAATAGCACGCCGAATGCTTTTTTTTCGAAGCTTGTCACGCCTCCCGCCCAAATTGCAGTTTTTTTTACGCCGCTGTCGTCTCGTTTTTTCCCAACCAAATTATGGCAATTTCCGAGTTTATTTCTCTCCGCGTATTAAAAAAAAATTCTCCCGGTCGCTCCTAACAATACACATTTGAAGCCTCACGGCACGATATAGCTCTAGAATCGGCCAAAAAAAGTAACCCAAGTGCCCAATAACTGAAGCGTATGGCGTCGCGAAATTTATCGGTCGTAATTTGTCGCGCTTGCGAATATATTTCCTATTTGACGAAATTTTTTAGTCCAACGATGAGAGGAGACTATTTTGTTCGTTAACTCTTTGGTAGGCCATATGGACCCCACCAAATATTTGATAGACCATTAGACCGTGAACAATTTTATTTAATTTGTTGCTATTTTTCCCCATTATTAATTTTCCGCTCTCACTGCTGAGCATTTTCCGTCGGTTTGATTCGTCAAATAGAATAAACAATAGCACGATGACAAACAGAAAAATATAACGGGTTTCATATAGGCCTATTTAAGGGTTAATATTGTAATGGATATGATGAAGTATTTATTGATATCTCGATTCTGTTTCTTTTCGTTTTTAAAATATGAGAAAAACAATATGTCACCGGTTCGTTGCGTCTCGTAAAATATGAATAAATCAATCTACCTTATATAAGCTAGTGTTTATTAATTTCTGTATGTTATAGTAGTTTCGGTGTAGTGCAGTTACAAAAGCCAAAGATCGGTAATTATTGCATACTTTAAGTTCTTAAGGATCGGATGAAGGAGGTGTAAAATTATACATTACATTCTTTGTTAGTAAGAGATTTAAAATCGCCTGCAGATAGCATTTTTATACAACGTTATTATTCAGAATAACTTTTATTTCGCTCCTTTTAAGTTTCAAAAATGGATGAAATCGTTAAAAAAAATTGTAGTTCGCGCACAGTGGCGTAGCTACGACTGCGTGGGTCCCCGTTCAAGAATTGACGATGAGACCCTCTCTTGAGCGATGAACGAAGGAAGTTCAAAACAAATTTATTTATTATCATACTGCTAGAAATCCCCTCTTTTCATAAATGATGAATTTGGTATCATATGAAATAAAAAATATTTTTTTAGTTTGTGCCTGTATAAACTGGAAAATGGCTGATTCTTTTGCATTTCCAGTAGAATTTTGATAGCTTAGCGTAAACTGCGTAGGCGTAGCTATGCCACTGCTCGCATCCAAATGTCATGTCCTTCCTGGCATCTTTCTTAATAATATATTCGCGACCATAAAAGAACTTCGTCCTCGAGAGGCTTATCTTCGAGCTTAAGTGAAAAAAATGACTCACGGTGAATTTAACATAAAAGTTGTTTGAAGTACGATGAAATGGGCTTTGAATTTGTACGACAGTGTGATATTTCCATGTTCGTTAGTTAAGCGGATGGTTTTTCTTGGCAGGTTAAAAATAAAAATAAATTTGCCACAATTAAGATTTTAAAGAATATCTTGGCATTTATCGTCCATCCTTTTTATCCGTACATTCTCTGCGTTTCGAATGGTGTCTCTTTGAACTGCAAATAAATAAATACACTAAGTCGAGCAATAAACCTGATACGCCCAAAAAATATAGGATTCAAGTCTCCTTTATTTCTACGGTTTCCGCATTTTTAAGGTATTCTCTTTCTCCACGAAGCCTTTCCCCTCTTGCTTGACAAGCTTCATTCGTACCCTTTGACCTTCTGCACGCAACACCTACGCCTTCTTCCTATTTACCGCAGAAACTTGGAATGCGTTAATGCAGTTACGTGAAATTTTTAAATTGGCACGAATGCGCGAGTGTTTTCGGTTTTCTATCTCTTGAAATAAGTTGCAGAATTCCGTGCCAAATTATTACCAGCGGATAACAAAATATTAGCGTTCGAGCGTCCTCATACTATGGCGCTTTGCTTTTGCACTTCTGACTGGAGCCGATATTTTCTACCCGATGTAGTCTGTTCAGAGATACAAATTTTAAAATTCGTGCTCCATTACGTTTCTTAAATCTTATTGAACGATAAAAATTTCATATTGACAATGAAAATGAAAAACAACCGGCCTCGGTGGGTTAATAATTAAAAGGTGCTTCGCTAAGTGGTGCTCCCATCTGACGGCGCGATGAAAAACTTAGGTCAGTAGGTACTCACCTCTGAATTTTTTATGGAACCTGTTCGCCATTTCCTTTGAGCCCACGAGATGAAAAATATTTATAATTGAAAATCCAATATTGAGATCGCTACGTATCTAATTTAGTGGCATCACTAATTCCACCAATCCACTTTCTCGGGTATTTCGCGTTGAAAAATGAATGCGGCTCAGCGTTTGTGCGTGGGCACATACGTGTGGACGTATTCTGATCCCGTGTGTGTTCGTAGTGTGCCTTCGAACGCGGTTCGTACTCTGCGTTTTATTAAAAGACAATTGCTTCTGTGTTTTAAGGCAACGAAGTAAATTTTATAAATTAAGTCAATCGTAGCAACTCTGCATTTCACAACCAAAACATGAAATTCGATAATAAACAACGATTGAACGCAATTGATATACTCAAATTAAAATTGCCGAGTTCATGTTACACCGGCCATTTTTTTGCACTTAGTGCAATAAGGCCTTTGTTAGAAAAACAAGAAAATCTTTCGGTTGTATCACTTTAAGCGATAAATACAAAATATTTTCGAAGTTTTGAAAATTATTATTTTTTGTACTTGTACTTTTCGCGGGTACTTCCTACCTATCTGTTTTGTCGATTTTGCGTGGAAGGAAAAGTCTTTGCCAATTTGATCTTTCATTTCCGTTTCCATCAGTATAAATATTTACGAACGAAATGGGCCGCCAGATTTTCCGTTTTCCGCTTTACGGATAAAATCGCAGGAATTTTGAAATGGCGGTTGGTAGAGTATGAATTTGTGGGTCTGTCTGTGCGTGCGTGCGTATGCGCAGATATTAATATCAGACCTAAGTCGACAACTCCTCTTTTTCGTCGCGAAATGAGTGGAGTTGCCTACCTGAGAAGACGGTACGCGAGAGATACGGGGAACAATTTCATTAATTGCGAACAGGAATTAGAATAGAAAATATAATAAATAATCGTATTTTGGCCTAGAATCGGAATATGTCGAAGATGGTGTTTTGAAGCATTATCTCGGGTATTGTTAATTAGAGCAGTAGGAGTAAGGTATGCACTATTGAATTTATGAAAACGAATATTTACCGTTTATTGTCTTCCGTCGCCTTTTCGTTGCTTTCAGTCACGCTGCCACGGAAATGCACTGAATCCAATTTCGCAAGAATCCCTACGACCGAGTGTTCTTTTTTTGCGGATGAGTAGGCTTTGGAAAATTCTTTCTTTTCTCTCATTTGTATTTTCCAGACGTATTTGTCCGTATGAAGTGTCTTTTTTTCCGGCGCATTAAAAGTTTCAAAATATTCAACCAAGTTTTTATTAAAAAAATTAGAAACTCACTTCGGGAGGAGAAAAAGACCTATTAAGATTTTAAAGTTCAACGGATATCTTTTTGGTCCATTTTCTAAAGTTGGTTTATTTATTTAATCGTGGAAGACTTTTTCTTATAGACGGGGGTCCACGCTTAAATATACGATGAACGGAAATTGCCAACTTCGATGAAGAATACGGTTGTGTATAAATGTAACCTTTCTCCACCGTTATACGTTTATGATCGTAATAATTATATATATATATTTAAAGTAAATGCCACTTCAAAAATTTGCAAATGTTTTTGCGGGTACTTTTTAAATTTAAATTGTTTTTTGTTACGGCAATTATCGCAATTATTGTAGCAGGCGACTAAAATATTGAGCGAGGAAAAATGAGAAAAGAGTTATACTATAGAAAGTTTACCTAGAATCTAGAAATGGCAGTGAGACATAAATGAGAATATATAACAGTAAAAATGTGATCCCGGCGCCACCGTGTATTTAAAACATTTCTAACCCATAAAAGGACTTCTCTCTCAAAGAAAGAAAACCTCGTCGAGCGAGGGTTTTATTTCAGTGCTTACTTTTGTCCTTGCCTCATTCAACGCGGACATCAGGTACGAGCATTTAAAAAAATCATCGGCTCTCGCGCGCGCCTTTTTTTTTTTTAATCCGGATGGACGACGACAAAAAAATATAAACTTCCTTCCTCGCCATTCTTCAGCGAGGGCAAATTCAACTCGTTTCGACGTGAATATTCCTCGAAGTAAAGACCTCTCCGAGGCGAATTTCCACCTCCGAAAAAAGCCGATATTACGAGAGCCGGGTGGTCGTAACGGATGAAGCGCACGCCGTCGTCTTCATTTTCTTTTCCTTTCTCAAATGCACCGGTCTGCCGTTATTGGCGGCGGCGGATTTCCCAGTCTCGCCTTCCTGCCCCCGTCTCCCACTTTGCAAGGAGGTTACGCAAGGTCAGCGCTCAAGTGATTCGTGAAGCGACGATAAGCTCCAAGGTGCATTTTGAGAGAGGTTGAGAGAGGGGAGGTACAGAGAGGGGAGATGAGACATAGATTCAAATTGGGTGGGGAAGAGAAATGGAGGGAGGGAAGCGGGGGGAAAGAGGTGAGAGAGAGAGAAAGATAAGAAAGAGGGGTAGACGGACGATGGGGAAGTGAGGAAAAAGGGAGAAGTGTGGAAGAGAGAAGGAAATGGGGAAAGGGAGAATGCGCCGGGGAAAAGGAGTGAAGTGGGAAGAGGTGAAGAGAGAGAGGATGGATAGGAGAGGACGAATGCTCGTAGAGCAGGGGTCCCCAAACTTTTTATTGAAAGGGCCACATTAGGCTTTATGTACGACAGCGCGGGCAACTTAAGACTTTTTCAAATGGCTGATCGGGCCGTGTGAAAACTTCAAAGAGCAAGTTTCGAGGGGGGGTTGGTTATCGAGAAATTTCACCGTTACAAATTATTTCGAGGGGGGGGTGGTTGGGTATGGCTAGCGGGCCGTTAGTTTGGGGATCCCTGTTGTAGATGGAAAGCGAAAAGAGGAAGCCAGAAAGGAAAGGAAGAAGAGAGAGGGAGTGAGAGAGGAAGGCAAGAAAGAAAGGTGGGACGTGAAAATGAGACGGGAAAATAAAGGAGCAGAAGAGGTGAATTGCAAGAGGTGGAAATAAGGAGGGTAAGAATGTGACTGACGGTAAGGGATAGTTACAAAAAAATAGTGAGATAGATAGATAGATGACTTTATTTTCAGGGCGAAATTGAGACCATAAGGTCCCCTCTTCCATTTAACCCTACGTTATTGATTACAAAATAATAACATGAATAAATGTATATACAAACAGAACTCGAGCAATAAAAGTAGTAGTAATTAGGTTTTTAGGTGCGTCAACAGCTAAGGTTATTTTGCACCGTCTAATTCTCTTAGAGAAAATCAACATACATCACAACATCCATGCCCGAAGCGGAATTCGAACCCGCGACCGTTGGGTTGGAAGGCAGGCGCACTGCCTACCAGTCTAACCCGGCCGGCTAGAGCAATAAAAGGTGCGTCAAATAAATACAACAAGAACAGAACAATAAATATCAAATTACACATTAGGCAAATTTGTAAGAGAGATATAATATTTGTGGTAAAAACCCAGGGAGAGCCAGGCATATGGCCAACCCAGTAAAAAACCACGCAGGAAAACACCCACGAAGAGAAGGGGGGGGTGGAAAAAACCTGCGAAAACCCTAGATTGTAGAAATACAATAATGACTGCTTTTGGAAAGAGATAAGGTATATAATATACGTATATGTTAATGTAGAAAAAGTTTATCTGAAAATACGAAAGTAATTAAACATATTAAACAGAGAAGAGAGATAGCGTTACATCTATTATACATATATATATATATATACGCACACACACATCTACACACAGCGTATAAACATCTATATAGGAGGAGATGAGGAGGGAGGGCAAAAAGGAGAAAGGGATGAAGGAGAAGAAGAGAGTAGGATAGAGAAGAATACTTGAAGAGGGAGCAGGGTGTGTGAGTAAAGAAAAGGAAATAGGAGAACTCGAGAATTACTATAAAAAAAAGAAGGGAGGGACAGGGGAGGGAAGACAGAAATGGAGAGGTAAAAGAAAGACGGGTTAGGAAAATAATAGGCGGTGGAATTGGAAAGGAAGGGGCGAGAAAAGAGTACCGGGAAAGGTGGAAAGAAAGACGTAGGAGAGCGGAAGAATGAGCGACGAGCTGAGATGGAAAGGTTGGGGAAATGGAGAGGCGAGAGGAAAAGCAAGGAATGAGAGGTTGTTTGTGTGTGAGAGAGAGAAAAGGAAAGATGTGGACGCTTGGCCGTCGGTTTTTCTTCCAATTGTGTATCTCTCGCGAATCCTCGTAAAAAGGGGTCTGCAACCGGATACGGATATCCGGCCGTAATAAAAACAAATATATATATATATATACAAGCCATAAATGCAGCGTGAACGACTCCTAGACCCGGACGTGGTCCGGAACGGCATCTGAATGAAGATGACGGAATGAAGAAAGAAAAAAAATCGTATTTTTTTTTTTACAATGCAGTTCTCACGGTCTCCGTGAAAATGTGAATGCATGTCAGACGAAGCGCCTCTAGAGAGTTTCTCAAGGCAAGAAAGCGAAATGATGATTAAGTGCCGACAAGTTACGGATGAAATTTTCTAAAATAAAAAATTATAGCATGAATTGTCGATTTTAACCCTAGATTCATAAACGTTCAGACTGCGGGTAAAAAAATATATTTAAAAATTTGACAAAATTTATTTTATCAAAGGAACAAAGGTTACTTGTTGGGAACATCTACGTCCAACACTAAAAACATTTCGCAAGTAAAAAAGATATTAATCGCAACATCCCCTCCACTATTTTGGCCGTGCGGCCATTTTTCCTAGACTGAGGTAGTCTCGCAAACGAATGTTTATGAATTCACAGTTAAAAAATAAGCGCTTAAATGTAAAAAAAATGGATAAATCGAGTGCTTTTCTAGGGCATAAGTACTTACTGTTTTCAATTTTGCTTATTTTTATTTGTTTTTGCACATCAATGGAGCTCGATAATTCTTTATACAATGAATTGTCGAGCTCAAATATAGACGTGGGTACACTGTGTAACCTGGTTACTCTCGTGGTCGCTGCGTCTAGTTGTAGCTATTGGAGTCAACTATTTTACCGAATAAGCCTGGGTAAACCTGCAAAAAAGTTTTTCTTTGGTGCTGCAAACATTAAATGCACGCTGAGTTCATTATTTTTTCACCAAGCTTGCTTGCATAGTTTAATCTATTACTCTAGAAGAGGCAACTCAAAGTTACCCGTGAGCGAAAATTGGGCTTATAAGGCAAAAATGAATGCTATCAAAGTTTTCCTTTGTGTTCGCTCGTTTCAATTCATTATGATGTAGTTACACTGAACACTTTTCTACTCTGAAGAAGTTTGTTTCGTGGGAGGCCTCAAGATGGATAATATCTTTTCGTAAAAGTTTTTAATTTTACCCGATAAAAAAGTGAATAATATTACCCGTGAATTTGGGCAAAAATTCTAAAGTTACAATCAACTCTATAATCTAGCTTTTGTATTCTCTGGAAATGACATTTGTGCTTTGTTACAAATGCATTATATTTTATACAGTGGGTTATGTAAAATATGAAATTTTATCCTATATTTATCCTGGCTACGTAAAATCGCCGTCCTACCTCAAAGAGGTAACTTTCAAATAAATAAATCATAGGCGTCGAAGAATTCGAACCATATATGTATAGGATGTTCAAGAGGTAAAATAAAACTTTTAAAATTTATCGATAAACCACTACCAGTAACGGTTGTTGTATATTGTTGGTACTCTCTGCCGTTTATATGGCTATACGTGTCATCTTTATGATGTAGAGATTATTTCATTGTTTGCCTACGCGTGGGTAGGAGATGTTTTTTGCCTCGGCCGACTCACGTCCCTTTTTAGCCGAGGTCTTGTTGGTGGGAGAGCGGGGCGTGAGAATGATGTCAGGATGTTCAATTATTATTCTACCGCCGTGTAAACAGGTAGGTGAGATAGGCTGGGGAGAGAGAGAGTTCGGAAAGCTTGTATAGAAGGATGGAAGAAAGGTGGCGGTGTCGTCGTCGGTCATCATCATCATATGTAGTCTGTCCGTAGACAGGTCCGTGATTATTCATCGTTAAACTTGGTTCTCCATATACTCCTATTTTCCGCAGTCTTCTTCATGTCTTTATAGCTCTCTTTCCCTTTCAAGTAGCCTGTCAGCTGAAACCTCTTCCTACCTTTCTCTTTTTCCATCCAGTTTTCCTTCTAGCATTTCTTTAATCATGCTCTCTTTCCTTTTCTGAAGCCGAATTGATCTTCCCCTAGCATTTCTTCGGCCTTTTTCTGTAGCCTTTTATTAAGAATTCTCGTGATGATCTTCGAAATGTGTGGAAGTAGGCTTATCGTTCTGTAGTCTTTACACTGCATTGCCTTTGGCTTCTTCCTTAGAGGGATCGTTGTTACATCTAATAAATCCTGAGGCCACTCTCCCGAGTCGTAAATCTTGTTAATTAATTTCGTAAACACTTTTAGTCCTTCCGATCCCTTTAAGTACCTCTACCGGTATTCCATCGCTGCCTGTAGCTTTTCCTTGCTTCAGTTTCAGTATCGCCTTTTCTACTTCGCTTTTCATAATACTTGGTCCCAAGTTCTCTTTAATGTTATCCTCTTCTTCAAGTTCTATTTGTGCCGATCCTGCCTGCTTTTTGTATAGTTCCTTAATGTACTCTTCCCATACCTGTGCTACATCCTTTGGTTTTGCGACTGTTTTTCCATCTGTATTCATAATTCCTTTACCTCGAATTCCATTAGGCTTCTTATCTTCTAACTCCAGTGCCCTAGCGTACATCATATCGTACCGTCCTAACTTCTCCGTCTGTTGTATTTCCTCACATTTTTCTTTTATCCAATTTTCCCTAGCTTTATCTGTTACCCTTATCAACTCATTGTTTATGCGTCTATAGTCAGCTCTCTACCTTCTTCACTGTTAGCGTTTCTGCATTTTCTTCTCTCATCCATTTTCTCCAGCATTTCCTTAGTGATCCATGGTTTTCTGATTTTCTTTTCTTGTTTTCCAATCTCTTTAGTTATGGTATCTTTGATACTGGTTTTACTTTTCTCCCATTCTGTATCCACGGTCTTCGGTTTTTTTCCAAATTTCTAAGGCGATCTTCCAACTTCGTGCTGAATGCATCTTTCTTTTCTTTCGGTTTTTCTAGGTCCCAAGTCTGTCTTTATCTTCTCGTTTTCCGTATTTGTTTAAACTTTGTAGTTACATCGAGTATTAGAAGGATGTGATCTGAATCAATGTCTGCTCCTATTAATGTCTTAGCATTTTTTATGCTGTACCTGAATCTTTTTTTTACTATGATGTAATCTATTTGGCATCTCATTCCATCTCCTGGGCTTTTCCATGTGTATGTACAGCCTTCGTTTATGGTTTTTGAACCATGTATTAGTCGTCGGTATGGAAAGGTTATGCAGTATTTGAGGAAGGGATAGAGAGGAAGCAGTTGGCGAGGGAGAGAGGATGGGTAAAAAGGAGGCCGGAAATTGGGAGGTTCTTCGAAGGGAGGACGAGGACTCTGAGACGGGCGTGTAGCCTTCGGCATCCGCAACACTGTAAAGTCTCCGAGATAAGGAGTGTGGACGGGAGAGACCTGTGAAAACGTTGACGATATTAGATGCGGGCGGGCTTTTTGAGTCCAGGGATTTGAATTGGGTTTCCAGGAAGGTTTTCGTTAGATCACGAAGGATTTTCGTTTAATTCCACGGCGGTGTGTTTTTTTATTCCATCTCGCTCTATCTAGAGGAGGGTTTCGTCGTTTGAATTCGGATCGTGTTCGTCCTTACTGCGAAACTCTATCGAAATGAAGTCGGAAGAGCTTCTCTAAAACGAATGTAAAGGGAAGCGAGAAATAGATTTAAATTTGTTGGGAGTTAAAGATATTGGAAATCGGAGACGCTTGAGTTATTTTACCTTTTGAATTGTTTATTCGTGAGTTTTTTCATCTACCGAGAACTTATTTTCCTGTTATATTTCGGGTTACGGAAGTTCGGGATATTGGTCGTTCGAGATATTGTTCGTTCAAGATTTAGTTCGCTCAAGATATAGTTCGCTCCTAATTTCGGTCGTTCGAGATGTTGTTCGTTCGAGATATCTTTCGTTCGAGATATCGTTCCTTCGAGATATTGGTTGTTCGAGATTTTAGTTGTTCGGAAAAATAGGTTGCTCGAGAAGTAGGCTGTTCGATAAATAGACTGTTCGGAGAAATTGTATATCTGATAAATAGGTTTTTCTGGAAAAAAGGATTTGCGAGAACTAAGAGGCTCGATCGTATTCTGTTATACGCCGCTATTTGTCCGCTCGCTGTCTTGACGAAGGCGCGAACGTCCTTCGGTTCTCCAAAGGCGTCGACTTTGGCGGGCGCCTCCTCATGCAAGATTTTAATAGCTGCGTTTGATGGTTGGAGTCACGCGCTGCCCTCTTAGAGAAGTTTGTCAAACCATATCTTCATTTTCGGCACGCTTTACCGCCCATTGTCTTTCCCGTCCACGTCAAAGGGTATCCGCCACGCCATCGCGTGCCCTTAACAATGCTCAACAATGATCGCGTGGGAAGGAGGCGGAGAGTGTCACCTTGACATCGGCCTTGATCTCCAAACTGAGAGATATGCCCCCTTTTCGAAATTAACGAAAATAAAGAAGATAACCCGTTTTTGGTCAGATGTCTTTAATTTGTGGCCAGCGCGGGTGTTTTTTATCCTTTGCTTTCCGTTTTTTATAGAGGATGAGGTCGATCCGTCCTCGCGGAAAGGATTTTCGCGACCTAGGTGCTTTTGGGACCATTCAAAACAAAAGAGTCCGTCGCTGCGCCAGAAATTGACGGAGCGCGGTGTTTTTTTGTAATAAAGACCTCGCTGCACGAACCCTCGACCACGTGATGGTATCGCGGATTTAGTTGTTAGGCGATCTCGTTATGAAGAACGCCTAATTGGAAGGTCGTGCCTTAAAGGTCATTATGTATCGTATTGTTTCTTTCTGTCTGTGGCTTTATGCTTTCGGGAGGCACTGCGTGGACGGCATTACTGCTCTCGACGTTTCGCCTTCGATGCGGAAGGCTTCTTCAGGAGTGAAGAAGCCTTCCGCATCGAAGGCGAAACGTCGAGAGCAGTAATGCCGTCCACGCAGTGTCTCCCGAAAGCATCAACCCACATCATCAAACGCTGCGAAAACCTCCAAACGAAAATTCTTTGTCTCATTTCTTAAATGAAGAATTTCACATTGACAGTGTGCTAGTGGCGCATAGTCTTTTAAGATGTCTACGAAATAATAAAATCTTTAAAATCTTATTATTTCAGTTTTAACTTTCTAGCTTCTAATTTCGGAATGATTATTACTTTTTATTAAGTTTTCTATATGTAATGGCTTAGGGACATTGAGTGGATTTTGAAATATTTGAGAAAATTATTGATAATTTATTACTAATTTCAAAACTGCCGATATTTTAACGGATATCAGGAGTGTTTGTATGATGCATGCCATCGAGGAAAATTTCTCAAAGTGTAATTCATTACATTTATTGCGTTTTGTTGACTGGAAAGCAAAAAACAAATATTTTATATATAACAAACTAAATGTTTTCTGTGTTACAACGTGCATATTCGAAGGATCGTAGGCGCAGCTAATAAGAAATTGGGCTTCGTAGGCAGAATAGTAAGAAGTAGCACAGAACAGGTACGAGAAACGTGTTATTTATCATTGGTCAGATCTCAGGTCGAATACGCTTCCAGCATATGGGATCCGTACGAAAAGGGACAGATACTTGAGTTAGAAAGAATCCAACGCAGAGCAGCCAGATTCGTTAAGCAAAAATATGAGCAAAAATTAAGCGTCACATCACTCTTGAAGGAGTTGAATTGGATATCGCTACAGGATCGCAGAATACGCGCTAGGTTAAGGCTTCTGGAGAAATTTAGGTCGGAAGTTCTCTTAGAGGAGGTCTCAGGAATATTAGAGGCACCTACGTACATGGGCAGGCACGATCACGAGAATAAAATACGAGAGATCGACTGTAGGACCGAGCGATATCAGAGCTCGTTTTTCCCAAGGACCATACGGGATCATAACAGGAGAGTGATTCCCACGAGGGACGTTATTAGGTAGGTTTTCGTGTTCTGCACTCCCTGCCACCCACCAGTCTGGTGATTTGCAGGGTATCATGTAGATGTAGATGTGAATGTTTTGTAATAAAAGCTCTGAAATAAATATAAAATTGAACCTTTTTTTAGTCATCCTAAAAACTTTGCATTGGACGTTTTAGAATGGAGTAATGTAATAATGCATGTAGACACTACAAAAATCTCTAAAATTATGCAACTTTGGTGATAACAAAAAGAACAATTTGTCCCGACCATTTTAGCGGTTATTATTTTTTATTCATTGTCAGCATTGACTGCCGTGATGAATGTTTAAATTCTGCGACGTAAAACAATAATTATTGTGACGTCAGACGTAAGTATGTGCATTTTTCTGTGCAGGTTTAATTATAACGAACCTAAAAAAAAGTTAAAACTCTAGTTTAGAAGCCTACATATGTAAATATCACTCGGTGTTGTTAGTACGTTGATAGCGCAGCTATGTAATGCGGGTCAATTATCCTTTCATTCACGCTCTTTCGCATCAACCTTCAGTAAACAGCAGTAACTAATGAGGTTCCCTCTATCAGTTGCGTGACTGTATACGGTGAGTTTTGTCAGTCTCAATGCTTTCCGGTACATTTATATGGGAAGAGATGTATGAAAGCCATTTGCAACGTGCCTTTGAAGTGGTTGACAGAGAGTAAAGCAACGTAGTGTGGCATACGTTAAATTACGCCTTTAATTGATTTAATAGCTAAATTATACCATCGACGCAAAAGATGCTGAGTAGTATTAATTAGAAGCGCCTGAAATAGTCTTGAAAATTAGCTACATGAATCGTATCGTTTCTTATCTTTTCTGTGATTTCTTCGTGATATTTTACGAATATATTGTTTATTTAGAAAAATCGAATAAATCCAAATAAAAACCGTTATACACTAAAAGATTGGCGTTTATGTAATTGGAGCATTTTCTTCCATGTCATTGTCGATAAAAATCCAGTTTGTCTCTCGAGTGTTCCCATCTTCCTCACGAGTCTTGGGACCCGGTACCGTGTCACGACCTCATCTTTAAAATACACAGCACTGGAGGAAGTGCACGGAGATTTGAAACTATTGATTTACTGTGCCAGCATACTCCATTAGTCGTAAGTAAATTTGCCTAAAGACCAACGGTTAAAGAATCTCGACTCGTTTGGTTTAATCCCCAAGTGATAACCGTAATACGATGAATTTAATTCGCGTAATTTCTCCTCCCTTCGCCTATTTTCTCCTCCCTTCGCCTATTTTCTCCTCCCTTCGCCTATTTTCTCCTCCCTTCGCTATTTTCTCCCGCCTCAATTTTAACGATATTCTCAACATACGATTTCTCCATCTATAACTCTTACCGCAATAAATCAAAAATGAATTTTGTCTATCCTCTTGTAAGGTTATAAAAATAATGTTTTCCTCTAGATCGCGTATTTTAAGTAGTATCCTTCGTAGCGAAACAAAGCGTTTCACGCCAGTGAAATATCATTCGCTTGAGTTCCCCCTTCGTGTTATTCAGTTGAAATATCGAAGTAAGGAAGGAAGGAAAACAACACTACATAGTAGGTTCGGGATTTCGCAATAAATCAAATATTCTTCTTTTCACTCTCCCTCTCTTTTCCTCCTACCACTTAAGGTTCCCCTCCATTCTCTCCTCAAAACTCTCCTCCTCCTCTTCCCTCCTCCTATCCCGCCGTTTAATTTCCCTCCGTCTCCTCCCTCTGCCATTGTTATTCCCTCGTTCATCATTTTCTTTTCAAATCTTCCCTCCATCCATCTGTTTCGTACACTTCCTCCGCATAACAACTCCTTCGTCTCGCATAACAGGTGCGTAAGGTTGTGTGTGTGCGTGCGTGCGTGCGACCTTTTCGGAAGGAGAGCATCGAGGAACATCAAATTCATCTCTGTTCCCCGGCGAGAATTATCCCTCTTTTTATGCGGGTCTAAAACGACCCCATTAAATTCGGAGAAAAACCCCCTATTTCACGTTACAGCCATCGTGACGCGAATGGTTGGTTCCCTTCAGACCGTTTGCGGTAGGATTTTAAAAATTTTTACCGAGTCGGAGAAATTTTTTTAAAGATCGGGTCGGATTCTTTTCATAAAAGGTTAGGTCTCTCCTTCCCCGGAGGGAAACAGAAAAGAAGCGTCGTATTCGTGTAGGATCGTCCGTCGGATGACGACGAGGGAAAATGGGTTCCGTTCTGCATTACCACCCATGAGCTAAGACGCTGATAATTTTCTCGCTTCCTCTCTTCCACGTATTTTCCTCGGACCGCGAAGCTGGTCGTGCGGAACAGGGCGAAAGCGGTGTTGGGAAGTTCAAAAATTTTGTATTGGTTTTGGTTTATGGGCAAAGTGACAAGATTCTGAGGAAGCAAAACAGGGACTTATAACGTGTTATAAATAGAAACCGGAACGTAACCGGGACAGTATGTGATTTTCAGTACCTTTGTCTTTTATATGCTACTAGCTGAAAGTACCCGGCGATGCCCGGGTTATGCCAGACACGTAACCAAGTGACCAAGAGAAAGTCGCCGTTACACTGTAATCCATAAATCTTAAGAATTTTAACTTGTAAGAACATTCAAAATGGGATCGAATCCTTAATAAGGCATACTTACCTTCTAATTACAGAAAATGCCCCATATATTGCTGTGCGGTACGTGTGTCATTTACGAACCAAAGAAACTTTGTCACTTTCTGGGGAAATGTTGGCGTCCTGGAAAAACTTGTATAGATTAGACGTTTTATTCACAACCACAAACTTATGTCGAGTGACTTCTATGGAGAGTATTATAAATGTGCGATAGTAAGCATTACAGATGTATAATATAAAGGTTTTACTTACTAAAAGGTAAGATTCCAGCATACACACGATGAATTGTCGTAATAAACGCTTCCAATACGCAGTCAATAGAATAATTATCCTTAACTATGTACGTTGCTATATATCATTAATTTCGATGCTTAAACAACAGTTCGAAGCGAATAACGCTATTCTTTCACATATTTGAAGGTTTAATTGGCATTAATTGCATCGGAGGCAACAATTACGGTCGCCTTGACAACGTCCGGATAGAGTACGAAATATCCGTAAAATTTCGAAAACAATTGCGTATTTCTGAATGATTCGACCGTATAACATGTAAACATCGCAAGAATAAGATAGTTTAGAGTTTTAGCCGTCGAATGAAGCAAAAACGAAGAAAATCGGTCCATATTTACTTATTTTAACGCATGAAGGAAAAAAACCTTGCACTTTGAAAAATCGAAAATCCCGTGTAAACTTATGGGAAAATAAAATTGTCTCCTAATCGAACCCGGGTTTTTGGAAATCCCAGGTACCCTATGTTACTGGTAGAGTCATATGAAGTCAAGTTGCAAAGTTTGGTCCCGATAGCTCAAAGGGCGTGGGAATGTATAAGGAACACACGGACAGACATTCAATTTTATTATATAAGATATATATAAACAAATTTGCTTAACAAGATTTAAATCTTTTTCGATAAGTAGCAATTAATTTTACAAACACAGACAATACGTACTCGGTATTATCACATAATTCACCAGGAAGTTAAGCAAAACAAATATTTTGGGGTCACGTTCAATACAAATTATCGAGATAATACTGTTACGCAATGATATCAATCCATATAGTACGAATGATTAATAAAAGAAAATGCTATGTCCCGAAAAAGTCTTTCTGAATACCGAGATGTTGAATTTAACACCCTAATTATGGGTGGTATAGCAATGATGGTTTATTTTTTATTGTAAACCTGTGTTTGTTAGTCCCGTGTCTATCGTGATTATTAAATGTGAAAATTCTTCAAGTGTTGTTTAAAAATCATAGTCATCATCAGGAGATGTGCGTTGAAGTTGATAATGAGCCATTAAAACATGTTTATTTTCTAATTGTAAGATTTAGGTTTTCATCATCACGTCCTGAACATTTTTTAACTGCTATTTATGAAGTACAATATGAATTCTCGTGCACGAATATATTAAAATGTGTCGTCGATTCAAAAACAAAAATTCCTAATTTTAGCATATCGTTTTCCCGGTTATTTTATAGCCTTGCGACTTGATCTGCCAGTCCTTTAGTCCGTTGTTTGGTGGTTTCAATTGAACGTTTTTGTATTTTTTTTAGAGCTTGATCACGAACACACAGACTTTATTTATTTATTTTATTTATTAAAATGATGATAGTCAAACAAACCATGGAAACGATAAATTATTTATTTATCTAATATATAAAATTGACTTCGTCGTCGTCGGTGGGAAATCGGAACTATGTAATGCTATTTTTAACAAACTTTCCGAGTAGCTAGAAGATTGACATTTGGTGAGAATGTTCGATTCTTAAAGTAGAAGCCATTTACGAAAAATAAATTTCCAGAATCGACCCGGGTTCGATTTCCGAGAATGATTTCCATTCTTCATAAGATAACATGGAAAAATCGATATTTCGACCTGCAACCTTATTTTATTTTGCTTATTAAAATTCACATATTTGACCTACGATTTTCGGACTTGGACTGTATTTCGAATCTAAATCTTTCGAATTTAACGTTTTAATATCAAATTTTGACTAAATTTAGCATTTTTAACGTGAAGTTGCCTTGCCAACCGATGACATTGTTAAACTCGAAATCCTATTACTCTCAAGTATGCTCACGTTCTCTCCGGACCTCCATGTACCCTCCCGGCCCAATTCATAGGTCTCAGAGATATCTCAGAATTAGTTTTTACTTTCTCCAATATACGTAGTATAGAGAAAGTATTGTTTTCATGAAAAAATTCGAAATCGAGATTTCAACGGAAATGCGATTTTACGTCACGTTGCCATGGTAAATGACATGTTTGTTTCTTTCGTATGTTTATCAATACGCTACTGTAAGGAATGTATTTTAATGAAACCCAGTACCTGTCAGATAAATCGGAATACGTAAGTTGATTCAAGTATAGTGGTGTCAGTTCACATTAAAATATATGTCTGGCATAACCCGGGCATCGCCGGGTACTTTCAGCTAGTCATTGATAAAATTGATGATAAAGTTTATTGTGTTCAAATGGAATTTGTGGACTGATTCGAATTATAATTGAAAATCGAAGATAAGAAAAAGAATCTTTATTCGTTTTACTTTAAAATAATCAAGATCCGAAGATCGTAGGTCATTTCTGTATAATTTTGTTTTGTAAAAGAATGAAAAGCTGTTCGGTGAAAATTGATTTTTACGTGTTATCTTATTGGAAATGGAAATTATCCCGTCGAGTCGAACCCGCGTCTTTGATCTCGAGTTCGATACATTAAAACGTTTTGTTATTATATCATAATACTATCCTGAAAATTTCATCAAATTAGGTTCTGTCGTTTGCTTCAAAAAGCATTACACACAAAGTATATATATATATATATACATACATACATATATATATATATATACATACATACATATATATATATATACACACACATATACATATATGCTTAAGGAAAAGGAAAGGTAATAATAAAGGTGGCAACAAGGTGTTGGAGGGAGCATATATATTTTCCCAGTTTTTTCCAAAAAAATAAAACAGCAATGAAATTCTCTAAGTTATCAACACCGTAATTATAGTTCGCAGTCGACTTGGCGATCTCAACTTACGCCCCATAATCGTTAACAGGATGTCGGCGCATCCTATGAGCTTCAAAAGGTCTAGTGTGCGCGTTTTGACTGCGAAGTAGCGGTCCCCTGGGGAAACTAACCCGTCGTTGTTTCTAACATAAGCCAAACACGACGGTGGCAAGCGTCGTGTTCAATGCTCTCTCTCTCTCACTCTCCTTCCTTCGTCAGTTGGTGACCGTCGATCGGCTTAGCGACCAAACGTGCCCAAGTTGTAAAACACTTCAAAACGTATATTGCCACGGACAGTGGCGTAGGCGTGGCTAGGAGCAGAAGATCCTGCGGCAAAATATCATTATTCGTGACCCCTTTCTCCTTTACCCCCTCAACCAACGTATGTATGTTCAATTAAAACTGAAACCCATCGTATAAAGCAGGGGTCGGCAACCTTTTCTATAAGGCCGGCCACATTCGTTGTTGTGAATGCTTCGAAGGGCCGCATTGGAAATCACGAGAGCTTCAGCGGGCCATATGGGCGTTTAAATCAGAAGTTACCTCGATATTTTGTGGCCTCTTATTAGCGAAAATCAATTCTAATTTGTATACAGCGTTAAAACCACCAGAAATGTTTTCGTGACCATAATTTCACTGAAAAAATATGGAATTGACTGTGTTCAATTATGCCGATAACTTTTTCATCATGGCTTCGCGAGCCGCATAAAACGCTCTAGGGGGCCGCATGAGGCCCGCGGGCCGTAGGTTGTCGACCCCTTGTATAAAGCTCATCAAATCGCGCTCAATAATCGATTATCAGAATATGCTGAAAAGGTTAGGTTTTTAAAAAAAATATTCTGTCCAAAAATAACGATTAACTGGAAAGTCGTTCGGAAATTATTAGTATAAAAAATCATTTTAAAAAATCTTTATTTTTTCTACGTTCAGAAAAATTCGAGGGCCCCCTATAGTATATGCCTAACGGATCCGTGGCATTTGGCCACCCTATTGTAATGCCAGTGGTCACGGAAGAATGCGAGGTCAGAAGGAGAGGAGGGGATTGGGAGAATGGAGATGATGCGAGGCAAGTGAGAGGGTGCATTCATGAAGAGAGGCGAATCAGATAGACAAATGCCTTTTTTTTGGGCGAGGTTGAGGCTTGTTATAGCCCCCTCTTACACCTAAACCCGATTGTCAAGTGTTTCGCAATTTTACTTATAAAATGTTAATGCATATTGACAGATTATAGGAAAACAAATAATATAATAATCAAGTTTAAAACAGAAAAAAGATATACTGAAATGTGTGAAGAGTGGGGAAAAGGACGGGGGACGGCTGTGAAGGAAAAGAACGGATTGATATTTGGGTGATGTTGAAGCTTGCAGTCCCCCTCTTACGCATAAACCCACCTCGTGATTTACAACAGAATAAAACATTACACAATAATAAAATAATAATAAAATTACGGTCAAGACAACGAAACATGAAACAGTTAAGAAGACAACATATAATAAAGATAAAGAAAGTGAAAATCAACAGTCGCAGTTTAAGGTGGAGGATAAAATAGGAGGTGGAGAAATAAGGGGCTTTGCTAAAGGCAAGTAGGGCAGGGTGCGAGAGGGGTGGAGATAAGGAAAAGGGGTAAGGGAAGCAGAATGATAGCAATAACAACGGCGATCCGTCTGTATAGCAGGACAAGATTTTAGACTTTACCGGAATGACAAACACAAAATTGTATGCCTTCGGCGGTAGAATCGGGACAAGTTATTTTTACGCTCTTGGGCAAGGTTTGAAAATTACGCATCCATCGTAATGAAAGTATACAGTGCACAGTTTTCCCTCTCAAAACTAGTTTATTTATAATCTTGAGGTAAAATAAAAATGTCATTCATTTAATGGCATAAAAAGTTACACTTGCAAAAAAGTTCAAATGGTCAATTTGTCCCGCCCATAAGCGTGCTGCGCCCTAGACGGGTGTCTCATCGGGACTAGACCTCGTCCATGTTCTGCTGGGCGGGGTACAAACCCCCGACCTTGGTATTCGACGGCAGACGATTTAGCAACCTGTTTACTAAAGAGGGTAGAGCAGTTTTTTTTCAAACTTTTTTCATCGCGAACCCAGTGGAATGTCTCGCGACCCAGTCAAGGTAAGGCAACGTGGAGATCTTAACTGAGTTTTCATTAACTCTCGATAAGAAGTAAGTAATGCCACAACGTTGGCATTTACATAACGAGACCATTTATTTCCTTGTAATTTTTGACACATTTCAGCCGTTTATGCGTAAGAGTGCTCAGTTTTTCTCGCTGAGCCTCGCGACCCAGTAATGGGTCGCGACCCGTACTTTGAAAAAAAAAAAACACTGGGTAGAGGGACAGCGGAGGAGAGCGGTCGGAGAGCACGAGAAGGGGAGAAAGCGGATGAAAAGAAAGAGAAAAGAGCGGGAGGAAAACGGGAATTGCAGCGACGGAATGCGAAAATAAGGGTCGCAGAATGTGCGGAGATATAAGTCAGCTTCTCTCTCTCTCTGTCTCTCTCTCAAGAGAGAGTGGGGTAAGAAGAGGGAACGCAAGGGTCGGCAGGAACTAGAAATTCCATTCCAGGAGGCGTGATTTAAAAAAATGCGAGAGATGTTTCTCTTCCTTCGCCTCGCGAGACGTTCCCCCCCTTCACCTGCTCTCGCTGGTTCGTCGAGGGGAATAAAATGGCTTCGCAACTTTTCGATCGGTTTCGAAGGAAAACTTCTGCCTCGTCGTGCGTGGGAGTCTTTCTGGACTTTTTATTCGCCCAAAGAAAATCCGGTAAACGTGCGCCATTTTAAGGAGTGGCAAATTATGATCAAATCCTGGCGCGTTGAGCCCGAATAAAATGCGTACCACCGAGTCTAAAACTGGAGTTTATTCGCATGGCTTGATATAAAGTGGAAAAATTTACGATTCCGTCAGGACGTTTATGATTTCAAAGTTATATAATTTCCAATTTCGTCGATTTTAAAGGTCTTAACGTTCGCATCCCAAAAATGTTTGCATGATCCGTAATATCGTACGGAGCCGCAAAAAAAAAGATCTTTTCAAATATTTGGCGTGCGCTCCGTCTGAATAAGACCTGAATCTTTCGCGTAGAAAATGTTTTAACAAACTTTTGTGTAAAAACTGCACCTGGCTGCATACGCGGAATATTATGAATTTTTTACTCAATTTTAAACTTTTCGGAAATGTGGTTTCACGTGCGATTGAATGACGAACAGTTAACATCGTTTTGTTGAATTTGAGCCGTCGAAACTAGTCTCGAACGAGTAATCGATATACATACGTTTATAAATGGTTGAAAATACTCTTTTCAACGAACCGATTAGTTCCGCGATCTACATTAAGGAAATTCACTCGAAAGACAGCTTTGATCGAGCGGTTTAACGATTCGTAGAACTCTTATACGTAATGCAATCCACTTACTGTAATTCAAGTATGTCGGAGGTTGGATATTTGATGTTGCACCTCGTTAAAATTTTCATGAAATTTCGGCCTTCGTATGCCCCTTGCAGTTTTCTCACGCAGTCTGAATTTACAACGCTTTTGACGGCTTATGCGTTTTCTCGACGAAAATTAAGGGCAACGAGACGAATTTGCCCAATAAGGGCTCCACCTCAATTCACAAATGTTCTCTTTAGGTTGTATCTGTCTTCTCTCGGGACAAATCTTTCACCCTGTTAGATTGGCCGAAAGCCAAGAACGGGCTCACGCAGAGAAAATGCCGCAATTTTGTCGAACTTTGGTCGTTCATGGCTCATTTTATGCGCATAAAATTACAATTAAAGAGCATCAGCCGTTTCGCCGAAAAGTTAACGAAATAAATACAGCTTTGCAAACGATTCGAATCGAAAACGAATTTTATTATTTTGATGATTTTTGCAAACGAAATTATGTACTTTGAAATTCAACTAATCGCATAATAAATAGATTAATCATTGATAATAATAGTTATGTGTGGAGTTTATTCTTTTTAGTAGGTGACAGTTATGATGGCATTTCTTTTGCTAAAATGATTTACCTAAGTAACTTTCATTCGTTAGACAGCCGGTTATATGTGGATAACTTAACACAGCTCAAACATATGGTCCTATTTTCTTTCGACAACTTATCTGTTTTTAATTCACCTGAACTCGCCTTTCAAGATTCAACTTCCTTATTGCGCTTGTGTTCATGCTAGTTCGAAATATAACCTGTATCGAACGAAAAATTCTTGCCGCGTGCGAGAAGGTGGAAATCATATGTGCATGCGTATGCGATCAGACAAAGTTATAAATTTAAATAAACGTGAAAACTTATATCGACATAAAAAAATCAATGGTCGTTCCATATCAAGGTCTACTGTCATCTCCGTACAAACAGACAAACATACAAAAATACATGCGTGGATGCATGCAACATATATGTATGCATACAATATACATATATTCATTAATATGTACACACACAGATGCATACCCGTTGCCTTTAGCTGTTCCATTTCCACGAAAGCGCGCAGGCTCAAGCCTCAGATAATCCCCTTTCTCCGTAAGTAAATACCTACACCGGAACGAGAACGGAGCGCTTGAAAGTTCCGTTTTTGGAAAACTTCATATTCGAGATACGAACTCGAAACTTGTACGAGATTATCCTACCTAGTGAGAGCAAAAAGATGTTAGAGAACCGAGTTTATTTTGCTTCCCGACGCGTTTCTTTTTTTTATTAATCCTCTTCCATCGGAACCCGCTTTGTTCTTTAGGGAAAAATTTTAATTCGACTTTTCTTGAAATTCGAGGAAGTGGAACGCGTGAATCTTTTTGGTGAACCGTCGCGAATGGAACCGAGTTAGTCGAAAAGATTCACCGAAAAGCAATGTTTCTTCGACAGCCATAAAAAGGCCGGGAGGATCCTATGCGCATTTCGGCGGCGAAGTAGCCGTCGTCAGTGGAGATTCACGGGCGGTAGATTCTTTTTTTTAAATATTTTGCGATAAATATATTTAAATAAAACATTTAAATCAAAAGAGTTGGTTGTTTTTAAAGAATATACCATTAAGATAACTTTTTTATCATTTCTCCGTGTATCACCACTAACGACGGCTTCTTTGTAGGCGAGTCGCGCCTCTGGTTTCTGAACCTCTTTTGTTGTTTCTACCGGGAAAAAAATTTTTTTTTGTTTTCAATTTAGATTTCAGCCACAAGGTGAGCTCGATAATTCTTTCGGTAGAATCTGCTCTCCACGTGAATCGCCAATAACGACAGCTGCTTCGTAGCTCAAACACCCATCTGTTTACTCACCCCTTTTTTTATTCCTACCAGTGAAACATTGTTTTTTCCAATTTCGTTTTATTTATTTCGTTTTTTTTTTCAATTTCGTTCTTTTTTCAGTTTCGTTTTCATCCACGAAGTGAGCTCGATAATTTTTTTCGGAAAAGATTTACGTTTGAGAGACGCGAAGATCGAATGAACGAAAAGCGAGGCATTGTTCTCGCGTAGATAGAAGGGATTGGAGGTATTTTTTGATGCGTGTGAGAGAGCGGGTAGGGAAGAGAGAATTATGGGAGATGTGCGGAACGCTGGGAATGTTTTTGGGAGGGAAAAAGAGAAAAGAAAGCTTTTGGCGGGAGATGGGAGAATTGGGTGCGTACACACACACATATGTGCATATATATATATATATATATCATATATATCATTCTGTAAGCTCTCTTCTTACAGAGGAGGGTATAGCATATATAGGAGGATACTAATGTCTGGCCCAAACTACAATAGATGGAGAGCTGAGATATGGTACACAGGTAGGTTTGTTCACAAAACCGCCAGAATAAATGGAATATTGCAACAATGTTTATTTTCTTGGCCGTTAAAAATTATAAACATTTAAACGAACATTTCGCGGTTTAGGTACTTCTAAATGTGCTATAAATCTGAAATTTTTTCTAACAGCAGAATTTACCAAAAAATGAAAACGGGATTATAGAGATTTCAAAATTTTTATTCGTTCGCCCGTAAAAGATTCTTAAATGTTAAATTCACTAATGTTTATATACTTTCCGAAGAGCCAGGAAGCTGAAATTTTTAACATTGTGAGGGAATATTGTTCCGGTGATGATGTACATTGAAAATTACAGAAAAGTTTATTTTTGTGGCTGTTAAAAATTCATAAATTATAAACAATTAAATTTATATAAATGCACTTCTAGAGGTGCTACATCGGAGAAATTTTGCATAAATGTGAGGTATCCGTAACAAATGATGAAAAACTATAAAATGTTTATAAATATACATTTTAGGGGTTGTTTTTACCCCAATTTTTTCCAAAAAGAAAAACACGTGATTCGGCGCAGAGGTGCAAACTATCGCGTTTAACAGTTATTTGTCTTTTTTTATTCTTTACATTTAGGTGAGAGAAAATGCTTGTAGAATTCAAGTACATATTCACTAGTATATATATATATATTTAGGACAACTAGGTGTTGAAGGAAACCCAGTGAGCACTTACCGGAAGGAGAGCCGCTGCGGTGTTGGAGAGACACAATTGTAGAAGTGTGTGTGTGTGTGTGTGTGTATATATATATATATATATATATATATATACACACACACACACATATACACGAGATGGAAAACGGATGGAGATGGGAGCGTGAGGACGGGGTAAATGCCGAGGCTCGAAAATGAGAAGAGCAAGAGGGAGAGAGAGAGAGAGGAAGGGGGTTACGTCACGCGGCTCTTAGTAGTATTACCGGACCGGTAGCCATGGCGACGGAAATCAATATGGCCGTACAGCGCCAGCGTGCTTCTCTCTCTCTCTCTCTCACTCTCTGTGGAGGAACCCAACCCGGGTTTTTCGGAGGAAGGAGACTTTTCAGTTTCTTTATTTTATTTTTATTCGGAGTGGAGGCAGGAGAGAGAGAAAGTGTCTTGTGCGTGTGCGTTGAAGGGGAGAGAGAGAAATAGGAGGAAAAAGGTGGATGTGTCGCGAGAGAAATGGAGGGTCTTTCGGAAGAGGAGGAAGATAGGAGTGTAAGGAGGAGGGTTGTTGTTTGTTGTTGTTCGTTCGGAGAAAGGTTGTTGGGGTTTTTCTTCGAGAACTAGAGTTTGAGAGGTGTCGGAATCGAGGGAACGGAAGGCTGCCCTGCCGGGAGAAAGTGTTGCGGGTAAATATTGCCGATTGAAACTCTTTACTGTTTTTTTTTTTTTAACCTTTAAAGTTTTCCCTTGCCTTCCCTCTCCATCACTTCTTACGCGTTTCCAATACATCCATATTCATCCATCTTTCTCTTCGCTTCTTTTTTCCACCCCTTTCTTCTTTTTCCCTCCTTTTTTTAACTCCCCCACCTCGCATTTCTTCCATTTCCTGTCACGTTTTAAAAAAAATTTATGACGTATACTCTTCTCGTATAATAAGGTTTCCTCGCCGGTTTCGATACTGTTATTTATCGTCTCGTTTTTATTTTGTTTGCTTGCGATCGGATGTTTTCCCGAATAGATTTTTTGTGTTTGCGCGTTTTATCGTTTCCTGAATCGAAGGAGATGATTCCCCTTGTTGTAAACGCGGTCCTGTTGACAGAGATTGTTGCGCTTTACGGATTTCGGATGCTCTTCTGTGCTTTTAAGTCTACCGCTTGAAATTTTAATACATGTGTATATATATACCTCGTGTTTTCAATGCGTGAAAACGTAAATCTATTTAAATATCGGAAATTTTGTTTCTCTTTTAAATAAAATTTAACCCAGTAGCGTTCACCTCAATTCAGCTGTTTCCAAATGTTACGCGATCCCCTTTATACGGCAGCCGATTTTGTCTCGACCCCTATTATGTCAGTCGACCCCCAATCCATACATATACTAATAAATATCGAATGTGATTGTAATATATGGAGAAAATCAGGATTTTTGTTAACATCAATAATAAAATAAAATAATGCAATTAAGATTAAAGATAAAATAAAAAATGTAACGTCTACATACTTCATATACGCAGCCCCCAATTTGAGAACCGCTGCCTTGATATATAACTATTTTTTATTTACTCTGAATATGCAGCAACAATTTCGGTTTATGTAGCAGATCCGGGGCCATGTTTCGGAAGAATACCTTCTCTTCGCGTTCGACCCTCATTACTTCGTCTTCGTCAAGCGGCCGCGATTATACTTGCGCCTCCCAAACGCGCTCTCGTCGATTTCCACCGTTTTACCAGCTCCTCCAATTTTTTCGCTCTTTTCTAACAGCCACACCAATAGAAGCTCGCGGAAGCTCTACAGCAGACGTCCAACGGTCCATCTACTAACCCTATCTCCCTAACTATGATGGCTGTGGGATATTTTAATGACCAACCCGCCATAACACTTAAGATGTCCTCAATTGGAATCTTCCATGCCGCAAAAATGTCCCGCTGCGAATGGATGTCTTTTTTCTGCAGTCTACCCTTGTGCACCTATATACAGGTTGATTATTTGGTCCGCCATTGCGGCTGATCCCTCTCTATCGGCCGCACACACAAATTTTCTGTTCCGCTATTATATCAAAAAATATTAAAAACGGCAGAAGTCCAGCTGAAAAAGGTGGCTCTTGAACATTGCAATACTTTGGAGGTTTTCCATTTTCCTGGTTGAAGAGTGATCTCCCTCTCAGCGTCTAGATCGAACTGAGGTGGGATCGCTCATTGCACTACTGTACTGCCGTACAACGATAGCTGATTCCGAGAATTTGCACATCGGGGAGTACTGCCAGAGAGCCAATGAAATGGGGAATGGAGGAACAAGGAAATGACTTGCATGTTATTATGTCATTTCCCGCAATGTGTAATTGAAATTCATTTCTGTAAAAATAAGGCACTGTACAGAAAATGATTTTTTTAGCGCGTAATATGTATATAAATTTTGTAGGCCTGTTTAAAGGGATTCTTGAAAAGGAGAAATCTCATTCGCTGTAAGTGAAAAATTCGGAGAAAATCATGAAACATACATAGACCAACGAAACCAGTTGCTCATTACTTCTCGGAAAGTCATCCCTTGGGAGGGGGGAGAAACGGAAGGCGAGGACAGACTGGAATGAGTGAACAGACGAGGCACCGCGACATATTTCATTACTGCTACCATTTTTCTAAAATGCATGTTGTAAAAACGTGATCTTATAGGACTCGAATTTCCTCTTTTCAAGGCGATATGGTGATCCACAGAAAATTGCATTAATATTTTCAGCGTATATCTGTGCTTTTATTGAATCACTTGAATTATGTCTGGTGCAAAACTATCATATTTTGCGCATATGAGACTTTTTTCATTTCACATCTCCTGAAGGTCTACTTTATCGTCTTAGAAAAGCGCAACAAAAACGTTTAGCAGACCCTGCTCCTATTTCTTCCAATGAAGAAAATTTGAAATCCCGAGAAACATAGACCAATGACAATGAAAACAATCATGTTTTCATCGTCGTTGCTTTATGTTTAATATTTTCTAGGTCCTGTAGAATATTTGAAAGTGAGAGCTGAAAGGACAGAGTCGCCGTACGTGTTGTAATTCGGAAAGGCAATGTCGATTTCAAATTTCCTTCCTAAAAAGCTTAAGGCAACTCGAAGCGCTTATGTTGGTACATCTCACAATCAGTCTCCCTTCAGTTTTCTTCCTCCCCCACCCTCTACCTCGCTCGTTTCCTAACTCCGTTGATATATATATAGTAGAATTTCGTTTAAAAAACGCCAATAATCAGCATTTTCACCGAAATGCAGTGATGTAACTTTCAATCGTCTTATTTGCAAAAACTATTGCAATTTTGCTGTGATAGATCGGTCATTTTTTCCACCCGCTGTGAGGGTAGACTACACGTAGCTAGGGTCCGGGACTCAGGTCCGAATGAGGGACGCCAATTCTCACTAATGAGGATCGAACGCGAAGAGCAGGTAGTCTTCCGAAAGATAGCCCAGGATCTGCTACATAAACCACAATTTTATTCCTCGGTATATCATATATTCTAATTGGAAGATGCATTCCTAATGGAGAAATACTAGGAACGAATATTCGCAAGGGATAATTATAACTATGAAGCTCGAGAATGCGAGATAGGGCGTTGTCGTAGGTAGCTGAATAGCGCTCTCTTCAAATGGGCAAATGTAATTTCAGCCCCGGTCAGAAGTTACCTGAAGGGTCGCTAATCCCTACTGTGTAATTTCATCCCCACCTCTTCGATGGGGGCTCGACCCAGGCCCCCTAAGCAGATCCCTCGTCCCCCCCTACCTGCAAGGGTTTCCCCACACATCATAAATATAGTACTGATACATATATTGTTTTAAGTAAGGATGGACAATTCTTCTGGATTTGATACTAAATAGGTATATAAGGAAATGTTCATTTACGTGGACAAGTCAGTTTGTGTACTTGCGTCAACATCGTCTGCTCTAGTCATTCAGTTATTTTGGCAATACCTAGTAAGTGCAGTACGAGTGAAAGTGCATTGATGGAGGTAGAGAGTATCAGAGAATTGTTTTCAAGTCTGTAGCTCAATGTGATATTTTTATTTCCTAGTCTGGACAAGTTTTCTTTAAAACGCATTTATTTAATGTTATGTTATGTTCATGTAAGTTGGTATTACGTTCATTTATTTATATTTTGGACAAGTTTTATATTTATGTACTATTAATTTGAGCATTTATCATGCTTTAGTATGCTTTCCCTTGTAATAAACAAATTTCTTTTACCTAAATTGTTTACCTTCTCCATCATTCCTGAAAAGCAGCAATAATTAGATGCCATCTTTAAAGCCTAGTGAGTTAATCCGAGATAGGGAACCCCCGGCCCGAGAACGCCCCGCGGTGGAAGCCCGGGGATGAAATTACACGTTTTCAAGTGGCTACCTGGCGAACCCTTCCAGGAGATTAGGACACGCCCCTAACCAGGGACGAAATTACCATCGCCCCTTCAAATATGTGCATTGGATCCTAGTTAAAGGATATCTAGATGACGCGTTATTGCGTGAATTGCTAAATTGACTTTGTTTGTGGACAGACATCGGATTCCGATTGAGAGATAGCTGTGATCTTTTGTGTAATTATCGGGGAACGAAAGTGATAAATCACGTCGTCGAAGCTCCTAACGACCTGCCATTATACGTGCTAATTCTTCAATTATGTATTAATGAGCGATGAATGTCTTGAGATTTGTGAACGGGTTTTGTTCCATCAAAACGCGTTTGAAATTGGTCGGAGCGTACATTTACATTTACAACAATACCCTGCAAGCCGCTAGAAGCGTTTGGCAGGGGGTGTCACAACACCAAGTGAAGTCTAGCTAATTCCTCTGTTGGTTTGTCTTATCGCGTCTGGGAATGCAATACCGGTATACCGTATACCCAGTGCCGTAAGTAGGGTATGGCCAAGGTGGCATTTGACATAGGCGCCCCTTGCAAAAACCACCAAACGTTCCCGTAAAAATGCCAATAATTCATTTTCACATAGATAAGTATTAATTTAATACTGAACTGTTAAAGTTATTGTTAATAAAATATTCTCCATAAACAAGGTGTTTCCTTCAAATTTTGCCGTAGGCGCCATATCTCCCAGTTACGCCTCGGGATATATCGGAATACCGGTATACCGTCCAAGCTTTCCATACCGAAATACCGTGGTACCGTTGCTTTCAATACCAGTATTTCGATATTGAATTATATAAAAGTTTTGCAACGAATGCAATTTCGGTCAATGTTTTTTCGTTTTTCTTTTCAGATTACCATTCCAAGGACGCACTGCCCAAATATATCGTCGCTGAAAGGTCGACTGGTTCTTTAAGCATTTTTGAGAAGGTAAGTACAGTTATGTTGAATATACTCTTTTAATCGGAATACTTTCTGAAAAATCTGAATCTAAGGATGCTTTATGCGATGTCAAAATATTCTACCCAATCCTTTTGGCTTATTTCGACGGTGTCATTGATTCGTTTGGCATTCCCGTGATGCATTAGGTCGGTGAAATCCAGCTTCATCTTTTCGCTGCCAGCGTCGCGTTCCATGAAAATCTCTTCGTCCAAAAACCGATGTTGAATTTTCCTCGCAATTCTTCATTTTAGCAACGCTTTCTTTTAAATAACGAGATTTTATGACTTACTCTGCCTTTATGCCCGTGATCGTTAAAAGTTTTGCGTCTTTATGTATTTGTAGCACATTTTCCTGAAAGAAAAAACGCGCTATGTGATCACACCGTCTGTGGACAATAAACCTTTTTCTTTCAAGAGATATTTGTAAAATTCTTTTTGGATTAGATAGCTCTTATCTGTGGATTTTCCACGGATTGGAGTTTTCCGGTATTTAATAGATTTTCCGCTAGGCGGCTTCAAATTCGGAAAATTCAAAAGTTTTGAAATGGTACTGTAGCCGAACTACTGAAGCTAGAAGACTGAAGTTTTTACAGATGAGGTAAAGTGAGAATCTACATTCCAAAGGGGAAGTCACAAAAATGCGAAAATTTTTTAGAAAACGTGCGTCCACCACTTGCTTTTGGCAAGGGTATCTTATTTGTTTAAAATATTTTTTAAAAATATTATAGTCTTTCAGAATTATTCGAACATTTTTTTTATATTTCGAATCTCCAAGTTCCACTCGTTCGAATTTTTCTGGGAAATTTCCTGGAACCTACTACTCTGAGAGTCTAGACACATTTCAACGTCTCTCTCTGTCACACTGCACTCGCGCAATCAACGCTTGATCTTTGTCGAATGAAACCGGTGCGATTAAGTCGTCATAATGAAGGCGAATCGACTTTAAACGGATGTCGAAACAAATGCTCGCGAGCTAGTGGCATAAAAAAATGCCGTGCCAAATTAACGATATACAGACACACGAGTTACAAAGAGAGAGATTTTTAATTTCGCGAAACGTGTGTGTTCGGTGCTTTTTCTCCTGTTTTAATATTCGCGAACGAAATAACCCCGCGCGTTGTGTTCTGAATAAACTCATTGTCGGTCTAAATTATCCTTTAATTTTTTTTTAATAACCCTCCCGTCTCGTAGTAATAATATTTTCTAAGGACTGGAATGGAATGAATGCCTTATTTTAGAAGAAAATGTTTATGATTTATGGTATTATTAAAAAAAATTCAAACGGCAGTGCTTGTACGGACGCTAACAGGTTTCACTAGGACTGCCTGGATGCAGGAGACATGAAAGGGGTTTTTTGATTAAGGGAGTGCATTTACATGAAGTTCGCGTCTACTTCATCAACATCCTCTGACGAAGGACGGAGAATTTTTCGCGATTATTTTAAACTCTTTAGGAGTGGCTCGTTTATAAATTAAATGTACTTGGATTAAAGACTGCAGTAAAAGAAAATAAGTGGTTCCGCTCAAATTATTTCCTGTTATGTAATGTATGCATATGTGTGTGCGTACGCGTACGTGCGAGTGTGTGTGCGTGCGTGTGTGTGTGTGTGTTTTTTACGCCAAATCGGCGTAGTTGCCGCATCCGTGAAATGGGCAGGTTTTTTTTTTTTTTTGACGACGGCTTTATCCGTTTCATGAAATGAGCAAACTATTGCCTATTTCGTGAATTTGGCAAAGATATAAATTAGTGATTATATTAAAACAAGTTGATATAGATATTGTTTTTAAAGCAAACACGCGAAACTAGTGCGACGGATTCCTTGGACGTGTTTCATGTTGGAAAACGCCTCGGTCGCTATTTACATAATTACTAATTTTTGTTTTAGATTATTTAAAACTAGAAACGATAACCTATTATTTTAAATAGTGAGATTGTTACATAGGCGATGGCCAAGTAGCAGTCGCATATATTTTTATACAGTATTTTGCTATTTCCTCTCAAATAAATCGCTATTTAATTTTCAGGGAATTAATTCCCATATAACCTTTGGGAAAAGTTGTCTAATTTAAGTTATAATTGTCACTTTCTAAGTACAGTAGTTATAAATGTGTTATTCAAGGCGAATGCAACCCCCCAGGCACGGACCTTTTTAAACTCCTTATTAGGCTGCGGGAGCATAGAGGAGGCGAAAATCGTGACGCCATCCACGCTACATTTCCGGACCAAGCATGTCAAACGCTTGGAACGAACTGGAAATGTTTCCGAACCACAGAATTCGGGATTAGATACACACGCACGCATTAAGTATTCGAAGTTCAAGAGTGGACCCTATTCAAAATAACAACTTAAATTAAACAACTCCATGGTTCATTCCAAACATTTAATGACTCCTGCTATATAAATGTTAATTATATCCCTAGTAGTATATTTTAGTCATTATAAACATAGGTTATAGTTGGTTAAAGTTACGTATAATACTTAGGGTACTTTGCTTCGGATAATTTAACGCAACACAAAAAATGTGATTCAAAATAAAAGTAACATATTTGTTGCTATCTAAACAGAAAAATTAAAATTCTATCGGTCGTTTATAAGTTTAAGTAGCGAGTTTGTTTGTCGATTCTAGCCTATTTTTATATGCACGTTAAAGATGTATTTCACCAGCACTTCCGAAAGTGGAGTGGAATGGAGAAAAGAAAGATTCTTGAAATTGAATCCTAGACTTTCCTGAGATAATTATATCCCTAGGTGACAACCTTACAATACTTTCACAAAATGGCACCTCTTACTTCCGACTGTAAATGCCCTTAAAACATGAGTAACGGACGGACATTTATGAGTCTATATAAACGGTGATCTATGTTTGTAATTCCGTCGTGCTCATTGTCAGTCATATACACCACCGACGGCGTGTGTGTGTATATATATATATATATATATATATATTTTAGGAGGGGTGAGAGAGAAAGAATAGGTGTTTTGATTTTGATTTAATACTTCATTCATCCATATCCGTCATTTTTGTCCAGCAGTTGTTACACAAACATTAGAACCACTATTTAGGCCAGCTTCTTCGTACATATTTGAAATTCTCGCGTAATTTCAATCTACGTATTTCTGGCAAAACATTTTCAGCGTGAAACAGTGACAGAATATGCCCGTTTCAACCTCGATCAAAAAATCCGATGACAAATACACGTCAATCAGCGCACTACTCTGTGAAATTCGTATCGATTTAAAAAAAAATAAAATAAGGCAATTTCGTCAAAATTAATTGCTCCTCGTGACGATCCGATTTTTCTATCTCGCACTCTACCCGTTAGCATCACCTGTTTTTCGAAACGATTCCCTTCCGCGGTAAAGAATTTTATTCGCACGCCCCATTAAAAAAAAAAAAAAAAAACAGCCGCCGCCAAATATCAATTAATTCGGAAACGTTTTTATTCCTAATCCAATTTAACGTTTCCGTCGGAAATTCGCGCGGTCCGATTCAGCCGCTCGTTATAGCGCTTTTAGGTTTCGCGTCCCGGGCAGCAATTCGCGAAGTGTTTTGCGCCGTCGTTCGGCGCAAATGCGTCTCGTTTAATTTTTCATCGTTTTGCGTAACGAAAGGGATGCCTTAATAAACGATCGTTTTTTTTTATTTGCGTCCGCGGTTTCGTGACGCAGTTGGCTTTCCGTCGCCGAGTTGTTTTTTTTATTTGGCCCCGAGGTTCTTTTTTGCTAGCGTTTCGCGTAATTTTTTTCCTGGGGTTTTCCGTCGCGTGTAAATAATACGTATTTTTGGTCTGGCAAATTTCTGTCTTTCGAACGGAATAAAAGCTGTTTCCGGTGTTTAACTTTCGACCAAATGATTTAATCACCTCCCCCTTTCAACACGTCTTCGCGTCACGAACAGCATTCTGATTTTTTAAATGTTATACGATGATATTTAAAACTTTATATGATGTGTTTAATTGGGATTGAAAGGGATATAACACACGGTAACGGTTGGCAGGAACGATTGCGAAAATAACAGCACGCTTATTTTTCCATATATATATACCTACATCTGGGCCTCCTGTAACACGGAATCTTATAACTCAGATTACATTGCGAGGAATAGACGTGCCGCAGGGCTATAACCGGGAGCAGCACTTCCTTTGTAAGTACACATGTATAAAAGAGAGGTTTGTGAATTTTCGGATCGGAATAGGATGCCCGTAGTGGAATACAATACCATTTCGCTATGTAAAACAAGAGTCACACAACATGAATTCACACATTGAACGGCACTTGTTTAGAACGCAACCTCCGTGAAACAGGGGACCGAGTGTAGTCTCCGTTACGTTCCATGCATTTGCACCACACGCATTTCTTCAATCAGCGGAAGCCATTGCAACGATGGTATGGTTTCCTCATCCTGCATATATCCCAGACCTAGCTCCATGTTGTATTTTTTTCTTCGGTCCTCTCGTGGATGATCTAAGGGGGCCACGTTTCGAATCCGATGATGATGATGATGATGTGAAGAAGGCAGTCCGTAGCTGAGTCCATCAACAAATTATTTCGACGGCGGCATTGAAAGCATTGCTTCCGCTTTTGAGAAAATGTGTAAAATGTAATAGAGACTACGTGGAAACATACGTTTACAGGTATTTTCATACACTTTCTTGTCAAATGTTACTGCGTTAAACACAATGGAAAATCTTGATGTAAATTCTGTGCATATACTGAACTAGAAGAAATTATACAAAACAGAAGGAAAATCCTGCTTTCGCAGAGAGGAGGGCCTAACTAGAGAGCTCGAAATGGTTCAGCGTAAAGCGGCTACATTTACATTTACATCAATACCCTGCAAGCCGCTAGAAGCGTTTGGCAGGGGGTGTCACAACACCAAGTGAAGTCTAGCTAATTCCTCTGTTGGATTGTCTTATCGCGTCTGGGAAAAAGGATCGGTAGTATTTCTCTGTTCTAGCGGTAATTTCGACATATTTTCTCCTGCACTGTGATCTAACATTACGTTCACTAACACCGATTTGTTTGTAAAAGGAGAATATCGGTATGATGCGAGTGTATCAGAGGTATTGAGGGATCTGAAATGGCAGACGTTGAAGGGTAGAAGAAATGATTACAAAAGGAAACTATTTGAAAAATTCGAAAGCTCCGAATTCGTTGAAGACGTACGCGGCATAGTCGTCCCCATCGGTGTTAGTGAACGTAATGTTAGATCAGAGTACAGGAGAAAATATGTCGAAACAATCGCTAGAACAGAGAAATACCACGGATCCTTTTTCCCAGACGCGATAAGACAGTCCAACAGAGGAATTAGAGTTCATTTGGTGTTGTGACACCCCCTGCCAAACGCTTCTAGCGGCTTGCAGGGTATTGATGTGAATGTAAATGAGATACGAACTAGGATGGATATTCTATCACCCTGCGAAGTGTGCTTTCCGTAATGAGTATGCTCGGTTCTAAAAGGGGAGGATTAGCCCGCCTCTGTAGTTAAGTGGAATGCCCGGGTCTAGGCTGAATGTTTCCTCCGTTTTTCATCTGATACTGTATTGTTGCTTTCAATCATAATTAAAAGCGTTTCTCGGATATAAATCGAAATCGTTACCCTTATGGGTGAGTGAACCTCGTTGTCATCGGAAGGAGATTCTTCTTCCTTTGTTCTCGTAAAATGTCGAGCTCCATTGTCGTTTTATTTCTCCGGCGCTCGTCTTTCTGCACAGAGAAAGGGGGGTGTCAATTTTATCCTCAAAGGACCCTCTCTATCTAATATACGTATACTGAAGAGCGCCGACGGGCGGGTATTCCTTTCGGAAATTCTACCCCGCCTTTACGAAAATAAAGAGCGATAATTATAGGTTCATTATCTGCGCGAAGCGCAAAGTTGCTGACCTTTTCTTTAAGACTCCCTTGATGGAATATCCACGCTTCCTTTATAATACGTATGTTGTCTCTTCATGTAAAAATAATGCTGAACATCTAATAAGTATCGAATCTTTACAGAATCCAAAAACAATTGGATTTATAGAGATTCGAGTATGTATTGAGCGAGTTCTTAAAAGAATGTATTTTTTTAATCCGTTCGTATCTTATTCTGCCTAGTTTATATTTTGCTAATGGTAATTTTTAAATTGTTTAATGTCCTTTTCTTTGAAAACATAGCCAAACTTTTATAAATTGAGCCTTAGTCCTTTCGATCGTAAATTGTATTGGAGGAATGTTTTTTATACAATTGCACCTCTTACTTCAGAAAAAATCCGTAATTCCTTTACCGAATTTTCAGTTAGCATGCCATACACTTTTCCAGTATGTTTTCTATCCAGTGTCGTGTCTATAATATGTGTCAGAATTATCTTTTAATTCAATTGAATGCCCATAAAAATAGACACGGCGACTGAGAAGGGTTAAAATGAGACGCACATAGGTTAAGGAAAATAAAGGATAGTCAAAATCGATTGTTTGATTTGTACGAGGTGCATTAAACTTAATTTATTTTCACCTGTCATAAGCGACATTCAACTACCTTCTCCAACTAAGAGAATTCTAAATTCTAGTAATCAAAAATGTTTAATATATCTAGTCATACCTTTTAATATCAGCATTTGTTTTCCTAAATGATAGTGAGAAGAGAAAGGGAAAGAAATATCGTCCCATTCCATAGCATATCCCTTGCGTGTCATTCAGTTAATCAAGTGTTGTACGTCCTCGTTAACGTACGGAGATCAACACTACGCAGGTAGCGCTGGCGTATAGGAGAGTTTGATGAGCCATACCGTGTGTTTGCTCATCCTGAAGAACCACTCAATATATATGGCGCGGGTGAATGTGGTGTATCGCACGTGTTGACTATTTAGCCCTTATTCCTGAGAAGAATTTGTTTTTGATACGGTACAGGTATGATATGTTGACTAGATATTGTTTTCTGTTGACATGGTCCCGTGTGTTGTAAACCAACCGCGGTGTAATAGACAATATTTGATAATTCACCAGTCTTGAATATTTCGATCAACCGACGGCTCCTAATATCGCCCATGGCTGATATTTGGACTCCCTCTCTCCAATATCCCGCGTTACGGTTCGGAACACTTTGGCCAACTTATTTACACATTGCTACGTTTGATTGTGTTGGTGTAATGTATTACCAACCTCGGAGTAGTTAAAGTGTTTCGGTATGGTTCTCCGTCTTTTTTTTATTCAATCCATAATCCACGACACGATTTGTGGCGTGTAGAGAGGTATACGGGCCCTCGATATCCTAGCGCTTATAGACAAGGCCTCAGTAATGTGATGCGTTCTGTTCGCTTATTCTCCTCGTCCGTCAGCAGATAATGGTGAAAACTTATTATGATCATAATTATTTGTTCATTATAATGCGTTTTATTAATATTAGGTATCAAGTTTGCCAGATTGCCAGGTTAATCGAGTATTTACAGATATCAGAGAAATTTTCTAAAAAATATATATATGTATAAATGAAAAGATTGAGAGGTAGAAAAATTCTGAACTTGACCGGGACTCGAACCCGGGTCTCCCACTTGCCGGGTAGGTGCTCTTAACCAACTAAGCTACGAAGCCAGTCTAAAAATTAAAATAGGAGACCTATGGTTAATTGCAAATAATAAGGAATGGAGAAACCTTGTAACCATAAAAGGAAGTACTCACCTAAACGTGGAAGTACTTCCTTTTTACAATTTTTAAAATGTCCAGTGTTTTATGGTTCATCAAAGGGTTTAGCGGTCACCGAAGTAATCCCCGAGCACTTAACATCTCCGCCATACGTAGAACTAACGAGTATCCCCATACTTCTCCTTCTCCTGCATAGATAAAAGGAAAAAAAAAGGCTCGCAATTCATACGCGTGCTATTTATCATTTTTTTTTGCGACCATAGCCTTGGAGAGGTCCACATGGAAATGGAAAGGCTCAAAGGCTTCTTCGGGTAAATTTGTCCCGGTTATCTCCATATTTAGAAGCGAACGTTTCCCCTAGTTAACCTTCTCTACTTGAGTGTATATTTTATGGCACGCCCATAATATTTCGGTATAAACTTTGTTCATCTTGAGGTCGAACTCGTACAAGAACGGCTTATTAACTCGGTTATCGTAAATTCCCCTTAGCGTTGTAAATTCCATCCTGTTTTATGAGGTCCGCTAGACTAATTTCTCCACCATTTTAGTAGCTCCGTCCAGTCTTCAGTTTAAACGTTCGCCCACTGTTTTTCCAGGTTTTCTAATAAACTTTCTTTGTTCGTCACAGTAGGTGTAATCACGGTTCATACTTCGTTTCACTTGGAAGTATTTCGTCGTCCTCCTTTTTACAATAACTAAACATTACTTATAGCTTACTGCAGGTTGATATATGAACCCTCTGCGTATTCCGGTAAAATTATTGATATTTTTGTAAAATGAAACTATTCCATATTAAATCAGTCAAAAATTTCGAAAGTGTTGGTACTTTCTTGTAAGAGAGAGATGGTAACGTTTTTATCCCTTGATCAAGCAGTGGCTATACCATTACCACCTGAGGTAACGATGTCTATTCACCTTTAGACAATAAAATATCAATGATGATATAAACATTCGATTATTTTTTGCCATAAAATTATTATTATTTTTTTTGAAGTAGGAGTTAACTGGTGTCATTTCAGAACTACATTAAAGGATACCAGCTCTTAATAAAAATTTGTTACCTTTGGCGTCGGTGGCATTGCTCCTGCCTTACAAAGACCGCATTATTCCATTTTTTCCGAGCTATTCCTATCTTTATACGAGCCGATTTAAAGGCGGGTGGCATTTTGGTCCCTTTCCTCTTCTCCGAGTCAGCGGCGAAACAAAAGACTACCGACAAAAAAAACGAAAAATCGGTTACTTTAGCCCATTACCTCCAAACTATCCCGTTTATTCCTATGACGAAAAAATAAACAAACCCCCGTCGTAAATATTTCCTCTTTGTTTTTGTTTCTCATTCTTTTTTTTTTTTTAGGGATGGTCTTGATTCCACGGAAACCCTCCCGGACTCCATTCGGAAGATGTCGCCCCGGACGCTAGAGGGAGAAAATAAAAGGGGTGGATGAGAAATGACGGCACGCGTGTTGCGTGTATGTTGTTGTCGTAGAGAGAGAGAGATGGATATGACAAAAGGTTTCGCGTAGGGACTCTCGAGACAGGAGAGAAAGGGAATAAGAGATGTGGCTCAGGAAAGAGGGATAGAGAGAGAGAGAGAGAGAGGCGCCATGTGGATCAATAGAAAAGAGAGAGAGAGAGTGAGACGGAGAGAGAAAGAGAGAGGGCTTTGCAATGCACAGCGAGAGTTCCATTCTTCTCGAATGCATTCCTATTGGCGCCCGAAATTGCACCTCGTGCACTCATATCATACTTCCTCGACTTTTTTTTAATTCTCTTCCTTTTTTGCGTCTCTCTCTTTCTCTCTCTCTTCCCTCCCCATCTCCCTCTCTCTTTCAGAGTCTAGGTTACGATCTTACCTAACTTGATGGCCGAAAAATTTAATTTCGTTGTCAGTTTCGCTCCTAGGGGTTCCTCTTTTTATAAACGTCCGTAGTAGATTTCTTTTATTATTTTTTGAGATGTCGGATTATGATGCAGTAGGGTGCGACGACGACAAATTTGTGTAATTGGCTCGATATTGTTTTCCGAATTGATGTTTGTGATGAGGAGAGGAATGACGAAAACAGTTAGATTTTTATGAAGTATTATTTTACGCCGTAAGAATATAATGGACAAAAATTTTATTTAAAGACTAATTGCTTTTTCCAACTGCCACAAAAAAACGGGGAGATACGCGTTTATTAATAAGTCCCGAAAATTCCAAAATTACATATTTATTATCGGTGAATGTCTTTTAAGAATATATTATCGGCTATTCGCCACTGATAATGACTGCTTTGTAGCCGAAATGCGCATCTGGTTTGTTTATCCTGACCATTTTAGTTGAAGGGAAATACTTTGACAATTCGACTTCGTTCATAATACGAGCACGATAATTATCTCTCTCCAATATAAATTTATGGATTTTTAGGTATATTTATGGGATATAACTATGCATTTCTAGATAAAATAGGAAGATAGAGAAAGAAACTTCAGCTATCAAGGTACTTCAATATCTGGAAATGTTAACAGGACACTGGTCGCGAAGGATATAATGATTTGAGGGACTGCATTTTTAATCCAGAATCACCTTCACAGTATGCGGATAGACTGCTAACGATTATGATATGTGTTATACATGAACAATTAAACGTAAAACACAGATGTTATTGAAACCAAACGAGGAGTGTGTTTTTGCGAAAGAAACTCGTTTATACAAGGCAAAAAGCGCTTTAAAAAGATAATTTTTCGCTCCTTATTCGACCCCGTTCATTCCCATATCTCTCACACTCACGCATATTGATACAGAAGCAAAAAAACAACGAAAAAAGCGATTGAAAACTCTGTTAAAAAAATTGGCGAAAAGAGGCGGGGAGAATCACACGCAAGACGAAGAAGACTTAGTGTTCCTAAGAAACTGTTTTTCTTCCGAGAAGAGAGAGAGAGAGAAAGAAAGAGGAAAAAAACGAAATAAACGGATTCCGATAAACACGCCGAAGGGGAGGGTTATCTCTCTGGATTCGCAACTTTTTCTTCTTCCGGCGATTTATTCCGGGTATCAATCGGTTCCATTCGATAGTGGAATAAGTTTGGAAGAAAACAGGGAGACAGGCTTCAAATCGCTGGCCTCCGCTTTTTTTCAGAGATCTCCGCTGATCTCTACTCCCACGCTCCATTGCTCCACGCCTCCTCCCCCTCATACCCTCCCCCTCGTACCCTCCCCCTCCTACCCTCCCCATCCTACCCTCCCCATCCTACCCTCCCCATCCTACCCTCCCCATCCTACCCTCCCCATCCTACCCTCCCCCTCCTACCCTCCCCCCCTCCCCTCCCCCTCCTACCCTCCCCCTCCTACCCTCCCCATCCTACCCTCCCCATCCTACCCTCCCCATCCTACCCTCCCCATCCTACCCTCCCCCTCCTACCCTCCCCCCCTCCCCTCCCCCTCCTACCCTCCCCCTCCTACCCTCTCCCTCCTACCCTCTCCCTCCTACCCTCTCTCCTTATCCATTTCATCCACCTCCACCTATCATTCATCACGCTTGTCTTGCCCCCATCTCAGCCACTCCCTCTTGTCTCTACCGTCTATTTCTCTCTCTCTCACAAACCCATTCCTCTTTTTCTACCTCCCTCTTCACTCCCCACCTCATTCCAATTTCTTCTGCCTCTCTCTATTTACATTTCTCTCTCTCCTACCTTCTTTTAACCCCCTCTATCTCTCCCTCACCTTCCCTCGCTTTGCCTCTCTGTTTGTCCTACCGCTTATCTCCTACCATTTTACCTCCTCCCAGTCTCTATCCTCCTTTCTTCCTCCTCTGACTCCATTCCCTCTCTCTCTCTATTTCTACTCCCTTTCCATCTCAACCCGCTCCCTTTCTCTCCAACTCCCTCCTTTCTCTTGTTCTTACCTTTCTTTCTCCACCTGCTTAAAAAAACCCTTTAACGCTCACAGGATCTGAGGGAACTTTTAAATAGTCTTAATTGTGGCTAAATATTTAGCATTATTTTTCAAGATAACTGTAAAAATTATTTTCAAAATACATTTCTCTGGACATTATGAAGCATTGTCAGTATTCTTTATAAAAATCTATGCCAAATTAGCCGAAAAATAAACAAATTAAACACTCGGTGCAAAAAAAAAAACGGTGGTTAAATATTTAGCCACCAGGCGTTAAAGGGTTTCCCCAATCTACTTTCTTTTTGTTTCTCAACCTCCATTTCCCGTTCTCCGCCTTTCTTTCTAAGCCACTTTTATTCTCTCTCTCTCTCTCAACCGCCTTTCTTTCTCGCCCACCTCTATTTCACCCTCCGCCTCTTTTCTCTCTCCGCCTCTTTTCTCTCTCCGCCTCTTTTCTCTCTCCGCCTCTTTTCTCTCTCCGCCTCTTTTCTCTCTCCGCCTCTTTTCTCCCTCCGCCCCCTTTCTTTCTCTTTATTCACTTCCTTCCCGTATTTTTCCATCTCCATCCCCACCCATTCCTCTCTTTTCCTCTCTTCGTCCTCTCTCTCTCTCCCCTCTTTCTCCATCCTCCCCTCTTCTCTGTCTCTCTTTTAATCCCTCTCACCCGAATTAAGTCGTTTGTCTCTCTTTCTTTCACTCTCTTCTTCATCACCATCTCTCTTTACTCTCTTATCTTCCTTCTTCCTCCCTCTTTAATTACTCTCTCTTCCTGTCTGTATCTACCTTCTCTCTCCATCCCACTCACCCATCCACCTCCTAAATTCTCCCTTCCCTCTCCCTCTTCTCATTCTTCTCTCTCCTTATTTACACACACACGCACTCTTTCCCTCCATATATATATATATATATATATATATATCCATCCCCCTCCACTTTCGCTCTATTTATGCGAGGGTTTCAGGGCGTTGGAAAGTCTATGAGAAAAAGGGGGCGAGAGTGAAGCGAGAAGGGAGAGGGAGGGAGAGATTTTGCGAGGAGCTGTGGCGGTACTTAGAATTCAAGGCGTTCCCTTTACCGCCGACACCCTCACTGGGTGAAAACGAGGCAGGAATTAGGGGAGAGCGCGTTGTGTGGGTGGAGGGAGAGAGAGAGGAGAAGAAAGGAGAGAGAGAGAGAGGAAGATGATGATGGAAGGGTTAAGCCTTTGAGGGCTGGGAAGGAGGTGCGAGCGAGGGAGAATGAGAGGGAAAGAGAGAGGAGAGAGAGGGAAAGAGGGAGGAGAGAGAGGGCGTGAACCAAGTGTGGAACTCGTTTTAATGCGCGTCGCCTTGACAGATGCCTCGGAGAAGCGGGTCCTATGCGCCCTCGTTTAAAACAACGCAGCAGCGCCTCTTTTTTTTTTTCTACGCGAGGTTTAATGCGGGTAATAGGTGCGTGATGCTTCCTGCTGCGTGACTGTACACGCGCGTGCTTATGCATAAATTAAATTCGTATGTGTTTGCAGGTGTGTGTGTGTGTGAGTGTATACGTTTGTGTATGTATTCTGTATGTGTTTGTGTGCGTGCGCATTTGTACACTCGTTTGTTTGCCTGTATGTATCTATTAAAATTCGAGTTCATCCGATCTGGCGGCAGGATGGGGATGTACACGTTCGTATTAAGTGTGCAGCGTTACGCTGGAGGTGATCTAACGTTCTCTTGTATGTGTCTATTAGTTCCGGATAGAATTGTAGAGATCAGAATCTAGTTTTATCGGTGCTTTAAAGGCGAAGAAGTGCGCGTCTGGTATTGCCGATGTTTTTATGGTTTTTATAGAGACATAGTTTGTCACTTAGTCTATTATTTTATACTCATTGGAGTATAGCTTAAAAATCTCTCGGTGGCCTTTCATTATTAGGAAAATTGTATTATTTTATGTAAAAATAACCTTTAATATTTTTGAGTTTCGGAAAAACGTAATATGCGGAATCCCCAGAAGGAAATGTCTCGACTGCTCAGATTCGTAAGATGTCGTTCTCGAAAATTCTTCCCTGGCCTGAAAGGATATTTTTAACAGCCTGACATCCCAATTTCCTCGGATGTCTCTTCTCTCGTCTCGCACGCATACGTTTTCTTAATAGTAAAAATTGATCCCTTTGAGAAGGGGCTGTGGAGTGCGTATGTAATACTTTAAAGCGTAATGAGATAAATGCAGCGAGTGTCAGGCGACCGTTTGCAGTGAAATGTATTAGACTTTGAATATTCGTGATTCGGACTACGCCTTATTCTGTCAAGGGGTGAATAACATTATGAGGTTCATATGATTAGTCATACTATTAATAATTTAAGGCCGGGTTCAATTTTGAGGTGTCCTTTAATTATTACTTCAACTCACGTTTTCCCTATTATCCAGCTGGAATTATTAACCCTTTTTATTGAACAATATTATCGGTACCTTCCGCGGATATTTTATATTCTCCTCAAAGAAAAATACTCTTCTTACATTATTATGGATAAAATATCTCAAACGGGCAAATTTTTTATTTTGCAGTCAGCAGTGGCGTGTTGACTGAATATGCCACATATTAATTGAATAAAGTACACCGGTCGTAAAGGACGCCATCCGTCTCAAAGAGTCCACAAATTGCCGACTAATTACAGCTATTTGTATTTCGGTTATTTTTTAATTTACGGTTGTAGAATTTTTGCGCTCGTAATTTTTCTCGGTTAATTCTTAAAATAATAATTAAACGCCCTGGACTTGAGCTTTGGGAAACGCTGGGAAGGATAAACAAAATCGTCGCTCGCAAAATGCGTGGAAATTGACGCGAGTTAAAGGAGCCGCAATCGAAAAACGAAACTCTCCAGCAATCGCCGTCGGCGGAGAATTTTCTCTGTCTAATTGCTTCGCTCTCAAATAGGAAAAGTGTTTCTCCAGCCGTCGAACGATCTACAATTAAAATGTCGGGTGGCTCGACGGCAAAAAAAAAAGAACGAGAAGAATAATGCCGCGCGGAGGCATTACCGCAATCGGACAGTTAACTTGCCTCTTTACCATTCTCCCCGAGGAATGACGTAATTGTTTATCGACTACCGACGAACGTACTCCACTCCCGACGACGGATTTCCAGTAAATGGGACTTGTTAGCGTCGAAAGTGAATTTGAATTTTTACGCTATGTAAAGGAATTTACTCTCTCTCTCTCTCTCTCTCTCTCTCTCTCTCTCTCTCTCTCTCTCTCTCTCTCTCTCTCTCTCTCTCTCTCTCTCCCTATTCTCAAGCCTTTCTATACTCAATGTCTCGCGCGATAGGATTTGAAACGAGCTTTAATTTTTAACTCGATCAAGGCAACGCAATCCTTGCCACATTTAATGGTTATTATTTTACCTAAATGTCCATATTCGGTAAAAGTCAACTTTTCTATTGTTTTAAGATCAGAAAACTTTGTCTGAATACTGTGAGTTACGGTTCATTTAAGTGATCGAGCAATAAAAGACACTTAGAGAGGTTAACTTCAGATTCCTGAATATACTATTCAGACGGCATTTGTTTTGTTTTCGGTAGGGGGTGGGTTCCGTCCGCAAACTACCATTCGGAGTGTTTAACCTTTAACTATAGAGGTGCGATCACTTATTTTACAGTGTAAAATTGCTCCGTTTCATTACTTGCCTGCAGTTTACATTTTACAAAGAAATAAAGTGAATAATAAGATTTTTCCCTGTGATTACTTCGAAACCCTCATGACCAGGAGCGGATTAAGAGGGTGCGAAGCATTTCTGAAAACATTTATAAATTTTATGGAGGAAAACAGGCCATCAAATCCTTATTTATTTGCACATGTATAGTGGGTGAGCTTCTGAGATCGGTGTCAGTCACAGCTCAGTCTTCGAATAAGGAATGATTATTTTTTCAATTATAGCTACCCGTCATTTGAGACTGGTTTTCGCCCATTATCATATAAGTTGATAGTCGTCATCATTTAGGATATATGTGACAGCTTCTTTGTGTTTGTACTTTTCACGCTCAAAGTATTCCTTTCCTTTCCCTCTCGCACTAAGCTCCCGATTATCTAATTCTCTTATGTCTCTATGCGTGACGCCCTCAGAGGCGTTCGCCTAGATCGCCTGACCCTATATCAGTCATTGCTCATTACAGATTATTGAGCACGAAAAATCCAATAGTAGATATAGATGAATAAATAATGTCAAAAACAATAGCGGTCTGGGAGACCGCACCTCAGTTATAATGTGATCGTAATTTCACCTCGCTAGTTCAAACTTATTATTAAGTAACTCTCTGCACTTTGTTTCGTTTTTTTCTTCTCCGCATATTTGGAGGCTTTTTTCTTCCAGCGTCTACAGAAATATGCGAGAGCGTCGGGATGGAATTCTAAGAAACGACCGAAGGAATTCGATTTTTATTTCACTTTAACCCCCTTTCCCATCTTAAGACGCGAAACAACGAAGTACATGAATTATTTAGTTCCCGTCGCGGTAAGGTGAGAGGATATTTCAACAAGTCACGTGTCCCTCTTACTTAGCGCTTAAAGTGGCGCTTCAGTTTGCGGTCGAAATTGGTACTGTGCCCTCCATCACGACTACATAATAACCCTCACGGGAGGGAAATAATAATGCCATCTTCGCCCGAATGTGTGCGCGTCGGGCCTTTTTATTCACCACCATCATTTCCTTCTTGCCTTGACATTCTCGCGGGTACGAAACCGCAAAAGCGTCCGAAATTGAATGGAGGGGAGGGAGGGAGACCGAGAAACGAGCGACGAGAGTCCGGAACGCGGGACAAAACAAAAGGCGGCGGTGGCGTCGTGTATTGGGGGGGGGGGGGGGGGGGGGGGGGGAAGCAAAGACGCTCTCCATCGTGGTTGAAAAGGAGGGGGAATAAGCATCCGGGAGACTTTTTGGCCGTTCGAAAAACTGCGACGAGAAGAGAGAAATATAAAGAGAGTGCTCCAGAGAAAAACCTTTAAAAGACTGGGTGGTTGATGAAAAAATTACTCGTAGTTTGGCGGAACTTCTTCTTTCCGTAGTATATCCCCTCTTTCCCGCCCGCCCTTTTAACGATGTTTTTCTCGCTTTGGCCGCAACTTCCGACATACATATACTATATGCTTTCCTATCAGCTCCCTTATGCCACCGTCCCACCTCTTTTCTTTCCGCTCGTTCTATTTATTTTTTTCTCCAGGTCTCGTGCGGCTGACCCGAAGCGGTCTGACCGCTATCTCGTGCGGATTTCCGTACGTTTGTATCCTTGGGAGGTATTTTATGCGTGTAGATGACGCAACTGTCTCCCCCCTCCCATCCCACGCCCTTTCCGCACCACTGGTTCGCGTTCGATTTCTATTCTATTCGGGTATTGCGGCAATTCCCCCCTTTCTCCTTAAGGCGAATTTAGACGGTTCACTTTGGATGTACATGTTGAGTAAATCATCCAAAGTGAAAGCAAAATGAAACGTGCAAACAAAAATAATAATGTTCACTTTCGATGAATTGCTGTTTACACGGTTCACTTTTCTTTCACTTCATCCAAGATGTACATCCAAAGTGAATCGTGTAAATTCGCCTTTATTACTTGGGAGAAAAAAATGTTCGTCGCTTAAGACGTGGTTATCCTAACGTGGGTCCGCGAAAGCTTGCAGGGGGTCCGTGACGCTAGTAGACAAAAATGCTTTTTTGTTGCTTTAGAGAAGTGATAATTATTTTAACCTCTAATAATTTAAAAGGGATCTGTCGCAGTAGAAACATTATTCAGTTGTCAGGCCTTTCAAATCGAGTTAAACGTGCTATCACCCCACAGAATGTTGTTGAATGCCAGACCCACGTGTTTAAGGAGTCCGTAGGATTTCAGATATTCTATCAGGGGTCTGCGGGTTGAAAAAGATTGAAAACCCAAGTCTTACGACATAACTGACCTCGATAGTCGTGGCAAACCTATCTTCGGTGGTATACCGCTTACAGTTAGAGGAAACGATTAAAAACGCGGAGATTATTTTATATTTTTGTTCATTGCGCATTTCTTGTCTCGGGTTTGGGTGCATGATTGTTTTGGAGCCATTTAAGCAACGAATAGATCGTCCCGCGTATATTTCACCGCACGAAACTTTGAAAACATGGAGTATGCTTGTCTTTAAATTAACTTTCCAAATTTTGTGAAAAATGACATCAAAACGGGGGCAATACCAAGATCTATCTTTAATTAAATTCATTTGGCAAAAGAAAAACGTGCCTTGTCGTTCAACGACAGCATTGTGATGACTGCTTGAAGAGATTTCGTCGGACGATTTGGGAGAAGAAAATTCTGTCTATCCAGCTTTACAAAAATAACGGCTATCCTGTGCGTGTCTTTCGTAATCTGCGTGTTATTTTACTTCCCATTGTTATATTTCGATTATTTAACGAGTTAAATTGCGTGTACGGAATTAATTCATTCGTCTGCTTTGAAGGAAATAAACGCTATAGTATTAAAATTACGGCGCAGTAGCCTCACCTGAGGAGATAACATATGCATACTACCAGAGCCGGCTTTAGGATAAATGTGATATCTGTCTAAGTAGGTTTTTGGCGCCTCTTTGAAGGTTGTACTTATATACCTACATCTCGTACGGGATTCCTTAGGTGCCCCCTTGACCTTCGGCGCCCTAGGCGACCGCCCACTTCGCCCGCCCCTAAGTCCGGCTCTGCATACTACATTGGATTCGTAAAACGTCGTTTTAACATTGAGTTTTGTTCCAAAATGTTGTCTTATTCTCTTTCGCTCATATTTAAAATGATTAAATAATTAATTTTTCAATCCTGGACTTTTTTAAATTAAGATCCCTACGTAGTTCGAAGCATTTCTACAAAAGCACTTTGAAAAGTACTCGCTCTGATTAAAAATATAATTCATGCATGAGAAATATTTAATGGAATCTTAATAATTAAATTAAGTCAAATATTTCCGCAGTACAAACTGTGAAACGCGTTGACAAGCTGTGCCTCTCTTAGGAATAAAAAGTTTGGGAAAACGAGATGGTCATTCATTCCGGCTACAAAGCATCCATCACCAATGGCGATTTACTGTTTGTAGGCTCTATAAATACGCAATTTTAGCCATAAGGTGAGCTTGATAATTTCGTTTTGAATTTGAAACGGGTAATTGCCTGCAAATAGCTCATTTCTTTACCTTTAGGCACTTAGATTTAAAAGATGGTTTATCTGAAATTTTTGAAAAAATTACATATTGCGGTCATGGTCACATTCCTTTTTTTAATCGATTTCCCTGCGCCGTCGATGCCTAGCCGTATTGGAAAATTTGAGGTCTATTTTTGACGAAATTTTCCCATTGATGCGGTCACTAAAAAAAATCAACATCGCTACGGCGTTGACAGAAAAATGGCAGACCGTCAAAGCGTTTTTTGCTCACGGCTGTCACACCTTTGAAAAAACATTTTGCATTCCAATCTGGGAAGAAGAAATCGATTTTTTAATTTATGGCTGAAACAAGAACGGCATCGTGTTTTATCACAATAGCGGATACATTTCGAAAATCAACCGACGAGAGATAAGCTCTCGCATTCCCTTGATTTTATCGCGTGCAACCACAGAGATAACCTTTGGGTTTTAAATTGTCACACACACACACACACACACATAAAATGAGAAGTATTTCGTGCGCCTTTTTACACGCCTTTCTTTATATTCTGATTTATTTTCTGCCGGAAAGAAGATGCATAAAGCCGGGGGAAAAAACTACTCCAGCTTTACAGAGCGTTTTACGCGGAGCAGATTCCGCCGGATTGCGTGAGCTCCGTTTAATTATTGCCGTGCTGCAAATCCGGTCGATAGAGCAGGCACGACGTTCCCTCACCGCAGATTTTTGCGGATGACAAATGCGTTCGTAGGGCCTGGATACCACGCGGGGTTGCGGGAATCCGCGCGTTGTTTTTTTTTTTGTTCTTATCGCTTGATTCGCTCTCCCCTTTAAACTCCCTCCATCTTTCCCAACTTCCTCCTGAAGAAGGTCGCGATTGTCGTTGTCACTTTTAATACTAACATTATCTGATTCGCGGAGAAACATGGAGCGATCGCCTTCAGAAGGCTTAGAACCAGGGCCGTCTCAAGGCATTTTGTCGCCCCAGGCAATCAATAGGTCTAAAATGTGCCCTTCGAAACTGTAATATTCGCAGGAAATATAATATTTATATAAAAATATAGATTACAATGTAAAATAGGCGCCCCTAACCGTATGAAGTACTAGACAAATGTATAGCTTGCCTATGCTCTGCGCGATTTTCCGCGCCTATGTATGTACAGATTTAATTTGAAGCAAATGATTTTTTTTTTAATTCGTCATCATGATTACGTCGTCACGTTGAAATCCAGGTCGTATTTTCTTAAATACAGCGAAGTTTTTTAAAGTGATTTGTTTTATTTCCTTAAAATGAAATTCCGCAAAATTATGACTCTTCGAGTGAATCGTATTCAATTGGTTAACTCTTTCGACACATTTTTTCACTAGCGCATAATAGTTTGTTTTTACAAGGCTTTATGTTTTGATAGTTGATTTTTTCATCACGTCTTTTTTTTTGCTGTTAAAAATCTTTTTCATCCATGAAATAATTCTCGAGCTCGCCTTATGGCAGAAATCAAGTTGAAATCGTAGTTTATTTTTACAAGGCTTTTGAGGTTTTGACTTTTGCGTCACGAGTCTTTTTTTTTGGTCATTAAAAATATTTTTGATCCAAGAAACAATTATCGACCTCTCTTTATGGCCGAAATCAAATCGAAGGATGTGCTCCTCCGATAGCTACAGAAAAGTTTAAAGCCAGATGCGCGTTTTGGCTACGAAGTAGCCGTCATCAGCGGCGATTCATCAACACTAAATTTTAAAGAACTTTATTCGCCACATTTTATGGTTATTAGAGAAACATTGCGTTTCTATATCTTTTAAAATTACGCTTAATGTTCATCGTTCTAAAAATTTATCGATTTTTTTATTTACCCGCGATGTATTTTTTGTTATTTTTGCTTTGTTTTTAGAGAAAGAATAAAATAAAGAAACGACTTTTTTTTAATTGTCTCTCCGACGATTTTTTTTACCTTCGTTCAGTTTTCCTCTTAGATTTTCTACCTCTCTCTATGCCGTCGGAATCTTGAAAAGGATGAATTTTCTCCCTAGACTGGATCGCTGCGGAGTATATGCTCGAGGAAACTTTAATTAAACATTAAAGAAAGTGCTCTATGAGGGTAAGGGGAATATGTTCTCCAAGGAGGCGTTGATTATCTCTCGGGATTTCCTATCTTATTCAGACTGCTGACACGTTCGCTTATTCCGCTACAAGCGTTCGCTCTAATCCCAGAACGTGTGTTTCTCTAATCTCGTGGTACTCGATTATAATTGCTCTACTCTCGCAGTTTTTTATTTGCATTTCTTTTTTTTTTTAATCCACGGGGCGTTTTGATATCCGGCAGATAATCTGCAGCGACTGACGTTACGGATGGCCTTAATCGGGTTCGAGGATAATTCATACTACGCAAATAGCGACGCGCAAGCGTCGTCGTATTATCTTTCGTTTCTGTTTCCCCAACCGCATTTCGCAGTTTACGTTGCATTTATGACGTGATATACACGCATACTCCTCTAACCCTTACTTAGACCTTTCCTACGTGAATAGGTATCTTTGAATCTGTGTGTGTAGTATGTTATGTATTAAAAAGTATAAAACGTTTTTCTTCCCCTTCATCCGTTAGCTCTTTCCACCGCGATTTATCTGATTATTAACCCGACCAAAAGTTGTATCTGTAACGACGTTTGAAATCAAGCAAAGATTTTTTTTAAACTCGAAACCTTCTTAAGTTAGCGTGGAAATGACGAAAACTTGGACATTTCTTAGTGATTTTTACTATCGAAGAAAAATGCCAATATGAGGCTGGGTTAGTTTCGCCTTATGATATGTATAGTTTTGTTTAAGATGTATTAGATATTTTTTTATTGATCGCTTCTTTCAATTACGGTTAATGGATTGGATTAATAATTACAGACTGCGAAAGAAGACTTGTGCAGCGTAAATTAAAATTTAATTAAACTAATGTTGATTCATGAATTGTTAGTAAATTGATAAACTTTAATAAAACATCATCCGAATTCCCATATATATATAAAATAAGCTTGGTGACGTCGTGATGTTTTAAGACGCTAAGAACGGCATAAGATCCAGGGGCATTGTGGTAAATACCATTCGACTCGTACTTTCAGGATTTAATTGGCCTTACACCTTTTAAATTGTTAGCTGCCCATCGTCTACATTGAAGTAATCGGTTCGATTCTAGGAGCATTATTTTCTCAATTTGATTAACACGTGGATAACGCATTAATCATTTGCATATTAAAATTACACAACTATTATACGTCGTTGACTATTTTTACTTTCTGGAACATTCGGTTATGTGGATTTTGTATTTACTGATTGCTTTTTAGTGCATACAAAAGTTGATTTCTTTAATTTCAATTTTATTTTAACTTAATACTAAATTCACGCATACTCGTCATATTTGAGGTAATTACGCTAGTTTAATTATAATTTGATGTTTGTGAATTTCTTATTGCGACTGTTAATTTTGCATTGACTTCCTCCATGAAAACTTAATTTTGTTAAACAGTCCCGGTTTACATTAATTACTGTAAATGTTGCATGTCTGCCCGATGCATTTAAAATAAATTAAAATTTAATTGTACCCCTTTGAGTCTACGATAGGGTATTTATATATAAACGTTATTTACGAAAATAATGTTAAAATGCAATATACTTTTCTTTATCCAAACGAACCATTGCGTACCATCGATTTTATTATAACCCGCTGCCTTTTGAAATGCATTTCAAGTTAGAAAGGTTAAAATATCCGGCATTTAAAATTCAAATTACTCGTTAATTTGTCCGTATTCTAATTAGTACGGAAACGAGAGGAAGTCCGTAATTCCCCAACTAATAGCCAGGGCGAAGCGCACTCCATCCCGTTATTACTCATTGTCAGAGCCTGCTCCCTGTTTCAGGGATGCAAATATTTGAGCATCAACCTCACTTAGTCAGCCTCCTTGTTCCACGAACACGGCTCGCCTCGCCTCTCTCTTCTCCACTAAGCTCTCTCTCCTCCCTCCTGCCCTCCTCCCACCCCTCCCCTCTCCTGCTCTCCTCCCACCCCTCCCCTTCCTGCCCTCCTCCCTCCCCTCCCCCCTCCTACCCTCCTCCCTCCCCTCCCCCCTCCTACCCTCCTCCCTCCCCTCCTACCCTCCTCCCTCCCCTCCCCCCTCCTGCCCTCCTCCCCCCTTCCTACCCTCCCTCCCTCTTACTCGACTGTGCGTTTCCACGCATACATCTCTTTAGTCACGGTCCGTTCCCATCTGTGGTCCATCTCCACGAAGTTCTCCCCTTATTTATCCCCTCTTCCCTCGGAAGCATCCTTGTGACGTCATCGGTCGTATAGTACGTATCTCAAGATAGGGCGATAGGGAGCGACTCCTTTTAAAATCCTTCATTACGTGCTCTTCTCGCTGTATCATTTTTTTTAAAGGATGTTTTGAGGATATAGTGTTCCTCCGGTAAGGGTGGAAAAAGCAAAGGGATAAATTGTAACTTTTGTAATTTCCACTTAAATAATTTTTCGCGGTAAAATTTGTGATTTATTCCGTTGCTACGGATTTCAACAAAGCACCACCTGTGCATGAGAAATGCGTTTTGCGGACCGTAAGAATTAGGTTCCGTGAAATATCGCGAATTTGAATATAAATCCCGACAGTATCAACTCGGCTAATGCAAAATGTTCGTTTATGAGAATTTATTTTCAGTCCCCTGGAAGACCATGTAATTTTCTTGTTATGACGAACTCGCAATTACAACCTCCGTTAATACAAATTACGAAATTTTTAGTACCTTGAAGATTGGGCCAACGAGGTTTTACCGTATTTAAAATATATTCGTGGTTTTATAAATATAGTATTGTATACTCCTGCAATTAAATTGCAGATTGGGAATGATAGTGTATTGAAAAGATTAAATAACCGCTGGTAATAAATACGTTATATATACTATATATATATATATATATATATATATATATATATATATATATATATATAATCTTTGTAGATATTGTGAAATGCGGGTGGCTATTGAGTATACCGCGCGAGAATTATGCGGTCCCTTGCAGCGAAATGTTCTGGCCAGCTTCTAAAGGGTCTTTACCGCACATATTGCTGTTACAATTAATTTATATTAAACGGAGGGGCGATTTTTAAATCCTACCGTTTGATTTTTATTAACCTGTTCTCGTTTCAGGCTAACTTCAGCGGTAAATAGTACGGAGATCACGCATCGAGATTTATTTTTTTAAATGTCTTTCTAATTTTCCAACTTCCTTTATTTTCCTGCCATGTTTCTAGCGTCACGTTGTTTGATGTCTCTAACGGCCTACTTCACGGTCCATTGTAACTTGGATCTATAATTTTTGCCTGTTTATTCATTTAACACGAGCAGTTTTTCTACCTCGCTTTTTTGTCGTCGTATATAACGCCGCCACGGCGAAAAATTTTCCGCGTCAATTTTCCTCTTTTGTTTAGCTCGCCATAAGCAGTTTTCTAAATTGTTTTTCGTTTCCGTCTGAAAATGTTTCTGTAGAAACTCCTTGTCTCTCTTGCTTTTCTCGGCGGTAATGAGTGCTCTTGGATTCAGAAGTATGTATTCGTATCGCTGCGAATGATGTATTTTTTTTTAATAATCAAAGTTTGGAGTCATAAATCTAACGTGAATGAACGTGGAGGAAAATAAGGCTAGGTCGTTGGCCATTGTCATTTTATATTACTCTTCCGTGATCACGAGCACGGAAGAGATTAGGTATAATACGTCGCATGTTACGACGAACGTTTTTCCTTTCGAACGAAAATTTAATTTTTAAAAAATGTTTTCCGCTAACGCGTGGCATAACCAAATTTGCCATCCCTTCTGTTTTTCGTCGCTCCCTGTACACTCTCTAACGACTCCGGGGATTTTTACGTGTTGGGAAAAAATTAAAGAATATGGCTCCGCGTACCTTTGCGCGAACTTGCATGCGAAACGAAAGGTTTTTTTTTTTTGTTTCGCGAGTTGTTAGTCGAAAAACCCTCGCCCGAGCCCTCGTGCTGGGAAAAAAAATTTAAAAAAAAGAGTCCCTTAAGAGGCGGCAAGAAAAAAGTAATAAAATAAAAAAAAACGCCAGGAGCAAAAAAGGGGAAGGGAACGCTTTAATTAGGACCGCTGAATATTTCATGACTTTTTCCCGCCGCTCTTCCCGCTCTTTCGCTTCCCCCCCTACGCTCTCTTTCCAACCTCTTTCCCTCTTTATTTATTCATTTTTCTCATCCGCGTACGTAACGCATCCGGACGAGATTCGCCATCAGTGCCCGATTGAAATTTTCAGAGAGAGGGCTCCATCCTTCCACATCACCCAACATTCCCACCACGCAATTCCTTTTTTTCCCTATCTTTCTCTCTCTCCCGCTCTCTCTCGCTCAAAAACTCTCATCTTCGACCCTCTATTCCAGAGGAGGTTCTCAACGTGGTGCTCGCCAAGCCATTCCTATGTGCCCGCTTTCCTCTGCACGCGTGAAGATGTTCACATTCCCTTATCCGACGATGCGTCTTGAAAATTTTGTTACTAATATTTTTGTTTGCAATGCTGCCGTAAACGTTGTTAATGCGTAACGAACGATAGCAATGGGTAACTCAATTGTTTCGTGAAAATAATCGTTACTACCAGAACAGTGCCCAGACATCCTGTCGCCTGTGACGAGATATGACCCGTTTCTATCAAAAATATTAGTTGTTAAATATGTATATTAAATTATATAAGTCATTGCGTCATTTCTCGTGATTTCTAGCAATTTTTTTATGATTGTGCCCACCTCCATATCCCAGAATGTTAATTGCCCAATGGAGGTAAAAGGTTGAGAACCACTCCTCTATCCTCTTCACTCTTTTTATCTCTCTCTCTCTCTCTCTTGCCTGCTCCTTTTAACTGGGCGACCCCGCCCAAAAACTTTCCTTGTGACTCGCTAACCCAGATTTCGAGACCCGTGGCGCCAGCGGTTGTACGCGAAACTATCTGCGATTCGAAACCGTGCGTTTCTTTTGCGGAACGCGAGAGAGAAAAATAAAAACGGTCGACCGCAAGAAAGGAGGGAGTGAGAGAGAGAGACGGGATCTCCACGTCCGTAAAACTGAAAAATAAAAAAGTTTACTTTTTTTCGGAGATCGATAAGTCATGCTCCTATGCACGACTCTGCCTAGCGAACGAAAGGTTTCCATTGTGGTGGAGGGAGTGGGAGGTATTGCGATTACTTTTTATCTTTTAGTTTTCCGATTCTTCGCGCGGTGACTTTTATTTTTTTTTTACCTGAGAGCATAAAAATACTCGTTTTGCCATCGGGCTGCCAAAAAAGGGAGATAAATCTATCTGACGGGTATCCCTATGAATTTTGGCGGCTAAAATGAATGATGCCGCAATTTTGCCTTTTTTTTAGTTTTTTAGAGCCCAGAATCCTGTCACAGGCTGAATTAAAATGCTTTGCTTCTTTATGATATGATATATACCTATGTTTGTTTGTATCTCTATGAAGATGGAGTTGAAAATGATAGCGAGAGAATCGATCCCTTGTGATGCGAACAAAACTTAATTTCTTATGTGATACATGCAATAAAAAGGATGCTTCTCGCATTTTTGGAGTAAAATCAAAAATGTGAATTTAACATTACTGTTAAAAGGAAGGACCACGTATTTAATTGAACGCTGTATCGTTGTAATTTCTCATTTATTTATAAAGGGTGAGATTATGTAAATTATTCAATGGAATTGCGCAGAGTAATTCTTACCGTTTCTTATTATGGATTACTTCTACAAATTCACGGCTGCTATAGATAGTCGCAGCGGTATTTTTCATTAAAATGATTAAGAGCTCAGTGGCTAGTCGATAAAATATTTTATATCCATTGTAAATTTGGCAACTCCGTTATGATTTTGTTCTGATCATCATCATCGGTATTATAAACCTTTCGATTGGTCTTGCAACTGCCATTTCCATTGCTTGCTTGCTACTGAATAAGGAACATCTGACAAAATGTGGTGTTTTCCCGCAGCCTTCCACACCGGACACAAACAGAAGAGAGGAGGGAAAATCGGTCCAGCATTAGCCTGCTCTTAGGAAGAGAACCTTTGGGAGGCCAACTGCTTTAGTTCCTTCCGAAAGGATAGAGGACTTTCTTGCTAGCTCTACCTAACCTTTAACTAGTGAGATGGGGTCTATGAAAGATCACCTAATTTATAGTGCTAAACTACTCCGTTATGCTCTACTTTCACAATATACAAAGAAATAAAATGAATATTATGTTCTTCCTTTAATTACCTCTTAACGCTCTTAGCGGATTATGAAACAAGAAAAATCCAATTGTAGATATAGTTAGTGAATAAAATGTATTAATAAAAATAATAGCGGTCTGGGATACCGCACCTCGGTCGCTATACGATCATAATTTCACCTCACTAGTTAAAGGTTAAACGGGGCGATCCGCCAGATTTGAAACCGGGACCTCTGCGTGGAAAGCCAACGCTCTAGCCCAGTGGTCTTCAACCTTTTCTGAGTCACCGCCCACTTTTACCATTTGTTGTCCTTTGAAATAAGTTCACCGCCCACCCAGTGGTGTAGTGAGGGTTTCTGGCGCCCGGGGAAAAGAAAAATTTTGCGCCGCCAGTACCAAAGCGATTTACGGTGGTAAGGTAACCCTAATACTAGTGGGATTGTCGTTAGATGAGATTACCGAATACGGTCTCAGTGGTAATAACAGTGTTTAAAAATTTATGACTTTATATATTTGATAAAATTAAACTTAAATGCTTCGCTGCTTCTGCGAGAGACTCCGATCTCCCTCATCGGCCTTTCGATTTTATCGCAGCATGGATACATTGTCGCTAGTATAGTATGATATGATACTATAGTTAACGACAAACGAACTCTAATAGTTGAATATGAAATAGTAGTACAGAATGTGTGCTTTTTTATAGAATTTTATTTTTCAGTGTAAAAATTAGAATAGCATTTGGTGAGTTCTTTAACGCCCACCAAAAATCCAAAAACGCCCACTGGTGGGCGCTATCGCCCACCTTGAAGACCACTGCTCTAGCCAAACCCCAACCCTTTTTTCTGATATCCTGAATATGAAATGCTTATTCTGTCACTCTGCGTGTAGTTTTTTTTTAACGCGCTTTAACAAACTTCTCGACTGGGTAGGATATTGAACTTTGGTAGGAAGGGTTTAATCACGCATTAAAAGACAATGACAAAGATTCACCGAAAAAAGATCCGGGTTCGACTCCTAGATATAATTTCTTTTTCCCGTAAGTTAACGCCTAAAAAGCTGCTTCTGGACGTGCAAGATTTCACTCTTTTCCAAATTAAAACTGGAAAAAATTGACCGCAAATATTTGGTTTAGAACAAGTTATGACATATAAACTCATGCCCTGTCATTTTTTATGGAAAATTACACTAGTTGTAGCCTGATTCTATGCTATTTGAAATTTTTCATATTTTTATTTCAATTTATCGTCCTCCGTTTTTTTTTTTTAAAGGAGCACATATCTCTCTGAAAATTGTGCATAATTTCGCATCCATTAACATCTCTCGAACCGGGTTTGCTCATGCAACACGACGACTTCCACGACTACTTCGGAGCGCGCTTAAACATTTCCATTGACGTCTTGTCGTCGATCTACATATTTTGTCACCTCTTTTCTCTCGAGGACCACTCGATATATATTTTTTTTCTGTTCTACTCCCAAGGCCATCCAGGATATATATCCATCCATTGATGTGTCTTCACTTTTTCAGTTACGACGTAGACCTTTATTTTTTCTCCGGGCTCTTGACTCGTCCTTTCGTCTCTTCCTCCATTCCCCTTGCACTTCTGGTATCTTCCCAGCATGCATCGCTCCGTAATTCTTCCGTTCCACCCAATTGAGCCGTCTTCCCGGTCATTTGTTCGCTTCTCGAATCAATACCGCTCCTCGGCGTGTTTTCTCTTTGATTCCTTTGTCTTGTTTGTTCCACTCGTGCGAGCGATTCATATTCTTTTCGGATTTCGTGATCCTAAGGGTACTTTATGGGCTCGAATTCATTTTATTAGTTTTGTATAGCCCTTGAATGACCGCTTTCAGTCCCTTTATGTGATATAATAGAGAATTATCGAGCTTGTGTTATTGCCGAAGGGTAAATTGGCAAACTTGACGCTTACGTTAGTATACCCACTAGCCATAAATAAAGTTATGAAAATTCATTCGTGCACCTCTCCTTAAAGGCAGCCGTCATCAGTGGTTATCGCGGTTATCGATTGCGAACCAGGATCGGGCAAGCTACCGCCCGCGAGTCGAATTTGGTTCTAGAAGTGCACTTTATACGCGATGCCATCTTGAAAGCTAACCTTGAAATGTAATGCAGATAATTTAATATTTTTTGGTTAATAATTATGGCCGAAAAGTCTTTTATGGCGAATTTATGACACCAAAATATTATTATAATTTAATACTTTCACTGATAGATGCATCTCGTTCTCTCAAGTATCTCCTAACGTTCCTTAATGTTTGTTGTAGGCACTTGAGTGAGCACGTACTTTGTCAGTTTGATTTTTAGGCACTTGTTTTGCCTCTCTGTTCTCTGCTGTTCTTAAGATGTTGAAAACTATTTTATAAAAATATTACCAGCGTTAAAACTATGCTGTACCTGTCCATGGTGATTTATCGGCGAAAAATAAAACGGGAGAACAGAATTTCCCAACTGACGCGTCTTTTACGTTTCATTTGTCGGGCACAAGGCGGCTGTCAAAGATGCGTTCTATTCTCGTCATCGTTTCTCCGAATTCGTTTCATCCTCCGCTTTGGCCTTCTCTCCTAATCCATATTCGACCTTCCCATCTCCGCTAGAAAACGCTCTCATCCTCTGTCGTCTGAAACGCTCGAGGCGTTTGCTTGGGTCTCGTGTTCCTCGTCTACTCGCACGAAGTAGGTAAGCAATCCCATAAGGATATATGTATACGTAACTCGCTAGAACTTGTATTGTCTATTTACTCATAGTTCTATGCGGAACAGTTTTGTCGGCGTGTTTGCATCTATTGTTTTTTCTGGTTTCACGGAAAAGTTTCTCTGTCAAAGTTCGTCAAAATTGGAAAAGAAAAAAATATCCTTCTACCCGTTTTTTTTAGTGGTTGATTGCGAGCAAATTTATTTTTCACCTTTTGATGTAATTATAATATAATATAATTTTATGATAAACTAAACGTGTTGATTCTTTCACTAATTTTCCTATATATATATTATTTTTAGCAATGGGGAGGGGAGGTGGTCTGCGCATTCAAACTGCGCGAGTCGGCAATCTGGCGGAATTTCATGCGTAGAGTCGTAAAATAAATACATTAATTATTTATGACAGAGTCATATATTTCTGAATGAAGTGCGTCTGGGTAAAAAAAAACCGCAAATCCCGCGTCCATATCCACTGCCCTTTATAGCCACCGATATGAATATATTGGTGCTCGTATCCAGATGATTCACCGAAATACTGAATAATAATAAAATTCATAAATACGTGCGGTTAAGGGTATTCGTTAATGATTTCTACTTTGCCAAAAATGTTTTTTCTTTTGTCTGTAGTCCCTAGTTCCTTAAGTAAAATGACTATATTCTACATTTTAATGTTTATTAACGCAAATAGGCCCACGCAACTGGTTTACATTTACCAGAGCCATTGTTCAATCATGGACAAATATACGTTGGCTTTTCAAGGGTTTCTTCCTTACAAGACATCAAAGTCAACATTTCAGAGAGCTACGGACAAGGAAAAGTAAGAAAGGGCGTAATTACTCAAGAAATTTTGTGTAAAGTACTTTTGGATGCATATTCATTGCAAAATGATAATAATCTCTCTATATCGAACGAAACGGGGGTTGGAGAACGTAGCGAGCAGGAGCGATATTTTGAAATATCAATAATGAAAATTCATTTAATAGTATTGTCATAAAGCTTGTGTACATCGTTGCTATCCATTTTATTCTATTCTTCGGATTACGTATTTCATTGTCAATTGCTTGACTGATTTCTGCGAGAAAGGATTTGCTCTTTAAAGTAGAACCGAAATTACTATAACGTCTTAGGCCTGCAAATATCATGGAACATACATGCTTAGTGTCTTTCTTCATGGTTTTCGTTACATATATAAACCAACATAAACGAATTTTTGGACATGGACAATTTTATGTTGCTATGTATATCCAGAGCAAATCCTCGTCAGGGTGTGAAAATACAAATAACTGGAAGTGTTTATAAACCAGAAAATAACGTAATTAATAGTATATGTAGTTTATAACGAAGTGTTAATTTACTTTTAAATTTGTTATTTTTGTTAATTTGTTATTAAAAATTAAACACATTCCGTGTAAAATAAGTATATTTGTTTAATTCATCTTCAGAACATATTTCCGTTATACTTATTTAAATCAAATAAATGGTTGAAACGAAGTGACTGCGAGCAAAGGGAGATTGGCGAGCGGGAGCGAGCAGGAAGCTTGCCAGCTAGTGTGTGTGTGTGTATGTATATATAGGTATATATATATATATATATATATATATATATATATATATATATATATATATACCTATATATACATACACACACTATATATATATATATTAAAACACGTGCATATTTAACATACAGGTTAATGCTGTTGGGACGAGATAAACCACTCCATTAGTCATCCCGTTATTTAGGAAGTGCGCCGACGGGTAAAGCTGGTCCCAATTTCCCTCCGATGAACACAGTACTTGTACTTGCCTATCCTCTTCCCAACCCACAGTTCCCGTTGGAAAGCTCCTCAATCCTCGGATTTCGGAATGGTTCTCACCGAGGACCCTGTGTATCTCAAGTTTTCTACCCAGTCGATTTTCGAAACTAATCGCCCTGAAATATTCGACTCGGGAAGTGCATATTTTACAGGGCAATGGTCGGAAGATCTACTGGGAGGTATTTTTGAATGATCAGGGTGCTCCGTATTAATTTGTTTGCGAATATAATGAAGTGGTGAAGAATGGGGTACATATTCCTCAAACGCTCAAACTATGCAATTTTGACGCACATACATATATTATTAGAGTACCCTTATTAATATGAAATTCTGTATGTTGTGGCTTTTAAAATGCTCGCGGACTTGGAAAATTTTTCTTCTGGTCCATACTAATGTAACAGGCGACATTGAACCGATGCAAAAACTTACTCGCCCTATATTTTTATAAATTAATATATGCATAAATCAACACGGAAAAATATTTTTATTATTCTTTAACGCTTACCCTGATATCCAAAGAATGAATTAGATGTTCATTTTACACGTTCGACTTAAGATGTCATTAAATGCCGATTCAATCGGTAAGAATCGTGCTTCCATAAGTGTCGCCCAATCATTTCGGCTCTAGTGCCACATAACACTTTTCTACAGTAATCGCTGGCCACATAGCCTATTTCCTTCCTCTTCTCGGGCCACACCCAGTCTAAGATAGAGTTGAAGAATAATTTAGGAAAAACTAAAGTTCTTGATTGTGGATCAACATTACCTGATTCGTTTTTATTGTATGTTTATCTGTTATGGAAATAGAGGGGTAAAGTTAAAATATGTCGTTTTTATAATTTTCTGTTTTCATTTTATGTGCAATTGTACCCTTGCATTGTAAAACTCAATGGTAAGCCTTATGAAGACACTCGACGGGCTGGGTGTGACCCGCGCTTAAGACACCACTGAGTTATACATAAGTAAAATTTGTATACTATAAGACTGGTCGCGGTATTCGTGAGGTAAGTTCGCGGTCGGCATTGGCCCGTGGGAGCCCTTGTCCTATAATGTTTCGAAGTTCTGCAGGGCTCTAGAAAAAAACCGAAAGAAAAACTGCGCTTCTTCGATTAGGTCTTCGAAAAGCCTTATAGACGTACGCCTTCTTAATCTAGCATCTGGGATGCGTAAGTCACGTTCACCCTTGGCGATCGGAACAATTACGTTTGCGTCATTACCACGAATCGAGTCTTTAATGCCTGCGGTGGGTGTTGCAAACGAAGCGGCTTTAATGAATCCTCGTTGACCACTTGCATCAAACAATACATTTCCTCCTCGTATCCTATTATTTCGCAAAACAATCTTACTGATTAATGTTTTTATCTGCGAATTCCTTATCTGCCTGCTCGTTAAATAATCGTTGGACTTTTTTTCTCCCATTTCCTTTTTATTCAGCTTTTTCTCAATCTAGATGGCTACGTATTTCGATATTTCTTCAAGGTTTTCCCGGACAAAGCACAAGTTTATCTCCTGTTTACGATTTTATTTATATCTATATTGGTAATCGTGCGCGCGAGAGAAACTTTATGGGTCTTCGACTTTCATTCTACTCTTATTTAATCCGCTCAAGTCGTCTCGCTGAAATAGGTAACATCTGTTTTATTACGAATTCTCGGCTTGGTTAATGTTATAATTTTGTAATTTTTCTAATTTTACAAAGGAATGGGTGTTGAAAGTTGTTTCTCACGAAGTCATGAGGAGGTTTGGAAAACCAGATGCGATTTTAGGTTACAAAGCAGCCGTCCTCAGACTGTGACTCGCCCAGTTTTAAAAAATCTGCGAAAACATAATGCGCGTGTACGTCCTGTGAACCTATTAACTTATAATTTTAAAATTTCGTGAGTATTAAAGATCTATCCGTATGACAGATAGACAAAGTATTTCCATCCAGTAGACGTAAAAATGTTGGGATAACCAGATGCGCATTTTAGCTATGAAGTAGTCATCGTCAGCGGTGATTCTCCGCGAGTGGATTCTAAAAATATAATTTCACCGATAGTATATTCTAAGGATATAATTTTCGGAATAGATACTTGACTTCCTTAACTTCGCGGACACCTCTGGGCATTCTTAATTTGACCGAATGAGGGCTCGCTGTACGTTATATACTTACGTATGTACAGGTCTCTTCTTTAATCCCTAGTACTTGTTAAACTATAGAATTTTTCGAGCTCGTCTTATGGCTGAAGAAATATTGAAAAATAAGCCCTAATGTAACAAAAATCGAAAAAAAAATAAGTGCATATCTTAGGTATTTTCAATAGCAACAACGAGATTGTGAAAAAAACAGATTTGGTAACATGTCCGACGAAAGATGTTTCTACTGGCATTTGAAACAGACGTAAGAGGAATTTGGTTTATCACTTTTTCACGTCGAGCTTAAATAATGTGTTTTTTATAGTGATCAAGATTCAAAAACATTTTCTTTGCTTGCCGAAAGAAATATAAATTTTGTTGTAGGTACATAAAATGGCGTAAAAATTGGCGTGAACTTGGCAAATATCGGTTTCTTTTTTTTTCGTGTAATTTGACCGTAAGATGGCTAGTTGTATGTTATACACTTTATACGTGGCTCTGCTTAAATCCCTATCTCAATAGAGAATTATCGAGCTCGTCTTATGGCTGGCAACATATTCAAGCGTAAGCAATCAAAAGTCAAAGATTATTTGGAAATAAATACCTTTGGTAGTATCTCCAATAGTCATGGTTATTGTTTTTTTTCATAACCTTGTCATTGTGGCTATTGTAGATGCGTGAGTGCTTGTTTTTCAGTTTTTTTTTTTAAATCCTTAAGTGCTTGTTTTTGAACCTAGTTCCTGGTTTTCAAAATAATGCAGCCGTCTGCGTAAATTTCTTGAGAATCATCTCAACTCTCTCGCCTCGACTATTAAAAGAGATGATTTATGCTCATTAAGGTATTCTCTCGTTTCCACTGCAGCGTCGTCCATCTGCGCGTTTGTCCTCGTTCGGATGCGTCGGAGTTTTTACAAGGTTTCCTTCGATCATAGGAGTTTAAAAACGCAGATATTTATTGGCGTGTCTCTTTGCGAGATGCGAGTGGGTCATTTGCGTGCATTTATGTTCATTACTGGGTACTTTCGTGAACAATTATTAATTTTTTCCTTCTATTTTCTTTGCAGAGTGGAGAGCAGTCGCTTCAATGACGCGTGTTGAGTAAAGACGAGTGCTGTAAGGAAGAGACAGCAAAAGGAAGAAGCTGGCCATCAGCCTGAAAAAGTGAACGTATACGACACAAGGATTTGACATTGAGGTAGTGATTATTCTTTATTACCTTGTAAAATTACTGGTTAGAGAATAAGTTTTTTTTGCACGTTTTAAATGTAGTATCCTTAAGAAAATCGTTATAAATTCCAAGTGTCCTAAGATTTCAAATTACTGTAATTAATGGTGACTGTGTGTGTGTGTACTTTTACTGCTATAAATGCATTGCTCGTAAAAATGTTATCGAGTTAATATGACTACTCCAGCACAATTGAAAGCGATTTAATTGTTGTACTACCAAAACGCGTATACGAGCTTCCAGCTGTTAATCGATATCTATTGTGTTTTTTTTAACCTAACGCGTGTTTGAAATGCTTTTAATTATTAACTGTTAGAAAGGCTGCAGAGGTTGTACCGCATTTTATGCATTCGAAAACTATCTCCGTTAGTTTCACTCGGCACGGGCTACGTGATTTTCTATCCATCCGCAAGGGGCAGCACCATCCCAGATTGTTGATTCGTCGCGCAGACAGCAGCTCTACCACTAATGCTGCGCGAATTAACGGTCCTGATGGGCACGAATTGAAAGCTAATGTCCTAATTGTGGAGCAATTTAGTTTAAGGAATTTAAACTTTTTTTTTCCGCTTGTTCGTGATTCGTAGCGTTATCTTCGTGCTTGGCCATCGGCTAACCTAGCCGTGTGTGAAAGTTAAATGTGTACTACAAACCTTGTGATCTTTAATGTTTAAAAATAACTTCTTTATGCGTAGCAGCGTTCACACAGGTAATATGCAGTCAAACTTCTATCATTCGAACGTCTATAACTCCAAGTGAATTCATTTTACTGGACAAAATTCTTTTCGTGTTATTTTTCCTACTACTATAATTTTCTATAAGTCTAATAGTTTTTGTTTCCCTTGGGGTTCGACTTAATAGAAGTTCCGCTGTATTTTTTTTTGTTTTGTACGAAGAGATAGACATGATGAAACTAACTGCAACGATCAGCATCTTGTAATATCTTTTGCGTCATTTTTTAATCACAAGTTGTAAAATTTCGTAACCTTTTTTTTTTCGTATTCTAAAATCTTTTCATATTCGGAATCACTCAGTTTCGCGGACAAGAAACGATCACTTCGAAGTACCATCGGAGTAGTAAGCGTACTAAAGGTTATCTAAAGTGTTATCGTTCTCGTCACTTCTCCGGCGTAACATAAAAGAAAATAACAGCAGAACGCCTAAACTTTTTAAAAGCGTTCCAATTCCACCGAGATATACCAGTCTCGTTTTTGGCTTCTCAGCTGTTAACGTCCGAGTTTGTCGACCTCGACGACGGTCGAGGATGCATGTGCTACAGGGAGAGAGAGAGAGAAAGAAAGAAAGAAAGAAAGAGGGACTTCTATGCGCCAGAGTCCCTTATCCAAAGGAGGGAGGGGCACTTCCCACTCTCATCTCCCTCTCTCTCTCCGAAGCATCCACATCTTGGCGACACAACAATTTATTCCCTACGAGAGAAGCTGCTGGCCAGACGGTGACATTCTTGAAAACGTGGGGGACTTGAAGTACCGGTTTTTCTCGATCGTCTTTTTTTTCTCTCTCTCTCTCTCTCGGACCCATTCATTGCCCCTTCAACCTCCTTTTTAGAAGAGAGAACCCCTTTCGTTTTATTTTTCTCCTTTTATCGCATCCCTTTTGCCCTCTTCCAATCTCTTCCCACCATACATTTCCTATTACCGCTGTCGTCCCCACACGCGCTGCGGCGCAGATCCTTCTACCAGAAGAGGGGGAGGAGGGGGGGGGGGGGGATATGCGGGCGAAAGGAGGCTCATGTGTCTTATCGTCCCACTATACACCGGTTCGGTTCGTCGATTCCCTCTCTCTTTTCGTGATCCCAATTCCGCTCTCTCTCCTCTTCGTCGTCCCGCATTCATCCGTTATAAATGTTTACTCGATATACCACGAGGAGCAATTAGGATCTTAGATATATTATATCCAGGGGTGGGTTAACACTTGCCCTTGGGCACTATAAGCTTTGCCACCCCAGTTCCCATATGAAATTTTTTAATCTTTTAAAATAAAATATTTTTGAGTCCATTTACCTTTTATAATTCATTTTTATTTGCGATTCAAGCTAGTATAGTATAATAATTAAGTATAAAAACACGCAAAAATTAATAATTACGAAATATGACAATAATATTTCGACATTTTTCTATGCTTCTTATTTGTAAACACATGAATTATTTCTTCAAAGTTAATGTTTTCTAATATTTCGTTTTCTATGCTCAGTATGGTAAGGTAATTTAATTTATTTTCTGCGAGTGTTGAACGCATCTATGTTTTGATTCTTTTCAAAGACGAAAAAGATTGCTCTGCGGAGCAAATTGTAACAGCCATCGATAAAAATATCCTTAAAGCAATTGCGAGATTCGGGAAAACCTGTTACAAACCTTTTTCTTTTAACATTTTATGTCGTTCAAGAATCGATTGTTTTGCCAAGTTTTTAATAAAACCTTTGAAATGCGCACATTCCTCAGTAAAAGTTGTATCATCTAAATCGCATTCATAAAATTTACACAACACTCTTGCCTTTTAATTTATATAATTAACATTGTGTGAAAAACTGTTTGTCCAAAAACCCAGACTATTCATTCAGGAAACAGCAGATATTTTGCCTTTTTTGTAAGCTCTCCGTTTAAAATTACAATTATTTTATCGAAGACGTCTAATTTGAAATGATCTCTGCCCGAAATTTCCCTGGTGGACGGTTCGTCATTTCTTTCATCAAAGGGTTTTTTTTCTGGCGTCTTATTATTTTTGTTCTCATAATTGCTTTAAATAGAAAATTTTCTTGCTTTGTTCTCACTCCAATCAAATTTATTTTGTATCTCTTTTAAGTAATTTATAAGTGATTCGTACGAGTGAAGAACTGTAATCAAATCAGTTTTCATTCGTTTTGTCTAGCTTCTCTAAAATTGTATTCCAAAAAATTAACATCAAAACTGTTTGAAATTTTTCCTTCTTCCTGACCATTCCTCCCGCTTCCGCACGAAGCACACTTTTTTCGATTGTATTATTTTTAATTGATTTTAAGAGCTTCAATAATTTCCCTCCAACTCCCGCATGAAGCATCACAGGCGCCCGCTCTAGTCGATCATCGCGTATCAGACAATGCTTGCTACAGATTTAATTAAAATGAAATTTTAAAACAAATATTTTCAAAAAATGCCGCCCCTAGAAATTTTACGCCCTAGGCAAAGTGCCCATCCGTAAATACGGCCCTGATTATATATCGCTCCGTTGATATTCTCTGCCCATGCTCTTTTTTTTCCGCTCTTCGTTCTCTCCTCTCTTCCTTTGTCCTCTTTTTCTCTTTCTCCCTCTTCTCTGTCCTCGATTCTCTCTTTCTCCGCTATCTCTCTCCTCTTCGTTCTCTCCTCACTCTCACCTTAAATTCTCTCTCACTCACCCTATTTTTTTCTCTCCCTCCCTCTCTCTCCCCCCCTCTCTCTCCCCCCCACTCTCCCTCCCTCTCTCTCCCCCTCTCTCTCCCCCTCTCTCTCCCCCTCTCTCTCCCCCATCTCTCCCCCCTCTCTCCCCCCTCTCTATCCCCCCTCTCTCCCTCTCTCTCCCCCCTTCTCTCTTTCTCCCCTCCCCCTCTCCCTCCCTCCCCCCTCTTCTTTCCCCTTCTCTCCCGCTTCTATCCCCTCTCTTTTCTATCAATATTCCTTCCATCATCTCTCATCTTCACTCCCTCCCCTCTCCTCTTTCTCCCTCTCCATCTCTTTCTCTATTTCCCCTCTATCATTCACATTTCCTTCCTCCTCTCTCCCCGTTCGCTTTGATGTACTTTCTCCTCTCTCCCTACCCTAATCTCTCTCCTTCTCTTCCTACTTCCTTCCTCCATCTCTCTCTCTCTCTCGCCCTCATTACTCTGTTTCACCAACTTTTCTATCAATCCTGTCCTCCCCCCTCCCCTCCCCTCCTGTCTCCTTACTTCCTCTCTTCATCTCATCTCCCTCCCCCCTCTCGTCTCATCTCCCTCCCCCCTCTCGTCTCTTCTCTATCCTCGTTCGCTTTGACCTATCCTTTAAAACATCACGGTCTGAATTTTCTTCGAGGTGCTATTTAAACATTCGTGACTCGTGCCATTGGAAAAGTTTTTAGACTTTCCGATTTGCATTTCCAAGTAAAACTTTAAGCGAGTCTCGCTTGTTCTTATAAAAGCGTTCGACTGGTACTTTTCGCGTGACTGAAGACAATCCGGTCGAATTGTAGTCTCCAAGCTATTTGGAAAATTTTCCCGTTTTGTGTTTTTGCTCCCATGTTGTAAACGTGCACGTAACGACGTGGCCGCGAACAAACAAATTTCTGCACTGTTTAAATTATTAACTTTTGATCGTCTTATGTCTGCGTTAACCTTCCGGCGGTCATGCAACGTACACGCTTAAACGGCTTTTTTCCTTTTGTATGCCTACGATACATATTTTCAAGGTGGAATGCCATGGATTTCCGTCGATATTTGTAAGAACGCCTCGCTGGTAAAAAAAAAAAAACGTCGGGGAAAACTGTTCCAACGCAGCTAAAAATTTTTTTAAATGACGGAAATTTAAAAACGTGAAATTCCGTTTATATTTTAAACGATACCTCGCCTGTAAAAAAATCGTGGGAAAATATCGATCCGATGCAGTTAAAATCTTTAATCGTCGGCGCATTTAAAAAGGTATTTAGGATTTGGTTAGTGAAATTTTATCTAACCGCTGCGATACGATTGCGAACCGCGCTGCAACGCTATGGAGCGGTTCTTTCCGTTGCAACACTTTCCAGCCTATTAGTTTTCAAGGTTCGTGGCAAGCCATTGTAGATACTACCGATGCGCTCTCGATGCTGTCGGGGGAAGAGAGGTGGTTCACGTTGAGCATCGCCCTACCCTCGAGCATTTTAACTTTCGAAAAATCACGTTATCTCTTTGAAAGATAGGTGCAGTTGCGCAAACTTTCTCATACACTCGCTCATATACGTACTCATCTACTCGTAGCAACAATGTTGCTGGTGTCAAAGTACAGAGAGAGAGAGCTTGGCGGTAGCTGGGCGTTACAATGATATTTTACAACGCCGCTGGACGATATACTATACAGTTTTACTTATATTTTCTTAGAAATATAGCTTTCGTATAATTATTTAATGCGTCATTCTCTGTAACTAGACCAATTTTCATTCAAATCCATGCCTTTTTTTTTGAGAAAATCGACAAGAATAAATTACCTTCCATTGTTGGGCCATTTCAACGGGACTTCTATTCTTACGAGTGTTGCTACATATAAATAACGAAAATTTACCAGAATCTGTTGAAAATTTTAGCTCCTAGATCCGCGCTCTGACAAACCGCAGACGGCAGTCAAACGAAATAGCGCAAATCAATTTTTCGAACTCGTTGAGCCTGAAACGTTCGTCAAAACATCGAATTTGAACTTTTCTCCGTCACGATACACTTTCTACTACATTTATGAGAGGTGAAATTATGTTAGCCTTCGGAGCGTCTGCAACTGGCAGGTGTTACGCCTCTATTTTTTTTTATTCGCTGCAATTGGACAGCACTAAAACCAAATTTCCGATAATATCCTCTCTTTTTTTATTCGCTGCAATTGGACTGCACTAAAACCAAATTTCGGACGGGGAGACCTTTCCCGAATTAATCCGGGTTGTAAAGTATCCCGCCATTTTTATTACGGAAAGCGCCCCGGGAAAGTAATCGGCGATAATTTCCCACCTCCTCGCCGTTTTATTTCTGCACTTAAAAGGACGATATCACGGTTGTTTCTTTTCATTCTTAACCGATCGGAATTGAGTAGTTGTTCGTTGTTACGGCGTGTTTTAACTCTACCTAATTTTGGGTTCTCTCGTAAGATTGTTCTTGACTGCCGGCTTTTCTTCGAAATAACCTCGGAGCTGTTTCTTCCTGGATGTGCGATTCGACCCTCATTAAGCCTAAATGGATTTCGGGTTTACGACCTTTCTGCACGTAGTATCGGGAGGAAGGCGTTACGAGCGAGGCGAAATCGGAGGGTATTTTTTTCCCACGGTGTAAAAGTTGACTTGTCGAATTTTGTCATGATTTGTCGGTTGTAGTTCCGTGCATCAATTTGTGTGTGGAAACATGCGTAGTAAACCCTCAACATTCGCGGTTTTGATTGTTCGCGGGAGATTTCAGCGCACGCCGATTTCACATTCGCGGCATGTTAACTTCACTATTTGCGGGTTTTACCTGCGGCGTACGTAATTGTCAATACGTAAGCTCACTCGAGGGTTTGATATTCATCGTCCTTTCCAAGAATGTAACCCTCCTGAATGTAGAGGACCTACTACTAAATGAAAAAGAAAGGTAAAAAACAATTGGACTGCGGTAGGTGAAAGAATATTCAGCGTATAAACTGTCAAACGACTTCGGTTTCGTGATTTGTTTCGTGTGTGTCATTAAAACTTTTATATTAACTTATTTATCACCTTACGATTAGAAAATTTGTCGAATCCCCAAATCGAAGAATCCTCCACTGGAAAATTATTTGTGTCGTTTTTTGGTAAGATACTATAAAAGCTACTTTTAAAAAATTTGTATTTTTGAATTTTCATTCTTAATAATTTTCATATAATGACGAAAATGCTCTTAAATTATTAATTCGAATGAAAAGTTCATCAGTCGTTCTGGCATTTTTTGTCGACTTCCGTTGATTTTGATGACACTCAAGCAGCACCCATATATATATACTATAATAGCCCAGGTCTGTTGGTTGGTCACGCTTTCACGATGGCCGATATAGAGCGTTTTGACAAACTTCCCGAATAGGTAGAAGATTGAAATTAGGCAAGGATGCTTGATTAACATATTTTAAGGTAATGACGAAAATAAATCTCCAAAAAAGTCCTGGGTTCGACTCCGAGGAAGACATTTCCATTTTCCGTAAGGTAACATGTAAATATCCATTTTTTGGCATGCAGTCTTTTATTTTTTTGGAAGTTAAAATTAGAAAGAATTAACTTACGATCTTCGGATTTGAACCATTTTGAATAAAAAACTACAAAGTTTCTTATTCTGTTCATCTTTTTCCGCATACCATTCGAAATCGCTCATGTTATACGTTTAATTCACATATTTTGTGGAAATGTTGCCATTTTAACGGAATGTTGCCTTGGCTACCAATTATATTGTTAAACCTCAAAATCCTATTGTTATATCAATCCTTATGGGTGTAAGCGTGCTTTGAATGTTTTTAATACGAGATAGGGAGGGAGAGAGAGGGAGTGAGTGAGAGGGAGAGAGAGGGGAGGGAGGGGGAGAAGGGAAGGAGGGAGGGAGGAAGAGAGAGGAATTAGGGGGAAGGGGTGGAGGGAGGGAGGGGGAGTGAGGGGAAGGGAGGGAGAAAGAGAGGAGGAGAGAGAGGGAGGAAGAGATAGAGGGACGGGGAGAAGAGAAGGAGAGAGTGGAAGGGAGAGCGTGGAAGAGAGAGGGTGGAAGGGAGGGGGAGGGAGGGAGGAGGAGAGAGAGAGGAGGAGGGAGGCAACTATTTTAAGGTTAACTAAAGATATCCCGTCATATTGACGGGCAGTTATGCTAGTGTGTGTGTATATATATATATATATATATATATATATATATATATATACATATATATATATATACATACATATATATATATATATATATATATATATATATATATATAGGTTTCAGCTAGTAGACGACTTGAAAGGGAAAGAGAGCTAACAAGACATGAAGAAAACTGCGGAAAATAGGAGTATATGGAGAACCAAGTTTAACCTAGAATAATCACGGACCTGTCAACGGACAGACTGCCTATGATGATGATATATATAAACTTACGGAAGGTAAATGAGGATATTTAGGGAAACTAGGTGTTGAAGGAAACCCAGTGTGCACTTACCGGAAGGAGAGCCGCTGGGGTGTTGGAGAGACACATTTGTAGAAGTTGTTGGAGCTTTCGGGATAATCCCTTCGTCAGCGCAAGATATATATATGCCGGCCCCGGTGGTGGAAGGGCTAGCGTATTGGCCTACCATCACTAAGGTCGCGGATTCGAATCCCGCCAAGGGCATGGATGTTTGTGTCGTTTTCATAATTTCATATTTCATCAATCATGTGTGTGTGTCTGATGTGGAAGGCAACGGGAAACCACCACATCATATGTGTTTATTCCCTAGTCATTTCAAACCAACCTTAGGGTTATATATATATATATATTTCCATGTTTGTAAATGAGAATTTAAAATTAAAAACGTGAACCCGGTGCGTGTTGGTTTAGACGCGCCTATCCCAGTAGTATATCTCGCTTATCTACGTAATTTTACAACTGACTAGTTTCCGGAAATGTCGCCACGTCCGCCTCATCCATCCTCTCCGACCGTATCAGTCTCTTGACGGGTCCATGAATGCGGAATTTCATTTCGAGAGGAGGGTCATCTCCGACGCGCTTGACCCCTCTACGGACCCGGCCGTCGGATTCGCGATAGCTTAACAAGGAGAGAGACCGGCCAGTGGAAGCACGGCTCGGCTACCTCTCTCCTCCTTTCTCATCCCCGCTCTCTTGTTCCCTCCCCCCTCTCTCTCTCTCTCTTTTCCCCAAATTCCTCCTCATTCCTTCCCTACCCCTTCTTTATCTCCCCTCCCTTTCTTCCTCTCCTCTCCTCCCCACCCCCTCCTCCCTACCCCTTCCCTAACCCCCTTCCTAACCTCTCCTCTTACCTCCCTACCCCTTTCTCGCTCTCCCTACCCTTTAATCATTTCCCTCCCTGCCTCCACTTCCCGTCCTCCCCCTTCCCCCTGGTGGGCGAAGTTTCGTTCGATTGTCCGTGCCGATGAATTATTACTCCCGTACAAAAAAAAAGACAAATTCCGCGCATACAGGGAAAAAGATAGATGCGCGTGTTTCTTCTTTTTTTTTTGGGAACCTGTTCACTAGGTTTATTCTGGGGAAAATATCGGGTCGCGGAGATAATTCGACTTCCTGTTTTCTTTCTACTATTGCGCGCTGAAGTGCTTCTGCATTTCTCTTTCTCTTTATTTCTCTCTGACATAACGCGAGTTTATAAAAAAAACACGTTACCCGCTTTCTAGGAAGAATTCCGAGACGCTACGGTCTTTTTTAATTGAACGATCGTTAAAATTACTCGATGGCCGCGCTTCCGGAATAGAAGGCGGCCTACACATGCGAGCCGTTCAGAGGAAGCGGTGAAGAGATATTTCTTTGATTGATGCGTGTTCCTCTTCCCGGTATTTGATAGGCAGACTCTTGAGATTATATTCCAAATTCTTACACCCTCCCTCGTCGAACACATCCCAATTTGTCCCAGGTGGTTAATCCTTCGTATATTATACTAATGGTCCTTCCTCTCCCTGACAGTAACAACTGCCTTTAACCTTTTAAGGTCTTCTTTACGAAAAGTAAGACAAACTGAATCCCTTAATGGTCAGGTGGTGTCCGTCTGTTCGCATGTTTCATGTCCGCAACTATCTATTGGATTTTCGTGAAGTTTGGTATGTACTAAGGTTTTTTTTGGGCGAAGGGCAATAAGAAAACTGTATATACACACAACCTAATCGGGAGTACCACTTTACCGGAAACAAAAAATGAACTTTCCGTCTTATCTCGTAAAGAAAAGTCATATCAAGAAAGGCTTCTAAGAATAGATTTATAATTAATTGTTTAGCATGATAAGATAATCCGTAAAGGAAGCCTCAGTCTTGCAATTATGCACGCATACAACTAGTCCGTTCTCGTCTATGCTCCTTTCTTACCTCGTTTCAATGTTGCATGGTGTATACATCTCCGAACATTTCGTTGTTAACATTTAAATTGACGAAGGGTTAAATCAAGAGTGTGCAAACTTTTTACGTGGCGGGCCCAATTCGTACTTGGGAGTGCTTTAGCGGGTCGTGAGTGCTCGGGATAAGAGTATATATTGAAACTTAAGACTAGATGAGAGTTATATAAGTGAAATTCAAATTCAACCAATGTTTATCGTCGAAACTTCTCCAGGACTGTTTTATGAGCATAATTTTAATTCAAATTATAAAACTGGCTTATTAAGTATCACTGGTAGTTCTTTTTCATAGTATAAGCTCCGCAAGCCGTAGTTTGCACATCCTTTCAAATGCAAGAAGGGAGACCGTATAAGTCTCAGTTTCGCCCGAATGAAGTGCTTTGTCTGTATGTCTGTCACCTTCCTTTTTTTCTCTCTTCTCTATAGGGACCGTCCCTCTCCTCCCTTTCCTTACTCCCATCCTTGAAAAAAAAACACTTCCTATCCTCTTTTTAATGAGAACTTCAGATTGAATGACCTAATTGAAAATTGATTCTTCGGCGCATAGTAGGTCTTCGCGTCGGGAATTTTAATCGTCATCCACGTACTGCTGTCTGAAGAAAAGGAAGACGCCACCGTTAAATGGAATATGAGCTCTGTTCCGTCATCTGGATTGAAATCGCTCGTACGATGCGTCATGAGGCTCCGTTTCTCCGAAAAAAAATAGTAGTGGCCAACTTATCTGGTTTGAAGAAGTCGTTATCTTCGTTTGTCTTTTTTTTCCATTTACAAGTGAGATCGTTTTCAGTTTTCGTGAACAGGAGCGTATTTTTTTATAATTGGTACGAGTTATAAAAAACAAAGAAAACGATGAAAGAAATAGCTGAAATGACCCGGTGCGCTTCGCGTATTCTATGTCGGCTGTTACACGTACGTATTTTTTTATCCATTGTAAGGATTTTAAGAGGTCTCTTTCTCGACCAGGGATCTCAAACTCATGCGCGGGCATTAAGGCACCGTACCAAAACCGCGGGCCGCATTCCGTATTGAGAGAGCTCTGCTGTACCCCAGCTGCGTATTATGTTTTAAACGGGAATGAGAGATGAATTGGGGATATGTCGGAAATATTGATTTGATACATTTCTTTAATTTCTTAGATTATTTGAAAATAATTTAAGTGAAATGCAATTGAATTTGGACCGCAACGAAGAATAAATAATCTCACTTCGTGGGCCGCATAAATAGTCTGCGCGAGCCGCATGAGATCTGTGGACCGCGTGTTTGGGACCTCGGTTCTAGACTGAATCCAGTATAATCAATATGGTTGACATATGGCGCATGCAATGGTTGGAAAAACGATGCCGCAAATTTCTGCTACAAGGCAGACGTCGTCAATGGCAATTCATCCGCCGTTGTTTCTAAAAATAAATCCATTATCCTTGAACAACCATTGATGACGACTACCTTGTATCCGAAATGTGAATTTGGTTTTTTCGCGTTTTTACAGCAATTTGAGATAGATAATTTGTCAATTAGACTCAGACAAGTTCGGTGAATATCTCTGGAGCTGAGGAAGGCTGCTTTGTAGCCGAAATAACGCGTCATTATTTCCCAACTTTTTTGTGGCTGTATGAGTTATCTTGATTACCAATTAATTTCTTTTGAACTATCGCAAGGACTACCAATTTCGGTCCAAAAATCACCTCGCGTAATCTTTTCCATTTTCATTGTACCAATATTGGTATTCGCTATTAAGAAACTTTTCCCCGCTGCGTCAAAGTTGTTCTCTCGGCGAAAATTTTGGCCATCTGAAAAATAAAGCCCTCTTAAGCCCTGTTTTTGCAGCGTATTTCCCCCGACAACGCGGAGCTTGCCCCTGTTCTTAATCCTGTTTTTTTTCTTTTCTTTCCTATCTTATCTCATCCTCGAAAATTAATTGAGTGATTCTTTTCCTCAAGGACATCTAATTTAAATTATCGAGCATCTTAGGCATCCTTCCTTGCTAGCCAAGGAAACCCTTGAGAATCCATTGTTTGCGGCATCCTCGATAAATCACCCCCTCCTTTACCTCTCTACCGAACCCGCACATAAACGCCTGACGAAGCTTGTCTAGCACTTTTGAAACTACGCGATCGATCGTTCGACTGAGAGTCGGAATCCGGTTGAGATAGGTCCGAGATCATCAATTGACCACGTTGACGATTCGGTAATAAATTTCCGCGCGTTTTTAATCCCCGCAAGTTATTTTCATAGCGTCCATCCCTCGATTTTCACGGTTTTGCTTTACGCTTATTTTGGGTTTAGCACGGTTTTTACTTAAGAGAGTTGCACGGCCAACGATTTCACTGTAGCACGGGTTCTGAACGATTTCCAAGCGTTAAAAAATTCACTAAATGTTTCAGTTCGACTTAAAGAGGTTAAAATAAAGAATAACGGAAGAAAAACATTACCAAATTGTTGTATGTTTTGCTTAAGATGGCGCTCGAAGATAATCTTATTTATTCCTACGGAGAAATCTATCGAAATATGCAATGGTTTCACTTATGCACGTTCTGGTCCTGGAATGCACGTACCGCGCAAAGCGATGGATGGGAAAAGTTCGGAATTCATTTTATTTCGCGCTCTTTTTTCTTCGTTTGCATCACTCAGTTTTTCTCCGCTCAGTACGCTTATAGTCTGTACAATCAGGGCCGGCCCTTGAGATTTGATAAGTGCGGGCGAGATTTGATTCGGCCGCCCATAACAAATTAAAATTTCCTTGCGACCTTTTTTTTCTAGGATAAGTTAGCCCTGTTTCCATGTGATTACCTACCTAAGCCTACATTAACGCCATCATACCGCCACACTATTACAGGGCAACTCTGTGACTACAGGAAATGACCTTATACATAGGTAAAAGAATTGAGTCAACGGAAAATATTTTGTAAAATAATAAATGTTCGAAAAACATGCGCTTTTAAATAAGGAAAATTAAGAAATACATATTTATTTTAAAATTATTAAGTATTTGAAACATTTTCTTATAGCAAGACTTACATAAAACATAAGAGTAATACAGATGTCTCAAAATACACCTAAAAATGTACCCTTCTTGACTTAATGGCAGCAAACTTGCACACATTTTTAAAATTGTACATTTTTGTTTTCTTTTTGTCTGACATTTTATTGGCCGTCCTTTATGAACACTATAAATAGAAAAGTAAGTGAAACTTAAAGTTGAATAGTTTGTGCTGGACTGAAGGGGCAAGTCTTGAAACTGATGGATATCTGAAAATACTGTAAAGGCCGTGTGCGGGAGATCAATTTGTTAGATGTACGTGGCACTACTTCTCAAGTCTTCACCTTAAAGAAATGCACCTTAACAAATTACGGTATTTTTAACACGGATTATTCCACACCAAAGAAAGGAAAGGGATTAGAAAATTTACAACGCACCAAAGCTAGTATGTGAAAATCCACACGGAGCCTGGAACTTCGTAAGAGAAACTGCATTGTCTGTATGAAATATGAGTCACTTGTTCATACCAAATCTGTTTACACTCTCTGTAAGCAAAACGTTTGTCGTGAACTCATAGCTGTTGGCTCTTTGATTAAAATTTTCGACCATGTCCCTCGGATAATGACTATGGCTGAATTGAGGGAGAGTGCTATCTAGGAAAATAGGCGCCTTAAGAAGAATCAAAGGTTCCTATCGTTAAATTAATAGAAGGCGAGCGTCCAGAGGAGGACGAAAACAATCGAGTTAAGTTTGTTGGATTTTCGCAAATACGCATCGGAAAGGATGAGTGGCCGCCCCTGGCGAGGGGCCGCCCTGGGCGGTCGCCCACGCCCAGGACCGGCCCTGCATACAAATAATGTCGCCGATTACAGTGTTGCAGGGACACCTTGGCGGTTGTTGGGAGTATAACTCGATATATTATAACGTCTCTACAGCTCAATTTTGAGATATATTTGTTAACTCGGTGGATACATTAACACATTTGGAGGAAGCAGTAAATTATACGATGAGTTTCAAATTTCACAGAACCCTCCAGATATGCGTCCTCATAAACTGGTGTTAAAGGTTGGTGCGCCAATTATTATATTTCCCTGAGGTGTAGATGCTCCAAAACTTTGTAATTTGGCCCTTTTACAGGTTCAAACATTAATTCTTCATGTCATGAGAGCACTTAAATATTTTTACAGATTATAAAAAAGGACAATGTCTTTATAGAACGTATCCCTACGATTCCTAGCGGCTACCCTTTTCAATTCAAACGCCTTCAGTTTCCGGTAAAGGTTTCTTTTGCAATGACTATTAATAAGTGCCAAAGTAAATCGCTAAAAGTTGTCGGTTTCGCATTGCTTTTCACGTGGCCAGTTTTGCGTGGCATGTTTGATAGTAAATAACCGGAGTAATTCGTATATTCTTTCGCCAAACAGCAGTACCGCCGATATAATCTACGGGGAATTATTGTACAAGTAATGGGTATAAAAATAAATTTTTATAAATAACTTTTATATTTTAACATTTATTATATTCTTTACTTCAAATCTGGTAAAATTACTTGCATAAGTTACCTTTTACTGGTGGAGGCGGTGTTATATTCAATTAATCTGGATATCAAGGCTGAAGACATTTCTTGTCGTATACAAATGAACGAAGCGCAACACGAGTAATATCAGTGGTAAGTAATCGGTACTATTACACAATGATTATGGGTGTAAACGTGCTTTGCTTGCTTTTAAAACGAGAGAGAGAGGGAGGGAGGGGACAAAGGGAGGGAGGATGAGAGAGGGAAATGACTTTCAATACAATTAATGTTTCTGATACCAATTTGATCTCCATAAATAGCTTGAACGATCGAATCTTTACTCCCGTTGATATTTCAATGGGCATTACACTAGTAAGGTTTTAAAGGAGAAATATAAGACTCTGATCCCCATTAAAAGCTTACCCATATGAAAGCATTAAGTCTGTTGCCTAGGTAGTTGATTGTTGGACCCAGAAAAATTACCACTTTTTTCCGATAAAAACTATAAATTTACATTAACTCTACTCGGATATGAATTCTGTCTCCAAAAATAAGAAACTAAAATTTATATCCTATCCGACAGTTTAAGTTTCGAGTTTGTATCTTGACGGGAAATAATTTTAAAGTGCAAATATAAAATCCTCTACACCAATTTACGTTTTCTTATGGGCGAAAAATGGGGCAAAAAGGGGCCAAAATAGCCCCTCAGAGTGGAAATTTCGAAAGTTTCGGATTTTTTCGTTCGGCTGTGACCAAAAACGTATAATCCTACCAAATTTCAAGTTTCTAGCACATCTGGAAGTGCCTCAACCAAAGTGGTTACAAACCGCTATATATATATATATATATATATATATATATATATATATATATATATATATATATATATATATATATATATAAATACTTAAGGAAAAGGAAAGGTAATAATAAAGGTAGCAACAAGGTGTTGGAGGAAGCCCAGTGGACACTTACCTAGAATGAAGAGCCGCTGGGGGTGCTGAGGACACACGAAAAACACAAAAGAGCAAAAACTACACAAAAATGGAGCTTTCGGGCTGATGCCCTTCTTCAGCGACGGAGAAACATGTATGTATATGTTTCTCCGTCGCTGAAGAAGGGCATCAGCCCGAAAGCTCCATTTTTGTGTAGTTTTTGCTCTTTTGTGTTTTTCGTGTGTCCTCAGCACCCCCAGCGGCTCTTCATTCTAGGTAAGTGTCCACTGGGCTTCCTCCAACACCTTGTTGCTACCTTTATATATATATATAGTGAGGTTAATATAAAAGTTATTAAAAAGAATTTTCAGTGCGTTATTTAAAGTTATGAAGGTCGTAAGAAGGCAGCGTTACGACTTCGAAGTCATGAAAGATCATTGGTACCTACCATGGGAAGCTTTTCGACATATTAATCATAAATTCCCCAGGTTTTTCTGCGGACACTATGTAAATACGAGATTTCTTTGTACTCGGTTAAACCCTTTAGCTTCTAGATCCGAGCACAGTCGTGATTGTAAAAACCACTTTTCTATACAAAAAACGCATTTTATAGCAAAATCCGTATTTTATAGCTAGAACTCGCCTTTTAACGGTCGGCCGGCATATCCGAGATCCCGCTACATCAAGAATGTTTTGTTTATGAAGTACTGAATGCTTTTCCAAGGAAAGGATTAAGGAAGAAGATGCGTGCAGTACTGACTCATGAAGAGTGCGGCGATGAAAGTTTCTCATCTCCTGGCTCAGATCCAACTTTCAGACGATAACAAATCGAATCTTGCTCGCTCGCATACTTCAACATTTCCGAATAAATTCTCCTCTCATTTTTTTGTTGCGAATATTTTTCGTGCTTTTTCCTTTTTTAAGGCCTATTTTTTTTTTTTTAAAACATCCGCCTTTCATTTGATCCTCATGCGTCTCCTTCGTTCGGTCTTTCGAGTTTTCGACGAATCTCCATACATCGCGTCTTTCGGTTGTTATCTTTTTTAATACTTGAGTCATAACGAACGATCCGGCTTAATGCACTTTGAGCGGAAGGAAACTTTCTCGTTCCTACAGAAAACTCTCGCCGCTACGGTCGAAATTAATTTTGAATAAATGAATAACGCCATCCGAATATCGTACGGATCGTCGCGTTTTTTTTTCTTTTCTTTCTCCCTCTTCCCCGAGGTCAATCGATTTAACGAATGTCTGGCCGACTCCTGTTTGATGCCATTCCTCATCGTTGAAAGATCAATGAGGCACGGATGATGTCTTATTGGTAGTTATCGATTCAAGTTTTTTTTTACGACTTTCTTCGGGAAAGATTCGGGCGAAGTGAAATCGACCCACTCTTGGTCGGCGTTGGCGAAAATGCACCGCGAGCAGCGTACCCGCGATTGTGAAGACCTTAATTGAGTTTACCGACCGTGAGTCGAATCCCATGCCGTTTGCGGAATTCATCCTTCATTTGTTTAGCATTACAGGATCGCCTATATATTACTCTGAGGGAAAAGGGATATGCTAACGAGGAGAATACGAACCGTTGTTTCCATGCGTCGCGAAAATCCGTGGGGATTGAGCGAGAGAACCTTCTTTTTGAGCAACTTTCATATTAACTTATCGCTCTTCCATAGGATGCATTATGTATATATATATGTGGTAAAATTGGTATAATATATTTTTATATATTTTTTATTTGATGTTCCTAGTTCGCCAAGGAGAATTTTTGCATGAACTATTCGCCTAACTCGAATACGGCTTAATCTATTTCACCCATTCTTTCAGCTTTAAAGAGATCGACCCATAGAGAATCATTCGGGTCATACCGGCCCGAGTTCGATTCCGTACTTGAACAACATGGGAATGGGTGCAATGTATTTTTTGTTTGCATTTTAAAATTACTTTTTTCTCCTGTTTCAAAGTTGTTTCCAACTTTCCGGCTTATCCCTGCCTGCATAGTATCTGTACGATCAATTTATTCCGTCAATTTCTATATAAAAGTGGTATATAAAAATTAATTTTTATATCGTTCGGGAGGTTCCCTCGCCGAAGGTTATAAACTCCATACATTGAGTCGACCTACATACATCCGGTTGCACTTTGTATAATAAACCCTCATCCGGACCGTCCGAGGGCGAATCGCGCTCGACTATAATGTACAACGTAGAAGTACCTACCGCATCACAATACACTTTTAGGTCAACCAAAAGGATCTTTTCGAGTACGTCGGCAGATCCTCGCCTCGTTCTCGTTTCGTCTTCTTTTTTTTTCGCCGTCGATTGTTTCCGAAAAAAATCGTTCCAAGGTCTTATGCCGTTGGTATCTTGACCAAATTCTTTTCGCCTAGTTTTCCCGCTTTCGCCCACAGAGCGGTCCGATATGTGAACTATTTCGTCGGACTGCCATAGGTTGCGCCCGAAAGGAGTTTCGATTCCGATCGGCCGATGAGCGAATGTGAATGTGGGGCGGTGCTTCGGTAAAAGGAGGCCGCCCTTTTATTTGCAGACTATAAGGGACGCAATACTTCTGACCTCCCTCTCGAAAAAAACATCCTTACCGGGCCTTTCTCTCCGAGGTCGCAGTATGGCAGGAAGGGATAATGGCCGCGAGGTGGAGGGGTCGTTGTTCAATTCGTCGCGTTGATAATCTTTCCGCTGTTTTTTGTCGTTTTTTAAAAATCAGGTTTTGCAGTTTTTCTCCTGTTTCTCCGCACGATTGATGTATTTAAACGTTATGAAGAACATTTTTGCGCCCTAGGCAAGGTTTGTATAATTACGCCCCTAATGAAAGTATATAGTAGGCAATCTTATCTTTCAAAAGTAATTTATTTACATTGCGGGGGTTAATATATAACGTTAAACTTAATTGTTAAAATTGTCATTTGTCGCGCCTTAGGTGGGTGCTTCGCTTACCTAGCCCGTTTCCCGGCTCTGACATTATACCTCGATGTTTTTTAAAAATAGGTAATTGACAAACGTGTAAAGACCTCGTTCCATTTCGAAGATAGACGAGGGGTTTGGTTTGGTATTGTTTCAGATATTTTAGTTGCATCTTGGAAATTGTGGGTATGGTCGTGTGGTGTTACGCAGAATGTGTATAGGTATATATTAGAGACAATATTTTTGTGGAGGAAAATTTTTAACTTTGATATACCTTAACGAAACTTTATTTTTTTTCCGCTATTTTCTCTGAACAATTTACCTGCAGGCATCTTTCGCTTGTCTTTTTTGGACGGCTGTTAAATTTCAGCCTAGTAAATTTATTCTGAATAATATTACTTAGATAGGCCCCAAATCTTCCTGCATAAGTAGACGAAAACGAATTGGAACTCCTTTTGTGTTATTCGGATTGGAAGATGATCTTGGAAAATTGTCATCCTTTTCCGACAAAAATTCCCCGTTGTTGTTTTGTGTCTTTGTCAAATGCATCAAAGCACTCTCTTTGTCGAAATAATATCATATTTAGGATTCTTTACTCTATTGTCTCGTACATTTCTCTTTTATGCTCTCCTTCTCTCCATCTTCATTTTTATTACACACTTCCTCTTCTTACCTCTTTTGCCTTCCCTCTTTCGTTTTCCACCTCCTAATTTCTTTTCTAGCTCCCACGTATCCGTATTTTATTTATTTTTCACGTTTTCATCCCCTCTTTTCTCACTCCCTCTCTTTCTCTTCTACTTCAACTTTAAAACTTTTTTATTCTTTCAAGATGGATACATTTAATTATTCTTTTTATGTGATTGTTTGTATATATATGATGCTTTAGTTATACATGTACCTGTTCCTCGAAGCAAGTTACTTATTGGCAGAAGGCCTCTTCAGGTCGGGGTCTGGCGGAAAGTTTATACTAATTTATCAAGCCAATTGGCAGTCTTTCTTGAGATGATCGATAATGACATTCGCAAAAAGCCTCTGGAGGCTGCCTCATCAACGTCTAGTGTAGTTTTTTTCAACCTTTTTGCTTTGGCGACACACTTTTTAAATGATCCAGCTCTCGCGACACAACATGAAATATTCGCGACACACCGTGAAATAAAAAGTCAATTTTCTTGGTTAAAACAATAAAAATACTTAAAATTCATCATTTAACAATAAAACGTAACTATAACAAAAAATATAACAAAATGTTTATGTTTATTAACATCAAATTCCTACAAATATTTCAGAGTATGTACAACGAAATCTATATATAAATAGAATTCATTATTTAACGAAATAAATAAAAATCTGTCGAATAACAATTTTTTAAAAAATTAATGGTAAATTTGAGCCTTTTTTCTACATTTTCGCGACACACCTGGACCTCGTCCACGACATACTAGTGTGTCGTGACACACCGGTTGGGATCCACAGGTCTAGTGTATACAAAAGACAGCAAAAATAAATATACCTATGTATAACAATACTCAGTAATAAACAGGTAAACATGTTAAAATAAATTCAATTGCTGACTGGAAGTAGGTAATAATGCATAAATAATTTGATGACACTAAGGATAATGTGACTAGCAGTGGCGGATAAAGGATCAGACTATCTAGGCCACCGTCTAGTTCTATGACTTCGCACCTCTGAGGGCTTCGTACCCTCTAAATACGCCCCTGATGACTAATTTTTCATAAGGGATCGATTAACTAGATTTCATATCTCAGAATAGGGGTGACATTCTTTATTGTTCATCCATTTGCTTATTCATCTCTTCCTGTTCTTTTACTGCGGCTACAGAGGCTATCCGGTTCGAGGGAGTTCTCTACATCTCTTTTTCTTCCTTCCCTCTATTCATTTTCCCTCCTCCATTATTTTATTCCTCTCTTCATCCCCTCTCTCGCCCCTTTCTCTCTCTCTCTCTCTCTGCTTTTCTTTCTCTTTTTCCTTGTCTCTATAATCCTCTTTCTACTTCAACCAGTATATCTACCTCTTTCACTCTATTATCCCTTGCTTATTTCCTATTCTCTCTCATCGCCCCTCCCTCTTCCAACCCTTTCTTATTTTTTTATAAACTAGTGCGTTTCCATTCTCACCACCCACTCGACACGTTTCTGCCGCATCCTAGGATTAAACCTCCTGGAAAAACGCCACTTATCGCGTTAGGTAAGAACATGCTCGTAGGGAGTATATCCCGGATGAAAGTCGTGCTTTATCTCTATATTTATTGACGAGTAAAGAATTAATGGAGCGCTAAGGGGAGGATATCGGTTTTATAAAATGGGGATTTCGTGTTTAAACGCAATTAACGGATCGTAGAACCGATGATTTCGTGGTCTCACAAGCATATATAGTCGATGAGCTTTGGTTTCGTTTCGTTTCTCAGTCCGCCATTTTGTAGTATGCGCAAGCATTTATTCTCAAGTTTTAGGGGAATTTATCGTTATCTAAATTTTTCCCACCGCAATACGAGTGTTGTTTTCCTAAATCCTAATTCTTATTTGACCAACTTTTTATAATACTCGACTATGTCGTATTTTTGCTGAATCCACATTAATCAAACGAATGGTGTGGATTCGTTGCCTTATTTTTTTATTACGATGCTCGATTCCTGGCTCGTCTTTTATTTTCCTTAAACTTCCTTTTTCTCACAAATAAAAATGTCAAAACCGAAAAAAAATAAAATTTTGGTCGGCCGTGTTCCAAGTGTGTATGTACCATCGGCAGCGACAATTTTTGGGAACCCGACATTTTAACGTGGATAAACTACATCAGATAACATTATCCAGGGATGAAAAAAAAAGGTAGTCTTAATTGGCTGACGAATAACTAACACACACTTCGCTACGAGATATCGCATGCATCTTGACACTGACGGATATTTCCCGCAGGCTCTACTTTACCCTCGCGCCATTAAAAAGGGATCGCTTTCTAGATACGGAAGGAGGAGAGAGAGAGGGGGGGGGGGTAAGGGTTAAGGACGAAGGTCACCCCATCTGGCGGATGAAAATGAAGGCTTCGGGGAAAATTTTCCATCCGCTCTGCGATCGATCGAGAAGATCCAACCTCGTGAACGACAGAGCGGTCCGTGGCATACGCGAGTGATGCAATATACATCAGGTTCCTTTTCTGCCTCTCTCTCTCCTTTCTCTTCATCCATCCTCGATCCACCAAGAACTCGCCGCGGTGAATCTCCAAAAAACCACGCCTCCCATTTAACACGATTCTCACCTCCCGCCATTTATCATCCTAATCGTGACGTCAGAGCATCTTCATTCGCCTCGCCGTTCTTAATTTTTTTTATGCGAGCAACCGTTGAAGCGCGATTGATCACGTGTTTTTAATCTTTTGTGCGCTTTTATTGGGTAAATAATTTATTCGCGTGTTTTCTTTTTTTCTCTCCCTCTCTCACTCGAGAAGCTTTCAAATTACTTTTCCTACCGTCGTTTATAATTTCGCTTTATGAGGTATTAATGGGACGCAGGCTCGAGGGTGTGAATCGAAGAGTTGATTATTTTGGTCCGCAGCCGTCTTAAGGACGACAAGTCGTTAAAGTCCAGTGATAATGGGCCTCTTAATTCTATCATTACCAAAGGCGTGTATGAGTCACGCTGTATTTTAAAAGATTCTAATGAGACAAACGTGACCGAAATTTTCTCTTTGACGTGTACCTCGTCGATATTTCATGAGTAGTACTGAGGTTTGTTTGGTATAATTTTAAAATTAGAATATCCACCTTCTAAGTACGTTTTAATGCAAGAAAACGTGTGTTTGGCGGCGAATTGAAAATAGTTGATGATTTAAGGAATTATAATTACTGAATGCGTCCAAATTGTCTCGCGTAAGCGTTCTCGAGAGCGACTTATGAAAGCATGAATCGTCACATAATTCTGTTATATTTTGCTTGAGTTACTATAATGTGTGTTTCGGATAATTTTGTCTTAAAACTTTTTTTCGGCTTTCTAATAATTTTCCCGGTGTGTCCGTCAAAAATAATACCCTTCCATTTCCATCCTCGCTCAAGTTCGTTGCCCTGCTTTTTGTCGGAACTCGTAACACTGATAAGTGACTCGAGATATGTGTCAAGTTCGCGAACTCGACGTCAGATATGTCTCCGGCCAATCGAGGATATTACAGATCACGTGCATGGCGGAATAGCTCTGCCCATCCTTTTTTTGTAACAGAATAGCCGCAATTACATATAAATGAATCATCGTTGTGACCCGACGTCCATGTTTCCTGGGACTTATTCTGATTTTCAATGCTATGTCGATAAAATTTTCGGGGTACCCCGTATTTTTTCTTTTTTTTTCGTTTTTAAACATCCGTGTTGATTGATTTCGTATATTTGACTTACTTGGGTGATAGTATTATCTTGGTATTTTGTATTAAACGGTCCTCGAAGTATTTATTTTCACTAATTACTTGGTCAGTTCGGTGATGGGTAAAACTGTTTGCCATAATTTGAACAAAATCACAAGCAGACTGCACGGAATTTGTTTAGATAGCATTTAAACGGCAAAGAGACTAACAATCACGCTGTGACCCGGTTATCTCCCGGTTTTGCTTTCTCAGAAGCTGGTCACCCTAGTTCTACATTTCCGTGGGTTTGAGTCATGCTCAACCTAATATGTCCCATCCAAGGCCTATCCCTTCGTCCCATTCCCTTCTATTCCACTTCCTATCTCTCTGCCTCTTTCCTTTCTATGACTTATTTCATCAGAACGTAACTTATCGAAATTTGACCCACCGATTTTTCGCTCTTTCCCTTACTACTGGGTCTCCACTCTACTAATGCATTTAGAACTTCTTTGTTGGTTTTCCTCCTGTCAGTGCTTTAAATAGGAAAAAATAACTGCCGGTACTCTTAATGCTTAGGATACGACGGTGAACAATGCTTACAAATAATATAAAGGAACGTTTATTCAATTACTCAGTTACTTTTAAGAATGAATAAGTAATCCGATAATAGTACTAAAAAAGCAGAAAACAAAATTTTTGTTGCACGAGTTTCCGTATCGATTGGTACCTTTTTTCCTCATTTCGTTCCTTTTTTGCGAAAATCCATCTCCTCTACCGGCTTTCGTCTTTTCAAAAATCAACGTATGACTGTAGGTTGAATAGGTGCAGCGACGGTCCACGCTAAAAATTGAAATTAAACTTCCTGTACGCTAAAAATTGTCATTAAAAGTGTCGGCACTGCGTACCGGACGGTAGTACCATCCCATTGAAAGCACTGCTCTCTATCCATCTAATTTTATCCAATATACGCCCTATCTCAAAAGCCTCTTTATATATCAGTATTTATGTATATGCGTGTGTGTGTGTGTATACATACTCATAAACGGAAGATTTAAAAAAATCCGTTAAAAGAATCTTAATTCGGCTTCCAGAAATACTGATGGGTAGAAATCTCTTCTTAATATCAAGTCGGTGGCTACCAAAATTTCAGGAGGCACGGCACCCTTTCAAAGATAAACATGATTTCGCGGCACCCCAACCTCGATATAAGGTTGTGTACTTTCAAATGCGGTTATCACATCGTTTGGAAACATTCATTTGGTCGATACTACGTCATCGTCAATTTATTGCAGGAAAGGTTTTTTCCCTAGAGATCGATGAACGTATTTATTATTTACTTGCGTGTCAACGTTTTTTCCGACATTCCGAACGACCAGCTGCAGCACCCCGTTTGGGAAACACTCCTTCTGGTAGAATTTTTTAGCGCGCAACTTTATCTCTTCAGTTTTATTGGCGATAATATGTTCACCCGCAAACAATTTCCGGGATGGATATTTAATCGGAGGAAATGGAGATAATTTCTGGGAATTTTTTGTGAAATTTCCGCATTTTCCGTCATTCCCGTAAAAAAATGGTTCTTTTAAACCCTGTCCTCGAAAAATTCGTACAATCCGAGGTGAGAGAGCATGATTCATAGACGCTATTTGAAGAAAACTGAAAAGAGACGGAAGAAGAAAAAGGTTTCAGATCCTAGATTAGTTGTTCCTGACCTTTTTTTTGCTGCAATCCTATATTGACCGCCAACAGATCGCCCCAGCACTCAGGCTTATGATAAAATGTTTGTGTATATATGAACACGCACATAATATGTATTTAAATGCCTGTAAATATACGTTCGAATCGTGAAATTGCTTCAGAAACGCCGACATCACCACAACAAACAGTACCTTCTTCGTTATTATGTAAAAACATTTTTTCTTCTGATGACCCTTGGCAACCTTAACGAATTTCCACGCGACCCTGTTTTGAGGTCGCGACCCTAGGTTGTGCACTATTATCCTAGATGACTTGAAGAGTAAAGAAGCTACCGAAAAATGTACAACATTGCGAACATATGATCTATTATGAGGGTGACTTCAGAAATAACTGCAACTTATATGGTCGGCTTTGTCCACGAGCGGATGCAGGCTTCATCTTGGCAGAGGTTCTCAAAGATGAATAAAATAAACTACTTGAAACTATCATCAAAAGGAAACAGATTTTATTACCTATAAAAGAAATATATGACATTTGGTACAGCAAAATAAGTACAGTAATATGTAAATGACATTTACTCGATATTTTAATTTTTTATTATTTTATTAATTTTGTAGTGATCTAAAATATTGGGCGTAAATACTCCTTTGCATCCCCACGCCCAATACAGTCTCTTTGATATGATATTTTTCATAATTTTTTCGGTGTTTTGAAATTTTGAGGGTAATTAACCCCTTTATTCCCTCCTCTCCCTTGGACCCACCCTTGGAGTTGTGCAGCCATCCTATTTTTCGTTACTTTTTCTACATCTTTGTCCTTTTTACGTTAAGAGCGATATCACGGACGCGAGGAATTCGCTTCATCTCTTCATCCGGATGGAAACCCCGTTGCAGTTCGTCCTCCGTTAACTCGACTTGTTTAAATGCGTTCCTTGGAAGCGGATTTTCTTCTTGTTTTGGATCTTCTTATTCTCGAAATGGGAACGCGATGCACCGTGCGCTGTTCGGGAATGCAGTTTGTCTCACCAAGTGACGTGGAACTGCACCAGGATAATTATGTTGATAGAAATGCATCCCAAGAGCTGGAATAAAATAGTAGCGCATGCGTCATCCAATTCATCCATTAAGACATCCAAACGGGTACGTACCTACTACAACAAACGCGCATAAAAATAAATTTTAAAAATTCTACCGCCTACATTAAGAAGATGATTATATAAAACTGTATAAATCTACGATAAATTGAGCGAACCGTTCGGGAATCCCTTCTCTTCTATTTTTTTTTCTGCAAGACAGTAAGATTTTATGTTTAAAATTCTTCCGTTGATTCGAAAATGAATTGTAGTGTATGCTAACGGCTTCCTTCCTTCCTTAGTGCGTTAAATGTTCAAAAATCGGTGCAATACGCATTGCGCGAGCTTTCTCATATCCGGACGGAATTTAATCAATATCAGTGCTGCCATTTTTGGGTAAGTCGACATTTGGCGAAAATTGTAAAGAATCGACCCACCATTTTCTGCGCGATACGATTCGTTTCGACAAGGCATCTATATTAAGTGATACGCTATGTGAATACGGGATTTCGTCAAATTCTGTTGAACCATTTAGGCTAGGTACGTAGGTTAAACCGTTAGCCCGCTGTCTGTTCCTTAATGGAAATACGAGTTTTTCTCATTTAAATGTTTATTTATCATTATTTTATATAAATATCTTTTTGTGAAAAGGAGACCTTAGTTATTGAGAACAGAACTCCGTTTCTAGATTAAATTTTTTTGCAAACTATGCGTAAAATATTTTAGAAAAAACGTGTTTCAACTCTGGCCCCCGTTAAGCATCTTGTAATCATAATTGCGGTCCTTCCGTTACATCCATAGCGTCAATGCGGCACTGATATTTCTTTTAGTTCGACACTCCTGGTTAAGGCGCTAAAACCGTGCGCAGACGACCAAAAAAAAACACTTTTTAGGACTCGTGCGCACCTGACATGTCAGCGTATTCATCAAAGTCGATTTTTTTCACGATCGCGATGATTTCTCCGCGTCCTTCGCGCATGGCGAAAGTAAAAATAACCCCGTGGTCACCTTGCACGAATCGCCATGAATTTCCATAGTCGCCTTTACGTGACGGATGTAGTCTTGGCAGGAATGGCTCTCCTATGCGCGCTCCCGATGTCGCTTTCACCGTTGGGAGCCAGAAGACATGAAAAAAAATCTTGTCGGGCGCATTATGGCACCGTCGCCGCAAGCGCCATCGCCAAAAAGCATCGCGCGCTTGCCAACGGATCGGAAACCGCTCCAAAAAGATTGTCGGGGGGAACGATCTGAAGCGATACAAAATAAAGGATTTTTTTTTTAAAACATCGATGGTGTCGATGTATCCGCCCCTAAAACGCGTTTTCGCCACGCACTCCGCCAATATGGTAAGCGGAAAGGGTATCGATTGATTCAGGCTTTGTTCTCTCCTAAATAGGCTTTGTTCTCTCGACCTTGTTAACCGATCGAGTTAGAAAAAGCCTTGCGCGACACGTCGTGCCCAAACTTTCTCGTCTCCTTAACGCATTCAAATAACGCAGCAATGTCACCGGTTAAATTAAACACGTGTTTACGCTCGGAGAATGTTTTCATCGTGCCTCGTAGAAACAATGGCTGTTACGGCCGTAGTGGCGGTAGAATGGACGCTAGAGTGTATTAAAACGTTGTTGGATCTATCTAATAAAAACGTTGTTTGCTTCAGTAACAGGTTTGGCGTGTAACGCCATGACGGTGGAAAGGGGGCTGAGTGCTCGTAGTAATGGGGGTGGCCAAATCAAATCTCACCCACACCTTATCATATCTCACTGGCCGGCCATGTATATGAGACCATGGCTTACGGTGGTTTGTCTATGGCAACCGACTGGGTGAATTTGAATCGTCATTATCGGAGCCATTTTTGAGTAAATCGACATTTAGAAAAAATCGACATGAATGAACTATCCTCGATACGATTCGTTCCATAAGTCTACTCTTCCGGGTGATACCCTACATCTATATAATTACGAGAATTCTTTTTATTGTCTTTCCGACGGTGAACGCGAAAATTCCCCGGTTAATTAGGGTGCAGTGAGTATTATCGTTTCTACACGGTCCTCTTCTCTCTCTCTCGAGCTTTTATCTTTGAATTTTTTTCTTCCGGAATAAATATTCCTTATCGTTATATTCACTACCCTTGTTAAGTCACCACCAATCAAACAGTTAAAGTTTCTGTGTCGAAATGGAATCAATTGTTTCGGAGTTATGAGTGGACTCGCGGGACACGCAACATATTTGCAAATGAACATGATGACATGCACGTATACTTTGACAGTTTCATTGAAGAGGGTATTTCATGTTTTTGTCATATAGCAACAAGGGCTTATCGACGGAATGTTTAGGAGGCAAAGGCTTGAGAACCGTTTGCTCGCTCTACCATCTTAAAAAGATGTCCAATTTAAATTCCTTAGCGATCGCTCAACGCTTTGACTTTGTTTAACAAATTTATCTTCCCTGCTCTCAACTTTCTCTAATCGCCGTATTAGTCCCTAATCTTGCTGATCCCGTTTATCAGTTTGATCCGTAGTTTAACTTGCTGCTTAACCTGAACCGAGCAAAATTCAATATGGTGAGCAATTTCCCGATGGTACGCCGATCTTGCAGGATTTAATATTCCTTTTCATAGTTTAATATTTAAGTCTTACTATAAATCGCTTCCCTTGGGCATCCCAAGGGTCTTTTTTTTTTTAGCGGAATCGAGAAAAGGAAGAGAGTAAGTTGGTAATCTACGAACCGTGGGATTATGGTTTTTAAAAAAAAAAGTAAAAAGCCCTCGCCCCGAAATCGAATTTTAAAAGTAATGGGAAGGCTTAGTTAGATGAAGGGTAATCAGCGGGACGTTAAAAACTTCCGAAAGATATTAGCATATAAAGCATGAAATCCATAATGGAGGGCGTGCGGAGCAATGCGCGAATATTTAAAACTTGAAAGCCACAATTTTTAAGGCAAAGTGGTAAAATTGAGGTAAGTGGAGGAATTGGCGAGAATTTAAGTCATCTTTAAGGACACAATAAAATAAATTTTGTGGAAGGGATAATAGGAGAACATAAATTAAGTGTTATCTATTAGGATTTTAAGTAAATAAAATAAATTAAAGATTACGATAATAATGATGAAAAGGGATTCATTCGTAGAACGCGCCCAAATTAAATACGGTAAAAGTTAATTATGCACTCCAGAATCGTTTGGAGAATATCGGGAGATATCATAGCTAATGAACAGAATTATTTTTAAAATCTTAAGCGATACACTTACTGATAACACAAATTTCGGATTCACCGTGAACAGTCCGCATCCGGTGAATCTAATCTTCCTGTGTAGCGTCTGAAGCGATAGGTTGACCGCCTGTTGATTAGAACAAAAATTAGTTCGAAAACTTTCGAGAGACGCTTGTATCACTAACTTATCATCTACGAACATTTTAAAACTTCGCGGCATTTGATACTTCATTTTAAAAAATGACCGCATTTATTCCGAATTCCGAGTTTGATCTTTTTGTTTCGGGAATCGGAATTTTTTTGTTTCGTATTATATTTTGACGTTTCGAACTCGACGAGCCAGCGTCCAGTGTAATTTTTTTCTAACATAGCCGTCTCATAATTTGCGTTTCGTTCGACAACTTTCATATTTCATCCAGGACGCGAAACATTTCCCCGTATTCCCCCAAGTGTCCTGTCCTATCGCGTTCTAAATAGATATGTTTCCCTCGCCTCCCCTCAACCTCCCCCTCCCCCCTCACTCCCCCCAACTTCCCTCCCCCATCCCTCCCCCGAGTGACTCTCACCCCCTTAGGACATTCTCCGATATAAAAAAGCACCGAGGCATCAACACAGTCCACCGACTCCTCATTAAATTGGCGGATCGCCGGGAACAACTTTATTTTCGTTGGGCCCCATTAGCTTCAAATCGAAAGGAGCCACTCCCATCATCTCCTCTGCGAACTCGTTATCTCTAGCTTAACGGAGCTCATCATGAAACTCGACGTAATCATCATCCATTCTGTATCCCGAAATTCGTCAGATTGTTGAGTGGGCAGAATTTTCAACACAACGGGGAATGTCCCTGTGACAATCAACGCAGCTTCATTTCTTGTATCGCATATACAGTAGAAATGGAAAAACTAATTTGTCGCTTGGATCTAGATTTTCGAAATATGTGGCATTTATTTTTAATATTTACAGTCAAATATTCATTGTTGTTGGGGTACGGCAAACATATTCGTGTCTGGCTTGTTTGCGACACATACATAATAAAAAAAATTCAAATGTACATACTAAATTTTCGCATCCACATGATAACATGTTATATTCAAGCTAAATAAGTGCTGTAAATGTAAAGCGGTTGTTGATGGGAGAAATTGGTGTGACTCAGTCATTACTTAAAGTTTATGGGAGTGGTGATAATGGATGTATTGCCGCTGCCCTCATGTTTAAAAAGTAAATTATAAGCATAAAACTGCGATGGGAATTAAGGAAATTATGACGCTAACAAGACCAACTACATTGGATGTTGTATGATTCGTATTTCGGTGAAGGGTTTGTTTAACCGTAATTCGATTTCAAAGAACTTTACCGGATATGGCTTTGTGATAGTACACGTTTTTTTTTTAATCTCCAAGAATTAGGTTTCTACCGTTGAGATAATTTCCACGCTGTTATTCCGAGGGGAGAAGAACAAGTTTTACCAGAGAATTGAAGGAGACAAATACTGCCATTGAAATTTTCAAGTGCGGGAAGATTTTCATAGAAAATTAATCCTAGGAAATTTTTTCATACATTTTCTTTCCCATCTCCATACACCAACGAACAGATCAAGGCGGAAGGACGATGACATAAATTTTGCACGGAGGATTTTATACGCTGAAAATTAGCTCGGGTATTTCGACCACGGGACGTCTGTGATAATTAAAGTTGCACACTTTAGCGCCAAATTTTGAATATTTTTGTTAGTAATAACTTTGATGTGGTAGTGTTTTTCTGTTGTCATTCTTAACTTGTGCAAAAAGTAACCAGTGGTCGTTCGACATTCAAGAAAATGATAATACCGAATGGAGACTACGGCGAAAATTATCTACCAAAGAGAATAAACTGCAAAGTCGTAATTTATTTTATTTTATCTTACGGTTTTAGAGTTTATTCTCTTTAGTAGATTCTAGAAAATGATTTTGTGCTCATCACGTTTGAAAACTTTGGGAATCCTCTAGTCTAAAAGGATCGAAAAACTCGAAATATGCGTGTTCCTTTTTTCGAAGATCGCGAAAAACCAACGTAGTGACGTCAAAAAAAATTTCCTTATTAAAAAAAACTCGACGTTTAACACATTCCTTGTTTGCTCTGTGTACACGTAGTAGGAATTCGTTGACCTTTTCCCTCGGATTTCACTTTCTCCCCCTTTCCTTTCACCCAAACATCCTACCGCCCCCTTCCGTTCCTAACTTTACACGATGTGTGCCTCTCCCTATGCGGCGGATTCCATCACTCACACGAGTCCATGGTAGCCATCAATGGAGGAGTCCTCCACACAAAAAGCTCCCTTCCTGACCAGCTCAAAAGCTCTCTTTACTCACACCAGCTCTCTGTGTCGTACTTCGAAAGAACGAAGAATTTATGCTTTAGCCCGGTTAGGCGCAGAAACTGTTGTAGCTGTGATAATCACCTTCCCAGTTCCTTCTTCCCCTTTGCGATAGCCGATTGTTTACGGGCACGCTGTTATATTTCGAAACAAGGTTCGCCAACTTTTTTTTTTTGCGAAAATCGCCGGGTGGGCCACCTGCGGTGTATCGTATCAGTTAAGCGGGCCGACACAAAAGTTGAATGGCCTAGTTTCGAAAATTATTTAGAACGCTTCGCACCGGCGGCGTTATAACGAAATCGAGTGTATTATATGTTTACACGTTGAAAAGCTAACGTCGACTATTACTTTGTAAGGCGAAACTCGGGTTGTGTTAAATTATGCGGAATTTAACGTTATTGTTTTTCTCTTTTGCTGTAGACCCATTCGAGTCGCGCCACAGGCTGTGAATTATTTAGCTACGTCTACATTTCGCCCTGCAAATCACCAAAGTGGCGGGTGCGACGAACGAAAATCTACCTAACAACTATTACTCGGTTTTATTTGCAGTTATTTCTAAGCTCGTGAAAATATAGGGGTATTCGCTTGGTATTCTAGAAATAATGTTGGTGCTTGGCCACCAGGGCCGTCCCGAAGGCACGGCGAATCGGGGCGGTCGCCCCAGGCCCAGCGTCGAAAGGAGCCCCGCGCTAATCAGCAAAATGAAGATTGCTGCTAAGCGTGGACGACACTCATGGTGGCCCGAAAGCTGCATTTCTCTCATGATTCAATCCCGCTCACTCCACTAAAAGTATCCGATGTCTACCCTTCCAAAGCTTGTACTAAACAACTTTTGCTTACAGTGCAAACGTAAACAGACTTACCCAGCCTATGACGACTGTTTATCGGTTCTTGCAAAAAGGCGGGGGACTAGGACATGTTTGTGTATAGTATTTTGCTCTGGTTTTCTCTCGGACTTCTTACCTTCCGAATTCAGTCTTCAGCCGTTAGTCGGTCGTGTGACTGATCTGTGTGTGCGTTTTTATGCCATGCTGTGTAGGGAGGATCGTTCCTTGTTTGTACCCAAGGCTATTTTTCATTATTCATCGTCGCTTGTTACTGAACAGGTTAGTACATTGTATTTCAAATATTAATAAATGCGTTGGATTGTATTTTATGATCACGAAAAAAATCGACTTCGAGATTTCAACGGAAATACACGTTTTGAGGTCCCTAGAACACGTTTAGACTATTTTCGGAATGAGGCATGTGTGTGTGTGTGTGTGAGGATGTATGTGATTGTGGGCGCTCTAACTCAGAAAGTACTTGTCATATTAATACCAAATTTCATATATAACACTTCAGCATGAGCACAAAGAACTGATAAGTTTTTGGACAATACCAGTTAAACGGAAGTTGAGGTTTATTCGAAACCCGATTCGGTTTTTGCGATATTTCTCCGATAATACCCCATTAATGTATACATTGACCATTACAAAATTATAGAAAATATAATTTCCTACATCTTTTATTTGAAACAATTTTCCATAGCGGTTATTGTTTAGGAATTATTTATAAATAATCGGTTTTTTCGGTTTCCATCAAATACCTCCTTAAAAACGTCGTTATTCGTAATCTTCGTAAGGACCAAAGTTGTAGAGAATAATATTTCTTCCAAGTTTTGTTTGAAACAAATTTTCGTAGAACCATCTATTTCGGAGATATTTAACTTATTCTTAATTTCCAGTATGCAGCGCCACCACCATGTAGCGGTGAATTCTGTAAACACATTCAAAATATACCTAATTTACGGCAATAAGGACGACTGTATTCTTTTACGATATGAAATAATAATTTTGCCTTATGATGCTATTCATAATAATTTAAATATCTATACCCCAAATATGGAGAAAGTCGTGTTGGCCACATCAGAAAGCGAGTGGGCGAGTCAAGTATAATTTTTGAATTATTTTCACGCAGCATGTTTTCTTTCATTTTTAGTAACCCATGGCTAGTACTAGCAGGGACAGAGATAAATTTAGAAAATATAGCTCGGGTGCAGAGAAAAGGCAAAAGAAAAGGAAGAGAGAATGAGTGATAACGATTCACACGGCATCGACAGTACAGATCTTTCCTCAGAATTGCGTGTTTCGACAGTTGATCCACCATGGAGCGAAAAGTGCATTTGAAATCCTTGTTTCTCAAGTCTTTCAATGGTTCCTTCCCAAATACAGACAATTTCGGCCATAGTGGCATCAGCGGAGCGAAGTTTTTCGAAACTTCAAATAATAAAAAACTATCTTAGGACAACAATGTCTCAGGAGAGATTGAGTGGATTGGCTATGCTGTCTATCGAGAGAGAGAGATAGCCTCAGATTTGGATTACAATGATCTGATGGCAGAGTTTGCTGCAAGAAAGTCGAGGAAGTTGAATTTCTGAAAGTAGGCAGAGCAATAAACAGTGAGTTTTTATTCTACTTTAGTATTAAGTTGACCTCACGTATTGTACGTTGCCATTCAATTGAGATTTCTGTTGTTAATATTCATATCCAAATTGCAGGTATATACATGCAGTTTTCCAGAGCCAGAATAATGAGCATAGATCATTATGAATCAGGCGTAAATGATCAAATTATTGTTGGTTTTTCTAATTAAGGACTTGTTTTTGTTCTTGAACTCCAGAAGCGATAACTAATTTAAAAACATGTATATTTAAATTTTACAATAAAATATATATATCTAAAAATTTGAAATATTTTTAGTTATTTTTAGTGCGCGAATTATGCCTTGATAATTTTATATTGTTAACGGGCCCCGCAAATGCTGATCGCCCCGGGCCCCGCATTCCCCTGACGTAAACTAATATGCAATTTTGGGAAATTGACGATGTTTCTGGCGTTAAATAGTTTATTTTTTTGGGATCGTCGCTTTAAAACGACCTTTATTTTCACTTTATTTCCCTAATTCGACCCCTTAGGTCCCATCGTCCCTCATAATCCGCAGTCTCAAACAAAGCGGACACCATACAATTAAAATCGCCCCTTCTTAATCTGCCTGATGTTCTCCCCGTCCGGAGACCACTTAACGTAAATCACAACTATACCCTCTGTCCGAGTGCGGAGCTCATTCCAGAAACACGCTTTATAAATTTCGGCCATCCACTTCACCCCTCGAGAGGGGAGCTTATTCCCACTGCGGAGGGCGCCACCAACCGACCCGTCCCTCGAACCCGCAAAAACCCTCCTCAAAACCGACCTCAACGACACATTCTATCCCACCGCCTACCCCGTCTCCCCCAGAGAACCTCAAAGACATTATTTCGTCCGCACATTCCATTCCTTCATTTCTCTCCTCCGTCGAACACTTAATCCCTCCTGCATTCCTCTACCCTCACCCAAAACCTCGGGTTTTTCCCTCTCTATGGCCTTACTACCCATACCTGCCAGACATCCCTCTTTCTCCTCCCTCCCCCCCCCCCTTCCCCGCCATAATTTTGGGACGTTCACCCGAATACCTTTAACTCGACGGCTCACCTGCACTTTTGACTCTCTCTCTCTCTGCCCATGCTTGACCTCGGCGGCACTTGGGCCACGGGGAGGGATAATATTCTTGCCCATCCTTCTCCTATACATCTGCATCCGTTGCTTCTTCCCTGGTCGAAATCTGAGGGTGTTCACTATCTGCGTACGTACAAGTGTACGTTCGATAAAGGATAGCGTAGGGGCGGACGAATTTTTTACGAATCGGACCAGGTTAGCGGTTAGGAATGCTTAAGCGTGTCGCGTTAACAGTTGCGAGTGCTTAGCAGTTTTAATTGCTTAAACTAGCCGCATTTAGCGTGTTCTTAGGCGGGCTTTAGCAGTTGAGAATTCACATATTTCACGTCGGATGTTTTCTTGAAAGACCGAAGGAATTAGTAAGTAATTTTTAGCGTCGTAACTGGCACCGGAAAAGGTTTTGCGGTTATAATTTTGACGGGTGGAAAATTATCCGTATTAATATTTTCACGGTTAATTTTTGTTATGGTCCGGCATAAAATGCTCTCGCGGACCTCGTGCGGCTCGCCGGCCGTAGTTTTTCTGTCCCAGTGCAGTGGAATGATTTCCTTTCGGTGATAATGCTGAGGAGATTGCTACTTTAGTTCTTCATCATGTTATAGTTTGTCGCGAAAATCGCTCATCTTAAGCTCATTCTCATGAATGCTAGATAAAATAACTTTTAAAAATTTATAAATTGATATGCACGATAATAATGGCCATCCTGGTTAATATACTCATTAACGCTTTTATATGATTCTGAAAGTTCTTTAAACAGTTGATTCGTTCGTGAATTATCTTTGGGAAGATCGACGTACAAATAATTTCGTCTTCATGTAGTGCCCTATGTATATGCAGAAAAAACATCGTAAAAATTCCCAAAATGGTAATTAAATCAAATAAATGTACGTTCGACTATGCTGCGCGACTTTTAAAACACTCGGCAGCTTTTAACTTGCTCTATATAATTAATAGAGTTTCTTCCTGTTTGAGTGAAAGGAAGTTGCGGCACTTCCTAGCTACATTAATACGAAACGGAATTCATATATAACGTGTTTAGGCAACTACGCCGACACTCCGAAATGCTCAATTTCGGATAAAGCTGAAGGACTGAAAATCCATAAAATAAAAAATTATAGTCTGGGTAAAGAAGGCTATTTTATAAAATGTTTCACTTAATTTATTAGTAAAACTAATTTTATAATGATATCAGAGTTTTTATTTACGCAAAGGATTAAATAGGATGCGAAACACCTTTTATCCTAGTTAATTACCCAACAAAACTATATATATTCCTCATAAACCTCTATTTACGATGGTTCAACTCGCTATTTATCATCAAAGTTTTTAATTTTTAAGCGGAGGTCAGGAAATGTAAGATGAAAACGACTTACTGCGGTCCATAATTCCGGATCCTCTGCATTGATGAAAGCGGTCGATGCGATTCTACCCGTGCGGCTTGCCTGAAATGAATTTTTTAAATACTCACTGTAATTCACTATGCAATTAACTTGCGGCCAATGCCGCAGCGAGAGAGGGGAGGGGGCGGGGCGACCGCCCCGAGCAATGCCATTATCAGTGTGAGAGTCGGCGGACAGCTAATGGTTGACGCCAAGTTCTCCAATACATACATATTTAGGTTTGTGAAGGGAAGGAAATTACCATGTTCGTTTGTCCGGCTACTTCTGCTCATTCGAAGTTGACGTTTTCCTAAAAAAAATGCCGCACATCTCAGGGGCGCGAATATTAATATTGATGTTCACTTTCAGTTAAACTTTGCATTGTCATTTTTATCCACATTTTGTTTGACTTTTGCCCTCTCTTGAAACGTCATGCTATTAATCTAGTGAGGTCACGAATGGTGACCGCTTTCGTGATTCTTTGACGCGAATATGTCATCATTTTTATCAAGTGATAGGTCTGCTTATCTAACAACTTTTATCGAGATCGATAATTGAAAGGACTACAATACGCACCAAATTTCCTGATGAATAAATACAAGTATTTTCCTTTATCAAATAAAATGTTTTATTTTAACTCTTAGCGCGTTTTTAATCCCATTACCTAAAAGTTGCGTTATGCATAGCATGCTCGAGAGTTCAGCAAACCTTTATTATTTCTCTATCTCTATTCCGCGTAAATATTATTTTATGATATTGTCAGCTTTCTGTTTCAGCTCTGTCTGGAACATGATGGAACCGACGTTTCGCGACCGTTGCAGGTAGCTTCGCCCTGAAGAAGCTACCTGCAACGGTCGCGAAACGTCGGTTCCATCATGTTCCGGACGCAGCTGAAACCGAAAGCTGACAGTATCATCGAACAACCACGCTGCGAAAACCTTCGATCAAAATTAAATATTATTTTATTGGGAAATGTTTTGAAAAACTTAAGAGCACGTTTGTTAATGGTAAATAAATCCTTAGAACTTCACGTAAATCGACGAATATTTTTCCACACGATGTGGGTATTTAGCCACTTCAAAAGGCGCAGAGATCAAGCGTTACAATTCGGCCACAAAGTAAGAGTAATCAGTACATATCTAGTTTTAACGAAATTAGTTTGGGAAACTCGAGAGGACCAAATACTACATAAAACATTTTAGCCGTAATTTGAGTATTACTTTCGCGTCAGAATCGACAGCAAATAAACCTACCACCCACTCTCACCTCCTCTCCGATCCGGTAGCAGAAGTAAACGCCCATCAACATTCTGTTGACGAGAATGGACGACCTGAGCGCGCTCGTCACTCCCACGAGGTCAAAAACTAAGTCCGCTCCTCCTCTCGCGTTCACTATAGTGGTGAATAAATAGTAAAGTAGCGTGACGAGCGTGTAGAACGCCTCGTACACCACGTACACTCCGAACACGTCGTTCGCCATGCGGAATATGTCCGAAATGGCGGCGTGGACGGAGGAAACCTTCCTCACCTCCTCTGCCCCGCCTCCTTTAACCGCCTTCCTCGACGACCGAAGCAGTTCTCCGTTAAGTGCTCGGAACATCTGCCACGTCGTGACGAGGAAGGCGCTGAAATGTATTTGGTAAATGTTCCTCAAGAGCACCTCGTAGAAGAACATGAGCGCGAAGAAGAGTCTTAGACCCCCGGTCGTGAAACGGTAGATCATCAGTGCGACCATCACCACCGTCATGGTATTGTCAAGCATCAGAGAATAGGCCAGGACTTTCATCGTCCTCTTGTAAATCTTCTCCCTTTGGCGGTCGAGTATCCGCTCGACTTGCTGGATCTTTTCCAGGATGGCCTCGACGTCGGATCGTTTGATCATCTGGTGAACGATCATGGCGAATGCAGACAGTTCGAGGAGGACGTAGCTGATGTTGACGAGGCTACCTTGGATGGTCGCGAAACGGATCGCCACTGTGCTCAACCTGTAAGACATGTTGCCTACGATCAACATGCTGACGATTATTAAAAGGGAGAAACTGTAGATGGTCCAGATGGAAGATTTGCGACGACTTTCCCCTTTGACGCCCCATGAGACGTCGATGCCCAGGATCGCGTAGACGACGGAGATTATCCTGAATATCTTAAGGGACGTGATGATGGAGTTCCTCCCCATTACATCTCTTCCTGGCGCGGAATATGTCAAGAGAAGATGAAAAATTTCTCGTTTTATCGCTTCCAGATCTATTTCGAAGAAAAAATTTGAGGCGTTACACATCTTGATGTTTACCAAGGAGTTAAAATTTAGAGGACAACATCCGATCGGATGCACTTTCACCGAGACTTAAGGAAAAATGTTTTATAGTAAAATTGAATGCGCATATTTACACTTACGGTATATAACAGTGATGGCCAACTTTTTCAAGCTCGCGGGTTACTTTTTTATCCGGGATGTATTCTTGGATGAAAAATATATAACCATAACGTTCAGGAATGTTATAGTTGTCATCCCTACACTAAATATACACCATAGCATAGTTAATTGGACGACTGATATTTATCCATCTGACAAAGATTTAATAAAGACAACGCCTCACGCAATTTACTGCGTTAATTTGATTTTTTTAAATAATATTATTAAAAATGACCAGGGACCGGATGAAATGTTTCCGCGGGCTATCAGTAGGACATCAATGGTCAGATGTGTTAAGGTTATATATGCTTTAATCTTACCCACCGTGGACTTGTAATATTCAGGCACTAAATTCCGTACGAGTCAAATAAGGATGTTCACAAGGATGACCTCGTAAAATGGAGACAATAGTTATCAAGACACGTAAAATGGCGTTTTAGGGATAGAGAGGTACGAACGCTTTTGAAGTCGGACGAGACGGCGAGAAGTGGCTTTTTATAGTTTTATTCCTTTCTTCACCCTTCTCTTTTTCTCTCTCCCTCTCCCCTCCCTCTCTCTCTCTCACCCTTTCACTCGCTCGTCACTTGTTCGCCCCTTTTCACGCCTCCGTTATCGACTTCGATTGTGCGAGTGTTTATCTTCACGATCGATACGGAACGCCATCGGAGCGTCTCGTTTCTGTCGTCTGCGACGATCTTTTCGGCGGCCTCCTACCCTCGTTCCCTTCAATAGCACACACGCACGGATACAATAGCGAGCCGCCCTCTCTCATTCTCTCCCCCCCCCCCTCTGTCTCTTTCTCGTTCGTTTTAATGCATTCGATCTGGGCGAAAGCACCCGCATTCTGCGGTAGGACGACGGGCGGAATTCCTCTCTCGTTTTTTTTCCCCTGATCTTCCTGTTTTTTTTTTTGCGTTTCGCCGTTGCGTCCGCCCGTTTCTGAACGACTTCCCGCGTCGATTGGCGTTTTGCCATTGTCGCAATATTTACTTTTTTCGGACTTCTTAATCATAGCTTTGCGTCTCTTTCTCTCTCGCTCTGCATTCCGACTTTTTTTCCCGTCGTAAAATTTTGATATTCGTCTTTTGTTTGTTTCCCGGTTCGTTTGTTTTTATTTTTACTAGACGCGTCGCGTGTTCCATCGACGCATATAAAGATGCAGGGAATTTTTTTGTTTTTTTTTACGATAGCTAGCTGCAGCGAGCGCTCTCTTTATTTCGTTACGCGAACATAATACCCTTCGTGAGTTGTTCTTTGACTGATTAACTTTTTCGCGCAAAATTCTTACTTTTTGACAATGATATCGTTATTCGTTCCTTTCGTTGAATTCGTAAAAAAGAAAATTTTTATTGCCGTTGGCCGGATAAATTTTTCGCATTTCGAGGAGATGGGGAACGAAGTTTTCATTATCTTCGACGATAATTGTGTCGTAATTATCCCGGAATTATCTGAATACGGGATTATATAACCGTTTCTTTCGTTGTATTTGAAAGGAGTCTGGGGAAATTTTTTTATCGCCCTTATTCACCTAAATTGTGCCGACTGGGGCTTTATAAGTTACCGTCGATGATTATTGGGTCGTAATTAATCTAGGCGCTCGCCCTTTGGTGGATTCGACATCCCAATGCCGCTGGATCTTCATTTTTTTGTGTTATAATCCGCTTTTATGGTTTGGGTTTTTTTCCCTTTAAATTTGTTTACGGTTTTTTCTTCTATTTTCCTCAGCGCCGTTTGAGCGGTCGTGCTGCATAAACGCGATATTATGGCTGTCTAGGTCTACGAAATGTTGTGAAAAAACTTAATATTCTTTTCGTTATCTTGCAATTTCGCCGCTAATTATCCCGCCACACCCAAGCAATCCAGAATTAAATAGCGAGCAAAGTGGCGAGGTGTTGTTTTTTTGCGCTGTAAGCTTTAATTTTTTTGTCTTTTTTTATTTATTCCATCGTTCGGTCGATTTGCGTAATTTCGCCGAGCGTTCAAATTTTCGCGTTGCCTTAACGTAAACAACAACGTAATAAGAAGTCTAATGTTGCAGCCGTGCGATAGCACCTTACGAAAACATCGTTTCGAGAAAAATTGAGATCAAACCTCTCGTTTATGTTTTCCTTTCTAGGTCTAAGCTAGTATGGGTTTTAGAATAGAGATGATTTTCATTATTTTATGCCGATTACAATAATAAATATTCGCGGAACTTCGTCGATTTACTTTTCTACCTTGCGTTTACACTCCGCTGCACAATTTTACCTTAAATTACCGTAGAAGTTTTACGTTGCACTATAACCTTTAACCGGCGTAGTATACTCGCTGAATATTTATTCTCCGGCTTAGTTCACCTTCGATACCAACCTCGTATTCTTATTAAATAAATGAGGTAAGTCACGTGTAATTCCGTCACGTTTAATTTCGTCACGCTGTACTCTGTGAACTGCCGGTGGCATAAGATCCAGGGGCTTCTGAGAGCTTTTCATTTTTAATAAAAGTAAGAAATAGGAAGAGTGAGAGGTGTTTTAACTTTAATGTAATCCTTTATTCTTACATACCCGTCGTTTTTTGACGGGAAATCACGCTAGTTATGTTAGAATGGTGTATGATAATTTTTTTTAAATCTAGAGATGGCGAATTCGGTTTTAAACAACAAACTCAACTTACGGTTTATTTTAAACCAAATTATTTGAGCGATGGGGGATTAATTTCTTATTCGCTCGCTTCGAAAGTGATTTTAAATCAAACCTTGTCACTTAGGAACGGTTTTATGTGTCAGAATCATTGCACCTCTAGCCTTAACCTTTGTCCTTCGGGATGGTCCTGCGACATACGTGTTTGATGCAGCTCGATACTGCTCCATACCTCATGCAACCGGCTGCTATTCGCGGTTTTTACTTACGTCGTTTTTTTGTCTTGAAATTCCTTATCTATCGGCGATAATGTTACTGGGCAACCCCAGGACATCTGGTTTGAGTGATTCCTTGTAAAAGCCCTGTACGGAAGCGCGGCCGACCTTTATGCATAAAGTGGCATTTAAACACGTTGAAAAAATCTCTGTACGAAATGCCTTTCATTAAAATCAAGGCGACAGAAATAACCTTAAAATTTTCAAAGATAAAATTAAGCCTCGTTTTCCATGTGGTAACACTGAGTCCCGTTATATCCCCGGATTTGCGTATGTGACCTTTAAATTACACCGAGTCGTGAAGATGTGTTAAATTAAAATAGAAAGTTTATACCCGGTTTTCATTCAAATTGCGTGTGTCGTAAAGATTGACTTTTAAGATGTGAGTTCGGTGTAGCTGCATAAATATTATATTTGACTTTTGTTTCTTAGCTCTTTATAAGATAAAGGAACGGAATAGTGGATAATAACGTAAAGTTTGGTTTTTTAAGTATTTATTATCGATTCATTATAATAAACAAGATAGTTTTTATCATAATATGCGACTAATAAATATATGCTGGGAAACTATGGTCCCAGGACCCGTTTATTTTAATTATTTTTGAGACTCTTAATAAATTTTCGCACGATGTAATTAGGTAATACGTTGGTTTCCAGGTCTTAGCATATTAAGTACACATTCACCATCACTATGCAGTCAATGTTTTGTTTCTAAGAAAGAAACAAAGTAATTTTGCGTGTCAGGTTCTTCTTGCCACGCAGAATAGTTTATGGTTCAAGGTAATAGGATTTAGTCGATCATCTATCGGCATTAGCGTTTTCGAGTAATTACAGAAATGTGAAAGTTAATAATAAATACGGTAAGTGTACAAAATGTTAAAACTAACCATAAAGCGTAAAATAAATGTGGCCTAAACCAGCGGTTCTCAAACATAGGGTTGCGACCCCATTGGGAGTCGTAAGACAATTTTGGGGGGCTCGCGAGCAGTCTTCTCTATGCCAACTGATTTTTTCCTCATTCTGACAATCCTTCAATTTTAATTTATAGGTTATAAGTCAACTTTTTGTCTGTTTGACGGTTGGAATCTTCCAAATAAGGCATTTGTTAATTTTAATATATTTATATTGAATATAATAAATGTAATTTAATAATAAAATTTTAATTAATACGGTGTCTTCGTTCATTTTCTTAATCCTCATATTTATTGTAATTCATGGCGATATCGGAATTTTTGATGAACTAATTTGTTTTTGGAAAATGTGGAAACAGGTGAGAAAATGTTTTGACCGGGAATCGAACCCTGGTCTTCCATTTGCCGGGTGGACATTCTACCACTGTACTACCGTAGCAGACTAATTCTAATGTAGTTATCTGTGTGCAACACAAGAATATTCCGCACTATTTATAATGTAGTGAGTAATCGAATCAACATATGCCATGCGTCTTTCTTTATAGAGATTCGTGATCATATTTAACGAAGGTTTTCCACATAGTTTATTGAACCCAATTTTTTAAAATACTCTTCAGTGCGCCGGCCGGGTTAGACTGGTAGACCTTTACACTCCGCTTTTAACCCAAAGGGCGCGGGTTTGAATCCCGCTTCGGATGTGGATGTTGTGTTTGTCTTTATTAAAATACATGTAATTGGGGCTTTCCTGTGTGTATTAAATAAAATATTATTATTATTATAAATGAAAAACGTTTTTATATATTTTTATTATCTCTCAAAAAATCACGGGGGGTCGTGGCGACCGAACATCCGCACGTAAGGGTCGCATGGCAGATCTGCCTGAGGAACACTGGTCTAAACAGTAGGTTGGGAAATTAGTATCCCAATATCCTACAAATTGCCGGCGTATGAGTTGACTCAGTAAGAATTTCCCGAAAATGGCTGCCATAGATCCTTAAATTGTACCTACTGCTTTTTCTATGGATACATGCTGGAATAATACGTATTTTCCACGCGGTAAAGCTTTTCCTCCTCTGAGGCGCCATTTAGTAAGATATGACTGAAGTCATAATTTTAGAATTATATGAAAGTTTTGCACTTTGTGAACTTTAAAAATTTTATATTTCTATAGATATTTAAAAAAAATTCGAAATATCGTGAGACACCGAGTTTATAGTTTGGTTTAAATAAGAAACTTTTTTTTTCTGGAAGGTTAAAATGAATGCCTTCGAGTATATTTGATCTTTGTGCGCGACTTTTATTATCTTCGCTTAAGTAAATATGTTTTGATAACCTAAAATATTGACTGTATAAATCGGGCAAACAAACGCTTTCTGTCGTGTATAAGATTGTTGGGACGCGATTTCTGCCTAGTTAAAAATTGCGTATCCTGAATCTTATATCTCCCTGGCGACGTTGATTTTTAGCTTTAAATGTCATCTCCAAATATTTCTTGTTTAATCGAAGATGCAATGAAACAGTTTCGATTTCCTTTGCTTGTTTATCCAGTTTAAAATATATCATCGATATGATTAAAACACAAACTTCTTTTTCTAGCGTATTTATGCAATAAAGTCCGGTTTTCTTAAAAACACGAGATACGAGTAACCAGTTCCAATTTTGAGCGTTGGTAATTTCCTTTCAAAGCTGAATTCAGTGGCATCCAGCTCGGGTATTTTTTTCTGTTTGTCATTGTTTCTATTTATAATCTTTTTACATAAGGATGATAGCCTTATGTTTACGAACCGATGAGAAATAATTAAATTGAAATATATAATTTCTCAAGTCGTTAAACAATTGAGTCACCGGCATTTGTCATAAATTGTTTTAGATCGTTGAATTATCGGCGATGGCGACTATTATGTAGATGAAACACCCATAATTTTTACTCGAACGTATTGTGGCTATGGATTCATGTGACATTTGCTACATTTATCTCACTTTTTCTTGTAGAAATCATCATGAGGCTCGCGGCATCATACGCGGGCCGTCTTGGCTTCACAGCATGGCGTCGTAAGTCTACGCTCTTGGCTGCCGTCGTCGCCGTTCTTCTCCTACTGGTGTGCTTGCAGTATTCCTCCTTCGGAGCTACGGGGCTGAGCCGGACTGAAGGAAAGATCGTTCCAGCGGATGAGTCCGTCGTGCCGACCGAAGATGAACTCGATGGTTCCGTCAATGCAGGGGGAAAGCAGCGCCGGGTGCAGTTCGTCCTCAACCAGGTGGACACGGCAGGAGGAGCTCCTTTGGCGGACGGCGTCGTCGCGGCCCTCAAGACTTCCCCACCTTCCGAAATGCCCATGCGCCTCCCGGACCCTCCGAGCCGGGAAGATATCGAGCGACGAAACGTGTTCCTGCAACAGTACGCCGACGAAAAAGTCCAGATCCGCGATGTAGGAAGGCCTCAAGGATTGTTCATGCCAGCGGTCGGCGTGGAATCGGGAGGAATCGGTCCATCCGTGGACTCTGCAGACATGAGGGGAGAGATGGTCATTGATGGGGCGATGGCAGCGACCCAGCAGAGCCCTTACGTTCCGCCCCACCGAATCGTTCACCTCGACCTCAAAGGGGCGCCCCCTACCGTGGCCTACCTGAAGAAATTGTTCCCCATACTGGTGCATCTGGGCGCAACCGGTATTCTCCTCGAGTGGGAAGACGTCTTCCCCTTCACGAGCATCACTCCTCTGGCAGCCGGGAACGCTTATTCGCGATCCGCCGTAGGAACCATCTTGACGATGGCTCACGCTCACAACCTCGAGGTCATCCCTCTCGTCCAGACGTTCGGACATTTGGAGTTCGCCCTCAAGCATCCGGAGTGGTCCGGTCTTCGAGAGGACGACAGGGTTCCAACGGCTTTGTGTCCGTCGCTTAACGCGTCCAGGACATTCGTCGAGAGGCTTTTGGAGGAAGTGGTGACGGTTCACACAGCCCACACACCGAACGGTCGACCTCCCAAGTTCATCCACATCGGGTGCGACGAAGTATTCCAGTTAGGGGAATGTTCCCGTTGCAGGTCCACTCCGCGAGAACGCCTATTCCTCGGGCACGTGACGCACGTGGCAGCCCACGTGAGGAATCGTTTCGGATCGACTCCGATCATATGGGACGACATGCTTCGACACGTTTCACCCGAAGCGATGAAGGAATCGGGACTCGGGAACCTAGTCGAACCGATGGTGTGGGTTTACGCCGAAGACGTTTACCGTTTCGTGCCGCCCGGAGTCTGGGACAAGTATGCCTCGATATTTCCGAGAGTTTGGGCCGCCTCAGCCTTCAAGGGAGCTTTCGGAGAGACGCTTTACATCCCCAACGCCAAGCGACATCTTGACAATAACCTCCGTTGGCTGGACGTGATGTCCAGGGAAGGTCCAAAGTTCCGGGGAGGATTCAGAGGTCTCGTGCTGACCGGATGGCAGCGTTACGACCACTTCGCCGTCCTCTGCGAGCTGTTGCCGGCCGCCGTTCCTTCCTTGGCCATCTCTCTCCTCACGGCTACAAGGGGACATTTCAACGCGAGCCTCCGCAAAGACGTGCACGCCGCTCTCTCCTGCCCGGACACGGGCATCCGCGATCCCACCGGTGGCGGTTGGGCGGATTTGAGCGGAGATCCGTTCCTTTGGGACCGATTTTCTCGCTGTCTCTTCCCTGGCGCACTGGTGTTCAGGTTGACCGCACGACTGCAGGCAACGGAGAGGGAGTTTTCTACCTTGACCGACGCTGTTCATCACCGGAGGGGATGGATGACTCCTTTCAACGTGCGGCACAACTTCTCCAGCCCGTTGAGGGTCGAGGAAGTCGCCGGCGTTGACCAATTGGCGCGTCTTCAGCAGTCGGTCGAGAATTTGATCCGCTCTGCCCGCGACTCCCTAGCGGATATACTGGACCCGTATTCGACTTCGGAATGGATAGAGCAGAGATTATACCCGATGGTGGTGGAACTGGAGACGATCGCTAAGGACGCCGCAGTGCTCAAGTCGAGGAGGACGTGGCCTGCCCGTCCTCTCCCGGCCCTGGACGACCTAAGGCGATTCGGCGTGACAGTTCCTCCCTTGCCCACGCCTGCGATTCCGCAAGCCAAGCCACAACTTGAAGAAAACGACAAGAAAGAGGAAGAGAGAGGCATTAACAATCAGTAGAGGAAACAAAAATAATAAACAGTCTTAAAGTCTACATGAATCACGGCAGAATTCCATGCAAGGCATCTCGAAAGAAAACGTGTCGACCATATTTGAGGCATTAAAAAATATAAAAAAAGACGGTTTACCTCCTCCCCGAGAAGTACAGTTACTCTGCAAAAGTCATAAAAAGGGGTGCGTAAACTTTGAATGGCTGTGATAGATTGTGTTACCAGAAGAGGAGCTTAAAAACTCTCGTATCTTCATTACCACATGCATATGCCAAAATTTTGTTTGGTGTTTTTTGCTCTTTGCGATTCGTTGTTTTGCGAACAGTTGGCGGGAGATAACGAAGGGGTTGAATTTCTTTTTCGGAGAAGTTGCGTTTCATAAATCGTTGACAATGCTATCGTGTGCTGCAGGTAATGCTTGTGTTTGTGACAAAGCACTCTTTACGCATGGTTGATATTCCGGCAAGGATGTTGATGATCGAAGTGACACGTGTCTTCCGTTCGACGTTGAAATGGCATTTAAATAGAACACTTTAACTTAATGAAAACCGATAGACTCCTATATACATCTTGTAAATACATCACCTAATACTTGGTTGTTACGCAGTATTGTTATTTTCCTCAAAGGTGACAGCAGAACTTGGATTTAAGTTTAACAATGCACTACCTCAAAGTGCTACTATTTTAATTTTGTTTTAATTTTTAGAGTCGTAGCGTTGGGAGGTGTTTAATATAATATTAATGTCGAGGAACTTAGGAAAAAACTATCAAAGGTTACGTGGTCAACGTTATTGACCGAAAGAAGTTGAGAAACAGCTGCTACATTCCAAAAAAAAATTATATGCAATACATTTTGTACATAAGTTTCACTTTAAGATTGCCTGGCATTCGTTATCTTTATTTCAATCAATCGAAAATTTATTTGATGTAATAAATGTAACCGTGGTCTAGTGATGCCAGAGACAAACAAGATATAAAAAGCCTTGGATTACAAGGTGGTGGTTGTGTAGAGTGGTGGCTGGTGAAAAGTGAGTGATGGCAATCTAATGACGTTTCACTATCCATAATTATCAGTGAGGAGTATTATTTCTCTAATAGCCTAGGACAAATATCTTGTTGACTATTTTCATGATGTCGGAAAGGTAAAATAGAATTGAAATCATATATTAAAATGTAATAAAACGATGATGTTTTCATGATACGAATTTCTTCGTGTTTCATTCTTAACCTCCAAAAGCGAAAATTGTGATTGAAGTGTTGAGTTTTTAAGGCAATCGAGAAACGTATGGCCTATACAAGTCAACCATATGCTGATAATAATTGTTTATATCACTGCAATATTTTTTATTTTCCGTTTTTATATTTGTGCGGGAGTACGTGTTTTACGGATAGGAGAATGCAAGTGGACATCCACAGCGACAGAGGAGTGCTTCTCCAGCTTCCCTCCTTCAGCTTAAAAAATTATGCATATAATTATATATGTTATCCATATATATCTCTATGGGTTCAAAAGTCATCTATTGATCAATTACACCACAGCGTCCACAAATGAATTACTTAAGACGTTGTTAGTCTGGTATTAAGTTTCTTTGTGTATTTACTGACGTACATCTACATAATACCCTGCAAGTCAACTTATTGGTGTATGGCGGGACATAAATTTATTCACAAATGCAAATTTATTCGTAAATGTAGCTAAGGGAACTAGATAAACCCAAATTTAAGTGATGACTATTTTTTTGGTTGGCAACAGTGCTCGCGAATAACCGCTGCGAAACATGCTCTAGCCCTCTTCCCCCACCTACTGTTTTTGCTAATGCTAATCTAATTAAGACGGACATGACTGTTTTACCGCCGCGTTAATTCGTTTGGAGGACTATAATTAAAAGCGTATTAGCACTGCACACCAGATGAATTCTCTCAAACTCAACCCAAGTTCCCGAATGTATAGGCAGTTTCATGAATGCGTGGTTAAATACTAAATACAAAAAGATTTCCCTCGAAAGATATCAGTTTTGATAGTTTTTTGGTGCTTAATCCATTTTGAACCATTCAAGTCGTAATTTCATTATGCACTATTCCAAAAAATATTTTTTTCGCTGTCATTAATACACTTTTTCGCTTTTTATGACTCTTTAATGATCGCAGTCACCTGAAATTGTCGACAATCGTGTTGTATAAGTCAGGGGTCCCCAAACTTTTTATTGAAAGGGCCACATTAGGCTTTATGTACGACAGCGCGTGTCCGGGGAGGGGGGGGGGGTGGTTTTCGAGAAGTACCACCGTTACAAATTATTTCGAGAGGGGGAGGGGAGGGTGGTTATCGAGAAATTTCACCGGTGCAAATTATTTCGAGGGGGAGGTGTGGGTTGGGTTGGTGGGCCGGATTAAATCACTCCGCGGGCCGTAGTTTGGGAACCCCTGGTGTAAGTCATAAATAAAATTCATGTTTGATTTCGTACTTAGCTAGTTAGCATGTCTGACTCCCGCTGCTGTCGAATCCTTCCCTGGCCATTGTTGCATATGGTCGTCTTTGTTATTGTTGGTACTCAAAATTCCCGTTAAATGCTGTTAATAAGCTACGAGAAAATTAATTAATATAGATACTCTCCCGAATAATTATATTAACTGCACGCAGTTTTTCATGGTATTAATCATTTTCTAGAAAATTTTACAGCCTCTAATAACACGAAATAGATTTATGCATCCAAAATAGTCACAAGTAGGCTAAAAATGAAAGGCTACAACTATTAACGAGATTTATCGCAGAAATTATACACATAGTGTATTACGTAGTATAGATTAATATTGCATACCAGGCAAAATAAATGCGGATACACTGAATAATAAATTCAAGTCTCTTTAGATTACCGATGGTAGATGGTGAATTTTCGCACTCTTCTTTTGCGACAAGATAAACGAAACGTTTACTTTCCAAGTGTAATCTTATTACCGTTTTTTTGTGATGGATGCCACTGCAGACCCTTCTTCTGAAAATCCTTTCACATTCCTTAGAGGCTCGAGGGACAACTTTTTGCGAGAGGATGATGAAGTTGCCGACTTTTTTTATGCATCGGATGATATATCGCCGCGATGGAATCTTTAAAGTAATGTTAATAGCATCATCTTTCGCCATTATTTTTTGTACCTCCCATCGCGTTCCTTTTGACTTTTAAAGATGACGAATATTGATGCGGACTTTAATTTTGCTCGTAGATTCGAAGTAAGAAAAGAGAACCCGTCAAATTTAGCTGCATTTGGTTTAAAACGGCATTTAATGTTTATTTCATTAAGTTTGGGTGATTTTCATGTATGACTCTTCTGTATCATACCTGGAACTTTGTCAGAACAGTCGTATTCCAAAAATACATCTACAGCATTTTTTAAACTCTGTCCAACTACGGATATGTAGTTTAATTACGGGAATTCACCCAGCCTTATTAATAGTTAATTGTAGTGGTCATAGGAGTTAAAATTAAATATCGTAGATAGCATCCCGCTTTTTTCTAAGTATATGCCTAATTTGTTCAATTAATTTACGTCGCTCCTTTACTCCTATATCCAATTGGGGGGCCGGCCGGGTTAGACTGGTAGGCAGTGCGCCTGCCTTCTAACCCAAAGGTCGCGGGTTCGAATCCCGCTTCGGGCATGGATGTTGTGATGTTGATTTTCCCTAAGAGAATTTGACGGAGCAAAATAACCTTAGCTGTTGACGCACCTAAAAACATAATCACTACTACTACTCCAATTGGGGGGACCTTGTGACTTCAAACGACTCCAGCGCTGGAAGGCTTTTCAGTCTTAAATCACAAAGCAAGGGAGAAGAGAAACCCGGTGTCGGCATTAGCCTACTCTTAGCGAGAAACACCAAGGGGACCAACGGCTTTACGTCTCTTCCGAAGCGTGTTCTCTTAACCACGCAAATGGGGAGCCGGGCAACCCGGTTCGCACCGGGTTTGATCAGCGTAGTAGGCCAACTCCCTCACCACTACGCTCTTCCCCACCATTGATTCCTGGATCTACAAACTCCTGTATCGCTAAGTAATGGAGCGAACCATAATCGCGAAAAAAAAACGTTTGATCGTTAAATACCAGTGCTAGGGCACTAAAAATGTATCGCGCTGAAATGTAATAGAGGAAAATTCCCGCTATATAAAATCTTACCTTTGTGCTAGGAATGTTTCCAGGGTCGCATTGAGGCGCGTAACAATGGTGCGGCTGCATCCTGCCACGCACTCTCTACATTAATCGTAAAACTTCAATAATATCATAAAACATATATTAAAGACAGTGTCACTTTGTTCTTTGAAGCTTAATATCTCGCAAACGACGACACCGAATTTGATGAAATTTTCAGGATAGCATTATGATATAATAACAGAACCTTTTAATGTATCGAACTCGAGATCAAAGACCCGGGTTCGACTCCAGGGGATAATTTCCATTTCCCGTAAGGTAACGCGCAGAAAGGGACATTTCGACGTGCAGACTTTCATTCTTTTTTAGATTAAAATTATAAAGAATTGACCTACAATCTTCGGATACAAACCATTTTAAAGAAAATATTATAATGTTTCTTATTCTGTTCATCTTTTTCCGCCTACAGTTCGAAATTTCTCAATGTAAACGTTTAATTCACACAGTTTGAGGAAATCTTGCCATTTTAAGGGGATGTTGCCTTGCCTACCAATTTCATTGTTAGACCTCTATATCATATCGTTAATTCAATCCTTATGGGTATAAAGGTGCTTTGAATGCTTTTAATACGAGGGAGAGGGGGGGGAGAGAGGTAGAGGGGGGAGTGAGAGGGTGAGAAGTTTAACTAAAGATAGCCCGTCAACAACAGAAATGCTGTATATGACAAAATATTTCATATGTAAAAGTGTGATATTAATTATTTTAAATGAAAGTAATAATAATCTATCTACTTTAGTTCTTCCGTTGATATTTCAACGGGCATTACACTAGTCATATAAATAAAAGCCTTAGCAAACGTTGTGTGTAATGCTTTTTGAAGCTTAATATCTCGCAAACGACTGAACCGAATTGATGAAATTTTCAGGATAGCATTATGATATAATAATAAAACGTTTTAATGTATCGGTAATATATAAAATCCTTATTCTGTCCCTTTGTCCTTTTGTCACTCTCTCTGTCACGCTCTGAAAAACTGAAATATACCTGGCAAGAGGGGACTAAGGTCAGCTTTGGAAGCACAATAGATCTCGCAGCGAGGGTTTCGAACCTTCGCTCGGATCGAAGGCAACCCTCTCAGCAGGAGGTATGATTTCAGGTCAAAGAAGACTGCCTCAATTTTATTTCAGAATAATCGTCATCCTCGTCATTTTTGACTGGCACTTATACTAGCTTATTAATATTTGTCGCTGTATTGTTTTCAATTTTTTCATTTTTCGAAATGCGAATGTTTTATCGAACCTTTTTATGGCAATTGAAGAGATATTGTTTTCACCTTTGATTCCATTCATAAGATGACCCCGATAATTCTTTCCGGAGTTAAATAACGTGGATGATAATTTTTTTATACATTCCTGAGGCAACTTGCCCTTCCACCCACCCCTGAAGACACCCATGGCTTTCTATGTTATTACCAACTGCGCTGTGCTAAACCTTTGCCAAATCCTTTCGCTCCTCACCGGCGAATCTTGGGTCACGTTTTGCGAGTCTCTGGGTCAGAGCTCATGTGATACGCTTTCCTAACCTTTATATTTCCAGACGGTATATAAACGTTGTAAATGAGAGAAAAAGAATATGACTCGACCGTTATTTTTTTCAGTCTTATTATTCTCGGGTACCTTAGAAACACTCGGTGAACCAAAAAAAGTTTAGTAGTTTTAGTAATTAAATATCAAGCCTTTATTTAATGAAGGCTATTATAATGAGTCTCCAACGCTTCTCGCACACAATGATTATACATATCGTACGTGGATTGCTAGATATTTTCACTCAAGAGGCTTATTGAGAGGAAATCAAGACCTGAATCCACATGAATAGCTTTCTTTATCAGTGAAAATGCGTCATGCAAGATAATATTGAAAATACTTTGTCTGCCTATGTTGATAAATTAAGTAATCGTGAATTAAATATAAACTGAAGCGCTGATTATCTGTCAGATCGAAAGATAAACAGAATGATTTCATGAAAATTTGAAATGCAACGATATCCTTTTTTACAAAATTCAATTGTATTAACATAAAAATGTATTGTTAAAACTAAAATAAAAGATACAAAACTTTTGATTCACCTCCTTTGTAAGTGTGAAATAGCCATTCGGTATAAACATTTTCTAAATATTATATTACAGTTTATAAATATGTATGGTTTTTTAATGCTCAGCCATTGGGGCCTCCATGAATCGGGAGATAGAATGCGGTGCATCCATCGCACCCCTTAAAAGACCGGCCCCGTTTATACGCGTTGTCACATCAATTTAACCGCGTACGACCGAATCTGCGTTGGGGAAACTCCGTTGAACTATAGTTCACAGCAGTATAATTCTTTACACCGAGGAAATCCTTCCTAAATTTCCCCCCTTCCCTTGTGCCGGATCGACGACCACGTGACGAAAATCGGATGAACCATCTTCGGCGAATATCTTCCCTTTAATAGTGAAATAGGCCCAATAGACCGTCGGCGTACATCCGTAATCGACGTCCCGGTCGAAAAGGAAGCGGCTACACTCGGTAAACCAATATATTTTTCGGTCTATTCGTGGGGCGAGAGGACGATACTGGAGAGAAGAGGAGGGAGGGAGGAAGGAGGAAGGAGAGAGACGTTTTTCGTCCTACCGCGAGGGGGGGGGGGGGTCAAAAAAAAAGACGAGCAAGCTAGAAAAGTGCGCTTGGTCACGAGCAATTACTTAATAAAAAGCCACCGACATTCCAATATGGTGGCGCCCTCCGAGGTAATCATTATCCTGGGAAATTTTCGACCCCTTATTCTCCCCCCCTCCCTCCCCCCCCCACACACCCTCTTCCATTCCCCTACCGACCCCTTGTTCAAGGCCTTTTCCGTCGCTGTTGTGTCTCCCACAAAAGGCAGCGAGGTTTTGGGGAAGGCGGGTCGAGTGGGAGGGGGAGTGGAGATGGGGGGATTGGGGTACTCTACCCCGCCTTTGCGGCGGGGTAGACGAAGAGGGGGGGAGCGTAGGAAATCACACGTGCTATCACGCAAGCGGGGGGGAAAGGAGGGTAAAGGGGGTGGGGGGGAGGGGGCGGTCCACGGTTCCAGATTGATTGCGATCAAGTGGAATCTTCCTCTGACGTCACTCCCGTACATCGCGGTCCCCGCGGGGGCGACCGTCGGAGGATAACTATCGTCTATCCCCAGCCCCCGACGAGCGTAACCGCGGACCAGGCCCCCCGGAGGCTGCGTAATCCCCCTCTTTCTGCCGCCGACATCTCCCTCCCTCTATTGTGTTTGCCGCGAACCATTCATCCGCGGAGACAAGCAACCAGAGTTTTTCGTGGTGATCTAGAGAAGAGCACCGTCCAAAGACCTTAAGGGTACGAACCGCCGGTATCTGGTGGAGAGGACCAGAGGACTCTTGAGGTAACGAGCTTCTGGGCTTTTTGCGGAAAGGAAGGATGACGGCCCAGGAGTTCCTCACCACCGAAGCTCTGAGGGATCTGCTCCGCGTGTCTCATCCAGACGTGGAACTGACCGCCTTCGAAGCCACGGAAGGTTCCGGAAGGGGGGACAACTACACGGCGGTACTGTACAGGGTGGAGGCTAGAGGAGTCAGAGTCGGGAGGCTGAAGAAGGGAGGGAGGTGGAGAGGCGGAGGCGGCGGAATCCCATACGAGGAAGATGAAGAGAACGGTGCCGAAGGGGAGAAGTGCGAGGAGGAACCTTGGAAGGGTTCGTTCATCCTTAAGGCGCTGCCGGAGAATCCGGAAAGGAGGGAATTTTTTCAATCCGAGTCTCTGTTTCGTAACGAGGTCGCCTTTTACACTAGCGCTCTGCCAGCCTTGCTTGAGTTTCAGGTTGGTTTTTTTTTATTTTGGTAATCTTACTGGTTGCTCGTTACGGTATCAGTCGTTTATGTCAGGATGATCTTTTAAAAAACAAGTTAGGAAAGTGTACGGCGTATCACAAATGGGCGAGTTTCGTGCAATGGAGTATTAGAAAGAAATGATATACCTTTACGTAAGGGAAATAGCGTTTTAAAGTTCTTTTCTTCTTCATAAATAATCCATTTTCTTCCTATTTAATAATACTGCGTGCACACTTAAGGAAATTAAACGTTTGTTTGTGATATTGTTTATGTTAGAACAATGAAGAAGTAACGATGCAAGAAATTTTCAAGTTCAACTCGATTTAAGACTCTTGTTCAATTTCCTTGATAACGGCTACTCTTACGATAAAAATGTATAGGAACAGAAATACATACTCTAATTTACTAGTTCTACAAGTTTTATTTGAAAAATATTTTGATATGAGCAAAACTTTACGAGATATGACGGAAAGTTCATTTTTATCTCCAGTAAAGTGGTACCCCTGATTGACTTACGTGATTAATTTTTACGATTTTCTTATTATCTTTGATCGTAAGTCCTTAATATCAAATTTCATGAAAATCCACTCGGAAGAAACTGAGAACGAATGTGCGGACGGACGGACGGACGGACAGACCGTCGACAATAGGCGCTCACGCTGGAGGCGAAACGCGCCTAATAATAAAAAGGAAATCGTTTTCTGGAGATGTTTTCATCAGGAATGATATTTCCCTCCTAGAGGGTTTGGTACGACATAAACATCGAAGGTTGTAATAAATTTAAAAGTTGGATTTTTTCTGAAATAAATCTGCGTTAGGGAAAGAATTTTTTCATAAATTTACTAAATTAATATTTTAATTAACTACCAGGTCTGATTGAGCATCGACGTCGTCAACTGATGACATTGAAGTAAAACGAAACCTATTTGTAAAATTAAAACTCTCAATTAGTATGTGAAAAAGTTGCGTTTCTACCTCTTATTTCAAATATGAGACAGATTCACAAGAATAAGCATTCCACAATAAGTTTCATGAAGAATATTATAAGTAATTGTCAAATAAAACCTTTGAATCAACCGCAAATGCATATCGATTATTCCTCAGTGTGTAAGTCAAAGTGATAGTGAGACATCTGTCTGTTCAAATATTATTATACTTATAAGTTATAATTTTTATTATTATAAAGCAACAGTTAGAGGGTAACCTTGTTTCAAATTTAACCAATTATTTCATTTACGTAATGATGTTCTTCCGGTGAAATCACTCGAGAGTTTAACGTGAAATAATTATCAAACACGTCTAAAAAAATATTTGCTTTTTTCCATTCATTCGCTATATTAACTCTGTCAGCATTTTAGTTGTCATGTGAGAACAAAATATCAGTAATTTATCTACCATCTGCATTACATAATCTCTTCAAATTAAATTCTCCTCGGTCTTACGTAAAGGGTGATTTCTATCGAGAAGGAAAGGTCATCTAGCTAGATAGTGTTTCGAAAATAATAATTATAAAACATTGTATTGACAGAATTATTGCAAAATTTAATGCTTTTAACTTTTCCATTAATGATTAATATAATATTCAAATGGATTAAACGTAAAAATTCACTTCTCGTAAAAGATGGGATTTTGTTTTTAACATGGTGGGACCCGGGTTTTTTGACAAAATGTTTGGTGCGACGTAAAATGCAAACGTTTGAGAACTGACCATCTATATGATCCATTACGACCACCATTAATCTTAACCTCCTCCTCATTTAGTAATCAATCGAAATAGCGCACATATCCAGAAAAATGAGGAAGTGACAGTGATCCTACTATGACGCTAGATGTAACCGATTAGATAAAGTGTAATTTCCGCTCTTTTCTTTTTCATTTTATTTGCAAATTATGAACAAAACTTTTCGTAGTACTAATGACGAAACGAAACTCTCGAGTGAAACATTTGCTCAACTTTCTCCAACAAGTGAATCACTTCTTGGAGTTTCTCTCGTTTGAAAAGAAAATATATGGCCGGAAACATAAAAATTTTATCTCTCGGCTCGTCACATCCGTGAGAAAATATTCATTAACTACGCTACTACTACTACTCTCGTATTTTCGTTCCCGGACTTGAGCAGCTTGAGTTATTCCTTTTTAATTGCTGAATCATTCAAGCGAGGGATGATCAACTACAGACACACGTGCCACTTGTGGCACGCGTCCGTTCTCAAAGCATGACACGCCACTTGCTCTCGAGAAATGAATAAATACACGATTCATTCAGTTATCCACTACATCTGCAGGTTGGACTTATAGATATGAAAAAATCATGGCTGAATACCTACTTGGTGAAGTTGTGTGATTATCTTGAAATCTTTCTGGAGCAAATGAACTTTTTGTAATGATCACGATAAAAAACGAGTATCTCTCCAGAATGAAAGACCACCATATTAATACCCTATACGTTTGGAATATCCAGAGTCAATCCACATATCGATAGCGCCTTCAAAAATATATGCATGTTGAACAGCTATATTATATTCTTAAGGTCAGAACACTTCATTTTTAAGTGTGGAATCGATTAAATTATTTTATAATCACCCTTACAACATTTCGTAATTTTCGGCATCCTTATTTCAGTCATCAATACATTTTTTCACAATTAAAGATAGTTTTATAATTTACCAAAGTGCTCGTGAGGCAGTTGCAGTTTTATAATTTACCAAAGTGCTCGTGAGGCAGTTGCGTAATTTAGCTTCCCTATAAGAAACACTCTTTTGCTAAAGGCAGACCTTCGGTTACCCGAGAAACCAAGCTTCCATTTCTGATCAAATTCTTTTTCGACATGTCCTTAAAACGTATTCTATGGTTTTTGAACCGCGGAGTCGTAATGACGCCATTTTTACCGCTTTATCCTTTCATCACACGCGCCATATCTCTCCTACGCGTCGAGGATTCAGCCTTCCTCTGACAAGTTCGGATTCGTGTTACGTAACTCGTGAGAAAGGTATTCGACGTCTTCCCACGTTTTAAGAATGGGCAGCATATGGGGCTCGTCCGTTTCGATTTCTTTGAAGCGTGAAATTGTTCTCCCTCTCGTCGCTCATGAAAGAGACTGCGTTATTTTCTAATTAAACCCTCGCAAAATAACGTAATTATGGCGCGTACCCGGAAAGTAATGCGACGAGGAACGATCGAGAACGACCGAATATCTCGCTTGTTTCTTCGACTTCCGCCTTTCTTAACGTGCTGCACAAGTGTACGTATGGTTTCACGATTGGAATAGACTGCATAAGATGAGATACGTGAGACACTAAGCACGTGCGGCTTGTTAGGGAGACTCCGATGTTTCTTCAGTATGAAATTAGCAGTCTAAATCAATCAAAATCTAATTAAAATGACGTGCATGAACATGCAAAAATCATGAATTCGGCTAAAGGGGAAAGTACACTTCATTCGTGAGGCTAGTAATAAGTAAAATGTAAAATGAACGAAAAAATAATAATAACAAATAAAAACCAAATAAATCATTAACTTTATAAATTGCAGTTTGCATCAAAAAAATCATATCAGCTGCATTATCTTCAGGCTAAAAAGAAAAATCTATAGTCCTCTGTATATTCAAACTATCAAAACTGATGCCACAAACTTAAATAAATAATAAGAAACTGTTGAGAAAATACTTTGAAAATACAGTCTGATATGAGAAATTCGACGTTAATAAATATTTTACAAAGAAACTGGTTTAGCCTTGCACCATTTCAAAGCGTTTTTGTTTGACTTCATTTTTGAAGACTTCATTTTTTGGTAAAGAACAATTTGTACTATATGATATTAATTGCTGTAATTTAAATATAATTTAGTAATTTTGCTACAAATTATTACCACATAATATCCTTTCCCTTTGAGTCGAAAGTCTTTTAAATTAATAATATTCTACCTCAAATATGAGCTGAATATATGGCGAAGTAACTCGTTATCTAAAGTTTTTTAACTGTAATAGTTTCCGGCGTAACTTGGTGGAACTGCTTCATGACAAAGAAAATGAAAAAACGCTGTAACTTCCACAAAATATATTTATGTAGAAGTTACATTTTTTCATTTTCTTTATCTAAATTTATTTCAGTTATGTTCATTGATCTTTTGAAAATGTAGTTGTATTGTTTGATATTTTTCTAATGTTGTTAACAAAATTTCATCTTCAAAGAATAAAGACAGCGACTCGATAACAAGCAGATCAATGACGAAATATTAAATGTATACACGACTCTAACGATCTGACAAAAATAAAATGTTAGTCGGCATCCGTGAAAATAATTGCAGAATTAACAAAAATAATTTTCACGGAAGTGAGATAATTATTCGTTTATCACGTTAACTCAAGGTCAAATTTATTTACTGCCTTTATATGCGGAGTTATTTCCTTTTGTACGCATAAATTGGTCCCTCCAATGAACTTGCATTATTACTACTTTGGCCATTATTTTAGATAATGTTTAGCTAATTTAGAGGTATATGTACTAATGCTTACATTAAAACCTGTCATAAATATTTTCTACGTGAGGAAATTCGATTGAGCATTTGACATATTAATTTACAGAGAAGTTTGAAGTGCTCCCCTATAAACTGAGAAAATAACTTGGTAATACTCGGGTAATTACATGTAAGCCTTAGTTTAATTTTTTTCCGAATCCGCGATAAATTAAATATTTCATGCATTTTTTCGTTTGACGTAAAACATGCTGACAGTAACTGCACACCGTTACGAATTGAAAGTACACAGCCGGCTAATAAATCCATAACCAATTGTTACCGGCACCTGTTGACAACATTCTGGTTGGAATAACTTAATTTTCGCAATAGAAATTGCTACTAACTCTTACATTCTCCCTAAATTTCCACCGAAGCAATTCGCTATTCCTATCAGCGCCCTATGCTAGTCAAACGCATTGGTTGATCCGCCACTCATTTCTCTCCGAATTTTCCTTCCCGCAGGCAAAGATGGCTCCAGGCCATCCTTTCCGCGGCGTGCCAGCGTGCTTCCACGCCCGCGGAGATCTCATCGTCTTGGAAGATTTACGCGCCAGAGGTTTCCGGATGGCCGACCGCAAAGCTGGTCTGGACTTGGCCCACGTCGAAGCGTCCCTTTCCCTCCTCGCTCGAATGCACGCCTTATCCCTCGCCATGAGAGCAGCCGAACCGGAAGAATTCGAATCTCGCATCGTAGATTCGGTCCGTGAAGTCATGTTCACACCCAACAACGAAGCGTGGTACAGGGGATATTACAGGTCGGCATCCCGTGCCGCCTGTTCCATCGTCCGAGACGCATTCCCTTCCACCGACCCCTACCTTAGGAGACTCCAGGGTTTCGCCGATGAGGGATTCTTCCAGAGGATGGTAGAACTCGTTTCCGCTAAGTGGGCTAAATGCTGCGTGAATTCTTCGATACCGTCGAAGGTGGAGTCTTACGAGGTTCCTTTGGTACTATGCCACGGAGATTGCTGGACTAACAACATAATGTTCCGCTACGAAGCTCCCTCCTCTCCGAATTCACCACGTGATATCGTCGAAGTCTGCTTATTGGACTTTCAAATGGCGAGAGTCGGGTCGCCTGCTCTGGATTTGGCCAGTCTTCTATATTGCTGCACGACTAGAGACTTGCGACGTCATCATCTCGAGAGGTTGTTGGACTTGTACATGTCGTGTCTTCAAGAGGCTCTTGATGATTTAGTGAAAGACGAAGAGGTCAAGGCGTCGCTCCTTCCTAAGGATATCCTGCTCCGCGAAATGGCACGGTGCAGTCGCTTCGGCCTAGGTATAGCTCTCGACATGATACCTATTTCGACCTGTGACTCGGACGCGGCACCGGATTTGTACAGCACCGGAGGAAGCGATGTTAGCGCGGAAGATGAAGGAGGTCCTGAGAAATTCGAGTTGTTAAAGGCGCCTCCCAGTGCCGAAGGCCGAAGAAGGATGTCTGAACTTGTTCAGGAATTAGTCGAAAATAGCTTCATATAAGTCTTTAGACTGCGGGAGGTGTTTTTAATTTCGATGTTCTAAATTATATCGTTTGTAAACATTAATGTTTCGGTCAATTTTTAAGTTTTTTCTCGAAAGATAATACTTTCAGTCTAGGTTCCAATTAAATTGTAATAAAACCAAAATAGCTGTGTGAGGTCAAAAAAATCATTTAATTGATCATTTTGTATTTTATGTAATTTATAAGATATTTAAGTGTTTAGCCCGAACTAATGGCGTCAAGAATAAAAATTTTATTGCGATTGCAAGAGCATAAAAAGATAAAATGTCGCTCTAACATAAGATTCCAGTAAAGAAAGTGAGTATTTTAAAATGAACGCGATTTACATTTTATTAATTGAATCAATAGAATATTTTGAACTTTAAATCAATCAATAGTCTTCTTAGGCTGAGGTACAAAAAAGTATAAGCAATAATTTCTAAAATTGGTAATTCGGAATATGCATAACATGCTAATAACTCCGAGTAAATCGAATTTCATTAATACTTAAAATGTATATAAATTATTTGAATAAAAGCAAATGTTACATACCTAAAATTTACGGTCTTTTTTCATTAATCTGCTGTCAGGAGCGCTGTAAATAATTTTGTTTTGGAGCTCACTAATCACAGAAATTTAAAAAGATCCACAGAAAACATAATATTTACATTAAAAATAGAAACACATGCCAGAAGTCAAAATTCAATGCATCTTTTCATGAAGTAACTGTATACAATAAAAATTCCGCCAGGTTCTCGAGAGGGCTCAAGCCCGTAAGCCATATGTGTGCCATCGTCTGCTGAAGTAACTTCCCTACTATGATGCCTCATAACAATGGTAAGTAGCAGATACTTTGCGGAGTCGAAAAATTTGAGAAGTGATCCATAATAATGGTAAAATTCCTGCGCTAAACTCGTTTGTCATATAAAAAAAAGTCATCATACGCTGTGTGAATTCCATGACGCATGTTTACATAATGTTTATAGATTGGAATATCATATTCTTAGTTGAGGGATCCAGCGATTTTTTTTGGCATTGGAAGGGATGCGTGGAAATTGTGCAACGTTCGATAATGCCGCGGACTAAAAAAGTTTGGAAAACACGGCCCTCAGGACTAATTACTCCTATATTTTATTTTAATTGCTATTTCAGAATAAATTTCCCTTATTTAACCAAGCTATGATTCTGTAAACGACTTCATTTTTACAATAACTTAATACTAGGACGGTCTGCCCGCAGCTATCATTTCCCCTCATTCGTATTAGCTGCGAATGACGATCTTCATTTTGTTCAAACGTCTGTGACGTCATAACATGTGATAAGTGAGAAGTGTAAATGCGGTGGAAGTGGTGACAACTAAAATAGAAAAACATATTTATATTTGAAAAGATTCATATATATAATACAGTTGAATGAATATAAACAAAACGGCTTCTTATCTGTAAACTGTCGTCACTTCTCCATGACTGCTGAGCAAACTAACTTCAAACCACCATTGAAAGTAGAAGACAAACCTCGTTCCAACTCGGTTGCATCCTTGTCTTCTTCTGGAGTGTCGGACGAGGCTGCTATCATTCCCGACGTTTCTTTTGCGCCAGTGTCTAATAACGGATCCATCATTGATTCGTCAAGAAGCAATCGCGAAAACCAGCCATTGCTGGGAAGAATGGAATCAGATTTGACGTTTAACCATTTTCCAGGCAAGTGCTTTATTTTATCTGAAATCTAATTTTAATAAGAGTGTTTTCGTTGTTTTCACTTTAGTAAATTGGTGTTGAATACTTAAAATTGAATAGGACTTTTAATTTTTTATAGATGACCCACAGTTCTCGGAGTTAGTTAGACAAGCCGAAATAGCAATTGAAAATGAAATATATCCGGAGAGAATATCTCAGGGATCCAGTGGAAGCTACTTTGTAAAAAATCCACAAGGAGTGAGTTCTGAGTTAGGGTTCTGCAATAATCCATTAATTGAAAATTTTATGATTTAATTTATTCAATGCCTTGTCAGCAGTTACGATATATAGTGCCACTTTACTGTTTTAGAAAATTATTGCTGTTTTCAAACCAAAAAATGAGGAACCTTATGGCCGTCTCAATCCGAAGTGGACTAAGTGGTTACATAAGTTATGCTGTCCATGTTGCTTTGGTCGAGCTTGCCTCATACCTAACCAAGGCTACTTATCCGAAGCTGGCGCTAGTCTTGTGGACCAAAAATTAGGTCTTAACATAGTTCCAAAGACGAAGGTATTTTTGGTTTTATCATTATTCTTCGTTTTCGTAATTAGCTGTATGTGATGAAAATTGTGATGGAAGAAGTTTTTCAAGTGTTTTAGTTTATCATATTGTTGTGTTTGCTTATATTTTACTTTCAAAGAGCGGATTTGTTCTGAAAACGTTAAATATGACATCCTGTAGATATTGTACGTTGTTGTTTTATGACAACGTTATTACTATCCTCATGGAGGTACAACTTTCAAATTTATTATGCTACATTCCCTATTGTGGATGTTGAGGTAATTGTTGGATTTGGGGGCTGTAATTAACATTTCTTTTTATTAAAATTTAATTCTCATTACAACATACACATATTCGATCCATTAATAAGATATAACTTGTATAATGTAAAATAGGCTAAAATAATTTTCTCTCATAAATCACTTTCTTGTCTTACCATTAAAAATTTTCTCTATTCATTATCTTCTTCCTTTGCATTGTTTTCCTAGTATATTGATACCATTGCTTAAACCTAAATAGTTTGCTGCTTTCATTTCCACAGTTCTTTGATCTCTCCTTGTTTTTACTAAGCTTTTCTTAATGTAAACATTAAAATTAATTTTTTTACAAATTATAACTTTTCCTGATCTGAATATTTAGTCTTTATATATGTTAGTGTATAGGGAAGCAATTAATATAAAATTTAGCATATTTTGATTACTTTTAATGACATTCTTATTTAGTGTAATGATATAATTTTTTTCTTGATGAATGTCACCTTGAATCTAAGGTCACCTTGTGTTCTGATCTACAATTTTATAATATTTCATTTTATATTTTTGACCACTCTAATAAAAACTTCATTTTCTTTCATGTATCACATTACTCTTTGCATCATAACTGTTTACAGGGGTATAATTCCGAGTTACGATTTCTTAAATGATTTGTTCATTGAGATTGAGTTGTTTCACAATTATTGCCTTCTTCCTCTGAGAAAGTAGCTTTTATGAGCAATAAAATATAAAGGGTAATAGTTTTTCATAACAATTTATGTGTAAAAGGTTTTATGAAATTTTGAGTGAATGTATTTGAAAGCATTTTTTCAAGTAGATTTTCATCTTCATTGGTGAATTTGCAGTTTCACTTTTAATAGCATAATAATAATGCTGTGGAAATACTTATTATTGTATTGGAGGATTTCTTAACACATTATTTATCATTTTTAAGCAATTTATTACACATTTATTCAAGATCCATTACACAACTTTTCATAGTGTTACTATTTTTAATTGAATTTACCCAATACAAATTTTGTAGTCCATGTAATACTACCAGAAGTTGCATTGTAATTTTATTGTTATCAACATTTTGAAAATCTTACTTTCTTGAGATTCTGTAGTCAAACTATTTTATCTCAATTCTCATGCATGATGCAATATTTTCACTTCTATAAAAGAAGTGAAGATATGCCATCCAAAAAGCAACGGATATGCATTCCTTACTACCTAATTGGCTCTTAATGCTTCATAGGTGATTTTTTTTCTGTTACATACCAAGCTTATACTGCTAGGATTTTCTTAGAGAAAAAATTATATAACTGCCAGATACTTGATTCAGTGCACGTACCGTGGACTTAGAATTATTATTTTAGAATTATGAAAGCACTCCACAGTTTTTGGAGGAATACAAACATTAATTTTATTAATTTTTATTATGACATATGACACCCTTCTCTGCATTATTATTGCTGAGTGTAGGCTTAATGCCTAAAAATTGCTTGAAAAATTAAAACACAGAGCTGCGATAGATGATCATACGTGTATTAGAAAGAATGAAAGATGGTGTTTGACGCAGTCATGCTAGGGGAAACTACTGAAATAATAGCAGTGTCCCACCGGTTCCTTAACCATTTTCCCTTTCGTAAAAATCAGCCAACCCACTGCGACAAAAGGAAACTGGGCAACCTACAGGTGGGTTGCTCCTTCTTACCAAAATAACATCAGCAACACACCTGTAGGTCGCCCCCTGCATGAACCTGCTATGAAAGTAAACTTTAATTAGTAAAACTTAACATTGTTAAGCTTTATTCAGAATTACATTTTAAGTTATGTTAAGCATTCTGTGTTTACACATTGATATGCACACTGTAAATTTCAAATCAGCAGAAGTGGTCACTCTGCGGCTTTTGAAAGCATTGTTTCTTTATTTATATTGCTTAGGTGATATTTATCTGTCATTAACAAGATGGAAAGTTAGGAAATGTAGCTTTTACGCATGAGTGCATAAGACTAATCAGAAACACAGTTGGAGAAAATTCTGAACTTGACCGGTCAAAATCAGAATTTTTTTCCTCCAACTTCACACATATTTTATTACTTAAAAATCATTATTATTAAGTTTATCCTTAATTTATTTCTCGGGTGACCATTCATTATTCTAAATATGGTCTTGTTGAAGATTATATCATGGGCATACAATGAAAATCCACCAAGTTCAAGTTTAGAATAAATTGAGTTATTTATGCCACTATGTCCCAAATTGAACGTTCTAGCTACTGTGAAAACCCATCAAGTTCTATCTAGTTCCAATTCACTGCTATGATGCTCATATTTTTTCGGAAGTCCATTTGAAGGTTTTTTTATTACAGTGAAAATCTACTCAAATCATTTTACTCAAAAACAGATTTTGAGGATTTAGTGTATTTTCCTTGTATGCCACAATATGTGGTCCAAGGTAGAATACTGTCCGTTATATTTTGAAATTCCTGTTTTACTAGATTATTGTTATAAGTTGCAAATCATTAAAATACAAAGCTAAGAAAAATCTTACCCCTGTTGGTAATGGTAGAGCTTTTAATTGAATTCAGAGGATGTGAATTTTATCTTGTCATTGTAGTTTATTCTAGAATTCTAATTATTAAAAAAATTCTTAATTCATAAAACAAGGTTAGCAACTCTATTATGAATGACTTTTCAAATACAACATTTTCTTTTAACTCTGATTTGAGGCATGCTAGGAGTTAAATTACTCGGGCTGATCTTTTAAAAGTACTCATTGTGTATTTTTCTGAATCTTTTTGTTTTTTGTTAGGTTGTGAAATTGGTGAGTAAAACCTTTAGCTACCCATGGATAGACAGACAGAAAACCAAAATGAAGCAGGCCGTATTGGAAGACTTCCCAGCATGGGGAAGGCGTTTCAATCGAATTGGATTGCGTCCTAAGGTAATTAATTGGCTTTCACCATTTTTGTAATAGCGACTCTCTGAGAAATATTTTTCTGCAGACTATACATTAGACTAATATGTATAAAAATCTGAAGTTTTCATATTTTGTATTCTAGTAAAGTTTGCATCTAGGTATGTATGTATATATATATAATGTCTTTTAGCGAATAGCAGACAGTACAGTACTATCATATATTTATGTTGAAACTTTTTATTCCCTCTAGATTGGCTCTTTCCAGTTGTTTGTAGACAGCCACAAAGATGCAAATTATTGGATTAGAGTTTTTGAAACTGAGCCTCCTCCGAAAGAAGTTCAGCATCAATTTCAACTTCAATTTGAAAGACTGGTTGTGCTTGATTACATTATCCGTAACACCGATCGAGGAAACGACAATTGGCTGATTAGGTATGATCCTCCGAGTATAGTTACTACTTCAAATTCAACAGTAGACAGAGATACAGGGGTAGAAGAAATGGAGGAAATGGAAACAAAGGTGTGTATCAGGGAAGATTTGTGTAAATCTTTCATTTCAAAATACTGTGGAATGCATTAGGTATGTTGATTTCTATTTTATTGGCTATGTGAATCCAAAATTATTTCGACAAGTAAGTTTTTTAAACCTTCAATTAAAAGATATACCATACAATTAAAACCTTACCAAAATTTTTGAAGTGCGTTATTCTGCAAATTTAGCATTCATAATCACTTATCGATTCAGTAATTTAGTGGAATATTAACCCTAGAATGGTAACCTTCATAATATTTATGAGTTTCATTGGCAACACTATATGGTTTTCTTCCTTCCACTTGAGTTAGAGAGCTGAAATCTCTAGCATTTTCAGTCAACCTTGAGCAAGTAACTTGAGTGAATTATCTTGACTAAAATTGCTTCTAAAATATTGACCATCACAAAAGGTACTTATTGTTACCTTAATGACACTATTTTCATAACACTTTCATTTTACTTTTCAATTTATTACTTAATTATTTATTCTAAAGTTAACTTTTTGCTGCTTTTTCTTATTTCTACATATCCTAATTATTGTTAATATTCATAACTGAAAATATTTACTTTTTTGAAACCTTTAGCAAATGTGTAGGCACATTTTTTAAAGCAAAAGATACCTTTTCCATGTTTCATATTACATTACATCAAATCATTCGTCTATAAGATTTTTAATTTCATTTTCTAGATGTTGTATACAGAACCAGAAGACATTTGCTGGCTAATTCAAATTCTGGATGATAAATCAGATGGAGGTAATAGCAGGAGTGACTTTGACGACTACTTGGAAGAAGATATCCATGAGTTGATCGACTGTGACGACCCTGATGGTCTTGAATATTTTCCTCCAGCACAAGATAGATCTGAAGGATGTAGTGTAGGAATTAGACAGGCCTAAGGATTCAAATGAAACAGCTAATCCTGCACAATCAAGTGCTCCTATCAATGACCAATCGATGGTTATAATGCCGACAAAAATTTTTCAAAGGAAGAAATGGACGTGTATGGTCAATTGCACCTAGGTCAAGATCTGTTAAAACCCCACTTCAGAATATTGTACACATTGTGCAATGGGCGAAAGACAATGCTAAGTTAGCAATTAAACCAATTGAAGTGTTTCAACTTTTTTTAACAGATGATATGATAGAAGAGATAACTAATTGTACCAACTGTGAAATTAATTTGAAGGCTGATAAATATAAATCTAAAAAAGTACCATTTCTCCAACAACTACTGTGGACTTAAAAGCATTGATTGGATTATTGGCATTTTATGCAGAAATGAAGGACAACCATTTAGGGACAACAAAAATGTTTGACCCAGATGATTCAGGTAATAGATATAGATCAGCAATGAGTGAGCATAGGTTTCAGTTTCTTATAGACTGCCTTTGTTTCAGTGATAAGACTACCAGAGCAGAAAGAAAAAAGAATGATAATTTTGCACCAATAAGATCAATTTGGGTTTCTTTCATAAAGAACTGCAGGGATAGCTAACAAGACTGGTTCGTATGTGACAATCAATGAGCAACTTCTCAGCTTTCGTGGAAGATGTCCATTTAGGATGTATCTTCCTAATAAACCGTCTAATTATGGAATAAAAATTGTGATGGTGTGTGATATGGGGACAGATTATATGTTTGATGTCATACCATACACGGAAAACTTGTGATACTGGAGGTCTACCACAAAAGGAATATTTTTTCAGAGAATTAACAAAAAGTATACATGACTCTAACAGAAATGTTACGATGGAAAATTGGTTCACTTCAGTACCATGGCTGATGATATATTGAATGCAACATTTAAACTTACATTAGTTGGAACAGTAAGACAGGGTAAAAGAGAAATCCTTGAAGAAATTCTGAATTTTAAGAAATAGAAGTTAGGAACTTCTATATTTTGTTTCAGTGGTGCAAACCCCTTTTATCTTACAAGACAAAGAGGCAAAAGGTTGTTCTACTTTTGTCTACAGTCCTCTCAGATAGGAGTATAAACAAAATATGCAAAAAACCAGAAAATATTGAGATGCATAACAGAACCAAAGGCTCGGTCGACACATTCGATCAGATGTGCTCAGCAATATGTTGCAGCAGAAAGCAAAAAGGTGACCATTATGCATTTTTTATGGCATTCTAAATGCAATGTTTGTGAATGCCTATGTGGTCTACTGCTTCAATTTGCATAAAATAAGGTAAAAACCATTGTCAAGGAAAAAATTTATAGAAAGGATAAGCGAAGAAGCAACGACTTACAGTCCACACATTGCAGTGCTCTCTGCAAGATATGATACCTGAAATTTTAAAGAAAACTGACGATTTAGACGTTCCAAGGACCTCTACAGGAGTCTGTGAAGAAAAGAAAAACATGCAGCATATGCCCTGCTAAAAAAAAGACTCATGACGGTCACATGTTGCAATCAGTACAAAAATCATATGTAAGCTGAACATCAAGCTGCCATATACATCGGTTAGGAAGGGAATTAATTTTTTATTTTAATCCTAATATTATAGATAATAAAGTCATTTCATTTAAAATATTAAAATGTACCATTTACTGTGGAATCCCGATTTAAGGTTCTCCCATTTAAGGTTTTCCCGCATTTAAGGATGTTTTTTTGCGGCCCTGACCAAAACCCATGTATATAATGTATTATATTACCCGATTTAGTGTTTCTTGATTTTGTGAATTGCCTGTGTTTAAGGGACACAGTTCTGGTCCCTAGACGGACATCGCCTTGATTTAAGGTGTTTACACTGTGGCATGACAATATATTATTTAGTAGAGTTGTAATGTAATAATTTACACTATTCATCCACACTGAAACGCATACCAGCATTGTTACGTCAAATAAACTCATAATTAATATTTTGTCATTCTGTTTTCTCTCAATCCACCTCTAATCCTTAAGTCATCTGTTACATAAGTTATGAAAGTTGCGGTGACATCATTACGTGAACATGGATTTTGTTATGCTTCGGTTCCCACGCGCTCACTCGCTAACGTGACGTGTTAGCTAGTTGTGCCACTCGTGTACTATGGCCATATTAACCGTGTTAACCTGAAAGGAGACAATCCCCCAAAAATGGGAAGGTTTATTCAGAAAAATGCTTCTTTTACATCGGGGTAATGTTATTCAAACTTCAGGTGTACCTACTCATCCGTTGCTGGAGCATTTCCCTACCTCGCACAAGACAAGCAATCATATTTGAGTTTTTTGCATAAACCACCGAAATGTAACAAATGTGCTTAAAATCTAATGATTTCAAGGACGTGAGAAACTCCAATATCTGCTAGTGTTGTCATTTTGTGTGCAGCATTGTGCACGTTCAGCCGATTACACGTGCTGACACGTCTGCCAAAACTCACCGCACTACTTCATTGCGGGATAAATTATTCGAAGCTCATATAAATTATCTCATATGATCCATGCGAGCTCAATTACCTATATCATGTATTCATCAGTCTATGAACTTAGAAAATTGAAACGATCTGCACACTCAGTTGATTCCTGCTATATTAAGTACGTCTTGAGTGTTTATTTACATAAAAGTTTTAGGAAAGTTTGTTGCGGTAAAATTATAGATTGCAAATGCTCAGGAGGTGCAATGAAGGTCACAACCATGAAGTTACAACTAATTTCATCTCCAAATCGAAAACAACAAATCATCTTTGCCGGAGCACTTACGAATTAAAAAAATTGATCTTAATCACTTCATAAATCAATCAACACTAAAAGCTGAGCAGCCTAGACAGAGCACTCATGGTCTTAATATAAATTTGGCAACTTCGTATTTTTTCGCTAACTGTGCATTTCTTCTCTCGTGGTTACTCATCCACTGGGATGAGCATAGGTTTACCATCTCTGCTGACTCCAGTGTCACCCTTCTCCTGCCTCTTTTTGCATTTGTCATCTCCTACACCCCATTCACCGTTTTAAGTGATAGACGACATTTGTATCTGGTAACTATGTCAGTGGTGAAAATTAATATGTACATATACTCAGTGATTAGCTGAAAAAAATTAAGAACTGGCTCTAAAAAAAGTTCAAGGAAATTTGGATCAAGTGGCAGGAGGAGACCTACCTGCCAGGAGCACCAGATCGTTCCATTTCATCACACATGTCAGCAATATAGTTCTGTTTCTTCAGAAATTTAGTAATACTGTTCCACTAACTTAAAAAGTGTTCGGTTTGTAATATATTCCATTTCATACACTGTCTGTAATTGAATGTCAGATAGGGCAAAATGTACTTGAAAGGACGAAAATCAATAAATTTTCATATTTACTGATTACTGGCTTGCAAATTCAAAGAAAAATTAATAAATGGCTTGCACAAGCCGGCTTCAGCCTCACTGCATATACTTGTACATATTATATTTCAACCTCTTCACATCATTTCTCTCGGCCATGTAGAAATGAATCACATTGTATGGGCTTATGGGTGTGAACAGGTCAATATGCTGGGGATTGACAGTGTAGCTTTTCACTGTGATGGCAAAGTAACACCTAACGTACTGGCTTTCCGATGTTGAGTGTTGTGTTTTCAAGCAGATATACAGAAACTTTTCTGCACGGCATTAAAAACACTCGCAAGTTGTGTCATTCATTTGCATGTCTATTTTGTTTTGTGGAAAATATATTTATTTAATTCGGTGATGTTTTATTAATATGGGTACCATAATGAGTAAGCTTACTTTAAGCGAAAATGTTTTCATTATTCATCAAGTTGAGGCCCATCCAAACATGACAAGAATAGAGATGGCAGACCGCCTTAGACTAGCTCCATCTTCTTTGAACAGCATTATCTATCTGTATTTTTAATATCTGTGATTCAATTAATAAAAATTTGATATTAATAAACTGCTGTTTAGTCTTTCAATTTTAGACCCCCCCCATTTAAGGTATTACTCGATTTAAGGTACAAAAACCGTCCCCCAGGCAAACATTAAATGGGGATTCCATTGTATAAGTTTTTTAAATAAAAAACTGACAAGTCGTAAAATTTACCTATGGTTACTTCTGCTGCGACTTTAAATAAGGCTACCATTCTAGTGTTAAATGATTAATGCAAATCTCTTGTTAGCCTAAAATTTTTAAGAATGCGAAAACCCTTATTTTTCTTATATTTAGTTCATATTTTCCCTTTTTGCAGGACTGGAATATGGTAGCTTATCCAGAAATAAAAGTGGCAGCTATAGATAATGGCCTGGCATTCCCATTCAAACATCCGGATTCGTGGCGTGCATATCCTTATCATTGGGCTTGGCTCTCTCAGGCTAAGGAACCATTCTCCACTGAAACTAGAGATCTTGTACTGCCTTTGATATCAGATATGGATTTCGTTCAAGACCTCTGTGATGACCTTTATCATCTTTTTAAGGTAATACTTTTAGTTGTCCTGTGATGAAATTGAGGTGTTAAAAGTTTGCGACAGCAATCCTTATTTATTTATAATCAGTGTTTATTTTCATTTCTGTATTTTTTATGATTCAGGATATAATTTTCTAAGTTGATTTTACTTTGATTTACTGTTTGTGAAAAATACATGATATTTAAAAGTATGTATTATGTAATAAAAACATTTTTAATCCTGATTAGTATTCTTCATGATCAAATTTAGTATACCATTTGTTAGCCTTTGCGTGATAATATTCAAACTAAGGTTCAAACACATTGAAGGCAATTAAGGACAGTTTTTCACATCCAAATTTTATGATTTTTCTTTTCCTATACTTTGTGCATGCTCTCCATCAACTCCTATTTATTTTATTTCCGCTTATTTCAGGATTTTCTTCCATAACCTGTCAAATGTATACTTGCTGAACCTGAATGTGATCATCCTTTACACTGTTCAAACTTTCATCCTTAGCACATTATACAGTTCTGTTAACAGGGTTTATGGTCTCTTGCTAAACTAATGAAGAAATTAACTAGTAGTGTACTTAGAAAATGTTTCAGTAGCTTTTTTAACATACTGTAGTGTTCTTCCTTTTGAATGATTAAGTTTTCTAGCTGCTCCTTTAAGCCTACACCTCCCATGCACTCTAATATACAAGTTAGTTTATTTACATATTCTAATCCATCCTTTTGGCATATTTGTTACAAAGTGTCAGAATGTTTTGTCATTAATACATTGCATTTTTAATTTTTAATAATTACAACTTCAGTTTTCACATCTTAGAAGTAGTCATCATATACAACTGTTAGCTTTTTTACTATCTAATATTTGTGATGGAATAAGATGTGCAGAGGAAAAGGATTAGGCACATGAAAAATGAAGACTACAAATGGACAAATCTGGTTCAAATTTTGGAGTCACTTTCAAAATCCAGAGGCTAGGGTAGATTTTTCAATGTGATAAGATTTAGAATCAGGATTATTTAAATGTTTGTATTTCATAAGCACCATACACACAACACAAACTACATTACCTAATTAGTAAGTCTTTTGAATTAATATAATATAAAATATTAGTATAAAAACCCATCAAAATGACGAGGTAACTTAAGTTAAACTTAAAATAGTTGTCCCTCTCCCTCATCCCCTCCCCCATCCTCCCTCCTCTCTCTCCATTCCCGTCTCTCCTTTCCCCTCCCTCCTCTCTCTCCCTCACTCCCTCCCTTCCCCTCTCTCAAATTAAAAGCATTTAAAGCCCACTTACACTCATAAGAATTGAAATAACAATAGGATTTTGAGGTCTAACAATGTAATGGTTTGTGCTTCCTTGGAGATTATTATGACATTTTACATCTATTACACAGGTCTGCGAATTAGAATTTTTGAAAAGTTGTTTTATTTCTAATAGCTGATTTTACACAATTCAACTATGCTAATTTAAAAAATGGAATCCATTTTTTCCCATCATGTAAGGATTTTTGGCAATATGGGAATAAAGAAACAAAAAATTAAGAAAAACCTTATTTATTTTGGTTTACAACTACATATTTTGCTTTGCTATAGTAGTTGAAAAATACAAACGTAAGAAGAATGAAGCATATTAACATAAATAGTTTAACTATATATTATGTTCATCCCCATTCAGTTTTATTCTTCTAGTGGGATTGCTTCCTTTTTGTCTCGAAAGAACGCCTTGTTCCTCTTCTTTTGTGCAAATTCTGGAATCTCCCTTTTCAACATCTAACAATAGTCAGCCAGCATGTTTACTTTCCACCTTCCGTAGTATCTTCTCTCCATTTCTTTGACATCTTGGTGATACCATTCTCCTTGTACTTCGCTTACTGCTCCGAGATTTTCCAGGAAGTAATCCAGATGTGAATTTAAGAAATGTAATTTTAGACTCATGTTGCAACCCAATGCTTTGAATGTATTCATCATGTTATTCATAATATTTTGGTAATTTGGGTCCTTGTTATTCCCCAGGAATTTGTTGATAACATCCTTAAAAGCTGCCCATGCTTCTTTTTCAAGATTGTTCATAGTTCTTTCAAATTGTTCATCCAAAGTAAGTTTCCTAATCTGAGGACCAATAAAGATTCCCTCTTTCAATTTTGCTTCAGAAAGAGCTGGGAATGTACCACACAGATACTTGAAACAGTCACCCTCCTTGTCCAAAGCCTTAACAAATTGCTTCATCAATGTTTTATGTGAAGTGGGGGTAAAAGTACTTTTGATGGCTCAACCGGATTTTGAAGTACAATGTTTTTAGAATCTGGTGGCAGATGGACTCTGCGTGCCCATTCCTTCTTTATCCAATGCTGAGATCCTGCTCTGCTATCCCATTCACACAAAAAACATGGAAACTTCATGTAACCGGATTGTTAACCCAACAACATACAAAGAACTTTTAAGTCTCCACAAACAACCATGTACCCTATATTTAACCTTAGCCGTAAGAGTTCCTAGATTTTCATATGTTTCCTTCAGGTGCACTGAATGAGCAACAGGAACGGATGCATAAAAGTTGCCGTTGTGAAGAAGGATGCCTTTTAGACTTCTGTTGGAAGCATCAATGAACAACCTCCACTCATTTAGATCGTACGTTGTAATGCCTAGCTTACATATTAATTCAGAAATATTGTTGCAATAAACCAATGAACCTTCTTGAAAAAAATACGGGATGAATTCTTCTTTACGCTTCCTGTACCAGTAAGATGATGTCCCAGGACAAAGCAAGTTCTTGACACAAAATCTGGATCCCAAAATCTCTGAAGAATCCTTAGGAAGACCAAAATCTCTCACCAAATCATTCAGTTCACTTTGTATGAAAAGTTGAGGTTCACTAAATGTTTGAGGTTGAAAATCCATATCATCTTTTCCATTGTTATCAAGTTCAGAATCAGATGAAAATAAATTAAGAGTATTTGGAGGTGAAGGTACAGGTACACCTGGTCCATGAGTAACAGGTCATATAGCGGATTGAAGATTCGGATAAGAAATTTCCTTTTTATTTTTAATATTGTAGCCTTGCACATTACACAAGCAAAAATAGCAGTTGTCTCCGTGATTTCTCGGCTCATGCCATACCATTGGAATCCTGAAAGGTAAAGAAACCTTCTTACCTTTTAGTCCATTGCCAGAGTTGTTCAATGCAAGTGGTGCAAACTTTATGCAGAGCCGATGGTTTGTCTTGGTCCCCAAGTTTCATCCCAAAGTATGCATGGTATGCTTTCTTGACAAATTCTGTAATATCTCGCATTTGCTTTTTCACAACAAATTTACCAGTAATATAACAGAAAAATCTGGGCTATTTACACACCCTCAGCTTGTCATAGTGAGAAATAAACTAGTTAAAAAAGTCACCGCACACACAAAACAGGTAACAAACACTAAAACAATACTGTCACCATGCACACACTATGACAGAATTACACTTCTCCAGGCCTCAATCACTTATATAAAGTGATGCGTTTCTCATAATTTCTAGATCAATGCAGAACGGAACTGCAGTCACCATGGGCGGTGCTCTCTGATAGGCTGTGAAGTCATAGGGATGATGTTCAAGATCTCATAACTGCACCCCTTATCTCCTGACCTGTCAATCACTTATATGCAGGCAGTGCGCTTCTCGTATGATCTAGAACAGTGGTGTACAACCCGTGGCCAGCCACAGCGTTTTGTGCGGCCCGTGGCCGCTTACGTAAACTTCTAAATTAAAAAAAATCTGATGTGGCCAACACACGTCTTTCTCCATATTTGGGGTATAGTTATTTAAATTATTATGAATAGCATTATAAGGCAAAATTATTATTTCATATCATAAAAGAATACAGTCATCCTTATTGCTGTAAATTAAGTATATTTTGAATATGTTTATGGAATTCACAGCTACATGGTGGTGGTGCTGTATACTGGAAATTACAAAAAAGTTAAATATCTCTGAAATGGATGGTTCTATGAAAATTTGTTTCAAACAAAACTTGGAAGAAATATTATTCTCTACAACTTTGGTCCTTACAAAGATTACCAATAACGACGTTTTTAGGGAGATATTTGACGGGAACCGAAAAAACCGATTATTTATAAATAATTCCTAAACAATAACTGCTATGGAAAATTGTTTCAAATAAAAGTTGTAGGAAATTACATTCTCTATAACCTTTGTATAGAATTGTATATACAATAATGATGTTTTAATGGAGAAATATCGCAAAAACCTCGACTTCTGGTTAACCGGTATTGTCCAAAAACTAATCAGTTCTTTGTGCGCATGCTAAAGTGTTATATATGAAGTTTGGTAACGATATGGCAAGTACTTTTTGAGTTAGAGCGCCCACAATCACATACACACACAGACATCATTTTGAAAATAGTCTAAACGTGTTCTAGGGACCTCAAAACGTGTATTTCCGTTGAAATCTCGAAGTTGGTTTTTTTCATAGTCACAATACTTTCCCCATACTATGTATGAAGAAAGTAAAAATTGACAGGTTTTTTAAATAGTTTGGGGGAACTAACCCAATTTGTATGGGATCATCCATAAATTACGTTACACTCTATGGAAGAGGGTGGGGGATTTCTTGTCTCGAGTCTCGGGAAATTTTCATTCGAAACTTTATTAAAATTGGATATCTCCTGTTATGTTGAAACCAAATTTTTAGAACTATTCAATAATTGCATTTACTTTTCACTGGCAGTAGATGAATCGACAGATGTCACATCAACCTCTCAAATGTGTATATTGACACGTGGTATAACACCAGATTTTGAAGTGTATGAAGAACTCTTAGAGCTCTGTCCGTTGAAAGATCAGACCAAAGGGTCTGATTTGCTTGAGGGATTGCCTGAAAGTCTTCACAAGCATAATATGAACTTAAATAAACTTGTGGAGATAGTTACTGATGATGCGCCTTCCATGACAGGTGCTCAAAATGGGATGGTATCTCTTCTGTCCTAACATGTCCAAAAGTTAAGGCTCAAAAATAAGTTGATAAAATATCACTGCATAATTCATGTGATAAACCTAATTGGGAAGGATCTAGGATTTAGTAAAGTTATGAATGATGTTTTAAATACAGTCAACTTCATCAGATCATGTGCGCTAAACCACAGACAATTCAAAGCTTTTCTCGAGGAAATTGAAGCTGAATATGGCGATGTTCTGTACTATTCTTAAGTGCAGTGGATTAGCAGAGGCAAGGTTTTATATCACTCTTTGAGGAGATAAAAATGTTTCTGACAGAAAAATAGCAAGCAGTAAATCATCTCGAATATCCAACATGGGTATGTGACTTGGCATTTTTGACTGATATTACTGCACATTAAAATGAATTGAATCTGAGATTGCAAGTTAAAAACCACCTGATATTTGAACTTGCTAACACTGTATCAGCGTTCCAAATTAAATTATCATTATTTCGGGAGCAACTGTTGAAGAACAATACATGTCACTTTCCTTACTGCCAACAAATATTTTAAAAATATAATGTGAATAGTTTCAAATATGCCACTCATATGGAACGTATCCAGCAGTTGTTCATTGAGAGATTTACAGACTTTGAGCGGGACAAAACGTTGTTAAAAACATGAGCGAACTCTTTTGAAGCTTCGCATAAAGATGCTGACTCCAGTTTACAGCTCGAACTCATCGATCACCAGAGTAATGATGAACTGAGGACAGAATTTGGGGGGAAAATTCTGCCTTCCTAAAGAATCCTATTCAAATCTACGACGGATGACAGCTATTTGCACAAGTCTGTTTGGTAGCACTTATATATGCAAACATGCTTTTTCATTGATGAAATTAATCAAATCGAAATATTGGAATCAGTTGATGGATGAAAATCTGTGTTCAATCTTGTGTCTGAACACAACAAACATTACACCAGATATTAAGCATTTAACAACGGCAATGCAGGCCCAGCGATCGTATTGAGGCATATTAAATTCACTTTAAAATAGGAAAGGTTGATTGATCCTATTTTCTATTAATTTTGTGTCAAAGCTTTCTTATTTAAATGGAAAGTTTAATTTATGCAGAAAATTAAGTTGTAATTATTATTATTATTTATAACTATCATTATTTAATTTAAAAAATTTAAATCCCATAAAATGTAATAAAATAAGTTTTAATTCAGATTTTCGTTAAATTTACGAATTCAGTATAATTTTTTTCATAATGCGGCCTGCGGACTCGGAAAAAATATAAAATGCGGCCCTTTGATAGAAAAAGGTTGTGCACCACCGATCTAGACAAAACAGAGAATATGCTATTGCATCATTCCTAATCAGGAAACTTCTATAGGGAGTGGTTTTAAAAAATATCGTCTATAATACATGGATCCACTTTTAATGAAAATTATCTACACATGTAAAATGCAATATGATGTTTTGTGAAAAATCTGTACATGACAGAGAAGAACCGTTATTATTTTTGGATTCTGTGTACGCAAATTATTTTAAAAAAAAGGGTAAAACATTTCAGACAACAGAATCATCGCAGGCCTGTGTTATTTTATTTTATTTTTAATGATGTGGAAGTTTTTGAGATACTGGCACACTAAATTATTTTCCCAGTTCTCTACGCATCTTTTGACCGTCCTTAAAAAATCATCTAGAAAAGTTATCCATGTAGACATATCAATAAGACTTCTCATACCGACATAGTACAACTTTAGTTGACAAGGGATCCTCATCTAATCTTGTTCCTGCACTATTATTAATAATGAAATCCTGCAGGTGATGGATCACACAATTGAAACATTTTGATTCCAAATCTTAAAGCTTGAAATTGGTATCATTACTATCATTGTCTAGGAAATGGAACACTTTAAACCATTGGGCACCAAACTATGGCCTGTAGGCCAGATGTGGTCTATGAAGAGTTTTTTGCGGCCCGAAAAGCCATGAGGGAAAATCACTCTGAAAAATTTAACAAACAAATTCATATATTTGTATGAAATTTTTTTATAATAAAACTTTTAACATTGGAATTTTTACCATAAAATTCCCATTTAGACTCGATTTTCACTAAAATGGCACCTTAGAATATATAGGTAACATCCGATTTAAACTTTAATATGGCCTGTCAAATAATTAGCAACTGCCAATGTGGCCTGCTGAAGGATTCGCACTCACTGATGTGGCCCACCATAGAGAAAAGTTGGGCACCACTGCTTCAGACAGTAACAAAAATCTCTGGTCACTCAATGTTAATAAAATGAAATTTTCCAAAAATGTATTTGAGTAAAGAAGGTGTTTAGTATAGGTTTCAGAATAACATATACTATACTGCGTTTCCAGAGATCATACGGGTGAGGCGTGTCTACGGTTAGACTTGTAGGGTCAGGGGGAGAAAGTGTCAGCCAATAAGAGCTCTTAAATTTCCCACGCCTTTCAAAAATTCTTGACAAACGCTGTTGACACGATTGCTCTCAGAACTTCACTCGTCCACAGCTGCTGTTGAAATGAGCAAAATTCGAAATGTGGCAACATTGGGTCGTAGCCTAAGCAAAATAACCCGAATGCGGACGGAATACTGCGAATCTGACCCGTACGACTTCGGGAAACGCACTATAATAGCTAATGCTAGTGTAATTTCGTTCTTTATAGTTGAATTCCATTTTCCAAATTGCGATCTTTTGAGTATAGTATTTGAGTCTTTCTTCGATAGTAATTGATTTTCAGCATAATCAAGGAAATAAGAGTTTCATTGAAAAACAACCCATAATTATGTTAAGGATCCGATATGTAAGATATTGTCAATAATTTTTATCCTACCAATCTCAGTGAAAAGGGCTTAGGAATGTTAGCACCGGTGATGTCTTTCAGATATAGGCATCTTTCTTTTCTGTCTGCAATTTCACTTCACTCTCATTTATTTCTCACTCAACTTTTGATTCATAACTACTTTAATGGATATAATATCCCATTTATTATGAGTCAATATCAGTGCTATACTTTCACTTATTGAACCCATAATATCAAGAACACCATCACTGTGCAAGAGCAAGATGCCATTATGAACTGACTCTGTGCTTTACTGTAGGTCACTTCAAGGAAAAAAATAAGAAAAGGTTCAACTGTAAGCATAGTCATCAAGGAAACAATCAATGTAAGCATAAGAAATTAATTCATAAGGCATCTGCTAAAGAGCTAATAAATCAACATATCCCCATAAGAAATATTGGACACAAACAGTCACACACTTGAGACTGGCTTTCGGCAGTTTTGATTTTATATTGAGCTAAAAATAATTTTTTTTAAACACACTAAATTAATTTATTTTGTTGATACAAAGTGGACTGCATTTATTTTTGCCTCAGTAGATCAGTTAGCCAAAATAGGTTTTAACTTCACTCAGATTCTTCTTCCTTTAATAAATTTAAGTAATTCTGCAATTTAATCAAAGATTCATGTCTTTTATACTGCTTAATTTTACTCAAATTTTAACAATGTTTATGTTTTTGCCCTAAAATAATATTATATATTAAGTAGTAGTCTTTGGCGTGTCTTATGATTAGCATTACAAAGAGCAAGTCATTAATATAAATTTGACCAATTTCTTGTTCTATAAAGTAAATAACGTTGCCTTTAATTTGTTTGTGACCAAAAAACATCAATTTGAATCTTTTTCATTACCATCAAAGGCTTGTATATCTGTTTTATTGTTTTAATTTAAAACTACGGTTCTGATGTAGGGAAAAATTTACTTTTGCAGCAAGACAAAGGCTTTGATAGGCACTTGTTTGAGAGGCAAATGAGTGTCATGAGAGGCCAAATACTTAACCTCACCCAGGCACTTAAAGATGGACGTAGTCCTGTTCAGTTGGTGCAAATGCCTGCAGTTATTGTTGAAAGGTTAGTTTTGTTTAATTTATTTTAATTATTAATTTTATTTATTTTTTAGATTATGAATTCACTGTGACTATTTTCTCACTTATTCAAAAATATTTTTCATCTTTCTTATGCTATGTTGTGATTGATAAGTTAGATATATGCATGTTAACACAGAGTGTTTTATTCATCATTCCATTCATCTGTAAGCCATGACTTTGAGGGCAGTTGGAAAGTTTTTGGACTGATATTCCCTAGTACAATCACAAAATTTAAGGTGTAATTTTTTAAAGACAAGTATGCTAGCACAAAAAACAAATGAAGAACTATAGTTAAATTCTGTAATATATCATGAGAGTTAAGAAAATGATTGTTTGCTGATAGATTTTACAGCCATTTTTCAGGGTAGATATACCATATTTAATCAATTGTAAGCCGACACCGATTGTAAGCCGACCCCGACTTTTCACAAGGCCACGCAAGGAAAAATTTTGATTTTAAAGTGATTAGACAGCTGGGTTCATTTATTTCAAAATACCAAGTTTGAACGCCTCAGATTTTCAGTTCGTAATTAAATAAAGAGTATTAACTAAAATTACGGCGACATAAAATACGTTTTATTCACCTATTCATAACAACTCAAATGAAAAGAATAATTTGACCTCGTTATGGGATCTTATTCTCGTAAAAAAAATAGCCGTTTCTCGTCAATCAAATATGGACACCGTATTACGTCTCAGATTTTCAGTTTGTAATTAAATAAAGAGTATTAAGTAAAATTATGGCGACATAAAATACATTTTATTCACTTATTCATAACAACTTCTACTAAAACTGTAATTTGACTTTGTTATTCCCCGGATCTTATTCTCGTAAAATAATAGCCGTTTCTCTTCAATCAAATACGGACACCGTATTACATAACATATGTTAGTACTACACTAGTATCACCTGGGCATTCTTTTTCACTTTTATTCTTAAATTATTATCCCAAGTTTGCTGCTCGGACACTAAGGCACAAGGAAGTAACAGTTCGCTCGGGAAATCCCAGTACACGCATGCTAGACACACTGAAACAAGATAGGTAGAGGAGGGAGGGGAGGGGGGTAGGAAAGGCAAATGTTTCGATTCACGAGTAAAATGAAACATGGTGTACATATATAGCTTCTTACGCATACGAGCGCTATTGCTGCATTTTTTACGACTTTGACGCCCCACGTATTATTTACATAATTTATTTCTTCGTAGGTTTTCAGTCATTTTGATTCGTTTTTGCATACATTTAAAGTAGATAGTTTACTTACACTTTAGTACACGTATATCTCGTGTTATAATGGAACTACGGACATAAATTCATTGACTACTTTTTTTACACCAATTCTAAGCTGAGTGGCGATTTCTGAGATGGTAAAACGTAAAAAGGGTCGGCTTACAATGGATTAAATACGGTATTATCATCTATTTTTAAGTTATTTCATTTAAATCCTTTTTATTTGTTGGTTGGTATATTACTAGAATTTAACTTGATAAATAAGCTAACTTCAGTTACCATATTAAGGGTTGGAAAACCAGATGAACATTTTGGCTAAAAAGCAGCCATCATCATTGATGATTCACTAAATTCTTTTCTGGACTCTGCTATAAATCAGTCACCAATGATGGTGTCTGCTTTGTAGCCAATATGCACATAATCTTTCCAGATCAGTTTGTTGGTAAGCACTAGGTAATTTATCAATGGTATTACAGCCAAAAGGCAGCCTAGTAATTCTTTCCCAAAGGATTTAACTGGTTTAATTTTATATAATTATTTTGTGTTAATAATTAAGCCTTTATGTGGAAAATGTGTGATTTTTTTGTTGATCAACAGAAAGGTTTTAACCATTAAATTATTTGTTGAAAAGTATAGTTTTTATTGGTTCTGTAGCAATAAGCTTTAATCTGCAGCACGTGTTTTGGCAGAAATACCATCTAGCTGTTCAATAGACTAATTTATTGTCTTAATAAAATATCCAATTTCTAATAATCTGTCAGAAGAAAGGCAGTTAACTTCTTTTCCTTAAAGACTACTTTTATAGTTTTGACTTTATTATATATTTGCCATATACAGTAAACTCCCAGTTATCCGGCACTCATGCAACCAGAATTATCAAGCAACTGGCATCTCCTGCCTCTCGATTTTTTATTACATCTAGTTCGGAATGTTACCTGTAAAATTGGTGCTTTTGGCAATGTTTTGTTTACATCTAATTCGGAATGTTACGGCTAAAATTTGCATTTTCAGCAGTTGCAATACACAATTGTGTTTGTGTTAAATAAAATACTTCGCACACCCTTTTTAAATGCCTCCTAAAACTCCAATATGCGCTAAAGGTAATAAAAGGAAACGAGTTGTGCTAACCTTAACCCAGAAACTTGATATAATAAAACGATTAGAGAAAAGTGAGAACCGCAATGTTTTAATGAAAGAGTTCAATGTTGGTTCTTCCACTATTTATGACATAAAGGCACAGAAATCACAGTTAATTTGTTACCTCTTCTGAGGCAACTAGGAGAGTTGAATATCGGTGCACTCTTGATAAGCCGAAACTTGAGCAATTGGATATTGGTATTTATGAATGGTTTTCTATAAAGCGTTCTGAGGGAGCCTCTATTTCTGGACCAATGTTGATTGAAAAGGCCCAAGATTTTTATGAACAAATGGAAACTAGTGAACCTTGTGCATTTTCACTTTTAAGATCAGACGTCTAGATCAGGAGTCGGAAACCTATGGCACGCAAGCCAAAAGTGGCACACGAGGTGGTTTTCAATGGCACGCGGAAGAAAAAATAATATTTTATACATTTATTACAAGTATGTAATACAATTAAAGATCTTTGAAAATTTAGTGAACTAAAGTGGTATTTAATAGCATGAGCATTTATTTGCCTCGAAAGTCAACTTATTATTCTAATTCTGTAGCACTGGTCTCTCATAGCTCATGTGCCTGCCGTATCATGTTCTCTCTCGCCACCTTTGTGACTAATGAACACAAAATACGGAAATTCAGACCGACAGGTACAAATTCATATCGTTTACAATGTGATCCTTTTTTTAAGTAAACCGGGATGATCAAATAATAAAAAATTATTTAATTAAATTAAAATTTATTACTGGCACGCGAGACCATACATTGGCGTGATTTTGGCACGCCACTTGTGAAAATTTGCCAACGCCTGGTCTAGATGTTTCGGGTTATAAAAAAATCGGCTGACCAAGAAGCTGCCGATAAATTTTGTGACTTTTTTGAAACATGCGTTAAAGAATATATAACTATCCAACATGTTTAATTGCATTATTTTAATATTTACTAGCTGCACTCTATGTAATTGTGTCATGATTGCATGTCACTATTTGCTTCTCTTTTGTGTAATATCAATTTGCCTCAAGAATTTCTGCTAATACATTGTGTTCGGTGTGGATAATTTCTCTCCTTTTCTCGGACAAGGAAACAATTGTTTTTGTCGTATAATCCTAAAGGTTGGACGAAGTTAACCATGTTAAGTACTTGTATCTTTGAGTTTTAGTTACTTCCTCGAATGTCAAGGAATTATTTAAGAACAATTGAGTCTGCAGGTTAGCAATTCCAAGGTGAATGTACAATTCTGTATCTGCTCCTTATTTTGGCATCCATATGCTTTATTGAAGCCTATCCAATAAAACTCTCAAGCAACCACTTAACCGGAAAACCCAATTCCCCAGGCATTCCGGATAACTGTTAGTTTACTGTACATCGAAGAAGAATTATCAAGGTCACATTAGGGCTAAAATCAAATTGACGAACTTTTTTCTACAGTGGTCATAAAAAGGTTGGGAAAACTGGATGAGCGTTTCAGCTACAGTGGTGATTCACCAATATAGGATTCTAAATAAGTTAAAAAATAACTGCAAAAGTAGATTCCAAAAGTTCTTTTTTTAGAATGTTCACATAAATTTTCAGAACTTACAATATCCTCTCACTGCAAATGCAAAACCCAAAATCACTCAAAAGTTATTTAAAACATGCCTTATTGCATTTAAGCAGTTGTAATATGATCTTTATCATTTTTCAAAATAAATTGAACACATTTATGCTTTGCTGTTACTGTTGTACCAAGGTAATCAAAATGAAACATAGTAATGGACCCATAGAGGTAGTTCATATGGAGTTTTTTTAAGTCTTGCTTACAGGCTGTCAGAAGGATCCCAAAATCAATAAGGTTCTTGTCTGAGAATGATAACTTAGTAAAAGTTCCACTAAGTTTTGCTATGTTATCATTCTCATTCTTTTGTAATGGAGTTTCATAAAGTAAAGGCTTCTTACGTTGATTTTAGGTTCTTGTGTGTCACTATCCTGAAAATCTTATATTAGTTTCCTATCTCCTCCAGTTGCTTAAAAATTTTGCATGTGGACAGATAAAATTTTGCGCACAGGCAGATGGACAGAGTGAAAACAAGCAATTTTTTAAAGTGCTAAAAAGAAAATACAAGATGTGAAAAGGTTATTTATGAAATGATACAAGGGGTTTCCATGTTAATGCTGTTAGTTTGTACATTTTGTTATTATTTGAAAATAATTATGTCATACGTTGGTTGATCAGTGGTATGCATTGTTTTTGGAATCTCCCATTAGTGAATTAACAAAGATGATGGCTGCTTAGTTGCCCAAATGCACTTCTGATTTTCCCATATTCTTTTTCGCTATTGGATTAATAATATTTAATGCCATTTGTCCCATTAATCCATACAAGTCAAGCAAGCATCACGATAAAAAATATGCATATTTACTACTATGTATTTCAAGAGTATTTCATTTTATTTTTCCTTCATGTGTAGATGTAAGTTGGAATCTGATCAATTTCATTTTGATTTTTCTCAGGTCAAAGGGCCATGTCGGTACGACGTCACGCTTCCGATCCTTCAGTGATACCTTCACTCAGCGTTTCCAAAATAAGAGTCCCATATTCTCTTGGTGTTGATGCTAATCTCTTCTTGTCTCCACCCATCACCTTTCCATCCTTACTCTACCAATTCTTTTCGACCCATGTCTCTTTCATTCCCTTAAAAAAAGAAAAACAGCCCTTTAAATAGGGATTTTGACTGTGATTGAGTGAATTGCCAAAATGTACAATCAATTCATGAAATGAAACTTTGGCACCCCGATTCAACCATTTTTTTTCCTCCCTCACTTTGCTCGGTCATAACATGAAGATGTTGGCACAACTGGAAGAATTCGGAGAGAACGGCAGGATTTTGTTTGCACGAACTCTGTTTCTTTTAACCGTTTCTGAGTGGGACGCATAATGGGAATTCTACATTAATGTTTTCATTTGTCGAACTGGATGATGAAAGTATTCAATCAACAAATTTCAAACCTTTTGTGAAATTAATGTTTCCTTAAAAAAGGCAATTGCTGAAGAGGGTCACCGAGTTGCTCATAAATTGAGAGCATTTTGGGAAGGAATAACTGTTAAAGGTTTTTCACTTTTAAAATCGTTAATGCCATGATGATAACAGAAATTAGGTTATTAACGCTAAAAAAAGAATCCAGAGGATGTGAAATTGTTTAAGAAGCTTTTAAGTTGTGGTTTACACTGAAATGTTTGTATGTGTTAATTGTATTCAATTTCTTGTACTTGAACATTGAATAATACATTTAATTATATACATATACACATATATATACATATATAAAAAAATCATTTTTGATTGTAGCTCTTTGGGGAATATTTGCTTTTTAAGTCAGCATCGATGAGAATGCCTTATATCGTTAAAGTAGACCATAAATGCCTTCATTAATAACCATTCTGGGGGTCAAGAGGCAGTGTGTGTTATATGTAATTTATATAGGTGGATATCTCGCAAAGAAACTTGTTCGTTAATTCTTTTTACATGCATTGTGATCACACAGCAGATTTTCTGCATTGAAAAACTCCCTCATTTTTAATGTTTTGAGGGGGATACTCACTTTTGTGCACTCTTTTTGCTTTTCTATCCATGAGCATTAATTATTATGGTTACATGCAGTTTTTTACAGCTTGCAAATGGTTATATTCTTTATTTATTTTGTATGCAGTGAAATTAATTCTAGACTCAACTGTTAAGAGGCCTTGTTGTTATATTTTTGTTTTTTCCCTCCAGTGTATTTATTTTCAGCTGAATGGTGCCCTATTTGTTTCCAAACGTTTGTTTCATTTCTAACAACTGTTAAATATTTTAAGTTTGTTAAAGGCAACTATTTGAAGACCTTAATGGAACCATTTCTTCACTCTAACATAGACCATGCTTCCGAGTGTGATGAAAGTTGTCCTTTAAAATTAATTTATGTCAGTTCTGTTTTGTTTTGTCGTGATTTGTTATAAGTTGATTCGGGCTTCTTTGGCTCCTATTTCATCCAATTTTAAATTGCAGTTGTTGGATCTTTGAACAAATATTAATTGGCAATCTAGAAATGTTTGTTATAGGTTTTGCCGTGATCCAATATTAATTGTGTCGTATAATTTAAAGCCATTGTCATTAAATTTAAATTTGGTAAATACCAAACTAACTTTTTGACATTTTGCTGACAATTGCTTTCATTAACTTGATATAAAAATCTAGCATAGATGATGAGTTTTGGAAATACAAAATTTATTATCTTTGAGAAAATATTTAATTCTGCCAATATCATTTCCATTACAATCTATTGTATTCTCAACTTCAATGTTTCTTAACTTTCCTTTTAATACAATCCCAGCTCAAATTTAATTACATGAATTTCCTATGAAAATTTGTTATGAAATTGCTTCTCTTTCATCAGAAACTTCACTTTTGTATTGTAAAATTTTTCTATTAGAAAAATGGTCATTTGATGGAAGGCCAAGCAGTTAAAATGCATAAAAGTGAAAATATGATCACAGTTGTTGAAGAAATTCTAAAAATAATGCTTCTATCGTTATAATGTAGTCCATCTTCATCATTCAACAACGATTTCGAGCGTACATTTATCAAATAAAGATTTGATTGAATTATTCTTGTGTGCCATTTTCTGTGATTACTGTTGGCAGATCAAAATAAGCGAGGTCAGCATTTACTCTATTCACCTAGTCATGAAATATGTTTGATATGTTTTCTGGCATAGCCTTTTGATTGATATTGTGTTATTTTCTTTTATCCAATGTTGTGTCATACGGCTGAATTTTTGTTGGTTTTTTCTTTGCTGACTGAAATACAACTTTTGTCAAAAAGTCGATTTTTATGTGGAAAGTAAACAGGTATTGCATCAAATGGCTATGTGACTGCTACCAAATAAGTGAAATGATTGTAAAGAGTCCTGTCATTCACAGAAATCGTGTTATAAAATTTATGCTTGTACACATATAATTAGTGTTATTTTATTGTAACTATTAAATGCTAAGTCATTTTTCATTATTGCTAAGTGCTACATTTTTAAGCAGAATTTGTAAATAATGGGATATTTGATAATGTTAAACAAAATCAACGAGTTTTATTTGATATTTACCCCAATTCCAGTTCAGTTCTTGTAATTATGCTGTGCTTGTGGCCAATGGTGATGGGAAGTGTATGTTTTGAAGATACGTGGCAAAACATGTTTGCAAGAGATGAACGTGTATTTCTTTCTCTTACAAGCTTGTTGTTTTCTTTATACACTAATGTAAAATAAATATTTAAATTTTGTAGAATACTGCTTTTCTATTTTAAAACTAGAATATCTAAGTTTCCCGAAACACATCAATTAATGGTATTGAGGACCTTTTTTGTGAATTAAAAGTCGAAAGCTATACAAGGTCAAAGTAAATTTAGAAATAAAAATGTAACAGCCAAAAAACTAAATGAATTTAACATTCAACAACTTCAAAATTAATTCCTACAAACTGAAGGAGGAAAAGAGTAATCTCTTGTTTGACTCAATTATCAACAGCATTTAAATTTTATTCTCAGAGCAAAAATTATTCAGGGACCTCTAATGAATTGTAAATAAAAAAGTAATGCCGAACAATGCAATCAAATCAAATAGTGTGTTTAAAATATTGGACAATGATCTACCCTGAACGATTTAATCATGATACCTGGGACATTAAATAATCCTGGACAAAGATTTCATTGCTTAAATCTTAATGCATGTGAAAATTACTTGAAATTTCTTTTGTGGGGCTAACAATTAGGCAGTTCCATGTGTAAAAAAATCATACTATTACTTAAAAATTCAGTAACCACTTTTTATAATTTTATATTAATGTTTACATTGTTGCACAAAATTAAAAATTCCATTAGGACATACTTCAACGATGTAGTTCTACAAGTTTTCTAATCATTGGGAAATCAATTTTGGGCTCTTTAGTTATCAAAGGTTAACATAGAAGTTTTATGGAAAGCCATCATTCCATGATTTGTTTCAAGTCTTCTATGAAACTTTATAGCACTTTCTAACTAAGACAACTGCTGTAGTCTCTATGTCAGGGGTCCCCAACTAGTTTGATCTGCAGGCTGCATTTGAAAAATAATTGTAGACACTGGCTGCAGCTCTCTGCAAGCTTGCATGTGTGTGTGTGTATACATAGGTGAAGTTGATGATGATGTTAGCTGGATTATCAAACTGTCGGCATCGTCTTGAAGTAGATCGGCTGTCCACATTTCGTCTTCAATTTTTTTTATATGCTCAATATAATTGGACCAGTTATTTGGTGTTATTCGCTCATATCCTTTCTTAATTAATAATAGAACATCCTTCTTGTTGAAACTGGTATTATTTTGTCTTATAAAGTTTTTAAGTTGGGCCCAGACCGTTTCAATTGGATTTAGTTCGCAATGGTAAGGTAATCTCAGAACCTCAAAGCCAGCTTCTCTAGCCATTTCGTCGATCTTATACTTTTCATATTTTTCTTTATTTTGAATGACTAAATGCAGAAGTTCCTGCTTCAATAAGTCCTCTTCCACTCATATGCCATGGTCAGTTAACCAATTTTTTATGTCATGCTTGCGCCAAGAGGTGGTGGGGATTGATTCGATTCTTCTTGTGTGGTATTTTGCGTTATCAATCACTATTACCGAATTTAGGGGGCAGTTAGGTATAAGTTGCTCTGAAAACCATTTCTCATATATATCACCATCCATTTCCTCATGAACATCAGCAGTGTTTTTGTGACATAAAAAAGTAAGTTCAGCACCCGATATAAACCCATTTTCATTTCCAGTGTGTACTAAAGCATACCTTGGACCTTGAGCTGTTGGAGCATTCAACCCTGTACTTAAGCCCTCCAGAAAAGCCTGCCGAATACTTTTTATGGTGGAGTCTTAATACAGAATGACTCCTCAGTATCATTCTATAAGCACTCTTCTTACAGAGGATATACGATATATATAGGATATAGGAGGATACTAATGTCTGGCCCAAACTACTATAGTTGGAGAGCTGAAATTTAATACCGATGTGAATAAAGAAAAATAATCGGAGGAATAATTGCGAAATTGCAACAATGTGCATTATTTTGGCCTCTAAAAATTATAAACAATTTTACTAACATTTCATGGTTTAGGTATTTCTAAATGAGCTATCAAGCTGAAATTTTTTTTACCTGTAGAATTCGCCAAATCATGAAAACAGGAATATAGAAATTTGAAAATATTTATTCGTAACAAATGATAAAACCTATAAATGTTCTATAATTATAAATTTTAGGGGTTGTTTTTACCCCAATATTTTCAAAACAGAAGAAACACGTAATTCGGAGCCGAGATGCAACTTTAAGCATTGAAAATTATTTTTCAGCTTTTATTTTCACTTTAAGGTGAGAGAAAATGCTTGCAGAATGCAAGCACACATTTACTTGTCATTCTATAAGCACTCTTCTTACAGAGGAGGATATACGATATAGGATATATATAGGATATATATAGGATATAGGAGGATACTAATGTCTGGCCCAAACTACTATAGTTGGAGAGCTGCAATTTAATACAAAGAAAAATTTAATACAAAGAAAAATAATCGGAGGAATAATTGCAAAATTGTAACAATGTGCATTATTTTGGCCGCTAAAAATTATAAACAATTTTACAAACTTTTCGTGGTTTAGGTATTTCCAAATGCACTATCGAGCTGAAATTTTTTGTACCTGTAGAATTCGCCAAATAATGAAAACGGGAATATAGAAATTTTAAATTTTTTATTCGTTCGGCCGTAATAAATTCTCAAATGTTTAACAAACTGACTAATGTTTATGTACTTTCTGTAGATCCAGGAAGCTGAAAATTTTCACAGAGGCAGGAAATAATGTCCCGGTGGTAAATAACATTGAAAATTTTAAAATATTTATTGCTGTGGCTGTTAAAAATTAATAAAATTTAAACAATTAAATTCATATAAATGCACTTCTAGAGGTGCTACATTGATGAAATTTCGTATAAATGTGAGGTATTCATAACAAATGATAAAAACCTATAAATTTTTTATAATTATAAATTTTAGAGGTTGTTTTTACCCCAATATTTTCAAAACAGAAAAACAAGTAATTCGGAGCGGAGATGCAACTTTAAGCATTGAAAATTATTTTTCAGCTTTTATTTTTACTTTAGGGCGGTAGAAAATGCTTGCAGAATGCAAGCACATATTTACTTGTATCCTATATCCTCTGTAAGAAGAGTCGATATAGAATGATATATAGGAGGATACTAATGTCTGGCCCAAACTACAATAGCTGGAGAGCTGAAATTTAATACCTAGGTGAACCGAAAAAAAATAATAGGAGGAATAATTGGAAAATTGCAACAATGGATATTTTCTTGGCCAGTAAAAATTATAAACAATTTTACTAACATTTCATGGTTTAGGTACTTCTAAATAAGCTATGAAGCTGAAATTTTTTCTACATGTAGAATTCGCCAAATAATGAAATATAGAAATTTGAAAATTTTTATTCGTTCGGACGTAATAAATTCTCAAATGTTAAACAAATTCACTAATGTTTATGTACTTTAGTTAGAGCCAGGAAGCTGAAAGTTTTAACCAAATTAGGAAATAATGTTCCGGTGGAAAATAACATTTGAAATTTCATGAAAGTTTTATATTGTGGCTGTTAAAAATTCAAAAAATTTAAACAATGAAATTCTTATAAATGCACTTCTAGAGGTGCTATATACATGAAATTTTGCATAAATTTGAGGTATTCCTAAGAAATGCTAAAAACCTATAAATCTTTTATAATTATAAATTTTAGGGGTTGTTTATACCCCAATATTTTCAACACAGAAAAACACTTAATTCGGAGCCGAGATGCGAACTTATGCATTGAAAATTATTTTTCGGATTTTATTTTTACTTTAAGGTGAGAGAAAATGCTTGCAGAATGCAAGCACACATTCACTAGTACGATATAGGATAATATATAGGAGGATACTAATGTCTGGCCCAAACTACTATAGTTGGAGTGCTGCAATTTAATACCGAGGTGAACAAAGAAAAATAATCGGAGGAATAATTGCAAAATTGTAACAATGTGCATTATTTTGGCCTCTAAAAATTATAAACAATTTTACTAACATTTCGTGGTTTAGGTATTTCCAAATGCGCGATCGAGCTGAAATATTTCCTACCTGTAGAATTCGCCAAATAATGAAAACGGGAATATAGAAATTTGAAATTTATTATTCGTTCGGCCGTAATAAATTCTCAAATGTTTAACAAATTGACTAATGTTTATGTACATTCTGTAGATCCAGGAAGCTGAAAATTTTAACAGGGTTAGGAAATAATGTCCCGGTGGGAAATAACATTGAAAATTTTAGAAATATTTATTGCTGTGGCTGTTAAAAATTAAAAAAGTTTAAACAATGAAATTCATATAAATGCACTCTTAGAGGTGCTGCATGGATGAAATTTCGCATAAATGTGGGGTATTCGTAACAAATGATAAAAACCTATAAATGTATTATAATTATAAATTTTAGAGGTTGTTTTTACCCCAATATTTTCGAAACAGAAAAACACGTAATTCGGAACCGAGATGCGAACTTATGCATTGAAAGTAATTTTTCGGCTTTTATTTTCACTTTCAGGTGAGAGAAAATGCTTGCAGAATGCAAGCACACGTTCACTAGTAAATTATATCCCTATTCTCTGTTCTATATTTTTTTATTTTTCTTAAATATTCATGGTGTCATCTAATGACGTCATCACGTTCCAGAAAGATACTTTTATTTCCTCGCCTCTCGTACACAAATCCAACATCGTGGAGAGGTCGGTAGAGAGTGGTCCTGGTTATTTTCGGTAGATCCTCTTCATTCATTACCTTTAGAATTGAATTTACAGTGGGAGGCAAATTTTTTTTAGAAACGTGTGAACATTTTTTCTTAATGCCGAGACAGAAATCGTCTTGAATCTTTCCTCAGCCGTTCCAATTTTCTTTTTTTCGAGGATGTTTTCAGCTTTCCTTCATTTGCTTCTTTTTCAATCTTATAAATTGTCCTCTGAGACACACTACATAGCTTGCTCGTCCTACTAACTGCAGATGACAGGTTTTCATTAGACTCATTGAGGCAGCTACTAAGAACATTTAATATTGTTTGTTTTTCCTTACTCCTGATTCTTTCACCTTCTTTTCCTCGTTGAGACTTCCATCTTCTCACAAAAACCACCACAATACACAGTATTTTTAAAAAGGGGACACTATAAACATAAATCCTTCAAACACAACGTATCTCTACACGCACTTGAACCGTATTACACACTTCAGTTTGAAAACGTTTTGAAGAATTGTTAAAACAACTAATTTTCAATACACAATAAAACTGGCAAAATTTGTAAGTACTTTCCCGCAAACTTATGAGCAGATAAAACGACGAAAGCAAAAGATAGTCCAACAGCTGAGTCGTAACTGACGGAAGAGCGGGCGAGGGTGACGAGACCGCAATAAAACTTTCGCATTGTTCACCCTCCCCTTGGCGACCCAACCCCACATCTGGTTGCACCAAATATAACTTCAAACATTTACCTACAACTTCTCGCTTAGACCATGAAAATATCTTTATAAATAAAAATGTTTCCCGCAGACACACTTTTTCAAGTCAGGCTGGAACACGCAAAAGGAACTTTTATAATTAAATTCAGAAAACAAATATATGAGGTAAGGCGAGCCAGATTAAACCACTGCGCGGGTCTGGCCTGCGGGCCGTAGTTTAAGGACCCCTGCTACACAGTAGTTCGTTGCGAACTTTTATTTTTTAATTTTCTTTGTTTCTTTATATTGAATTCTGTCCATTATTTTTATATAACAATCAATGCAAACGATTATTTAGATTATCAACTAAAAGAAGATAACCATGTAATGTGTTAAAAATAACGTATGTCCCTATTCTCATTCATTTTAAATTTATGCGTGAGCCTATTTGCATTAATAAGCATTACAGATCTATAATATAATGGTTCTACTTAAAAAAAAGTAAGATTCCAGCATTAAAACGATGAAGATTCAACTGCTTTGATTAAATCGTTAGAGACGCTTCCCATACGCAGTTAACTGAATAATTATCCGTAAATATTTTCGTTGCCATGTATAAAGTTTGACGTTGCTACAGGAATCATTTCGATGCTTAAACAAAAGTGCAAAGCGAATAACACTATTCTTTCATCTATTTGAAGTTTAAATTGACAGTAATTGAAATTGAGATACCAATGACGGTCGCATTGGCAACGCCCGGAGAGAGTACAAAATATCAGGAAAATTTCGAAAACAAATGCGTACTTCTGAAACCTTTGACCGAGTAACATGTAAACATCATAAGAATAAGATAGTATAGAGTTTTAGCCGTCGAATAAAGCAAAAACGAAGAAAATCGGTCTATATTTACGTATTTTAATGAATGAAGGGAAAAAACCTTGCACTTTGAATAATCAAAAATCCCGTGTAAACTTATGGGAAAATATTATTGTCTTATGGATTCGAATCCGGGACTTTATGAAACTGTAAATAGTTTTCTAGGGACCTCCAAGCTTGTATAAACAAAACGCAGTTTACCGCATATCTCTACGACAAACGGCTTTCGATATAGAGGGGCGGACGGACGGACACTTCCAAAATTATATATAGGATTTAAAAAAATACTAGCTGAACCCGCGCAATGTTTGTGCGTTTTTTTCAATTCATTTATAAGAAATTAAGGAGTGTGTAAAAAAATGTTAATCTCAATAATTCACATTTAACTATACCAATGCATTTTTCAGGTATTGGTAAGGTTCACGGGTTAGAATCTCGCTGAGGGCACGGCTGTGTGTGCGTATTGACAATTTATTATGCGAATTCAGTCAGAAATCTGCGTTTTGTCATATTAGAGAGGATATTAATGCTAAACAGTAATTGATCACCAACATTTACGTTGATAATTTTCTTTGTTTCTTATTGTTGAATAAGATGTCCATTCTTTATTATATAACAATCAATGCAACCGTTTATTTAGAATAGCTACGAAGAGAAGATAACCGTGTAACTTTCAATATGTTTAAAAAAATATCGTGTGTCCCTATTCTCATCAAATTTTAAATTTATCCGTGACTCTATTTGCGTTAATATGCATTACAGCTGTATAATATAATAATTTTACTTACAAAAAGGTAAGATTCCAGCATTCAAACGATGAAATGAAGATTCAATTGCTTCGATTAAATCGTTAGAAACGTTTCCCATATGCAGTCAACGCAATAATTATCCGTAACATTTATGTTGCTATGCATCATTATTTTCGATGTTTAAACAAAAGTGAGAAGCGAATAACGCTATTCTTTCATCTATTTGAAGTTTTAATCGACAGTAATTGAATCTGAGGTACCAATGACGGACGCCTTGGCAACACCCAGAAAGAGAACGAAATATCCGCAAAATTTCGAAAACAATTGCGTACTTTTGAAAATATCGACCGTGTAACATGTAAACATTGCAAAAATAAGATAGTATAGAGTTTTATCCGTCGAATAAAGCAAAAACGAAGAAAATCGGTGCATATTTACGTTTTAATGTATGAAGGAAAAAACCTTGCACTCTGAAAAATTGAAAATCCCGTGTAAACATATAATTGTCTCTTGGATTCGAACCCGGGACTTTAAGTCAAAATAGTTTTCTAGGGACCTCCCAGCTTGTAGATCAAAGCGCAGTTTACCGCATATCTCTACGACAAACGGGTTTTGAGATACAGCGGGGTCGGACGGACGGACACTTCCAAAATTATATATATAGGAATATTTGTTAGTAACACCCTTGCGTATAATCTTCCTTTTTTTGCAGTATTTCTGGAAGTGTTTCTGCTTCAATTAAGTCCGCAAATCTATCACACAGAGCGAATACAATAATAACGCACGCTGAACCACACCTAAATACTACTTCGATACAAGGGTTTACACGAGGTCCCTCACGGTACCAAGAAGCTCGAGTTACTTTGTGACGTCACGCACTCACACCAATACTTTCAGATGAGACCACCTCCTATTCTATTCACCTTGGGGGAGAAACCTAGAGAGGTGGGAGGAGGGAGGAGGTCGCGTCGGCCGCTACGAGTGATGAGTGCCTTCGAGACAGTTGTGGGATCCTCCGCGAGATAGGCAAAGCGAGGATATGGCAGCAATTATCGAGATGGCCACAATGAGTAAGGCTGCAGGTAGGTGACGGTGATTTTCGTGCAGTGCGTTCGACAGAGCATCGCGGCAGAGTTAAAAGGGACTGCAAGAGGTCTTCGCAATTGTTCACACCTTTGGCGGACTCTAATCATAGGGTTAAAGATAGTGTCTCAAGCGACGTTATTATGCCCACACGATAGGGGCCACGTTCTTCTCGGTGCTGGTTTCAGCTTTTCGTAGCATTACCATCTGTTGTTGTATATCATATAGCATAGTGTGTGATCCGAAAGTTATGCAGCAGTTATAATTTCACTTTGAATATGGTTTGGTGACTTTGTGTTCAGGTTAATCGCCAACACCTATTAAAAGTTCTGTGACTAGACGCAGCAACACCTTGTTCGAGTTGATCAGTCACGAAGTTCTTATCTAAATTATGACCCTCCTGATCGTGATCATGGTCTTTGAGAAATAGATAGTTTTTTTTCATTTTTGAGCTAATCTCATAATATTATAGGTTGCCGGGAGCAGTTTTAGAAATTCACAACCGTAACTTCTTCCTACTTCGTGAATATTTTGCATCTTATAATACAATTTACAGCTGTAATCCGCTAAGAAATTTCAACAGAAAAATTAATAATAATAATAAATAATTTAAAAAATTATTTCTTAAAGTACATTTACAACCGCTTCTCTAAAAGAATGCATTATAATGGTAATAAATAATGAAAAATAGATTCTATGTTGAATTTTTTGAGATACTCTTACGCATTTAATGTTATTTTATTGGTATTTCGTAGCTTTGTTAACACAATATAGTAAAGGTATTTAAATTATTATCTTTGAGGTCTTTTGTATTTTAATGCTATCCTGTTCAAAGCTTTGTATTTCCATCCATAGTATTTGTGTGTGATAGTAAAGACAAACCATCACCATTACCATTAGTTATAGCTAAGAAAAAACTGGTCGATCAAAAGAGAATATTTTACTTTAGATAATGGGGTGAAATAATGATAACATTATAATAAAGGTTTTCATTAATATTTATTCTCTAGCTGTATCTTCTATTGGAATTTCCGTTTTTAATATTTCATGAGGTTCAAGAGGCAATGAAAAGAAAAAACCTTAATACCTATTCACTTTATTTCTTTGTAAAATATAAACTAATGGAAAGTAGTGGAGTAATTTGACCCTCTAACTTACGTGGTATCACAAACCGCGCCTCTATTACATAAGGTCAGAGACATTTCTTATTGTTAGATAAAGGTTTCCTTGTCGAAGGCCTTCGAAAGGGAAATCTTTACTCTCCATTACTCAATGCGGAAATGGAGCTGCATTTTGCTATGTTCTTTTCGAAAATATTTCCTTGAGCTCAGGAGCGAATCCAGTAATTCCCCGATGGGGGAGGGGGACGTTCCTCACATCGACTCTTCCGCTGCCACTGACCCTGTTTTCTGTAACTACCTAACCCTATTATAATCCTTTTCTTTCCTCTACGCACCTAACCCGCGACGCCGAACCGAGGAATTTTGCGTGGAATGGATTTAAGAACGCCTCCAGGGAGAAGAGGTCGATGGCTCTTATCCCACTTCCCCTGCAACTGCCTGAGCTCTGAACAACACGCGAATGTGTTGTAAAGTGAGGTTCGATGAAAGTAAGTGGATTGTTAGTTTGTGGCTTTTGTGGTGTAGAGTAGCGCTGTCCAACTGGCGGCCCGCGGCATCATTTTATCCGTCCCGAGGCAGTGGCGTGTCCAGCGGAGGGTCAGAAGGGTCACTGCACTCTCTGACGCTGTAATCGGCTGTTGTGCCGCCTTTTTAAATTTTTTGTTAAATTATTTTTTTAAGAAATACGTTATATTAACATTTACGATCCGAACAAGTACTTTTGGCACAAAAAATATATCCCTATACGATCGCTAGAATGTCTTCAATGTCAGAGGTTCTCAAGTGTGGCCACCAGACAGTTGCGGTGTGGTCACATTAAAATTTCAATAATTGGAATTATTTAAATAAAAACATTTATTAATGATAAATAAGTAACCGTTGTCATTGAATTAGAAGGCATGTGTAAGTTTTTACATGATTATAGTTATATTTTCTGTAATATTTCATTGATGCGACCACGAGGGATTGCTCGCAGTTGCGGCAACTACAAAATATCTCCTGAGAACCACTGGTCTATGCTGTGTCAGAATGGAAAAATGTTAAGGGAACAGTGAATAAATACAGATGTTACGTGCCAACCCAAATCTCGCGCGCCATAAGTTTCCCATCCCTGACCTAGAGTAACTCGGTTAAAATGCCTGGCCTGAGGTATCCACGGCTGTCTGGGACGTCATGACCTATGGACCATAGGCTATGGTGGCATTCCTTCAGTTTTTTTCGGAGTCGACGTTTTAATTTCTCAGGACTTTTAAGGAAGTTAGCGTAAACTTTTAAATGTCTTCTTAAAATTATTCGAAGGGACCTCACGGGGAGTATAGATCAGAATGTCTTGATGGACCAAACCCGTCCTTATAAGGAAGAGAACCGCCCATAATCCAGAGTTTGAACCGTCTTTAAAATTCGTAAATGAATTGGTTTATATCATTTTCCATTTGATATAAAAGTCAAAAGAAGTTTCCTGTGCTGAATATTAACTGTTCAGATATAATTAGCAACAGATCTGTGATTGTATTAATGTCCTACTACAACCTCAATAGTAAATAGATTAATATTCTTAGTTAAATATTTGTGTATAGTTTCAAAATTATCTTTGATGAACTATTCCTCCTTAACTCCCATCCACACCACAAGCCCTTCCTAATTAGAGGGATTTCATGAAGCCAACCTCTCACGATCTCATCCTCGCGGATAATGAACTCGTCTTCCGCGGCCTCTCTTTTGCCTTATTCAAAAGTTCAACTTCTCCTGCCATCGTCGTGGGACCCGGATTTTTGGACAAAATGGTTGGTGGGATATAAGATGCAAAAGGTTGAGAACCGTTGTACGAGAGCGCAACTACGGTTTTGGTGAACTATGCCTCCATCCAATCCTTTCTGTCACGCCTCTCTTCCCATCCTACGCTATCCTTAACCTACCGTTTCTTCCCCACACATCATCACCTTCCTGGAGGTAGGCCTCTCAAACCGGGAAAGAAATATCCAGTGTCCGTATTGAACCTGCAACCACCTTCGATAAATCCGATATGAAAGCTGCTACCCCTTCAACACTAAAATCTCAGTTCCCCACCCCCGCCGAGGGTAGAGAATCTGCACGGAAGAGGAGTCTCTTGCCTAGAACATATTGCCGTACCAACCGAAAGATTTTCTTTCTCTCATGATAGAATCGTGGCTATCTATAACCGCCAGCAAATAAAAAATGTATGCTTTAAAGCAGGTGTCTCAAACTCGCGGACCGCATGAGGCCCGCGCGATGCATTTGTGCGGCCCGCGAAGCAATTTACTTTATACTACGCGACCCGGACTCAAATCTATTTCTTATCAAATATTTCTAAAGAATCTAAGAAATGTATTAAATCATTCCAATGTATATCAGCCTGCACGGTTGAGTTACCCACTGAAGAATGTTTATCCCACTGCCAGCGAGTTTCTTGCGTATCAGAAGGACTTAACCCTCGATGCCAAATCTGGCATTTTTTAAATTACTGCCTGTAAGACGCGTAATAGAGCGATTCCTCTCTTGTGAAAAGGGAAAGTGAATATAATACAGAGAATACGAAAAGGTGTGAAGACTGGGAAAGTAATGAATGCGGCCCGCGGATCGTCAGAGAACCGTCATGCTCACCAATCTGAGTTTGAGACCCCTGCTTTAAAGTAAGCCTTGAAATTGTATAGTACGCAACAATTATGCGACTAATTCATCCGCCAGTCGTTATTTTTACTATTTCAATCATAGGTTTGAGTGGTGGATTAACGTTATTATACACTGAGTTGGAAAACTTTAGCAACGGGAACCCTATGGGCATCATTTTATATTGGCTCACGCCAAGTTCGAACCTTGATTACGCGTAGCTTAAATTTTCTTAGCTTTCGAAAATCCGGAAGCCTCCACTTCCTCTTCGTTTCTGGGGAAAATACCGTATCTGCGAATAAACAAATATCGTGTCAATTGTAAAAGCGGTTGCTCTCGCATTTCACGGAGGTGGCGATCCTGGAAAAATATGAAAAGTCCTGACTCACGTGATGCAAACAATATATACGCTTCTTCATTAAATGATGGCAGTGTAATTTTACATCCGTCTAAAAGTAACTGTTAACAGAAAAAAATTCACCTTAAGAATATTTAGTATGTATTTTTAGCGCTTATAGTTTCACTTTGGCATCTGTATCTGATTTTGTACAAAAAATACGCTTAGGTGCTGATATTTATTTGTTGTAGTATTGTCTTTTGATATAATGCTTTTAATGGGAATTTATAATCTATATTATGAGGCAGCCGATTTAAACCCAATATGTAATCTTATGATGACGTTATAATCCTAAAATAAGAAATATGCTTTTTCATTGATTTTAACATAATGAAAGGCAAACTTTTGTAAATGTTTTCGAAAAAACAACTGCTTTTAACTACTGCAGGGATTTAAAGAAGTGTAATGTGTAATTTGCTCTGCGATTCTTTTCTCACTGTTTTTAACTCGCAGAGAAAGGGGCAACGAATAGTGTAGAGTGCGGTGTAAAGTGCAAAGTGATAAAGCGGGCAATCTTTGGACAAAATAACGATTATAAAACTATTCACTCTTGTTAATCTGTTACAAATTTTATAAAATGAAATATATTTTAGACTAATTCTATTATCTCATGAGCTTTATATATAATTTTCTTCTTTCGCTTTCCCTTGTTACATTAAATATCGAGTTGAAAAGATGCAGGCAACCTTCGGAAGGTTTTCGGGTTTCCCTTCCGGCTTTGGGCGAATGCCAGGGTAAGTTCCCCGTGTATATGACAAACATCCTCCTGCCAGATGGCTTACAAACTGTTCGAATTATATAGACTTTCCATCCAGAAGAGACATCTAGCCTAAGCGGGCGTTGTCCTTAAAGACATGTGTAATATGAGGTTCAATTGTTAAATGTTATTTGTTAAATCTGTTGTTAGAAGACATGTTATTTCCATGTTTTTTGAGGCAATAAAAACTTTTAAAAGTCAAAGTCCTTTCTCTTAAGCAAATATACAAAATTTGATTATTCGAATCAGTCTTGGTCCCAATTTTATTATTTCAGATAATCTGAGTTTTATTATATACTAGTGCATTGCCCGTCGAAAATGACGGTAGGAAAGATACGATCATTCAAACTATTTAGGGAGATCATATTAACATCAGAAAAACTGTCTTGAAAATCGTTTCCCCCATCTCTCCCCCGTCCCTCTCCCCCACTCTCTCTCTCTCCCTCTGTCTCGTAATAAAAGCATTCAAAGCACGTTTATACCATAAGGATTGAAATAACTTTATGATATCGAGGTCTAACAATGGAACAGGTAGGCAAGGTAACATCCCGTTAAAAATGGAAAGATTTCCTCAAACTGCGTGAATTAAACGTTTAAATTGAGCGATTTCGAACTGTAGGCGGAACAAAGATGAAAATAATAAGAAACTTTATAATGGTTTATTCAAATGGTTTATATCCGAAGATTGTAGGTCAATTATTTCTAATTTTAATCTAAAAAAGAATGAAAGCCTGCACATCGAAATGTCCATTTTTATATGTTACCTTATGGGAAATGGAAATTATCCCCTGGGTCTTTGATCTCGAGTTGGATACATTAAAACGTTTTTTTATTATATTGTAATGCTATCCTGAAAATTTCATCAAATTCGGTTTAGTCGTTTGCGAGATATTAAGCTTCAAAAATATATGATATATGATGACCATTTTAGCGTAAATTATATAGTAACTATTTTGAAGTACGTCCCTAAATTCACCTTAATTTCTTTGACAATATTTTTTTCTAACTATGCCAACCAAGTTACAGACGAACTTGTATACGTCTCTATCTTACTACTGCGCTTATGACTTATGCATCTCCTTCCCCTCCACTTCCCCTCACCCGTGGCTCGTAGTATCTCTCTGCGTACGACCAAGGTCACGCGTAGCACGCTAGCCAAGCAAAATTATAAACATAATTATTGAATTAAGCACCTCCAAATTTTGTATCGCCATATAGTCTATGTTACTCGCAGTGTAAAATTATACACCTATGCTAAGTTTCGTGATGATATCTTCAAAGGTGTGGATTTATATAGCGTTCAAACAAAAACAGAATTTCAGATATATATATATAAATTTGCGCGTAAATTATATGATAACTATTTTGAAGTACGCCCCTGAAGTCACCTTAACTTCCCGGAAAGGGAGTAAGGAGTATATACTTCAGGCAATTCGTTCAATTATTACGCGGTTCTTTTAATGAAGTGATAGTCAGAACGAGAGGGATGAATGTATGTATAGACCAGACACGTCAAATCGCCACATTAAAGCGATAGATGTTATAGAAGGGCTTTAGAATTGCAGTTCCTTAATGAGGTCCAGATTTGGAAAAAAAATTATTTAATCTAGAAGATTTGACGGAAATAACTACTTCCACACTGGACAAACACAGAAAAGATTAGAGAAACCCGGTGCCGGCAATAGGTTACTCTTTACGAAGAGCACCAAGAGGGCCAACTGCTTAACGTCGCTTCCGAAGGACGGAGCGCTGACAAAGGCGTTCTCTTAATGTAGAATCGACCGAGCATGCCTTCATACATATAATTTTCGTAGTTTTTGCCGGCTATGGTTACCGGAAACGCAAAAGATGCCGCGAGAGATGGCGCAATCCGACATATGCCAAGGTATAATCATAGTTCTTCCAGGTAAGCATTTCGGGGGTATTGGTTCCGGTTTGGAATGTGTTCCGATTTCTCTTCTCTTTGCGATTTATCTATTTATTAAATAATGCATTATAGAATGGAAGATCTGCGCTTAAAAAGCAGCCGTATCGGCACTCGGAATGCATGCCACGCGTAAAGGTCTTAAAAAAAAACTATAGTATTGCTATTCTATACGACAAAGTCTTATTTTAACCTTCTAGCCCCTCATCCAGTGTTTTCCGCATGCAGGATGTTTGTGTAAAATACTGTGCGTCCCACGATTTTCACGTAGTTCTTTCAGCTTTATTGTCCTTTGTATACGGCGATGTGCTGTTCCTGGTCGGTCCCAGATAATTCTCCGAAATAGTTCATTATTGTCATTAATATTTATATTTTGTACATTTTTCTGGTATTTATTACTGAATTTCAGTTTTTCGAAATGTTTTAGGCCTAATTTTTGTTAATTTTTTCATTTGTATTCCATAGTTCATCATGCGTATTTTTGTGGTCGCCACGTAAAAACACGGGAAATGCATCTCTTACGGTGATTCCCTCAATAAAATTTTAAAGTCCTATGTCTCAGGTTATGCGGTATTTTACGAATTACGCCTCAATAAATATCGTTTTGCACCTTCTCACCGTTGAAACTAGTAAAATTAGAAATACAAGATTAAAGCAATTTTTAACTCATGTGTCACTGACTTCAATCACAAAGAGGACGGTAATTCCATGTGTTTTTTACAGGCTCCGGATGTCGTCGCCTACTTGGAGTGTTCCGAAGATCACTGCTTCATTTTTCCGGCCATATGCTTCGGGCGAAAACTTAACCATCATAAGCAGCGTCAAGAAGATCATACTCGAAGTCATCTGTTCAAACGCGTGGAGCGGACCGGAAGGCGACACGGGAATGACCCAGTCTCGGGAACAACGAAGGAGTGTGGCCGATTTACTGACGTGTTCGCCAACTTGAAATTGTATAGACTCCACGGATTTACGACGTATTGTACTACTAAAATCCTGTATTTGTATATATGAGTAAAAAATTGTAAATAAATCTACTTGTATTTAAAGTTTTCGAGTCAATTCTACGTCCTATCCCCAAAATTCTTCTGGGTAAATAATGGAAGCGAAAATCGATTTAAAAACGTTAAGTTTATCACGCATATAAGCGATATAAAATTGGAGAAATGCATTTAAAATATTCCATTTAGTGGAAATAACTCTAATAAAAACTTATAGTCCACTATGGGTTCGCCGAGACCATCTTAATATATAACAAAGGTAATCACGAAAAAAAATCCAGTCACACGGGATGATTCGAACTCGCGCGCTTAGTATTCGTAACCAGATATGTTAGCCAACCCTCTACCGTGACTATTAGAACTAATACCGCAATGACAACCTGGCCCATTCACCGCCTTCAACTAATCATGCGCCATTTACTGGGCAGGTGGCGGAAATCGGAACTAATTTGAGGTGAGTTAGCGGTCGGAGAAGGTTAAATAAAGGTCAAACGCAGTTTTTGGTCTACTTATACAGGTTTTTCAAAATTTTCGGTTTTTCCTCAAAATTTTCAGGAAAGTGAAAGTGGCCTTCTGTTCAAGGTTACTACCTCTGACGTCACAGCTCCCCTCCTCAGGCCCTCTGACGTAGCAGCTCCCCTCCTCCCCCCTCTTGACGTAACAGTTCTTTGACGTCATATTTACTTATTCAATATTCTCGCTGTTGGGGAGAGTTTCGCCATGTTATTTTCTAGCTCAGCGGTGGAGCGTTAGGATAACAAGTGAATAACGCTTCCATTTATATTCTTGATGGGCAATTTTCACAAAATACGAAGAAACCATTGTTTTGATAAGATTAAAGATTTTTTCTATCTAATTCTCTTTATATTGTAAAATCTTTCTCTCAAACCTGGTGTGAAGTAATATTTTTAAATAATTTATTAATAGAGAATATACCCTATATAATAGGTAATTGAAAAATAAATAGAAAATTTTTTTGACGATATATTATTTCACATATTTTTATTTATGCAGTTATAATGATGTAACCTACAAAGTTTTAAAACATTTACGTAATAAACATAACACTTCTTATGCAACAAAAAGGAAATCAGTATACAAAACTTTTATTAGATCAGCTGGCTGGTCAGGTTGAATATACTATGATCCAAATGACCCCTTTATTTTCCCGGTAGCCATTTGGAATGCTCTTCAAATTAGGCATTCGCCTAATTGCATAAAATAATAACTGAAGGTCGACAGTGATTGGCAGAAAATCAGCAACTCCCACGGTGCTCAACACGTTGGATCTGAAACAAGAAACAGAAATCTCAAGAGGTCACCCGCTCCTCTCCCTTCAATTATAACGCACAAAGTATGGTGTTTTTACCTTTTCCACCAGCAAAAACAATCTTGTTTATGATATTATTACAATAAAACCAATTCAAAAGAATTCCCCTTTACTTTGAAACTTGAATATATCTTACTCGTACATTGGTTTCCAGTATCTTTTCTCAATTTCAAAACATTTAACGTATTTCTTTCTACTTGAAAAAGCTATCCATATTTGCTAAAAAGTGAATTAATGGTATTCAGAAGAAACTGAATAACATTTCGTTCCTTTTCGGTAACTTAGAACTTATAAATATAAAAGCATCACCTCACACAAACCAACTTGCAAACTTGTACTTTGTATTTGTCATTTGAAGTCCAGGAAAGACTTCGCCGTATTCTCTGTATATTAATGAAATTCATGAAGAATTTCCGTTTCTGCCGTAAGAAAGTGATAATTGCGTACCAACTCTCTCAATAAATCAATACCTTCACGTAAAACCGCTACACGTCTGGCTGATATGAGGCTACTTGGCAGTCGCTCGGGTAATTTTGAGACTAATACATTACACCCCTTCGTCGTTCACGTAAGGCAGGTATGTCGAACTGCCGGCTGCACTTTCTATGCCTTAGTGCGGCCCGAATGCGAATTTTCGTTTCGACTAAATCGTTAGATTTTACATAAATACAGGTTCCCGACTTACGAACATCCGTACTTAGGAACGAAGCTCCATAAGGTATTTTAATAAATACGGCATACGGTCGCCAACTCGCACGTACGAATGTTCTTCTCTCGAGAATTGCGACGGCGGAGTGTTGAGTCTGCTGGTTGTCTTCAGCACAGTGTCCCGTTACGTTCCAAGTTACTTGTACGTCCGACGATCGGAAGGGTAATGAAAGACAAAACGAATGTCTACAACATTATCGTTTTCTACTATTATTCAGAGCAAATATTGTTTGTGGCTTAAAAACGCATTTGTGGAGTGACTTGGGAATCTAACCACCAATTATAAAATATTGTCTATGGTTCCGAGTTCCGAACAAAAGACTAACTTCTGGAACGCAACCCGTTCCTAACTCGGCGACCTCCTGTAGATACATTTTTGTGAAAACAATTTTTTCATAGCTACTATGGTAAAGTATAACGCGTTTTCTAAATTGTGGTTTTCTGTAAAATAGACAATCTTCCAGAAAAAGTCATTTATTTACAACTCTGGGTCTAATTACACAACTGTAATCCTAATGAGGCCCTGATGCATCTTCGAGTTTATAATGCCCGGCGAATGTTGTTCCGGATAACAGTGAAAGGTAACGACACAAATCACTCGTTGAAACGAGGAAATCTAAGATCAGTTTACGTTCACTTGAGACGATACTGTAACTAATAAAACGCGCCAAATTATTATATAAAAATAATGAGCTCAACACTTATGCAATAACATTTTTTAAATATAGCCTATTATGATGGACAGAGTCACCCCGAGGAAGCGCAAAAAAAAACTTCAATAGGGACTCTGAAAGAGAAATAAACCACTGTAACGTACTGGTCGAGTAAACAGGGCTTATCGAAAATGCTCGACGCCTTGGAGCTGCAAGGTAATTATTTACAATCCCAGTCATAATCGGAGATTTAAGTGATATCCAGAACCGTATAGGAAAAACGCGGGACCCGGTGCCAAGTGACCGCGCGAAGCCTCTTACCCGACAAAAAATTTTAATAAAGCAATCTCTTTCACTATGGCAGTGTTGATATCTCCCCGATTTTTTTTAAATGCGTGCGCTCAATAACTACATTTTTTTGAGCGCGAGGCCTCTTTAAGTACCGAGTCCGGCTCAGTCGCACCGTTGGTACTGCCATCACACAGACCGTTAATGTCTTACTAACAGTCGCCGAAGTACGTATTTTTAGCCGTCCGCTTTTTAGGGGCGTTTCGCTTCCAGCATGAGCGCCTATTCGGTTTGTCCGTCCGCATGTTTGTTCTCGACTTCTACCGAACGGATTTTCATGAAATTTGTTATTAACAACTTACAAAGATAATAAGAACACAAACGAACCACGTAAGCCAATCACGGGTAGTACTTTCGTGGTGACAAAAATGAGATTTCCGTCATATCTCATAAAGTATTGCTCATATCAAAATATTTTTCAAATAAAACTTGTAGAACTAGTAAAATAGTGTTTCTTTTCCTATACATTTTTATCATAGGAGTAGCCGTTATCAAGAAAATCAAACGAGAATGTCTTAGTTCGAGTTGAACTTAGAGAATTTCTTGCATGGTTACTTCATTGCTGTTAACATGAACAATATCAAAAAATACGTTTAATTTCCCTGTGTGTGCATGAAATATTTTTAAATAGGAAGAAAATTATTTATGATGAAGAAAAAGAACTTTAAAACGAACATGTATATCATACATTTCAAATACCCCATTGCATGAAATGCACCCATTTGTAATACGCTGTACACTTTCATAATTTGTTTTCTACTTATGAGAACTTCCTCTTCTATGAGTATATTAGCGCTTTCTGAATTTTTCACAACCCCATCACACCGGCTTATATACTCTTGCAATGTCAGGAATTTATCGGAATTCAATCAAAATCTCAAATATCGCTGGAATGCTTAAAAATAATGAAATCAATATTTATTAATTGAAAATATTTGAATGAGGCAAAATTGCATTTATTGTTATTGTTACCTATAGTAAATAAAGCAAATTCATCGTAAAACTAAGACAAACATTGAATATTAAAAATGTCCAACACAAATAAAAGAAAAACAAAATTAACAACACTTTCTAATTTTTAATTCCTAGTTACCGAGTTGGAATAATTATAAATTGAAAAATCAAGTCACTTTACGACAGCCTAATTTTTATGTAAAATTACACTGCTATAAGAACACTTCAAGAGGTCACCTACAGCTTGGACTGATCCTGTCTCCAAGTGAGAGAACTAAGAAACAAGCCAAGAAAACGATTAAAGGAGAACTCGACTCAGTATAATAAAATTGCATTTCAGTACATTTAGTGGGTTTACATGAAGAATTATTATGCTCCCAATTATTTAAAAAGTATGAAAAATATTTGTTTAAATTCTATAGTGTTTTAAATGATTCCAGTCACATAGATACTGCCTGGGCGAAGCCCGTAGGCCCAGAAGAGATTGAATGTTGAGACCAAAATGTTAAGAGTTAAACTCTGACATCTGTGCATTTAAATCAGGCATGTAAAACTCGAAGAGATAGCAGGGTCGCATTAAAGCGATGAATGTTATAGAAGGGCCACATTAGGATTGCAGTTACTTTATGAGAGTAAGATTAGGAAAAAAATGATTTATTCTAGAAGACTGGACGCCTTTTTTGGCATTAAAAACAGCAATTTATCAAACATGTTCTATACGACCTCAGTAACAATGACAGAATATTGTCCTTTTCATAAAAATAAAGCATTTATATAAAATATTGAGTGCTTTAGTTCAATCAAATGAGTTTTTGGGTTGTAGTTAGGGAAGAAATGGACTCATGTGGCCCACAGTCCGCCAGTTTGACATACCGGTTTTAAATTTAAAACTCACTAAATTCTTTCATACACATCATATAACACACTAAATCCCTCTAAGAATAGGATGGAGGAAACTCAAATCTAATCACTTAAATATAAAGTCACCACAAGTTAATATCTTTCCCTTTTCTCTCTGCTTCAACTACTTACCATCTGAATGGACACTGTAATAAAACAAAATATGAACAATGAGATGTGAACAAAGTGAATCTGGAAAGTTATGTGAAATAAAATCATAAAACAAAAAATTATTGCATAGATTTTGTTTACTTTCATTATGGCCAACTACCGTGGTCAGGAAAATTCCATAGTCCGGCATGGCCTATTTCCCAAGGGCATTGGATTAAAGTGCTTGTACTATATTAGCTTTTCTATTTCATCTGTTGTATTGCTTAATTTCCCTCCAAATTGTTTGTCTTCTTCTATTACCCATTTCAAAAACTGTTAATGTGGGCTTGGATCAGCATTTCCCTACCTTTTGAACTCTGTGGACCACTTCAGCAACCCTTCCAAGCCCTGCGGACCACCTCAATTCTTACACTAACCTACATACTGTATCTATGTTTAAGAAAAGGTGTTACTTGGTTACGTATTTTATTTGACCATTTTGAAATATATTACACATGCTTCAGTATGTTTGACGATCACCTGATTATTTTGTTTTATTCAAAGAAATATTTTCAACATTTGTGCAGGCAAAATTTTTGAAATATGAAATAATTTTACAAATTTAATAACATTCAATACGTTATAGTGTAAAATTTGCATAACTTTTCCCAAAAAAGTTCCAACTAAATATGAGGCGAGGCCTAAAGAAAAACTACATTTTGGAAACCTCCATGGACCATCAACAAAACCTTCATGGACCACAAGTGATCCATGGACCATACACTGGGAAATGCTGGTTTGGATTGTATGCAGCGTTTCATTCTGATGTTCAGTATAGACATTCTAGAAGATGTGATAAATTCACGTAATTTGATAACAACAATAAACAGTCCTAGGTGTGGTGTTGTGATTCCTAAAATGGAAAAACTTTTAAAACTTTGGGTAGATGATCAGTGTCAGAAACACATACAGAAATTGTACAATCGTTGGGAATGTGTCAACTATTAGCACTTATGTGAAACAGAAGGAAAAAATTCTAGAACGTGATAAACGCAGGTAATTTGATAACAACAATAAACAGTTCCCCACCCAATAGCTCCTCTTCTTCCAACTTCTAAATTAATGAAGTCCAGTAGGCGAAGCTGAAAAATATTTAAGTTATGAAAATATTTTTACTTTTATTGTTTCTTTATTCTTAAGTTATTTTGTGCATTTTTAATAACTTTTATATTAATTTCGCTGCGATAAATAGTTGTATGTATATAGATGTACGCAGGTTTGTTATCCAGCTCACGCGACTCGTTTGTAACAAACAACTCATGCGATTCGGACAGGGCTGCCTGCACGACATATTGCATACATCTATCTTTGAAGTTCAAAACACAAATTTATTTTTTCCTTTTTAGTGCAAAAAATAAGTTATACATTTAAAATATATATTATATAATTTATTCATAATTTAATATTGTTGTATTACCATATTAGTAATGTTATTTTATCTTTATAGAACGTGAGGGAGACTTTTTCCCGAGCTGCGGGAACGTATCCCCCAATTATAACATGCAAGTATATGGAAAAACGGCGTTTGACACTTGAATATTCGAACATGTTTTCAGGAACACATCCCCAACGAGACTCAGGAGCTGCCTGTATAGCAGTTTCCCAACAGAGGAGCAGCAGAAAGTGATTAAATAAATAAATTAACAATTTAAAAATGAGGATAGATCATTAAGTCAACAATTTCCCTCTAATAAATTGATAATGATGTACCACTAAGGAATGAATGTGTCCAAACAATGTGATACAGTGGGTTCTGCTTATTAGAATCAAGTCAGGAATCCGTTATTTGATTCAATTAAATGGCTGATTCAATAATCCAGAGTCTGCATATTTTAGTTATGGCAAATAAGAAAATGTTAGAATAAAGTTCATATCTCTTTTGTATATAAAAATTTCATAGTTATGCTAATTTTTGAGAGATATAATATAAGAAAGTTTATAACAAATAAAATTTTAAACACAAATTTCACTTTTCGTGTTATGACAATGTCATCTTCTGTCAAAAGGAACTTCAACAATGTCGTCATCTATCGAATTCAATCTACTGAACTCTTCCTCAACTTCCTCCTTTTCGGTTTTCATTTCTGCTCGATGTGATGAAAATCCTCTTTTCCGTACCATTTCACAACTTTAAGTATATAACCCTGCATTCATTTTGCCTCACGATTCAATAAACTGAAATAAGTAGTTCCAATAATAGGAGGTTTTTTAAAACGTTAGATACAAAATGGTTTTGGTTTTACGGTTTTGATTCAATAAAGCGGCTGATTCAATTAACCACTGATTCTAATAAGTGGAACCCACTGTATCAATAAAAATATAAAACCTTTTTACAAGTTGAAGATGCCATGAAATTCTACAGAAAGTTGGAAAACACTGTTATACAGTATCTGCAAATGATGGTCTGGTCACTTTTTTAAACTCTAATACAGAAGATTCAACATGCATATTACAAGCTTATTTAGAAAATGAGCAATAGAGAATATGGGAACCAAGACTTCTTTTAGCCTTGCAATTCATTTTCTGTTGCACGTGAGAGAATTAGAGTAAACATTGAGACAAGTAACGCACATCAGTTAATGCTAGTTAGATCACAAAGTACAAATTACGATCATTCCCTTCAGACTTTTATCTAAATAGGAGTTTTCTTAAATTCGATGTCATCTTTCTTTGTGGAGAATATGGTATATTCCAGGGTTAGGTCCCATTTGCCCTAATCCGTATGCCCTAATCCCACTTGCCTTAATTTTTATATGCCCTAATTCCTACTTGCTCTAATCTCATATGCCCTAATTTCTACCTTTAGAGGTCGCGTCACGGTCCATAAGACCGAGTGTTTACATTATTTTAAACCTATACTCTTTCAGTGTCATTTCAACTCTGGTTTTCTCAATTCCTTACCTAGAATTCATTGTGTACCATATAATGGGCCTGAAGGGCTCACTATGTGAACTTTGAAAATGGATTTCAATTTATTAGTTTAACAGTCAGTTATCGATATTGAAACACTTTTTGAACAAAAATATGCTTATAAATAAAAAAATGTTGTATAACAACATTTATTTTTGTTTATTTTTCCCTATCTATCAAACATGGTCGAAATGGCAGTGTGCGACCCCACGCATCACAACTACCGCTCGATCTTTTAAGGGTTAAGATTTGAAGTTACAAATTTTTGAAAATCAAATAAAGAAATTAATACAAATTTTAAGTTGCTCAACCATTTATTGGCTCTATACATAGATCGTTTTGAATTACATTAATCAATTAGTGGAAGGAAGTAACCAACTGCTTGCACAAAATCCTGTAAATCAATATCCCCGTTTTGTCGATCTGTAGTTAATTTCATTAGTTTTTTGTTAATGGCCTCGTATTTACGGTTTTTACGAGGCGGAAGATTTCCAACGTTTACTAAACTTAGCATACACTTAAAATTAGTCTGTTGTTTCTTTAAGTGATTTATCATCGTCCACACATTAACGTGATGGTGCCCTATAGATTTATTTAAGGCATAATGCCATCCTTCCACATGATTTATGGTACGAGGACCAAAATTAGCGTGGTGATTCCACAATAGTGGTGGAAAGCGAGAATTGGGTCCAATCCAATTTGTTTCAAAGTATTTAATAAGTTCTTCGCACTTATCATATGCTGGATGATCTGGTGGTGGACCATCACGAATGATTCCTGTCCAGGCTTCCCCTTGCTCATCTAAGGAAACAAATGTCAACCCCACCATTGACTTCACTAATTTTCTAACAAGTTGCTCCTCGATGTATGCTGATTGGAGTCCCAAAGTTTGTAATTTCCGCCAAATTGCTTGGCTGAAATGAAATAAACAGCCTTTAATATCCGCATCAGGAAAAGTTTCCTTTATAGATCTGATAACTGCACACTCATAATCAACTTGAAATTTTCTTGGTTGAAACGTTGTGCCTATTTGAGATGCCTTCTGTTGAATTAACATGAACATGCGATTGTAAGTTGATTTTGACTTATTTGGAAGAAGGATATAAAGAAATGGAAATACTTGACCTCTATGCATGGCATGTAGAGTATATAGCTGATGAAACAGTCGAGGAACAACTTTAAATGTTCCATCCAAATAAATGGCATTGCCAGGATTTTTGCACAGAATCTGAAGGAACTGTGCAGTTCCAAATCCAAGAATTTTTTCGTCTTCTCCATCTTCGAATAGCAGAAATTCTTCATCTTCTAACTTCCTATACTCTTCTGGAATGATCAAGTCTGATAATGAATCCGGAAGTACAGGACGAGATTTAGCAGCAGCTCTATACAGCGTTGTACGTACGTTCTCATAGCTGGGCATAGCAGAAGTAATTTCTATATCTTCGGGATCCAACGTTTTGTTTAGTATTTCCTTATAAACTGAAGTTACTGAAGCTTCCGGCTGGGTCGAGATTTTCTCTTTCATCTGTTCCACCACTTTAGCTCTCATTGCTTCTTGAATATCAGGCTCATGATTATGACTGCCGCTCTTGGATTTCAGTATGACTCCATCCACCGTTTTGACAATTGTCGCACGTCCTAAACACCCATGATGACGGGCTCGACTGCATCGAAGATAAAGGACGTCCTTCTGACCTTTTGCATTATATTGGTAGATATAGCCATCGATAAAATATTCCGGCTTTGCTTTCCTGGTTTTAATAATCTCGACCGATGACATCTTAATGGACCTATTTTAAATAATAAAAAATATTACAGGACCTACTTGTCACAGTTTTAACAGTGATGGCAAACGAAAAAATAAGCGTTTCGTTAAGATTTGCTTAAGTAAAAAATATTATATCCTTTTGATATAGGTTACTTACTTGATAATTTAAAACGATGAAGAGTAAGACAGGTTCCGACGTACACTCTCCCGAATAGGACTCACTTCCAAATAACCCATAAGACACTTGAGCGTATATTTCTTCGAACAAAATATTACACTCAGCAATCTCTGAAGACGCCTGAGTAGGTAGGCTTGCCAGTTGTACTGATTTAGGAAGTAATGATTTTCTATTGCTTTGTTTGACATGTACTTCTTTTCAATAATTTTCATAGAAGTATCACAATGTACTTCTTTTTGTCAAAAATGGACCATTTTCTGACAAAGATGTAATACAATGTTAATTAATTAAGGTAATACAGCGCAGCTAATATCATTACATTTAATTGACTTAAATCAAATCGGTAAGACCGCAATTCGTTTATTATTTCATTAAATACTCTTTATTGCGATTAGGGCAAGTGGGATTAGGGCATATAAAAATTAGGGCAAGTGGGATTAGGGCATGTAAAAATTAGTGCAAGTGTGATTAGGGCATACGGATTAGGGCAAATGGGGTAACGCCATATTCCAGTGATGGCAGTTTTTGCTTGCATACCAAAATTACAAAATTTGGCTTCTCTTTAACCTACTATTAATTAAAATCCACCCAAAAAGAAATAATTTGATGGTTTAACCATGATCATTTTTTTCTCTGACTAGAGCTCAGAAAACAATGCATTGATTACATAAAATTCAAGTTATCTAAAAAGATACATTGCCCAAGATCATTTATGAACAGACTACAATTATGAAGCAACTAGCTTCTCGACCCTGGGCAAAAGGTTACTATTATAGTTATTTATAAAAATAGCTGCAATCTCGCTAGAAATGGTCTTTTATATTTAGTCAGAAATGGAAAAATATTAAGTTGACAGCAAATAAACGATTTTTGCTGAGTGCCAAACAAAATCATCTCACATACCTAAAGTGGCATGCATGCCATAGATTTGCCATCCATGGTAAATTTTAATCCAAATCCTCATTTTCATGAAAATTAAAGTCATTTTACTTTACTATTTTTTTGACAATTCTTTAATCAATTCCAATGGAAATAAAAAAATAATTCAGCTAACACTTCCAAAGATAAATAATTACTATAAATTTTGTCTACATCGATCCTGATAAAAATACAAGCCGTATTTAAGTGTAAATTTGGTCAGCACTACTTTATTTGAAGCAATGGTAATGTTCAGAATGAAAAATGTAAATTAACCACGTCATACAGGAATTGCAGTGTGCATGAAACCCCGCAAGAAATTTCTCAACTTATGGCTTCATATCATGAAAGTCTCATTGTCTTTCTGTGCATTTTCTCCTAGCATGTCTGTTGATCAAGTACAACTGAAATTGAAACAATCATATTGTAGTATTTTAGAAAATACAGTAAACTCTTGCAGTTCTCAAGAAACATAGCGCATGACAAGACCTTGATTAAATGAGAAATAGAGAGTAAGGGTTAGGGTAAGGGTAAGGGTTAGCAGAACCTATTTTTTGTTAAGAGATAACCTTTTGTGACAAACATATACATAATCCTAAAATCAGGCATGGATGATTAACTAGTTATCTATAATATAATCTAGACACCATCATCTCACTGCATGACACTTATGCATTGGTTCAAATTCCTCCAATCGCATTTAAACTTAATGAAAGTAGTTTATAAAGAAGCAAAATCATTAAATGTTTAAATTATATTATAGTGTCTTTGATTAAACTAGCTAACAGAAATATACAAAATGAAACAGTAGAAGTATTGTTGTTAAATTCTGTTAATAGAACTGCTGAGAATGTTGAAGTATGATATATTGTTATACATGCCTCAGCTCTGCCTATTTAAATACAAATTTGAAGTTTTTCTTAAGGAGGTTTTATACCAAGCTGATCAGTGACAGTGATCTGATTTGACGGCAACTGAAGTTGCCAACAAATCACTGTCACCAATGTACTTATATCAAAGCAACTGATTTTTGATGGTGCCATAGTAAGCAGAATGATAGATTTAGTATTCACCCACTTAATATTTTTAATTTGCCACATAGCCCTTTTATATTAAGTCGTGAGTTAAACCAACAACTTAAAAAAATTTCACTTGTTTTAGTGAATGAGCAAAGAAAAAGGAGACAGGGATTACTGTTTTAATAATATGTTTTTGGAAAGCTTTACCCAATGTTCTACGAATATGAACTCGTATTCAAACACCCTTCTTGAAATTGCCTACACTCCAGGGGCAAAAAATGAGTGTACCTGTTTAGCTGATCTGAAAACTTGTCACTTTACCCAAAAGTAAAAACAAAAAGTACGGTTTATAAAGAAGTATTGGACCCTACATTTTAAAATATTATTATTAAAATTTACTTAAATTTGTATGGTTTTTAAAAAAAAGTAAAATGTTAAAGAGAACGTTTTTAATAATAAATAAGAAACCTGCTAGTATATTCATAATAGTAATACCTATTTTGTTTAATTACGGTGTTGAAAGTTTCAGCATTCACATACAAGAATTAAATTTTTACAATTTTTTCACTTAGGAAATATCATGCCTATGCTACCATTATCTGGGTGGATTTCGGAAAAGAAAATTTTTAGTATGCAAAATTTGACAAGCATAGATTATTAGGCTAAAGTTCAGGCTTTAAAAATGTCTTTGCTTTCCTTACAGCATAAGCGGTAGCAAAATTATAGACACTGGAAGTTTACGTGACTATATTTTTGAAGGTGATAATAGGCAACTGGCAGGTGACTACAATCACGGGTGATTGGCAGGAAAAGTCACTCAGTGACTAGAGTTGCTGAGTCGCTTCCAAGTTGCGCCATCATCACATTTCCATCAACTTGGTATAAATGGCTCCATTTAAATGAATGTGTTGTCCAAGAGCAACTGAAGTTACCTTAAAATCACAATCACATCACCGTCACCAATCACCTTGATATAAAACCTCTCTTAGAGAATTGAACCTCTTTTTTATGAATTCCTAAATCAGATGACTGTCTTACAACATATCCTTATCTCATTCTTTCATTTCAATATTTATGATTCACTGCATTGATTGTTTCATGAAAGTTGAATTTTAATCTATGAAACTAGCCTTACAATGTTAAATCAAGCTTAAGAGAAAGACCAAAACATTCAATTGAAACCAACAAACAATGAACTAAAATACTGGCAAATCAAGTTGTAAGAAAATGAGCAAGGTATGTTGACGGCATAAACTAACATAACACAAAATGCTTATCAAATGCTTAATTGGAATATTCAAATGTAACAAATTACAAATGCTGCACTTTCTGGATGATTTGAATGTTCATAATTCTCCTGTAAAATTGTAGTTACAGTAAAACCTCTATCTAGTGAACCTCCGTTTATCATAAACCTCCGTATTTCGTAATATCTTTTGGGTCCCGCCAAAACTGTATGTTACGGTATAGACAAACCTCTTAATATCGTACCTCCGTATTTTCGTAATTCTCCGTATATCGTAATGGGAAAATGCACCCCTGATAAAAAACAACCTCCCTATAGTAAAATAATGTATTTCTGTTTACGGATAAAATAATTAAGCTAGTTTGCAATGAAAATTTGCATGTGAATAACCAAAAGAAATCAGTCGATGGTATATGCATACGTATGTACGTACAAGGTTATCCCGTTGAAGCAACCACCGTAGTGGCCTCTCGAAAATGTCGCCAAAATATTATCATAATGCAACAAATATGCACAATTTAAGTTGAAGTTAGGTTGCGTAGTTTATTACCTATGCCAGGCCCTACGAGTTCAACTCGCTCAGATTTACGGTTCCCTTCTAAAAGGAAACAACGGCAAGCACCAATAATCAATTCTTCCGTGATTCTCAAGTTACACATCACTGCTACTTATGTACGTATCAATTTTAATCACTCGTGAAAAGTGTCACGAGAATATTATTACAATGTTGAAAACGTAAATTAATTCTCGATCCTCAGCTAACACACCATTGCTACGTATTTATTAATTTTCACGGCCTTTGAAAAGAGCCCTGAAAATATGAATACAGTGTTGCAAAGGCATTTAATTGTCAATTCTTTCGTGATCCTCATGTTACTTTTACTGCCTCTGAAAAACCCACGAATATATAACTGTAACATTGCAAAGACAATATTTAAGTCAATTCTTTCGCGGTCCTGAGGTTAACAACGCACCACTGCTACGTACGTATCACTTTTTACCACATCTGAAAAGAACCATGAATACATGACTATAATGTTAATAGACATAATATTTACAATAGGTACTGCTTCTGCTTCGAAGATTTCTCGCCTGGTGAATCCCCTCACACGTCCCGGTTTATCCCCTAATGCAGGCGTCCAGCTATACGCCGGTATGCGTCAAGTTTCTATGAACATGTAGTGCTTATGTTTGCCTAATACGAGGAGCTTGTCAAAATTACTGGTTATACCACATTGATTTGTTTCATTAAGATATAGTGGATACATAATCTACAAATACGTGTTCTTTAACGTTAATTTTGTCCTTAATCACGTGAGTATATTATTTATTATATCACAACTTTCATGTAATTATTAATGCATTAATTTTCAGATTATAATTAAAGTTTGTTAGGTGTATAACAATATACTTCATTATGCCTTGTATAATATTAAGTGCAATATTTACAAATAATACACAAGTAATTAATGAATATGTTTATGAATAAATTAATTTTAGACCCATAATGGACATGGTAAATCATAGAAAATAGAAACGAAGTTAGCAATTTTCCAAGCCATTGATGTGGCAGAAACGTTTGGCATACCACCGTCGACTCTAACATCTATTTTAAATAAACGTAAAGAAACTGAAGTAGCAGCACATCAAGGTTTCATCAATAAAAGATCTCGGGCAGTGAAAAATGAAGAATTAGATAAATGTGTGTTTGATTGGTTGATGGAAGCTAGAGCCAGAAGCATACCTATATCTGGGCCTATTCTACAACAGAAGGCTAGGGAAATGGCATTGAAAATGGGAATAGATGACTTTCAAGGGTCAAATGGATGGCTACAGAAGTTTAAAGTGCGCTGGAACCTAAGAACTTTTAAAATGTGTGGGGAAGAAGCTTCTGTAAGTACAATTGTGGTAGAAGAGTGGAAAAACACTCTGCAAACAATTTTAGTGAGTTATGATCCTAAAGACATTTTCAATGCAGATGAAGCTGGATTTTTTTATAACTTACTCCCAGATAGAACTATTTCAGTTAAGGGGGAACCCTGCCATGGAGGGAAAAAAAGCAAGGAGAGATTTACAGTGCTTTTCTGTACCAATGCAGATGGCACTGAGAAATTAGAGCCACTTGTGATTGGGAAATATAAAAAACCCAGATGTTTTAAGAATATAAAAAAAACTTCCCTGTTTATACAGAAATTCTAAAAAGTCATGGATAACTGCAGCTTTATTTAGTGAGTGGCTAAGCATGCTTGATGCAAAGATGGGCATAAAGAACAGAAAAATAGTTCTTTTTCTGGATCAGTGCACTGCTCATAAAGTTGTGGGGATTGTGTTGCGACATGTTAAAATAATGTATTTTCCTCCAAATACCACAAGTAAACTGCAACCATTAGATCAGGGCATAATTTCTAGTGTTAAGAGAAATTACAGACAGCAGTTGGTGCTCTATATTTTAAGAAATGTGGATGAAACAAATGATCTTACAAAATGTAAATGGAATATATTGCAGGTCATGCATAGGCTCTGCCTATCATGGAATTATGTTCAATCAGCCTCTATTAATAAATGCTTCATAAAGGCAGGATTTATGAGGACAACATATCAGGAAGATGAAGTATCAGATGATGAACCTTTGGAATGGGATGAAATCAATAAAATAATTCATCTTCAAACATCATTTAATGATTTTGTTAATGTTGACACTTTCCTATTAACTTGTGCACCAACTGAGGGAGAAATGGTAGAAGAAGTGGAGATAGAAGTTGAAAGGGAGACTATAGCAGAGACTAATAAGGAAGAAGAAGAAAATGATGAAGAGGAAATAATTCCATCTCCAAAAAAGAGTGAAGTGCAAGAGGCTTTGAGTGTGCTAGAAAGATTTTTTATGAATATGAAGGATTGCAGTGGTGATAATCTCTTGCTACTAAATAAAATAGAAAATGTTGTATCCAATGAATTTAAGAAAAAGATGACACAGACTGAAATTACCAGCTTTTTTTCCAGTAAACAATAGGTAGAGTACATGTTTATTTTTTGTTCAGTTAGGTTGGTATTTATATTATAAATATATTAAATTTATGTTGTGTATATATAAATATACTAATATAGTAATTAAAAAGACAATAGTACTTTTAATTACCAGTTTGTGCATTTATGAATAATAATATGAAGGTCTTACGGTAAACCTCTTTATAGTGAACCTCCATCAAAATGCCTAAAAATCTGGTCCCTTCCATTTCGATATATAGAGGTTTTACTGTAATTTCCAAAAAGAATAACAATACATATAAATTCAAATCCTAAAGTTACTATTTAACAATGGCTAGAATTGAGGCACAAAAATGGCACTGGGACAGGTATGCCTAAGTTCTCAATGGTATCTATTTTCCAAAAAAGCCAGTCTCATATGCACTGAATACTAGCTGGAGCTTATATTACCATTCTTCTATGATGCTCTTGTTCATAATAATGGGATTTTATGCAAGCCCATTTGAAAAAGATGCTTTTGAATCAATGCAACATCTTTTGACTAAAAATTGGTCAGTATGGTGGCAGTTTTAAATCAGATCACAATAAATGAATTGCAAACCATGTAAACTGCATCAAGAAAGGGTTAACTGCACATTTAATTCATTAAATATTATTTTAATATATACTCTTTCTTTTCAACTAGTTCAAAATTTACCTATAAGCAAGTCAAACTCTTAGTAACATTCCTTATAAAAAGACTGGCATCTAAATGGATTTTTGAAGCCACCACACTGTCCTTGGATAACAATATTTAAAGATATTATTTTATCATAGTTTTTATATCTCAATGTGTTTTGACTCTAGTTTCAACAAACTTGTCCTGCTAACCATTAAGGCTGATAGCTGGGTCCCTGAGGAAGGAATTATTATGAATAAACATATTTGGAATAAGATTATTACCTGCATGCCATTCAAATTTTAGTCCCCACTTAATGTGGCACTCTAAGCTAACAAAATTTTTAAGTCTGAAAATTTCTTCACTTCCAGTGCAGCTTTCCTTTCCTCCTCTGCTGTTGACAGATTCTGAAAAAATAATCAAAATACATAATTAAAATTAACTGCCATACTAACTCATTGCTACCACAAAAGCAAGGAATACTAAATTAATTTATATTGAACAGGAAAAACATATGCTGTAGTCATGTTTATCAAATTTGCATAAACGACACCTGCAAAGATGTCGGCTTTCCTTTGTAATCTTCAAGTATGCCGATAATTTCAAGATATAATAAAAATACGCAATTTAAATTATCGAGAAAAATTTCGGCAGTGTATTAATATTTTAGAGCCTTTTGCTCTGTGACATTTAATAGCACAATAATTAGATAAATGGATTTTTTCTAGTGACAAATTAAATATGTGGTGTAAATTAATCATGTTGAATTCATTTTAATCCCTAATATCGAGTTGGATTCTTGGTGTAGAAAATGTGATTTATTGAAAAATGATAAAAAGCGTATATTTTTAGTTTATTTGTTTTATTAGTTCAGTTCACAGAATTTTTTTTCTTATTTAATGCTTTTTTTGTTAGCTCCTTGCCTCTCCCGCTAGTTTTTCTGACTATTTTTCCCTAATGAACATTTCGGTACAAAACGAAATAACAGCTGAATAACTTCAAAACTTGTAACTACAGCACCATGGTCGTGTTGCTAATCAGAATAGGGAACCGGTTGTTAAAATTTTGGCAGCTCATCGCTGACTATACACCAACTTCTTAATGCAGTTTCTTCCCTGAAAAAGTTGAAGTGAGACATTTTCCTGATTTTTTGCATAAGGAGGAGAAACTGAAAAGTTCTTTGCACAGAATTTGTAGAGGAGTTCTGTGTGTAGATTGTAGTTTATTTTTTGTTAATGTTTTATGACAATACTCTCAAATTCTCATCATTCAATTGGCATGGAGATACAGTAAACTCCCAGTTATTTGGGATGCCTAGGGAATTGGGTTTTCTGGTTAAGTGAATATTCAGATTGCTTGAGAGATTTATTGGATAAGCATTTGTATACCAAAATAAGAAACATGCAGAATTATACATTCACCTCGGAATTGCTAATCTGTAAACTAGGTATTCTACTCACAATTGTTCTTAAATAATTCCTTGACGTTCAAGCAAGTAATGAAACTCAAATATACAAGTATTCAACAGGTTTAATTTCAATATTTTAATATTCACTAACTACATTACATCCTAAGGAGTTTCTCGTATGTCTATCGCTATTAGCTTCTTTTTTTTCTAATAACAACTGGAGGTAAGGGTTTTCAGGATTTTCCGACAAAATAAAATGTTTCCTTGTCTGAGAAAAGGAAAGAAATTATCCATACCCAACAATGTATTAGCAGAAATTCTTGCCAGATAGTTATATATTTGAGTTTTATTACTTCTTTGATGTTCAAGGAAAATTTGACAGTAATGTTGAGTAAAATAAGCAATTCCAAAATAAGATTTATCTCAGAAGACGTAACAAATTTCATTAACTGTGATTTCTGTGCCTTAATGTCATCAATAGTGGAAGAACCGACATTGAACTCTTTCATTAAAACATTTCATTATATCAAGTTTCTGGGTTAAGGTTAGCACAACCCGTTTTCTTTTAACACATATTGGAGTTTTAGAAGGCATTAACTGCTTTACGCATCAAGTCAACCTTCCGTCTGTTGCGGGAACTACTTATATGCGTCACAGCATCGCTAGATGCGCTGACCTCATAAAAGAGTCATACTTCCCAAATTGCTTCTGTCATCTATTGTTGGCATGTTGTCCACTATCCACAACAAAGACATTACATTTGTAAAGAAAAAAGGGGGTAGGGAAAAGTTGAAACCTGTAGTATGCATTGATTACAGCAAGGAGATGGGGGGGGGGGGGGGGGGGAAGAGTAGACTTAGCTGATCAGTGTTCTGAAAAAATATTACATAAAAATGTTTTGACATTTACTGGACATAACAATTTTCAATGCATTTGTAATTTATAGGAAATGTGGGAGAGATATGTGCCAATTGAATTTTCAGCTAAGCTTAGTTACAGCATGGACTGAGAAATATGCTGCCAGCACTCCCAGACCGGTGAGGGCTGGGAGACCATGCACAGAGATGCCACTCCACCTTACTGGAATGCATTTCATAGGAACAAACCCTTGTACAACATCTAAGCAGCAGTATTCCAGGAAAAGATGTATTGTATGCCTTTAAAAGAAAATTAGGAAAGAGACAATTTACTGTTGCAAACAGTGCGAGGCTGTATTGCGTGTGTACTTTGAAGTATACCATATGAAAAAGGTTATTAAAATATACAAAATAAATGGGTCATTTGATAAATAAATATGTTACAAATGAAGTATGAAATATAATTCATTATTTCCCTTGCGTAAAATGCATATTTAGAGTAAAAAACAAGTTTAAGAATTCAACAATGTTTCCTTTCGATGTGTCGAAAATAGCGAAGATGTCATCTACATATCTGAGCCAAATTTTAGGAAAATACGGAAAGGTGTTTTTACAAATGCGTTCAAAATTAGTCATGAAGATTTTTGCTAATAAGGGAGATAAAGGGTTGCCCATGGTTGTGCCTTCTTTCTGTTGATAAAAAGAGTTGTTGACCTGAAAATATGTTTGTTGCATAAAGAGGGAAGTTAGGTGGATGTATTCGTCCACAATCGGACCAGGAAGGTTTTTTTCTAGTAGTGAGTTTTTTTAGAAATTCTATAGTTTTTTTTTGTTAAACAAGAAGTTTGACACCATTAAATTCACATATAAAACAGAAAATAAAAAATCTCTACCATTCCTAGACATTCTTCTAACTAGGAAAAACAACAAATTACATTTCAACATTTACAGAAAACCTACACGTACGAACACATATATCCACATGAGTTCTCACCATCAATATTTATATATTCATTTTTTCACTTTAAATGTGACTCAAATGACTCACGAAAAGTAGCCCGCAGGAATTTTTTATTTAGCAATCTGGTTTGCGACCGGATTTCAGTTGAACTTACTGACGATCCTATAAAGATTTTCCCGGAGAAGAATCTGAGGCAATTTCCAGTTATTCTCAGTTCTCATTAGGCAACAGCCTTGTGACCACACCATAAAGAGACAGAGTGACAGTAAAGGTAACCTACTACCTACTTTCCTGGGCATGTTAACTATAGGTGAGTCAAGTTTAAATTTTCTTACTTACATGCAGAAAATTTTTATACTCTGGAAAATTCCCGGGAACTAAGGGTACTATTACAAATTTCTTTTGGGCTTAAGTGTGTTTATTCACCTCTTACGTCTAGGTGTCTGACAAGATCGATCAGTCAACCTGTGAATCACTGCATACCTTCGAGTCCCAAGAACTTTTGGCGAGTTCTTTCGTATTTTTATGCTAAACTGTCAGAAATAAATTAATGTGTGCTTTGGCATGTGGTGGTTAATTGACCATGTGGAAAAGCTCATACATATGTAAGTTATGACTCAGATTTGGAGATTAGTTAATTCTAGTTTTTAATTAAATTTTCCTAGTAGTATTGTATAATTAATTTAAATAATCCTTTTTTTTTTAAACCTTAGAAACCATGAGTGAACGTAAAAGGAAAAGCAGTAACAAATACCAGAAAATTGCAAAACAGAAATCAGAAAACTTTCAGAAAATGCTCAGGACAAACCTAAAGATGGATCATTTTGTAACAAGAGCAAATTTCAATGTAGATTCTTTCAGCATCAATCAAGTTGCTGCCATCCAAGGTTCATCCAACGAAACAATTTTAAATAGCAAAATGAATATTAACCAAGTTGAGCTCTCATCATGTGCAAGTGTTTCGAGCAGTCAAAAAGAATGTTTAAAGAATTCTAATGCAAAAGATGAAGGCATTAACTTCCCATTACGCTGTAATCTAAATGAAGGCATGTCCATCTACAATCCTTTTCCCGAACATGAAAGCAATACCTTTGATCCAGCAACATGGAAGTCAAATGATAAAAATGTTTTGAGTTTCTTGGCCCCACACAGTGTTACACAGAATAATGACCATGATTTTTCTAAAACAAAGAAGAAATATTCAGATAGAAAAAGATGTTTAAATGAAAATGTTTTTATGAGAAAAATGAAAAACACAAATTTCTCCTCGATTTTATTTGGTATATTCAGAAAGTACAAAATCCGTTTTTTGTGCACCTTGTAAACTCTTTGGAGGAGCTTCGGCATTTGTCAGTGCTGGGTTTTCGGATTGGAAGAACAATAATTCCAGTATCCAAAAACATGAAAACTCCGCTCAACATAAGCAACGTGAACTCATTTTTAAAGAAAGATTGGCAAAAATTCCAAAGAGTTTATGTGAACTTTTAGATAGAAAGAAAAGGAAAAAAAGTTGGATTGAAGTGTTGAAAAGAGTGATTTTGGTTATTAAGAAATTAGCTAGTAGAGCACTTCCGTTTCGTGGGAAGGTAGAAAAGTTTGGAGAATTGAATGGAAATTTTCTTATAGCCTTAGAATTAATTGCAGAATACAACCCATTTTTGAATGAACATATTAAACAACATGGTAATCCAGGGAGTGGAAGAACTTCTTATCTGTCATCGTCTGTATACAAAGTAATTATAATATTAATGGCAGAAAAAGCGAAAAGAAACATTATTGATGAACTAAAAAATTCAAAGTATTTTTCTATAAGTGTTGATTCCGCACCAGATATTTATAATGTGGACCAGCTAGCTTTCATTATTCGATTTGTTGATTTTGTTGTTGATTCGATTTTATCATTTCTCGAGAATGTTGGACACAAATCAGAGGATATTGCAAATGCCATTGTTGAATTTATTTCTAAAAATAACATTGACATTAAAAATCTCAGGGGGCAGTCGTATGATAATGCAAGAAACATGTCTGGAGCTTATTCAGGATTGCAAGTTCAGATAAAAAATTTAAATAAGTACGCAGATTATGTTCCTTGTTCTGCATATTCTTTGAATTTAATCGGAACATGTGCAGCAGAATCATGTAAGGAAGCTTCATTTTTCAATTTCTTACAGGTGTTGTACAATTTTTTTTCATTTTCAACGAGTCGTAGGTTAATACTGACAAATTGTTTGAAGAAAGAAACAGTCTTAAAAAAAGTAAGTGATACTCGATGGGCATGCCGAGTTGACGCATGTAAAGCTTTAGCTAACAACTGGAAGGAAATATTTTAAGCATTGCGGGAAAATGAAACTAACGATAAAATGCAACCTCAAGTGGGAAGACAATCTTCCAACATGCACAAACAAATGGAATGTTTAGAGTTTGTGTTCATGGTAGTATTTTGGGGAGAGTTCTGGAAAGATTTAATGCAGTGGGTTTGCAATTGCAATCAGTTGAAGTAGACATCTCCATTGTTATTGATTTATATAATTCTTTAATCTTATTCGTCAAATCGACATCTGATTCGATTTATATGAATCAAGAGCATTTGAGATATCAGCAATTAAGGAATTCGAGAAGAAAAAAGGAAGAAAGCCAGAACTTCATATCGACGGTAATGAAAACAGAATCGAGCAAACTGCCAAACAATATTTTAAAAGCAAAACATTTGATGTTGTAATATTTTGTATGTTGAAAGAATTGCGTAGTAGATTGAGTGCTTATAAAATCATTGTAGAAAAATGAGAATAAAAACAAAGTGAAGTTTATTATTTAATTTATGCCATATAAAATAATTTTCCTTTGAATCTGAAAGTTTATTTAATTCATCGAAAGAAATTAAAACTTGCACTAAAGAACGGATAAGAATAAGGTTCTTTTTATTGAGCCCAATCTTCCAATATGGACCACATTTTCTCAAAATTAAACTTTTAAACACAAAGTTTCAAGTTTATTCTTATGGAATAAATTTCCTTTTTGTGACAACCCAACGGTTGCCGATTTAACACAACATTTTTATTAAAAAATTATAGTTTCAAACAAAACTTTTAGAAAATTCCACTGTCTGCAACTTTTGTAATAGCATATATTTAGGTAAATTGATTTCTAAAGGAGCTATTTGAAAAAAATGGAAAAACGATTAGAATAAACATCCACTTCTGGTGGACCAATTTCAGCCAAAACCTTTTCAAATCTCCATTTGTTAATAAAAATCTTAAGTATAAAGTTTTGTGCTGATCTGATTATTAGTTTTTGAGTTACAAGCTGAAACATGTCAGACTAGGACAAAACTCACAATCGAAAGAGAATATGACTAGTGTCGTAAGACGAAACTCAAAAGGGAATATGCTCGGGATAAATCCGGGCAGAATATTGTTCGCGGAGACCAGGTTTGTAATAGTTTTAACAAAGCTTGCCAGAACTGACTATATAAACGACACGACAATACAGTAAATACAGAAAACAATAAGAGATGCGATGCAGTCACCTACATTTACGAAGGAATTCCTGTTGTTATATGTCACGAGAAACTGCAACACTTCGTAAAAGAGGCACACGACTCCCGCTTGCCCTACCAACTCCCTTTCATTTCCCCTCTTACACCTACTCGAGGAAGAACCTTCCCTCTCTTCCCTCTCGACTGTGCCTCCCCTCTTCTACCCACTCCCCTCCCAAAACCTGTTAGAGGGAAAGTGGAATCATTTCCTATATTTTTACGTTGCCTCGATAGCGCAGTGGGCAAGGTACTTGCTTCTCAATGCTGAGGAAGCAGGTTCGATACCAGTGACGGAATCGTGCGCAGAATTGGAGCTAGCCTGAAAAAAACTTCTGTCGTGAAGTTCACATCCGCCCCAGAGGACAGGGGTTTTTCTCACCCTCTCGATTCTGCCGCTGTTATCGAGCCCGCTTCTGCATTGTTTGGGACAGTACATGCCCATTTTGGTGTCATGGTCGGCCTCTGGGGCGGGCTTTGGCACCCGTTTACAAGATTATTTATTTTTCTTTCTACTTATAAAATTCACTGCAGAGTAATGATATGAGGAAAATCGGAAAATGGAAAAAATTAATTGCCGACAAAAAAAGTCACTAGAGAAAAAGAAATTCGTCGCAGAAAAAAATATTATCCACCACAAACTAATATTTGCAACCACAAAAAAATATCGGAAAAAATTGAGCATGGGAAAAAAATGTTAGCCATTGCAAGAAAATATTAGCTGCCAGAAAAAAAAGATAGCCGCTGAAAAAAAGTTGCAGATGAAAAAAAAATTGTCAGAAAAAATATTAGCCAATGGAAAATAATACTAATCATCGGAAAATAATATTCACAGTCAGAAAAAACCTTAGTCATCAGAAGAAATATTATCCATCGCAAACTAATATTCGCAATCACAAAAAAATATCGGAAAAAATTGAGCCATGGGAAAAATATTAGCTACCAAAAAAATATTAACCATTGGAAAAAATATAAGCTACCGGAAAAAAGTAGCAGCAGAATAAAATAACCGCAGAGAAAAAAATGTAGAGTAGGAAATAATCGCAACCGAAAAATATTTTAAACCGGAGAAAATACAAAATCTACTATTGCAAAACAATTCTACTTCAGGATAGAATTTGGAATCTGAAAGAAAAAACTGGAAATCAGGGGAAAAACGCTTTCGGGAAAAAATTCACCGTTGAAATAAAAAAAATTCACCTTCTGAAAAATTATTCTTCTTCAGATAACACTCCAAAAATTAGCCATCTAAAAGAAGTGTTAGTACACGAAAAAACTGCTATCTGAAAAAATTTGCCTCCAAAAAGACAATCGCTCATGTGCGCTATATGTAATTCGTAATCGAATAAAATTTATCAATGATCCTGAGATTTCCGAATTCGACAATTGCGACTGTAATTAACATTTGTTGTTCGTTTGATAAGTTCCATATTTCTGAGAATCCTACATTTCTAATAGCGACATCAGGTATACTATCAGACAATATGAAATTTATTTGCAATGGGCTTAAAAATGGGACAAAATGGCTTGGACCAAAAATGGGAAATGGTTAAGAAACGGGACTGTCCCGCCGAATGCAGGACCTATGGTCACCCTATTATTAAATAAGTAAAATATGAGAAGTAAAAGAGGGTGCTATATGTAATTTGTAATCGAGAAATGTGGAACAAAAACGTGATGCGATGGCGTGCGCGCAAACCTCCCGCTTATACATTAAGGATGAGGTTTCGAATTAAACCAACTGTTCACGAGTCACCGGACCAGATCATGACTTCAAATTTCATTGTAGACGTATTTCCAATAATCCGTTCCAAAAAGTACGCTAAATTCTATGGTGTTGGCCGGGGACTGATCTTAGCTTCGAATTACACCATACTTCCAATTTACCGGGATCAAAATAACGGGGTTTTACTGTATGATTTATTAATATAAGCCTGACAACGGATTGTTTACAAAAATGTACATCGTTGTGATAGTATCTTTAGATCGATATTTTTTACTTTTGACCAACTAATTTATCTTTTTAAATATGCACAGTTAAACAAAAATACAATATAAAATTTCTTCTGATTATTACGAAAGTGTAAACAAAGATATGTAAATTTTTTTATTTTTTAAATGTAAAAGCTCAAATTAACAAATTTTTATATCGAACTTGAGTACTCGGAAAACGGTAATAATTGCATTGTTTTTTCTGTCAGTGTTGTTTACTATTTGAGTTGTATAATAAATACAATCTTAGATTCTGTATCTAATATTATTCTTAAATGTAACAATAATATATTCATACCCTTCGTTTGATGGGCATTTTGAAGATCCCAAGCACTGATGGCAGCAGCACTGTCGCTGTGTGTCATGGCGGTGAAAGTCCTAAAGCTGTCTGCTAGGCATGTTCTTTGTGTAGCCCTGTGTTGCACAACCTTTTCTATCAAAGGGCCGCATTATACATTTTTTCAGAGTCCACGGGCCGCATTATGAAAAAAATTATAGTGAATTCGTAAATTTAACGAAAAACTGAATTAAAACTTATTTTATTACATTTTATGGGATTTAAAATTTTTTTATTAAATAACGATGGTTATAAATAATAATAATAATTACAACTTAATTTTCTACATAAATTAAACTTTCCATTTAAATAAGAAAGCTCCGACACAAAATTAATAGAAAATAGGATGAATCAACCTTTTCTATTTTAAAGTGAATTTAATATGCCTCAATACGATCGCTGAGCCTGCATTGCCGTTGTTAAATGCTTAATATCTGGTGTAATGTTTGTGGTGTTCAGACGCAAGATTGAATACACATTTTCATTCGTTAACTGATTCCGATATTTCGATTTGATTAATTTCATCAATGAAAAAGCGTGTTCGCATATACCGTATTTAATCGATTGTAAGCCGACCTTTTTTTACCTTTTTACCATCTCAGAAATCGCCACTTGGCTTAGAATCGGGGGCAAAAAAAAGTAGTCAATGAATTTATGTCCGTAACGTGAGATATAAGTGTATTAAAGTGGAAGTAAACTATCTACTTTAAATATATGCAAAAAAGAATCAAATTGGCTGAATACCTACGAAGAAATAAATTATGTAAATAATACGTGGCGTGTCAAAGTCATAAAAGAATGCAGCGATAGCGCTCGTATGCGTAAGGAGCTAACATTGAAACATGATAGGTGGACGAGGGAGGGCAGGGGAGGGCAAATGCTTCGATTCACGAGTAAAATGAAACATTGTGTTAGCTCCTTACGCATACGAGCACTATCGCTGCATTCTTTAAGACTTTGACACACCATGTATTATTTACATAATTTATTCCCGGGGTATTATTATATTAAGATCCCGGGGGATAACGAGGTCAAATTACTTTTTTCGTAGAAGTTGTTATGAATAAGTGAATAAAATGTATTTTATGTCACTGTAATTTTAGTTAATACTTTAACCCTCTCACATCCTGAGCACCTGCTGGCATTAAAAGTCCGGAGAAATTCAAGATGGTCACCAAATGGGAAACATTAAATAAAACAATTATACATAAATCTCCAAAAATATATGTTTTGAAAAATCTCCGAAGTAGGAGAATTACTGCGAGACATATTAGATTGTTCAGGGTCCAAAAAAATAGCGAATTTCGATCGAATATTTTTTTAAAAAATTCTTCGTATACAAAGTTAAGAAAAATCTGCCAAATACGATCTAAATCTCGTGTTTATGTGGTATACTACCTCATTTCCGAGAGAGAAGCCATCCAGTCAATGTTTTCAGAGGTAAATTTGAAAGCATATTTTCCAGGCGGTCTCGGGCGGTCCCGTGATCGGGAGTATAAAAATTTACAGGCATTCTCGGGCAGTCCGGTCACGAGAGGGTTAAAATCAAATTTTTTTTCTTGCGTGGCCTTGTGAAAAGTGAGGGTCGGCTTACAATCGGTGTCGGCTTACAATCGATTAAATACGGTATATGTGCTACCAAACAGACTTGTGCAAATAGCTGTCATCCATCGTAGATTTGAATAGGATTCTTTAGGAAGGCAGAATTTTCTCCTCAAATTTTGTCCTCAGTTCATCATTACCCTGGTGATCGATGAGTTCGAGCTGTAAACTGGAGTCAGCGTCTTTATACGAGGCTTCAAAAGGGTTCGCTCATATTTTTAACAACGTTTTGTCCCGCTCAAAGTCTGTAAATCTCTCAATGAGCAACTGCTGGATACGTTCTATATGAGTGGCATATTTGAAACTATTCACATTATATTTTTAAAATATTTGTTGGCAGTTAGGAAAGTGACATGTATTGTTCTTCAGCAGTTGCTCCCGAAATAATGATAATTTAATTTGGAACGCTGATACAGTGTTAGCAAGTTCAAATATCAGGTGGTTTTTAACTTGCAATCTCAGATTCAATTCATTTTAATGTGCAGTAATATCAGTCAAAAATGTCAAGTCGCATACCCATGTTGGATATTCGAGATGATTTACTGCTTGCCATTTTTTTGTCAGAAACATTTTTATCTCCTCAAAGAGAGATATAAAACCTTGCCTCTGCTAATCCACCTCACTTCAGAATAGTACAGAACATCGCCATATTCAGCTTCAATTTCCTCGAGAAAAGCTTTGAATTGTCTGTGGTTTAACGCACGTGATCTGATGAAGTTGACTGTATTCATAACTTTACTAAATCCTAGATCCTTCCCAATTAGGTTTTTCACATGAATTATGCAGTGATATTTTATCATCTCATTTTTGAGCCCCAACTTTTGGACATGTTTGGACAGAAGAGATACCATCCCATTTTGCGCACCTGTCATAGAAGGCACACCATCAGTAACTATCTTCACAAGTTTATTTAAGTCCATATTATGCTTGTGAAGACTTTCAAGCAAATCAGACACTTTGGTCTGATCTTTCAACAGATAGAGCTCTATGAGTTCTTCATACACTTCAAAATCTGGTGATACACCACGTGTCAATATACACATTTGAGAGGTTGACGTGACATCTGTCGATTCATCTACTGCCAGTGAAAAGTAAATGCACTTATTGAATAGTTCCGAAAATTTGGTTTCAACATCACAGGAGATATCCAATTTTATTAAGTCTCGAATGAAAATTTCCCGAGACTTGAGACAAGAAATCCCCCACCCTCTTCCCTAGAGTGTAACGTAATTTATGGATGATCCCATACAAATTGGGTTAGTTCCCCCAAACTATTAAAAAAACCTGTCAATTTTTTTAAATTTTAGAAGTTTATGTAAGCGGCAGCGGGCCTCACAAAATGCGTGGCGGGCCGCGGGTTGTGCACCACTGGTGTAACCCGTTGGCTGAATTGAGATCATATTTGTCCGAGTTTAGGGTTGGGTTGGGTAATTAGACCGTTTTATATGTATCTCGATTCTTTGTCCTATTTATCATATTTATTCATAAAAATTATCAGCTTTGAAAGCCAAAATAAATTATAACAGCCGCATGCACCTAATAAAACATTTTAATGAAATTTTTAGTCTCATGAAACTTTTAAACTCATTAAATTTAGGCTAAACCTTAACAAGCAAAAAGGGGCTTAATGATGATTTTCACTCCAACAAACTCGGAACTAGACAAAATTTCGTAAATATATTTACGAGATGAAGGAATTCCATATAGTTACGCCTGACACCATTCGCTTCATATTCTTGAGAGTTTACTTGAATGATTTTTTAATTTTTCCTCGTTTTTTTTGTAAAACAATAAATACCATAATTTCGAGATCACTCCATCAGATTAGAACTACGGAAATAATTTTTATTTTGATTCCTTAAATGTTTAAATAGAAATGACGAATTGTACCACATTTTCCCAGCAATCTTTGTGAAATTTTCATTTTAGTAACACGAAAAAAACAACTTAAAAAACTCCAAATTTTGAATTCATTCTACCAGCTGGTTGTAGCCTTATATTCACTTTTCTACCCTCTCCTCTTACAGGGTACAGGCAGTCCTCGACATCCGTACATAATGCGTTCCTGAGAATGTGTACGGAAATTGAATGTACGAACATACGGATGTCAAACATAGACTTACATGTTATAGGGGGAGTTTCGCTCCCAGAGAGCCAAAAAATATTATAAAATCTCTAATTATGGTATAAATGTTTACTTTCTTGAGCAGGGGCCTTTTAGACACAATCATCGATTTTATAATATAAAGAGATAGAGCAAAAAGCAATAAAATATTTAAATAATTGCACAAATAAACACTCCTGTACAGACAAAGATGCTGGCGTGGCAGAAACTGGTGGCCTGGTGGCTGGCAACCAGCAGCACTCGAAATATTCGTTTGTCATTTCACTGACGCACGAAAGTCCGAATTCGGCATACGGAAGGCGGTTTAGGGATGTAAATGTATTATGAACAAAAGTTTGAGTTTTTTTCATTAAAGCATTTTGCTATTTTCATAGTTTTTTTGTAATATTGCCTAATCATGGCCCCAAAGAGAGTGATGATTGAAATGAAAGAAAAGTCGGTAAAAAGGGCAAAAAAAGCGATGAGTTTGGAGAAGAAAATTGAAGTTTTAGATAGGCTTGCGCATAATGAATCTGCTTCATCAGTTGGTAAATTACTTGGTGTGACCGAGTACACAATAAAATCGCTAAAGAAAGTGAAGAAGCGATTAGAGCTAGTGTTGCAAGTGGTACTTCAACGACTACAAAAGTAGAAGACAGAGAAGGCTTTAAACCTGTGAATTGAGACCCAAACTCGCAAGAAAATCTCAATGAGTTCACTTGTCATTCGCGAGAAAGCCAAGCAACTGCACGATCATTATGTCTCAAATTGTTTCGTGGTCTGCTAACAGGATATCGCCAACATCATCTAAGCGTGTGTAGATCGGTACCTTGCTCTTTAAAAAAATGTGGCATTTATTCAGAATGCCACAGTACGTATTGTATTATTATAATTGTTCTTCTCCTTCACAATTGAACACACACTCGACTGGCTTAAGTCCAATAAGCGTCCGACTGAAGTTAAAGATTCACCGCTTTCAGCACGTCTAATTATTTCTATCTTTGTCTCAATCATGTTCAGTTTATGAGTCCTATGTTTCTTTTCACTTGTATTAGCACTTTCAGTTTTCCATTTCTCACTCATGTTTATAAAATAATCGGTGTAAGATGCACAAACAAAGACACACTGCTGTACCTACAAACAAAGATGGTAATGTTGCCGAGACTAAATAATAATAATAATTTATTGATTATTAACTGACTTTACAGTGGTATTAATCTTGTCAAATTTCAGTACAATATTAAAAAACATTACATATAATACGTATATTATTACATAGCATACTTTAATTTGGTAATTTATTAAAAGTGTTGGCTTGGCTGATAGACAGCGCCATTATGCGATAGCTCGAAATGTTTGTTCATCAGCTGATGTACAAAAGTCCAAATTCGGAGTACAAAAGGTGGTTTAGGGGCGAGAATTTATAATGTACGAAAGAGCGAATTGTACGGATGTCGAATGTACCGATGTCGAGGACTGTCTGTATATCCACTTCAGCCAGGACATGGGAAGAGAGAAAAACCTGGTGCCAGCTTTAGCCTACTCTTGTGAATAACACCAGGGGGCCAAGTCCCTCACAAAGGACTCAGATGGGGCTGCAGGTAAGAATGGGTCAATCAAGAGTTTGGCACAGGGAATACCCTGGAGACTTGAGAGTCTTCCCCCTTCTCCCATATCAGTTTTTTGTTGTGTGTTACGCAGTGAAAAACAATTTACATGTGTGCTCAGTGAATTTTTAAAGTTATTTGTACTTTATATTTAAAAGTAATTTATTCAGTAGGAATCATGCATTATGCATGTGGCCAGTGAATTAGTAAAATTATTACTGATTCATATTTAAAAGTAATATAACCCTCATTATGCCCTCAAAGAGACCATCATCTTCAACTCCTTCAAGTATCAATTTAGAAGTGAAACTTGCGGTACTTAAGCGCCTTCAGCAAGGTGATTGTGTGATTGATATTGCTAATTCAATGGGGTTGGTTGAATCTACCATGGCAAGGGAGGTAGTGCTGATTTAGAAGCAGCAGAAGCATATCATGAATCTTTGCAGGCTTTTATAGGAGGAGGATATTTATCAAGTCAAGTCTTCAACATTGACGAGACTGCTCTATTTGGAAAAGAATGCCCAGAAGAACTTTCATTTCCCATGAGGAAAAGTCTGCACCTGGATTTAAGGCGGCTAAAGATAGGTTTACCTTCTTTTAGGAGCAAATGCAGAAGGGGATTTTAAGTTGAAGTCCATGCTAGTCCATCAGAGAGAAAATCCAAGGGCTCTTAAAGGATATGAAAAATCCTCTCTTCCAGTTGTATGGCAATCAAACAGGAAGGGGTGGGTAACTAGGAAGATTTTCAAAGAATGATTTACATACTACTTGTCCTGCTGTAGAAAAATATTTTTAAAATAATAATATTGTGCATAAGGCATTGTTGCTTCTTGACAATGCCTCTGGACACTTAATCAACTTAAAGGATAAGTCTGGTAACAGAGTTGAATTTCTCCCAAAAAATACAACGGCTTTGACTCAACCTATGGATCAAAGCGTAATATACACATTTAAGGCAAACTTATTTAAAGAAAATATTAGCCCAGGTGATTTGTGGAACAGAAGAAGGAAAGTTGACAGTTCGAGAATTCTGGCAAAATTATAACATCATGCATTAACAATATTGGAGAATCTTGGGATGAAATGAAACATTCAACATTGAATTTATTGGGGCTTTGATGAACCAGAAGCTGTAATAACGGACATTGTTAAACTATTGCAAAAGGCGGGCTTCGGTGAGGTTGAGTAAGGTGATGTGAAGGAGCTGCTAAATTCACATAGTGAAGATCTATCAAATGTAGATCTACTTAATTTGGATATGACGAAGCATCTTCGGAGGACCAGGAAGATAAAGATTCGGAAGGACAGATCACTCGTCAAATTACAACAAATAAACTAGGATGGGTATTCTCTTTAATTCATGAAGCGCAGTCAATTATTGAAGAGATGGATCCCATGGAGAACCGGAGTTCACATGTTTGCAGGGACTTTTATTAATCAATTGAATGCTATAGGGAAGTAGAGAGGGAGAAGCAGAAGTCTACGGAACTACTGATGGCATTAGATCCAGAAAAACCTTAGCGTGGCAAATTTTTGTGGAGTTACATATGAAAAATTTTTGAGTTAGGAACGCATCTCATCATTATTACATGTATTCTTATGGGAAAGTAATTTTCGTTTAGCGTGGCATTTTCCCAGAACGTATCTACCGCATTAAACGAGGGATGCCTGTATACAGAAGAAGGCATTTCACTGTATTTTTTCCTAAAGATGCGGAAATGAAGAAAACACTCCTCATTATGACAATAATTGTTAAAGCTTTACCGATAAATACCTGTGTTTGTAGCGAACACTTTACTGTTGAATCATTCAAATTGCAAAGTTAAGTATTTTGATATTATCTCGGTGGGTTGTTTTTGGGAACCTAGATGTACATAACTAGGTAGGTACCTAACTTGTCATAATAGAAATACCTGCCTATTACAATAACCCTTCAATGATGATAGAAAATTTAAGCATTCTACATACATCACAAAATTATTAATATTAGCCTTTAAAATGTCATTCCCCTCAATAAATGGCCTCAAAGTCTTCCTCATACTCAGAAATATCACCGAACTCAATAAATTAAAAAGACATTATGTTAAAGGAAAGAAGCTGAAGAATTAAAAACAATCAGCGATGTAGACATTACATATAGGATAGTTAATAGTAACAATAGAGTCCTTATAAGGTAATTAAAATAAAGATTAAAGTACTAAAACAATAAACGAGTAGAATAAAACAATCCAAAGTGCAAACAAGTCAATTCAGTAAGCCAATATAACACAGTAAGAATAAGGGTACAAAAGGTCTATCTTACTTTCAGCAGTACATAATTTCCTCACCAGAGGTCAGCCACTTTGCTTGGATCTCCCATTAACGTCAGAAGATATTCATTATAATAATTATAAAATTAAAGAAACTACATAAACATTATATTATCTCATTTCATTGATTTCAATACTATTTATTTGCAATTGCTGTATTGTTGACCATGTGGATTGTTGTATATAAATAGAATTTTATTCCGATTATGAAACTAGCTGTACAACATTAGATGAAGCTCTCAAAACATTCAATTAATATCAATAAACAACGAACTAAAAGAACAGTAAGATCAAGTCGCGAGGTTAAGGAATAACCGGGTAATTGAAGGAAAAGAACAACTGAGAAAGAGACTGGCAAATCACATTGTAAGAAAAAGAACAGGGTACATATACATAGATGCCATAATTGACCATTACAGAAAATTACGACCTTATAGAATACTTATTTAAAGCATTCGGATATATTATATTTGCAGTGTTGTGCTATCTGAATGTTCAAATGATCGTAATTCTCCCATTAAATTTTAACAGGAATTTCTACTAGTATATTTTATAAAATTGAGTTATCAGAAAGTTTTTCAAGTTCAATCAACACTGATGCATTATACTTTCAGAAATAAAATATTCTTACAGACGATACCAGTTAAACATCGTTTTCAGATGTAGCATTATATTTTTCATTAAATTACTTTGTGTAAATTGATTAAACAATATTTTAAAGAGTAATTGAATTCTTGGGGTGCAGTTTAATCAAATTGTAAATTTTGGCTTATTCTGAATAATAGGACAAACAGCCCCTAAAAATTGGAATTCTTATATCTATACATTATAAAATCGTAATGATCATCATCATGCTGCGTAATGCTCTAATTTTGCGAATAACTCTGTTAAAAATTTACTGAGGTGTTTGAAATTTCTCAGGATTTCAGTATTAATGAATCTCTACGTTATAACTAAAAAAAGTTTTGAATCAGGTCACGGGTTTGACCCTCACAGGATGAATGTCGTTTCCCACAAGATAAGACGTAAATATCACATTTTTGGTTTGAAGGCTTTCAATCTTTTACTTTTTAAAATATCTTAAAATTAAGTTATTGATACAAAATTTATGCTAAAACACGCCAAAATGAATGAGGATTCTTACTCTTACCGTCGAATACTCAATCTCCTGCATATTCTCTCATATTTTGAATTTATACTCTAGATTTTGTAATTTTTTTAACATTTCAATACTAAGATTCCATGGTTACGGGTATTGTTGTCCCCGATAATTTCAGTGCATATGCACTTAAATAAAGGCTTAAAGATCGAAAGTATGATTAGAACTTGCTCGAAATGACCGAAGATATGAATTTAATGCAAATAAACTGAACACAGTATTCATGTTATTTATATTACTAAAATCCTTTTTCTGGTTTCTCTCTGTCTCTTTAACGCTCTATACCTCAGCCATTTTTAATCTCCGGGAATTTCAGCCCTCTAAGTTTATTTTTTATCGAGTTATTCAACTAATTTTCTTAATTTGTTATTAAAAACCAAACATATATCCTTTATAAAATATATTCATTAAACTCATATTCAAAACATATTCCTGATAAGCTAATATATATCCACAAGGGAACGAATAATATCGTATTATCGCGCCACACAGTAGTTATCTAAGCAATTTTCAAATTAAATCACCAGAAATAGAATGGGAAAATAAATTTTTTGTTTTAATCTCAGAGAAAAACTGCATCGTATTCCGGTCAGTGTGGTATATCAATTTATGTATTACTTTATATTTTACTCTCATAATTATGTTTGATTAGACTCTAATCAACATAATCAGCGATATAAGAAAATAAAAATCCTAAAAATATATATAATTTATATATTATGTATATCTCTGCGGTAAAATGAAAACCCTATATAAAATTTCATTAACTGGCAATGTATTTTATATTAATTTCCATATTCCTCAATTAAAATGAAGCTAAGCGCATTTACTGCTTTATCTGCTTTTCATGAACTGCTCAATGAAAAACGATCCGTTAATCCAAAAGTATTCAATACTTACAAAAAAGAGATATTCCGCTATTAAAATCTATGTAGCAAGATGTTTGCATTCTTTTGTTTATTTAGGAAATACTGGAAATTACCTTGGCCTCCCCTCAACTTTTATTGGCCCTCCTTGGCCTCCCCAAGAATAAAAGTCTAGTTACGTCCCTGTTTCACAATCTCTAACTCATCTGGAAGTGCCTTATAATTTTTATCTTCCAATGAGACAAAAATAGTCCCAAAAAATTACAATTTCAATAATTTTGAGTTTCTTTCCATCATTTGTGACCTAAAACTTATAACCATGCCAAATTTCAAGTCTAACTCATCTAGAAGGCCTTATCATTTATATTCTCCTCCTATATCCTATGTAAGACACAGCTATATATTATATAATATATTTATCATCTGATATAGTGAACAAACCAGAATATAGTAACATATAGGTAAAACAACCTCTCATCCCATATATAGCCTCCAGCTCATAATCCTCTTTACTCTCGCACCCAGATGCATCAATTGTCGTCACAGCAAAGCAGTACTCTTCGATTTATGGTTCCTCTATGGCTCAAAACAGTGCATTCTGGCTCAGCATCAACTGTGAATGCCTAAAATAAAGAGGAAAAACGATTATGGTGAAATCAATAAAGAAATATAATCTAAAAAATCTAAATACAGGGTGTCCATTTAATCTCTCTGGTATTTTAAGAAGCTAGGTATATTTTTTAAACAAATATATATATATATCATAGAAAAAGAAAAACAACAAAAATATAAAAGTGAAAAAGTTTAAAACCTGAGGCTAATAAACTTCTGTTTTTGTTAAAACTGATATAGGACAGACATCTGTACAAATATAATAAAAATAATGCTGATAGAGAAATATAAATTAACACTGTACCATCAGATTTACAACTGAATGCCAGATCATCAAAAAGTAATTTTGGACAGTTGGAAAATGATATCCTTTAGTAAAGGAAACTTTTCAGAGAATTAATTCGTGTTTTGGGTCTACCTATTTACGTGAAAGTGTACACTTCGGTACTGTCAGAGATAAAAATACATGGTGGTACGCACCTGGGGTCACAAATTTTACATATTGCTGAAGTGTGGCACTTGACAGAAATACGTTGCAGAGCCTTGATCTAGTCCTCGGTGTTTCTAATCGAAATATTCCCTAACGTTAAAAAATACAGAGCTGTACAGGAAACTGACTTGTTAAAACTAATATACTTGCAATAAGCTACCGCCAAGAGATCAAAAGAACTCAAAATCGCCTTAAAACTTAAGATTCCTTAAATAATTATACAAAAAAATTTAATTCAATATTTAATCATATGTATAAACTGCACCACCAAGATTTTGCATCAGGATAAAACTTTGTGCCACATGGCATTCAAACGTATCGAATTCAAGCAAACGGTAAGGAATCAAATGTCAGCGGAATTCTGCTAAAAATGTTAATCTGTTCCAAAATTATAACTCACCAGGCCTAAAAATCCTTTAACGAAGAGTATATCACAAGCTCTCAACAAAATTCTCTTTCCAGAAGACTATAATGACGAAAAACAGCATGAAACACTCACTTTCCTTCGAGACTTTCAGGGCCGCTTCGAATTAACCCTCTCTTCCCATGTGACTTTGGTGCAAGAAACAACCGAAATGGAAGGTTTGCATTCATCACTGAAGAGGGCAGCATAGTAGTCAGTTTTGTCGAGGGGCGCGAATCTTGACTTTATTTTCTCATATGGACGTTATTATTCTCGTATTATTTTCTATTATTTATAAACTGCACAAGCTCACCTCAGGAATGATTATTTAAAAGTTTTCACAGTTTGAAAAAATTCCATTGCTATTTTTTCAAAGGTTACTAGTTTCTCAAGTATTGCACATGTTGCAGTTCACTTTTTTTCCCATAAATAAAATTTTGCAAAATTTACACTCGATACTTAAATAATTGAGAACTTCGAGTGCTTGGATGCCTTGCATCCTCCCTTTCGCTTTGTAATGACCTATTTTAAAATATTATTTAAGACTCAACTAAAAGTGCACTCTCCTGCCATCTCTCATGTCAGAGGATAGATGAACTAGGTCATGGGTCAGCATCCTGTGGCTCTTAAAGAACTTGCATGCGGCTCTCAGCAGCAGCTCCCTCCGATAAAACACCTAAAATCTCCCTGAACAAAACTGGCTTTGTAAATTATTTTAATAGAAATTAGTGAAAAGTATGGACGTATATTATTAGAATATTCATAATTGTAAAAAGATAAAACAACGTCAAGGTTAAGGGGGGAGCAGAATCAACCCCAGTGGATTCGCCTATGACTGCGACTCTTCTTATGCTGCGTGTTATGCACAATTTGAAAAAGTGGCTTGTCTTAGGGAAAAGGTTGCTGACCTCTGAACTAGGTAACCCATTATCAAAGAGCAGAGGAGGATGATAGGTAATAGATGGTGTATGTCTGCACATTTACTAAACTAGGTTAAATGACAAGGGACAATAGAGTTATGGTATAGAACTTAATTATCTATTGTCTGTGATAGAGGTCCTAAACCTATTTGGGTAAGAGGCTGTATGAAGACCACCTTCTTAGTAGTATACCTGAGCCTGCTTACCACAGGCTTAAATAACTAGTTCTGACTGTATAGTAGTTCCAATATGAAGAAGTTCCTCTTTGTGTTTTCCTCTCAGTTTTGATAGAGGCTTTGATGAAATATATTTCATTTTCAAAAATATTTGCTTAAAAATATGAGTGCTATCAAAGATGTTAATCAAGCAATCGGCAAACCTCATGATATTATAGTTGATCCCACTTCGGAAGTCTCTTGGCCTACTTAGAGCAAGTAGCCAATCACGAACGTTTCCCCTTCCATCGCCCCTCTCAACTTTCGTGCGGGAGAGCAGATATCAGTGCACGCTGCCAGCTCTTGCTCAGCTGATATACTACGCAGTTTCTAAATAAAATACTTCCCATCCTTCTTTTTGATCCACAGCAAGGAAACGGCGGTAGAAACGGCAACGCAGTCCGATGCGATCTCTTCGAGAGCAGGAGTGAGACTGGTTTCCTCCCCACTACCTTCCCAAACAAACAGTCTCCTATTGGCTGCTGCTAACTCGTGTACGCCCCGTTTTCGAGGCCATAAGTCTTCCGATGTTGGATCGACTATAAGAATGATAACCTTAAATATAATTTTGTAATTAATGCTGAGATTACAGCATAAATCCTTTTGAATTTTCTTTATTCCCTTAGATGTTAATTATTAAGGCTAAAGAGGAAATCTTCCCATGACTACAAATAGTGGCGTAGCAAGGGGAGGTGCAAGGGTACATGTGCACTTCCCCCCAAACTACTCCAGATAATATGAAATTTTCAGTGCCTTAACCAATGCAGTAATAATTTTAATTAAACTGTGACCGTAGTGCAAGTATTTTAATGGTTGTTACATTGCTAATATGAATTCGAAAATGCCTAATTGTGATAGTGGACTGGAAAAAATAGCATGGTGCACCCTCCAAACCAAATTTTGGCTACACCACCGACTACAAAGGTATTGATAAAATTTCATTAAATAGCATTCCTTGGAAAAATGTCTATTTCTGAAAAAAGATTACCTACTTAATAGTTACTTCTGCAAGTTGGTTATAGAATTAATTAAATCTAAGTGTAGATTATTCATCTCCAATGAAAAATCTTTTAGTAAATCTGCTTTCATCATATTCAACTTTTTTATTTCATAAAAATTTTTGAAATTCAGATAATTATTGCCATATACATGAGAGTTAAAATCTTAACTGACTTTTCAATACTTTGATATCGCTAAGCAACTCCAGCTTTACCTTGAAGCCTCATATTTTTATTGCTAATATGCTGTTTTATTTCAACCAATAAAGCTTACTTCCAATGCCACATTTCATTCAAAATCTCCTCCACTGAAGGACCCTTTTCATTCATGAATATATACATCTATTTCAAAATGAAGGTGGAAAAACCTTTTGAGAACCCCACCACAACTTAGCCATTTCACTTTGGAGTGACAAATGACTTCTTGGCAGTCTATTTTGATATCCAATGAAAATTATTTGAGAAGTTCCAGTTGCATTATTCTTTCTCACCCTATTCCAGCTATTGATGGTGATAGCCATGAAGGCGGCCACTTGAAGTTGAGTTAATGTTTTCCACATCCTTCCTACAATATAATAATAGTAAATTAACAATTAGCAAAAAAATTCCCACACCAAACTTCACTCAAGCCTAAGATATTTATTTTACCTAATAGAATTGATTTTCTCTATTTAAAGTTAAGGAATGTCATGTATCCTATTTTTTGCTTTAAAAATAACTTTTTAAAAAATCTTTCCGTCACTAAAAAGGCTTATTATTTTTGTAGTAAAATTTCTTGGAAATGCAGAAACTTTCAAGTTGGTCTAATTCGTAGTTATTATTCCTGCACATTTGTAAATCTTGAATTCTAGTCACCAGTTTGTGTAGTTTGTTAGTAAATCAGCTTTTAAACAATTTGTAACTATTTTAAACGGCAGCCATTTTCTTTCAACAAGGCGGAGGAAAATGAAAATATTTTTCATCGGGTCTCCTAGCCAGTAGAAACAAAATTTCGTTTACTGCATATCATTACGACAAATGGCTGTTGTGATAGAGACGGATGGACTTGGGAAGTTGTATTACTATAGCATTTTTAATGTTCTTCAGCTTCAATGATTCTGGATTAATATAACAATGAAGAGTAGTGTTTTCATAAAGTAAATTCTTTCCAGGCTTTAACTTTATCATGTATTTATAAACAAAAATCTCAATAACGATCTTACTGGCGAAACTGACATTTTTCGTATAATAATATATACATATAATAATATATACATATATATACATGTATTTATTATTGGCGCAAGAGTTGTATAAGTTTTTTCTCAATCATAGCACATTTTACCATTTCTCATTTCTGAATAAGGTTTTTGAAATACATCAATACTTGATTAAAATCCATTCTCAGGCGAGAGCCCAACAGAAATATAGTATCGTTTTTATTTTGGAGAAATCTCCAGTAAATCAAATAATCAAAATGTTTTTCCTGGCTACCATGCTCTATTCAATAGAAAGAGAAAGTTGTCTAATGCTGTGCTAAAAGCATGTGCTTGTTTTTATGTTGGAAAATAATTATATAAAGATAATATGTACTGGACATTGTAGCTATTTCTATCATCGAGTAATATTTGCCTAACTAGATCACGCTCTTCCATATCATAGCCTACAACTTATAGATATATTCAAAATTTGTGCAGATAAATAGGCAGGCTGTGAATATAAGTTGGTTTATTATAGATCAATGGCTTATACAAACATTTTTGTATGCGTTACGCCAGCTGGTATATGAAATGAATAGAAAATATTCTTGGTACACCAAGGCAGAGCCGGCAAAGCATTGCAGACCGGATGCGAATTTCCATGAGGGCGAAACGAGACAAGTATAATAATTACGAACGATTTACGGGCCCCAGTTTTACAGTTATAACCTTTTCGGGGTGTTTTTAATTGGAAATCGACTTGGCCAGCGATATTTTTTGTAGAAGTTTATGCAAAATTTACGCCCGATATTTTTATAATTAAGATCTCCAAACATCGGGGGTCCGGATGCCTCACATCCCTCCTTCATCCGACCCTGCATCCAGGATAAATCTATACTTTCTCCTCACATATAGCTGCTCCATTTATACCCTGTACTTTGTACTCATGCTCAATGCGCGTTTCTTTTGGCGCCAGTCCTCCATTTGAAAGATATCGTAACTCTGTCACAATGCTTGCTCGAATGCTCTAAAAGCAAATTCAGGTTTGGCGAACGATACCGAACCACTAATAATTTTTTGTCACGCGATAAGGGATTGACGAGGGATTCTTCTTGAAATTCTTTCATTTCAAATTTTCCAAATAGTAGAGGTTTTTAACCTCTTTTGTTATATGATTTTTATGCATATTATATATTCTTTAATAAACAATGCAAATGATACTGATGTATAATAGAGTATGACGAAAGGAAACGTAGTCATTTTAAATAGAGAAAAATATTTGTGGCTTGAAAGAAGAAACAGCTGAGATACGGCAGCGTTAAGTAGTATTAGTCGCCGTATATTTGGGAGATAATGTCTCACAAAATACAGATACATGAAACAAGTTTTAAGAAAATATATCATTGTTACGTTGAAGCTATCGAATCAAAATAACTTTAGTGCCGTACGGAAACCGGACCTAACGGCATCTTAAACTGGAAGCGGCAAATGAGATAGGCCCAGTTTGAAATTCATGTTTGACGTGTCTTTTCAAGTATAGGTAATTATTTATTAATTTGCAAGTTTGGTTTATCGAATATTTAAATGTCAAAATAACGTTTTCATGTTAAATATATTACCAAAGTAAATTTTACGTATTATACCTTCATAGTGAGTGGTCAACATTTGGTAATAAATCTCGCATTAATGTAGAACCGGATGTTCGCGTTGTCAATTTTTTGAAATGCTTTCACTTTCATCAGATGTGCTGAGGAGACACATTTTGTCCGCGTGATCTGTTATTTTTCCAAAATGATATCATCCGAATCTGGAAAGGGAAAAGGTATATCCAAGGTAACGTTTTAATGTCTTTGTCCATATGTTGGATACAGTAAAACCTATTATGTAATTTAAGAAATCATTCAGTTTTGAAGTCATGTATAAAAGATAAATATGTTAGATTGAAATAAGGTGTACGTTTAGATTGACCGTTTCATTTTATGTATATTTTAATTAGTTGTTTTTGACAGAAATGTTGTACCAGAATTTCAGGGCATCATTTTTTTTCAGAATGCCGAAAAGGAAAGTACGATGTCCAAAATGAGTGCAAAAACGCATCCTATGGTGGTCGTTGTCTTTGCTTCTCTTCTCCTGGATTTACTTGCATTCACAATGATCCTTCCCCTTTTACCTTCGCTCCTTGATCTTTACCGCAGCAGAGACTCCAGTGGTCTATATCCTTACCTCTTAGACAAAGTTAGATTCTTCCAGCAATTAGTCGGTGCACCTGATCGATTCAATTCTGTTCTATTTGGTGGTGAGTACAAAGAACAAAGTATGGCAGTAATTGTTCTAGTTTTAATTTCATTTGTCTAATTAATATTTTAACCGATTTATAAATATTAGGTTAGGTCATTATCCGAATCTGTCATTTCATTTTTAATTTGACACGTATATCATGTGTGTGCAAAAGTTTTTGTACATCACAGGCAAGTGGTTACACTAATATAGTTTTTTAAAAACTTTTCTGTCTCAATTCTTGAAGTTAAAATGTGTGCTTTAATGCTTTTGCACCAAATGACATTAAAATGAGCGAGTTCTGTTCAGAATAGCCTTAAATATTTACATGCCAAGTGCAAAAATAATATTCTGTTATTCACATTTTTAAGAAAAGTTTATGATAATTTTTATATAGGCAGAATTTTGAGACAATATATAGCAATGAAATAAGGATAATTCAAAGAAGTAGGAATTTGTTTTCTTTATGAGTGAGTTGTGGGGCCATTCCAAGCATGTGACCTGGTGTGGTCACATCTATTGAACATACTGCAAGATGGCCTTGTTTCTAATAATGTTGTCTGCTTAAAAGTATTATGTCATTGCATTTGTATTTTTTGTTATTTTTCATTCATTTTGATGTGCATTAAAGTATGTACTCATAGCAAAGAACATTAAATTGTTTTTCAGTATAATTTTATCAGTTTAATTTTGTTGTTTTAGGTTTTTTGGGATCAATGTTCTCATTCCTGCAATTTGTAGCCTCCCCGTTGGTTGGTGGCCTCTCAGATGCTTATGGAAGAAAACCAGCCATGCTGTTATGTCTTGTAGGTAATCTTTGTGACTGATTTTAAAATTACATGAAAAAAAGCAATAATTGTGAGAAGAAAGCAGTCACAAAGACTGTTTACCACTTTTCCATTTTTTGTCCAAATCCTTTAGATTTATTTTACTTGTACCCATTTTCAGTATTTGTTTTTTTATCCCCAAGTCGATAAGCTTTTTTTATGAATGTTAATGATAATTTGAGTACCGTAATACAATGAAATTTATTTTTGTTCGGATAGGGTGGCATCGTTTTTTCATACATCCTTTGGGCTCTTTCGAGCAACTTTGCCCTGTTCGTGCTGGCACGATTTGTTGGAGGTATAAGCAAGGGTAATGTGTCTCTATCAATGGCCATCATGACAGATGTTTCCAGTCAAGCAGCTCGAGCAAAAGGAATGGTAAGTTTCTGGTCAAATATCAATTGTAATCATCATAACATAGTGCTTCATGGAGGGGCCTATGTAAAATTCTTTTTGTACATTTTTATAATTTTGGTTTAAGAAAAATATCCTAGGAAGGGCTTGAAGGTAGTGATGTACCGGGTACTAAAAAATACCGCATACCAGGTAACCGGGGAAGCAAAGAAAAATTACCCGGCAGGGTAGTTTGAACCAATCTGGTTCAAGATATGTGGGCTTGCTTAAATGAAATTTTGTTTGAAAATGAAAGCAAACAAGAAGAGTTTCGTGCTGAGGATAATACGTCTTATTCTAAAGAAGAGAGGCAATTTGAAAATTTTCTTAAATGACCTAACATCCCTCATAAAGAAAATCCTTTAACTTGGTGGGCAAAAAATGCAGCTATCTTTCCTAAACTGTCAGAATTGCCCAGACGTTACTTATCATCACCTCCAAGCAGCACACCCAGTGAAAGGATGTTTAGCGAGGCGGGAATCATGTACGAAGAGTGGAGGAATAAACTCCTTCCACGAAATTCGGAAAAACTATTGTTTCTTCATCATAATCTCCCATTGTTGAAATTTAATTATTAAAATTTTGACTGCACTTTTATTTCATTCTTTACTTAAGAAGATTTTATAAAGTTTATAAGATTTTACAATCTGGTACTGTTAACCGGTCGTTAAGTATAATTATGCATATTATGTAAAATGTTATTTCATGGTTCGGTTTAACTTTTGTTGGAGTAATCGGTTTTTAAAAGTTTATTATAATTAAAATATCATTTCTCTGAATGCTTCTTGCAGGATAAGAAGTAAAAGTAAAATATTAAGTTTCATTTAATTTGTTTTTATTGTTATCCTTTTTTTCCCAGTACACGGCACCGGGTCCCAGCGCCCGGTGCCGGGTAATTTCCGGGTACTGAAAATATGGCCGGGTATGCTGGGTACCCGGTACATCACTACTTGAAGGGTATGTTTAAACAAAGTAACTAATTATGAAAAATAATTATAATTTTTAGTAGAGAAATTCTAATAAAAGAAATTATTTTAAACAAATACATCTTGGAACAGCTAAGAGAAAATATTCATTTCGTATACTTTTTATGGTTTAATCAGAGTAACAGGTTGTACAAAATTAGTCTAAAACTTCAGAAGTCTATATTTATTGGCAGGAAAAATTGAAACCAATATTTATAGCTTTTTGATAAAAAATAATTAATTTGACAAATGTTATTTTTCAGGCTCTAGTGGGAATCGCATTTTCTATTGGCTTTATTCTAGGTCCAATCATCGGAGCTGGGTTTGCACTTTGGTCTCATTTTCAATCTGGAGACTGGTTTGTTGTCCCGGCTACATTTGCACTTTTCCTAGCTGTTGCTGATTTTGCTTTAATTCTCTTCTTATTCAAAGAGACTCTACCCAAGGTTAGTGTTCTTTTAAAATAATTGTTGGCTTACACACTCAAAAATGAAAAAATTTGAAAAGTAGTTATTTTTGGAATTTCTTTTGTATACTTATTTTTTGATAATTTTGAACTAACCACAAAAAACTGTGGAATTTAAAAATGTGTAATTTATTGGCTTTAAATTGCATTATGAGCTATTCTTGTGTTATTTTTCATAAGGAGTAAGTTCACGTAGTCTCATCCATAGTTTTCACTGTTTTTGTCTCCAAATCGTTAACTAAATCATGTTAAGGTCTTATGAAAAGTGTAATGTTTGTAATGATTCCTTGCCTACATATCCTCAATTTAAGACTTTAAAATTATGAATTTTCAATTAGAAAATGTTTCTTGACTTTTACTCCACCAATCAATTAAATAGCTTCAAATTAGAGCCATACTTTTCATTGTAGGTTCAGCATTTCATTCTTTGTAATAAATGAAAAGTAGCAAACAATAGCTATTGATCTTAAATTTTTAGTGCCATATTTATCCCAGAAGTAGAGAAAATATACATTATCTTGACTTATGCCCAATGCTTTTGAAAATATTATAATTTGTCTCTGCCCAGCTGAAGTACGACTGAGTAAATAATGTTCATATAAATCATTTAAAACATTTAAGATTACCTAATTTTAGCTTCAACATTATTAATAGCAGGTATGATGGCTGTTTTCTACTCATCAAAGAAAAATATAATTTGTAAATAAATCTTTCCTCTGGTATGATTCTATCTACTGATTTAATCATTTGACGACTTTTTACTAACAATATTAACCATTTTCTTTCTTCAGGAGAAAAGAGCCCCATCTGTTGCCAAGAGCCTCAGTGAAGCATTGGCCTACGTGAACCCCATAGATCTTTTTCATTTTAAAGCAGTACAGAAAATTTCTAAAACCGGTACGAGAAAATTGACCTAATTTAAATTTTTAATGATATTGATATTTTCTTTCCACATGCATCTCATAATTTTTTGTCTTTTTATCATTTGAATTTAATGTTTTCATTTTGATACCAAAGCTTTTTTTTTTACAGAGCACTCAAAATTGGAGAAGTTGGGTTTCATATACTACCTCTACCTGTTCCTGTTCTCAGGACTAGAATTCACGCTCACATTCCTCACCCACCACATTTTTGGATATACTTCGATGCAGCAGGGATATATGTTCTTTGGTATCGGCCTTATCATGGCCGTCTTGCAAGGTGCTTTTGTGAGACGTATCCCACCCCACAAGGTTGCTTCCACTGCATCACTGGTATGTTGGTATTTTGATTATCAGAGTTTGAATTGGGATAAATTAATTATCCATGTAAGTACTATTGCAGAAAAATTCCTTTTATTTAGTTTTGGAAAGAACTAACATGTTTCTATAAGTAAGATACTCCTATATAGGTGTTATGATTTTAATGCATTGGATTTGATATGTACAGTAGAACCTCATAAACCCAGCAACCTTGGGACCTAGCATTTGCCGGGTTTTTGAAACTGTATAAAAAATCCTTAAGTAATGTACATTTTTGGTAATTGATTATATAATTCAAATGATGAATAGCAATTAAAAGGGAACCCATTATCAATAAAGAATATTCCTTATATATGCACTAAAATGAGGAATTATAAATGAACCATTAAAAAGTAAGTAACAAACGTGAAATAAAGCATATATCTAATACGCATTTACAGCATTATTTTCATCACATTATTCTGAGAGTTTTTTTTTAACAGATCAGGCAAACTAACTTGCTTTATGCATTTTGATTTTTCCTTCATAAGTTTATCTTGTATTCGATACAAACACGTAATCTCTTGAAAATCAATGCAAGAGCGTTGTTCTAAAACAGATATTGTATCTGTGACCAACTGTATACAGCGATCTATTGAAGGTTTGTCCTTAACTATCTCTTGATCATCGTCACTTTCATTTTCTTCATCTTTTTCATGCTCAGGTTTCAAAACCATGTCTGCTATTTCAACTATTCACATCAGTTAGTTAAAGTACGACAGGTGCATCATTGTCGATATCAACCCAGTTTTCACTCTTTTTGCTATTGTGAAAAATTTTTGCTTGCTGTATCAACATTATGCCTGAAGTAGGTACACCTTCACTTCTTCGCTGACGAAACCACTCAAACAAAACCTTATCAACTATATTTACCCGGGACGTGTAATGTTTTACGGCTACACATAGCTTTAGGTGTATCACTCTCTGCATAAAATTTCAATATTCCCGTTTTTTCTTCTTTAAGTCATACACAGAGGAACTACCAATGCTATATTCTTCGCAAAGTCTCTTCACTGAAGTATCTTTTTCAAGTTTTCTTAGTAATTCCACTTTTTTTTCAATCGTGAGGTTTTTCTGTTTACGTTTCGTAATACCACTTATGGGTTGTATTCTTTTTTTGAAGTCATGTCAAAATAAAATTTAACAGTACTAATTGCATTAACAAAAAACAACTGCTATTGCCACAAATCTAAACATGTGGTTAAAATGAGGTAAACAAAACAATGAAAATAGATAAGCGTACATCATTTAAGATAATTTATAGAGTATTGGAATTTTTTACATATAAATTTCCAAAAAGTGCTGAGTTTTTGAGAATGCCGGGTTTATGAGGTTCTACTGTATATTAAAGCTAAATCCAAACTGTGGTTAATGTCATGATTAGTCAGCTGAAGCTGAGTATCATTACCATCAATTAGTTTCAGATATTAGCTCTAACATACATATTGGTTCGAGCTACAAACTTTTTTGTATATGGTTTTCTCTTTTGTAAATATCAATTATATACTATGTACATAAGTAAGGAAAGAGGTGCTGAAGTAGAGTTTTTTCAAAAAAATTTTAGACTGATGGACAGACAAGCTGTGAAAATGCACAATGAAACAATACCGAATGGATTGGTAAAAAACTAAGTCTCTAGCTGCTTTCGTTTAAGAGGAGTTAGCTCATGCCTGTCGAATTCAAAGCTCATGGTAAACAAGTTATTTCAATGTTGCCTGCAAAGCGGATTATGTTTCAAGCAATAACAGAGATTTTAAATTGTATAAAATGTTCAGTGACATTCATTTCAGATCCTTTTCAAGATTGCACTGCCAGTCAAATTACAACATTTTCAAGTGAAATACTACTTTATAAGAAATCTTAATATAATGGAGCGAGTGTGTATTTGTCTGTAAACATGGCAGAATCTGATTGACTTCTGAGAAGCAGCAATCAATTTTCCGACGTTTGAGCTTCTGTTGTTCCCTCAACCATAATATAACTATGAAGCAGTACGTTATGAATATGATTTAACTCATGAACCTTAAGTACGATTATTTATCATAAATAAGATGCGTATAGCATTGGTGTGGTGGTGAAAAACATAAGTTATTAATAAAATGCATTTATGTGAGTATTAAATTAATTATTTTCATAATTTTACACGGCAACTTATTTAACACTGCAAAGCAATAAATAGACGTCCTTTTAAGGGTTTTAATGTTTTGTCTATTTAACCCGGCAGTACTCTCGCAGGATGTTGTGGACACCCCAGCCATATGTTTTATGACCGGGTTCCTTTCCTTTGGTCATTATGATCCCCTACCCTTCAGTAGCTGGAATGGCGCATGTCTTGAACCCTTTCTTGTAAAAATTCTTAGTTTCTTGCTTTTATTTCTTGAGTTCAAACATTTTTTCGGTGACAGTGCGCTGGTTCACATTGTGAATATTGCAGAAAACTGCGATTTCTCGTTTGTGCAAAAGTTATTCTCGCTCTTTTGGGGAATTCCTGATTTTATTTACAGCACTGACATTATTATGAATATATTCTGAACCTTTATCAACCTTTACTTCCCCTATTGACATCCGAAAAGTTTCATAAGAATATTCTCGAACTCTTTTTCTTACAGAAATATATTTATAACGCTAAATAATCTTGTATTTTGCTAAAGTTAACTTATAAATAATCGCAAACAGTAAAAATACATACCTATTAAAAATTTATCAAATGCTGGTGACAAATTTCTTTTTTAACAAAAATACAGTGGGGTGTCAGGAACATCCCACACGAGTACTGATGTTTGAAAAATTCACGCGAGTACCGCAGGGTTAAGTTACTTTTTGGAATTCACATCTTGCTATGATTTATTAGTTTGATAAAGTACGATAACCAGATTGGAATTATATTAAAGATTTTACTCCATAAATATAGTTATGATAAAGTAAATACATTATTTGCTGAATATTTTACACTTTTGCATGATTTTTTTTAAATGTAACAATTGTTTTATCTGACAATTTTTTATTTATTTATTTATTTTTTAGGGATTACTTCTGATTGTGCCATCATTCCTGTGTGTAGGACTTGCATCTTCTCCAATTTTGCTGTATGCGGGGCTGCTCTTGTTTGCTGTCTGTAAGTTAACATTTGTTATAATTTTACTTTCATTTGGGTATATATTTAAATTTCTTTGGTTGTAGCCCTTTAATCTCATGTTATTTTAAATGTTTTTTATTGCTATAAAAATATAAAAGAATCTTACTCCAGGTGAAAGTGCATTGCTAAGAAATACAATTTTCTATTAGGAATTTTCACCTGTTTGATTTCATTCATTAATTGCAACTATGCAGAATTTTCTGGAAATTTGCATAGAAGTCTATCATGCTGGTAACTAGTGAATACTAAATGACAATTGTTTAAGTAATATTTATTTTACTGAAGTAAATTCTTGTTTCTTTTTTTAGCAACTTCAATGGTGGTACCTTGCATGACTACCTTAGTTTCAAAGTTTGGTACTCATGAACAAAAAGGCACTGTTATGGGTATATTCCGATCACTAGGAGCACTAGCAAGAGCTATGGGACCAATTGTTGCATCAATCTGTAAGTATAAATGCTTAACTAATCCTGGATTGTATTGATTGTATTAATACACAACATAGGAACTTGACTTGTGCTCTCTGGCACAGGAAATATGGCTTAATTTTTTAGGACCCTTTTAGTTGATTTTTTTAAATGTTGCCTTCTGAGAATCAAATGCAAAATAGACTTGATTTTTAAAAAATAATGCAATTTCTTCATATCATCATGCAGTAGTATATGTTGAAATGATATTGATTCAGTTATAATCAGTTTTCTTCCTCAAAAATTCTTGATGTGTATAGATTCAAGCTTATAGAGCCAAAAACATTATCAGCCATTAAGTTCAGTTCAGTGACAGACTTGGAATATGGTATTTAACTTAAAGCTTACTCTTGTTTGGTATCTTCTTTTGTAATCTAACTAAGTGCTTCATTTTTTATGTAAGTACTATATCATACTAGTTGCAAATGGTACATCAATCATCCCTTGATATGAGGTAGTATATGTATGTTAGTTATTGTACTTATATGTATAATTCATGCAGATGATGACAAAATCTTAAAATGTGTGCTTGTGCTTGCATTTATTTCATGATTCCCTTCATCATTGGCTATATGTTTAGATAAATACTCATTAATAGTTGCTCTTATATGTGAATTTCATTGTGGAGGCAATTGATAAACAAAGCAAGTTTAAACAAAAACCCTTTTTTTCAGTGTATTGGATTATAGGTTCATTGATGACATATGTGATGGGAGGTGTGTTTCTGATGATCCCATGGTTGATGATGAGAAACTTGGAAAAAAGTTTAACTCAAAGTGGCTCAAAAAAAGAAGCTAAGGATTAACAATTGGTTGGTCTCTTCCGGTATTTTCTTGCTTTTAAAGTGTTTTAATTTGTTTGAAATAGAAACATTTTTATAGTAGCACGATTACAACTTTTCCTTTCATTAAATTGTTTATTCTTTCATCATTGGGGAAAATTCTTATCTCTGAAGAGTTTTGTAAGATCTGTTTCTATGCCTTTTGCACTTTTTTCAAAAGAGGGTATTCTTGCATTTGTATTAAGATCTTGATCACTTAGTATTAAGCTTCCGTTTTGGGAAGCCGAAAGAAAAAAAAATTATGCCAAGCTCAATTTGCATCACATCATACCTCCTGTCTTCTATCTTTGATAATATATTATACAATGTAATAAGGAAATTAAGCTAGCAGCAGCTATGAATATAGTTCATGCAAGAAGTGCCTTACTGAAATGGTTGTAATTTAAACATAAACATTATAAATTGATATATTCGGTGATAATGTGCAATTTGTTATGTCAATTGGTTGATTTTATTTTTATTTCACACAAATAAGAAATCTAAAATAATTTATCTATATTTGGTTGTTGTCACAATGGATAGCTTAATGTATTTATTATAAAGGATTCTGTTATATTTTATTCCATGTTATGACTTTTTGTTCTTTCGTAAGAAATAGATGATTGGAAAAAGAGATTCTTCCAAAAAATGTATGCATTTTGAGCAATGCTTCACAGCATTTTAGATAAAGTTATATACTTTTTCATATGATGTACAAACTGAGCACATATTTGCAATATAGCAAATTTTGTTTTATATACATTTAATTGATGTTTTTTTGAGCTAATCTGTCTGGACTTTTTCTTGACTATCTCCCAAATTGTTTTGAATGTGAGATTTGTTTCTTAACAATTAATTATTATGAACAGAATTAATTTTCATACTTCCAGTATTAGTATTATGTAATAATGATTCAGTATTTTCCTATGGAAGTATTTGTGTATGATTAATATGTTCTTTTAAAATTGTTAAAATTTAAAATGCTATGTTTCATGTTTTTGATGTAAATATGAATAAATTGGCATTTAGTATTTTATATTTCCACTTTCATACATGTTTTGAAATAACTAAAGAATCTGCTAATTTAACCTTTGTGATCCTACGAGGTTTTTATCCTCCCCCTTCTCACTAGGTGTAGCATTTTGCAAAATAATTTATTTTGAACTTACCATATAATATAAATCATTGAAATAAAAAATATTTCCAAATCAATAAAATTGTACATATGATGATATTTTTACTTTTTTGCACTTGTGTTTCACCGATTTGCAAATCTTAATTATAGATAAATTTGCATTATTTCAATGGTCATATATTTAATGTAATAAATATTTGTAGGAAAGGTTTATTCGTTAAGCCTTTGAAAGAGGCATATTATTGGACTATAACTTTTGTGTTAACTATATTATTTTTCATTTGTTGAATATGTGTTAACTCAATTTATAGGAATTTTTTTAAGAAATGTGTGCCACGCGATCTTTTTTTTTTTCCTCCGTCTCTAGATTGTAAAGGTTCGCAGACATTCTGATTATAATTTTTTATAAGAAAACTGTTAATGTTATTGAGATAAAATAAAAACCGCTATGTAGGTAACATTTTTCTTTATATAAAAATCAATGGATGGATTACTAACCGTAAGAAGGGCTTCATTTGCATCTAACCCTGAAGGTGGTTCAGTGAAAGGATGAACAATAGCCGTGTAACTACATGAAGGGGGCCACCAAGATGATTCTACTTCACTTTCACTAATATTGTCACTACTATCTATGTCAATTGCTCTTTCAATATCTTCTTCCGAATACTTCCATCTCGATCTCTTCTTCAGTAAGATGAGATTCTTTTTGTTCCATTTTTACTTAATTTCAAACAACTAAATTTTTAAATAAAACAATGGATAAATAATAAAAACTTTAACTAAAATTGGAAATAAAACAAACGATAAAATAATATAGAATAATATCACTGACAAAAACCAAATTTTTGCAGACACGCAAGAAAGATAGCAACCATCCACAAGCTTATGAGAAGCAAGACTGAGCTCTATATTCTGAACCATCAATATAAAAAGTGTAAAAATAAATGGACAGACAAATAAGAACACAGGTGTGCATAACACAAGCAACGCTATCTCTAAGAAAGCCAACTCGAATCTCATGCGAAGCCAAGAGTAAACACCTCAGATGACCCATTCCAGGAGAGGCATCTGTTTAGTCTCGGCCAAAAAAATGGTCATATTTCATTCAGAAAGTCATGAAAAAATATTTTTTCATTCTTAGGCACAAATGAAGTCTCGGTAATATAAAAATGTTGACACAGACCCATGATTCATGCTGCATATTGTGTTGGAGGCATCCATCTAAAGATCACAGTGATGCAATGGGACGATTGTACATGCTCGTCCATAATTCGATAAATATTTTGTGCCAAAAGTACACTCTGGTCGTAAAGGTTAAACATCTAGTGTATAAAAACATATTATTTGTATTACTTAAAAGTATTATATAAAAGTAACACTCAAAGTGACCCATGTTTTTTTTATGTCAAGCTCAGTATATTTATGTTAATTATCACAACGAACTAACAAATTGTTGTAGTTTCAGTCTGCATTAAAAACTTATTTTATCTAGGTACGATTCCATTATGTTACTATGATTTTTTATTAAAAATACGTAAACTCCCATAGCAATTCATGAGTTATGGGTAATCAGTGCAAAATCATTTATGTGAGCGGATAAGAGAAAATAAATGTTTGTTTGGATAAAATTTAATTCAATCTTCTACAGAGCCTGCGGTCATACTGTAGGAAATTTTTAGAAATCTTATAGCTTTTCCATGTTGATATTTTTAAATTTCATCTGATGTGTGTGAGTGTGTGTGTGTTTAAGCGAATCAGCCTCTTAGGCTATTATCGGCATTACTTGACTTACACAACTCTACACATAAGGGAGTAGGGAAATCCAGTGCCAACGTTAGCCTACTCTTTATGAAGAGCACCAAGGGGGCCAACTGCTTAACATCCCTTCATAAGGATGGATGACTGACTTGCTTGGTATCCTAAAACCACACAAGTGGGGGATGGGATGTTCCCAGGTTGAGAAAGCTGATCTCTGCCAGATTTGAACCAGGGGCCACTGAGTGGAAGGCCCACACACTAGCCGCTCCACCACCCCCAACCTTCCAAACTTTATCCAAATTAATTTTTTAAATGATGAAGGTTATTGATAAAAATTATGTACAGCAGGGATGGATTCCGAAACTTACCAGGGGATGGGGAGAGTTGCCCCTTCCTCCTACTGGAAACACCACTGCATGCATCCAGTGGCAACGGAGACATTCAAAAGGGATGCGAACGTCCTTCCTTGGATCCATTGATGAAAACTTTGATATATAGTTAAACGTTTCTCGTTTATTAAACCTCCCAAAATTGGCTAGAACAACATTAAATGAATTTAATTACATTGAAATAATGGAAAATACTAATTTTATAAGTACAATTGATTTAGTGATCCTTCAACTGTAAGACAACAACTTGAAATATTTACTTAATATTGACGTAGTTCAAATAAAAACTCGATAAATAAAACTTCCTGCCGCAAATATCATTGAAGTCCTCTGTAGGCTAAATGGAGTGATAATGAAGTTATTATGCAAATTATAATAGGTAGATGCTTGGAAAATCCGCTATTTTCGATTCTAATAATATTTTCGCGAAAATTTGGCATGGATTCGAATACCCCCACAAAAAAAGTAAACCACATTTTATCAGGAGCTCCAGCGTTGCACAGTGGGGCAAATGCCCGGTCCGGCTGGCTAAAACCTCCGGTATTGTATGTATTATTCCCTCGTGTTTCTTTGTCGCCCACTATGCATAATATGCACGCACATCATAGTGACAATTCCAAATAATTTGTTTTGCGTTTAGCCTACATACCCGATGCCGTTCACTATCTGTTACATCGCTCTGACAATGAGTCGATGAAAAGTGGAAGGTAAAAATCCAACTGGTTCAAAAGTACCTATTTTTTTCACACAGTACACAGCGTTACAACAGTACGAAGAATCGAGGCATTGTCAAAGAAAGGATTTTCCATCATAGAAAAGCAGCACAATCTCTAAAAATAATCACCATCGTCATCATCATCGCGACACCTGTTGTGCTAGCTGGGTTTTGTAGGAGAGACTTCTGCCTTATTTGGGTGGTAGAGGTCTCAATGAAGATATGAGGGGATCCAAAGAGGTCAGCATGATGTTCAAGAGATCCTGGTTTGTTGCCTTTCTCGAAGTTTTTCGGCACCTCTTCTCTCTGAACCTCCTGAAATCCTTGTTTCGTGCCTCCTGGGCCTCTTCAGTTAGCATTCCTATAGGAAGCAAAGCCATAGACATGACATCCGGGCCATGAATCAGTATTTTATGCACTGATGCTGGCATCCACATAGAGTCTAGCTGTTTCGATAGCATAGTTCCAAAACGCCTCAGTATTCACAGCGTATCCGCATGAGAGTGTGCGGAAAATAGTGTCGCACCGACAGGTCAGCTCTTCGTTGATTCCCGTGATAGACGCTGATTTCGTGCGCGGGATGAGATACATTTTAGCCAATATTAGCGAAGTAGCACGTGATTTTCACGTATGACTGAAGAGGTTTGGTTTGGAGATTATTTTGCAAAAGGAAAATCGCTTCGACATCGTCCGACATTTTTTGCAGATCAAACGATTAGAGTACCGGATGAAAAAAACGCAACCCGAAAGGCACTCCTAATTGTCTGGTTATGCATTTAATCAGCGGCAATCATATTATATGGTCAGAACCCTTAGATATCCCCCTAAGATAAAGCGAAAAGGAATCACACCGGTGCCATCCACGGACGCTGCATTTGTGGCGTGAAGTTCGTTGCATCCGCATGATCATAAACGGTGTTTCGGGATACGCTGGGTTCTCAGGACTACAGCCAATGAACGGATGACTGAAAAACGATTCTTCCTCTGAAATTTGTTGCTGTGGACATATTCCTAACTACATATAATAATTTTACTGTCCGCCATGGTTTTGGCCAGCCAGACCGGACGTTTGCCCCACTGTACGTCGTAAAGAAATCGTAGCTCGATTCCAAATTGTTGTAAAATATTGACAAAACACGTGCCATGCTCTGAGATACCCTGACAGAATTCGTCGTTATTTTATTTCTATTGTATGGTGATACGGCGATATTATTTAACATTCGAGTCAGCGCTTTCCGAGTCGGTATTAACCGCGTAATGATTAATTTTTGTGTTGTACATGATTACAAACGAAATTACATCCGATTTGATTAATGTAACATTAAATTCGTCTCAGCAATGTTTTATATTCATAAATTGGTGTCATTTATGAACGTCCTGAAACGTTTTGTCACATAAATTGCTCAAAAGAAGTTAAAAGTCTAAAATATGGATTCTCAACATTTTTGCATTAACGGACTTCCCACCAGGACGATATAGTTTTGGATCACCATAAGTAATATTTCTTCAGTGGCGATCTATTATCGTTTCCAGTCCTCCAAGCGACTTTTTCTCCCAACTTTTAACTAAATTTTAAATCACTTTCATGGACCACCTACAGTAAAGTGACCAGATTTCCAAATGCTCAATGCTGTACAAAATGAAAAAAACATACAAAATACAATACGTATTTTTGAATCCGTATTTTTAACAAAATAAAAACATTTCGATACTACATCAATATTGAATTATTAAAAACAATTTTAACGAAGATAATAAAATCCAATTTTTTTATTAATCATATATGTACTAATTCTCCCAAGTCATACCTTCCTCGCGGTGCATTTGATGTTATTTTTCTTAAAACAAATACAAAATAAAATTGGAACAAATAATGTAATTAACCGTAGCATAAATTAATTCAATTTTCCAATTACTTCACTTTTCGAAACTTGAGAAAAATATAAAACTTTGCAGGTGCTTTGCAAACTGTGGCAGGTGACATATGCTAAAACCACAGAAACGGCTACACCCATAGATTTTTCTAAAGTGATACATTAATTTTGACAAAAAACCATGGATGTAGGTAGTAAAACTAAACCATAAAGTGTAGAGCACATATAAAGCTACAACCACACCACGGAAAACAAATTATTGCAATTATTATCAATTTTGGCGGGCAAATTTTTAAAATGCTGTACGTTTTGCTGTACACTTTCCAGTGCTGTACAGGAGATGCAAATGCTGTACAATGCAGCATAATGCTGTACGTCTGGTCACTTTAACCTACAGCAGCCTCGCAGATCACAGGTTGAGAACCTCTGATCTAAATCATTTCGGAGCCAAGGAACAAATGCGTAATTTTTTGGTCGTGATCGCTTTGATGAAAATAGATTTTTGTGTAATTCTTGCACATTTGTTCAAATAAATGTTATTTTATGATTTTTGCATCCTTTCAATTTTTTCTGAAGTTGATCTTGAGCAAAAGTATTCCTTTAAAAGCCTACTATTTTCATTTGAACTCGTGTGGAAAGCGGGAAATCTCACGTCAAATTTGAATTGTTCGACAGATATTTTCCTCGAATCTGTAATGAATCTTTTTTAAAACAGACAGATATTGTGAACAATGTAAGAAAGAATGGCAGCCAATGTAAGAGGAAAATTTCCTTTTGGCATAGACCCAGCATCGTTCCTTTCGTGTCACGTAGCTCCAACATCTCCACGTCCTCCAACATCGTCACGTGAATCTGCAGCATCTTTCCTTATTACTAAACTCGTTTGGCGAGTTTTCTAGCGATGGAGAAAAGGAGGCCGAGCAGTTGGTATTTTTTGTACTTCGCTATAAGCACTTGGTATACGTGACGGAGGTCGCACTGGCCTAAGAGGAAAACGATAACGAAAGAAAGGCTGTGATTGGTCGATGTAGATTTTAAAAAGTGACGAATTTACATCCCAGTATTCACGGCTTCGATCAGCTCCATCAAGAACGTAAAATGATAAGTTTCTCAGCGTAGATTGTTCGATGAAGCGAATAATATAAAACGAAATCATTCCTTACTTTGAAGTTAAACTTAAATTGATGTTAAAACTAACGGTATTTTATAATAAAGAGTTTCTACTCCCCCTTTTCTTTCAAGGTTTCCACACGTGGTTTTCTCTTTATTTAACGAAAAGCATTTTATGCTTTATTTAATGCAAATTTGATTTTGAAAATCACAAAATGCATTTATCAACATAAAACAACTCTTAGTATGTAGGTGACAACTTGGCACATTGATAAATTTTCGAATTCAAGAACGCCTTTTCAATTAAACATTCCTAAATAAAAATTGCAACGATAAATTTCTTTTGGGTATTAAATGGATGCATTAAAGGTTATAATTGAAAATTTTCTCGTCGTTAAATTTCAGATGAGATCTTGACGTAAATAAAAGTTTGATTTAGAAAGTATTAAAGACAAATGTTGTTTGACCACAGTCAAAGCTGCTCCTCAATCCAAACAGCTTTTTTGCTCTTATTAGTTAATTATTGACCATTTATGTAAAATCGATCAGAAAAATTAAACAATTTGACACTGGTGGCAAAAAATAAAACTTTTCAATAAATTTTCGAATTTGGTATGAATTTAGCAGTGAATATCGAGAAAGAAATCGCGATCATGAAGGTACTCTCTGCCACTTGTCACTTTTCTGCCTACAGGAAAGAAGAAATCTTGTCTGCGCCCTTGAGTTTAAGGGTTACTAACCCCTTGAAGACGTTCTCTTTGCTTAATGTTCTTAGTTAGAGCCATTGCTCAGGAAAATTTTACCTGTTTATTTACGAAATTAGCTTTTTGATGGTGTTTTATTTATATAGTTTAAGACGGAAAATGACTAGAACCGTGTAGATGCCTTGCTTTTTATCTGTCATATTACCGAATAAGTGACATGCAAGCTATATTCGTACATAATCATGAATCTCGCCTTTTCGTAGGATTCTTAACTGTTAAAGATACTATTTCGCTGGTTGTGTATTTGAGTAAACAATCGTAAAAAGCTTGATATCTACACGCGATTTCCAACAAACCATAGTGGTACACCGGTTTTCATCAGTACAACATCACTGAGAAAATATAAATATTTAGATGCCCAACGATGGAGCTTTTCGTTTACGCAACGCGAGAATTTCATAATATTTCCGGGCTAAAGCAAGGTATTCTTGAAATTCGTGCCCGTTTAAAAATATATATTCGTCTTGAAGCGACTACATTGTTGCTTAATTTCTGTTTGCGGCTTATTTCCTTCCATGATATTCTGAAGGTGATGTTAAGGCGTACGTCCTACGTGGAATTATTTGTTATGTCAGTGCCTCGTGCCCCTAGTTATAGGTGTGACAACTTGGCATCGCTCTCGAATGTGCAGCTGATGCAACTTCCTATGGTTCTCGAGGAGCGCACAGAAGACCTACGTCACGTATTTTCTTTTTGGATTAGCGTAAAACTCTGGATGCATGGCAACAACCTTCGAAAACGAGCAAGGACATCTTCCAGTCTGATACTTTGTTTTTTTTTGCTCCGTCATCTGTGTTTTATGTATCCTCAATTTTTTGTTCGTCCCATCTGGATTCAAAGACCTTAAGAACGTAACATCCTTGGCACAAATAAGCCTACGTTAAATTATTCAAAGAGATAATTTATGAAGGAAATGTTGATACTTTAGCGTGAATGATGCCTTATTTTTGTGCCCTTAAACTGAAAACTCCGGGAAAAATATCATTAAAGTTCAAATAAAACTAATATGAAAGATCCGATGATGCTAAAGATCAGTGCCGCAACCAGGGAGGGTGGCAACGGGGCATTCCCCCTCCCTCCCCAACAAAAACGGAGATAATCTTAAGAAAAGCAGAGTATGCGAGCGAGAGAAGGAAATAAGGTGGATCGAAGGTGTCCATATTAGAATCAGTACCTTTATTAATTAGCTTCTATCATTACACGAAGATTCTTACAGATAAATCAATAAACAAGTGCTCAGATAATTGAAGTATTTGTATCCCCAAAACTAAATTTCTGGCTGGGCCACTGCTCGAGTTGACGAGAGGAATCCCCGAGAAAATACTTTAAAGCCTCATTAATACGATGGATTATCCTACACATCTGTGACGTAAACAGGGAGGGACACCGTGCGTGCGGAGCTCTACCTCGAAAAGAGATTCGGTTCGACGAAGTCACTCCGCGTTCACGTGAAGTCTATGGTGGTTTGAAGGGAGTATCTCGGCAACAGACTCTCCCTGACCCTCCTTCTACTAAACGCTTCGCATCCGAAAACCCACTTACGAGCTCAGTTCTCTCCATCCTTGCTCCCCACCTGTTGGAAACCACTTCCTTAAGTCTTTAGCCCCTCCCTCTTCGAATCGTTGATATACCTCGCGGACGCTCAAGACTTCTCAGTTTCAGGCAGTTAGTGTGCAGAAGCAGTAGCCTGGGTTTTGGCTGAAGTGGTACATGTATCCTCACGAGAAGACATTATTTATCGTTGGTCGATGAAGAGCAAAGTTGTAGGTTTTCAAGCTGCATCCAAATTTCTTCCAACCGTAAGGTAAGATCATCGCTTCGGTGAAAGAAATTAGATTCACTTTTTAAAAAAATTCCGCTGACCATGATTTCGTAAAAAATGTACCCTGAAATTATTTATTGTAGACAAAAAAGATGGCTTCGTAACGAGGAAATTAATGATCCACCTATATAACATCAAAAGTATTCCCGCAATACCGCCTTTCTATTCCACCGTTAAAGTCTCACGTTAGCTAGCTTTTCAGCGGTCTTCAAAGATTGAGTTGATTTTAATTTGCAGCTTTCTCATTTGTTTCGTGATGGATTATACTTTGACCTCATTTTTCGAAGAATTTTTGCTGCTCTTCGGATAAATCCGCCTAAGGGCTATTTTCTAAATATATTTAATGACTTCGTCCATGTTCGGTAACAGCATTTAAGTCACTGCGTTGAAATAGCTTACTGATATCTGTTAAAATTTCTTCAATATTTCAAAACTAATTTTTACCGTGATAAAGAAATGCGATCACTTATATTGAATGACACGTATATAGAAGGAAAGATGAAAATGACCTGATCGCCATCTTTCTATTTTCGTTTTTATCATTAACGATATAAAACATCATTGGGTTTGAAATGACTTTAATATAAGACAGTGGACTACTACAAAATGAAACTTAATTTTATTCAGTATTTATTGGAATAATGCAAGCGAAGTGGTAAATAATCAGAAATATTTGTGCTTCCCTACGTGACTGCGACAGCGAAACTAAAATGGCCAACCATTATTGTATTAAGTCAAGAATGCATTGACATTTCCAGCTTTAGTTTTTCTGTAATCGAAAATACCATCATCATACTATTGTTTTTATTATTCGCTAAATTTTTATCCTGGAGAACATAATAGCGATAAAAATGAAATTATATCATGAAAGAGATGCTTATTTTAAAAAATAAATTTTATTCTTATTATTTATCTTGAGAAGATTTATTTCAATCGCCTCTCACTTTTTATAAACGCCTTTGAAATGAGGACTGATACCATTATATCGATTTGCCCTCTTTAAAGTTTTTCTGATCCGAATGATTTAAACTTATCTTGCGGGAGATTTTGTTCCAACCTTCATGGGTAATATTATAATGCACCGTTCCGTTTTTAGCGCGTTTTTTCTCTGTAGTTTTTATATAAACTTTTGTGTTCAACCGTGCCCTTTGTTATCATTCGATAAATATTGATGTATTTCGATAGTAAAGTTGACGCATAATATGCACACTGAAATAATTGTAAAAAATATCAATATAAAGAATTAAATTTTGCGATTTTTTTTATATTTTTTATTTTATTCTTGAATAGAACATGAATGATATATAATGGTGTGCAGAAGGATAAAACATGTAACTTTGGCGTTGATAATTCGTTATAACATTAGTAATTAGGCTTTATAAAGTCTATTTAAAATCGCTCTTCGGTCTAAATACATCTTTAAATTACTCTAATTTGTTAAATGTATTTTTTACAGGCTTGCGAAGAATCTGTCCACAAGCAAAGGCAGCCGTCTGGGAAACTCCGGAAACAGGCTTGAATTACAAGTCCTCACCCAATTATATCACGTGCCGTAGGGTAAGTCTCTGTGATATTTTTTTGTAGTGTTTTGAAAGGAAAAATTTAATTTTAAGAAATGTAAGTTGAGAAAAAATGTTGATTGTTCCTTTTTTTACAGCTGATTATCCAATAGATTTTGTCACATCACTTGGAATAACTCCACTTCTCTGTATTTTCCACTGTGGCAACTTGGACAGCCAATAATTATTTTACATATATTCCATTGATACTGAGTTACTCGTACATTTGTGGAAACAACGAAAGGTCTTTGCCACAAAAGAAACTGAAACTTTCTTTTGTAAGGAGCTTTGATACAAGAAAAATGGTTCAAGGAGAAAAACTGGTTCCTTTTTCCCAACCATGCTCTTCTCGCAGTCCCGATTCCAGGTGAGAAGATTAAATTATTCTAGAATGAGATCATTCTACACTACCATACTTCATCACAACATTAAGTATACTGTACATGTAAATATGGTAATGTAGTAACTGTTGAATGTAACATTTTAAGTACATACATTTTGCCACTACAACAGTAATTTTGGTCTTTTGCATGATGTTCCAAATTAATGCTATTATAGTTAGTAATTTTCCTACAATTGATAATTATTTTGTTAGGATATAATAAAATTAAATGACCGAGTGAGATTTTAAAATTTAATTTTCACTGTTATTCCAGGATTATATTGTACTATTTGACTCATATGCAGTTAAAGTAAAATTTACAATTTTGTTGGTTTGCAATGTAATAGTATAATACTATAAAGGAAAGTAATTGTTTTTGATGCTTATAATTTTTACCAAAATTGAGTTAGTAAAGAATTATTGAGCTCTTCTTGTGACCAATATGAAATTGACCATACGTATCTCCAATAGCCTTAACAGTTATGAAAAACAGATGTGTATTTTGCCCACAAAATAGCCAGGATCATTGAGATAGTAGATTCTAATGGATCTATTAGAATCTACTATCAATAAATTGCCACTGCATTTATAGCTGAAATGCACATAATTCATGTAATCTTTCTACGGCTGTGGAGATACCTCTTGTGTCAAAATTGAATAATTGATCAGTTATTTAGGCCATCCCATAATAGCAAATTTATCCGTTACTACTATTTTAGAATTTCAAATTTTTTATCAGGTAGAGTTCAATTTTTATGCACTCATGACATTTTGATTCAAGGTGAAATAAAACAATTTTATTATCATAATTTTTGGTAAATATTTTATTGAATAAATGTTTTAAGCAATGATTTTATAATTGAAACAATGTGAGGCTTCTTCCTTGCATAGAGTTTCATTTTTTTTATTTTTAAAAGAAACTTTGAGAGATTTGTGTATCGCCTCTTAAATCCGTCAAGTAAAATTAAATTATTTTTTTATTTCAGGAAAGCTGGGTACGAGTCTGTGCAGAAACTTGAGCAAATGAAGATGAAGGAGCAGAAGGAGAAGGATAAAAAGGACAAGTATGGATCTTGGGGACCGACTTTCAAAAATAAAGAGAACTTTGTCAACATGCATCACTGTTAGGCGGCAGATTTCTAAAAGATGATTTTATGATGACTTTGGCTTTTGGATCACATTTTAGTTTTAACTTCCATAATATATTTTATACATTAAGATATAAGTGCAGTCATTGAATTTCAAGGCAATTAGTTCACCAAATATTATTCAGAGATATGCATTGAATAATTAAGTAGTAAATTTTAGCTCTAAATTGCTATAATGCAGTGATAATTTTTTTACTTGAAATTTGCTTGAAATGTTGATTTTTTAAAATGGAACATGTTGCCCAATGGAAAATACAGAGAATGGGATATTATTCTGAGTGCTAACCAAACATGTATATTACTAACAAAAGTGCCACTGAGTAAATATGTTTTTATAAGCATATATCAACTCGTGCAAAATAGGTGATTATAATCAATGCATTTAGTCGTTTTGTTATAACTTTATTTTATTCCATGTTTTTTTATGTGCATGTAGTTAATCTACAAGTGCCTTTTGTTATATTATTACCACTATACACCTAGTGTGTATTCATAACATATTGAATAAAAACCAGCATCAAAGATTGCCTGCTATAAATTACTTAGAATATAAATGGCTTGATAATGAATCGCTCCCGTATTGTCTCTCTTCTGTACCACATGTATTCCAGACATATAGTTATAAAGGCAAGGAAGCAACCTGGAAAGTAATGAATAAATTTCTGTTTGCGAATTATCAAATAGCACTAAAACTAAATGACATTTTTGTTTATGAAGTTGATTTTTTGAATGATGGAAGAATATATTTTGTAACATAGAAACTATGATGGCCTACAGCAGGGGTGGCAAATGATTTTTGAGTCGCGTGCCAATAAAGTAATATGAACCATCAGAATTTTTTTTCGCATGGCACTAGTTTATTCTTTCTCTAAGAAACTTCATATTTTATACAGAACATACAAGCTTACACATGCCAAATAAAATCACACGTGTGCCACGTATTTACCATCCTTGGCCTACAGTATTCTTAAAATTATGAGGAAACTCCTATGAAGTTGGAAAATAACAAAAAAGTTATTAGATAACGATGCCTGCCAACGTTGAGTTTTAAGGTCCAATTTCTATTCTGATCTGATCGTTTCAGTTTTCCTTAAATACGTTAAAATTTATTATTTCCGAGAAATCCCAAAAGGACATTGACTGGTGTAATCATGTATGTTTTATCTTTCTCTCGTATGCAGAGGATATGCGGTGTATGTCACATTATTGTTTGCCGATAAGATAGCTGGGCAAAATTTATAGAGATGGCACAAGAGCACTAAAAAAAAGTCCATTTGTAACCTTAATGGTGTTTCTTAGTTTTTGAATTTCATCAAAATATTGGAAGCTTACCAATAAAGAGGAGAAAAAATGATCCTTGCATGTCATCCAGCTTAACTTCTCGATTGGAGGCTTTACCATCTCCTTCTTCATTTTGGTCTTCGTTTTGTCTTTCATGAATCTTTACTTTGCATAGATTTTTTCTTGGCAGGTTATCAGAGGTCCACTTATGAATAAGACCACTTTGGTGCATTCGTTTTATTCTAGTGTTAAAAATTAAACCATATAAGGACAAAAAATTGTATGAATGAAATTATCAATGGATAACAATGGAAATGGATGCTTTTATAAACTATCATTGTACTTTCAACTTTCACATTTGTTTTGTAATAATATGCTTTTGTAATGTTGGCACTTGGTTTTTAACTTTTTAATACGTATTTAATCGATAAAAAGGTGTATGGAATTATGCATAATATAAAAATCCCAAAAAAATAGGGTATGAAAATGTTTCAATAGAAAATAAATAAATAAATAAATAAAAATGTGAAATACTTTCAATTGATAAATGATGAAAAAAGACTTATTGACTCACTCTTCATTGATGAGATTGAGGTAGGGACTGTTTTTTGCCATCACCATTGCCAAATTCTCTTCTAAAAATGTTTCACTTCCTGAAAGAATGTCGAAGCCATCACGAAAAAAATTCATTTTCAATCTCATTTCTTTCAGATATGACAGAAAGCATTGGAGTTGTTTGTTTGACTCAAATTTTTAAATTAATTATCTGTATATCTATAAAAATAATCCAAGAAAATAACCAATGTAGAAGTCACAGCGGTTGGTCATCATGTAGTCTTCTTCTGTCAATAACAAGAGATGAGTGCGACGAGCAATAAGGACATGCTTTCCACGTCGAACTCTCTTGAGAGCACCTTTTTCCTTGCTCCTGTTGTCGCGTAGAGATCCTTCATGGATTTCAGCTTTATTGTATAAGTATACCAATCTTGGATCTGCAGCATCCTAAAAGTAAATATTTATTCCCAATAGCACATTTGTGAAAATAGTGCAATATTTTTCTAAATAAAATAAAATGTATACAGATAGGAAAAAGGCACAAGAATCGTGTTAGGTGATTTTTCTATAAAGTGCTAAATTCATAATTTAAATGACCAAAGCGTTACACTGCAATTTTACAGTTTGTAAAGATTCTTGTGACACATGACTGATTCTTACATGTCTTTCTTCTCATTTTGTTTTTCTAAAACAGTAGGTCATATTGAAAAATGTAACACCTTGAGTCTGTCATTATGCTGAACTCTCAAAGGATATGGATGCAAAGTAAGTGTTTTTAAGGAATATTGGTGTATTCAGCAAGAATATTTAATTTAATAGAAGCATTTACAAGGCTGAGTCAAAATTAAAAAATATATCTGCAACCAAAGGTTTATCATACATTACTCTTATTTTCATCAGTTGCAACCATTGTTAAGATCCATGCCATCCAACAACCATTGGTTAAGATATAGACATTCAAACTTATAAGCTGATAATGTTAGTACTGTTAATAATTTGATTTCTGCACAGCCATGATGAGGCTCAAATTAATTTGTGAGTGATATATATCAAGTTGGTAAAAAATACTACTCGGCCTTGGCTGTAAGAGTAGATTTGTCACTGTTGAGACTCCAACGATATCAAAAATAATTTTTATATAAATTTGTTTACACATTATCAATTTGAATTATTTTTCATTGCATATAGCCAATAATTATCTGCCTTTCATTTCCACCTGTTATGCCAAAAGGTGTCTCAGAAAATCTCACTTTAAGCCATGAAGTTCAGTTAAATATGACATTCAATAACAAAGCAGACTTGAAAGTTTATTTTACTAGAGAATGTTTTTTTTATTGGTTAAAAACAAAAATATATTACAACTTTTTGGTGCCACTGAAAATAAATTGGTGTCAATTGCCTTGCCTTCATATAATTTGTCGCTGCTGCCTCATCTATTATGCCTACTGTAACGACTTCTGTCTTAGCATCCACGTTATCTTGTGTGGCATCGAAAAGTTGTTGTATAGTGGAGAGTGTGGAAGCAACAGAGGGGAAAGTGAGGAAAGCCACCAGATTGCCACAGTAGGTTGTCATGACGACTATTACTACCAGCCACCAAGTGCCAACCACTATCCTTCCACTATCAGCCATAGGAACTTGGATACCACCTGAATGAGTTTGTAAGTAAGTTATGTAAATAGTATATATGTCGCTATTGTTAATCTTTTTTCTTAAATAAATTGGTAAGGATCAGAGACAATCATTCCCTTATTTGATAAAAAATTACCTACCTAATTATTATAAAATATTATTATGCATATAAATGTGAATACATATTAAATATTTTAATACTCATTCAAAATAATTTTTGCACAACTGTTTAATTTAATTATTACCATTTAGAATTGCTTATATATTTAGATGCATGTCATGTTACTCTCAGAAATTATCACACCAATTTTTCCATTCTAAAGTTTATTGGTAATTGATCAATTTATAATAATTCAACTGTTTTGCAGCAGTGCTAATAGAAATAGAGTTTACCATACTCGTTGAAAAACAACATAATTTAAAAATAATACGTCATACCTTGTTGAAGCAGTGCTCCCCAAACATACCAGATACATTTCCATATTTTGTCAAGACTAGACAATTTAACGTTGCTGGACATTTTCTTTTTCATTTTTCTTGAGTTTCTATTCTGAGCTCTTAGTCCATAATATTCATAATATGGACTTAAATGGTGGATCCAATATAGCACAGGGCCCATTACAAGCACGGAAATAGCAATGCATAGCCATGTCTGTCAAAGAAAATTAGCCTTTGTGTAATTTTTATGCACAAAACTTTATAAATAATGTTATACTTAGTGAACATAAAATAAAAAATTGTTACTTGTTAATTACCTAAGCATTCTTAGTGAATATTACTACAGAAAAGAAAACAAATATTTTTAAAAAGCATAAAATATAAAAGCAATTAAAAAACAGATTAGGCTCTGAGATCACGAAAGACAAATGGGATTGCTAAAGTGAAATAACCTATTTTCATTAGTGGATCTGAAATAAGGCCAAAGTGGGCAATGGCCTAGGGATGGCAAGATTTCAGGGCAGCAATAATAATGGGATTTCAGAGCGAGAATGAAAAAATTAATATTACATAGTCTTTTGATGAATAGACTATTATGATTCACAGACAGATGGACAGACAAATTGTATATGCAAGTGAATCTTTTTGGAAAAATAAATGTAAAGGGGGGGAGGGATAATTTGGCCTAGGGGTGAGAAATTTTCAACTCCAACACTGTCTGTGCTTAAAATTGTATCTAAGTGGCAAATGATTTTAAGATCTGAATGTAGGAAAGAATTTCATAATAATGTTTCACACAAGTATGGCATAATAAACAGAACCAATTGAAATGTACAAAATTGACCTTTAAGATTGTGTAAAAGATTGCAGTTGTTTTTTTAACAATTGAAAATGGAGGGAAAGTCTTGAGAAAAGACATTGTATAGCAAGGAATTTCAATTCTACAGACAATGATCAGTTATGATTAATTCTTTCTAAATTTGGGTGAAAGTAAACCAAAGAATTTTATTAAAAATCTAAATAGAAAACTATTCCATATAAGCCTTTACAGTTACAGTATTTGATTAAACCTCTCTTTAACTTACATCAGAAGAGAATGGTGCCATGAAAATCAGTGCACGACTGAGTACTTGTGGTCGAGATGTTAGGAAAGCATGCCTTTCGGTGGCTATAGACACTGTTAAATTAACTTGTTCTTCGAACTCAGCAGTCACTATAAATGCAGCTGCACCAATTAAAACCTGAGACAATTTGGTCATATTATTTATTCATCAGAAAAAAGGCTTACTAATGCTTGTAAAAAATCTAAAAAATATGATTTCTGACTCTTTAATATAATACTATCTTACCTTTTTCTGCTTGACTGCTTCAATTGTAAGTTCTACAGCCAATGATTGATTCTTCAGATACCTATCAGAAATTGTAGGAAAAGATTGCTTGTGGGAGTCTATATAAAATCCATTTCTGACATTTGATGGATGAAGAAAATAGCTGTAATATTAAAGGAATCTTCATCAGAAAAAAACAGCATCAAAGAAGTGGGATTAATTTCAACAATATTTTCTCATACTCATCTAATTATGAGTTTATATACCAAATATTACATACCTGAAATTCAGGTTCCTTGCTAATTCATCGAGAATTTCAAATATTAAGCCTTTATAAACAAGTATACTGCCTGATTCATTGAGATAAATAGTTTGCCATGGAGGTTGCTGCAATTATATTATTATGAAGTATTTATACAATGCAGGAAACAAAAATAATTTTACCATAATTTATTAATTGAAGTTCAAATGGATCATGATAAAGGTATTGATGAATAACAGCATTTGTTAATAATACATTTTTTAATGTAATATTAGTTGCATTTTTATAAAAGGGATCCAAGCTATGCAGTTTCTTTTTTAAAATATAGCAATGAATATAACATTAAAAGCTCATGGTATATATTCATGTATAATTCCATTTCCATCCCTGATCATGAAGTTTTCTTTAAAGGTAAATAAATTTAATGTTGCAAATTGTTAACTCACGTGAAATGTGGCTATTTGTATTTTCTTTTGGCGAAACGCATGATGGACATGAGGAAATAAATGATCCCAAAAAAAGAAACCCAGCTTTGGATTCCAGCTACCAGCATCAAACAAGGTGGGAGCTTCTTCAAGAGCTAAGCCCCATGATTCAATGGCTGCTGCTCGCCATTGTGTAAATGAATGACAGCATATTGGTTGAATTTCTTCCTCATCATCCCATATACTGTCACTTTTAATAATCTCCTATTTGAAAGAAAAGGGATTATTACATTTACTCTCAATAGCTTGGAAATTATAATTTATTTACATTCCAAGACATATCAGCAGGTTTTCACTTTAATAGCAGAGTATTTATATCCATTTAATTAAGATAGATAGATTTATGGGCATAAAGCCCAAATTAAGACATAATATCCATATATTTTTTCACGTGCATAAATATGCTTTGATGAAAATAATCTCAAAAAAGCACTTGTTTTAACAAAGACATGCATGAAAATGATTGAGCTAATAAGAAAATTTTTATGGAGCTAAATAACTATAATTTTTTTATAAAACTGAAAAACCTCAATTCAGTTATTGATAGAATTCTACACGTCCTTGTGTATTTGTTCATAATGAAATAAATGGTGATAAATAGTGGAGCATGATAGAGTCAGTATGATGCATCTTTTGAAGGATTTAGATGTGCCTTAAGAAACTCGTGGGTTATTCATGTAAAAATGGAAGATAAAAATCTAACAAATATTATAAATATCAATAAAAAAACATCTATTTTATAGCTGAGAAGAAGAAATGCTACAAGAACTTTTACAAGAATTGAATCAAAAGTCAGTAATTGAATAACTTACAGTTTTTACACTCATTTTTTCTTATATGGTGGTACAGGGATAGATATTTAGTGGAGACTCCATTTAATTAGTTCTCGTAATATGATATTGTAAATTAATGTGCTCGTATAAAACATCACATTTCTTGTATTGACCCATTCTCTTGCCTGATCTTACAATTTAAACTTTGGCATAAGTAAATCACTACCATTTTCAAACTATTACTAGTATTCACATCATGTTATAAATTTCTTTATTATTACACAATTGAATGTGTTTTTACAGACTGATAATAAATCTATTTATTAATACATAATTAGGGTGGTTGAAATTTCTGCATGCAGCAATAGAACAAAATTCTGTCCCAGTACAAAAAAGGTGCAGATCGGTGGAACAATTTTGTAATACCACTCCTAGAAAAGTGCAGCCTGAGGCCTCCCAAACTTGCCTCATCAGATGGCCCTGTGCATAATCTTTAAATCGACTAAGCTAATAATTGATTGAAATGATAATTTCAGCTTTTAAATTTGATGGAAGATAAATAGAGAAGTAACAAGGCATACTTTCATATTGGAGAGAAGTGCCCTGTGGCGATCCAAAGACGAAGGTCTCAAAGCTTCCCATTCCTCTTCAGATACTTGACTAAAAAGCTCAGCTTCAGCATCAGTTAACTCTTTCAAAGCTTTGGCAAGCACAAAAATTATTTGCCCAATTTCTCTCTGCAGTAAATTATCCGTAAAATGTTCTGTTCTTCCAAAAGTCTAAATGTGCGAAGCAAAGTTTGAATAGAAAAAAAGAATCCCAGAATTAACCTCATTAATAATTATATTTCCATGCAGCTTTGTGGGACTGATATAGGTATACCTTACTGCAATGGTAGAAATTCGTCAATTTTAAATGTCATTCCAACTTTAAATCGCATATTTATTAATGAAACAGCTAAGAGTAACAAAAAAACACCAATTTTTTAAAATTGAATAATAATAACATGAGCTGAGGAGAAAACAAAACATTATATATTATCATTGATATATGACTACAGAGCAGGGGTGCCCAAACTTTTTCATATCATGGACTACTTTCTTCCTGGTAATTGTCTTGCGGGCTACTTATTTTTTCAATATATAAAAAGGGATTTTAAGAATGAATTAGACTACAAATTTACCGCAAAATGCATTTATTATACATCAAACAACATTATACAAATGGTTAATTTAATTAAATTTAATCTTGATTAGTGCGATTATGGGCATGTTTAAACTGTATATCTTCAGCTGTGAATGATAATTGGGCATGTAACTACAAACAGAAGTAAACAGTCTTCGATATGTTCATTAGTGAGAGCATTTCTGGTTTTTGATTTAAGTTCATATTAGAAAATAGAACTACTTACTCAGGATAATAAGCTTAATGCCTGGATGGATGCGTGGGCGACACAGACCCTACTAAAGGGCGACCGGTCGCCCATGGGAGACGTAATGGGCACCCCTGCCTTAGAGGCATGAATATGCTTTGCAAAATTTATAAAAGAGAAACCATATGCAGTGAAACTTCTCTTAGCGATGTATTTATTAGCAACCAATTATTCTCAAAACAGATCTCCTGCAATTTAATTTTCCCTTTATTGAACAACCACCTATCAAAACACATTTTTCTTCATAATCATCACTTAATAGAAGTGTCACTGTATTCCATGGTAATAAATTTAAGGGGTAGGCTGGAAAATAATTCAATTAGGAGGAAAAGAGAATGTATACATTCAGGGGTGAGCTGCCTATCTGTTAAAAATTGGCTCGCTATATGCAGGGCATGCTGCCAATCTCTTAACTATGGACTCTATATTTTAACAAAAAGTGATGGATTAGAAATCGATGTTCACTCCCGTGGCTGTTGTTTCACGATGTAAAATAATTTTTTGGTTTGTTTGTTGTGGCCCTTGTTCAAATGCCCTTTTCATATTGTGGCCCTCTGGCAGATACTTTAGGAGAAATATGTTCCCTTTCATTTAGAAGTTGAACATCCCTGCCGTTGGATGTACAATATGCATATCTGATAAATTTTAACTATGGAATTGGTGAGTGAGTTAAAATTTAATAATGGGCTTGTGGGAGCCCACTACAGCTCATCCCTGTATACATGTATAAAATAGTAAATGGTATCAGAGAATTACTACCTTGTAATCCCTTCCTATGGATCCTAATGTTGAGTTTGCATAGTCTTCTGCTTGATGCCTCACTCTGAGAGATCTAGGCTCTGAAATGGAGTATAAGAATGCAACATTTCCTCCTTCACTCACCAAAGATCCAAAAGTACTTATGTTTCCTCCGAGTTCAAACACATAGAATAACCATTGGTTTTGAGCATGGATCAAACCAAGCATCTGAGCCTAAATATGTAGGGATAAAATACAAATTGAAAAATTTTTTCAACCTTTTAATACAGATAACTCCATGACTAATCCTTTAATTACCACTTCCAAGACAACTCCTATATTTTCTGGTCTTAAAAAACACAAAAAGTTTGAGCCAACATCAGTCCCCAGTAAGGTTTTCAACAACTGGAAGATTTGGCTTCTCCTATTCATTGAGAAAAAGTTTCATGAGAATAGTTTAAATGATTTAAATTTAACCTTATGATGGTAAAATTAATATACCTTGCCCATTCTGTATCAACGTCTTCCAACTTGAAAATACTGGTGGAAATCGAGGGTGAGATTGTTCCAGTATTATCAATAGATATTTCATCTGAGAGAATTTTCATAATTTTGTCAGCCAGGTGTGAGCCTTAAAGAAGAAAATTGACTTGAAATAATGATGCAACACGTCTTAAAAATTCGTCAAAATCTAAATTCTATTATCCATGCACTTTTAATGTAAATGTCACTAATAATGTTTAAAATGAGCCTGATGTCAATATGTTTTAGCATGTGTGCAATTAATTATGCTTTTATGATTTACATACTTATTGACCCATCGTAGATTATGATGGCTCCATCCCAATCTAATATATTTTCTGTCCGCAAATCAAGAATTATCTGAGATGCATGTTCTTCAGAACTCAAAAGAGGAATAGTCAAAGCTTGAAAAATAGGTAATCTTGGACAATCTGCATCTAAAATTAAATAAACATAAAAGACATAGATAAAAAGTTCATTTGGATAAATATTTTTTAAAAAAGGGAACCTACTCAATACATATATTTATACTAAATTTTTTCTAACCTGTAATGGCAACTTGAAGTACATCATCTCGTTTATGCTGGTGATATAGTCTCCAAGTATTGGAGCACGGTAATATTGTTAACAAAAGAAGAAGCTCATCTTCACCTGCAATTTTTTTTGTTATTAAGTGTAATTATTAAAATACATTAAAAGAGATAATCAAACCATTTTACCTTTAATGAAAATAGTTTCTGGGTCGCTCATAAAGTTCACAGAGATTTCATTATTCTTTAGGAACTTTTTTGATGATAAATTAACAAACGTACTTATAGTCGTAAATATGTTCTTTTCCCATGTTGACGAAAAATTAAAATCGATCACAGCTGTTAAAAAATCAAGTTTCAAGAATAATACTGAATTATTTTTTAAAACATTCGAATTGATGTAAAAACAACAATATTGAAAATGAAAAAGGGAACTCAAAAAGAACATTACCATTGAGTGTATTGCTTTCTTCATTTTCTCTTATTGACTGTGATAATATATATTGAAATGGTAATAATAATACCAAAAAAGTCAGAAATGCCATTTTTTCGATGTAAAAGTATTCGAGGGAAACATCTCACGTAGGACTGCGAAGGGAAGAAGAGGTTCACATTGAGGAGTACGGCGCTGAAAAAGCTGTTTAAAATTGTATGATTTTCGGTAAAGGTCATCTTGTTTTCTTCATGATTTATGGAAAGTTCGATCGAATGTAGATAGAAAAATGCCGCATATGAAACTTTCATCAGTATTTATACACCATGCAAGGTGATACGATCGCCAGCTAATGGACAAAGGCATTAAACAATAATACTAGTATTAGACCGAATGGCACGAATATCCCGCTTCGCCACTCCACTGTTATCCGGAAAGATCAATGACTTCTCTTGAGTAAACTTTTGTATCCAATTATACTCAAATATCCGTAATAAATTCACATCTACTGAATACAAATAACTTATTTGTGGTGAAAATAGTATAAATTTATTATCTATAGATCGTTATAAAGGAGGGTAAATAATAATAAGTTCAGTATAATATTTCATTTGTTTTCATCAGTGTCGACTTCCTTCCCGCCTTGTTACAGTTGTCTGTTATGACAACTTTGATTTGGGGGAAATTATTATTTGAAGACCAATTACAGCATGCAAATGACATAAGTTTAATTTGCATTAGTCGTAACGGTAAATATGTTCATAAAACAGGTATGTATGATGTTATGTACACGTAATCAGTAGTTTCACTGTTGTTTTAATACTGTAGGACGCTTAGACTAAATAGTTTGTTTTAGTCTGCTTTCCACATTTTGATGTATGAATAATAATTAAAGCCCTCGTGACTTTTTACGTGTAGTTATTTTACTATAATCTTTGTTGCTTGCAATTCATTGTTTTGAATTTCAAGGCTTGTTTACAGTAAAACCGATATGTTGGTGTCATATTAGTTGTGTTTCTTCTAGGTTATTATACAAGGATTCAAGAGCTATCGCGAACAGACTGTTGTAGAACCGTTTGATCCATGCCACAATGTAGTGGGTAAATACTTTATTTTGATATAATTCGTCTGGTGTAGTTTACTGAATACTTGAGTTATTAATCACCAATTATTACGTTTCAGTTGGCCGAAATGGATCCGGAAAAAGCAACTTCTTTTATGGTATGTGCAGTTCAACTTTATCATAACTTTATATTGTTCACTGTATTTGTGTTGGCAACTACTCCTTACAAAGGAACTTCAGATAAAATAACTATGGTGTATGAATTTAAGGACGTATCATTTTAAGTTTTCCTGTCTTACAACCCTCTAGTCGCGTTCTTGTAATGTAAACATTTATTACGGGTAACTTGTCACCGAGTTCGTATTTATTTATTAACTCTTGCCGAAGAATATTTTCTTTAAATGAAGTTTTATTACTAATTATTGAGCATCCATAAATTTTCTTTGAGTTTCATCTTGTTGAAGGGTCTGTTATTTTATCATGCTTAATTTTTTAATTTATTACTTTTATTTTAAATGAAGTCTCGAAGCAAATCGTTATGAATTATTTAGTTTTATGTATTTTAATGAAGCTAGTCATCCATACTCCTTTACACTTATTGGATTATCACATAAAAACGAAATTTAATTGAATATAATGTCTTTAGCAGGACGAAATGGTGTATTTTTGCCAATATATATTGCATTATTTCATAATTTGCTTCTTATCCATAAGCTGTTAAATGAATTCTTTAATGTGATGTGTGTTTAACTTTTCAGCCATCCAGTTTGTTCTTAGCGATGAGTTCTCTCATTTGCGGCCTGAACAGAGGCAAGCTCTTCTTCACGAGGGTACAGGTCCTCGTGTTATATCTGCATATGTTGAAATTATCTTTGATAACACTGATGGACGTCTTCCTGTGAGTGTCATGCCAAAAAATTATATTATAACTTCAAAGAAATATGAGTAAATACAACTCGTTAATGGTTTAAATTATCGTCTAGATTGACAGAGAAGAAGTTTACCTTCGCCGTGTCATTGGAGCCAAAAAAGATCAATATTTTCTCAATAAGAAGATGGTGCCAAGATCAGACGTCATGAATCTCCTTGAATCCGCTGGATTCTCTCGTTCCAATCCTTATTACATTGTCAAACAGGGAAAGGTAATTAAAAATTTAATGTCATTATTCAAACAAAATAGTATCTGATGTAAACTCTCTGGGAAAACTCATTTTTTAAGTTTTACTCTTTACATTTCGTTTTCACATTAATGTTATTGTTTACTCGTTAATGTTGTGGTTATATAATTGTAAAGCAATGGAGGTTGTTTCACTTGGGAATTATTTCAGAGTAAAAAGAGAGTGAATCAACACAATTTTTTATATACTATGTGAAATGAGAAGAAAATTTTGGATTCTTGTCAGTCATATGTGAATACTTGTAAAATGATTTTATTTTTTGTGCATTTATTCATATTGTGATAAAACATTTTTGATTGCATGGGTTTTTGTCTATACTCATATTTCAAGTAACGTATTTAAATTTTGTATCGCTTTAATTTTTATACAGACAAAAATAGCCAATATATTTGATTGCTTTATTATAGAGTAATTTTTGTAATAATGTAGTACATAAGATTTGCACACACAAAATATATTGCATATCTAGGGTAAGGTCTGATTTTTTTTATATGCTTGTACAGATTAATCAGATGGCTACAGCTCCAGACTCTCAGAGACTTAAGCTGTTACGAGAAGTAGCTGGTACAAGAGTTTATGACGAAAGAAAAGAAGAATCAAAAGCTATTTTAAAAGGTAATCATAAATTATATTTTTAATATGTAATTTTCTTTTATTGGTTAAGTGATGAATAAAGTCCTTCATCCACTTTGTTAATTAATATATTTTTAGGAGATGTTAGAGTTTATTGTATTCTTATGAAAGTAATATTATTTTCAAATGTAGAGGAAACCCATCAAGTATGTACAAATATGAAATATGTGAAATCCTCGATTGTTGCTTTTGGTTAATGTTTCTTGGTGCATGAACTTTCGTTTAGAATTTCTTTCTGGTATTAACTTGACTTCATTCATAATTCTGTCCCTTTTGTATGAAAATTTTAACAAAAAGATCCAAATACAAGATGAGGTATATAAATTCCAGGCATTTGTCTCTCCATTGTATTAGGTATTACTTGATATGGTCAAGCAAATTTTTAATCTATTTCATGGAGCTTAATAAACCTCAAGAATTTCCATCTGAACAATAAAGTTTTATTGAGGAATTTTCAGAAAAGTCTGGATTGTTTTTAGTTTGTGGATCTTTTTTCTTATGCAAAATATTCATTAACAAATTCTAATCCAATCGTCTCCTCAAATATCAGTCAGTTGTGAATATGATACTTCCCTTTGATCTTTTGTCATACATAAAACTTTCATAACCTAACAGCATTGCCATAATTTTTTTGTTAATTAACGTAGTTTTGCATCCAGCTCCAAATTTGTTAACAAAAATACTTGTTTGTTAATCAGATATACAGTAAACTCCCAGTTATCTGGCACTCATGCAACCGGATTTCTCAAGCAACCAGCATCTCCTGCCACTCGATTTTTTTACATCTTGTTCGGAATTTTACTGCTAAAATTGGTGCTTTCAGCAATTTTTTGTTTACATCTAATTTGGAATGTTACTGCTAAAATTGGCGTTTTTTGCAGTCGCAATACGTAATTGTGGATGCTTCTTGGACTCAGTGTTAATAATAAAATATTTTGCAAGCCCTTTTTAAATTCCTCCTAAAACTCCAATGTGCACTAAAGGTGATAAAAGGAAACAGGCTGTGCTAACCATAACCCAGCAACTTGATATAATAAAACGTTTAGATAAAGGTGAGAACTGCGATGAAAGAGTTCAATACCGGTTCTTTCACTATTAATGACATTAAGGCACAGAAATCACAGTTAATGAAATTTGTTATGTCTTCTGAGAGACAACTAGAGGAATTGAATACACTCTTCATAAGCCAAAACTTACACAATTGGATGTTGCTGTTCATGAATGGTTTTCTATAATGCATTCTGAGGGAGTCCCTATTTCTGGGATAATTTTGATTGAAAAGGCTAAAGACTTTTATAAACAAATGATTAGTGAACCGTGTGCATTTTCAGCTGGATGGCTAACACGTGTTTTAAGATTAGACATCTAGATGTTTTTGGTGATAAAAAATCAGCTTACCGAGAAACCGCTGATAATGTTGTGAGTTTACAAATTGCACTGTATGTAATGGTGTCATGATTGCGTGTCGCTATTCGCTTCTCTTTTGTTTAATATCAATTTGCCTCAAGAATTTCTTCTAATTCGTTGTGTTGGATGTGGATAATTTTTCTCCTTTTCTCGGGCAAGGAAACCATTTTTTTTGTCAGAAAATCCTAAAGGTTAGACTACGTTAACCCTTACCTCCAGTTATTATTAAAATAAAAGAGAAGCTAATTCAGACATCTAGATGTTTTGGGTGATAAAAAAATCGGCTTACCGAAAAACTGCTGATAATGTTGTGAGTTTACAAATTGCACTGTATGTAAGGGTGTCATGATTGCGTGTCACTATTCGCTTCTCTTTTGTTTAATATCAATTTGCCTCAAGAATTTTTTCTAATTCGTTGTGTTGGATGTGGATAATTTTTCTCCTTTTCTCGGGCAAGGAAACCATTTTTTTTGTCAGAAAATCCTAAAGGTTAGACTACGTTAACCCTTACCTCCAGTTATTATTAAAATAAAAGAGAAGCTAATAGTGATAGGTATACGAGAAACTCGGTAGGATGTAACGTAGTTAGTAAATATTAAAACATTACAGTTAAACGTGGTGAACACTTGTATATTTGAATTTTATTACTTCCTCGAATGTCAAGGAATTATTTAAGAACAATTGTGAGTAGATTACCTTGTCTACAGGTTAGCAATTCCAAGGTGAATGTACAATTCTACATCTGTTTATTGAGGCCTATCCAATAAAACTCTCAAGCAACTGGAATATTCACTTAACCGGAAAACCCAATTCCCCGGGCATTATGGATAACTGGGAGTTTACTGTAATAAGTATGCATAAATGTTTGTGTTGGATTGATCAGTTGTTCATAGCTATTAAGTTGAGCTACTGCACAACAAAGTATTTATTGCGACATTTTTCTTGCCTCAGTATGATGTGAATTGGATTTTTTGCTGAATATTTTTAAGCAATATTTTATTATTTTTGGCATGTGTAGAAACGGAAGGGAAAATCGACAAGATTGGTGAATTTCTTCGGACTATTGAGGACAGGTTGAAAACTTTGGAAGAGGAGAAGGAAGAGTTGAAAGAGTATCAGCGATGGGATAAAATGCGCAGAGCTCTGGAATATACTATTCATGATCGTGAACTTAAAGAAACGAGAAAAAAGTTGGAGGATGTATGTTATTTATTTATTTATTTACTATTGCTGTTTATTTAGATTATTATAGGCTGATGAGCATGTTTTCTTATAATCGTTCCAAATTTGCAACAGATGGAAAAACAAAGGAAAACGAGTGGGGATGAACAAGAGAGGTATAGGTCACTTTTACAAAAAGCACAAGAGAGCGCCAAACAAGCGTCGAAAGAAGTCAAAGAGTTGAAGGGTAAAGTTCAGACTGCCAAAGAAGAGAGGGACACGCTAAGTGCTGAGCAACAGCAGATGTTCAAAGAGAGAACAAAGTTGGAGCTTACAATCAAAGATCTTCTCGATGAGGTGTTGGGAGATAACAAGTCAAAGGTAAATTTATGTTCAATTTTTTTAAATGAAAAAATAATGAAATTTGGTTCAGTATTATATTGATAAATGATGTTATATGAAAAAAAAAAGCTTGGGATTCTTTTTACATGTCTATAGTTTACAATGTTGTTTCCTACCTGAATCATGAGCATTTACTACTGTATTTTACATTGGAGAAATTTCAGTATGTTAAAATTATGGTTTAAGGTTGTGTATGCCATGAAAATTTAAAATACAATCCAAGAACGCACCCTGGATTTTCTTTTGGGGATGGGTCAAAAAATATTCCACCAAACATTTGGACAATATGGGGTCCCCTCAACTACAGGCAGGAGCAGTGACTCCTCCTGAGTACCAACATATCTGGTTAATACAAACTCTTAGGAATTATGGTTCTTAAGTCAGAAAATTGAGCATTTTGGAGGGGAGGGGGGGTTGAGCCTGTCAGCTCCCTGGTTGCGCACCTGATACAATCCCTTAAAGTGCAATCTCATTTAAAATCAAATTACATTAAGTTCTTATTCCATTTGAAGTTTTGTGGTCTATAGCAGTACTCAAATGGGTCTGCTTATCTCTAGGGCTACATGAGGAGTTTTTAAGGGATATGCAAAAAATTTGAAGATAACATTTTTTCATTCATAATTAATACATGATTTTAGGATTAAAGATAGTGAATATACAGCTACAACAGCGTTAGAAAATGTTTTTATCAGCAAAGAAGTACCAGATTAAAGAAATTATCTTTAATATCTTTTCATGCGTCTATGTAGCTGTGTTCACCACATGACACACATAATACCACCGTTGAGGTGCAGTATGGTTTTTTGCATGCAAGAGGTCCTATATGATTTTCACAATTAATTAATAGGGTACAATGGTAGTAACATGGTCACACTACCTAGTTCTACATTTCCGTGCTATATGGCACTACTTATGCACGCGTCTGCCTATTCCTATTTTGACCATTATGTTGCTCTGTGTGCATTACTCGATATGTCTGCGATGTTTCTACTTTCTCATTCCTGGCGGAATCACCACAACCCAACCATTATTTTGAAGCCCTTAAGTGTGACAATAGTGCCGTCACAATAATGTCAGGCATTAAAGTTATTACGGGTTCCTTAAATGGAACCTATCTCTTAGTTCCGGTTTGTAAACTAAATCGACTTGCAAGCTTTTTCATAACAATTACGTTTTTGCAAAAAAGTATAACGGGTGCCTTAAATGGAACCTATCCCTCAGTCCTGGTTTGCAAGCTAAATTGGCTTGCAAGCTTTTTTATAACAATTGCGTTTTTTCAAAAAAGTTATAACGGGTGCCTAAAATGGAACCTATCCCTCATTCTGGGTTTGCAAGCTAAATTGGCTCCATTTGCAGCGCAACAGTCAGGTGAAATATTTCATACCTTTGTCACCAATTTTCCTTCGCAAATAACAAAAGAGTAGCGAAAAACACAGTGCAGCGTGCACTCAGGGAAATCTCATTCCTCCAGGAATGAGAACGTAGAAAGATCGCAGACATATCGAATAATGCATACAGTGCCACGTATTGGTCAAAATAGGAAGTTCTTAGTAGGCAGACCAGCGTGCACAAGTAGTGCCATCTAGCGGGGAAACGTAGAACTAGGTAGTGTGGCTGTGTTATTATAATTGTACCATTAATAGTTTCATAATGAAAACTTTAATGTTTATGAATGTTTTTTATAGGAACGTGCAGAGAAAGAATTGGAAAAATTAAGAGAAACTATTGAGCAAAAAGAGGCAGACTTGGAAAAGCTTAAGCCAAAATATGAAGAAATGAAGAGGAGAGAAGAAGAATGCACAAGAGAGTAAGTAGCATGGAGTTCATCCCCATTGTCTGGATTTACACCCTCAGTTAAAATGTTTCAAATCTAATGGATCACTTACATTGATTTTAGATTGGCCCTCAAGGAGCAAAAGCGAAAAGAACTCTATGCCAAGCAAGGTCGTGGAAGTCAGTTTACGTCCAAAGAGCAAAGAGATCAATGGATTCAAAAAGAACTCAAGTAAGAATGGTTTCTTCTTATTTATTTTTTAACTCATTGCAATTTTTTTACAAACCCAATCCTTGCATATTAACTGAAGTTATTTTGACAAATAGATATTAAAGATTTTTAAAAGATATCATGTAAATGTGGAACAAAAATTTTTCTGTTAATTGTAATTGGACTTTTAATGTTCGAATAAAAAGTTTTATTTTTTATAGGTGGCAGAAAAATTATTATTATTATGTTTTCAATGTATAAAGTTATTTTGCCCCATTTTCCTTCTGATAATTCATTATTATGGCATAACTGTCTGCTTGCTAAAAGTAGGTTTATTTGACCTAATGAGCAAACTTTGATTATTTCTTCTAGAAAATGTCTGTTAGTTCCTCATCATTGTTTTTTGTCTTTAAGTCTTTTGTATTGCCACTGATATATGTGTGGTATTGTAGGTCTCTCAACAAAGCCCTGAAGGACAAGAAGGAGCAAATTGACAGGCTGACTGAGGATTTAAGGAAAGATGCTGAGAAGAAAGTTATGCTTGAAAAAAAAATTGAGGTATTGGATTTAATTTTCATTTAATTTATTTTTATTTGTCTAGTTTTTCTTTGTATTCTGTTATGATAATTGCCAAATGTTTTCTACAGAAAGCGATTGGACATTAATTTTTTATTCTGAAAGAGGTAAAGGGCTGGTGACAGTTTTCATAGTCATCTGTATTGTTGAAATTTTCAATTTAACAACAGATTTTCTCTGAAAGTTTTGGGATATTTTGTTCAAATCCATTATTGTCTGAAAGATCTTATAAAATATTCAAGTGATTCATTTAAGTAATTGCTTAATATTTAATTAAATTTTTTAACTACCACCCAAAACACTGTACGTCATATAATAAAATCGATTAATAAATGTGTACAATAATAATTTGCAATGAAGCATTAGCTCCCTGTAAAAGAAAAGAGTTGAATATGTGTGATAAACGGCCCTTATTCCCATTTAATTTTTGCTGATAATTCTAATCCAATTCTTTTTCAACTTTATTGCAAAAAATATTTTTTAATTAGTGACAATGTAATTATAATTACAGTAAACTTTTAGCAAATAATATATCCCAAAAATTACTAGACAATAGAAACAAATCAAGTAATAAAAATTGAAAAAAATGTTTGAGTGTGAGTATTGAACTCGCGCCCAAAAATTCGTGAACCCGACGCCTAACCAATCGGCCGCCGCCTCAGCTGACTATAGCGACTCATATTAGGGTATACATTGGACTCCTAGTATATTCACTAAATTTAATTGCAAAAATCTCGCGAATGCTTGAGAGGTGCGTCTTCTTGCTTTGGCATTTTTCATCAATAGGTGTGTGCTACATGCTCACCAAGTTTCAACTGAATCGGCGACGAACATGTCGTAAGGTCCCCTTGTCAGTGGTGTGCTTTAATTTGCTGTTAGCCACAGTCACAAGGGGAAGACAGACATCCTACATGTTATTTTCATTTCTCGATCGTAAGGTTATAAGTTTATACTGTTGACAACGATAATTCCTTCATTTGATGAGTAATCGTCTGAGAATCCCTCTTCATGGTTCCTAGCTATTTCGATGGATGAATAAGCGAGGGAATGGACGAATGAATGGGGATTTGGTTATAATTGGTTATGGACGAATAAGTAAAAAGACGAAAATCGGGAGGACGAATAGGGAGAGACACCTGTACAATTAACAATGTAAGTAATTTAAAACCCATAGAGTGACATGTATGAACTTAATCTTAACTGTTGCATTTCCTGTTTCCAGATTTGTTTGTTAAGTTTTCGCGTTATTCCTTTTATTAAACAGTTCTAGAATGAGATAGGAAAGAGAAAACTAAAATCCACTATAAATCATAACTTTCTATTTTATAGATCTCCTTTTGTCTGATTTAAAAGGATTGGCAGCAGTGGTTTTCTACATGGCATCAGTTTGACCAACTTACTGTATGAAGTTACTGCCATCTCAACTCATTTGCTTTCATTATTGATGATGCCTCTAAGACTTAATGTAGAGCTTATTGAATGTAATACTTTGGGCAAGTCCACGCATTTTAAAATTGTTAACTGGTGATATTTTAATGCTTTAACGTATTTATTTATGGTACTCTAGTTAATACTTAATATGACGATATAATTCTAAAATTTTGTTCTTATACCCAACAAAAATCAACGGTACGTGTTATACACACGGTACAGGCAGTACTCGACATCCGTACATTCGACATTCATACAATTTGCTCTTTCATACATTATAAATTCTTGCTCCTAAACCCCCTTTCATACTCCGACTTTCGTACATGAGCTGACGAACAAACATTTCGAGCTATCGTATAAAGTGCTGTCTGTCAGCCAATCCAACACTTTTAATAAATTACCAAATTAAAGTATGCTATGTAATAGTATATGTATTATATGTAATGTAAGATTTGTGTGTAATATTTTTTAATATTGTATTGAAATTTGACAAGATTAATACCACTGTAAAGTCGGTTAATAATCAATATATTATTATTATTATTCAGTCTCGGCAACGTTACCATCTTTGTTTGTACATGCAGCAGTGTTTCTTTGTTTGTGCATTTTACACCTATTATTTTATAAACATGAGTGAGAAATGGAAAACTGAAAGTGCTAATACAAGTGAAAAGAAACGTAGGACTCATAAACTGAACACGATTGAGACAAAGATGGAAATAATTAGGCGTGCCGAAAGCAGTGAAACTTTAGCTTCAATCGGACGCTCATTGGACTTAAGCCGGTCGAGTGTGTGTTATTTTGTGAAGGAGAAGAACAAACATAATAATACAATACGTACTGTGGCATTCTGAATAAATGCCACATTTTTTAAAGAGCAAGGAACTGATCTACACACGCTTCGATGACGTTGGCGATATCCTGTTAGCACACCGCGAAACAGTTTGAGACATAATGATTGTGCAGTTGCTTGGCTTTCTCGCGAATGAAAAGTGAACTCAGCGAGATTTTCTTGCAAGTTTGAGTCTCGATTCACAGGTAAAGCGTTCTCTGTCTACATACGGATTCCAGGTACAAAAGACACTTGTACTCATTGAAGTACCACTTGCAACACTACCTCTAATTGCTTCGTCACTTTCCTTATCGATTTTATTGTGGACTCTGTCACACCTAGTAATTTACCAACTGATGAAGCCTATCTAAAACTTCAATTTTCTCCTCCAAGCTCGTCACTTTTTTCACCCTTTTTACTGATTTTCATTTCAATCATCACTCTCTTTGTGGCCATGATTAGGCAATATTACAAAAAAGCTATGAAAATAACAAAATGCTTGAATGAAAAAAACTCGCACCTTCATACATTATACGTTGACACCCCTAAACAGCTTTCCGTATGCCGAATTCGGAATTTCGTGAGTCAGCGAAATGACGAATGAATATTTCGAGGGCTGCTGGTTGCCAGCGACCAGGCCACCAGTTTCTGCCGCATCGCCATGTTTGTCTGTACAGCAGAGTTTATTTGTGCAATTATTTAAATATTTTATTGCATTATATTATAAAATCGACGATTGTGTCTAAAAGGCCCCTGCTCAATAAACTAAACATTTATACCATAACTAGAGATTTTATGATATTTTTTTGGCTCTCTGGGAATGGAACTCCCCCCCATAACATGTAAATCTATGTTCGACATCCGTACATTCGACTTTCGTACACATTTTCAGGAACGCATTATGTACGGTTGTCGAGGACTGCCTGTATAAGAAAAAGTTGGGATTTTTTGGCAAAAAGTATGGTTGCGTGTTATACATGAGGGCGCATTATACACGAGTATATACCATATCAATATTGATAGCCAATTTACTTAATCTTCAAATATACACTGGATTTATTTAAAAATTTGGGATTGCATTTGGTCGATATTTGATGAAAGAAAAAATATCTTTGCAATTTCTGTTGTTTTGTTATCCATCATATTATTCTGAATTCACATATTTTTTCTCATATCAAAATAGTATTTATCTTTACCTGATATTTTTCCAGGACCAGACGAATGAAATGGAAAATTATAGGCAAAACATTGATGAGCACAATAAAGGTTTTTATGAGCTGAAGAAAAGGAAAGATCAGTTGCAGAGTGAAAGAAAGTGAGTTTCTTTCTTCAATTAACAATTTACATGCTTAATTATTTGTTTAAAGATACCATCACTTTGTATTGTGCTTTTCAGTGAGCATTGGAGAAAAGAAAACACCATTCAACAAAATCTGTCTTCTTTGAAAGAGGATCTAGCAAAGGCTGATCAGTCTCTTCGTTCAATGGCTGGAAAGGTTAGATGTTTTTTTTAAGTATGTTCTAGTATAACAGTTAAACTTTGTATTCACATATAGTATATGGAAATGTGGTGGAACTATTTCAGAAACATTTCATTTTTTCCTTGGGTATAAAACTTCATTTTATAGTTATTAACATTCCTTTAATACTTGTCATTTAATATGCATTAATATTTGAATACTACACATTAGTTGTGAAATTTGTTTTATTATTGTAAAAATTATGCAAAAATGCTAACTTGAATAAACATTCTATAATTTTAGCCTATTTTGAATGGGAGAGATAGTGTACGCAAAGTGTTAGACACATTCCGAGAACGTGGAGGCCAGTATGAGCAAGTTGCCGAAGCTTACTATGGCCCAGTTATTGAAAACTTTGATTGTGAAAGAAGCATTTACACAGCTGTTGAAGTAACAGCTGGTAACAGGTAATAGAAATGATTATTGCATTTTTCATTATTTTTTTAATTCCAGAAGTAGCTGATGTTTATAATTTAAGCTACAAAAGACATGTTTTTCATAAGTATCGCTATTGTTTTAATGAAGTACGAGGGGTGTTCGAAAAGTTCTAGGAATATTATTGAGAAAGATGAATGCATCAACCAATTAAGACAAAACTTAGTTATAATGTAGATTTGATTTAATTTGATAAATTAATTCAGTTACGAATCTTTGGTTGTCTTGTAGTGACCGTGTTGTTGAGTGCCCTTAACCCGCAATGGAATGAAATCTCAGCGTTGCATTATTTTCTTTTTGTGGGAGGAAGGAGTGAAGGCAGCAGAAATAGTGAGGCATTTGCAGGATGTTTTTGGGAATGCTGCTGAGTCAAAAAGCACAGTTTACTTTTGGGTAGGATGATTCAAGAGTGGCCAGCAGAGTCTTGAAGACGATCCTTGGACTGGCAGGCCTTCGACTTCTGTTAATGAGGAAAGCATCAGAGCAGTTGAAAAATTGGTATTGGAAGATGGACGAGTGGCCATTCGAGAGATCTCTAGAGCCATCGAAATTGGTCTTGACTCTGTTCACCAGATCGTACACAACCACTTGGGCATGAGAAAAGTTTCTGTCAGATGGGTACCTAGGCTGTTGGGGCCTGACCAAAAGATCAACCGTATGGAAACATGTCACGAGCTTCTGGAACTAGCAAACAATTACGGGAAAAACTTTTGGCAACAAATAATAACCACCGATGAATCTTGGCTGCCTGTCTTCAATCCTTAGACCAAAACTCAGTCGATGGAATGGCGGCGGCCTACTGATGGACCTCTGCTCAAAGCATGCTCGACTCCTTCTGTTAGTAAGGTTATGATCACTGTTTTCTGGGACTGCGAAGGGATTATTCACATCGAATACCTTCCGAAAGGAGACACTGTTAATGCAGCATACTATTTGGCGCTATTAAAGAGTCCTGTATGGCAAGCACTGATTAAAACATGACAAGGAAAGCTTCACCTATGATCTCTGCTGCAGCAGCACAATGCCAGACCTCACACTGCCAGGCTTTCTATGAATACCATAGCCGATCTTCACTGGGAGTTGCTTCCTCACCCAATATACTCTCCAGACTTAGATCCCAGTGACTTCCATCAGTTTGCAGAACTGAAGAAACCACTCCATGGAATAAGATTTTTTTCCTTAGAAGAGCTTAAATCAGCAGTAAATAGTTGGATAAAAACACTCCAAAAGACTTCTTTAATAATAGACTCCGAAAGCTAATTTAACGGAAATACAGGCAGTCCTCGACATCTGTACATAATGCGTTCCTGAAAACGTGTACAGAAGTCAAATGTACGGATGTCGAACATAGATTTACATGTTATAGGGGGGGGTTCCGTTCCCAGAGAGCCAAAAAAATATCATAAAATCTCTAGTTATGGTATAAATGTTTAGTTTATTGAGCAGGGGCCTTTTAGACACAATCGTCGATTTTATAATATAATGCAATAAAATATTTAAATAATTGCACAAATAAACACGGCTGTACAGACAAACATGGCGACGTGGCAGAAACTGGTGGCCTGGTCGCTGGCAACCAGCAGCACTCAAAATATTCATTCGTCATTTCGCTGACTCATGAAATTCCAAATTCAGCATATGGAAAGCTGTTTAGGGATTTCAACGTATAATGTATGAAGGTGCGAGTTTTTTTTCATTCAAGCATTTTGTTATTTTCATAGTTTTTTGTAATATTGCCTAATCATGGCCACAAAGAGAGTGATGATTGAAATGAAAGTCAGTAAAAAGGGTGAAAAAAGTGACGAGTTTGGAGAAGAAAATTGAAGTTATAGATAGGCTTCATCAGTTGGTAAATTACTAGGTGTGACCGAGTCCACAATAAAATCGATAAGGAAAGTGAAGAAGCAATTAGAGGTAGTGTTGCAAGTGGTACTTCAATGAGTACAAGTGTCTTTTGTACCTAGGAATCTGTATGTAGAGAAGACAGAGAACGCTTTACCTGTGAATCGAGACCCAAACTTGCAAGAAAATCTCGCTGCGTTCACTTTTCATTCGCGAGAAAGCCAAGGAACTGCACAATCATTATGTCTCAAATTGTTTCGCGGTGTGCTAACAGGATATCGCCAACGTCATTGAAGCGTGTGTAGATCGGTTCCTTGCTCTTTAAAAAAATGTGGCATTTATTCAGAATGCCACAGTATGTATTGTATTATTATGTCTGTTCTTCTCCTTCACAATTGAACACACACTCGACCGGCTTAAGTCCAATGAGCGTCCGATTGAGGCTAAAGATTCGCTGCTTTCGGCACACCTAATTATTTCCATCTTTGTCTCAATCGTGTTCAGTTTATGAGTCCTACGTTTCTTTTCACTTGTATTAGCACTTTCAGTTTTCTGTTTCTCACTCATGTTTATAAAATAATAGGTGTAAAATGCACAAACAAAGAAACACTGCTGCACGTACAAACAAAGATGGTAATGTTGCCGAGACTGAATAATAATAATAATATATTGATTATTAACCGACTTTACAATGGTATTAATCTTGTCAAATTTCAGTACAATATTAAAAAATCGGTACAGCATACATTGTACAAACTTTCTCATGTACTAATCCGTCCTTTATTTATCTATAGAAAATGAAAATCGTATGAACCTGTTTTTAGAAAATCCAATTTTTGTTAAAGTTGCCCAAGAATAAACTAGCCTTATATTCATTCATTGAGAAAAATGAAATACGTAGTATTACTTTAGATCTATACTCAAGTAACTGTACGAAATTTAATCAAAATAGTTAAGAGCCGTTTTTGAGAAAATCGAATTGTTGTTAAAAATGCATAGAATAAACTACTCTTAATTATTGAGCAATGTCAGCCATTTCTACATATACTCTGCTCAGTATGATAAAATGCCTAAGTACGAGATTTCATTAATTTTTGCTCTACCATTAGGCTCCAAAGCCAGTAACAGACAGACAGATGGCATTGCAAAAACCACTTTTTCGGTTTCAGAGTCACCTAAAACGTATATTTCCATAAAAATCCCAAGATCGAATTTTTTCGCGATAACAATACTTTCTCGATGCTTCGTACAAGAAAGTAAAAACATTACACACAAATCTTACATTACATATAGTACATATATTATTACATAGCGTACTTTAATTTGGTAATTTATTGAAAGTGTTGGCTTGGCTGACAGACAGCGCTAATATGCGATAGCTCGAAATGTTTGTTTGTCAGCTGATGTACGAAAGTTCGAATCCAGAGTACAAAAGGTGGTTTAGGGGCGAGAATTTATAATGTACGAAAGAGTGAATTGTACGGATGTCAAATGTATGGATGTTGAGGACTGCCTGTAGTGTATTAAAGTAGGAGGCAACTATGTTGAAAAACTAAGTTTAAGTAATGAATAATAAATCTTTTATTTCATCTTTCTTAAAAAATTCCTAGAACTTTTTGAACACCCCTCGTACATCTTGCCTTGCTTCAATGCCTTTTTGGTGGAAGTGAAAGTAAAGGAAATGATTGCCACAAAGACTTGGTTTTCAAAAACTCTCTTTTCTTTACTTAGGCTTTTCCATCATATTGTGGAGTCAGATCGTGTGGGAACACAGATTCTCAAGGAAATGAATAGGCAGAAATTGCCTGGTGAAGTGACATTTATGCCCCTTAATCGTCTTAATGTAAAACAGCAACAGTATCCTCAGACAAATGTAAGCATTGTGCTTTTAATAGTAGCACAGTTTAGAGAGTACTTTATAGATTATTAATCCTTGTTTTTTTCTTGAAAATATATCTGTATGTCTCAATGTTTTGTTAGTGTTGTTATGAATTTTTAGTCTTAAGTGTTTTTTGTTGTGTTCTTTGACGTATGGCTAGTATTTTAATTAAGTAAGACAAATGAAAATTTTGATTTCCCTAGGATGCAATTCCAATGGTTTCAAAGCTCAACTATGAAGAGAAATATGACAAGGCTCTTCGATACATTTTCGGTAAAACGCTCATTTGTCGTAACCTTGAAGTAGCAACTCAACTTGCTCGTACAACTGCTCTTGACTGTGTAACACTGGAAGGTGACCAGGTAATTAGGAGTTAAGACAGCTAGTTAAGTTGTTGGCGCTTGGTTTTATGAAAATACTTTTAATGAAAAGTATTGCTATCTAACAAACTATTCTTGACAAAGTAAATATTACATATTTATAATATGGAAATTACATGCCTTTTGAAACAACTTTTACAACATTGCATTCTGTTGTCATTAGTATAAATTTGAGGTTCTTAATGTTTTCTTATTGCTAAAGTTTGGACTGATATTATTATGTATTTTTGTACTATGATCTGTCATCAATTTAAACAGTGATTACATATATTAAAATAATTAAATTTCTTCGTCTAACCTTTTCCTTTACTGTCATTGGTCAAGTTTATGACAAAATATTCTCAATAATAAGAGTATATTATTTGGTCTATTACATTGTCAAACTCAAAAATTTGCACTTGAATTATTGGTAAAAGTATATCATTTTTTCTGGCAAAGCTTATGAATTAGGAGAGTTTGTTGTCATTCAAAATTATTTTCCTAAACTATTTTAAATAACTACGATACATTATTTTGAGTTTGTATCACAGCAGGGTTATATTCTTTCAGTTTTTGAAGTGTGAAATAATAGAACTGTATTCCTTTTTTTATAGGTGTCATCAAAAGGGTCACTTACTGGTGGTTACTTCAATACTTCACGCTCAAGGCTTGAAATCCAAAAAAATCGTTCAGTTTTAATGGTTCAAATTCGTGAATCTGAAGGAGAACTAGCAGAATTAAGAGCAACTCTCCAACAAACTGAGAGCGAAATCAATAAGATAGTGTCAGAAATGCAGAAAACTGAGACTAAAAACAGCAAGGCCAAGTAATTTATTTATTTTCAAAATTATTTTTGCTACAAATTGTCTAAATGATTTCACTTTGTCATTTGTAAATGTCGTTGTCTATTTATTTACAGAGATATTTTTGATAAGGTAAAAGCTGATATACGTCTTATGAAAGAGGAACTCAGTGTAATTGAGAGATCCAGAACACCAAAAGAACGCTCCTTGGCTCAGCTCAAATCCTCGCTGGAAGCTATGCAAACCACAAAAGAAGGTCTCGAATCAGAACTTCATCAGGTAAGCTGGTATTTTTCATTTTTGCCTCCTAACATTAATGTGGCATTAATTAACAAAAGTTTGAGGTGGCTCTTGCCATTTCATACTTTCTTACCAGGTATCATTAATTCAAAATTTTTATATTTTATGCTTAAAAAGGTCTCTGAGCTTTAGTTTGAAATGTTGGTTACACATGCTGTATCTTTCAATTAATATATCTACGTCATGGTTTCTCCTGCTGCTAACTAAAATATTTTTTGTTTTAGGATCTAATGGAACAGCTTTCAGTTCAGGACCAGTTAGAAGTGGACAAATTGAATGATGACATTCGTCGTCTTACTCAGGAAAACAAATCTGCATTCAGCACACGTATGAGACTGGAAGCGGAGAAAAATAAATTGGAAAATCTCCTCACAAATAATCTAATTCGTCGTAAGGATGAGCTTGTACAGGTAGGCGGTTGCAGTCCAAAACATATTACTTTTGTTTTATAGCGATGCATGACTATTTTGTTTGATGTATTAAAACTAGCTAAAGCTACCGTATATACTCGTGTATAGTACGAGTTTTTACGACCAAATTTTTATTGCAGAAATTTGGGATCGTACTATACACGAGTAATGCATTTGAGGATTTAAAATTCATGTATCTTCATGGGCATTTTCGGTGAAGTTATGCCACCCGCACGCATTCTAATGGTGGGCTAACCTTAACAGTGAGGTCCTTTATCGTTGTTATGTTGCTTCGTGAAAAGTAGAATCTTTTTCATATATACAGCTTCAAATTCACAAGTACTTGATATAAGTGACGATTTACGGGCACTTCCTTTATTGAATTTTATGTATGTACATCTTTGTTTGCGTCTTTTTACAAGGGATGGATTGGAACGAGTTGGACTAAAAGTATCGTAGACGGCGTAACTTTATGGAATTTCGACATCTTGGAAAAAAGAAATTACTTTGTAATATTTAACAGTCTTTATTGTTTCTTCAATCACACACTGATCGGTTTCCACTACAAAGTCATTATAAAGGTGTTACATCGGTTAGTAACACCATTAGAATGATTTTGTAGTGGAAACCGGTCGGTGTGTGATTGAAGAAACAATAAAGACTGTGGAATATTACAAAGTAATTTCTTTTTATCCGTTATCCCCACCTATTAAGTAGATGAGCGAGTGGAACCATTACGTACGCGGAACGTAATCCAGATGTACTAGAATTTAAACGATTTTTTCATATCACTTTTTATTAAGTGTTTTAGGAGTAAGATACTTAAATTATCCGAATTTTAGTGTACTCGCAAGAAATACTATTTATAACATTTACGGTCTATTCTATGGTGGTGTGGAAAATCAAGGTTGTTCGATATATCTCGCTCGTAACCATCGAGCTATCGAAACGAAATATATCGACCATGGTGGAAAGCTGGGGTCGTACTATAAACGAGATATATGAAAAAATCAGGTTTGTTCACCAAAAAATCAGGGGTCGTACTATACATGGAGTCGGCATATACACGAGTATATACGGTAAATACATATCTTGTGTAACATTATTATTAGTCACCAAGCTTACATGCACGAAGCCACCAGTAATGTTGTTTTTTTAATGTATATAACTAGCTACAGTACCAGGCGTTTCCCAGGGAAAAACACAAAAAATATTTCAATGTGCAAACATTTTAAATGAAACAGAATCATTTTTATTATGGGTTAGAAGAGTTGCATGTAGTTTGAATATATAAAGTTCGCTTTATTTGAGGGTGCGAGGCTAATGTTATATTTTCATTTCAAAATGACGTATATTAACAAACTGTTAAAATATTTGGCATTAGCACAAAGTTATTTTGTTTTTTTACAATTAATATAAAACATTTGGGATTAAAAAGTAGCCTACGGCCTTCCTATTTGTGAAGAAAGTATCTGTTGAAAGTTTGATTACTCTAGCTTTATTTCATCATTTGAAAGGAAGACAGAAATCCCCATCTCAAGTGTTTGGACTCGTTTGTTCCTAACCTTCCAACATTTACTCACGAGACAATACGCGAAAAAACTCCCCATCCGCATAGGAAAGTTCCCGTTCATAGATGAGCAAATAGTTCATGAAGCTCTGCATTGGTGTGTAATATTTTGTCAAAAACAGTGATGTGGGGACAAAGTTGTGTAATATTACAACAAAAAGAGTTAAGGGGTTAACAAAAGAGGACTATCGGTGAGGAGATTTCTGCTAGTATCGTCATAAAGAGATCATCCAATAAATTGCATCATGTAGAAGGGAGAAGATGCTTAACTTGAGCGGAAATTGTTTCAGGGAGTAGGAATCGGTGACTTTAAAAAAAACTTATTCTGGCTCAAATTAATTTTTTCCCTCTGAACTGCCCCAAAAATAGGAGTGCATGGGGTACACGAGTGTGCGGGTTACATGAGTAAATATGGTATATACAATGCCTAGCGTCGTGTTGATATAAACTTCCTACAAAAACAAATGGCTGCAACTACTCAAGCATAACAGTGAGCATGAAGTGTGTTCATTTATTCGATTGGCCAATAAATGTATTGTCACATAGGGTTGCAAACATTTCTTATGTAAGCATATGCCTATTTAAACATGAGTTTAACAAAGTTATGACTAAAACTATTGAATAAAGCCTATTTTTAATCTTAAATACGAGCGGAACACTGCCAGTGCTTCTTCATATTTTCCGAAATAGAAAATTGAAAATGTAAAATCGGGTGAATTTCCGTTGTCAGGACTCAAAAAATAAGCTGCAGATTTGGGGGAAATGTAAATTCGAGGAAACGTAAAATCGGATAAAATTTTACATTGTTCTTATGGGCATTTGGCCGGGAGCAGATAAAAAGTGCGCAAAATCGGAAAAAACGTAAAATCGGAGAGTGCAGAATTGAGGTTTCACTGTACTTCTTAAACGTCAAGTTGAATTCTCTGAAAGAAATGAGGATGACGAACAAAATGTATTATCATCTACATTTTTATATTGTTATGAGCACAGTCAAAAAATACAAATCTTCTGACTCCCTTGCATCAATACTCGTCCATTATTTTTCTTATATTTTTGTTAGCTTTTCTTGTTAATGTTTATATTGTGTTCATTTAATATAAACTGGCTTTGGTGTATGTTTTATGTTCATAAACTGCTTATGTAATTCTGTATTGAAAGACAGTATAAACATTCACATCTGGCATCCCAAAAACTTGCTCTTCCCATGAGCAAACAGTATTAAAAGTACTACTTAAAACCATGTCTTTTTATGTCTCTCTATTCCATCTATTACACCCCAGACAAAACCAGTCACCTCATCCACATCTTCACTATTGTTAAATTATGGTATTATCCTTTCCTACCTTTTTTTTAATTCAGCAAAGGGAAATAAGATGATAAGTTCAATAAATCATATATCAACTCACTTCTTTTTTCTTTGGATTTTTGTATTTCCTAATTCTATGTTGTTGGGTTTGAAAGCTATTTTACTTGCCATGTATGATATGATTCAAAGCATCTCTATATGGTTGGCATAGATTTATGAAACCTTCCCCATCCCAAGATTGCCAGATTTAGGATGTTTTAATGTATTACTCTTTAAGTATTTTATATTTTTAGAAACTTAGAATTCTTTTTTGTCATCTTGGTAGGCTTTGCAAGAGATATCAGTGGAAGATCGAAAACGACATTTGGATAACAGCAAGTCAGAGCTGGCAGCTATTGAAGCAAGGGTGGAAGAAGTGAACCGGCAATTCAAGGAAACTGAGAAAAAAGTCCAAGAGTTAATGAAGAAGGTACATTTTTCTCGTTATAATCTAGAATGAAAGGAAAAAACTGTTGTTTCCCTGGAAGATTTAACATGGCACTCGGGATGTTTTTCTTTCCATCCATTATATTATTTCTGTTTTTAAAAAAATCCATTCAAACTTTGCCAGCATATTACAAAAATCGTGAATCGAAAATTGTTAATTTAGGACTATGTTGGTTGTATTTCAATGATTTATTATATTTTAATGTAGCAAAAAGGCGCTCAGCAAGAGATGGAAAAATGGAAGGCCAAAGAAAAAGAAATAGTGGAACGGATAGAAGAGGATGCTAAAGATCTTGAAAAGATGGCTTCCAAACAAAATATGCTCCAAACAAAGATACAGGAATGCTCCAAGAAAATAAGAGACTTGGCTCTCTTACCTTCTGATGCATTTGATAAATATAATAACTACAGTTCTAAGCAGGTGTGTATAAGCTTAAGACTATTTGAAGAAGACAAAATCAAATTAGTCATTCACTCTAAATTCCATTAATAATTTTACGTTTTTACTGTTGATATTGAACTTTTTTTGATGATTTAGAAGCTAATTTGTATATATTTAATGCTTATTTTTTTTGCTTTTTGCAAAACACTTTATATAAAAAGGGTTTGCTATTCTCTTAATTACAGCTATTCAAAGAAATGGAGAAAGCCAACAGTCAGCTGAAAAAATACAGCCATGTAAACAAAAAAGCTCTGGATCAGTTCATGAGCTTTTCAGACCAAAAGGAAAAACTAGTGAAAAGAAAGGAAGAGCTGGACAGAGGGTAAGCTTAATTTCTCTTTTATTATACTGTAGGATCTCACGCTAATGTTGCTAATGGCATCTTGTAAAGGTTTATAGATTGATTAAAATTATTTTGATTATAATTAATCTTTAAACCTCTATAATTTATGACTTGTATTTTGCTACAATATTAACTGTGTCACTGGTATAGTCAGGGCTGATGAGATTTGATAAGTGTGAGCAAGATTTGATTTGGGTGCCCCTATTACTATGAGCACTTACCTCAGCTCCGTTTACACTGTCATGATATTACACGCCAAGTCTGTTACTAAAGGAAATAACTTTTTTATTAGATAGATCCAAGAGAGATGAATATGTAGTAAATATTTTGGAAAATGATAAGTTTCTTTAAAAATATATTTCGCATAAAAATGAAAACTTAATTATAAAAAATACTAAATAAAGGAGGACATATTTATTAGAACTAAATATTAAGTTGCCAAGAAGCTGAAACATTTTCTTTTGGCAGGATTTATATAAAATAATGATCATTACAGATGTCTCGTTATGCATCTAAAAATGTATCCTTCTAGACTTCATGGCAGCAAACTCTTTGGTCAATGCATCAATATCCAGATTGGCAGTGATATCACACACTAGCGAAATAATCGCAAGCTCATTTAATCTGCCCTCAAGCATTATAGAATGGAGATAGTTCTTCAGTAGTCTTAGTCTGGAGAAGCTATGCTCTCCTAATGCAGCTGTTACGAGTAATGTAAGCATTACACTCAATGAAACATAAATTTGGAAATAATGACACAAGCTGATTACTACAATTGTAATTTTAAATGTTTTCAGGGGCGTAAGATTTCTTGATTATTCTCGATAATTCCCTTATTTCATCAAAAATATCTTCTGCATCAACATCTTTGTTTTTATTGTATTTGGCAATATGCCTCGGTAAGGCTGGGTGGTCGCCCATGCCTAGAACAGGCCCTGAGTATAGTACCCTGCAGCATCTACTGCTATGAGGGCTCTGCTTTCTCTTATGCCAATATGCCCACACAAACGGCAAAGCTGTGCCTCAAAAATTTAACCATGAATATGCAAATGGGAAGGTACTACTGTATTTACCTTTTATTAGTGCATAGCAAATTAAAATCCAAAAATATCATGAATATCCCAGTTTGCTTCGTAATATTTGCTGCAGGAACATTGGTTCATTACAATTTGAGTTATTTTATTTATTGTTTCTATATAGCCATTTTATTGAGATATTGCATGAAGTGATGGTTGAAATGCTTTTTTTAATTTACTAAAAAGAAGTTAATATATGCAGGTGAATTTGTTTGCTTACTACCTATAAGAAATCCAACTAATACTTTGTTTCTAGTGTTTAATACAGCTGCTCCAATTGAATTCTCTTTATGTTTTGGCTGATCAAAATATAATCTTTTTCTGGGCACTTTGAAACAATAGAAGGAAATCATTTCTTTTGAATTCTTTCCTTTGATATTAGGGATTGCAAATTTACCAACTTTTGATTTACCGGTAATTCGGTAAAAATTTTTACAAATACCAGTTTACCGGTAATTTATACAGTTTCAAAAAAATGCTAAATTGAAAGAAAAATTATAGGTAAATATTAATGGAAGACAAATTTTATTCAAATAAACTATAGAGTAATATAAATGAACAAAAGTTTATTCAAAACATAATTTTAAGTTTAATATTAATATAAACAAAAACACTTTGAACAAAATTGTATTCCAAACATAAGTATAAGTTTAATATTAATATAAACAAAACACTTTGAAAGTCTTTCTTATTAGATATCTTTTTGGTTAAAATAGGCTCGAAGAAACATAATTTATCGAGACTGGTCACCTAACTGCGACCTTATTTTAGTACATATAAACCCAGCCGTTGAAAATCATTCAGATTCAACACTTGTTGGTCGACTGGTCATTAGGAAATCGAAAGCCATTTTTAAATATTTTCCTCTTATTTTTTCTTCATGAAAAAACATTAGTTCCTTTCTTACGACTTGTGTTAGGTCTTTTATGTTTTTTTGTTTTTGAGATGAATCTTCATAGGCTGAGTCAGTTTTTTTTCTTTATCGCCATTTGAAGTTTTTCCTTCATAGATAATGCAGTTGATGACGAAGGAACTGAAGTCGGTGCATCCTCAGACTGGGAGTTGGAATCGTTGACTACTATTGATTCAGTTTCAGAAATGCATTCAAGTAACTCTACAATTACCTTTGTTATTGTGGCCTTGCTGGTTTTATTGAAAATTCCATAATCTTCATCAATTGATTTCTTTGGATCATAAAGAAACTGTAGAACATCAGAATAAGTTGTTCGTCTTTCCTTTATGCAAGCTATCAATGCTTCTTTAAGGTCATTGCTTAAAAATGTGTTTTGATTTGTTAGTTAATCTAGCATAAATTTTAAGGTTACATCAGCAATATACAAATTTACATTTTTGGAACATAGTGCTTCTACGGCAACTTTTATTGGCTGCAGTGCTAATATTGTATTAGAGAGCAGTTCAAGTTCATTTTCTGTAAAGTTGATGTTTGATTTCATATCTATAAGACTTTTTCTAGCACAATTTTGAAACACTGAGAAACGCTCCAACATGGCCAGCATACTATTCCATCGAGTTTTTGAGCCCAATATCAAAGAAAGCTCCTTGCCAAATTCTTCCTTTACATGTTTTTGGAGTATATCATCGTTTTTTTGTCTGTGATCTGCGGAACATTTTAACCACTTTCCGTTCCTTGGCTACCAGAGAACTCAGTTGTATGTTTTGTATAGAATTTATCTGAGAATCATCGGATCTGTCATAAAGTACCTCAAAACCATCAAGATCATGAATTACATCATCTTCTTCATTGTCAGAGTCAACACATTCCTCTGTATCAAGTAATTCAACTGTTTCTTCCTGTTCATCTTCATCTTCTTCTTGTAAATTATCTTTTTTGTAAAGAACTTTCATTACGACTAGCAGAAAGTATTCGTAAATGGGCTCAAAGATCAGCAGATATCAGTGCTATGATATTAACGTTTATAACGCATTATCTGCATTAAACATATTCTAGGAATAATATTAAAAACAGAAAGATAACTACTGACATTACATCACCATAAGTAAATATTTTACTAAGGTTTAAAAAGTTCATGTAGGAATGAATCACTTTGTAGGAGCCGCCACTGTACATGATCAAATACTGCGGGAAAATTACTTTCGATTTACGCCATTTTCGATTTACGCCATAAACCTCAGAACGTATCTATGGCGTAAATCGAGTGTTGCCTGTACCTTCTTGACTACTGATTATTGTGTCAGCCTTCAGCTCATGCGCAGTTGTCTGCCGAGAGAATCAAGACTTGAGAAACATTCAAACACGGGATTATTATTATTATTTTTTAAACATGCATTAAAAACATTGTTCATTTACCGAATTACCGGTAAAAAATTACAAAATTACCGGTAAATTTCTACCGGATTTTTGAGCTATTTACCGGTAAACCGGTTTACCGGTATTGCAATCCCTAATTGGTATAGGTCTAATGAAATTGTTTATTTTTTTGCATAACTCTTTGAACTGGAAAAAATACACTTGCGGTATTACACTTAAACAAAAAAGAAAATATGTACCAACTTTTAGTATTCGTATTTTGGTATCAGTAAATTTTTAAAAATCTTGTATAGGTTGTATAAATTACTATTTACTATACTGTTATTTTGAATGAAAAACTTATGAATTATTGTCTTTTACTTACAGGGATGAAAAAATTAAAGAGCTTATGTTAGTGTTGGAGCAAAGAAAGTTTGAAGCTATACAGTTTACTTTCAAACAGGTATCCAAGTATTTTAGTGAAGTTTTTCACAAACTTGTGCCTTCAGGACATGCTCAGCTAGTTATGCGAACTGCTGATAATGAGGATGCTTCAGGGTCTCAGCAGGATGTAAGTTGTCTTGTTGTTTTATGGCTGCTAACACATTGTGTTTGCAGCTTTGGATTATTTTTTCTTGTCCAATATGTGATTTTTTCATATTTCTCATACACCTATGATCCTTAGCCTGAGGAACAATTGGCAATTCAAATATGGCCAAAATAATATTTTTCTCCATTTGATAATAATGTTGGCCTAACTTTAGGGTGCACCTGAAGTTAAGCAATCTCTGTGAAATGAAAATTAATTGTGGTATTTTTACTTCAAAATATCTGATTGGTTCCTCTTAGTTTCTTATGTGAAGATGATGAAACAAAAAACAATACAGTACTTCACTTTAGGAAGATATGTAGAATTCAGTGGTGTATCCTGATCATCGATGGTGGGTGTGTGGTTTGGGCAGGAATAAAAGAAAGTTTTATGCAACCCGTACTACGTCAAGGAAAAATCCAACTGCCATCTCTAGGGAAATAGTGGAACTACTAGTTCAGTAAAATGTCAAACTGCCCTCTTGCAGGTATTGAGCAAATTATATCTACTCCTTCAAGGTGTCGTGGCATTTATCCCATAAATATAGAATACATCGCTCGATTTTTAATGTGGCTTTTTATAAAAATTGGTTACACGTAAAATGAAATTACAGTATCTGCCTGAATAGAAGCCGACCTCGGATTTAAGCCAACCCCCCAAAAATTTCCACAATTTTTTGGCAAAAACGTAAATTTCGTAGATTTATGCTGAAGTGAGCCGGGGATTCATGCACGTCTTAGAATACATTATTCAAGATAGTATAAATGTGTGGGAAATGGTTTAGTTGTTGACATTTTGAAATATTACTCCAATTAATAATTTTGCGTTGCTGAATAATGTTCCACATTCAGTGACAATAATTTTATTCATCTTCATTTTCACAAAAGGTAGTAACAGCGATCTCGCCAAGATATTTTTTCATCCAAGTCTATTTCCAATGAAATTAACATATACATTGCCTTAAGAAACTGCATTTTTATAATTATACACATTCCATGTAAAGTTTTACCGAAATTAAAACAGTTGAGTGTTCAAAACCATCAACGCATTTTACATAATCATCTATTTACGCAAGCGATCTCGCCAAGATATTTTTTCATCCAAGTCTATTTCCAATGAAATTAGTATATACATTGCCTTAAGAAACTGCATTTTTATAAATATACACGTTCCATGTAAAGTTTTACCGAAATTAAAACAGTTGAGTGTTCAAAGCCGTCAACACATTTTGCGTAATCATCTATTTACGCAAGTGATCTCGCCAAGATATTTTTTCATCCAAGTCTATTTCCAATGAAATTAGCATATACATTGCCTTAAGAAACTGCATTTTTATAAATATACACGTTCCATGTAAAGTTTTACTGAAATTCAAACAGTTGACTGTTCAAAGCCGTCAACGCATTTTGCGTAATCGTCTATTTACACAAGCGATCTCGCCAAGATATTTATATATATATATATTCATCGTAGGTCAAATATTACTTTACGAAAAATATAGTACTATCATTTGAACGCGAAGGCAATGAGAGACTTCGAGATTTAACCACAACCCAAATTTTCCACGGACTCGCATTTAAGCCGAGGGGTGATTTTTTCATGATAAATTTTGACAAAAAACATCGGCTTGTATTCGGGCAGATACGGTAGTTTAAAATCGCATGTGAAAGAACAAAGCATATTGGTAAAATGGAAGTACTGTGTACTTACAGTTGCCAGAATATTAACAAAGTACATACAGTCCATTTCCAACTTACAACTCTAAACGTTCCTGAAAATCGTATTGTAAGTCAAATATCAATTTCCCATAGGCTTACAAGTTATAAATTGAGATGCGCTATAGTAGTTAAAGAACCAATGCGTTATATATTGTATAATACAGGTGAAGTTAGTATAAAAGTTGTCTAATAAACATTTTTAAGACAAAACAATAACTTAATACCTACAATGCGGATGAATCGTATTGTCCAACTAAATATTGGCCGAAAATACGCACAAGAAAGTAGACTCAGAGCGCATCAGATGTCAAATATTGTATGCCCAGGGTAAGATATCGGATATTCAAAAGGCTCTGTTTCAAAACTAAATTTAACACGAGCATAGCAATGTGTAAAAAGTGGTAAAAGATACAGTAAAACTCGTTTATAATGATCACGCCTAAAACGAAATCTCGGCTGTAACGAAGAAATGTCTCGGTCCCTTGAACTTCTCCATAAGGGCATTGGTTAAATTTCTCGGATCTAACGAACACGCATTTTACGAATTCTCGGCTGTAACGAACAAATGTTTGGTCCTGTGGCAAAAAATGCCCCATATATAACGAATTTTGGCGAGCAGAGCGATAAGTAATTAATAGTTTCCGCCTGTTTAACGCACACTTGTTCGTAGAGGTCCCCTTCCTCCATCTATCCCTTCCATACGAATTTCCACGCTCCCTTTGTTTTGAAATTGATATTAAAAATGTGAAATGTTTATGTAAATTAATGACCATAATAATAATATTAATTGACCATTTAAAAAATCGTATGTAATAGCAGTCGAACATTTTACATGCCGCGAAGTTGATAAGCATCTCTTTGCATATGTAAGTACGGCATTGAAGTCGACTCATTGCAAATACGGTAAAAGCTGTGTTATACAGCTATATTGGGGATTGTGGAAAGCCGATTAGGAGAAATAGCCGGTTAAGGGAGTGATTTTCGATTTTGACATTGCAAATTTAGCAATAACCAAACAAAATTGGGCTTAGGTTCACTATCGTACTCCCCAAACATAACTATGCGTTGGGTTTGCATTTTCCATTTTAATTCTTCCACACGTAGTTAGATATAGACACTATTTACCCATTCTTATTTAATACATTACTACTACGCTTACATGCAAAACAAAAAGACTTGAAAAGTTTAGGGCGTCCAGGAAGTTTGGGGATTACGGCAGTGAACCTGTTCCCAAAATTGAATTTATTGGATTATATTTTTCTTATTTATCTTTATTATTTATCTTTATTTACTCTATTAGAAAAGGACGAAATTATTTAATTCTTCTGAACATTTCTGTGAAAACCAGTCATAATATTTTATCCAGTTCCTCAATTTTTGGTTTATGATGTTTAGTAATTGATTTACTCATCTCAGAAGATGACACAAATTTCATTAATTTAGCCTTATGAGCCTTGATATCGTAGAGCATAAAAGATCCGATGTTGAATTCTTTTGCTATGGCTGCTCTATTTTTTCCTTTTTCAATTCGTTTGATCAGCTCCAGCTTATGTGTTAGCGTTAAAACAACCTTTTCTCTCCTGTTCCTTGCTTTTAGGTATTTATTTTGATGCCATATTCAATGGATGGGTAATTTTTTAAATAATAAAAAGCGATAAAACTAGAAATTGTAGAAGTACACCAAAACATCTAGACAATGCAAATGGCTTACGTAACCAAAAACGCCATGCTTACTCAGCAGCCACAGAAGTATACGGAGTAAATACGTAATATATACATCTTATATTTTAAGAAATTTTAAAGTGGAAGTTGTGGTATTACACACATACAATTCACACAAAAATTCATAAAAAAAGAAAAAGAAATACAAAATGAATTGTATATGTATAATTGCCGGTATCTAAGGGTGGGTGGTTCTAAATAGCCGGATAGCACAGCTTTTACTGTATGTGTATACGTGTTATATGGGATGCATAGGCCAAAAACCATGTTTCTCGTATATAACGTAGTCACGCTTATAACGAAGCAATGAGTCGGTCCCCTCAAATACGTATTAAATGAGTTTTACTGTATGTATGATAACTTTGCTCTGTAAACCATTTACATGTCCACTCATTACACATGCCCCATCATAGGTTTGTCAAACCAATTTTCCCTCAATTTTAAATTCTTGAACTGTATTGGCAACATGTTTAAATAGAGCACTAGAAGTTCTATCAGCACTAACATCTGTAAATCCAATAAACCTTTCATGTTCATACAATCAGCAAAGGTTCTAGTTGAAAATTGAACGCTCAGCAAATCTTCAACACTATTTCCCATTGTATAAGAAGGGAAATATTTTTAAAATTGTCAAACAGTAACAGAAAATTTTAAAGAAACTTAACTGATGTAATAGAAACCACGATAGAATAAACAAACCCTTAGTAACACAGTGCCATATTTACTTCAAGCTTTCTGCTGACTAAACACCCAATTCACTCCTAAGAGCTGGTCTGAAGTTTCTGCTGGATTATTGACCATGTTATCGATAACACAGTCGATAATCCCGAAGACTGCAACTTCACTTAGGTGTGCTAAAATATCAGCATGCCCCAATGGCTATATACTACCATGCATAACCCAAATATCTCTCCACTGCGCTTGTCTACTGTGCAAAGCGGTACAGGGCAGAAAGTCATGCGGTGGCCTAATAGCACCGCGTTGAGTGTTGACTTAAGAACTTCCACTTTCTCTCCGCCACATCGCTATACATGGGTGTTCATGAGACGGGCCACTCACCCTGAGTCATCGCGTGACTTCCAGGCAGTAGTTTACTATGCATGACCCCAGTCTGCTCCGCTATTTACTTAAACGCTATAGGTCGTGTGATGTCCGATAGCACAACTTCACTAGAGATCTTCCAGTGAATGAATTTTCATGCGCATAACGTTTTCGGCACAACTGCATTTTATAGTTCCTATAGTTTTAATAATATTACATATACAGGCAACCCCCTACTTTCGTACACATACCTTCCTGAAAACGTGTACGAAAGTCGAATGTACAAAAGTCGAACATTGATTTACAGGTTATAGGGGGGTTCCATACCCAGAGAGCCAAAAAATATTATGAAATCTCTAATTATGGTATAAATGTTTAGTTTTTAGAGCAGGGACCTTTTAGACACAATCGTCGATTTTATAATATAGAGAGATATGGCAAAATGCAACAAAATATTTAAATAATTGCACAAATAAACACTGCTGTACAAACGAAGATGCCGACGCAGTGGAAACTGGTGGCCTGATGGCTGGCAACCAGCAGCACTTGAATTATTCGTTCGTCATTTCGCTGACACACGAAAGTCCGAATTCGGCATATGGAAGGCGGTTTAGGGGTGGCAGTGTATAATGAACGAAAGTGCGAGTTTTTTTCATTAAAGCATTTTCCTATTTTCATAGTTTTTTCAATATTGCCTAATCATGGCCCCAAAAAGAGTGATGATTGAAATGAAAGAAAAGTCGGTAAAAAGGGCAAAAAAAGTGATGAGTTTGGAGGAGAAAATTGAAGTTTTAAATAGGCTTCATCAGTTGGTAAATTACTTGGTGTGACCAAGTCCACAATAAAATTGATAAGGAAAGCGAAGCGATTAGAGGTAGTGTTGCAAGTGGTACTTCAACGAGTACAAAAGTCTTTTGTACCTAGGAATCCGTATGTAGAGAAGACAGAGAAGGCTTTAAACCTGTGAATCAAGACCCAAACTCGCAAGAAAATCTCGCCGAGTTCACTTGTCATTCGCGAGAAAGTCAAGCAACTGCACAATCATTATGTCTCAAATTGTTTCACGGTCTGCGAATGGGATATCGCCAACGTCATCGAAGCATGTGTAGATCGGTTCCTTGCTCTTTACAAAAATGTGGCGTTTATTCAGAACACCACAGTACGAATTGTATTATTATATTTCGTACATATTCTTTAATTTTGTTCTTCTCTTTCACAATTGAACACACTCGACCGGCTTAAGTCCAATGAGTGTCCGATTGAAGTTAAAGATTCGCCGCTTTCGGCAAGCCTAATTATTTCCATCTTTGTCTCAATCTCGTTCAGTTTATGAGTGCTAGGTTTCTTTTCACTTGTATTAGCACTTTCAGTTTTCCGTTTCTCACTCATGTTTATAAAATAATAGGTGTAAAATGCACAAACAAAGAAACACTGCTGTACGTACAAACAAAGATGGTAAAGTTGCCAAGACTGAATAATAATAATAATTTATGGATTATTAACGGACTTTACAGTGGTATTAATCTTGTCAAATTTCAGTACAATATTAAAAAACATTACACACAAATCTTACATTACATATAATACATATATTATTACGCAGCATACTTTAAGGTTAGTTTTGTCTTCAGATATTTAAATCTGCTAGGTCTCTTTCTAGAAACTCATCAGTTGAGTAGAATGATTTAGATTTCAGCCATGAAGCCATTACTCTTTTGAATTTTATTATTTTTATGCATTTTGCTTCATTTGGTAATTTATTAAAATTGTTAGCTTGGCTGACAGACAGTACCACTATGGGATAGCTCAAAATGTTTGATCATCAGCTGACGTACAAAAGTCCGAATTCGGCATACAAAAGGCTGTTTAGGTGTGAGAATGTATAATGTATGAAAGAGCGAGTTGTACGAAAGTCGAATGTACGAAAGTAGGGGGTTGCCTGTATGTATACATCTTGATATTCAGCAGGCATACGGCACACACCTAGCACACGCAGAATATACGTTCCTGGTAGAATTACAGTTTACCTGCAGACAGCTACTACTGTGAAACGAGTATAGATTTATTGGTTTACTTTTTAAAAATTTACCTTATAATCAGATCAATAAAGTATAGCTTGAAAAACCAGCTTTCCATCATGAGGAATTTAAATTACATGTTTTTAGGTAACTCATACAGTGTAAAGAATGGTCTGTTTTTCATAGAAGATAATTATAATATTTCTTAGTATTTTATTTGAAAGGATGGATTTATATAAAGTACTTTAGACCAGTGTTTCTCAACCTTTAGTAGACTGGGGAGCACCTAGATGTATTTATTAACTTAGGAGGAGTACTAGAACTAACTTTTCAGGAAAGCATTTGTTACCTATGAGTTGGAATGTCCAAAATCGATCTAGGAAAAAAATGAATGAATTAACTCAAAAAATCAAAATTAAATTAAATACGATCTCACTCATATTATATATTATTTACATACAAAATGATGAAGGATTAAAAGCTCGCGGAGCACCGGTTGAGAAATGCTGCTTTAGACTACTTTGTTAAAAAATTGATAATAATGTTGAAGATATTTTTGTTTGTACTGATTATATTGCTGATATTAGTTTTCATTAAAATGCCTGTATATTCCTGACATCTAATACTACCCTTTTTTTTCTTGACAGGAAACTAACGTGTTATCTGTGGAGCAGTTCACTGGAGTTGGTATCAGGGTGTCATTTACTGGTAAAAATGCAGAAATGAGGGAAATGAATCAACTGTCTGGTGGCCAGAAATCCTTGGTTGCATTAGCCTTAATCTTTGCAATCCAGAAATGTGATCCAGCTCCATTTTACCTTTTTGATGAAATTGACCAGGTGTGTAGATGTTTGTCATAAACAAAATGTAGACACTTACTGTAAGTAGTTTGTGCCCTTTAAGAAAATCCATAAATTGACTCATTCTAAATGAAAGACGATTGGAATTAGATCGTTTTTATAAAATCATTATTGGCATTTTTAATCATTACCTTTTTTAAGCATTCTTAAATCCTTTGTTTTATACCTGCCTATTTTCTGTTTACTTTTTCATACTCTATCACTGGAGTCTGTTTGGGAAGTAGAAAACTTGTCGCTTCCTTCCATTGATTCTCTTATTATAAAGTAATGTGGCTAGCAGTTACCAATCAAAAGGCGTTTAACTGATAAGAGAATCTATATCTACATCTAGATGTCATAGTAGTTTTATTGCTGGATATAGGCAGTGTTTCAAAGTATGGGTTGCAACCAAGTACCGGGCTGCAATGTGTCAATAATGACAAGGAATAAAATGCTCCTATAAGATAAATGTCAATATTTTAGTGTATGTTGCTTTTAACTGCAAGTTAATGGAAACTTAAGTCAGAAATTTTTTTCTTTATGCTGCCTTCCCATCCCTGGCTTGTAGGGTCACAAAACAAAAAGTTTGATTGATTATTAAAAAATGAAACTTTAATTGCTTTGATTTAGGCTCTAGATGCACAGCATAGAGGAGCAGTGGCTAACATGATTCATGAACTTTCTAATGATGCCCAGTTCATCACAACCACCTTCCGTCCGGAGCTTCTGGAGCATGCTAATAAATTCTATGGAGTAAAGTTCAGAAACAAGGTAAATAATATAGCTATGACCTATGTTACTGCAGAAATTTTTTTATCGTATACTTAAATTTAATTATGTGCTGCAGCATGAAAATATGTTCACGTATTAAACTATCATTTCATTTATTGATGTAGATGTGTGATTGTCAAAGAAATCTCATACTTTTAAATATTGAAATAAGTGAGGCATTTTTGGTATTACAAAGCAGTAAAGGTTTTAACCCTTTGCAGTCTGGTGGAAGTTTTAAAGCCCCATTTGTCATAAAAACAAAGCTTAATCAAATGTTAAGAAACTGATGTTCCTTATATATCCCATTGCTTTGAAGTGTCCTCTGTTCCTAACTGGGAGGTGAAGCACACAGCACTCATTTAGGTGAAGCCATGAGGAAGGTCTTTGATAAGTCCATCCTTCCATGTGGCTGTTACCAATTGGAGATGAAGCATTAGTTATTTTTTGTATTTTTACATAGCGTGATATGGCTTTGTATTTATCATTGATTTAGGTCAGTCACGTGGAGTGTGTCACCAGAGAAGTTGCTTACGACTTTGTGGAAGATGATACAACACATGCCTAGTTTCCCCTGGATTATGGAGCATTGAATACAATCTGTTGTTTGGCCTCGCCAGTGCCAATTAGAGTACAACCACACATCTGTAATCATCAAGCATATTATTTTTATTTAGAATTGTCATTAGATTTTATCATACTAGACAAAATATTTATGTACAAACATTGGAAAATGGCTACCCTCTAAGAGGGGATTTAAACATTTAATAATTTTTAAGCTTCATCTCATCACACAAGAGTTTCAGAAAGTAAAGTTGAAAATGGCTGCTTTACAATCTGCCATCATTTTCTGAAGCTGTTGCATATTCATTAAAAATTTAACATTGCATGCATTGGATGATTTTTTCCTACGCAAATTCACTTTGTATAGAAAGACTTTGTGCATTAATTTGCAAATGTTACCTGTAAAATGTCTTGCATGTTACTATATTTTTAAAATAGAGTTAAAGTTGTTGCTCAGTTTAGCTTCCTATTACCAATTCAATTTTTATCATGAACGAGAACAAACTCACCACAATATTATTTTGCGAGTTTGTTCTTTCCAATTTTAAAAATTGAATTGACTCGACTTTGGGGTCCGTACTGGTCAGTTTGAATTTTTTATGATGTGTAGGAAGTAATTTTAATTTTCGTATGGCCTTTATATATATATATATATACACACACACACAAAGTCAAAATTGTTTTAATAAATTATTTGTGAAAACCGCATGTTTGTGATTTCATTTTTTTTTTTCAATTACTGAATAACAATATTTAAAAAAAGAGGAGTTAAAATGTAAAATTATGCCTATTGATGCCGGGCCTAGTGCTGCCTACCGTGTCAAAAACACTGCGTTGTTTCTACCTAAAATGCAAACTATTGTTAGTTAAGCTTTATTCATGGTATAATTCACTATGGTGTAACTTTATGGAACTGCATTATAATGAAATAATGAACAATGCAACTGTATAATTTCCACCATTTAAATAATAATTAAATGATGGAAATTGTGCAAAATTGTGTTGTCCCTTATTTTATTATAAGCTTTATTCACCACAATTTTGACTCTACAAAGATTAATTCCTAACATTGATAATGAACTGAGGATAAAAACTGTTTATCACAAATTGACCTCTATTGCTGTTTCAATGGAATTTGGAAAAAGAAGGGGAAGAAATATGCCATGTGGTAGAGAGTAGCAACTGAAAGAAAGCATTTGTGGGTGAGGGATACAGGGGAAGAGGCAGAACAACCTATGGGAGAAGTGAGAAGGACCTATGAGAAAGGGTAAAGAGCCAATCAAAACCAATAAGGAAAGTGAAGAAATTGTGAGGTCAATGGAGAAAAAAGTGAGAAGGCTAATAGGAAAAGTGGAGTGGAAACCGGAAGATCTGTGATTGGTAAAGAGGGAGATGAAGGACAGAAGACATCTAACGAATGTCAGTAGAGAGGAGGGGGGATTTGTGAAGGGGTGGGAGAAGTCTACAATGGCCGTTACATGAAGGATGGGTGCAAAACGTCGGAGACTATGGTCCACCACATGCTGCAGATGCCGAAAGCTGATGCCACTTCCACCAAGAGGCTATGAAAAGCTTAAGTTAACCTATATTACATTCAAATCTACTTACTAATCTTTGGTTTTTCAATTACAAAAGTTTTTGTACTGATTCTAGTTATTTTATGTTATTCTAGTTAATTTTACATGATTCTAGATCAAAGTTAAGGCTATATACATAACATATCATTTAATATATTTTTATTAAATTTTACATTTGAATGCAATTATTATATCCTCCATTAGCATTTTGGTATCCATGAAAAGTGAGATAGTTGGATGAGAGTGGCAGCTATCCCAGGGTTGAGACTACTAATTTTACACTATGGGGTCTAGCTAAATGATTTGACCTAAGTAATGTTTAATGTATTTCATAATTCCCTTAAAATTTTTGAACCAGTGGCATTTCCAGCTGATCATATTAAAAGTTCGAATATTTCTTGAAAAAAGCTATTTTCAGTACTTAGCATGAATATAAATAAATTTAGAATGAGTATTTTAATGCTGCCATGAATATTTGCAGAAGTTATTCAAAATGACATAATCCATTATTGTCCAGTCAATTGGTTTTATAAATATGAGTGACGAACCGACCTAAAGTTGGGTGAAATCATTTAGGTTGTTTCTGAGATAAGTAAATACAATACCTATATGGTTAACTTGTTTGAATTATAAGATATGTAATAGAATATGGTTTACAAATAATCAAACCGATATTTTATCATATCGGAAAACATTGCATCAATGGATTAACCTAAGTATGAAACATTTAAAATTCGAATTGAATATCCATGCAAACTCTGTACGAGTTTTATGCCATTTAATTCTTTCCCGTATGTCTTAATGCAAACGTGTTTACACTGAGAATCGGATAATAAATCGAATTTACTTCCCACAACTTCATTTATTTTGTTGTATATAACAGCACATTGTCATCAAGTACTAAGTTTATACTGTGATGAATTATACTGGATCAGTTCCACAAAGAATTGTCATCTGACAGCTAATCGTAAAAATATAGCTTTCCTGACTCGTCTGTTGTAAGATGCAGATTTATGCATTAAGACTATTTGATCAACTTTACCAAGTTATAGATTTTTCTCTTTTTCATTTTATGTACTGATTCGTATAGCCAGTTTCAATATACATAACTATAGTTTAATCGTAAGATTATTCACTTTCAACGATTGTATAAAAATTTTAAAAATTACAGCATCACTGAGGAAACTACTTAGAATTTACGTAATTTTAAGAAATCACTAGCAATCATGTTATACAGTCTGATTTAAGAGTTACTTCGTTTATATTTCATTAAAATGAGAATAAAACCAAAATGGCAAGTTAACAGAAAATCTCTTTAAGATTAGTCTATAAAATTCACGTTATCACAAAGTAAACTTTTTCTGGGAGCGGTAGAGATGTCTACATTTAGCGGCGATTTGAACGATTATAACTTAAATCATTGTTATCCACTTTGATGGGAAGACAAACTTGAACTTCTTTGAATAATATTTCCAAAATTCTGAATGAAATTATTTTAATACATTAGCATGGTGTTAGCATTCACTAATGAGAAATTACCAAGGACACACAACTATCGCACTATCAAAATAAAAGTCATATTTCATATAAATGAGAGAGCGTCCAACATAGGATGATTTCATTTTATATAATAAATTCTGAGTAGTATCAACAAACAAAAAAGTAAGCTCGATAATGTTTTCACCGGCTTGTTGACCACACCATTGGATTGTACGTTTCACAACTTTCCCTTAGCGGAATTTCCGGACCTTTACCTTATATTTGGCAACACTGCTTAGCGATATGTTGATTAGTAAAAGGTTTGGTTATTGTCTCTCTTGTGCTGTAATTTTCCGTTTTTCTGCAGTGAATACGAATGAGATGATATAATTATAAATGTACAGAATTAGTTAATCGTAATATCAATGAAGAAATGGAGACTGATACTTCTATCAAAGAAGGTTATTTGTTATTTCCACCGCATGGAGTATTAGGGCAATTGAAGGTAACGTATTTAAAGTATCCTGGCATTTATAAGCCTACTATATCGTAACATTTTGTATTTATTCATTATTATAACATATCAGTTTCAGAAGTCTTGGCATAAAAAATACTGTCAGCTCTTTAAAGCAAGCCAACATGGAATTGAACGACTGGAAATCTTCGACAGCGAAGAAGAATCGCGGAAATCTTCATCTCTCCGCATCATAACTCTGGAGAACTGCGTAAAAATAAGCCAAGATTCCCAAAAACCTCAGCCGTTTGTCTTTATGGTATTAAAATGTCAATCGCTTTAAGACTCGTTTACATTGGAATAGAATTATGTTAAGCGTTGTGCAATCGCATTCTTTAGTATGTTTGATTGAAATACTTTATTTAGTTTTATCGTTTATTGTTTTTTAGGTTGTGACTAAAACTTTAACATATTATTTTGCTGCTGTTACTCACAAGGATATGCTAGATTGGATAGTTGCGCTTCAATCCGTTGCCTTTCGCTGTGATACAACAAAACAAACTGTTGAAGAAGATAATGAACTTTATTGCACTTCTGGAGAAGGTACCTAAATGGCGTTACGTTTTTATTTTTTAAGTTGCAAAATCATTCTATACAGTAATGTTTATTAAGTAAAACCTAACTGGATGTATTATCTATTTTAGGTGTGTTTTCTGTTAAAGTTATCCCAACTGAAGCTTCAAGACGTTGTGGTTTAAACTCTGGAACTTGCACACTTATAGCCCTCGAATCTGAAATCCAATTAATGAATCCTTATGGAACGCTTCTTACGTGGCCGTATCGATACATTCGTCGATATGGTCATAGTGAAGGTATTTTTACATTCGAAGCTGGAAGAAAGTGCCCTTCTGGAGCAGGGTCCTTTCAGTTCGAGCATGTATATGGGGTCGATGTATTTCGCTGTATTTCAAGTCGAATGAAAAACATGAGGAAACTACTCAATGCTGGAAGTACTGGAGAATTGTCACCGATTCAGTTTCCATCTCAAGATACTGAAAAGATCAATAATGTGCCCTTGCATCTTTTTTGGACTACAAAAAGTGATGAGTCAGGAAATAGTATTACTGCTTCAAATGCTCCCACTGTATGTGTTGACGAGATCCTGCAGGCTGCAGTTAATAACATGGAGGCAGGATCTCGCAGCCCACTTTCTGCAATGCCGCCTTTTGGTTCAGGATTATCTACCAATGCAGAATCTGCAAATTCTGCACTCGAAGATCTCGGTGTGATGAAAATTAAACCACTAAAAATTGGCTTCAAACCTGCTAAACCACCTCGCAAAGGTCAACCAACATCCCCAGTTGGAATGCCAGTTCAACAAAGAATAAACGATTCACCTTCTGGAAAGTCTGGGAGGCTTGAATATGCTGTTATTGCGTCAGAACCTGATCCTGGTGACTTACATCCGTATGATAAAGTTGAAATAAGGAAAGATGCATGGCGAACAATGGGTCTTAATGACTTACCACATTCCGAAAGTTCCCCTAACATTCAAGAAGGAGATGTAAATCCATCAAAAGAAAGAAAAAAGTTACCTGAACCATCAGAAATGGAACCTATCCAGTCAAGTAAGTCATCCAAGATTATTGTACCAAGTTACCCACAGAGTCCTGACGAAGAAAACTATGATAAACTACAACATTTAGGAACACAAAGTTCAAAACGAAGTGGTGGTGAAACTAGATATAAGCAAGTTACTCCTCTCACATTTGGTAATTTGGGATCCCAGACATCGATAAATATGTCGAGCCCTGTGGAAAATGAATCCCCCTCCCATCAGACTTCTGATTGGAATGATTACGATGTTGTGGAAGACTGCATGCAGGCTGTCAGGCTAGCAGATGATTCTCATTTAGGTTATGGCATGATCAGAAAAAAGGTTTTAGATTGTGAGGATAGCAGTAACGTTAGCAAACCAGGCCATACTTATTACAATGATCTTGAGTATGCTGTTATAGATAAACCAAAGAAATCTAGTCCCAAGCATTGAGTGCTTTTCTGTTCCTAAATTTTGTATTTCCAGGTAATTTTGTCATTTATCAACTGTTAAATGTTCACATTGTTCAGAAGAATCGATGTACATTTGCATCACCATATACTTACGCTTTTTCAATAATTTCAGTGTCATAGCTGACATTATCAATGAATTTTAACTTGGCCAGCTTTCGCCTTTTCTTATATTTATGTACTTACTCATGATTTGAGAGTTGTGTGATCTTCAGATACTTTTTCCTCTCAAAAACGAGATAAGACCTATGGAGTAAAGTTTTATTTATTTCGCTCTTAATTTTTTAAATTAGGTTGTTGTTGTAATTACAAGCATAACTCCATAATTTTAAGAAGAGAAGACAGTTCATGTTAGCATTTGATGAAGTTGGGGACATTTTTTTGGAAGAAAGTGATACCCACTTCAGGTAGAAAATTTTTCCATTTTCTTAACTTATCTAGATATTTTGATGGATTGATTTGATATTTAAGATTATTTTCAGCCTAGGTACATCACACCTGACCAATAATGAGTTTTCTTCCATTTATCTTGTATTTTTTTTAATGCTTTATCTGGATTAACACAAAATGTGTTGCTTATCAGTAGTTTCTAAGTTTTGAAGCAATTTTTTTGTTGATAAAATATCCTACGTGATTGTAATTTATCATTGAAAGAGAATATTTTTTAAATTGTGCATATTCTATCGAACGTTTGTTTGTTTGTTTGACGGAACTTGAGGGGGCCATTAATTTTGGATTGCTGTTAACATGGGAGAATAATAGTGACAAACTGCAAAACTCTTTACGCTTTGAAACATAGTGGTATGAAGAAGCTCTTTGAGTTCCTTTCTTGTGAATTAGTGGGACCAGTCCTGCCATTAGCAGGTAACCATCTTTTGCAGAAGCTTTTTGAGCTTTTGCTTGATAAAAGTGAAACTAAGCTGATTAATGATGCAGCCATAATGCTTTGATTAATATTTCATGGTCTCCCCTTGCCTTGAGCCCTCCCTAATCTCCTGGCCACTTGCCATCTTATGTAGTTAGCTTTCCTTGCAGTATTGTTGTATTGGTACTTTTACATTGTATTCTCTTTGTTCAATTTTGCAAAGAAAATGTTTTTGTCATTGTCAATCATTATATTCCCATAGATTGGTGTACAATCAGTCAAACTTATTTGGTTAGTTAAAATTCTTTAGAGCTAAATATTTTTAATGATGAATTTCTTTGATGCAATTAAAAATATTTGAAATTTGGCAATACTTACAATTTAATTGATTGGCATTAAAAACTAATTTTGCCTAATTTATTTTTTCATTAGTAGAATGGCAATATATTACTTATTAGCGCATAATAATATTTTACCTGAGCTTTTGATATTTTTACAGACCGCAGTAAATGCCAATATTAATATAAGTGTGATATTCCTACGTGCCATACAAATGGTTTCTGTAAATTGATTCACAATAGCAATGTGTGATTTTTTGTTTAGCTTCAAGCAATAGATTTTCAAAGAATGTAAATTTTTTATATCATGTTTCAGGAATATTACAAGTTGATAAATCATGTTAGTTATTAATAGAATATAAGAAACAGAAAAAATCTCAAAAATTAAGGTCCAATATTTTATGATGGAAGTTGAATCCTTAAAAGTCCATTTTTTTTACATATGCTATTATTTTGTAACTGATGGTATTAGATAGCAATATTCTCTGATGGAGTAAAATATGCCATAATATTGTTGTATCATGTTTATATAAATATGTAATTATATATTTTTAAAGATTGTTTTGATTGTCAAATGTTTTATAAATGTATTGATATTGAAATACAATAGCAAATAGAAGTTATTTTGCCAAATATCCAGATGGTTGTTACTATTTTCAAAAGTTGAGCGGCTGAGTGCTTATATTTTCCCTGCATTTCCATGTGCAAAACTTTTTTTACTGCCATATTTTGTAAATATTTACCTTTCTATGTATTTGTAAAAAAGATGATTGAAAATAAATTTTTTAAGTATTTAAGTATTAACTTATGTTACTCTCCATAATTACTCAGAACAGTTCCAGATCTATGTATTTGGAAAAAAAACTTGTACGAGTATCATTTACTTGGAGGTAAGATATATAAGGAACTTCTGCACTAATTTTGTTTGCTTCACATTAGATTATAAAATCTAATTTGTGCTCTTATATTGGCTTTGTAAGGGCAGGGCAGCCAGGGTGCAGGTTTGTAAGGGGGTGATGAATTAAATATTTATGTACAGTTTTCAAATAAAGACACTAGTTTTAGTTTATTTTGGAGCACCTAAAAAACTTTGTCTAGAGTGCCAAATGTGGTCAATACAGCTCTCCTTGGGTGCAATGTCTATAAATTCCAGCCTAGTGCACATTCCATCTTTTGAGTCTGCTAGTTTTCCATAACTTGAAAGTAATTGTTTACACACAATCATTCATAATGCTATACATATGGTTAATATTTTTATCTTTAAAATTTTAACATTGTGTTTCTTTCCCAAGATAGTAAAAATATTAATTATTCCTTAGTAAATGAACAATTTTGTCAGGTAGATGTAGGGAATTATTATATCATTACAACTGACAGTTGTTTAAGTGTTGAAAAAGTTTATCACTTTCAATTGGATAATTTGCTCCACTGTATTTACATCCTGAATGATGTACAGTAGAGCCTCGCTAATCCGAACTAATTGGGACTCTGGTATGTTCGGATTAGTGAATTTTTGGATTAACCTGGTTTTACAAGATACACTGCGGACTGGGGGGGACTGTTGACGTAGACTTGTTGCCTGGCAGTACCTTGGGCCAACGGGAAGTGCTCACATAACGCTCTAATAAGGCGGTTGAGGGGTTGGAAGGGTAATGTGACATCACGTTTACTCGTGCCTCGTTTTCTAACGTTGTGTCGCGACTGTGCTACCGTCTTAGCGTACAGTTGTATAATGTAGTGCAGGGCTTTTCCCAGTGTTTTAAATTACTGTCGCCATTTTGGCCATCTTGTAGAAATGTCCAAAAAGCATAAGCACAGTTCGTGTTCGTTAAAAGATAAGTTGGAATTGCTAAAACGAATTTACCTCCAAAAGCATTATTGCTCATTGATAATGCTCCATCCCTTTCACGGGAATCAGAACTTATCTGTGGCGATATAAAGGCCACTTTCTTGCCTCCAAATGTGACCATGTTAGTGCAACCAATGGACCAGGGAGTGTTGCAAAATCTGAAATCCCACTACAGGAAAAAGCTTTTGTGATCTCTTATCGAGGGTGAAGAAGAAAATTTCACGGTAATGGAGAAACTGAAAAAGATCACAGGAAAGGACGTGATTTATTGGGTGACTGAATCTTGAGACAATGTGAAATATGATATTATCAAAAGTCATGGAAAAGCTGTTGCCAAGTATCATTGTTGATGTTCAAGATGAGCAAGCACTCGATGATTTTTTTTACATCCTGTTCGGATTAACCGAAATTTCGGATTACCAAGGTTCAGATTAGCGAGGCTCTATTGTATTGTGATGTAGGACTCTATTGAAAACTCATTAAATGATTCAATTAATTCATTAAGTAAACATTTGTCTTATACAACATTTTACCATGGAATGTTTTAGGCATCAGATAATATTTTGAAGTCATAGAAATAATATTTTATAATGTGTATTTTTTGTTTTGTATGATAATTGCAATTAAGTATTTATAATTTTGGTGTGTATTTCACAAACTAAACTTTACGTTTTCATTGTTTATCCTTTAAACTAAGATGATACCCTGTAGAAGTAAATATCAATTCTAAGGAAAGTGTTATGAGATACTAAGTGAACATCTTCAATTATTTTTTAAAATTTCAGACTAAAAATACCTTTTCTTCCATTATTACCCATTTAAGTCAATTGTTACTCATCTGCTCTGGCTGAAAGGTATACTAAGGAAACTTGATAAAAATAGATGGAATATAATAATCAAGAATAACAAATGATAAGTTCAGAAAGAGTATGGTGCTGATGCCTTTTTTAGTTAAAATATGAAATTAAATGTCACTTCACCACTGTAATAGATTGGTGACTGTATAAGATGTTATGTAGTGGTCTTTCAACAATTGATGCTGTTCAAAAGAACTTCACAGCTTGAAAAAGATAAATTACTTTGTTCATACATTAAAGGATATGTGCAGAGTATTACTGTCATTTACACCATATTTGTTAATTATTGCCTAACAATTACACTCATTTTATTGTGAAGAGGATGTCATATAGTGTATAAGGCTAACTTTGATACAAAGACATGGTTGAAAGACCTATTCAGCTGCTATAGTTAGTAGATGTAAAGATAAAATTACTCATTGATTGAAAAATTCAAGTACAACATTCCCACAGTTCACGTGACTTCAGTTTATGCAGTTTCACTTTGCCTGCCATTCTACATTAGGACAATGGTCAGAGTTTGGGTGACTCGTTTTGGTTTATGCGAAATTTTAAGGCCCATCCACATCTTTCAAAATATTAGCAATCCTTTACAAGATGGCACGAAAAAGGTCAAAATTAGTGCAGGTGATAATAGTGAATTAAAAAAGAGGAAAGTGATTACTTTAGAAGTTAAATTACATGTAATTCAAAGATCGGAAAGTGTTGAAGGCCCTAGGTAAATTGGTTTTGTATTGGGGCTAAGCGAATCCACAGTAAGGACAATTTTAAAGAAGAAATTTGGCTCTTCAGTAAGCGTCCCTCAAATATAGTAGCAGTCATAGAAGTGAGCATATGATTCATGTGGAATGTCTACTTCTCTCATGTTGCAATGAACATACACAAGGTAAAGATCAGACTGGTGTTATGGCTGCTGTTACTAGACAAAAGGATGATTTATGAAAAATTGCAAATGAAGTATCCCTCCAGCCAGGGCCGGCCTGAGGTACAGGCAAGCAGGGTGGCTGCCTGGGGTGCCAAAGTCTTGGGGGTGCTATACCAATCCTATATCTTTGCATTACTTGCAAGTAGATAAATGTTGGATATCAATTTATATCGTGGAACAGGTTATAATATTTATATTAACCATTATATTTTTTCATCATCAATAATTTTTACATAGCGATAAATAAATTAACATGTACTTCAAAAATATCTCAACAAGCATTTACGGAGGGGGTGCCGGAATGCTATCTCACCCATGATGCCAACATTCCTCGGGCTGCCCCTGCTTCCAGCTCGTCAGATAAGGGTTTCAATGCAAGCAAAGGTTGGCTTTACAAGTTCTTAGAAAGAAATAGGTTGCACTGCATTAAGAAGAAAGGGGAGGCAGCTAATGCTGATATTCCTTTTTATCAGATATTATTATAACACTAACATCATTGCCCGTCAATATGATGGGATATCTTTAGTTAACCTTAAAATAGTTGCCTCCCTCCCCCTCTTCCTCTCTCCCTCTCTCTCCTCCTCCCTCCCTTCCACTCTCTCTCTCTTAAATGTAAGAAGGGACTATATAGTCTCAATTTCACCCTCAAAGTCATTTGTCTAGCCGTCTTCCTCCCTTCCCCTCACTCCCCCTCCCTCTCTCTACCCCTTCCCCCTCATTCCCTCTCTTCTCCTCCCTCCCTCCCTCTCTCCCTCCCCCTCACTCCCTATCTCTCCCTCTCTCCCCCTGCGTTACCATCCCTCTCTCTCCCTCCCTATCTCGTATTAAAAGCATTCAGAACACGCTTACACCCATAAGGATTGATACAACAATAGGATTTTGAGGTCTAACAATGTAATTGGTAGCCAAGGCAACATTCCGTTGAAATGGCAATATTTCCACAAAATATGTGAATGAAATGTATAACATGAGCAATTTCGAATTGTATGCAGAAAAAGATGAACAGAATAAGAAACTTTGTAATTTTTTCTTCAAAATGGTTCAGATCCGAAGATCGTAGGTTAATTCCTTCTAATTTTAATTTCCAAAACAATAAAAGCCTGCGCATCAAAAAATTGATTTTTACATGTTACCTTACGGAAAATGGAAATGTCTTCCTTGGAGTCGAACCCAGGACTTTTTTGGAGATTGATTTTCGTCATTACCTTAAAATATGTTAATCAAGTATCCTTGCCAAATTTCAATCTTCTACCTATTTGGGAAGTTTGTTAAAATGCTCTATATCGGCCATCGTGAAAGCGTGACCAACCAACCAACAGACCTGGGCTATTATAGTATTAGATATTCATCTGTGTGAAAATACCTTTTAAATGATTAAAATGTCTAATTTTTTGACTCTGGAACACATTCCCTCATAGTAACACAGCTCTTCTGGGAAAATTGGTTTCGGTTTACATGTCAGTTTTCAGGAACGCATTAATCACGTAAACCGTGGCAGTGGTGTACTTGTAAGACTTAATTAGAAGTTAGTAATGGCAGTAAAACTGAAACTTAAGGTTACACATGCATGGATGATCTATTTCATCTTTTTGTATACAAAGCACTTGTATTTAAATTTGTGGCAATTTTTCTGTTTTCAAAAGAAGAATTAAAGATTTTGTGTTTCTGTTGGAAATATATATTTACTACAAAAATTAGATTACAACATAAATAGAAACATCAGTAGAAATGTATTAATTTCCTAAGAATAATGGATGCTACATTGTCTATCTTTTTTGGTGCATATATACATGGCCGGTCATAAGGTTTTTATGGAGGCATGTGAAGGAAAATTTGGCTGCCCTTACATCTAGCTTATCCAACTATAGATATCCCTTGATTCATTCATGTTTGGTTTATGCATTATCCCATATATGCCTAATGAAGTTTATATATTATTATTTAGCTTAAAAACAAAAAAAATTAAATATGTTTATAAGTGGAATACATCTGGCAGGCCTCAAGGCCACACCTCAGAAGCCTTTGCATAAGTAAGGTGGCATATGTTGCACATGCCTAGGACTAACCCTGTATATAAATGTGTCATAGTTAAAAGTCATTTACAGTTATTCTGAATAAATATCAATACAGATAATTGTATGGTTAAGAGATATATTTTCTAATTAAATTTTCATCATCACTAGTTGAGTGCTGATTTTAATGCCAGGAAGGTTCATTACCTTTAATTTTGTTATTAGTGGAATATTTATGACTGATTTAAATATAACCGTATTTACCCGAAAGGAAGACGACCTCAAATTTAAGATGACCCATAAAAAAACAAGGTCTATTTACGAAAAACTTTTAAATACCAATCAACACACTAAGAGCATGAATAAAAAAGGCATTTTACTACTTCCCCATTTCCAGTGATTTCCTCCTCTAATTCTTCCTGGCATGTCTTGCGACAACTTATTCATATTCGAATAAGTCATCTTCCATACCATCCATGGAATCTGAAATGCAGCATTTTTTTAACCCTTTTGAGATAGCATTGGGATCTATTTTTTTCCAAGCTGCGTAGACTCATTTACAGAGAAGTGGTATACTGGGCTTCTCAATTTTCCCTGTGGAGGTTAGTGCATGATTCCCTGCCAAAAGCCATTCTGAATAGAATGACTTTAAACGATCTTTAAAGGGCTTCATCACTACAACGTCAAGCATTTGCAGTTGTGATTTCATCCCTCCTGGTATGACCACAAGATCGGTATTCATATCTTGAAGGGTATTTTTAACTTCCTGGGTTAAGTGGCCTTTGAATGTATTTAAAACAAGCATTGCTCTTTGTCTTAAAAGTGCCCCAGGTCCTCTATTCCACACAACGCTTAGCCAATCCTTCATCAGTGGCGTAGCTACCATATAGCAATAGTAGGCAATGCCTAAGGGCCCTCGAACAAAAGGGGTCTATACGTTGTGTTGAAATTGTCAATATCTTCGCAAATGCAAAAGCAAGGAAAAAGACATTTTAAGTTAATTTTTTTAATCCTTATATATCCTGTGCTGCATAATACACTAGTGGTTGGTATTCTTTAACCTCTTTCTCAAGAGGGCCCCCACCAAAGAGAAAAATAAACACCAATAAAATATATTTTAAAAATCTTTTTACTACAATATTTCCACTTTTATTTATTTTAAAATAAAAAAACATGCTGAATGTTTGCATCTAATTTGAAATAACAAAAAGAATGTATAGAAAATGCCAGAAAATTGTCAATTTCTATAACAAATCATTGAATGTTATCCTATAAATGAATATACATTATGATTTCCAAGTAAGAAAGTTTCATATTTTACAGAATAAATATGAAAATTTTTGTTGCAAACTATGATATCATGTTCCAATTTTCCTTCATCCACATTTCTTCCTTGCTTGGAATAGCAGTATTTGTGAAAAGTTATAAGATTGGAAATTATTTAGCTGTCAATTTTTTCAAGAAGGCCTCTGGGAAGAATGATAAAAATCGTGGTGAATCATGCAAGGTATTCAATGTTTATGATCCTTTTCTAAAATTAAGTAAATTGCTAATTGCAAGATGAGCAAATATATATCAAATTACTATTTAAGTTTAATGAAAATCTAACATGTATTACCGAGTAAATTATAACAGAAATATAAACAGCTAAAATCATAATAATAAAGAATTTGACTCTTAGTGATTGTTTAAATATTGTGTTTCAACGGAATTAATTGCATATGTTATTACTTAATATTAAAGTATAAAATAATTTGAGTTTGCAAGTTTCATGAATTCGCTGACATTTCAATAATTTACTGACTTACAATTAGACTTTCGATCCACGATAGAATATTGCCAATGGTTCAGGCAGACTATATGGCATGTAACCAATGAGAGAGCATTCATAAGAAAGGAAAGTCGAGTTTACAAACTTATTGAACATGAAAGATTTTAATATTATCCCTTTAAACTGCGGATTTGGAAAAAATTAGAGGTTTCCCTTTTTACTTATTCTATGCAGAGGAATAAAAAACAGGTTTCGGTGAGGCACAGCTGCGTTTTGACATAAACCTTTCTTTTTTGTATGGAGCATCAATATCTAGTTTTAAATTGGAAATATTTTGTTTGTTCCCTAATTTCAGAAGTGCATAAATGGTCATACTCACTAAATCCCTCATGAGATATGAAAAGAGTACTTGTAAAATTCGAAATACTCGGAATTCAAATAATATTTTACAGATTATAAATATGATTTTGCAATTAATAGAGAAAGTATTTTAAATAGATTTTTAATACATTTCATGTACGTTGTTTTCTATTTAGAAAATGGATTACTTAAATAAAGAATTTGACATATAATTGATTAGATAAGTTTCTCGTACGAAATAAAATTGGCGGGAGTTATATCTGGAACGCAGGGCGAGTCTCGTCTTTTTTATTTCGGTGTATATAAATACGCCGGCCACCAGATGGCTGTATCGTAGTTGCCACAAACATGGCAATTGTGTTAGATCTGCATGTCCCTGTAGTGATATTCTGTATTTCTGTGATCTGTATAGATAAGTCTTTTGTAGCTTCTGAAACCCACCCAATAATAGATTCAATGTCTCTACTTAAGAAATCTTTGGCTGTCAATGAGAACAACGACACAAACATGCATTTATCCGTGTTGTTTACGGGGCGTAATTTCTTCAAAGGGATGTCAGTGAAAAGCACCCCTCACTCCTCTTCAAAAGGAACCCCGTGTATTGAAGTGAACAAATTGAATTGCAGTAATTGTGACAGTTATGAATTCCATGAGTTGTGGACTAATGGCACTTTTGCTATTATGAATATGAGTGTTCCCAATATAGCAAGTCCACGATTTTTATATGCTTGTATAAAAGCGCGGACAGGAACTCACCGGAAGGGAAATTTTGGTGGGACAGATGTGATAAAGTGGATTCATCAGGGTCCAGATATTGTATTGAAATTGAACCATAACAAACGCAACTCGTCCGTGCTTCTAGAATCTGAAGAGAACAAGAATGATGGGATTACTGGAAATTTAGCTCTTAACTTTGGGTATGTAGTGCTCTTTATTGAACTTACTTTTTTAGAATATAGTTGTGTCTGTTTTTAAAATACATATTATTTAGTGAAAAAAAACGGCGTTTTGTAATAGGACTGTTTTTGTGTATTGAAGTTGAAGATTCTTGTATTTATACGGTGCATCAATGGTTATTTATTATTTCTGAATGCTATATAGGATCCCCAGGAGGCTTATGTATTCATCATCTTATTTTGAAAAAATATGATAGATTTAGATTTACCGTAAACGGTTTTAGTGTATCGTTTCATTCATAAATATTTTTTATTATTTTGTCATTGTACTGGTCTCTGTTCTAGGAGTCTTGCTTCAATAGGAATGAATTTTATACTTATATTTTTTCTTGTTTCCTGAATGAGAAATACTCTATTATTGGGAAATCCATGAAAGATAAATCTGACTAGGTTACATTTATGAATAATTCTTTCAGTCTTTGCTAATGTACTTAAGCAGATCGTTTTTTTTGAGTGATTGCAGCGAAAAAATTCGGAGCGTCTGAGACGGTGTTAAAAGTGTTTTGTCCTTTTATATGTGTATCGGCACGTTTTTATATCTTGAATTAAATGTGATTAGAAGCGAGTGACCGCACATTCTAGTTGGATTGGATTTTTCATAGTCCCACCTCTTTTTTGCCATAGTCACTGAAAGTAGCAGACCCCTTGAGATATTAAATTTGATAGTTTAAATCATTCTTCTACTCTTTGCAGTCATAGCTCGTTCACTTTAAATTTAGGAGTACTCGTTTGGCGCGATTTTGAGGAAGAATTTCACATAATCATGACTTCCATTAAAATTTGTAATGTGTTTGTAAAGCTTCATCGTAATTTATTGGTAATTTTTTAAGACTAAATAGGCGGAAGTTTGTCTAAAGCTGTCGCTTCTAAATTACCAGCAATCCCTCGTGAAAATCATTCCTTTTGGATTGTGGGAATATACTTAACAGCAAAATAGTGAAACGAGGACCTCATCAGTCTTACAATTTACTCCTGCAAAGCTTAGTTTTTCTTGAGTGAAAGAAATGGGAACATTTTGATATATTAACGCTATAACGTTGAAATATTAAAAAAAATATTTATCTTGAAATATTTAAGTCGCGAGAAATGTAGTTGTTAAAGAAAACAGCGCATTTTCTTTGTGATTCTGATATTCGTCTGATTTTTGTTGTTGGTGTATGATGTATAAAACAAAAGTTGCCATGGAGTGTAAATAGGTGACTTTGTAGATGCGATGTAAATATCGAAATGTCACATCTTTCAGGAAGGTGGTCGTAGGGAAAGGAATCCAAATTGGAAAAATTAAATCGTAACAATTTATATCGGAACTTAAAAAGTTATATTTTCGAGTCGGTATTGTCTAAGTTCGTAGAAAAGCCCTTTCATATCAGCATCGTGATTCCTCTTCCAGTTTAATGTAGTCATTATTACTGTAAACGTACCCCATCCGTTAGCTATTTGAATGAATCTTGTGGAATTCATTAATTTTTCTTAACGTGAAGGCAACGATTGTCACCATTTTCGTAGGGGAGAGTAATGTATTCGTAAACTACTCGGCAAGCTCAGTTTGGAGCTTTTGTCAGAGATGCAAAAAACTCGTACGTCATTCTCGTTTCATGTCCATGTGTGTTATTATTATAATTTCCTAGGAATAATAAACGCCTTCTGTAATTAAAGTGTGTTTACAAGTGTAATTTTCCGTCACCAATGGTCATGCTCGCAGTCAAGAATTTTTATTTCTCTGGAATCGGCACCAAGAAATTGTTAAAAATAAATTTCACCTCTGATTTTGAATGGACAAATTGCTATGCATTTTTTCACGTTTCATTTGTGTGTTCCGATGAAAGTTGAACATTCATTCTCGTCCGTTTTAGTTTTTTATATTCATTGTGTTCGGAACTTCTGGCCTTCGACGCCTTGCAACAAGCCGCAAGTCTGTTTTTTACTTTCTCCATATACGTAGTATAGAGAAAGTATTGTATTTTTCAATTAATGTCTAAATAATGATGTGAATATTACCAAGGATCGGTGATAACCTTTGGGATTGCGTACCCCTTCGATATTCACCGCTATTCAGCAAAAATATTTTCGCCGTGCACTTTTTACTGATTTTCGATATTTTGCACGCAACAGTTTGTAACAGTTGCCCTTTGAATGGCAAATCAGTCGGAAGGGACTTTTTTATTAGGAGAAAAATTAGGTTCCGTGGACATTTTCCCCCCGAATATTACGGCTACGCTTTGCTCGTTCCTTTATATTTCGACGGTATGAATCATAGCATTGGTTTTTGAAACGTTTATTTACGCTCTGCTTTGTATTATATAGCTGTCAGGTAGGGAGCTAAAACCGAAGATGATCTTTTGTCAGTTTGGGGAAAGTATTTTTAGAATATTTTTGTTATGCTTCGATTTCAAAACTTGGTTTAATGTTTCGAGACGCCTTCCACCGATAGTATTTATTTTATAAATCTTCCTGTTGTCTCGACACTTTTGTGGGCATTCAGATCTGATTTTTTAAAACGACGGAACGATTTTTCCGTTTTGATAAGTAGCTAAAGTAAAATATTTTTATATACTATATAATGTCTATAATTGGTTCAAAATGTTATGCCCGTTAATGGTTTACAACCTGTAATCAATCTTATATAATAAAATTGAAAGTGTCCATCTGTCTGTTCCTTATACATTCCGACGCCCTTTGAGCTATCGGAACAAACTTTGGAAATTGACTTCATATGACTCTACGAGTAACATAGAGTACCCGGGATTCCCAAAATCGACCCGGGTTCGAATCCAGGAGACAATTTTATTTTCCCATATGTTTACACGGATTTTCGATTTTTCAGAGTGCAAGGTTTTTTTCCTTCATTCATTAAAACGTAAATATGGACCGATTTTCTTCGTTTTTGCTTTATTCGACGGCTAAAACTCTATACTATCTTATTCTTGCGATGTTTACATGTTACACGGTTGAATCATTCAGAAATACGCAATTGTTTTCGAAATTTTGCGGATATTTCGTACTCTCTCCGGTCGTTGTCAAGGCGACCGTCATTGTTGCCTCCGATTTAATTAATTCCAATTAAACCTTCAAATGGGTGAAAGAATAGCGTTATTCGCTTCGCACTTTGTTTAAGCTCAAGCGTAAAGTTTTAATTAAATGAGAATAGGGACACACGTTATTTTAAACACATTACATGGTTATCTTCTCTTCATTGATATTCTACATAAACGGTTACATTGATTGTTATATAAAAAACAAAGGACATATTTGAATAAAAAGAAAAACATAAAAGTTCGCCCAATTCATAGGTATCAGAGATATCTCAGAATTAGTTTTTACTTTCTCCAATATACGTAGTATAGGGAAATTATTGTTTTCATGAAAAAATTCGAAATCGAGATTTCAACGGAAATACACGTTTTGAGGTGCGGAAAGGGAGAAATGATTGTATTACCATATAATACATAATTTTATTCGCCAAAGACGTCTGGCATAACCCGGGCATCGCCGGGTACTTTCAGCTAGCAAATAATAAAAAGAGATACTAGCGTAATTGTAAGACCAAGGGTCTGAAACACGCGGCTCACGTAGTGTTATGCGTTCCGCGAAGCGAAATGTTTTTATTACTATGATGCAAACAAAACTCAATTGTATTTCACATGAAATAATAAAAAACGATATAAAATGTGTGAAATTAACACCTTCATGAATATCCGCCGTTTATTTTTCATTCCCATATAAAGCGCTCACTGCAGTTGGGGGTACAGAATTATGCTCTTAACATGGAAAGGGGCACATGAATTTGGTACCGTGCCTTAATGCGGTCCCGAGTTGAATAATAATAATTCGGCTTTATTGAAGGGCGATATTTAGACCATCAAGTCCATTCTTACATGTATAACTAAAGTGACCAGATTTTCTAGATGTAAAATCAGTACATTTTTTAAATTCTTATATCCATGACAGAAAACTACATTTCAATATAATACTTTATATATTGAAATGTTATACAGTATACATAGGTATATAACACTATTATATATATATAAATATATATATATCGGATACTCTTGCTGAAGTCGATCAGAAAATGTTTTTTCTTCTATTTATGGCAGGATCTTTAAATATAATTAAATAAGAATATTAATAATCTATTCTGAGAATAATGTTACTTTACTAAACAGCATTAAAATATTATACTACTCACATGACATACACAACCATAATTACTATTGTCTGGACGACATTACTTTGGAATTGAGACTTATAGTTGTAGAGAAGGGGTGGGGGTTTGGAAGGAAAGACTGAAAAACTCCCCTCCCTCACAGCCAATCATAGGTGGATGTGCGGCAAGTCCTCTTTACACATCCTGGCAACATCACACCCGAGCCACCTCAACCGTCAATCCGACAGTAAATGAACTAAATATAGATTTTTTCTTCTTTTAAAATCAGTACAACTTTAAAATTCAGTACAAAATTCAGTACATATTTGAAATCAGTACACAGTCTCTAAAATCAGTACTGTACTGATTAAATCAGTACGTCTGGTCACTTTATGTATAACCCAGTGAGACGAACACAAACATTCAAGCCCTTGGTGGGATTCGAACCCACAACCTTATTATCCGTCGGCAGATATTCTAACCACCCGTCTACCAACTTTGGTGCAGTGCCATCATGCGGCCAACGCATGATTGATGTCAGAGACCCTTGGATAAGAGTTTTGTTTATTCGATACATTGATTTGCTTACACTTGTGGGAGTTCGGATTTTAAGCGCTTTCAACGTAGATCTGATCGCCTTTCTTTCTCGTAGCGTCTCATCGAATGGAATTTATATATGTTTATAAATATTTTCCGAGTAGTTTTATTCATTTTAATTTTCTCCAGAAAACATAGTTTAACAATGTGGATCAGACATGCCAAAGTCGACGATGTATCAGGGCCGCATCGTCGATGTATTCGTTCTTTGCATTCTTAATCGGATTAACAATGGTGGCCATGACGAAACCTCATATTTTGTTTTTATGATTGAGAGTATAGCTTATCCTTAGATTTAGTAATTAAGAAAACATGTTGCTTTATGGAGTAGTAAGGGGATAACTGATTGTGCCTTAAATAAAATACCCGTCAAATCTAAAGTATTTACACATTAGACATCGAGTTAGACTGTCTGATTTAGACGGCGAACGACACCACTGGTTTTTAAAGAAAGATTTGTTTACCACCAATTATTTTTCTTTTTTGATGAGTTGATTCGGATTTTATTCAAGTTTTCACGATTTTTTAATTACACGGTAACGTTCTACATGCAGTCGAGTCGTCAACAGCGTGGGGGTCAGTGCAAGAATCAATGATGGGCCACTCTCTTGAACAATAAATAAATAGTAATACAAAAACAACGATTAATTTTAATGAGGAAACAAGCAGTGTTATTTTTTGCGCCATAATGTAAATATAAAATATGTTTTTATATTTATACAGAACCAGAAAATAATAATGAAAAATTTAAGTTTTTCTAGTGAATTCCTTTTAGAGGTAGGTTCATACGCATCGCGTAATATACGTAGGCGTAGCTACGCCGCATTAAAGTCACCTTGAGAGCATTTTTGTTTGCTCCTAGCACTCAAATTTGAGGATAAAATTTTGTTTGGAACGGAACTTGAAATCTGATTAGCTAATGTGCTTTTCAGCTTACACGTGATCCATTGCTCTTGTTTATGATTTCTCTGTGTGTATTTATTTAAACATAATCATCTATGACTCCGGTTGTAATTGTGTTTACGTATTTGCGAATCGTTTTTTTTTTTAATTTTCTTTTTTTTTACGTCGATATCATTCGAATTTTCAGTCACAATAGCTCTTCGATTCTGAGAATGTGACGGTTTCGAGAAGGAAATTTCAGGGCTTCCGCTTATGTGGGACAGTCAAAAAAAGTCATTAAAGTAGAAATCCTTGATTTCGCAAGAATGGGGAGGAAATATACGCGTCTGTCGCATTATTCGATGCCACAACACGTAGTAAAGTACACCGCAGAGTTTTTTTTTTACAAGATCTTTTTTAAAAGGGTCACGTTATAGTTACGAGGGCATCTAAGAGGACGCGAAAGAACTACGAAAGAGGAAAAAAAGAATCTCGGGCCGATAGTTGATCGAAAAGGCATTCTTGTAATTTGGGACCGATAGTCTTGCGGATATTGGTACGTCATCATGGCCGCCCGCGTCGTGTGGACCGGTATTGCATCGCAGTTGCATAATTGCTCCCGGCGCCGATTGAAATATTAAGGGCCGTATCTTTTAAAATTTACTCCCTTCGTTATTTCTGGCACGTGTTCGTCGTCAAGATAAGCGTCCTCGTTTCCACAGTTCCTCTCGCTTTCGTTCACGCGGCCCGTTCGCGATATTTATTCTGGCGTTTCGTTCATTCAGGCTGGCAGATGTGGTTACAGAGTGTAACGCGGAGTATATTAGTTTTTATAGGCCTCAAATGAATCTCTCATCCCCTGGCGCTTTTCCTCTGGCAGGAGAATCCCGTAAGGGATATTTTCTCTGAACGAAGGAAGTCGCAGTAATCATCATAAATGTATTGCGGATATCTCGTTTGAGATCAGCTGATGATTTTTGAAGTGTAACATACAGCCCGCGGGCCGTATGCAGCTCCCGAGGGCGTTTTTATATGGTCCACATTGCTCTGCGGAAGAAGCGAGCCGTGAAATTTGGTGTGCAATTCTTTGTTTACCAGTTAAAATTATGGTCCAGAAAACTTTATAGAAATGTTAGTGTAAAATGTATGGAGAAAATTTCTGATTCAGTAGTCCAATGGTGGAGGATCGGCCCGGCAATTGGAAGACCCGTGTTCGATTCTCTATAAAAGCGAAATATTTCTGCGATTTTAGGATTTCTTAAGAAGCCTAACGTAATGAATTTTTAACGCGAAAAAAATTGCGATGATTTTCACCATCACACTACTACATGGTCTCATAGTATAATATAGTATTTTCTCATTCAGCCCTTCGAGGTTAACGTAACTTCCGATGCATACGCAACTGCGAATGCGGCACACCACGCAATAAGGTGGCACATCCCTGAGGAATTTCACAGGGCGTTATTCGGGCCCTGAACCAGGGCCGAATTTCCGATTCGGGACTTAACTTACTGCCCGAGGGCCGCATGTGGCTCCCTGTAGAATTTTATGCGGCCCGCGAATTAAACGATACGAGAAATATAACAGGAAATTTCCCAAGTATAATTGTGGTCACGTAGCCTTTTTTGTAAATTTTTGTACGGATATAAATTCTTTAGACTTGATTTTCAATAAAATAATATCCTAGAACATTTAACATCTGAAGTTTACGTTCGGCCCACCCAAGCACTTGCAACTTCTAATGTGACGAAAGGAAAATTTGTAAAAATGAGCCCGCGTCTCTTCGAGAAAGTTCTATTTCATACGAGATTCGTATACAGTTGACACTTTCCTTACTAGCTCGCCACCGGATAATAAATTTCTATTGCACATGCAGATTTGTTTGGACGAGTTTACTCGTTCACCCACGTTTTCAGGTATCGTAACGGAAGGAAGCGATTTCTGCGAATGGAAAACGCGAAACTCTGGAGATCTGGCAGCAGTGTGTGGAAAAGGGGAAGTCAAGTCAGTCGGGAAAAATCCTTTTAGAGGATTTAAAGCACAGTGTGTGCCACCGTGATGGTGTGCAAAGCACTAGGTGTGAGAGAGAGAGAGAGAGAGAGAGAAAGGAGGTGGTAGTTTGCGGGAAGGAAGCTTTGGAGTACATACGAGGAAGGACGGAGGCGGTGGAAGGTGGTTTATAAAAGCGGAAACGAGATGACACTTCTTGCAGGATTTAAGTTACGTCATACGGAATTATTCAGCACCGAGAACGGACACAGGTTTTCCAGCTCTTTGAAATGTTTATGTAGCGTTCCTGATCGTGTGGATTTGTCCCATCCCTATAAACACTCCAACGGTCCTTAAAATATTACGTGCTCATTATCTTCCTTTTAAAAGTCTCTGCCAGACTCGGAAATATTCAGCAGGCACTGGTGGACCGTGATATATTAAATAAAATGCACGTTATATATGTTTTTCGAAAGGAATCCAAAGCCTTAGAAATTAAAAGAAAAATACTTCAACTTTAATATTGTCTTAATTAAGGCAAATTATGTAATGATGCGCTATTAACCTCAAATTTATTGAGAGGTCACGTAAAAAACTCACTTTTAAGCAGCGAAAAACATTTTAAAAGCTTAGAACAAGAACAACATCGCACATCCTAAATTCTCCGTCAAAACCAGAAGCCATATTAAGTAGGTTAAATTCATTAAAATGAGTTCAACGCCAAGCGTTATTGACCAAACTTGTGCGCATTATTTTTGAAAAATTTCAAGTGTATAATCTTAAAGTATACTTCTTTTCTCAGCAATTCCAAACGCCATAAATAAACAAAAATTTAAGATACACAAAAAAACGGCACGCGAGAATCTTTAACTTCTCTTGAACCAACCGAGTGAAGCAGGCTATATCACTCGAGGTATAAGCTTGAAGCTCTTAAGTTTCTTAAAGAACTTCTAGAGACTTCCTTCGTCTTGCGAAAAATTCGCTTTATTGCGTTGTATTTAAGTGATAATAAACGTATTTGCGGGTTACCCTCGTCGTCCTAATTCGTCTAAAGTTTGGAAAAAACAAACCTTGCGGCGATTACAGGGATTTATAAATCGTCGGGTAATTAAAAAATGTCATTCAATTTCGCAGAAGGAAATTCATTTAAGTACATCGCTCTATTTCCTTATCGCCAATTACGTCCGTCGTAACTCAACATACCACCCGTAACTAAAGAGTATCCGCGTTATGTACGTACTCAGCTAGCGGTCGAGGGATAAGCATCGCTTCATTTTGAACAGCGACAAAAGCGCGTAATAAGCCTTTCGTGTACTTGATACATTTGTTTGCGGATTAATTACCGTGATGGAATACCTCGGTCTCTTCCGGTGTAAAAAATTTTTTTTCAGAACCGCTCGGGATAAATTAAGGTCTCTTTGCTGAAGCTACCGCTTCCTTGCTTACCGCTGTGCTCTTTCTTCCATTAAAACTAGGAATGCAAAGAGCTGAATCTTCTGCGGCTATGCCATTTTGTTTGAAAGTGATGTATGCTTGGCGAGTGCTTTGGGATTCTCTGAATCTGAGTTCCGTTAGCGGCGTATCCTAATGGTATGCACGTAATCCTCAAGATGTATCTCTTTTGCGGTTCTTGGAATTTTGGATTTTATTTCGAGTATCGGATGATTCGAAAGTGTTTTTTCAGTGTTGCGCGAATGATGATTTTTTTGATTCTCAAAGGAATTTTTTCCCGCGAACTTTTGGAGGTAAAATAAAAAAACTCATCTTACAAAATTATTCTATGAATCGTTACTGAAATTTGCTTAAAATGTTGTAACAAATGTGATCATTAATTACAGCAATGCACGTGAAGGGAAATCCGAGTGATTTCATAAATATTTGTGCTTAAAATTTTACTTTAATTAAAAGGGGCAAACTTTTCGGCTTGTGTGCACTATCTGGGACCACCTCAAATACTGACCGCGACGCAGACCTCTCGACCTTCATTTACTCTGTTTAGGAGCCCACAACTCGAGGCCCATCGCCAAATTCTAACTCAAGTAACTCTACCCTCGCAGCAGGGGGACACTAGCCGACCACGTCTTTTGCAATAAACTTTAAGCTATTTTATGTTGTTAACTTACTGCAGTAGTAACTCAAGCATCATATTCGGGTGAATGCGCTGATTAAGAGCGTCTTTTTAACGGAATTCTACGATAAATAATAAAATATTTACGCTCATATCTAATCTTGACGCCCAGGAATACCAACCTCGTTCATTTTTGGAACACCCCGTATATTAAGACGACGCTCTACGCCTATAAACTTGTTTATAACATTAGCATTTCTCATTCGTTTTGTACGGTATGTTATTTGTTGCTGTTGAGACTGGGTTTTTCATATATCCCTCTGTGTTAATTGATATTGTTGGAAAGTAATCGGCATATGTGCCTCTGGCTTCAATATGATATCTGCTTCTTTTATTATCATTTATATAAGCCATAAAACGTTAAAGACTATCCAAGTTTAATTTTGGTCTCCTGAATCTGGTCTGGTGCATTTTTTGCTAGGTCGATTAATATGGGAAAATTTTGAACGCTAATTTCTAACTAAAATTGTTGGTTGCATTTCGGTTCATACCTTTTTCGGAATGCGTGGCAGTCGTACATTCCAAGAAATTGGCGGATATATTCGCCTTTGACACCGTAGAATATTCTTAAATCGATCACCTGATTCGGAACCTATTTCGATGCTGCCATTCCAGAGAAGCCTGTCTCATCTTTATTGCATATCCCACACCGTGATTACCTATAAAAATGGTACATAAACTACGACCCGGGCCACATCCGGCCCATCTTACCTCATTAATACGAGTACATGCTTATTCCCATATTTGCCAGCGAGAGGTGCCGTTAGATATTTAATAATGAAATATAAACGATATTTCTCGGGTACGTGTATGCAATATACTTCTGTCGTCATTGGTAGAGGGGTGGTTAGCGTGTTTAACTTTCAATGCAAAGGTCTCGGGTTCGAATCCTGCCGAGGGTATAGTCGTGTGTGCTTGTCATAAATCTATTATAACACACATAATTGGGGAAACATGTTTTTGTACAAAAATACAGTAATAGTAATTATTATTACTAATGTATGCTTGTGACACATTGCACAATGAAAACAATCACCATTCTAGCTTTTTGAAATTAACGCATGACAAGATCAATTATTTGAATGATAGTATGTGGCCCGCACGGTGGTGTATATAGCCTTTTAGTTAAAAGTTTGGTGACCCTTGATCTATAATATTTATGGTCATTTTATATCTTTAACAAATATTTCGTGTTATTTTTAGTCCCGTAAAAATATTTGAAAATTTTAAACGGACTTTTAGTCTGATTTTTCGTTTTTGCTTATTTTTGCGCACCTGTTATTTTGTTCGCCCCAAATTTATCATATTTCATTTTTGGTGTTTTTTAAAGCAGTCTTTCAGCTTGCGGTTTATTCTCTCGCATTTATATAAATACCCGGCCGTGTGTAGGTAGATTTTAATTTATCCCTAAATGAAATCTATTAACTTTGAGAATTAGCCATTTTAAAGATCGCATCGTTCACCAATTCAAGAATTGGAATTGATATTTTAGGTGGTTTTAGACACGAAGATAATATGATATTAAAGGAGAATGGTTATTTTTAGCGAAGTGTAAACTTCACAGATAGATATTTTTAAAAAAAGACAGTAAATGTCGCTCCGAACTTAAAATCCTTTAAGAAGTCTCTGAATCATTCTTAAAAATCCGCATCTGTTTATCTCTTTCTCCAATATACTCGCGTTATTTTATAACCTGCCGTATTTTACGATTCCCGTGTTCCTTTTTTTCTCGAGATCCTCCGCGGAACAGATGGGAAAGCTCGGTAGGACGCACCTGCCGCCTAGTTTTTTTTTCTAGAATTTCCTCGCTGCCGACTTATAGGCCCTTCCAGAAATCATGGCAGGCTTAACTTCTAAGCCTCGACCGGTTGTTTATGAATCTCAGCCAAATCTTTCGTGACAAGGTGTGTGATCATTAGTTGCATTGACGTTCCTATTCCTGTTTTCCGAGTGCAATCCGGAATGTGAAATAAAATTCGTTGGCGCGTCGGTAGTATTTTCTAGAACGGGTGGGCGACCTTTATGCATGGCGGGCCGGATTTATGGTTGAAAACACTTGGGCATTGAAAGTTGCCAATAATTCGGCGGGCCAGATAAGAGTTAAATCGGAAGTTACCTAAGGATTTTGAGTGATGTGTGTGAAAACAATTTCTAAATAAGGATTCTAGGGCTAAGATTTCAAAGGTCTAAATTTATTATCGTAATTTTAATGAATGATGTGAATTCGTGAGTTAAATTTAACGGATCGGCTTTTCGTCATAGATTCGCGGGCCGCGTAAAATGTTTTCGGGGCCCGCCGACCGTAGGTTGCCCGCCTCTGTTCTAGAAGGTTCTTGTTCGTTGCGTTTGTCGCAATCCACATGCAGGAAATGACTGACAGTCGTATGGCAATTTTTACAGGAATATTTTTTCCTTAATTTAGAAATTATAAGAGAAATTGAAGTTTAATTTCTGTGCGTGGAGACGTTTTTCTCGGAATTTTAGGATCGCGGTAGAATAAATGCCGTGTCGTGTTGAAAATCTAACTTATAAATAATAAATACAGCGTCTGTTAAGATACATTAATTATTTCTGTAATCATTCGTTGCGACTTTTCATTTTTCTGTACTTCACCGTGTCGATCTTAGGAAACTAAAACTAAGGGCCGATGATTTTCTTATTCCCCGTGTTAACTTCGGTCATATTTTGGATCAAGTATCGAATAATATGCGTTCGCCATTACTTTTTGACGGGTATAAAGATCTTATTTGGACGCCGAGGACTTAGAATGCATTATGGATGAAATTATCCGCCCATAATAATGGCCCGCTTACCCTTCGAATTCCGAGGACAACTTGATCAAATTTAACATAACCTTAGCCTCCAATAATTCGTAATTTTTCGTCCGGAATTCCGCTCGAGTGAGAAGGCGTGTATTAGAACGAGTCTATCGCTATACTCGGAATAGTAAGAAGCGTACTCCGAATGCCTCGGCCTGTCTCGAGAAACGAGCGTCTTGTTTAGTTCTCAGTGGATAAGGTGGCGAGTGAAACAACTCGGATGTCAGCGAATGGAATAGTATATAAATCGAGGGAATAAAATGTCGCGGTTATCGTTCGGGTCAAAGTGTTTCACGGGCGTGGTAATGTTTTCTTTTTTTTTACCTTTAATAGTTCAGCCTTTTCGTGTTGCATTCCTGTGTGTTGCGACGCTTCTTGAGTTGCTCGCGGTGAAAATCGTAAAGTTTAAGTCGCAAAAAAAACTTCAAATTGCTGTTAACCGATGAAGTAATCGGAATTAGAATTATGTAAAAATAAAGAAATAGCACTTAGAAAATAAAATGGAACTTTTACCAAGTAATCTTTCTCATTTTATTTATGATGGAGTTCCACCAAGTAAAGGTTTCTTCCGTTTATTTTAGCACTGAGAAATCTCTCGAAACGATAATACAAAAGTTGGCATGGTTGATAATCGAGTGGAATTTTGGTTATTTCCATTAGATGATTTTAGGGAATCTAGACCTCCTCTAAACCTCACCCCCCCCCCCCTCCTCCCCAGAGTTTATACTCACACCCCATCCACCACCCACCCTCCCCTTAAATAACTTGGTATATAAAGATTCGTTTTACGATCCCTTTATTCCTTTTGATGACGCTGTGCGTTGAAATTTAAGAGAGAGAGAGAGAGAGATAGTCATAAATAAAGTCTTGTGGAAATTTAGTATGTTGTTATTATCGTAAATGGATTTCTACAAAGTAACAGCCGAATCAGTCGATTAGATTTGAGGGAAATTATTTAAAATAAAAAAAGCGAATTTTCATCTTTTCCTTTAGGAAGAAACGTACGATCAAACCGTAAGTGTATAAAAAATTGAAAAATAAATATTTTGCCTTAGGTAACTCCAATAGCAATAGCAAAGTTGTCTAAAACTAGTTGTGCATTTCGGCTAAAATTGAAAAATGAGCATTTGAATAAGTATTCAAAAAATAAGTTTGTACTAATCATAGGTATATCCAATAACCATAACAAGGTTATAAAAAAAAAACATGCGCGTTTCGGCTACTGTGGCGATTCACCGAAAGTACATTCTCGATAATTCTCGGTTGAATGTAAGCGTTTTGTTGGTCAAGTCACGCTGGAAAACCAGCCTACTCGGTAAATTCGAAAAAGGATAACACAACTTTGTTGAGAAACTGGCCGAAATATTTAATGAAGTATTTGGCAAAGTTTTGTCTTTTCTAAAACAACCGCGACTCATCTTCGCAAGACTTTCGAGCTTTCGCGTTAATGTTTTAGTAGTTATTTCGTCTATGCAAAAATAAACCTGAACTTGTAAGAATTGGAATTATTTAGACATCCTCCGCGAAAACGAATTTTAGGAAAATAAAAAAAATTAAAAGAAGAGTCGAACTAGCTCTGTTGGAAGGCAGAAAACGCGGGAGCATTTTTTCCGCAAAGAAAACGTGCCAAAAACGATGAGACAACCTTTGTAGAGGGGTGGTTAGCGGTCTAGCTCCCATTGCTGAGGTCGCGGGTTCGAATCCTGCCAAGGGCATGGCCGTATGTGTTTCGTCGTCGTTATTGTTATTCCGCTCATTGTGAAAGGCCGTAAAATACTGTTAATGAGATAGTGAAAAATAAATAAATAAATAAAATAAAACAAATAAAATAAAATAAAATAAAACTTCCGAAAAAATATGAATTTATTTACAATTTTGTCCGTTAAAAATGGAAGATGCTGACATGAGCGGTGCGCTTCTATCCCTCGTCGATCTGTTCCCTCCCGTGGGAAAATTCTAGAAAGGACGAGCTTTAGCGCGATGGTGATGGAATCGGGAATCCTCGTCCCTTACGTAAATGAGTCCGTGCGCGTAATGCAGAGGAGATGTGGAAAGGCGGAATGGGAAGTACATGCACAGCGAGCCAGTTCGGTGAGAAACCAACTTCCTCTCTCACTATTTCTCTCGTCTCTCGATCTTTCCCGCGGTGGAATGGAGGGTATTATATAGATCAGTAGATCAGTCGCTTGGCGAAATGTCTCCACGGCGTCTCTAGACAATGGTTCGGACGCGGCGGATGGTTAAGGCGATTTGAAAGCTCGGAGTTGTTCCGTTCGTTGTGTCTCGATAACGGTGTGGTGATGACGATTGGAATGACCTACCTTGGAATTTAATTTGCTGTTTCCTTGTAGAAATGCCGCCGTTTTCCTCTCGTTTACGCATTCGTTCAAAATATGGGTTTTGCGGGCATATTCCCGTTAATGTTAATTAGCGCGTTTTATTTTATGAACGCGATTTTTGTCCGCTCTGTCTGTCCGCCTGTGCAATCGACGAAATTAAAATAGCAAGTAAACGGCAAAACATTGAAAATGGAAGCTTGCAGGGTGTACGCGATCTATGATGCCATTTATTAGGCTGTCAAAGGATATTATTTAGAGCTATTTTTCGCCAAACAAAAGTTACTTTTCGTTATAAATTTGTCGTTCTTAATGTTCGTTCAACTCCTTAGGTATTTCCTAGGATTCTTTTGTCGATGGCAAAGTTTTTGAAAATTTTTGAGGCTCCAACTTTGATAATTCTATATACCTACGCATGATTTTAAATTTTTTCCCAGTTAAAATTTTTCGAAAATCGAAATAATCCGAAAATGTTTTGACAAAAAGTTTCATCACCAGATGCCCCTATTATTCAATCATGTCGCGGAATTTACAGTTCCATTTCCCAGAAAGTACTCATCCACCGCCATGAAGTTAAAGAAAAAACGCATAAAAATGAAAAGTAAATAATTTTTCGATTTCTTATGGGAGAAGTTCTGCATTCTTTCAAAATCCATTCTTCGACTCACCGGTCTCCGAAATTTTATTTTTTTAACTTTCCAGAAATTTCCGGTCGTTTCGTTGGGAGCGCAAACCAACCTTATATTCTCTCGGCCGTGTTGATTCTAACCGTTTTGTGAGCACAACTCTCTCAAGAGTACGGTTTTTCGTGACGAATACTCTCGGTAATATCCCCGACGCCTTGGCCCCCCCCTCCCTCGTCCCTCTTCCGCTTTGACGGCCACCGCTTGGCCACACATACGCAAGAACCAACACACACACTTTAGGAATTGAAGCAGCTGCGTCCCTCCAAGCGGTCATCCTTCATTGGTCTATCTATCTCTCCGGGGCTGCTCGATTGACCTTACCCACTTGCCTCGGTTGTTTCTGTCGCACTTCCTATTATTACTCGGCTCTCTGAGCGAAGCGTACGCGAGAGGAGCAGCAGTCGCTTGTTTTTCGATTACTTGTGAAATCCTTTCCCCCGCTACCCTAATCTATCTACCTCCCCCTTTCCGAATCTCCCGCCTCCTCTCCCGTCCTCAAAACCTCCGCCTCCCTGCTTCCTTCCTCCTCTTCTGCCTTAAACGCGTTGGCCGCGTGATGGTCTCTTGGTACATACATACACGAGGACCACATTCTGTTGAAAGGCGATATGGATCCGATAGCGGAGTGGCGATATGTCCTTCGGGAATATCCTGTTTTCTCTCCTCTCCGAAGGGGGAACAAATAGCGGGACGGTTGGTAGAAGAAAAAGTTGTTCTGGTCGTCTTGGACGTCTAATTACGGTTTTCGTAGGTTTTTATTTATTTTTTTAGTCTTCAGCTACTGAGGGGCGGTCTGTGAGTCACCATCGGGGCTCTTCCCCTTTTTTTGCCGATGTACGTGTTGAGGCATTTTTTATGTACCCCAAAGTACATTTTTAAGTGATGACCACATAAGCAACATTTATATTAAGGTATATTAGTGTAAATTTTTATTTCTTTATTTGTTCTATTGCAGACACACGGACAAAACGCACTTAAGATATAATCAGAGGTGTAGCTGGGAGATGTGGCGCCTATGGAAAAATTTTAGGAGGCATCTTAGTTTTGTAGAATGTTATTTTTTCGTGCGGTTTTTATAGAGAATGGTAGCATTTTATTATAAATAAATTTAACATTGAAGTGTTAAATTAATACTTGTTTATGGGGAAATACACTTTTGGAATGTTTTTGCGGATACGTTTGGCGCCTTTTCGCAGGCGGTGCCTATGACATATGCCACATTCGTCATATCCTAGTTACGGTACTGTTCATAACGTGATAATTCACAGTTTTCGGCGTATTTTTCTGTTTTATAACATTAATTATTAGTCGCAAAATCACAACTTTCTATTCTACAGTCATGCATGAAAGATGAATCGAGAGGAAAATTTATAAAATTTAGCATTTTCGCATACTCGTACAAAATTCTTGACGTACCTCAAGGACAGTGTTTCTCAACCTTTTTGCTTTGGCGACACACTTTTTAAATGATCCAGCTCTCGCGACACACCATGAAATAATCGCGACACACCAACACATAAAAAGTCAATTTTCTTGGTTAAAACAATAAAAATACTTAAAATGCTTCATTTAACGATAAAACATCATAAATATAACAAAATGTTTGTCTGTTAACATGAAATTAGTACAAATATGACCTAGGTCATTTCAGACTACGTACAACGAAATCTATATATATATATATATATATATATATATATATATATATATATATATATATATATATTTATTTATTTAAAAAAATAAAAAGAAATAAAAATCTGTCGAATAACAATTTTTAAAAAATTAATGTGAAATTTGAGCCTTTTTTCTAAATTTTCGCGACACACCTGGACCTCGTCCGCGACACATTAGTGTGTCGCGACACACCGGTTGGGAAACACTGCTCCAGGGTTACGCGTACGCCTGCCTGAAAACCCGTGTCAGATTGCTCCGATACTTTACTTTCCGCCAGTTTGCATTTTACTCAGAAATAAGCGAATATTGTTTTTTTCTTTTATTTAACTCGGCCATCATGACAGATTATTTAACACGTAAAATCCAATTGGAGATATGGCTAATGAATAAATAGTCATAATGAACAATAGCGGTCTGGGAGACTGCACCTCAGCTGAAATGTGATTAAGTATAATTTTTAGCTAAAATTTAAACGGCTGGGAAATTGAGGTATTGCGAGTTCTTGGATGCGATCATCCCGCGTGAGATAAATATCGCCGTTGTAAATGGCGTGTTTAAACCGCAGATCAGTAAAGCGACTGGGTAAACCGAGTTACCTATATTTTTTATTTTATACAAACTTGCTAATGTCGAGAATTCATTGTTGAATGATGAATCGTATTGATAGCTATTGATAGCTAAACATAATAATCCTTAAGTCAAGAACGAAAACCTACGTAATAAAGGAGTATATCGATGGGCCACGAAAAAATCAAAATGGACACCTCCCGGTCTTTATGCCTCACCAATTGGATTACAATTTTGACAGGGAAATCAAAATCGCGTATTTTGATTTAACTCCATTTGAGGGGGTTTAATTCTAATGTGCAACATTAGCATGGATTGTCTCATCGAGTATCTGATATCATCATATAGTGCTCTAGAATCAAACAACAAATATACCTTAAAATAATAAGAAATTTTTTCCGAATGGAAAGTCTGAAATAGCTAAAATTCCCAGTTTTTCTGGCAGTTTAATTTTAGCTGAAGGACGAGGTAAAAAACATATTTATTTGCAGGCGTGGTATTTTTAACGGGGAAATTTTGGCAGGTCGCAATACATTGTTTACATTTTTTCGTACTATCGAGGAAAGGTTGAAAATATGTCTACGCTATTGCTAAGACGGAGGTAACCTTTTCTACAATGATGGCCGCATTCGTATTTGTTAACTCTTTGCCTGGGTTGCATAGGAATTTTGCGGCCCATCGCCAGTGTTGCTTAGTTTTAAAAGCTTTTTCATTTTTCTTTTCTTTCTAGCTAAATCTACTAAAATATCCAGTGTTAAATAGTAAATATTTCTCGTTTCAATTAAGCGCCTTTTAATGGTGTTTTTGATTTTTTAAAAATCCATCGTGATTTTTAATACTGAAAATTTAACCTTAACTAACCTTAACTAATTTTAAGTGGATTTTAACGTATATGGTACCTAAGAATCTCTAGGTAACTTCCGATTCAACTTTAATCCAGGCCGCCGTAGCATTGGCAATTTCTAATGTGGCCCACCGAAGGATTCATAGCCACGAATCGGATCCGAATATACCTAGAGATTCTGTGGAATTATATAATGAAAATAAAGCTGGAAACAACATTACAGAGTTAACAATTGGACAGATGGAGTTTTTTCGCCGTAAATTTAATTTATAGATACGGTTTTTTTCTTAAATTGCATTGGTCGCTTTTTCATCATATGGTTGCCGACCTCTCATATGGACGAATGCGCCCATTGGCAATAATGTAGAATGACGGCATACTCACAGCGTCGTCAAATGTTTACTTTTAAGTTATAATAGAGAGCGTCACGGTTTTTTAAAAAAAAATCGCCTTTATAGATGCTTTCAGTAATTATTACCTCAGTCATCTTTTCTTCGGTACCTACTTAAACCTATTTTTCGCTTCCATTTCGTCCATGTTTTGTTTTTCTTTATGTTCAGGACTTTTTATCGTTTTTAAAATGCAAAAGCTAGAAATGAACAAATTCTATATTTACTCCCAGTTAGTTAAATGCAGTCGGGTCATTTCAATTGAAAAAAAAACATTTAGGTAACCTTCAGTTATATTTAAGATAAATTCAGTATTCGGAATTGCTGAATTGCTCCGATCACCTATATCGCGGATTAATATAAGTAATATTTTGAACGAAACATTTTAACGGGACACTATCCAACACAACTCAAAATATTCCTGTATTATATATTTGTATGCAACTTTGGTTCATAATCTTATCGGAGGGATGATTTTCAATATACGCTCCTTATTCTGGCCTCATTTTTCATAACATATTCCGTCTTTTTATATTTTTGGGAGCGTCTGCTGCGTTTTACAATTACAGTAAAAGAGAACAGCGCAACTTGTATATTTTAACGGTTTAACATAAACGCAAACTTGTATATTCAAGGACGGATCCAGGGGTGGTAGGTAAAGAGAGTAATTACCCCTCTTCAAGAGGTTAGAACGCCGAAAAAATTAATAAAACATTTAAAAAATTGAATATTGAAGGAACACTACTTTTTTACTGTATTTTTTATTGTGAAAATGTTATTTATTTCCTTTTTACATATCAAAAGCCGTACCCTTTTGAAGATGCAGATAGTTTATTTTTTCATCTTTGACCTCCCCCTTCTCCTCATCTCAAGGATGAAGCCAGGATTCGCGCTCGTGTATATTTCCACAGTCCGATTTGACTTAAAATGGAAAATTCAAAGTTGCGTTGTTCCTTCTTTTAATTAATTAATTAATTTTTAATTCCTTACGCGAGGAATCGTATTCAGTGTGTTAATTTCTGCACTTTATGACCATTGCCCTTCTTGCCTCAGTCGGTTGTTTATTTACCGTTGTCTTCTCGCTCTCTTCCCTTCTTTATTTTTCGCGAATCTTTTATCTCCTCTTCTTTATTTCTTAGCTTACTTCCTGTCTCTCCTTTTTATGCGCAGTCGTCCCTATCTCTTTTCATTCGTATCCTCTCTTTGCCTTCAAAATCCTCTCTGTCGCCTTTGAATGTTCTTTCGCTGTGTCTGGTTGCCGATTTAACCGGAATGACTTGTTTGATCGTATTCGGTCTTGGCTGCTCACTTCTGATACTAATTGGTTAAACCGTATCCAATGATAGAGCAATCTACGCGACGACGGTTGGTTGACATTCTCTCCTAGAGCAAATAATTGGTGGAAATTGCGGTTGAAAACGCGAAAACAACATTTAACAACTCGGAATGTCCGATTTAGTCTTTATTCACGGCGTCGACAGAGTGCGCCGGCGAAATCAGGGTCTGAAGATGGCGTAAAGGCGAGGTTCCAAGTTTTTTGAGACTACGACGCAGATAACCGTGTTTTGGAGTTTGGTTTTTTCTAATGGTAGACGCCGAATCCGTTATTTCGTAATATTTTTAGTTCTGGAAATAATCGAAGAGATAAAAGTCACGAAAAACATTTTTTGCTGTTTCACATTAGGCATAAACGCTACCGCGGATTGTCTGGCAAAGTGATTAAAATCAGGAAAGTTCAGGTCAGGGGGCTTTCCGGATTATAGTTTTCCTTAACCGCGGATGGTCAGTACCTGATGACAGTACCGTTACGGCACGAACTACCTAAGCCAATGGTGCCCAAACTTTTCGGCCCATTGCTACACTCGTCGCGGCCACATGGCGCAATTCCGCCCTCTACGCGGGCCGCACCCAATGGAAAATAGGGTTTAAGAATAACTCACGGAAATGAAAGATTTAGTTGCGGGTCAGAATTACCTTATTGTTATAAATACATTTATTTATTATATGAGTAGAGAGGTAAACGCAAAATATATTGCTCTTTGTAAATTTCTATTTTCCTTTTATGATACATCGTGTCCTCTAATTGTTAAACTCATGGAGGGTCGGATAAAGACATTCCGCGGGCCGTATTTTGGACACCGCTGGTTTTAACACAAATATTTGAGTAAATCGAGAACAGGAAGATATTATATAAAAACAAATATGGATGTATATGAAGTTCCTTTTACAAACAGTTTGGTTTAGCCGATCCGATGGGATCATAGATGAAACGGACATCTTTTTACGTGTGACGGACTTTTGAGCGTTTTAAAAATTTCAACTTTCAGGAGGAGAAAAATTCTGAATTCGAATTTTACCTTCTCAGATTTGACGTTTATGTTAAGCCTTATGTGAACGTCCATAAAAATTCTATTTCATTAAGAGTACATATTGTTTTTAAAAATTTTCCTTAAGTTACGACAACAAAGTAAACTGGAAAATCGAATCGCCATATCCCCGGAACAAGAGTTTTTTCCCGGATTTGTCAAAATTCCGGAATCACTCCGAACCAGGGATGTTTCCGGACCACAGGTTCATATGTGCAAATCGTTCACAAACCTATAAAATAAATTCAAACGATGTTTTTTTCTTTCTTTATTCATTAGGCACATTTACAAATTCTTATTTGAAAAAAATTAATTCCGAGCAGTACTGCTCGTGTCTTAAGCCGACCTTGGGAAAATTTCATAGACTTTTAGGAAACGCCATTGTTTTAATTTCTTTCTGAAAATAAAATCATCCGAGAAATAAGATGTCGGATGTTTCTCTCAGTGGGTTGAGTTTAATCGCAAAAATAACATTATCTTTGTAACTCTGTAATATAGGATTCGGTCAACAGTCGGATACGTATTGATGGATTTCGAAAAAACTGAAAAAGCGTCCGTACACATAGCAGCCATTGCAATCGCATAATTTCCTCATCTTTTTGCTTAAATATTAACAGTTTCTACGCTATTTTAACCGGGAGGAGAGACTTATGCGGATTATTTTTGAATCGATGTGAAAATGGTGGTTTCGATTCCTGGATAGCGTAGATATGGCAACGAAAAGGAAATATTGATTGGACCACTTCACAAGCTGATATACAGGATTTCTTATTTATTTATTACTATTAGAACACGTACTGTTTAAAAGATGGGTGGTTTATGCGGAATTAAAGAAAAAATACCTTTATCTATTCCTCGGAACTGCGGAGGAGAAATTCGCGCTGGGGAATTTGCGCGAGCAAGGCATTAAAGATTGAATTATTATTCCGCGAAAGCGAAACGGATAACCTGATTTCGTGTGGGTATTCAGTCTCTCTCTCTCTCTCCCTCCCTCCCTCCCTCCCTCCCCCCCCTCCTCTCTCCCCCCCCTCCTCTCTCTCTCCCTCCCTCTCTCCCTCCCTCCCTCCCTCTCTCCCTCCCTCTCTCCCTCCCTCCCTCCCTCCCTCTCTCCCTCCCTCTCTCCCTCCCTCCCTCTCTCCCTCCCTCTCTCCCTCCCTCTCTCCCTCCCTCTCTCCCTCCCTCCCTCTCTCTCTCCCTCTCTCTCTCCCTCTCTCTCCCTCTCTCCCTCCCTCCCTCTCCCTCCCTCTCCTCTCCCTCTCCTCTCTCTCCCTCTCCTCTCTCTCCCTCTCCTCTCTCTCCCTCTCCTCTCTCTCCCTCTCCTCTCTCCCTCTCCTCTCTCTCCCTCTCCTCTCTCTCCCTCTCCTCTCTCTCCCTCTCCTCTCTCTCCCTCTCCTCTCTCTCCCTCTCCTCTCTCTCCCTCTCCTCTCTCTCCCTCTCCTCTTTCTTCCTCTCCTCTCTCTCCCTCTCCTCTCTCTCCCTCTCCTCTCTCTCCCTCTCCTCTCTCTCCCTCTCCTCTCTCTCCCTCTCCTCTCTCTCCCTCTCCTCTCTCTCCCTCTCCTCTCTCTCTCTCTCCCTCTCCTCTCTCTCCCTCTCCTCTCTCTCCCTCTCCTCTCTCTCCCTCTCCTCTCTCTCCCTCTCCTCTCTCCCCTACTCCTCTCCCCTACTCCTCTCCCCTACTCCTCTCTCCCTCTCCTCTCTCCCTCTCCTCTCTCCCCTACTCCTCTCTCCCTCTCCTCTCTCCCCTACTCCTCTCTCCCTCTCCTCTCTCCCCTACTCCTCCCTCCCCTACTCCTCCCTCCCCCTCCCTCCCTCCCTCGCCCCTCCCTCCCTCCCCCTCCCTCTCTCTCTCCCCCTCCCTTTCCCTCCCTCCCTCTCTCTCCATACCTCTCTCTCTCTCTCTTTATACGGCAGCGAATGAGCCATTCCTGAAAAAGTCTTGAGTGGAGGACTCGCGAAATCAATTTTTAAATGGAATTTACTTTGTTTGCGGCGTGAGTTTATCATATGAAAAAACTCAATTTTATGTTCGTTCCGTCGTTCTTCGGTGATCGAATTTTCTCTTCTTTCCCACTTGATGTTGCAGATGAAGCGATATTATTTTTATCGCTAATGTAACCCAGAAGTAAATCAATTGCTCGAAACAGGAAGACGAAAATGTAATATCTATACAGTTCGAACTACGCCAGTTCGACCTGCATTGAGAAAACATGGTTTATTCAAGTAATCGAAAAATTCTACTCTCGGCGAGAATGTCAAATATAAATTTCGTGTCATTATCTTATTTTGTAATGATTAGTACCATTTTTTTCTAACAGCAAACGCAACGAGGATAGCTTTTAATTTCGTTCCATATCGTTAAAGTTTCACAGTAAGTTCATCAAGTATGCGTTTTCCAAAACAAGAAATACGGAATTTTCAGAAAATTATAAGTTTTCTAATTTTCTAAATTTTAGGATGCGGAAATTAGCCGAATGAAGTCTTAGAAAAATATAGACCACAAACTCTAGCGGTCGGAATGATCAAAATTTCTACTTATGTAGGAAGCAAGACCACGTTGATAAAACATCCGAGACTGATTGTATGACGGAGCGATATCGAAGATATTATTTTCTAGAACGATTATATACTACAGCATGATATTGAAGCCTGTAAGTGAATTTTCTACGGGAATCTGGTGTACTACACCAGCGTTTTTCAACCTGGGGGTTCGTGAACCAAAAGTGGTTCGCGTAAACGTTAAAGTAGTTCGCAGCTCTAAATATCGAAACAATAAAGTTATCCGCCGCGGGTAAACGTTTGTTCGATCAATTTTGGTTCATGAATATCCGATCTTGTGAAAGAGTGCAATTAAATACTTATTACCATTTTGTACCACATATTTGTTTGAAGAGGAATTTTTGGTGTAATATTGATAATGTGTTTGCCGCTTTAATCGACGTGCGGCGACCTTGCTGGACGTAATAATGGCTATTATAAAACGATACATCGAACTTAATGGTTTTGATAAGATATTCTTGTCGCAAGAAAGATCTTTCAGTGTATCCGAAGTGCCTTTACCATAATTTGGAAGGAAAGGGTCGTAATTAGATAAGCTCTTGATAATGACGTCACACGCTTCCAATTTTTATCGCTCGTACGTTGACTCGTCTCCTATATTTTGCCTTTTATGTCCAAAAGAGAAAGTTCGAACTCCTATACTCGCACTTTTTATGTTCATAATAGCGTCTTAAATGAAGCCACTAAATTCTGATACTCAGAAAATCTGGAAAATATTCCAGAAATTTCCATAAAAAGAAGATATGGAAGGAGTTGGAAAAAGATGCGGGAGCTAAACCATGTAAATTGAGCCTCCAGTTGCGTATTTTTTTCGGCCGTTTTTCTCGACGCGAAAAGCGGACGTTGAAGGATAATTACGCTCGGGAGGAATGCCTCCTCGGCCTTAATTTCCGTTATAAATTGCGTCTTAACATCAGCGTTAATTATCCAATCTAATTAATAAGGAGGTATGTCACGCGTAATTCCTTCACGCTCGACTATACTATACGCACCACCGGCGACAGAAGACCGTGAAAGAGAGAGAAATATTTGAGGGGAGAATGAGAGGGGGGGACAATGGGAAGTTTTAATTTAAATTTAATATTTTATTCGTGCGTACCCATATAATCATTGGGAAGGGAAATTACATTATTTAGTTACAATTAACATTAATTATGTACAGATATTTATTTCGTTTTAAATCTAAATAGTTAAGATATCTCGATGCCGAACGACGACGGAAACTGCGTCGATCTATAGTTATCGCGATAATTTATCGGGCGCTTAAAAGTATTTTCCGAAAACTTTTCCGACCACCACGTTGTTCCCGCTGGAGTTGTTCTCCTCCCCTCTTTCCTACGCCTCGAAAGTAAAGTCGTTCGTGGCCTACAAAAAAAATAGTCTAGTCTTGTGTGGCGGCAGTCGGGCTGGGATCCCCGTTTCGGATCGCTGGAGGAGGTGGAGGGAGCATCTATTTTGAAGTGACCGGTTCTCCCCCTCTCTCCATCCCATCTTGCTCCTCCGTTCTCCCTCATTTCCGTATCAACCTACGCTTTTTCCTTCTGCCATTTCCATCCCCGTCTCACATCGCATCCTGCGGTTGCTCGCTCTTTTATATAGTATATACACACACACACACCGCCTCAGGTGCCTCTCGAAGGGAGGCGCCAAAATTTGACAAAAATGAAAACCTATCAAAATAAATTCATAAGGCCAGCGAGGCCAGGGGGCGCCATATTATATCTCGCCTCAGGCGGCAAAATGTCTGGGCACGGCCCTGTATATAGGTATACACTTTTGAACAAACGCATTATATATATACATCTATCATGTTTTTTCCCCACTTCTCTCTTTGTGTCTTGCCGCCGTGTTGGTTATTTTTTTTTGCAGTTGCTTGGTTGTTCTCGGGATTTTCTACTCCAGATTCCGTCTTTGTTTTGCATTTTATTTCGTAGATTTCGCGTGGGTAGGTAAAAAGTTATAGTTTTTTAATTATTAGAATTTACCGTCGGTGAATCGCTGCACATTATGGCCGCTGTCGTAGTCGAAGCGGACGTCTGGTTTTCCCAATCTTTTTTATGGCTATTGAAGAGACGTGGAAATTTGATTTATATTTATTTAAATATTTATTGCCGTGTCTTATCGCATATTGGTGAAAGTGCAATTAAAGCCTATCGGCCGTAAGTGATTATTTCTACGTATTTTCAGGTTGGTTGGCCATCAAAGCTTATTAATTTAAGAGTCGATATCGGAAGTGTCTATTTCGTATATTCTTAGCTAATTGAAAGTTAGGGTGTGGGAAGCCATCTCAACAAAAAAATGTTAAACTTCATAAATTTCGAATAAAATGAGATAAAATATCACTTGGTATAAGTTCCGCTTATTTTCTCTCATTTTATTCATGATGGAGTTCCACCAAGTGAAGACTTCTTCTGTTGTCTATAAATTTCCATGAAGGTTAACATGTTTTGCCTCTATTTCCCACGAATAACATTTGGTTCTATCCAGTGGCGGAAGGGGACTTTCGAAGACCCAAGGGTAATGCTGTTTGGGGCCCTTAGCATAAACTAAATATGAGGCACTGAGAACCAGAGTGGACCATCCTTCAATAGTCATCTATCGAGATATTGCAATGTTTTACATTCTGCAACCGAATTTGGAAATAATGCCATCTCGTGAGAACATATTAAACTATAGTTGATCCACTCTGGCTCCAATTTAATTCGCTTTTTCTATTGGAAATCACCATAAGTCAGATTGGTGACAAAATGTGGGTTGGTCCACTCTGGTTCTCAACGCCTCATATAAGGTAGAAATTATTTTCTGAAAAGTAGGTTGGGTTGGTTGTAACAATTATTGTGTATTTATAGGTTCAACATATTTTTTTGTTTTTTTAATTAATTTGTGAAACGAGGGCCCTTCGTCCCCGGGATCCCAGTGATCCAGCTCTTTTATAGCACATGCGTAGATCCGCTCCTGGTTCTCTCTCTTTATCGCCTCATACTTGTAGCTTTCCTCATAGCGTTCGTCTTTTGTCTCTCTCTCTCCCCCCTCATCTCTCCTCTCCTCTTAACCCGCTCCCTGTCTTCGCCACACCCGCACTTTATCCGCTCACCCATGAGGCGTCTCTTCCCCCCCCTCCCCCCCTTGCCCCCACCTCCCTCACTCCTCTCGCCCCTCTACCCCGTCTCTCGCTCACCCTTCTTCCTTAAACGCACTTCTTCTCTCGGAACTTGTATTCCTCCCTCGCTCGATTGCCTCCCAGTCCTTCTCCTTCCTTACTCAATCGCTTCCTCCTCCACCTCTCCCCCATCTCCTACCCTCTCTTGCCTACTTCACGCGCGTGAAACGGACGTTTATCACCTCGGCTCTAATACGTCTTTGTGATGTAATTTCTATAGGGTACGAGCGTCTTCTAACATATCGAGTTGGACAACTCGAGTGCTAATAGTTAAAAATAGAATTAATAAAGAAATTAAAAAGGGTAGCTAAATATTTTCGTAAAAACTATTTTTTCTTATTTTTCTCGTCGATTTTCAGACGCATGAAATTCCCTAAATTTGAGACTTTCTCGGAGGATATTAATGGAAGATTTTCTTCTTTAATGGCAATAATAATTTCTTTGGAATGACATTTCGAAATTACCAGCATTCGGAGCAGCTAATGCAGCAAAATGCAGGAAGCAGTTTCTATCTCGTGCCGAATAGATATCCTATGGGGAACGTGCCTCAAAGTTTATGCACCGCAGACCTGTCGGAAAAAAAATACTGGCCTTCATGAAAAAGCTGTAATATTTGGAAATAATGGATGTTGCAAGAAATATAAATTATAACAGCACTTTTTACTACGCTTACATTTAAGCAGCGTAGTTCAGCGAGCCCCGACAGTTTAACGAATAGACTGACAAAGTATTCTTCTTTACCATAATGAAATATTCTTAAACGTAACCCTCCAGAAGCCAACAATATTTTATTCTCCGATCTTCGAAAACTTGCTGTTATTTATATTTCGTTAATTTCAGCCAAAATGACGACCGAATATGATTTCATGAACATTTTCAATATTTTTGGTCATATCTTTCTGTGCAGTTGTTACACGGATTTATTTTCTGGTAAATATATAGCAGGAGCGATATTTGTGACGAGGAAAGAGTATCTGATTGTTTGGTATGGATTTATATTTCTCTTTCATTATTATCTCAGCGAATATATTTCCATAGCTAGCTTAAAGTTATGCCTTATTAAAACATTATCGATTCTATAATTTCAAGTCAAATTTACTGCAAGAAGTGGTTTCCTTTCTAAGATATCCAACTTCAGAGATAAACGCGGGCGTGGATCGAAAGTTTTGCTTTGTCAGACCGTAAACTTATGCTATATTCGAGTCGAAGATTAATTTTGACCTTCGGCCGATCCAACAGACGTTTATCTAACGAATTCATCGCAGAGATTTTCTGACAAATCCCGGGAACCAGAGTCTAGGGGAGATAATGAGTTTATCGTTAATTTTCGCAACGATAAACCATGTTCCGGGCTCGGCGTACAAGAATGAATACTCTGTCAACTCGAGATAAGTCTCTCCGGGCACTATTTAACGCGAATCGATCCTTGTCATTGCGTTTCATGTCACGGCCGACGACTGGGAACCGTCGCGAAAAGTCATATTCGCGAGTAATCCGTGACCTTCGCTGCTAACGCGTGACCTTGAGGAAAGACGGAAATAATTCCGAGTAATGAAACTTCACGTCGAAGTATTAAAAAGAGTATCGAGGACAAAAGAGCGTCTTCGGCAGGAAATGAAAAATTCGCGTAACATATTTTCGAGTTATCGAATGCATTTTTATCGAAATATTGCGGTGGGTTTTTCTCATTTCCTGAGGATCTTCTCCTCCCCTTTTACGATTCACCTTTCGGAGGCGTGCTTTACAAGGCGACGGTCGCGCCATCGCTTTCACGGTTCCCGACCTTCACGGATTATGAAACCCGCAAGGTCCGTGCAGTATTCCAGTTCTTCCAGTGCTACAATTCGGCCGACTTTGTCAGGTCGTTCGGTGTCGGTTCGTCCTTGAGGTCCGACTGACCCATTTTTTTTTGTTTTTGGGTTTAATGAGGAGTTGGCGTATTTGCGGTTCCATTGCTACCGGCGTTACGCGAAAACGAGGATCAGTGATAGGACCAGAGCTGCAAACCGCTGAACCGAACCGGTCATTTTGCTGAACCGCGAACCGGACCGAAACCACTGATTAATTTTTCAATGAACCGAAAACCGAACCGTAAATTTTTGCAAAAGCGGTTCGGTTTCGGTTCGATCTCAATCCACAAAGTACGGACCAACGAAAAGACCAGGAATTTCCATTGGAAAGACCAGCGGGTTTGCTTCAAAGGAAAGAGTGCATATCTCTTTCCTCTCTGCTACTATTGTTATCCACAGACGACATTTATGGTGAGGGTTATGGGGACACCAACTGCGACAATATCCGGGTCAACCGCTGTAGGCAAAAACCGACCAACAGAATATAGAAAGATCTTTATCTGAACGCAGGCAAAATGGTCGTTTTACAATGACCTAGAAAGGAGCCGTAATCCGCTTTCGTGCCGAGAGAAAAATTCATGCCCTTACCATCACCATCATCCCCTTCAGCATTGTAATTAGCAGACCTGAGAAAATATGCCTCGCTGTGCCTTTCTTAGAACACCATTAACTCTCCTCATATCTTTTTCTTCGGAAAAATTCAAATTGTTGCTCTCAACGGCTTGAGCTTTCAACGACATCATTCCTTTTCCAATAATTCAATCAAGGAAATCTTAATAAGGGCTTACGGAAAAGAATTTTCCTAGTCGGTGAATTGTGGTTGGTGTATTTTCCTAGACCCTTGATAAATATAGCGAACATTTTTTATTTTATTTGTTATAAATGAACCAAAGGAAAAACGCTTTGTAACTTCCATTGTTTTTATTTCTCTTACGACCCGGGTTTCGACATTACAATGCTATCGTCCAATAATTCAATCAAGGAAATCTTAATAAGGGCTTACGGAAAAGAATTTTCCTAGTCGGTGAATTGTGGTTGGTGTATTTTCCTAGACCCTTGATAAATATAGCGAACATTTTTTATTTTATTTGTTATAAATGAACCAAAGGAAAAACGCTTTGTAACTTCCATTGTTTTTATTTCTCTTACGACATTACAATGCTATCGTCAGGTGCAGATATGGTGAGAATAGAAAGCATATACAGAGAAATGGGTAGAGAGGGGGGAGGGAGGGTAGTTTGTAAGATGGAAAGGAATGGAGGGGATCTCATTGTCAGAGGGTTACTGCGGGGGGTAGGTTGTAAAGGGATAAAGGGAGAGGGGAAAGGAAAGGTGGATGTGGGAGACCATCTCGGGAGGGTTTGGGGAAAGACGGGGGAAAGACTAGGACTAAAAAGAAAGGCCTTGTGGAAGACGGAGAGAGGGTGAACCCCAGAGGGAGGAAATTATCACTGCGGCATTGGGTATGTGTGTGGGAATAAGGAAAATAAAGGCAAGTGCGGATGGTAGAATAAAGAGGTTAAATATTGGGAGACGGGCGGTAAGGCCCTTGTTATAAATCATTTTTCCTCTAAATAATGTGTATTACAGGTAAGAAAAAGAAATAAAATACCCGAGGAACTAATTTTCTTTGATTTTTAATTTCTTTAAAACACACGTTTTCGGTTTGTCCGTCCATCCAGGGATAATCTCAAAAGCGGTTTAAGCTAGAGGCGCATTTTCTTTCTGATTATGTATGATTGTGTATGTTGGTAAACGAATTTGAAGTGAATCCATTGAGAGAATTTTTAATTGATATGTTGAACTCCTTTCGAGTTATCGAAAATTCGAGCTATGGAAATTCGACCTATCGAAAAGCGAGCTATCGAAAAATCGAGCTATCGAAAAATGAAGTTATCAAGAATTTGATTATTGATTTCGGCTTTTTTACGATTTAATGCCGTCCTTGACAGAAATCTCAAAGACAATCGATGTTTAAAAAATCGTAAAAGGGAAACACTCCAAGTTTGAGGCTGCGAAACTATTTTTATGGAAGAGAACGTGACGTTGGAGTTATTTGTCGTTAACTTTGGAATGAGATGTCGGAATCCCCTCGGCCATAAAATCAAGGATTTCAATGGCTTTTAGCCATCCTCATACGCAGTGGTTCTCAGGCCGATACCATGAGACCCCCTCCGTGAGGATGTTAGGTCGCCACGACCCCCGTGATTTTTTAAGACGTAATAAAAACAAAAAAACTTTTAGTTTATACTTTTCTTTGTAAAGTGCACCGAAAAGTACAAAATAAATAAATTTGGGGTTCAAGAAAATACCTGGTCCTTAAGGAAAAGTTTCATTATAAATCAAATAAGAAATTAGAAAAAATATGAGAAACGTGAGTGCTAAGTAAATGAGCGAAGCTAATATAATTCACCCCATTAATTTTTTTTTTTAAATTGTATTTATTATGTTAAATATAAGTTATTAAAATTAAGAAATGCTTTATTTTGAAGATTGCAACCCTCAGTCAAACATAAAATTAGACTTGAAGGATTGATGGAATGAGGAAAAAATCAATTGGCATAGCGAAGACTGCTCACGACCCTCCCAAAATTGTCTCGCGACCCCCAGTGGGGTTCGCGACCCTACATTTGAGAACTACTGTTCATACGCATCAGGAATGATAGTGGTCTAACCTTCGCAATATGCACTTGGAGTCTTATCCCATTCACCTATAATAGTTTTTATCGGTAAATTCTTCGCTCTTTAAACGTAAGTTCAAAGTGATTTCTTTCAGCTGGTAAAACGTTTGGTAATATTCGTTTAAGTAAGAAAAAAACTTGCGCAACTTGAGAAACTTGTATAATTATCTCGGTAACATTCTTCCTCTTTGGCGGGTCTTAAGAAAAAATTTTGAGAGCGCGACGAAATGTTGATGCGAATATAATTCAACTGATTTTTTATTTAACGAGCTAAATAAGGTTTTACTATGTGGAAAGCCGCGCCAGCGTAATACATTGTAACTATTCGAAATGACGAAGTTACGATTTATTTCTTCTTCCAATTTTTCATTTTTTCCTGTTTTCGACGTCTTATTGTCAATTCAATCAAGAATTTCGTGTCTCTGGGTGTAAAAAATTGACGGCTCGGGAGGAATTGTTTTCATATTTTCGCGGTATAACTTGATTTCTTACGACAGCCAGTCTAGTCCCCTTCAGTTCTGTCAAAACCACGCTGAATATGTCGGATTATCCGCATTGCGCCGCCTTAATCCGAGGCCGTAATATTTTTCCATTCGAGTCAGTTTCACGACGCTCCTCCTCCAACATAACGTCGCGATAAATCGGAAAGTTCGTTACGATCGTGTTGCAAATACTCTTTTTACATTCACGCCAGAACGATCCCGGAAAAAAATCCCACGTCTCTCTTTTTTTGACCCAGTAATAAAATGTGAAGGGAACCTCCGAAGTTGCTTGTTTGAGGACGAGTCCGGGTCTTTTTTATTTTGAAATAAGAACCTTCTCAAGGTATCGACCGAATTAATTTCGGCGAAAATCAATACTCGGCTCTCTTGAAGGGACTTTTTTTTTTAAAGAAGAAAAATCGGGCGCGTTTTTCTTATTTTTTATTCTTAAGCGGTTGGATCGGGAGAAGGTCAAGTGACCTCCTAAGAATTTCATCATTGCGAGGGGGTTGTATCTGGAGGACGCAAGGAGCTGGTGTAAAAAAAATCTTTTGGAGTGGGGCACGCCCCCTCCTGGCGTCCATTGGGAGGATTAGAAGGGATGAGATAAAAAGAAGTGACGTGCCGTGACGATGTTATCCTCCACCAACCCCCTTTCTCCTTCTATCTTTCTCCCTCTTCCTCTCTCTCTCTCCCTCCCCCTCTTTTCCGCTCACCCTCTCTCTCTCCCTCCCTATCTCTCCCTCTTTTCCTCTCTTCCTCTCCCTCTCTTCCTCTCCCACTCTTCCTCTCCCTCTCTTCCTCTCCCACTCTTCCTCTCCCTCTCTTCCTCTCCCACTCTTCCTCTCCCTCTCTTCCTCTCCCTCTCTTCCTCTCTTCCTCTCCCTCTCTTCCTCTCTTCCTCTTCCTCTCTTCCTCTCCCTCTCTTCCTCTCTCTTCCTCTCTCTTCCTCTCTCTTCCTCTCTCTTCCTCTCTCCCTCTTCCTCTCTCTCTTCCTCTCTCTCTTCCTCTCTCTCCCTCTCTTCCTCTCTCTCCCTCTCTTCCTCTCTCTCCCTCTCTTCCTCTCTCTCCCTCTTCCTCTCTCTCCCTCTTTTCCTCTCTCTCCCTCTTTTCCTCTCTCTCCCTCTTTTCCTCTCACTCCCTCTTTTCCTCTCTCTCCCTCTTCCTCCCTCTCTCTCCCTCTTCCTCCCTCTCTCTCCCTCTTCCTCCCTCTCTCTCCCTCTACCTCTCTCTCTCCCCCTCTTCCTCCCTCTCTCTCCCTCTTCCTCTCACCCTCTCTTCCTCCCTCTCTCCCTTTCTACCCCTCTTTCCCCTCTCTCTCCCTCTCTCTTCTGTCTTCCTCCCTCTCTCCATCCCTTCCTCTCTCTCTCCAACTCTTCCTCTCTCTCCCTGTCTGCCTCCCCCTCTCTTCCTCTCTACTCTTTCTCTCTACTCTCTTCCTCCCCACTCTCTTCCTCCCCACTCTCTTCCTCCCCACTCTCTTCCTCTCCACTCTCTTCCTCTCACCCTCTCTTCCTCTCACCCTCTCTTCCCCTCTCCCTCCCTCTCTTCCTCTCTCCCTCCCTCTCTTCCTCTCTCCCTCCCTCTCTTTCTCTCTCTCTCTCCCCCTGTATTTATCTCCCATCTCTCCCCTTCTCTTCCTCTCCTCCACAACTCTCCCTCTCGTGCTAAACCTTCCTCCTGTCCAATATACCCCTGAAAATTTCCTTTCATCCTCTCCGCCCCTCTACCTCACTTCGCTTTCTTTCTCACCCTTCCGCTTCGCTTGCTCACTGTTTTTTTAATTCTCGGTACCTTTTATTCCTCAACTTTTTTTTACTGTCCTCTCCCTTTCTATAACTCGTCCTGTATCATCCAAGGTTAAAAATGTTTTATTTCTCTCACGTCTTTATATGTCAGGTATAGTTCAAGTGAACATCCGTGCTGTATTTAACGATGTTGTGTTGGTTTTATATTGTTGAATCGTGAATACCGTTTCTCATTTAGTTGTTTGTCTCAACCATGAACTAGTGAGGTGAAATTATGGTAACGCCGTAACTGAGGAGCGTTCTCCCAGATCGCTTTTTTTTTACTATTATTTATTCATTCATCGGCTATATGTGTACAATTGGATTTTCCGTGCTTAATAATGTCACGAGGTTTAAAGGGCAATTTAAGGAAAAAGTGAATTTTCATTGATCGACATACAATCCTAGAATATACGTAGTAATTAATAGTAACTAATACAAGTATTTATCTGACAACTGTGTTTGATACTTCTACTTTTAACGGAAGTTTGTTCTGATTTATCATTTATCTAGGGATCGTTCCCGAATTTATTGATTTTTGTGACGGGTAAAATGCCGCGTTTACTGATTCTTTGCTCAAAATAAAAAAATCGGTCGTTTTTTCGGGGATGTAAAATGCAGCGCGTTGTGTTTTATACGCAATTGCATTTGTTTACATATTTTTAAGCTCCCCATTGGAAGCCCCATTTAGTACCCAGATGGTCTCGTCAGGGTAGAGGTTTAGAGGTGAAAGCATTTTGCCCATATTGCGATTCGCTTCGCCCTCTTATTTTCTTCGTTAATATTTTTCTTTTGCTTAGCTTTCCCGCTTTTCGCTCCTTTTTGTGCCACATACACATTTCTCTCATCCCTTCCAAGAAAGTACTTTAGATCATTCGTTTTGATTTGCGAATGTGTGTGCATCCTAGAAGGTATTGGCTCTTTTCCTTTTTCCTCTCTCTCTTCCTCGCAATTTCACCTTTCCGGCCCCTTTACCTCTCTCCTTCTCCTCCTTTCCTCATCCGATTTGTCTCTCGCTATGTCGTCCTTTCTACCTGTCCGTAAAAAAAACGGTCGCTTCCTTTCGATTTGAAAACGTGAAATCCTAGACCCTGCAACTCGGGGTGGGGAAACTTTTGACGAGACGGGCCTCATTGGCAGTTGCGATTGTTTAGGTGGGCCGCATTATCAGATGAAAATACTTGGGCGGGCCACGTTAGGATCCGCATCGGAAGTTACTCGAGAGAATGCGAAGGTTTCTCTCCGTGAAAATTGATAATTAATAACGTTTTATTGTGTAAACTTCACGAGCAAAGGTTTTCCGGCGGTAATTTTAGCCAAAAAATGCGAAATTGTCTTGTGTGACGTTCATGGTTCGCTTTCGTAATGCAATCGCGGGCCGTAATTTCCCCCGCCTCTGCCTTAAGGTTACCTTATCCGCTATTGCCCTTGGAGTTGGAGGTACTCGAAGGGGCGAAAGGTCGCGGGAGAAGGGCGGGGTAGGGAAGTTTTAGGGAGAGACCGAATCGATTTCACTTGCGTATCGATTGTGAAATCGCGCCGAGTCCAACGCGGGGTTTGTTTCCCCTATATTATTTTTCTTTTTGGAGGGATATGACGTTGAAAGTTCTCTTTTTAAACTTAAGGGAGGAATCCGTGTCATCCCCTACCGTGACTAACCTCGCTCTCTTTTTTTTTGTAACTCCCCAAGTCGACACGACGTCTTAAGAATGTATAGGACGACCGCTCGCGTTTAAACGCGGAAGTTTATTATATCAGTCATTCTTCCCGGACTGTTCTCTGAGCGGGAGTCGGATTTATGCACCTCGTTTAAAACAGTCCTTCTCGAAACGAGCTAACGCTTAAACGATGGATAGTAAAAAAAAAAAGAAAAGCTCGCAGATTGCGAACTGTCGCAGTTTTTGACGCCCAGGTAATTTCGCGAGCGTAATCGATAAAGAGGTGCGTGTTAATGTAGTCCACTAAGAAAGTCGTTATGCTTCTCAGAAACATGAGAAATGGCGGGGATACGCTTTATTTGTGTACGTAGTATGCGATCATATGTTGTGGGAGTTTTGATTTCTCCGAGAAGCGATTCTCCTCTCTTCGCTATTCCTTCGCGACGCATTTTCAAGTTCTGTTGACGTCATATATCTCCAGTAGACATATTGAAACTAGATGCGCACTTGGGCTACAGAGCGGTCGTCATCAGTGGCGACATTTTTATTCATTTATTTTATTCATTTCCTGGTATCCCAATTTTGGTCCACTTCATTAGTATAATTTTTGACCGGAATTTTTTAAAATCAAAATTACACTAATTTAATGCCCTTGTCTCGTGTATAGTGTTTAAATATAGACCATTTTGGTAATAGTAATTAATGAAAAGAATATTAATCACTCTAATACTAGCACAGTTAATAACCATGTAAACACAAATAGGCGGGCCAATTTTGACTGGACGGAACCAGGTAAGGATTAAATAGCTCACAAACAGACTTTTACAATTAGCGTAACTAACGATAACGTACAACCATTTCTCCCTCAAGGATTTGAACCCCTGACCATAGAGAAGCTAACCACCCCTCTGCCAAGGGCTGAAATCGATTTTAGGTGGATCACAACTGACGATGGCCGCCTCATAGCGGAATTGCTCGTCTTTCTGCTTTACCCACGACCGTCGAGGAGAGAAAATCAATTCGATTTATAAAATAAGGCGATCTCGATAATTCTCCGTCCCATGACAATTTTCATCATTCAATTTATTTTTTTTTGCGTTCCCTTCGACACAAATCTCTTTCGCCGTATCAGGAATAAAAAAAACCGAATCTCGGGTACATAAGTCAACACACGTGATGTTATTATTAACTCCTATATAGTTGTGCAATTAAAAAATAACATTTTTTATCCCCCGTCGCTAACGGAATGGTATTTCGTACCTTAACCGTGAGGGATATTCGCGTGTTTTCGGACGGGGAACGAGGTTAATTGCCCTCCGAGAAGAGACGCACACCACCTTGATTCCAGGGGGGAGATTCTCTTTTTTTTTTCATTCTCCCCTCCGTTCTTTTTCTCCTGGGCCTCCGGAATATATCTCCCGGCTATAGTACGTGGGCGTCGGATCGGTATTATAAAAAAAGGGGAGGGAGTCGGGGAAGAGTTGAGCGGAGTCACGACAAGGGCGGACGGAAGGCAGAGAGAAGCAGGCAGAGAAACTGGGATAGAAGCAGGCCAAGTAAAAGCGGGCAGAGAAACTGAGGTGGAATTAAGGACGTGGTAAAAGGATGGATCGATAACATTTTCGAGTGTCGTAATTAGCCGCATTCGGGGCCCTATTTTACGTCTTCCCCGCCTCGCACACACCTCGGTTCCCACGAGGGGTAGAAGGAAGGGTCATATCCCCGCATGTACTCGTAATTTGCACGGCGACGTCGTGATGTTTTAAGACGCTCGGAGAACCGGCGGCGGCATAAGATCCAGGGGCATTGTGGTAAATCCCATTCGACTCGTACTTTCAAGGATTTAGGTACTTGGCCTTACACCTTTTAAATTTTTAGCTGCCCGTCGTCTACATTGAAGTCATGGGTTCGGTTCTAGGCAGGGGCGGATCCACGGGGGGGGGGGGGGGGGGGGGCGATCGCCCCCTCCTTAGATAACCCCATTGCACTCCACTGGGTGCTTTCTTAAATTCATTCCGCGCAAAAATCCTCAATTATACGCCGCAGATTAGGTCTGTATAGCAAGGAAAAGGATTCTGATAGGGGTGGGGGTTTTCAAAATATAGGGCAGTTGGCAGGGGCGGATTCGCTAGGTGGAGGAGCGATCGCCCCCCCCCCCCCCCAACCCCCTTGAGAAGTTTCTGAATCCGCCCCTGGTTCTAGGATCGTTATTTTCTCCGTTTGGTGAACATGTGGATAACTGTAGCGCATTAATCATTTGCATATTAAAATCACGCAACTTTTATACCCATGCCGTTGACTATTTTTACTTTCAGGAACATTCGGTTGTGTGGATTTTGTATTCAGTGTTAGCTTTTTAATGCATATATTATTCGGAAGCACTCTCATTCCTTCGCTTTCTAGAGCGGCGAGTTTTCAACCGTCGGAGCGTGACGCGAATGCGATTTTTTTTCGCGTGCATCGTCACGTATTCTTTTTCTCTCTCTCTCGGCCGGGCGAAGTGGGAGCGGTTTTCCTTTCGTATGATAAAGGCTACGACGTCGGCCAGCCGGGGATTTTGTTAGAGGGGAGGTAAATGACCTCGTACCCTTGGTCGTCCTGGAATATACCCCCCGCCGCGCCGATTTCCGATGCTTTCGGGACTTCATTTGTTTTCTTTTAAAGCCGTCTTTCACGTAGGGAGTGGGGAGGCGCTTTGCAAGGCTCCGTCTCGTCCCCACTTTGTCGAATGTTTTCGTGCCTTTGACGACGTCCGGCGTACGCTGTGCGTCCGGTGCTTCGGCAAATCTGGTTTCGTCGTTGATTAACATAGACAACGGTACCTGCGTACCCAGACAATTTTGTATTAAATTTTAAAGTTACTCGGGTTCACCAGCACAACCCGATACCGACCCAACCAACTTTAAAATTTATTACAAAATTGTTTGAGTTATGCAGTAATACGTAAGTACCCAAACAACTTTTTGATGCGTTGATGTTTTTCGAAAAAGTCATATGTACTATAATTTTAAAGGTATATTAATTTAGGTGTTTCTCAACTGTTCGGCAGAAAAAGGATATGAGGTGGGCAGCGAAAAAATTGAAAAAATTAATATCGGTTAAGGATATTTAAAAACTGTCGCAAAAGTACAACGAGAACTTGATATTTTATTAAAAGAGAACGTGATGAATAACTGTTAATGTTTTTTTATAAATTGCTTTGTGTATTTTTAAATGACCCGCTACTTTTAGTCAACAATACGACATTTTCTACCGACGTATAGGTATGTAGATCTATTTATATATATAGGTGGGCCGAGGATAATTTCCTGTAGCCTAGGTGGGCCGTATTATCAAAAAAAGGTCGAGAAACGCTCTCTTACTTTACAGTTGGTGTCCTTCATAATGCGTTTGTCTTTTGGGCGATATTCTATCATCTTTGTGTGCTGCGTGGATGAAAGGAGACCTTATTTAACTAGTGAGGTTAAATTATAGGTAATCATGTTGTAACTTAGGTACGTTATCCCAGACCACTATTGTATTGTATTATTTTTTACTAGAGAAGGCTGGATTTCAAATTCGAAATGTTGCCAGCATTTTTAATAATAAACACCGAGAAGGTTGAAAGTTTATTGGACATTATTTTTTTAATTTTATACCAACAGTACTTAAGTACTTAGCTTAAATGCCCGTCGATATGACGGGAAAGAAAATTATATTGCCGGATCCCCCTCCCTCACTCCCCCTACCTCTCACTCCCTGCTTCCCTCTCGCTCGATATATCTATGTAAATGCTTCGTATTTCTATCGTATAACGTATGAGTATTGGGGAAATAATAGGGATCTCTAGTCTCAACAATGATATTCGTTCTCCAGGAAACTTACCGATAAAAGCGCGATATTTGGTCAAAATTTGTCACACATTCGTTAAATATGAGTAATTTCGAACGGAAGGCGAAAATCGATGATAAGAATAAGGAACCTTGTATACATTCTTCTTCAAAAGAGTCCACGTACGGTGATTGTAAGTCAATTTTTTATAATTTTAATTTGCAAAAGATCGCATTTTACGTGTTATCTTACGGGAAACAAATCTCGTGGAGTCGAACCCTGGTCTTTTTTCGGGATTATTTTTCGTCGTTGCCTTTTAATGCGTGATTAATGCATTCCTGCCTAATTTCAAACTCGTACCTTAAATCGCGTCTAGAGAGTGGCTGCAAAAGTGTGTAGACAACAGAACAAACAAGAATCCTACGTCAATTATTACGTATAATATAGAATCACTGGATATATCTGCCGTTGGATTTTTCGTGATTAATGCTCTTTTATGAGGGTTAAGAGAGAATTTATGGAAAAGAACGTAATATACCCTTTATTACGAGAATACATAGTGGAAAGTAAAGTAACGAGGTAATATGACAGTATATCTATCTCACAAACCGAATTTCACTTGTAAAAGGTTAATGTAACCTTATGATGAATATTTAGGTGGATAGTCGCCGACTCTAATTCGTTTGTCTGTTGTTCCTTACCTGCAAACGTCGCCTAAGTTAGTCCACGACGACCGTCAGGTTTGCATCCGGAATAAACAAGATAGCTGCATTCCTTATTTATCTGTTGGGATCCCTTTTTGACGTTATAAACCCGTTTCGTTTCCCGAAAACGAGGTTTTGAAATCCCTGCGGACGTCCATCTCGGTAAGCAAATTTACGTAATTGAATTCAATCCGAGCTCTCGGGTAGGTTGGGGTTAAAATTTGCGCCGTGGTCGGGTCTTTTGAGAATTCAAGCCGTAGAAATAAAATAGGTTGGAGGAGGTTGAGTTTTATTTTTTCGATCGATTATTTTTTAAGGAAATTTTAAAAAGGAAAAAAATATACAACGGGACCAAACCTCTATATCGGCATATATCTTAAGAAAATTATTTTATAATTGTATTAAAAAACTATATAATAGTTGTCGATATTGACCAATGCAATGATGCTACTCAAGTTCATACTTAATACCGAAAACTGTAATTCCGCGAGATTTTAAGTTAAACGGAAGCTGGATAAAAATTATCCCTTAACAATCTTGAATTTATCTACGCGAAAGTATATGTATCGCTCTTCTCTTATACGAAGGAATTTTATTTTTATGGATGCTCGCGGATCATCGATTCCGTCGACGGATGAGCATTTTTCTTTTCGATGTGTAACCGTTAAGACAACTCGGAATAAGATGAAAAAATAAGGGTTTTAACCTGTTGTAGCATGAAATACAGTTAAATCTTCCGAAGCGCGTTCGTAACCGAAGTCGATAAAAAGGGATAGTCTTAAAAAATGGATGACCAGCAGATGGTGCCCTCCGTCCGCTGACCCTCTTGGAATGTACTCTTTAGATTTTCTGTAGTCCCTTGAAACGAGACGGGATTCCCGGATTAGGATAAGATAAAGACATTTAGAAACCGTTTTCACGCGCACGATTGACTGTTTTTTTAAGCAGCGCTTCGATTTTATCGCGACGTAATTTATCTTTTTCTTCAGATGTTCTCATTACAGTGAAACCTCGATAATGTTTATGGACAATGTTTATTTAATGGTAGTGTAATTAGGTACCTTTGTTAAAACGAACCCGTTTTTACAAACGCCGTTCGTAGTGTTTATACAAATCATGGAGTTAGTTAGCATTGCGAGGTTGGCTTTAAGCTCCGTCCGTTTTATTCCATCATACATGGTGTTCAAATAGTCGCCAAAAATGTTTCCCGTTAATTAAAAAAATTGTCTCTGTGATTGTTGGGAATATCATTTGTTGTTTTCTCCCTCAATCGTCAAGATGGTATGGTGAATGTTTTTTAAAAATTTTTTAGTTTCGGTGATCGTTGACAACGTTATTATAAACAGTTCAATATGCAAATGTACAGTGGATTTTTTAGACAGGTTGTATAATATTTTATGGAATCGAAAGAAAAAACGTTATATTACATTATAATCTAAAACTGCACACGGAACAATTATTGTGCAGAAATTGAAATATAGAAAAGGTGAAAATGTTATCTCGGACATAGAATGAGAAATATCTATTCGATTTGTAAATGCGATATGAGTTGTTTGTAGGAGACGAAGGAACGTAACTAACCTCACAACTGAGGTTTCAATAAAATTCAATAAAAAGAATAATATGAAAACAATGTTTAAACTAATTTTTATTGCATTAGTAAAAAAAATGAAAGACAATTATGCGTGAAGAACAAAAACATACCTTATATTTCTATTTTAGTAATAAATTTGAAATATCATAGGAGTTACAAAGGGGTGATAGAGCCTCCCCCCATGCCCTCCCCTAGTTACGTTCATGAGCATTTCGTGAACATACTCTTCGATCGCCTAATGAACCGTATTCTCCTCAGATATGCGTAGTTAATTTTCCAAATTAATGGACCAGCGAGGTGGGAAAGCGTTAATCCCATACCAGGTTCCCGTCTGAGTAATCATATCATCGTTGTAAAGTTGTCGGCGTGGATGAAAAGGGAATTTTAGGATAATATAAGTGAGAGATCTCTCTATTTCTACGAGATCAATAAGACTATGCTGTACATACTAACCTACCATTCGATAGTCGATCCGAGAAATTCCGTGTGTGTAGTAATGTCGCCATCGTGCTGAAAACACTAAAAAAGCGTCTGTGTGAATGACCGGTTATCACATAAAAGTTTGTACACTTTATCTGGTTTTATAAGTATAACGAAAAAATCTTACGCTGTCGTTTTTGTGATAAAAAAGAAGCAGATAGTAAAGACCTCGATATTATTCGTATTACATAAACCCTCTCTTTCAGGAGCCGTTTAAAAACTTATGAAAGAAAATTCTTGTTTATATTGTTACTAGTGTATAGCCCGTCAAAAATGACGTAACTAAAGATTCAATCGTTCAAGCTATTTATGAAGATCAAATTGACATCAGAAACATCAATTGTCTTGAAAATCATTTTCCTCCTTCCTCTCTCTCTCTCTCTCTCTCTCTATCTCTCGTATTAAAAGCATTCAAAGCACGCTTACACCCATAAGGATTGAAATAACAATAGGATTTCGAGGTCTAACAATGTAATTTGTAGGCATGAGCGATTTCGAATTGTATGTGGAAAAAGATGAACATAATAAGAAACTTTATAACTTTTTCTTCAAACTGGTTTAGATCCGAAGATCTTAGGTTAATTCTTTCTAATTTTAATTTCCAAAGGAATGAAAATCTGCTCGCCAAAAAGTCGATTTTTACGTGTTACCGTATAGGAAATGGAACTGTCTTCCTTGGAGTGGAACGTAGGACTTTTTTCGAGATTTTTTCGTCGTCGCCTTAAAGTATGTGAATCGAGCATTCCTGCCAAATTTCGAACATGTATCTCGATCCTTTATTGAGTTATTAGCATTTGCAAATTATCACCAACCAACCAACGAACCAACACTTGTCTGTTATTATAAGAGATACTAACTTATATATTAAAAACGTAATGTAACTGCGTGTGATGTTTCTGCTTCCGTTAACGAAACACGAATCAATAATTACCAATTATAACGCTTATAAAGTACGGGGCCTTTTCCGTATAGATACATATATACATATGTATTGTAAAGTAAATCCTTATAATAAACGTTTATTATATTTTGTGTTGTCATACTAGTAAACAGTATGTATAATAAAATAAAAACTACATTTTGCTATCTCAATCGCCACACGAATACGTCTGTATGTTGAATCAACAACTGCATTGGCCATGTGAAAAAGACTACGGATGATTGTCATTCGCTAAAACAGGAGAAGAAAGGAAAACGAGAAAAAATTATTACGTTGTCAGTGTTGTAAATGTTGAAGTTATGTTCGTTTTGATGAAAGTCGGCTTGGGTTGAGTTTAACGCCTCCCCGATATAATGCTGGAATTTCCGTACTAAAGTTACCTCCGTTGCAGAAATTTGTTATATTGAATAAACTTGAGTAAAGTAGTAATTAAGTTTTATTGAAATTGATTGATGCAGCTTCTGTGAACAACGCCGCAACCATTGGCGTAACTAGGAACGGAAGGGCCCGCAGCAAAATATTATCAGGGGTCCTTCACCCAAAAAATACATATGTTCAGTTAAAAATGAAACCCATCGTAAAACCTACCAATTTGCACTTGCCGAAAAGGTTGGGCTTCTAAAATTACTCTCTTCAAAAGTACCGATTAACTGGAAAGTCTTTCAGAAATTAGGACAAAAAAGAGAAGTCGCTTTAAAAATCTTAATTTTTTCTACATTCGGAAAAAGTCGAAGGGCCCCCATTAGGCCCCCCGGGCCCGTGGCATTTGGCCATCCACTCCACCCTATTGTTACGCCACTAGCCTCAACGATTTTTTATAATTTTGCAAGCCACGCTGCAAATGGTAGTGTAGTCTGTATTTTATTTTAGGAATTAAAGTAAAAACCATATCTGATTCAATAGAAATTTCCGTAGTATGAGAACTTTCTGGACACTTGACGTTTATCTGGGTTATTTTGTTAGCTCTGGGTGGTAAACATTCCTGAGAGATAAGGTCAAGGATAGGAATATCAGAAAAAGCATTTCTGAGATAACCAGTGATATTTAACTATATATAGGACGGAGAAGCGAGAATTTAAATCTATATCTTGTTGCCAGAAACTTGGGGGTCGAGGAAAGTCGATTTAACAGCATTCTTTCGCATATTAGGCTTGAGAAAGAAAGGAAATCGATAATTTTCATTAGTCAGGAAGCCCTCACTGCTAATATTCCACGGTATTCTTTAAAAAACGCGTTGACAGAACAGGTACAAAATACGCTCGTGTGAAACGGGCCTAAAACGTGTAATTTCATTCTCCTCTACCTTTCCATTCCTAATCCCTCTATATCCCTTTTTCCTTAATTTATTTTTGTCTCAATTTTCTGCCGACTCCCAGGTCACTCCCGCCTCTCCCTCCCGCCCTCACTCCACCCTCTCCATCTTCCTCCCTCATTCCACCCTCTCCCTCTTCCTCCCTCATTCCACTCTCCCTCTTCCCCCCTCATTCCACCCTCTCCATCCTCTGTCCCTCCCCCTCCTCATTTCCCCCTCGCTCTCTCCCTCGCTCTCTCCCTCGCTCTCTCCCTCGCTCTCTCCCTCGCTCTCTCCCTCGCTCTCTCCCTCGCTCTCTCCCTCGCTCTCTCCCTCGCTCTCTCCCTCGCTCTCTCCCTCGCTCTCTCCCTCGCTCTCTCCCTCGCTCTCTCCCTCGCTCTCTCCCTCGCTCTCTCCCTCGCTCTCTCCCTCGCTCTCTCCCTCGCTCTCTCCCTCGCTCTCTCCCTCGCTCTCTCCCTCCCTCTCTCCCTCGCTCTCTCCCTCGCTCTCTCCCTCCCTCCCTCCCCCTTCCCTCGCTTCTCTCTCTCCCCTCTCTCCCTCCCCTCTTTCTCCCATCTTTCTCTCAACTTTCTCTCAACTTTCTTCCTCACCTCATTCTCCCCTCCTCTTCCTCCCCCTCTTCATTCCTCCCTCTCTTCATTCCCCCCTCGCTCTCTTCCTCGCTCCCTCTCTCTCCCTCTCTCTCCCTCCCCCCTCTCCCTACCCCCTCTCTCCCCCCTCTCCCTCCCCTCTCTCCCTCCCCTCTCTTCCATCTTTCTCCCAACTCTTCCTCATCCCATTCTCCCCTTCTCTCTCCCTCCTCCTACCCTCCCCCTACCCTCATCCCCTTCTCTCTCTATCCTCCCTCTCCCCTTCTTTCTCTCCCTTCCTTCCTTCCATCCCTCTACTACTCTCCCCTCTCTCCCTACTTCCCCCCCCATTTCGTCCTTATTCTCTTCTCCCTTTTTTCTTTATTCTGCGTCTCTCCCTTCATCCTACCCTTCTTTATTCCAGCCTCATCCTCTCTCACGTCCTTCATCGCTTCGTCCTCCTACCATCTTCGCCTTTTCGTTTCTATCCCTTCCTTTCGCCCTCGGGAGAGGGCTTATCTTTCGTTCGAACCGGAAGTACTTCCTGCTGCCTTGCAAAATTCACGCCGCATCTTACCGATTAATTTCTCCAATGTGCTATCGCGCGAACTAGCAAAAGCGTGTAGCTGGGCGCAATAAATATTTATTTTTCTCTTTATCGTTGAACATTTGGCCGTCGTCCGTATTACATTTTACCGTAAATTCCGATACCGAGTTAACTGAAAAGGTTTTATACGTTTGCGTCAGTATTTGGTATGCATATGTGACGACCTCGATTGATGAGAAAAATTTGTTTTAATAAAGGAAAAATTATTTTAGTTCTTGAACTACTTCCCATTCTTATTTTTCGTCAGGTTCCTGGAAGATGAAAGTAAGTGTTATTCGATTAAGCAATAAAATTATGAATCCCGGCCATTATTCTTTGCGGAACTGCTGAATTTTCATTAGTTTTATTTCTCCTTCACCTAAAAAATTAAGTTTGAGTTACTCTGTGGCCTGCAGATTAATCAGATATGGTGTAAAACTATGTCTTGTTAGCCCTAAATAAGTTAGTTTTCGTGGATATCAGCTGTGTAGTGTAATAAAATTGGAACGCGTTAACAAGATTTAAATGCAAGCGTTATGTAAATGTTTAAAAAAATAATCAAGACATAGGCAGTTTGTAAAAAAAAGGAATTATAGGCTTAATTTGCTTTCGATGTTTATTAACTTGACTTTGTAATGTAAATTTACGCGCGTCTCTTTACTCATTTTACGTTTTTGGCTATGCTACGCTACTGGAGATTGGGTTTGGATTGGGATCTTTAAAAAAAAAACAAGGTCACGTGCCTAATTTAAACTACAACGAGAAACGCGTGGTTCGTTTATGCGAAAAAACTCGCAGAATTCATCTCGAATTTTTTCCAGTACTCCTACCGCCGTGTGCAAACTGTCAATTTAGCGATCCATCGAGTACGGCTTATAGCGCGCGTCTTAAAAGAATTGAAAAAATCTCTTTCATCTAGTAGAATATTGCCGCTGCATCACAGTACTCGGAAACGTTCCAAATACCATTGGATTTACGATTTCCCCCCACGAAGGGTCTGGACTTTTCCGCTCTCGGCGTTGATACGATCAACTCGTCATCTTTCGGAGAGAGAGAGAGAGAGCTTTCAAATCTAAGAAATGTCGAATGGACTGAAATGCTAGAAATGGAAGTTTTCCCGCTACCTTTGCTGTTGAAAAGGCCCAGGAGAAGATGGCACTGGCATCTTATCGATCGAATAGCGAGTTTCGCGCTGGTACCTACATATCTCATATTAAGCGGAGACCCAGTATGGATATCGATATTAAAATGACTCGAACGGCAACATCAATTCTTTAATGCTTCGAGAATTTCCATCGTAAAAGTGTTCGCTCGTGAATATTTAATCGATTCAGATCGATACCTCATTGTATTCTCAAGCTTATGGAAATATTACGAAATATTTTTGGATAAATTACGAACGACAGTATTTGTCGTCACTACCGACAGTGGTTTTTACCGCTTATTTTCTTTCGGAGTTTCATATTCTCACTAGAGCGTCAAAAGATGTAAACAAAGCAGGGGTGGATTGTTTTTATTTAATTTTATATTCTTCTTATTGTTAGTGCAATCATTCCCTTATACGAAAAAAATCGATCTTGTGTACGTTTGGGTTATAAAAATGTCGGAATTGGTAGGCATTTGTCTTGCGGCTCCAATCAAATAGACAAATTATATTTACTACCTCTATAGCTGTATAATATGGTTGTGAAAACGTGATGCGCATTTCGGCTGCAAATCAGCCCCCATCAATGGTGATTCACGGACGTTATGTTATAGTGTTTTTCTCAGCCTTTTTACGACAGGAATACTAATATTTGAATTACAAGAGAGATGTTTTGCAGAACTCCGCATCTCACACGAGCTTGCGCAATTCACATCTTCTTCGATATATTCTTTATAAAAAGATTGCACCATTTCCATTTATTTTTCCTTGAAACGTTCTTTTTTTCCGATTCGAGACTCAAAGAGGAAAAAAAAGCGTTTCTGGAATTTTTGTTGCTCGTCGTTAAAAAAAAAACGCGAAGAAGGTAAACAAAGAACCTTGTACTATGTTAACGGAAACGATAATAAAAATATCGATTGCGGTTACTCGGCGTCGCATTTATTGCTTCGGAACGAACGCGGGAATGTTTTCGAATTGTGTTTAAAAAAAATAAAATGGCGAAATACGCGAGTAAATAGGGCAGTTAATTCTCGACAAGAGAGCTTCTCCGCGTAGCGCGAGTACGTATTTTGTATCGCGTCTCTATTGGTCGCCGTCCTGTTTTCCGAACGGACAATTCACTCATCGTTTTGTTTTATTTTTACGTTTCCTTTTAAACGTGACGTGTTCTTTTTCTGCGTCTCGGAAATACGCTGTTTTTCTCTTCATTTCCCACAAATCGAATAAAGGAGAAAGATCCTTGAAATTGTAATGGCCGCCTCGGTTCAATTCGCGTTGGATACAAAGCGTGTGAATATTTTTGCGTTTTCCTTTCCCCTGATTTTTTTTGTGACGAAGGTATCGATGTTTCTTTTTCCGAAAAGCGAGTCAGACCGTCGCCGTTATTTGTATTTTTTCATGATAAAAGTTCGTTAAATATATTTTCCATATCCTTGTAGGCTTAAGGACGAAAACTTTTGCACGTTCCCCGAAACTCTAGACGTAGGGTTTGAAGCGTTGGGATGATGGGAAGAAATTCGTATTTCGGACGTTTGACAATTTTTCAATTTTTGTTACTTTAATGCTTATTCTGACATTCCTTTTTCAATCATAAGACGAGCTCGATCGTTCTATATCCGGTCATGAAATTTATACTAATATCTAATACTATTCGAATCCGTTTTAAAAATTTGGTGGTGGAATGCAGTATTATTTTGTTACGTTTATAATAATAATATTTCTGGAAATTTTCGGTGTGTTTTTCCTAAAGATGGAAGAACGATATTGAAGCAACGCGTATTTTTTGCGTATGTTTTACCGTTTTCTGTATAAAATTCTTCGTAACGTCTTTCATAAATAAAAATTTTACGCTGACTTTTGAGAGGAGATTTTAAAAATTTGTTGAAATGCTTTGTTTTTTTTTATTTGAGGGAAAATCAATTGAAATTAATTGCTCCCACTTGCACAATACGAAGAATTGTATTGATCATACTGCTCGTGGACATTGGACTGCTGTCGATAGCCTTTTATTAAAAGAGGGTTAGGGGATGAAAACTTATCGAACAGATCATACTGTGGAATTTATTTAAGCCCATCTTTCCCTCGTTAATGGAAAATTAAGTCCGTTCATTGGCCCGAAATTAGGTACATTGAATGTTGGCGCCCAGTCAACTTCCACACACGTACCTCCCGAAAATTAAAGTTATATCATGGTCCAAAGCAAAGCAAAGAGCAGTGATGGTGAACCTATGGCACGCGTGCCATAAGTGGCACGCAAGACGATTTTGGTTGGCACGCCAACGAAAGGCGAAAACCAATCAAAGCATATACCGTACTGACTTAGTGCCGCAAAAACGTTTGTGTTATTTAGTTAACTATTGTAAACATTGGTTTTATGGTTAAAAATTTCAATCTCTTATGTCTTGATCACGAATTTAATTTAGTTGGCACGCAAAAAAAATCAGAATTTTTTGTGGCACGCGAGGCGGAAAAAATTCGACAATTTCAGTAATATTGGCACGCGAGCAGTAGAAGGTTCGCCATCACTGGACTTAGAACAAGGGATGTTAAAATATTTTACGTGGAGGACGTAGTTACGTGCGCTTAAGCAAGTCGAGCAAAGGTATTTGCGTGGAGATTATGTGATATCCTGTCAATGAAAATCAAGTTTAAACAATTTTTTTTAAACTTTTAACTTTATCAGAATAAATTTTCCAGGCCCACAATTTCAATTAAAGAGTACGAAATCACATGTGTTAAATTTCGCGGATCAGTCATCGGGCCGAGTAAAATGCTCTCGCTGTCCTTTAGCTCGAACATCCTCGTACCAGATACCAGACACCAGACGTGGAGCGCTTAAGAGTGGTACTTTCCGTCGAATCCCTTGGAAATAAAAGGTTTCGAGTCCCTCTCTCTCTCTCTTTGTCGTCACGATCGACTTTTCCAAAGCGGATCAGGTGACTTCCGAGGGCGTTCTGTCGGAAGGAGTTCCCCGGATCCCTTCGTCCTTAATAATTGCGTCGACGAAAGAATTCCCCGAAGTGGCTGTTAGATATTTTATTTTTCTTGAAGAGGAAGAACTCCCGGGTTTAATTGGAGACCGGCGACCGAGTTTCGTCACCATGACAATGCCACGAAGCGGACGATTCTTTAGCAAAGACCGTGTCTTTGCGACCTGGAGACGCTGTACATTTTTAGCGGTACTCGGGCGACGCTGTTCCCTGCCTCCTCTCTTTAACGCTCGGGAAGACGACGGGCATTTTGACCTACCTAGAAGGACGGCTGGAGGTCATTTCGACTCCGGCGCTAATTAACTTTTCCCGTCCACCCCTTTCCCTTCTGGATTCGTACTCTTCCGCTGTGATATTATCCGTTTTTTTTACAGCTTGAAATTAAACTTAAGATGATGATCGGTAAGATTACTTAGAAATTAAAAAACGATTGTTGTTTTTTTTACTTAAGACGTTCATAGTTACAGGCGTACGCGTAAAGTTGTACAAAACATTTGACAAACATTTGTAAATGGAAATTAAGAAAGAATATTAATTGAAAAAATAGGAATGCGAATTAACTAAAATATTTTAGCCGATCGTTGTTTATTATTCAACCTTTTACGTTAACCCGGCAGTACTCGCGCGAGGTGAAAATCGATTCATTTTTACATTCTGAAGATCCAGTATACTCCTTGTAGCTAGAGTGAGGCGATGTAAACGAGAACATAATCAGTAAATAGTGGTCAAAACCACAAAAATGCGAAGGGGATGTTATAAGCCGGTTACCTATCAGTAGGGTAGGATCGCCTCCTAAAGCTTTGCGCCTGAAAAAGAAACCCAGAGACTCGTGTTGATCGAATGAAAACGGAGAAGGAATGAAGCTTCAGCGTTTGGCAAGAGTAAGAAGTCCGAAATATATATAAAAAAACTATAAAGAGCGATCGTTACTTAGTTTCTGCAGTGCCATAAAATCGTGATGATTTCGGTCCATCTAGGTCAGGGGTCGGCAACCCGCGGCTCATGAGCCGAATGCGGCTCTTTGAGGAACGACCTGCGACTCCTTAAAGCGCCCCATACGAAAATGACGGTCTCAATTGATATAATATTATAATCGCTTTCAATAGAAGGATCCAGTGAGGGCTGTTGAGTAAAAACTTCATTTTCAACTTTCTCATTTTCATCTATAGTCCTAGATTCATTTTCTGAAAGAATCTTTTTATTTGCTTCATTTGGATTTTTTTAAATTTTCATTGAATAAAAACTTACGTAAAATATTCTTTTGTTTGTCAAGTTCTTTTTACGAATCATCTCCAAAACATCACTGTATGGATATGTGTGCGCAGCTTTTAAATAAATAGATTCCATTAAATATGGCTTGACGGTGTTTAATACGTATTTTTTTATTTATACATGCCCTGCGGCTCATCTCATGTTGGATTCTATTCAAATTTGGAAAAGATGGTTCTTCTTGTCAAAAAGGTTGCCGACCCCTGATCTAGGTGCATTCATCAAACGCCCTCGGAATTGTAATTGTTTCGTAAAAACACTATTTTTTTCGATATCGCAGACTACACAATTTTCATGATTTTTGCGAAAATAACAATTTATAATCGTTCGTCTAATTGTTCTAATTTTTTGGATAATTTTAACCGAATACGTCATTCTAGTGCATGGATGGACAAATTTTTCAACTGGGGGGCCGCATGCGCATTCAAGGTAGGAAGCGCGGGCCGCATAAAAATTTCCAGATTCACCAAGGGTACAAGTAGATAATTTATCAGTTGAAGCATATATTAATAATATAATTTTATAGATAAGTAATATATTATCCATAAGTTACAATAAAAACTAATATCATAAACCATGACACAAAACAGTTAATGATACATAATAAACGCTTATATAAATGTTATATCAAAAGGAAAGTATTAATATGTTATACAAAAACCATACATAATAATACACACTTTTCCTCGTTTCTTTGGTTTTTCATTGAAATCCCCGTCCATTTAGCCTTCATTTCCACGAAGAATCACATTATTGCGGAACAAATTAATTTCAATTTGTCCAATGATAAACACTTTAAATTTGACATGAATTACACCAGATTATATAAGACGAGTATCATAAAAGAAAAAGTATTTTACCTTTCATAAGATTTTTATGCTAAGTATAAATTTATATTTCACAAAAGCCTCGCAGGCCGCATAAAATGCTCTCGCGGGCCGCATTCGGCCCGAGGGCCGCGGTTTGCCCACCCCTGTTCTATTGTTATCACATCCATATGTGATTCGCCGACGTACATAACAATAAAGAGCTCTGCTGTAGAAAAAGTTTTAAAATGTGGCTGGTTCGACATCATACATCAAGTTTAGCTCGTCACTCGAAACTGCGTGTTCGTTTTATGAAATAAAATTATTAATCGGTTTATCTGGGGCCGTTTTGTTACCAGATAAGGTGAAATGAGTATGTGATTATTCAAACGTCTGCAGTTATTTTTCGTTGTTCTTTTTGTTACCATTTATGTGTACGGTTTCGCGTTTCTGAGTAAAATTTTATTTTTATGGGTTAGTTGTTCGTCGCTCGAACTTGTTAATTGACTTAAAAAGTGCGACAAAATGCCTCAACTCAATTTACGGTTACCGTGAAAGTCTTTGTTCTACGTCATATGGAAGCGTGGTGTCATGAAATAGGATACGTTAAAGCTTTTTCTTCTCTTTCCGGAGAACGAGTTTCAATTTTACGGTCCCTTTCGGATCTTATCGTTTCATGTAAGGCGAGTTTCCCTTTAAAGCACGGCCAGGTGAAGCAGAGATGCACAATCGTTTCTGCCCTGTTAACTAATTTTAAAATAATAGTTCTTATTGATCAGAATTTTTTCAGTGCACGCTTTCTTTCCTCTGCTCCGAGTGCTAAAGATTTCACGAAAATTTTCGGGAATTCGGCAAGAGGTGTTTTTGTCAATCTTAGGTTTTGTAACACTCCTGGCTCTTGAAAAATCAACGGACGGTTACTTGGTGTTTTGTTTTTCTAAAGGGCTACATATAATCGAGTAAGTTTTTATATAAATACAGTCAGAGTTTATAAGTCGAACGTCAATAACTCTAATTTTCCATAACTCAAAGTGTATTCATTTCACAGGACAAAGTCTTTTTCACGTCATTTTTCTTCTATAACTCGTTTTTCTTCTATAACTCGAATATTTGTTTTTGTTTCCCTTGAGGATCGACTTATAGAAGTTCCACTGTATTTTTTAAGAAGGCCCAAAAATTTAATTAGTCTGCCTGAACATAGGGTGATTTTTATTCCAAGTTAGCAGGTGTGTGATTGGTTGGCGAGGTATTTAGTTAGACCAACTCGCGAAGCTTTGTTTAATTTAAAAACAGCGAAGGAAATCTTTGGGACCTTGCGCTGTTGTGTATCCTTTTTGGCATCACGGCAGGAGAACTATCCTTTAAGCCAGGGGTCCCCAAACTTTTTATTGAAAGGGCCACATTAGGCTTTATATACGACAGCGCGGGCCACTTAAGACTTTTTCAAATGACTGATCGGGGGCCGTGTGAAAACTTCATTGAGCAAGTTTCGAGGGGGGTGGGGGGGGGGGGGGGTGGTTGGGTTGGGTATGGCTGGCGGGCCGGATTAAATCACTGCGCGGGCCTGATGTGAACCGCGGGCCGTAGTTTGGGGCCCCCCCTGCTTTAAGCCATGGGTGGGGAAACTCCGGCCCCCGAGAGCGTTTTGTACGACTCGATAAACAGTGATGAAAAAGAGATCCGTAAAATTGAACGCAGAAACTCATATTTTTAAATCCAAGTAATGATAATAAAGCGTTTAATACTGAAATGTTAATTTTAAATACTCTAATTTAGAATTGATCTCCAATTATATGATACCTTATAATCTCTCAGTAACTTCGATTTAAACTATAATCAGGCCCGCCAAAGCATTGGCAACATCCAATGCGGCCCCCGAAGGATTCGTCACCACTTATACGGCCCGCCATATGGAAAAGGTTCCTCACCCTTGCTTTAAGCTGTTGTGTTCGTGCCCGCATTGCAAGTTTGAATGCCCAGTATGCTTGTTTAATGCCGCGTATTTGGAGAAGTGCCCTTTGAAGTCTGGAGCCGGTAAGAGATTTTTCTATTTTATGGCCTGGAATTTTTGTTAACGTGTCGTTGTATTTGAAAGTTGTGGCATTTTCTTGGACTGCCTCAAGAAGTTGAGATTGTCAGTTCGTCCGGAACGGCGGATGTTTAAATGGTGTAGAAGTTGAATGGATTTGAGTAAGTCAACTCTTAAGGTGTGCTACATTCGAAATTGACAAGGTAAATGGTACATTTATGTATTTCGTTAGTAATTAATATTTGTATTCCGTATTTCATTATATAGTACCTGCTCCGCTGTGTATTCGCAGTTTTGTTTCAAACAAGATCAACTTGTTTAGGTTCAACTTTGTGGAATGATTCCATTACCTGATGATGCCGTAAAAGTCGACTCCGGTACTAATAAATTTTGTTCTGAGGAAAATACAACTTTTCTTTAATTCATTTCTGTTCTAAATTTCGTCGAAACGATTTTATATTAAACGAATCGATGGCGTAAGTCATGACAATATTTAAAAAAATATATATTTATAATACTTTTGTTCGTTTTCTGCTACATTTAATTGCTTACGAATGCCGATCTTCTACCCGCGTCTCTTTTCAATACCGGAATGGATTTTGGAAATTTTTTTTTGAAGCGACGACTCAGAAACCATTTTCTAAACTTTTCGTAATTATTTTCCGCCCTTGGTTATAAATTTCGATTGCAGATCGATTCCTAATGGCGTCGCTCGAATCACGCACCGTCTTCTATAAAGTCATAAAACTTCCGAGGTCCTTTGGCACGCGTGCGGGCATCGATCTCCCCGTGGGCGAGCGGAATTATTAGAGGGGGGAATCCGCCGCAGTACCCTTTTCGCATCCATTGTCCGTTGCCACTGACGACCGTGGGAATTCTAGCGGCGCATGCACCGCAATCGCGCTACTAGAGGCAAAGCAGGGAAGAGGGACGAATGGGGGGGGGGGGGGAGGAGGATTCGGTGCGACTGCAAATCCGCTCCCGTTGGATCGCTTCCAAAGGGGTTATTAAAAAAAAGAGAGGTTCGCCTCTCTCGTGCGTCCCGCGAAACTCGAATGATATCTCCTTCCATAATCCCCCCCCCCCCCCCCCCCTAAAATCCATCCCTGAGAAATCACCGATATGCAAAAAAAACGTGCCACGCGGCTATACTCGGCCGATTAAACGGGACGAGAACTTGGAAAATGAGTAAATGAATAAAAATAAACGCTCGTATTGTCGGAGTGAATAACGTGTCGGCGCGAAAACGGCAATACAATCTCGTTCGTCTCTCGCAGTTTCTCTCTCTCCTTTTCGCTCGCCTCGTCGCCGCTCTGTTTTAGAGTTCTTGCGGAGAAAAATGGGTGAGTGGGAAGGTCATCAAGGGAGACGCGGCGCCACTGCTTCGATCGTAGGTATTAAATCCAGAGCGCCTTCTCCCGTCCTTACCCTCCATCCCTCTCTTTCCTTCGTGGCAACCCTTGTTTTCCCCTAAATTTCTCTCTCTCTCTCTCGACCTACCTTCTATATGTTCGCTCGGAGGCATCCTCTCCTCCTCCTCCTCCTCCTCCTTAAAGCTCTCATTTCAATCCCTCTTCTTTAGTCCATTTCGACCTTTATTTCTCTCCCTCCCTATTAATCCCCATCTACTATATAATCTCAGATGCGTCTCCATTTTGCTTTTCGGCCTAATATTTTTTTCCGTGTCTCTCGACTGCATCTACTCTCGCTATGTTCGGGAAGTATAAACCTTGTCCAACTCGGGTTTACGTGGTCAAATTAGGCGGTTCTCAACCTTTTTGGATCTTGCGTCCCGCCGACGTTTTGTCGGAAAAAAATACCACGATAAAAAGACCACATTTTCCAAGAAATGGATATTTACGTCAAAATTCATTTTGGCGTTATATTAATCGTTAATGGTGATTTTTTAAAGGACCTTTAAATATTGCAGTATTTTGTTTAGAAAGTTTTTAAGTAATTATTTTCGAAATTGCGCGTCCAACCGGTTGGAAAACATTGGTCATGACTCGCGGAATCCGTCATATTCGCGTTATAAAATCGAATTCTACTCGGCCCCGAATATGGATCGCGTCTCATTTTATGTAGTATATATGTCGGTGAAAGCTTTTATAATCTCTACCGGAAGTTCATTGTAGTGAGCACTAAGTCGTATCCTAGAATATAAGGCGAGCACAACTATACTTTTGCAAAAATAGAAATGAATACTACCTATATATAACTTTGGAAGTATCCCACCCCCCCTCCCTGTATCTCAAAATCCGTTTGTCGTAGAGATATGTGGTAAACTGCGTTTATTTATACAAGCTATGAGGTCCCTGGAAAACTATTTTCATTTCCATAAAGTCTCGGGTTCGAATGCAGGAGACAATTATATTTTCCCATATGTTTACACGGGATTTTCGATTTTTCAGAGTGCAAGTTTTTTTATCATTCGTTCATCAAAATACGTAAATATGGACCGATTTTCTTCGTTTTTGCTTTATTCGACGGCTAAACTCAGTACCTACTATCTTATTCTTGCGATGTTTGCACGTTAGACGATCGATGCTTTTAGAAATACGCATTCTTTTTCGAAATTTTGCTGATATTTCGTACTCTTTCAGGGCGTTGCCAAGGCGACCATCATTGTTGCCTCCGATTCAATTAATGCCAATTAAACCGTCAAATAGACGAAAGACAAGCGTTATTCGCATCGAAATTAATGAAGCATAACAACGTAAATATGTAAGGATAATTATTCTGTTGATTGCGTGTGGGAAGCGTTTCTAAGGATTTAATCATAGCATTTCATCGTTTGAATACTGGAATCTTTTTGTAAGTGAAACAATTATATTATACATCTGTAATGCTTTTTAACGCAAATAGGCTCACACATACATTTAAAATTAGGTGAGAATTGGGACGTACGTTATTTTTCAAAAACATTGAAAGTTACATGGTTATCTTTTCTTCGTAGCTAATCTAAATAAACGGTTAATTGATTGTTATATAGAAAAAGAAAGGACATATATGTCAATAATAAGATACAAAACAATTGTAAACAGAAGTTCGTGATCAATTACTGTGTAGCATTAATTTCCTCTCTAATATGAAATTTAAAATGCAGATTTCTGACTGACATCGCATATTAATGCTCGACTCATATTGTAAAGCCGCGTACACACTTGAGCAGAACCTCGTCGCAAACCTCAACGCGAACATACTGTGGACGGCGCGGCGAACATTAAGGCGAACATTTTGTGTTCGACACGAGGTTCGCGGCGTCCCACCAGTTGTCGGTATTTTGGCGTCACATCAAAGGGATGTTCGCGACGAGGTTCTTCAAGTTTGGACGTTTCCAAGAACATTGTTTTGAACCACGCATTCACTCGGAATCGATTCCAGGAATTGCTTGTCTCTCACTCCAGAGAAACACTTCCATAATTCACTCAACTCCTCAGTCTGGTTGTCCTCGCCACAGAGTGAACATGGAGTGGACACAGGATAAAACTTGACAGTTAATAGAAGCTTATAGGTGTAAAGAGTTGTTGTGAGATCCGCGGCATGCTTTGCATTTCAGTAAAATAAAAAAGTTTGATGCGTGGATGGAGATAGCATCGGAGGTGGAAATAAGCGTTGTCGAGGGCAAAAAGAAGATGACTTCTTTACTTGCAGCCTTACGAAGGGAGAACAGCAAACGAGCATGACCTTGTTCGCGACGTTGTTCGGCAGAGTGGGCCCCTACAAACTTTCAGCGAACATCAACCCGAACATGGACTTGTTCGCAACGAGGTTCTGCTCAAGTGTGTACGCGGCTTAAGGTGGCGACGAAAAATATCTCGGGAAAAGTCCTGGGTTCGACTACAAATTAGGCATTTCTATTTTCCATAAGGTAGGAGGGAAGGAGAGGGAGGGTGATTGAGGGAGAGAGAGAGAGGGGGATAGAGAGAGGGTGAGAAAGGGAGGAAGAGAGAAGCAATTATTTTTTTGTTTAATAAAGAAAAGTCGCCGTTCGGAGCGCGGCACGGGGTTGGACGCCCGAGGCGCCAGGGGCGGAGCCCCTAGTGTAAATTAAATCGTACCAGCGTCCAAATCATTCTTAATCTACATATGTTCGATAAGAAATTAACCAACCAAATTAAGTTACTGGTGTTAAGAAACGCGATTTTAAGCGTAGCAGACAGCATAATCAGGCTGTTATGGAGCGGAGCGTTGCTTGCGGGTACCATGTTGGGAATCCCTGGCCTATACTATTGCGTAATTTTTTCCCATATGACGTTAATTAAAGTTTCGCGACACAGTTCGGCGCAACGCGCTCTTTTTCACAAACATAGATCCAGTGCTGTTCGAGGGACTTGTGTACATATTTCGTTTCCTGTCTGTTCATTAAATTATTTTCTGGTTGCTTCCCACCTCTATTCGTCCCTTTTTTAGGCGCGTTTCGCTTCCAGCGTGAGCGCCTATTGTCTCCGGTCGGTCTGTCCGTCCGTCTGCATATTCGTTCTCGACTTCTACCTAACGGATTGTCATGAAATTTGATATTAAGGACTTACAATCAAATATAATAAGAAAATCGCAAAAATGAATCACGTACGCCAATCAGGGGTGCCACTTTACTGGTGACAAAAAATGAACTTTCCGTCATATCTCGTAAATTATTGCTCATATCAAAATATTTTTCAAATAAAACTTGTAGAACTGGTAAATTAGTGTATTTATTTTCCTATACATTTTTATCGTAGGTGTAGCCGTTATCAAGAAAATCAAACAAGAATGTCTTAATTCGTGTTGAAAATTTCTTGCATGGTTACTACTTCATTGTTGCTAACAGAAACAGTTTCACAAACAAACGTTTAATTTCCTTACGTGTGCATGCAGTATTTTACAATAGGAAGAAAATGGATTATTTATGACGAAGAAAAGAACTTTAAAACGCAATTTCCCTTACGTACAAGTATGTCATTTATTTCTAATACTCCATTGCACGAAACGCGCCCATATGTGATACGCTGTACACCTTCCTAAATTGTTTTTACATTTTCCTCTCTTATCTTATATCTATTTTAAATAGTTTTCAGATCGCCCTTTTGCCTTACCGCAAAACTCTGCCCACTTCTTCTCGCCTGTTCCACTTATTTCGATTTATTTTCCTCTACATTCTCGTACCATTCCTTCTTTTTACCATCTCCCTTTTCATCCCTCTTTTTCTATTTCCCGTTCTTCCGGGTCTCATTCTCCCACGCTCCTTCGAACTCTTTTCTTTTTCCCATTCTATTTTTTCCTTCCTCCCTTCCCACATATCTTCTATTTTTCCTTCGACCTTTCACTGTTCTTTCCATTTTGTTTTTTTTTGTCTGTGCGACCGCGCACCTGCTATCCTTTCGTCGTCTCGATCCTTCGGACTACCTTATTCTGTCTCTCCTTCTGTTGCCTTCTACACCTCCGCCAACCCACACCTATCCTGTCCTCATTTTTCTTCGTCTCTTTCCTCTCCTGCCTGTTCTTTTTTCGTCTCTCTTCCGCGCCCCTCTCGTCAACCTCTTGCTCTGCGTCTCTCTCTCTCTCTCCCTCCTCGCCTGTGCTCACCTTCCTTCTTCCACCTCTCTGTCCCTTCGATTTTTTTTAATCCCTCTTGCCTGCCTCTCGCCCCGTTACTCCTTGTCCTGTCCTTCGCAGTCTACATCTTCTGTCTATTCTTCTCCGCATTCCTTACTCGCTCCTCCTCTGCTTCTCCTCCTCCTCGAACTCCTCCTCCCCTTACTTCCTCTTCTCCTCAGTTTCCTTCCTCCCTCTCCGTCTTCCCTTCCCCCCTCTCTTTTCACTTCCCCCCTCCCTCTCTTTTCGCTTCCCCGTTTATCCCCTTCCCTTCTCTATCCCCTCTAATATACCCCGTTATCTACTTTCTTCTTCTACCTCTTTCTCAACTCTGCCCCTTTGGCTACTCTACCCATTTATCTACTTTATCCTTTCTCTATTCTACCCCTTTCTCCATTCTACCGCTTTCTCCATTCTACCGCTTTATCTACTCTACCTCATTCCCTACTCCACCGCATTCACCACTTTACCTCTTTCTCTACTCTGCCTCTTACTCTATCCCTTTTTCTACCTCTTACTCTACTCTACCCCCTTTTATACCTCTTATCTACTCTACCCCCCTGCCACACACCATTGCGGTGGCTTGCAGGGTGAACTGTAGATATATATATATAGATATACCCCTTTCTCTACCTCTTACTCTACTATACCCCTTTTCCTGCTGCAGTAAAGTCTCGATACAGCGTATCTCTACGGAGCATGAATTTTTATACTTTGTACCGAAATACCCATAAGGAGTACGGTGTTTTCTCAGGAAGTATCTCGATGGGGGTTAGGCATTTTCGCAAGTCTGGCTCTAACCGAAACCGGCGAGAATGAGAGTCTTAACAAGAGAGATAATTCCTAGAACTTAAGATTTTATCTCAATGCTATTGTGAAAATACGAGAGGGATAGCTGATGATCGGTTCTAAATTTTTTTCAGTTCGAAAAATCTCTCCTTTTGGGATTTTGGCGGAGTTCCGTAGACCTTTTCGTGCTGAAGACTAAAGATGCCTTCAAAGTTGGCGTGAACGGCTTGAATGTGAAAGAATTGGTTATAGTTGAGTCATTTACGGATGAAATCATACGTTAAAACCACAAAAATCTTTTAATTTAATTTAATACGTAGTATTGAAAAGTACGTTAAGTTTAAGTACGTTATTTTGGAATTGACGGGGATTTAAAAAAAGTACGTTAATCTGAAACATACGCAATTGTGAAGTACGTTTTAACGAGATTTCACTGTATATCACTCCCTCTCGCCTCTGTTGCTCTAATTCTCCTCTATACGTCATCCCAACTTCTGCCATCATCTCCTTCCGCATCTCTACCACTGCCTCCTCTCTCCCCCTCTTTGTCTCTCCTCCTCTTTTTTTCTCCCCTTCTTGTCTCTCCCCCTTCTTGTCTCTCCCCCTTCTTGTCTCTCCCCCTTCTTGTCTATCCCCCTCCTTGTCTCTCTCTCTCTTTTTTCTCCCCCTCTTTGTCTCTCCCCCTCTTTGCCTCCTCCTCTTTGTCTCTCCCCCTCTTTGTCTCTCCCCCTCTTTGTCTCTCCCCCTCTTTGCCTCTCCCCCTCTTTGCCTCTCCCCCTCTTTGCCTCTCCCCCTCTTTGCCTCTCCCCCTCTTTGCCTCTCCCCCTCTTTGCCTCTCCCCCTCTTTGCCTCTCCCCCTCTTTGCCTCTCCCCCTCTTTGTCTCTCCCCCTCTTTGTCTCTCCTCTGTGTCTATCCCCCTCTTTGCCTCTCCTCCTCTTTGCCTCTCCTCTTTGCCTCTCCTCTTTGCCTCCTCTGTGTCTATCCCCCTCTTTGACTCTCCCCCTCTCTTCCTCCCGCGTTGCCCCACCCTTCCCTTCATCCCAACTTCTGCCTTCACCTCCCTCCTTCCTTCCCCTCCAACCCCTCCTCTCCACCCATTTTCCCTTATCTCGGCCACTGACCTTTTATAGGTCAATGTGGCACCTTTACGCAAATCGCGCAAAACCATCGCGTTCCCTTACGTCATTCGCGATCTCTCTTCGTTTCTTTTGTTAAGGTCGTTACGTTTACCTATTTTTTTTAAATTTTCGAAGAGGCCAATTTGTTTTTCGAATTCTTCCGGGCCTTGAAAAGAAAAAAAAATCCGAATCAACGTATGAACTCCACTCTGTCTTATTATAAAACGGGAGGTCGTTCGAGAATCAATCGATCTGGAGATCTCTTCCCTCTCTCCCCCGCTTCGTTTTTTTTTGTTTCCACGGCCTCATAGGGGTCTGACCGTGGCGTCATGGTTCGCGCGTCACGCCCATATCTCGCTCTTACGTTGCAGTAATGGAATTGAGCAAATTTTGCCCGTAAACGTGGCATTCGTTTCCTGATTTACTGCCAGCGGTTTGGGGATCGGTGCTATTTTTAGTCGCGTGTTTGCCATGTTCTCATCGGATTCGTCGGAATTTCACTTAAGAGTGCTCTAAGAAAATAGGGTAGGCCAGGGGTTTTCGACCTTTTCGCACGTAAGGCCTCCGAGATCCTCATTTATTTAATACTAGCTGTAGTGCCCGTTGAATTTCAACGGATTTAGTGAAACTAAGACTTCGACGGTGTAACACTTAAGCATCGCAAGAATAAGATAGTACACAGTTATAACCGTCGAATAAAGCAAAAATGAAGAAAACCGCTCCGCATTTTCCTATTTAGATGAATGAAGGAAGAAAATGTTGCACTGTGAAAAATCGAAAAGAACGTGTAAACTCCCTCCCTCTCTCTGCAGTGGCTGGTATAGTAAATAAAATTCTAAGTGCAATGTAATAATTTAACTAACTATAACAAAAACGTAAAGAATTTTATTGTAAATTTTCATATAACAATTTGTTAATTTAAATCTTTTATATTAATAAGTAAGAAGAGATTACGTACCTTTTACACTTTTGTAATAATCAAAACAGAATTTAATGTTGTATGATAATATATATATATCTTGCTGCAGCAGTCGCCCGTTTTAATCAATATTCCAGAACGATAAATACTACGTTCTTATTTACTGCTATTGTTGTTCAAATTTTAGGAACAGGTTCCTTATTGTACCGCCAGATATACTTATACCAACTAGCACCTCCTGTGGCCAAAATAATTTACTCCGTAGTCTCATAAAGGAATCAAAAACGTGATAATAAAACAAACAAAAGAGTAACTAAAACGACGTAACTATTTAAAAGTTGTAAGTTTTCAACAATTATAGGCAATTATTGAGTAGTCTTATGATTGCTTTATTATTTATAGAGAAAGTTTTCTCTTATGAAAAGGAAATCATGGAGGAAATTATTATCAAATATCAAAATGAATTAAGAAATAAAGTGATATTACCTGATATTGGTGGAAGAAAGTGTCTTGGTGAAGATGGCAAACCAAATCCTTTTCTCAAACTCTGCCTGTGTATTTGCCTAATAACCGAGGATATTGACGAGTCTTCGGCTCGCTTTGTTTTAATGGGTAGTCGTCTCCGGGCGCTTCCGCGCCCTTCGCCTCGCCCGGAACCAAAGAAACCCTCCCCGTTGTCCGGTGATTGGGTTCGTAAATGTCGAAACCGGCTAATCAGTCATGGGGCTTGTTTAGTTATGCGGGTAAATGTATCGTAAGGCCCAAGAGTCATGGGCTAGCAAGGTTTAGTTTTGCATTCCACCACGAAGTACATTATTTGGCCACAGGAGGTGCTAGATGATATAAGTATATCTGGCCGTACAATAAGGAACCTTAGCCAAATTTTATTTAACTAATTATAACAAAAACGGAAAGAATTTTATTGTAAATTTTCATATACTAATTTGTTAATTTAAAGCTTTTATATTAATAAGTAAGAAGAGATTACGTACCTTTTACACTTTTGTAATAACCAAAACAGAATTTAACGTTGTATGATAATATATATATCTTGCTCAAGCATAATACTATGTTCTTATTTACTGCTGTTGTTCAAATTTATTTAACTGATTATAATAAAAACGTAAAGAATTTTATTGTAAATTTTCATATAACAATTTGTCAATTTAAAGCTTTTATATTAATAACTAAGAAGAGATTACTTTGGCTTAGATTTGATATAAGACACCCACAACGACAGTGCCCATCTGTGTATGGAATCACGAACTAACATGTAAACAAATGGAATCGCTTGAATTTTGTGGATCTGCGAATATAGATTGAAGTTGAATTAATTACTTCTGTTGGGCCCGATTCATTTCTTAAAATAATACAATATAAACCCAACCGGTACTTAGGTATTATCTCCAGGACCTTACTTACGTACAATATACTTGCGTATTATCTCCAGGACCTTACTTAGGTACAACATTAACAGAAACTGATTGACCTGTCTGGACATTTACAAACCCAATCACCGGACAACGGGGAGGGTTTCTTTGGTTCCGGGCGAGGCGAAGTGCGCGGTAGCGCCCGGAGGCGACTACCCATTAAAACAAAGCGAGCCGAAGGCTCGTCAATATATCCTTTCAATGTTATATCCTCTTGACCCAGCGCGACTCGATCTCCAAACCAAGCGACTGTTTACAATAGTTCATGATTCCGTCACAGAGGCACTTCCGGTGCTGCGGTCGTGGGTGTCTTATATCAAATCTGTTCCCAGAATTTAATGTTTTATGATAATATATATATGTGTGTGTGTGTGTGTATCTAGCTCAAGCAGTCGCCTGTATTATTATTCGTATTTATTTTAGAGTTTGTCAAATACTCCAAGATATCCTGTTTATTAGTAAAGCAATATTCCAGAACGATAAATAATACGTTATGTACTGCTATTGTTGTTCAAATTTTGTTTAATTAATTATAATGAAAACAAATAAAATTAGGTACTTTCCCCCTCCCTCTCCTCTCTCCCTCTCCCTTCCATATAAATGCATTGAACTCTCAATTTCGGCGACAATGATAGTTGTCATGGTAGCTTATAATTGGTATTGTAGTAAAACTGATAAAATCACGTATTTTATTGATTCTAATCGCATTTATACGCGAATTCGACCAGAATTCGGAATCTGTCTTCAATAAAAATAAACTTTGTTCTTTCCCGCAAAGAAGTATCCAAGTCTCAAGTTCGTACCGTGATTTTAAGTAATTTTAAAGTGCAAATTAAAAGTAGTATACACTCATCCCTGTATTTCAGTTGCAGGACGCGGCAAAATACGTTACGTTTGATAATTAAAACGTTCGCCATTTCGAATCCAAGTCACGTACAGAAACAAAACCTTGACCATTCACTAAGTTAGGTTGTATGGAAGAATCGTACCAAATTTGGTTTTTATAGCTTTTATCGTTTAGGAGGAGTTCCATGAACATATCAACAAACACACGAACACACGCGTCAAAATCTACTATATGTAATATATTTTGAAGTGTGTATTTGTTGGTTTGTTCATGGAACTCCTCCTAAACGATAAAAGCTATAATAACCAAATTTGGTACGATTCTTCCTTACATCCTAACTTAGTGAATGGTCAAGGTTTGGTGAACCGGGATTAATCAGTGCTGCCAATATAGGGGATTAACCTTTTTCTATAAGAGTATGAATCCATTTCTTGACTTCCTTCAAGCATTAAAATACGTAAATATGGACCGATTGATTTCGTTTTCGCTTTATTCGACGAATAAAACTCTATCATATACCTCTGAGGTTTACATGTTACACGGTCGAAGTTTTCAGAAATACGCTATTTGTTTCGAAATTTTGTGGATTTTTCGTACTCTTTCCGGACGTTGCCAAGGAGTCTTTCATTGTTGTCTCCGATTCAATTAGCTTCAATGAAGCTTACAAATAGACGAAAGTTTAGCGTTATTCGATTCGCACTTTTGTTTAAGCAATGAAACGATCGATGTTTATGGATAGCAACGTAAATAGATACTGATTATTATTCAGGAAGCGTTCATAACGATTGATGAAAGTAATTGAACCTTCTTTCGTCTATTGAATACTGGAATCTTACATTTTTGTAAGTAAAATAATTATATTTTACAGTATAATGTTTATTAACGTAAATAAGCGCACGTGTCTGGTGTACATTTACCGGAGTTAGTGTTCAATCATGGACAACTGTACGTTGCTTATTCACCGGTTTCTTGCTTACAAGACATAAAAGTAAATATTTCAGCGAGGCATAATTACACAAGAAATGAATTTGGCGAAATTAATATGATAGGAAATAAAATTATCTTTATATCTGAATGCAATAGGCTCGGAAACGGATTGTTACGAGCAAATATGATTAATTGTTAAGAAAAGCTAATTGTAATTTAAAAAGTATCCACTATATAGGTATTTTAAAGAGTTTATATGTTGTGCTGTAGTAGCTTCACAAACTCCAGTGAAATTCAACGGGATATTCTGCTAGTGGTAGATATTTTCATAGGGCTCCAGTTTAGGGAATAGGGAGAAAGAAAGAAAATTGTCTTTATTGCGAGATTGAGGCTACATAACCCCCTCCCCCTCTTCCACATGACGATACAAAATTGAGAATGCTTTTGAATTTACAGTATGAAATTGCATAAACTACAGCTAAATTACTAAAATTAAAACAGTAAAACATAGAATGTTAAGAATACATGAGTACGTAAAATATGCAGTAGCTTATGAATTGCATTATTGTACAATGAATGATGATCACCGATTATGTAGCAATGTACTTATGTACAAATGTGACATTGATTATAATACAAGAATTCCATACAGTACAATAAATATTCAATAGTAACGATTTGCACACTACTATAGTCGATCCGAAATCGGAAGACTCCTGGCCTCGAAAAAGGGGCGGACACCAGTTAACAGCAGCCAATAGGAGACTGTTTGTTTGGGAAGGTAGTGGGGAGGAAACCAGTCTCACTCCTGCTCTCGAAGAGATCGCATCGGACTGCGTTGCCGTTTCTACCGCCGTTTCCTTGCTGTGGATCAAAAAGACGGATGGGAAGTATTTTTTTTAGAAACTGCGTAGTATATCAGCTGAGCAAGAGCTGGCAGCGCGCACCGACATCTGCTCTCCCGCACGAAAGTTGAGAGGGGCGATGGAAGGGGAAACGTTCGTGATTGGCTACTTGCTCTAAGTAGGCCAGGAGTCTTCCGATTTCGGATCGACTATAACAGTATAGGGAGGAGAGAGAGGGAGGGAGAATGGGAAGCAGAGTCGGGACAAGACATGTTTGCGCCCTAGGCAATGTTTGAAAATTTCGCTCCATCTCCTAACGAAAGTATACAGTGCAAATTTTACCTCTTAAAACTTTAGTTTATTTACAATGTACAGGTTAAATATATACGGGGTGTTCCGCGACGTACCCGACAAACTTCAAGAGCGTGTTCTAGAGGTCATTTTAGGCAAAAAAACGTCATATACACTATGGGTCAATTCGACTCCGTTATCGAGTTATGCGAGCGTTACTGTACATGTTACAATGAAATGACCATTTCCAAATACTGTATAGGAATTTCATTGTTCTGTTAATTACCGTGATATCCAAAATTTACATGATTACAAGGACATGACTTTCACATGTACCTACTGTTCAAATTGGGCACCCTATTCCTGCAAGCATGCCGCTACGCATTCCTCCTTTGAGCATTCCCACGGCATGTCGACGAGTTCATTTTTTCATGCCGCTGTTGCGCACGCTCAGCATTCGCTCGTGAGGACGAACCAGTCTCCCTCCAACATCGGTACACATTTGGAAACGTTGTGTGACGAGGAACCCTGCGATGTGGGTATCGCCGCCGATATTCCGCTGCAGCAGCACGACTACTTCCGTCGCAGAACCCGTATACAAATACCATGTCGGCATATTCGGCATTAGAAAATGTTCAAGGCATTATGCATACACAACCATACTCGCCGGAGACGTACAAGCAGACTGAGCGGCATACGGTTGCAATGGTGCCACCACCACCAATTGGGGGGACCTTGTGACTTCAAACGACTCCAGCGCTAGAAGGCTTCTCAGTCTAAATCACAAAGCAAGGGAGGAGTGAAACCCGGTGCCGGCATTAGCCTACTCTTAACGAGAAACACCAAGGGGACCAACGGCTTTACGTCCCTTCCGAAGGACGGGGCGCTGATTTGCGTGTTCTCCACATAACCACGCAAATGGGGAGCCGGGCAACCCGGTTCGCACCGAGTTTGCTAAGCGTAGCAGGCCAGCGCCCGCACCACTACGCCACGACTCCCCGAAGAACGAATTGGTGCCACCTCACCACCATACCAGCTCTTAACTCGAAAACGGAGTCGAAACGACCCGTAGTGTATATGACGTTTTTTGCTTAAAATGACCTCTAGAACACGCTCTTGAAGTTAGTCGGGTACGTCGCGGAACACCCTGTGTATGTGTGTATATATATATATAATACATTTTATAATATTAAACGTTAACATTTAAAAGTTGAAATTGTCAGTTGTCCCACCCCTAAGTGTGCTGCGCCCTAGGCGGGCGCCTGGCTCACCCAGCCCGCCTCGGATGAGAAGTGTTTTAATTTTAATTTAATACTTAATGCATGCATACCCGCCTATTTTGACCTCAATTACACAAGTGTAATTTCCCGCAGACCCTAAGTTAAGAATCTCCTGCTCTAAACCCTCCAACAACGCTAGGTGTGCACTCGCGAAAAACCGCGTCTTAGCTTCTTGACGTGAAGTGAAAAATTCGAATCCCTTCACAACCGCTCATCTGCGCCATGCGAGTCTTTTGGACGTGCTTCATAAGCGTCGTATGAGGGAATCCGCGTCCTCGGAGCCCGCGCTATAAGGGGGTCTACTGTAGTACTTCCGAAACGAAGAGTAAAAATATTCTTTTTAGTTGCAGAAAATCTTTGAAATACTCACGGAGATTGCGATGCAAAAGCGATGAATTCGATGGATTTTCGCCGTGCGGGTTATTAAGTAAAAGGGTCTCTTATTCGTCTTTTAATTAATTTAAGTGTTGGCGAGATTGATGGAGAGAAAGAGAAAGAGAGGAGAGTCTCAATATTCTACCTTACTGTCGCCATGCCCTTAAAGATGTTACGTCATAGCCGTTTGGAAGCGTATCCTATTTAATTTAAACCCAGACGAGTTTTTCCCCATACTTTTTTTTATAAAAAAGTTTCATTTTAAATTGTTATAAAGTTAAATTTTATGGCTCATGTTTTTGAAATTTAATTAAAACGGTACTCATCCTGGGTATCGAAACGCGCGACTGACTTATAGTTTCTAAAATTTTGAGGCGACGGTTTTTAATTTAAATCGATATGTCATAATTGAAATTTGATAACAATAAAATTGCGTGTAGGTTGTGGATAGAAGCGTAGTAATACGCAGCTGCCTTTTCATTGTAGATCGATCCGGAATTTTGGCGCTTTATCTCGTTCAGTTGTTTTTATCGCGACGAGCCTAAGAGTTCTTTTGTATTCATCACGGCGAATGCTATGCTATGAGCAAGCATTACGACAAATGTTTTGCAATAGGGATACATCAACTAAGCTCAATGCTTGCGTTGTATAAACTAATGTAAGCAGGGGGACATGCAGGAAGGCGAATCGACTAAAATTTTGCAATTTTTTGTAAATGAAAAAAATACTTGAAATGCTGCGTTTATGATCACGGAATTTGTTTCTTTATTTTGAGTGATTGTTTGGGAGATAATGGATGCAATGTTTGACTTGCAGAATTTAGAAAAATGTTTTATATTATGTACTTTCTATATTATATAGGTCCTCTTAATGTTACGTCAGTACAAAAAGTCGATAATTGTAGTTAGTTACAGAAGTACCATGTTTTATTTAAAAATTGTTTGGTGCATGTTCCAAGGAGAGACATTGAAATAAAAGGTCTTTTAAATTGCGATAATGGACATATACATGAAAAAAAAAATTACAGTAAACTGAGTCCTGTTCTGTCTCTTATGCATGATACAAAGTTAGAGCAATTTTTTTAACTTATGCTGTTCGTAAAGTTGTACAAATATTTAAAATGCTAATTCCAAGATATTGACAAAAAAAACAAATAAGCTTGGAGATCTGAAAGAATTGCTTCTTTGAGTAGCGAGTTGACTCACTTCAAAATGTGTTCGTCTTAAATTCCAAATGACGTATAACACGTACTGTTACAGTTGTGCAAGGATGTATTCTCAGAATACAAAGGATGTGTGTCATAATCGTATTCTATATTCCTTGCAGAAGCTAGCAAGAATGATTCACCAGTGGACTCGGCTCAATAGATGAAAAGGGAGTCGCAAGAGAAATGAACACTAAACGCGCAAAAATATGTCGTATATATTACGGTGGTTGTTTTTCGAGGAAAGCAAAAAGCCTCTAAAAATGTTCTTATGATACATAATGGTTAAATTTAAATTATTTTCGGCCGTTTTGCCGTTTCATCGAACTAGTAGCATGCGCCGCAGTAAATCAGTAAATAATAAAATAAGACTACATACGCGTTGAATGTCACCGTAAAATTACAGTGGGGCATAAGACGGATATCCAAATATAGCCATGCGTTTAATACGATGTTTTTTCATGTACTACCACGTAGTTATCCCTAGGGAATACATTTTTACTCAAAAACATTTTATTAGCAAAAGTTAATTACGCATCGAATTCCTCGCATTCGGTTTCACAACTCGAATCAATTTCGTCGAGAGCGTTAACCAATTAACCTAGTAATTATCCTTCAATTAGCATGTTTTCCCTTTCGTGGGACGAAGAATTACCATGACCGTCGTCGGAGTGTTTGTTTGGAGAGATGATAGAATATTTTTCAGTAGATTCACGGTCACATTTAAAGAGTAGGAATTTGTAGTAATTTTTAAGAAACAATTTAATGGAATCATTCTGTAGTCGGTGCCGGACGTTAAGCATCAGTTCGCGTCATACATGAAATTTTAGGGTATATACATTTAAGGTAGCATGGTGGCGAATGAAAAGGGAGCTTACGATCGGTTTAGGTTCAGAAATTCATCCATTTCCACGCATACGTCCTACCTTTTTAAAAATAAAGTATTTTATTCCTTTCGAAACCGTCCAAATGACGAGAACTTCGCGATTGGTGGATTGATGAAATCCGCCCCCCGGTGGCCGAGCACACGGCTGAAGGATTTATATCGCGGCGTGAATTTCATCGGCAACATATACGGGAAAAGGTGTCGCCAATCAAGCGCCGTTTCGCAATCCTCTCGTCCTGTTTAGAATGGAAGTGAAATCCAACGCAAAGATAATTTTAACCGTGATCAATTTGATCATTCTTAGAGTAAGGAAGTTCTTCATATGGCTACTACTCATTCCTTTCTCCGTCCGTTTTATCCTTCCAAGGTCCGTAGTGGACTTATGCATGCGAAGGGTATGTACTGTGTCATGCGAACGATGCGCAAAACGCACGATCTTTGTCGTCCGCGTTGCATAAGATACAGGATGTGGAATTATATTGTTGGAAGGAGATGAGAGAATTCTCGAAAGAAATGAGGAGAGGAGAGACGTTTGCATTCACCTCGCACCTGCCTACAGATAACGGTACAAGTTTTTTTTTGTCGTAACATTTTACCCTTGACATTGGGGGGCGTCAGTTGGCTTGTTTTCTTCGCAATTATCGCGTTGCATTATTATCTGTTAGACCAATGGTTCCCAAACTTTTCGGCCCGATGGCCACATAACCCACTGCTGCACTCATTGCGGGCCGCATAGCTCAATTCAACCTACACCCAGTCGAAAATTAAGGATTTAGTTGCGAGTCGAAATTGCCTGATTTATTTTAAATGCGTTTGTTTATAATAGGAGTAGAGAGATAAACAAAATATATTCTTCTTTATAATTATCTATTTTCCTTTTGTGTTACATCATATCCTTTAATTGTTCAACTCATTGCGGGTCGGATGAAGGCACTCGGTGGGCCGGATTTGGCCCTCGGGTCATAGTTTTGCCACCATTATATTAGGCCTTTCCGAGTATACGTCATGTTTGTCGTGTGGAGGCAGACCGCGATTTATATCCGTCTTCTCGCTTTTTGTTTTCGAGATAAAGCGGATTCGTTGTAAATATCGCGACGCTCCTTCTGCCTCTTTAATCATCATTCCCCGGTTCAATCCGACGTCACCTCGCTGAATTGATTCGTTATGGATTCGACTTTCTTTTTGACTTCTTTTCCATCGATGACTTCCACTCCAGCTCGTCTGTATCGAAAGCGACTTCTTTTTTTTAGCGTGCGTACGGTAAAGATATATCACGGTTCGATACTCTCAGGGTTGAATTTATTCCATCGAGTCGGAATGAGGCTTTTCGATAGGACTTCAGTGCGATATCGCGAGTATTTTTTTCGCCACGTGTTTCTCGTGTGACGTCGCGAATAACGCATTTCTTTTCGACGCTCTTCCTATTTTGTCAAAAAAGGCGGCATTTTCGCGACAGTTCGTGTCTGGGTACGATCGATGATAATTAATCGCGGCGATGGCGTTTTACCTCGACCAGATAAGAATAGAACCGTCGAGGTCAAAATGTGTTGATTTTTAACACCGAGTCGACAGTCATTCTGAGTCGTGTTGCGAATATCTTTTGTGAATCGCCGTAAAGTTCGCGAATAAATAAATGGGGTACATCGGTACTAAAAGCGCGAGACGCGCCCCTTGTGACTCGGTTTGCTTACCGTTTCGTTTGACACCAAAATCCCGTTTTTACGGAACGGCTCGGGACGGAGTTCGTTCCGTATGGAAAAGGATTTTCCCGTAAAACCGATATTTGGTAATATAACCACAGAATTATTGCTAAATAAATGAAAATATGACCGATCGTGAAAGTAGCTATTGTTTAATTAGGATTATGGATTAAAAATCTGTTATTTTTTCATTCCGGAAAACCGGCATATCCGATAAAACGATATTACGTAAAAACAGGATTTTGGTATATTTTTATCGTCGAAATGCCTCGCTTCGCCCTCACGTTAGTTTGGTACGTATTCTGTTGCCAACGCGGATGTTTTGGCTCTGACACGAAGGAATCACGTGTCAACTAGGCAGCTATTTTTTTTACCGATGTTTGATTTGCCATTAGAGAAAATCAAATATGAAACTCTTCGTAAAGAAAGTCTTTTGATAACTTCGCGGATACTTCTACCAATATTATTAATTTAAAAAGTGCGATGGAATCGTTTTTGTTCGCGTTTATTTTTTCAAGTTTCGACACATTTCTTTTCAGCATGGGCAGGTATTAATTTATTACTGGTCCTCGAAGTCGAGTTTCATAATATTAAGGTCGCGTGTTTTATTATCCAACGACTTCTTTGTGCTTCGAAATTGAAAGAAAATGCTTTGAAATAGGATGCCTTTAATTTAAAGAAATGTGTTATATGTAACTTAGCGGTAAAGTAGGTCATGGATCGAATGGAAGTCGGAATAATTTTTTTGGAGCATTCCTCGGATATTTTTTCACTTGTGTGGCTCTTTTACTTAATGTGCCTGGCTGTATTGATCCATTCCAAGCCTTTTTATTCAATAGCCGAATATCTGTGATAGGAAAAAATACATCTGACGTTAAATAATTTTAGCGTTTCTGAAGTGACCTTGCTCGTAAAATAGTTATTGCATCGCGGAAAAGTTTATGAAACTGTTTACCACAAGGTGTAGCATTATTATTTGGGTTGACGTCGATGAAATAGATTCGCTTAAAGTAGATATCATTATCGTAGTCAATGCAGCCTTAAAAGACTTTTATCTACGAGATCGAATTCGTAGCATTGATATCTCAAAGTTTATCGCTATTCACCAAAGTTGTGGCTATAAAACATTTAAACAGAGTTATATTGTTTACAGTAACTTTAAAGTAGCTGTTACATTACGTGATAAAAGATATGTAGTATGCATTTGACAAATCTACCTCTTGGATTATTATAGGCGTGTTAAAAGGTATCGTTTAAGAAAGGCAATTGTTGCATATGATAATCATTTTCGGCATCATTATCCCGGCCGAATTTATTTCGCGTAAAAAGAATTGGCGCGAAAAACCAATCAATCGAAATTTTCCACCATCTTTCGAATTTTAAATTTTTTATTCGTTATGTAGGTATTATGAGCTCACTCTTTGCATTAGCCCTTAATTTTTTTTGTAGCATACATCCGAAATTTTACAGAAACTTTTTCTTCTTGTTTTTAGCGATTTCCCTTTAAAAATTTAGTCTTCATAATTGCCTCGAGGTTTTTTGACTAGGAGAGTGAGGGAGTGGACGCTCTTCGCTTTCGGCGAATATATTTAAGTTCTCGCGGTTTTCAAGTCCGTCGGCAACCTTTTCCGTCGGATTAGAGACAGAGCTCCATGTGGTCTCCTTTTGCGCCTCCGACGCTACTCCTCTCGAATACGAGGTCGTATCTTGGATGGAATTTTTTTTTAGTCTCTGGTTTGACGAAGCCTCGAGACAAAAAGAGAGAAGGATAAAAAAAAACATTTCAAGTGGAAAGACCGGTGGAGTCGCAGGAAATGGAACTCTCGTCCTTCCTCTCGCTTTCTTTTTTTTCTCTCTCTCTCTCTCTCTCGCTTTTCGTCTATCCGCTGAGTCAGCGTTCGTAATCACGCCATTGGAAATGCACCAAAGTGCATTACGTCACTTCGTAACGCGAAAGGCCTGCTCGATTTATTGCCGGTCTGAGCATTTTAAAATCGTCGTTTCAACAAACTTCTTATCAAGGCTTTTTCTCGCGTTCTGTGAGCAATGTGCGACTGACGTGCGTGACAATTTCTTTCGTCAAAACGATCTCTTCGAATGTCATCTATATAACTAACGAGCCATGTCTGTAAATACGTCACGCTCGCGTGTATGCACCACCGGCGGAATGATATCCAGGGGCACACATACGTGATAACGCTGGCTACAGCTTTGAGGAGAAAATGAAAGTGAGAACGCTGTTTTGATTTGTTTTAATACTTGATTCGCGTATATCCGTCAGTTTTGACTGGCATATAGTAGTTTGAATATAATGGAATGACTTGGCATGGAATTCCAGCGAGAAACTTCGCGTAATGGCGAAAAAATCGAGATGCGGATGCCTTCATTAAAAAGTTCCGCGGCTCGATTTTTCCGTCTTCAGCACATTCGGAATGTTGTAGCGTTTCCCATCGACGTTACGAAATCCCTACTTGTTGGACGGGAGTCGAGTGTTTACACGAGTCTCCCATTGTTTCAGCTAACGTGATTTATTAGGGCGGAGGACACACGACTGTTCGTTACCGCCTCGAAAGGGTTCCTTTCTAGCTTTCCACAAACGTGTCGGTTCTCAAGCGTTTTTCTAATTGAAGAAATTTGCTATTATTTTTGCTTTAACGGCGGTCCTTACTTACACCCAAAAATTCGCTTTTAGTTTTCTTCCGTATCTTGAATTACCTTCTCGTTTCTTCGGAGAAACGATTAACGCGTACGATGGGAAATTTCTACCATTCATAGCGGTTGCAACATCCCACGTGTGTTCTCATCGTCACTAAGTTTTTCCGCCCAGAGTTGGTTGTTTCGGCGGTAATTTTTCGGACTTGGTCCACGATCCAAAAGCGACGGTTAAATTAATAAAAAATTCGCTATTTAAACAATGGAGCTTAAATTCCAGAATGAGCTCTAAGTTTGAAAAATTAGTCACTTGTCTTAGGTATCTCCAGTGGCCTCATCAAGGTTATAAAACTAGATTAACATTTCAGCTACAGTATGGTCGTCTTCAATTTATAGAATCTTTTTTCGGTGAATCACCATTGATGACGGCTGCATCGTTGCCGAAATGTGCATTTGTTTTTTTAAACTTGGTTATGGCTATTGGAGATACTGAAGCAGTGGTGTAGTCAGGACTTCGCAGGCCCCTAGACTAAAAAATAATAATAAGTTCTGTAACACAGTGATTTCCCCAATTACAAGCACATACGACCATGCTCTCGGAAGGATTCGAACCCGCGACCCTTGCTTTAAGTGTACGTATTCCATTGGTTGAGAGGGAAAAGTCGGCCAGATTAAAATTGGGTTCGGGGGCATTGAAATATACAACATAACTAAGAAATAATATCCGGTCTTTTCTTATTCAGACCTATTGTATTACCTCTTTTGTTGCTATTTATTCCCTAAGTGTGGATTAAGTTGTAAGCTTAAAATTTGCGTATACTGTTTACCCCTCCCCACTCGCCCCCCCCCCCTCCCCCTCCCGGTTTTCGCCTGAGCAGCCGTGTCATTAGCCACGCCACTGCATCAAATTTTTATACCTATTTGCGTATTCTGAAATTTATTTTCAGCCATTAAACGAGCTCTGTAATTGTCTAAATGTTGGAATTTAGTTAAATGTTTCTTTTCCATTCAGAGGTTTGCTCGTAAGATACATTTTTCCATCGCATTTCGCGAATGAAATTACAGTTGTTTGCGCATCTTGTTATTCTTTCATCGTATGTCACAGTAGAACAATACTTTCTCCTATACTGACAATGAGTATGGAGAAAGTAAAAAAGTAAATTTTCCCGAAGAAATGTCACGTGGCTTTAAAACTTAGAGAAATCTTGAAACGTCATCCTCGAGCGAGTCTTCAAATACAGGAAGTCCTCGATTTACGTCGTCCCGATTCGCCTCGTGTAGGCATAACGTCGCTAACATATTTATGGAATCAGTCAGGACGTTTCGGTTTAACCTCGTTTACGAATTCTATAACGCGCCATGTGTGTTGTGAAATTGATAAAAATAATTTAGAAACAGTGGGAAATGTATTTATTCGTGTCTCGAGGAGATGATGTGTAAGAGATAGCAGTGGCATTCGACTTTAGCCGGGAGAAAGAAAGTTGTCACAATTTGCGTGGTTATGCAATCATCGACGTATCCTTCGCTATTTATCTCTTTCTCAGCATAAATATTTTGAAGTGTGTGTTTGTTCCGTATAAAGTCATACTTCGCGTTTACCTACAGTTACAAAATTTTGCATTAACAAACCTGCTGTTTCAGTTAGCTGAATGCACCACTTTTCATACCGGAATATGCTGAGTGAAAGGTTTAAATAATTATTTTTGTTTTCCATTTAAATAACATGGGAATGCCTCGAATTCAGAGTGCAGGACTTTATTCATTAGCATTTTAAAAGGTGATCGAATTGATCTATCGACGCGGAGTTTTTACCATCCTACTCGGAATTAATAAAGTTTCGTATTCCTGTGGTAGAATATCACTTTGAATTCGAAATTGCTCGAAAATTGTTTATTTTCGGGATTTAGGCGATTTTATCGGCATTCTATGAGTTCTCCATGGCAACCTGGGTTGTCGGCTTTCGAATATATCACTCGATTTCGAAGTGATTTTCAACCAATCGACGAATAAAGCGAAATTTACTGAATTCATTTGCTTATCATGTTTTCTGAACGTGAATGGCCTTTCGCATTACATTAGAACAGGGGTCACCAATTGGCGGACCGCGGTCCGCATCCGGACCGCCAACGATTTTTCGCGGACCGCGTGTGATCTGAACCTAAGTCAATAATTTGTACATAAAGTAATTATTTTGGTTTTGCATTTTTGTAAGTTCCCTTAATTTGACGTGTGGCATTTAAAAAATCGATCATACGTTATACTGAATGAAACTTTCTTCGCGTTACTGATGCCATTAAACTTCGGAATTATACGTAATTTTATTTTATAATACAATTAATTAATTACAATTAATTAATTAAAATAATCGCTACAAATACAAGCATGTTTCGGTAAAGCTTTACCAATTCTTGTCACAAAAATCCACTTTTTCCTTAATTCAGCATCAGCACTTGTATCTTCGGTTCAACATATATATATATATATATATGAATCAACATTTTAGAAAATTAAGTTTATAACAAACAAGTTTCGGTCTCGGATAGCCGACAAACTTCTTCGAAATTTGCTACAAATATTAAGTACAAATTTGACTCCAAATTTTGGGAAAATTATTGTTGAAAAGAAGTGTAATTTTCCTGTTAAAGTATGGCATTTGCAATATAGTTATAAATATTACCTCTTAAGTGTTCTGTGATAATTAATGAAAGGAAACAAAAATATGTTATTATAGCATTTATTTTACGTTTTATTAATGTTATGCCAGTAAGGGATCCGGACCGCGGTGAGTTACGTTTTTTCTAATACCGACCGCGAAGAAAACTAGTTGATGACCCCTGCATTAGAAGTTCATCTACGTCTAAAGAATTAGATCCGTCGGCTGCCAGAAAAGTTTTAATTTTATGACAAGAGTGAAATTAAACTTATATGCGTGTGTGCATAATACTAATCACAAATGTGAAGATTGAGAAGGAGAAAAATTCTGAATTTTTCTCCTTCTCAGTCTTCACATTTTAATTTTATCACTGCTGAACGTGTAACCTTTTAAAAAGAATCGACGTAATTAGGTATATAATATAGGCTTCGATTTTAGCTTATTATATTTCTGTGCATTGACCAATCAGTTGACCCAGTAGTAAACAATAACGACGCTGTTCGGTATCCATGTGAGTTACTAAATTCGTTAAACATAAGTGGAATGTCGGCAAACTAGTTGGTTCCAAAGGAGAGCTCACCGATCATACTAATGAGAAATTTGGGTGCTCCAAGGTTATGCAACGGAACAAGACTGTGCATAAAAGAATTGAGGCAATACACAATTGAGGCTACTATTTTAACAGGAATTGCGAATGGCCAAGACGCTTTTATACCTCAGATACCGTTGATATCACCAGATACAGCGAATCAATTTAAAAGACTGCAATTTCCAATCTGACTTGCCTTTTGAATGGCAATCAACAAAGCATAAAGACAGTCTTTTAAAGTTGCAGATGTCTGTTTGTAGGACGCGGGAAAAATTTATTTATTTGGGCAAAAGATGGGAAGACAAGAAATATTGTATGCCAAGAAGCATTACATTAAAAATTAACTTGGTTTAAATACTTCATTTATTCTCTAATCTTCTTCAAATTTTTTGTCTTGCTTTAAAAAACCCGAGCAACGCCGCTTTATTTTCGACTGTTATTAATTTATTAAGTTATTTTTGTTATATTAGACGGTTTCTTTCGGTACTTAATAAATATTTTGCCCTGCACCGTATGACTCAATAATAAAATCATCTTCTGTATATGTATACAGTCGAACTTTTATAAGTCGAACGTCTATAACTCGAATTTTCCATTAGTCGAAGTGAATTAATTTTACAGGACAAAATCTTTTTCATGTTACTTTATTCTATAACTCGAATTTCTGTGTCGAAAATTTTTTGATTCCCTTGAAGTACGACTTATTCCATTGTATATCATTAAGTGTACGGGAATATGTGTTTCCGATTTGCGTCCTTTCGTCCAGCCGAAGTTATGCCATGCGAAAGTTAGCTTAAATCGAGAACTGACTTCGCATTAATGGAAGAATAAAAGCGATCGTGGTTTTGCGTATTTTATTTCAGCACTGCACCGATCGAAATCGTTCGAAACGCGTCGCAGGTCCTCCAGGCCGAAAATAAATAAAAAAGAAATATCTCGGTTGGCATTGGCGATGCGGAGGCTGTCAGAATTGGTTCCTTTTCGTTGTTTTTTCTCTCTCTCTCTCTCTGAGAAGAAAAGAGCCCACGGTTTCGGCCTTGAAAATCGCGCGACATTCTCACTCCCAAAGACCGCTTTTAAAAATCTTGCTTTTTATTTTCGGCAAACCCGTCCGATGTCGTTTACTTTTCTTTGATAGCGAAGCATTTCTTTCGCGTCTAATCCGGAAGGTACCGCTCACTTAAGGGGTTTTTGGTTGTATTCTTTCGTACGAGAAATGTTGCGTAATCGCTGCGAAACATCCCCACATAAAAAAATAAACATTCGTTCGTCGTTTGGCACGCTTGACTGTATTGCGAGCGAATGTGACGCGGTCGGCAGTGACCTACCCTCGATCCGACTGGTTCATTATTTGGGCCACGCGTCACGGAATTCGCAGATATTTTTTTCTTTTTCGCTTTTGTGCCTCCGGAGGGAAGTACACTGCAGATTCTCTTTTCGTTCTCTGACCCATTTTCTCTCCGCAACGTCGCTGCGGAAAGCAGCTTCGCGGATTTCCTTCTTTTTCCCCTTTACGAAGAATTGATTACATTATTATTCTTAGGAAACATATTGGACGCCATTCTGGCGTGTTTGGTTGGTTTCCGTCCGAATTTTTTGTTTTTTGACGTCCTTTTGTTGCGCGTTTTTAAAAAGAATTCGTTGGAGTAATACACACACACACCAGGGGCGGCCCGAGGAATTTTGGCGCCCCGGGCAAGATAGCACTCTAGCACCCCCCTCCGTAAATGTTTGGAGAGATAATTACGAAGTACATATTAATTTATTCATCGCTCTGTAAATATTATAGATAAAGAACAAAACAATGAATGCCACAAAAATTCCAGGCTGTTCGGCGATATAAATCGGTAGCCAGTATTTATTCACTTGCAAGTAATGCATAGATAGATGGTCGGAATAGCGCCCCCAAGATTTTGTCGCCCCGGGCAGCCGCCCGGTTTGCCGGTACCTCGGGCCGGCCCTGCACACACACATATATATATGTGTGTGATTGATTTTCAATTCGATTAGAAATATCAGTTTTCGGTCTGTGTAAAACGATTAAGGCCATTCCTTGAACCGAAAAAATGGTCGAGCGGACCAGATTTATGTTTTTTCCTCCCTACGATGTGTGTCCTCGTTCATAGCTCTTTGATCGTTGCATTTCATTAGAATTTTAATTTGTTTACCTAATTTAACTTCAAGGTTATAAGAATGGCATGCATCGTTAGTTCACGCGCCTTGTTTGTTTATGAAATTACGGTGATGTCGAGTTGGATTTTATGGTCTTGTTTACGAGTAACAGGAAATCGTTTTTTTCCGTCGCGACGTTTTAAATAAATTAATTGATCGAGAAGGTTCGCCTTAATTTTAAAAAAATCAATCCGACGGCGCAGTTTTAGAAAGGAATTTCGAAGGTCATCAGCGTATCTTTTATTTTTAAATCCCTTCCTTTTTGTTATTTAATGCGTCTCACGTCTTGTGCACTTTTATAAATGTCTTTCAGGTTCAACTCATTGTCAGTGCCTCCGAAAAATTTTTGCTCACCGAAAATTATGCTAGCTGTCGATTATCTGGAAATGATTTACGTTTTTCATTGATCTTCGTAATAAGCCAGTATTTACAAAAACATAAAATCCCGTGACTTTAGCGTGTATTTAAAACAAGTTAGGAAAGTGTACAACGTATCACAAATGGGGGGGTTTCGTGCAGTGGAGTATTAGAATGAAATTATATACCTGTACGTAAGGGAAATTGAGTTTTGAAGTTCTTTCCCTCATCATAAATAATCCATTTTCTTCCTATTTAATAATATTACATGCACACGTAAGGAAATTAAACGTTTGTTTGTGAGATCGTTTATGTTAGCAACAATGAAGAAGTAACCATGCAAGAAAATTTCTAACTTCAACTCGAATTAGGACAGTTTTGTTTGATTTTCTCGATAACGGCTACTCCTACTATAAAAATGCATAGGAAAATAAATACATACACTAATTTACCAATTGTACAAGTTTTATTTGAAAAATATTTTGATATGAGCAATAATTTATGAGATATGACGGAAAGTTCATTTTTGTCACCAGTAAAGTGGTACCCCTGATTGGCGTACGTGATTCATTTTTGCGATTTTCTTATTATCTTTGATTGAAAGTCCTTAATATCAAATTTCATGAAAATCCGTTCTGTAGAAGCCGAGAACGAACATGCGGACGGACGGACAGACCGACCGACGATAATAGGCGCTCACGCTGGAAGCGAAACGCGCCTAAAAAATGCTCTTGTAGTTTCACTTTGGCATCTGTCTGTGCACTTGCGTGAATTGAAATCGTAAAAGAAAGAGGGCTGAAATTTTGAGATTTATGTGCTGTTGCCATTTGTTTTTCTTTAAATTTGAGTTTTGAAAAATATCCAAGTTCGGATTGAGGCCCACTAAAAATTTTGTTTTTTTTAAATATCTCCGAAAGTATTAAAAACAGTTGAAAAATTGATCGTAAATTTCCGTGCTAATGCCACTTATTCTGTAAAAGTTTGAGAAGAATCCAACGAGAAAGTCGTAATTTATTTTGAAATGAAAAAATTTCTTATGCGGATTTATCAATCGTCTTCAGCGAAAACAATCTTCGTAGCAACTGAAGTAAACAAGGTCTACTGCAAATACGTAAATATGATTAATTTCCATTTTTGGATACACACACAACGTAATAAATGAAAGGAAATGGATTATCTACGGCGAATAAATTAACTTAATATGTCAAGTTTACCTTCGCGCGCACAAAGCGCTGTATTTGTGAAAAAGAATAGATAATTTACGATGAAAAAATGTACTTGTACGTAAAGATTACGTTAAAGTTATAGTGAGCTACGTTTAAAATAATTTTCTACTGTTTTACTTAAATCTCCGAATTTATAAAAGATGTTTTAAGTTTACATTTCCACAGTGATGCCACTTATTCTTGAAAAGCTTTTGAGAACTTTACAGAGGCGAATAGGTAAACGATCAAATTTATAATACAAAATTGATTGCGCTCGAGACTGGTGGAGGATTGGTTAGCGTGTCTAGCTGCCGTTTTAAGTTTACATTTCCACAGTGGTGCCACTTATTCTTGAAAAGTTTTTGAAAATTTTACAGAGGCGAATAGGTAAACGATCAAATTTATAATACAAGATTGATTGCGCTCAAAACTGGTGGAGGATTGGTTAGCGTGTCTAGCTGCCAATGCTAGGGGTCGCAGGTTCGAATCCTGCCAAGGGCATGGTCATATGTGTTTCGTCCTTGTTATTGTTAAGGCTGTAAAGTGGTGTTTATGAGCTATTGTAAAATAAAACAATAGAATGAATAAACAAGGTAACCGAATATGTGACGGTATAACCGCATGAAAAAATAAAACGCGCTAATTTATTCATCTCCATAGATAAAACTTCTAGTTACTGAGGATTCGCTTTTCCTTGTTTAATATGTTGAATTATTGTGCGCGTTAATGCGTGTCTATTATTTAAAAGCTAATTGCGAAGGAATATTAGAAGAATTAATTCACTACCGGAGGTATAACTTGGTAGAACTGCATTATAAAATAAAGAGCTCTTGCTCTGTATCAAAGCGTGGAAATATATATATATATATATATATATAAATACTTAAGGAAAAGGAAAGGTAATAATAAAGGTAGCAACAAGGTGTTGGAGGAAGCCCAGTGGACACTTACCTAGAATGAAGAGCCGCTGGGGGTGCTGAGGACACACGAAAAACACAAAAGAACAAAAACTACACAAAAATGGAGCTTTCGGGCTGATGCCCTTCTTCAGCGACGGAGAAACATATTCTAGGTAAGTGTCCACTGGGCTTCCTCCAACACCTTGTTGCTACCTTTATATATATATATATATATATATATAGAGTTGCGTCGTTCGATCTTTAAATCTAGATTAGAAGAGACCTTTCCAGAATGATTTACTTCCACTTTAAATATTCGCACGTGATAGTTTTTGAGGAAAGCAAAAAACAATTTCACATTTCTGTACTGAAAGGTAAAAAATACTTGGATTTTAAAACCCTAGAAAAAAATCAAAGCTGAATGGCTTTTCGATGATATATAGTTGCTTTATTCGACCAAGCCAGTTATGATTTGTCAACGTACATATTATTTTTTCCTTGAATTGCAGTTTCTTTTTACTTTTTTATGCGGCAAAATAAGTTTCCTTAAATTTTTATGCGCAAATTTTGTTAGTTTTATGTATAGAATTATGTAGATATGTATTAGAATAAAAACCTTAAATTTGTTCTAAATTTGTTTATTTTCAGAAATTTCCCTTAGTAATTGGTGAGATATAAGACGAACTTTTAGTTACTCCAGAATCAGGATTTGTGGTACTCGCTGGAAATTCCATATCTCGATAATTTTGATATGGGAAACTGAAGAAACCCTGGGACTGAATTTCATTAAATTACGTAATAAACTGTTTAGATATCGAAGAATTGAGTACTGATTCACAAGTAAAAAGAATTTAATCTATTGCAGAAAATTAGATGGTCAAAAAATAGGAACGCTACAGCAATTTTCATCTACTATCTCGAACTAACATTGTGTCATCCATTGCTTGTAAGGAACGATTGTTCAATGTTTAGTAGCGCTCTGTTTTTAAACTTTAACTATATACATTCGCTCAACACTTCATTCTTTTTCCGAAAACTCTATTTTTGCGATAAAAAAATAACATCGTAAAATGAAGAATCCCTGACAATATATTTTTCCATTGCCACGTCGGAATAAGTTAATTTGCCACCCTCGTCACCCCCTTTGCTCGCGATGAGCTACCTGAAACTTTATAATCCTTCAAACGGCTCGACTTCATGCCCTTAAAAATTTCACCACTCTTTTTGAAGCATTTTTTCCTTCCCTCCCCGTTTTGTAATCGACCCACTTGTCGCCACATTCACCTCATACCTTTGTCCTTCGTCATCTCCCCAATAATTGTTTTTTCTGTTTTTTTTTACCATGCCAGGAAGCCATCTTCACTTAAGAAGGATTCCTTCTCGTTTTTGTTAAGGTCTTCAGAAATGACCAACCCTCGAAGAGAGCTCGGGAAAACTCTCGGTAGGGTTGGCGATGGCGGACGGATCAGACGCCGTGCCCGACGGAACTTGGAAGAAGACGTCACGGTGTCTACTACCTCATCAACGAACTCGAATTCCCCGCTCTACGCTTCCGAGTCATCCAGCGAAGGGACCAACACCTTGCTCGCCGTGGTAGAGACGCCGGAATCTCGGTTGCCGCCGGTCAAGGTGGGTTTTCGGTGATGCATGTCGGACTTTCTATTTAGAGAAAGGGTGGGGAGACGAGTGCCCGCCAAGGCCGCATGACGCCCCCCGAACGCGTTTCATGCGTCCCGCGGAGCTATGATGATAAAGCAGCCCGTAAAATTTAACGAAGGAATTCGTATCGTATTATTGAATTGATTACAATAAAACCTTTAATATTAAAATGTTAACTTTAAAAAAACCTTATTTGAATCGAATTGTTTCATTTGCACGATTCCTCAGAATTTTTAGGTAACTTCTTATGTAAGTATTAATGCGGCTCGCCGAAGAATTTTCACCGTGGAGGGAGTGTTACCTGCCCCTAAATTTAGAGAATTCGTACTCGTACACCGAACGTTTTTTTTTTAATCTGCCTCCGGATTTATGTACATTATACAAGATTTAGCCTAATTGCTTTAAACTGGTGTATCTGTCACCTCCAATAGCCGCAAAAATTGGCAGGGAAAACTAAATTTCCATTTCTGCTGCGAAGCTGTCGTAATCAGTCATGTAGGATTCGATACAATCTGCTTTCTGTGAATTACCAGGGATGGCTTCTGTTTTGCACACCTGGCTCTCCCACACGGAGGGGTGCGTTCTGAAAAAATGCCGTGTAATGTGAATCCGTGTTATGTGAACAGGGCCGGATTAAGCGGTACGCAAAACACGCAAGTGCGTGGGGCCCAGAGGACAAGATGGCCCACTGCTGGCCGAACGTGTCTCGCCTCGCCATTTCAAAGTGCTGCCGCATAGAACACAAACCTTACAATAACTCTTACTTGTTACAGATTTACGATTTGGATGGAGCCTTAAATGTGTTGTGCTTGGGGCCCATGGGTCTCTTAATCGTGGATAGAATTATTAAATTACGCTCCTGACTCCCAATCCACTCCCAAACCATAACGTTTCCTGTTCATCGAGTTGTTGTTCTTTCTTCTATTTTCCTCAAATTGTTGAAATACTGCGAGGCACCAGCTTCTTCGATATATTATATTAAATGAGTGTGCAACGTTTTTATTTACATATTAAAAATTTGGGTCCACGGTGGGCCGAATAACGGTGTTCAACGGAGGTTATTACCAAATTTTTTTTTTTAAACGTTTAAACTTAGCCAGAAAGGTTTCGACAAAATGTAATCGAGGAAAAAAAAATAGTGCAAGTCGGAAAAATAGTAATCGTTCCGACAGAATCCGCAAAACACGAGGGAAAATTTTGCAAAAATGACAACGGCACCCGGTGTTCCCAGGCGGTCACCCATCCAAGTACTATCCGGGCCCTACGATGCTTAACTTCGGTGATCGGACGAGAACCGGTGTTTTCATCGTGGTATGGCCGTTGCCGAAGTATACGTCCCTGAGAATTTGATTTATTGTAGCCTATTTGTTTACAGGGCCGGATTAGGCGGTATGCAAAACATGCGAGGACAAAGGGGGCTGTCCCTACCCCGTCTTGTCGATACCCTTTCCAAGTGTTGCCCCTCAGATCACAAACCTTATATAATGTTACTTTAAAAAAAGAATTACGATTTCGGTAGAACGCGCTGTGTCTGGGGCCTATGGGTCTCTTAATCCGGCCCTGTATGTGAACCTTGATTTACATGATGAAAGGAGGGTTGCGTTCCATACGCCTTCATGCATCTCCAGATCCAATACTCTAAAATCTTCCTTGATGCCCATATATCTACAAATAAGAGTGTTGTTTTCGATAGTCTAAGCTTATAAGCAAAGCACTATGGCTTTCCTTCACGTCTCTTCCTCGCTGTGCAATCTTGAATCCCATATCCCAAGTCCGACAGAACCGCGTTATTTCGAACCATTATCCGCGTTAATTGAATTTTTTGTATTAAAAAAGCAGACCCTGTTTGGGCAAATCCGTGCCATAAGATCCTGTTTTAACGAACTCATGGTACGGGAGGGCCATGTATAGTGGCGGATTTGCCCCTTCTGGGATCCCTGGTGCTAAAAAAAAAAATTGGGGGCCATGCAATCGAAATATTTTTAAAAAATTCTCCTAATGACTCAGTCTTCTATGACCAAGGGCGGATACAGGGGGGGGGGGGGGGCGTAAGGGGGTAATTACCCCCTCCTCTCCAGATTTCTGAACACTAGAAAAAATTAACCCCTGAACCTCGTCCTACGTGCTAAGCACGTCAGGCAAGAACTGTACCGTTTTGCCACATTCGTTTTGCTGCACAAAATGTTATATACCTATTTCCTTTTTCTGTGTTAAAATATCTGTGAATTGCGATATTTTCAAATAGTTTATTTTTTCATTCTTGGTACCCCTTCCCTGGATCCGCCCTTGTCTGTGACCCCTCTTAACGATCGCGTTTCCGAGGAATCGTAGGGAGGTTCCACTCATTTCTAAATTAAGATACTTTATATTTCTGGTATTAAATGTACGAACATTTTACGTGGCCCCCGGCGCGCGACAAGTGCGACCTTCCTTAAATCCGGCACTGCAAATGTGTCTAGTTTGGTACTGGAGAATATGCTTCCTCCGACGTTATTGCTTGCACAACGAGAAAAATGTTTTGGGTTATACTACTTATGAAGGCGGAATCCTCTTTATGCTACAGTGAAAAAATTTAAATAAGAGTGTACCTTCTATAGGTCGAACGTCACAACTCGAATTTTCCGTAGATTGAAGTGAATTCATTTTACAGGACAAAATCTTTCTTGTTGTCATTATTCTATAACTCGAATTTTTTATAACTCGAATATTTTTTTGTTTTCCTTGAGCTCCACTGTATTAAATAACTCCATTGCAGGGATTCCCAAGCTTTTTGAAGCCATGGAACCCTTATATTCAAATATTTTTTCTCGCGGAACCCTAAATAAGAGGTGATAAGCCAAATTGCAATAAAATTAAATTTACCATCATTGTAATGTTTATTTACATAGCTTAACTTAGCACACTTTACAAGTGAAGCTCGTGTTTCCTGCTGTAAAAATAGGAGAAGGAAGAACGTATCGAGTCTCTTCCTCTGTCTATCACGGAACCCCATATAGCTCCTGCGGAATCCTTGGGTTCCGCGGAACACAGTTTGGAAAACTCTGCTCTATTGGGTTTCACGTCTTGCTACCGGTTTGCCTGCCGGGAAAATCGACATCTTTCATTGTATTTGGACTTCATTTCTGCTAACGGATCATCGATGATTAAAATAATTCCGGCCGAAACGCCTTGGGGCGCGCTGTTGGAAAGCGGGTTATTCATGAACTGTAAAATGGCGAGAAAGGGTTTGGTGAGATGCTGAAAATAAAAGGATTTCAAAATAAGTTATTCATTCATGGATGGATGGGCAAGTGATTTGGAAAGGATGTTCGTCTCAAGACGTGATAATTTCTCGAAAGTTCCGCGTGTGACTCGACTCGTTTTGACAAATTAACCGTTTTTTTTGTTCTCGGATTAAGGCAAAGAGAATTCTCGGTCATCTCAACAGGCGCCAACTCTTTTGTAAGTAGAAACTTTCAATAAACAAATGAACTCGAATGGAGAAGTGCCACCTACATTATCAGAAAACGAGGAAGTTATTATCCAGTAGGAAAGTGAGCATAATATTTTGAATTTTCTTTTTCTAAGCGTTGCGAAAGCAAGGAAAACTTTGTAAAATTAAGGCCAACGAGGAAGAAAGTTATGTTGATGTGGGAGAAAGTAAAAAAACGACGCTATGAGGGAAGCGAAGAGTTGGATTTGAGCAGCAGTAGATACTGTAAATGTCGAAAGAAATTAAGTCGGAAAGGAGTTTGAAAGCGCAGGATTTGAGGGTTTGAAATCTGATCACAACAGTTTAATTAGATAAATATATTTTTCGCTGTATTTCATATCTTAATTTTTAAAATGCTGTTTTTTACTGTGGAAATAAATACTGAAATGCTATGAAAAAATTTTATAGGTGTTTCAAGGTAGTATAAACCAATTAAATCTAAGGAATCTGGCTGAACTTTGTGGTAATTGATACTCATATTAACGAAGAAAATAATAATAACATTGTTAAATTCCACACTTTTACTGTGGATTTTAAAAAAGTTATTTTTATTTTCGTCGTTAATAGTAGTATAAACCGTTTAATAAAAGGCTACGCGAAAGGAATTTCCAAATTAACGTCATTTTTCACGACATTATAAACATTGAATTCTGACAATGCAGGGGAAAATATTTTAACATAAATATCACCCAACGGTGAAAATAAAACTAAACGAGCAATGCTTACTCTTCATTCTCGAGGAAGTTGCGAAGAATCATTTGTAAAAAAATTGATGTGGCCAACACATGACTTTCTCCATATTTGGGGTATAGATATTTAAATTATTATGCATAGCATTATAAGGCAAAATTATTATTTCGTATCGTAAAATAATAGTCCTCCTTATTGCCGTAAATTACGTATATTTTGAATATGTTTACAGAATTCACCGCTACATGGTGGTGGCGCTGTATACTGGAAATTTACGAATAAGCAAAATATCTCTGAAATGGATGGTGTTATAAAAATTTGTTTCAAACAAAACTTGGAAAAAATATTATTCTCTACAACTTTGGTCCTCACGAAGATTACCAAAAACGACGAAAAAACCGATTATTTATAAATAATTCCTAAACAATAACTGCTATGGAAAATTGTTTCAAATGAAAGTTGTAGGAAGTTACATTCTCTGTAATCTTTGTATAGAATTATATATACAATAATGATGTTTTAACGGAGATATTTCGCCAAAACCGAATCGGATTTCGAATAATCCTCGACTTCCGGTTAACGGGTATTGTCCAAAAACTAATCAGCTCTTCGCTCTCATACCAAAGTTTATATATGAAATTTGGTAATGATATGGCAAGTACTTTTTGAGTTAGAGCGCCCACAATCAAATACACATCATTCCGAAAATAGTCTAAACGTGTTCTAGGGATCTCAAAACGTATTTCCGTTGAAATCTCGAAGTCGATTTTTTTCATGAATACAATACTTTCTTTATACTACGTATATGGAGAAAGTAAAAAGATCGCGGGAGGTATTCGCGATGAAATCATTTTGTCGCGTTTCTAAGAACGAGACGGTCGGAGAAAGGGAGAATTATGGAAACAGTAACGGAAAAAACTTCTCACCTCTCTGTGAATAGTAGAAAAATATCAAACGGGAAGGCGTACTTGTTTTTTTTATCCGATGAGCGATGACTCAGGAAGACTAGCTTTTATCGCTCTTCTATTTATGTTGGTGATGAGCGACATAGAAGATAGAGCAAATGAGTGGGAAACTGATAGCGGGAACCAATATGGCCGCTCGGTGGCGTGACTTGCGGCGTAGGCGGTCGCCCCGGGCGCTGCCCAGATGTTGCTCGGAACGGGACGGATATCCCTTCGCATCCCGTCCTAATTGCGTCATTGTGGAGCAAAGACGTCAAAACCTGTACACGGCGTGTAAACACTAAAACATGTCACTTTTTCTTGTATGGGATTCCCAGAAAATGTTGCGATGTTTTTTTTTTCCCAAAAAACATAATTTCCGATCACGTGGCTGACCTTAATTATTGACTAATTGGTGGAGAGTTTTAACTAAATATGCCTCGTGATCCGTAACCTTTACGTTAGTGCAAGTTTTTCGAGAATTTATATTCTGGCGCCCGAAAATATTTGCCAAATAAGGAAAGTGTCCCTTTCACCAACCCTAAAAGGTGTCGACTTGTTCGCTTTCCTGTAAAACGTAATAAACGCGTGATTGGTAACATTTGGAAAATGGGTCTCGCTAATTTCACAAAGCGTCATGCTTTCTCGAAGGCGCGTATGCCTGTTTCTTCGAAAACCTCCGCGCTTCCTGAAAGCTTCGCGTGGTTTGGGCATCGAAGTTTTTCTATCGCCTTAATATATTATCAAATTTTTATTTATTTATCCGACCATTATTTTCATTGTACCGCAAGCGATATTCATGGCGTGGTGCGTCGGTATTGTTACGAAAATTTCAGCCGAAAAACGTGAGAAGAATGCCATTTTATTTGTCTTTTGACGAGTGTTTAGTACCTCGTGGACAGAGGCCGATTTTAGCTTGCGGCACACGAGAGTGCAACAGGTTTTAGTGCAAGCGAACTAAGGAGAAAACAGACCGGTGGTTGTTTGGAGCACGAGCGGAAAGATTTTGCGTGATTCGAAGTCGTTTTTTACGTGTCCTGCGGCAGAAGCGAATGACTGGGAAAACCGCGTCGCCCGCTCTTTAAAATTCATCGCTAAGGGTATTTTACGAGTCCCGCGAAGTTATGAGGAAAAAAGTGATCGTAAAATTCAAAGCAGGTAATTTCGATTTTTTAGTTAAGATTACGGTATTAAGACCTCGTATGTTCATATTTTTAGCGTCGAAAATTGTTCATACGTAATATTTACCGTTAATATACCATCTCTAGTAGTTAATTTACGCCGTAAAATCTTCTGGACAGACGAAGAATTCGCAACTTCCAAAGTACCTTTTTGAATGATTGCCGACCCTTTCGACATATGAGTTGTACATACCTCAAAACCGGTGAATCTGCAAAGGGCGAAGCGGTGAAAAAGAATTAGATGATTTCATTTGTTAAATGTTAGTAAAAGTTAATCAAATGTTAAAATGGTAATTAATGGATTTTTTTTAAATGAAGAAACATTAAACAAGACCTAGGTTTGCCAACCGTTCCGTATTTCCTGTGATCTTCAATATTTCTGGTACAAACGAACTGTAAAAGAGACGCTATTTTCTGGTATTTTAAATTTTACTCATATTTTTAATTCGTGCGTTATGTTACTAAAAATGTTTTAGAAACCCATTAATCCGGTTGAAACAGAATAACTGTAGGAGGACGACTCGCGGAAAAATATTATTATTACCCACTCCCGACGAATACACATGTTCAATTAAAACTGAAACTCATTATAAATCCTATCGAGTTGCGCTTATTAATCAGTTATACTAAATGCTGAAATTTAAGTTACCATGTTCAAAAATAATGATTAACTGGGTATGCATTGAGAAATTAGGATAAAATTAGGATTCGCTAAAAATCTTGATTTCTTCTGAATTCAACAAAGTTCGAGGACCCGTCGCATTAGATCACCACGCCAACCTATTGTTAGACCACTGTGGACATACGTATCTACAGTATAGTCAATGTTGTAAACAGTGCTTGGTAAACATGAATATGTCGTACAGCAAGTTTCGCCATTATACATTTCGAAACACACCCACAGAGACGCGAAGGCCTCAGAGAAATATTTTAAAATTAACAAATGTTTTAGTTCTTTAAAAAATTTTCATTCAACTTTTTAATGCCATTAATTCTCCAAATAAAAATACATAGGTATATGAAACTTTTTCTCGAGTAAATTTCTGTTTTTTAACTCTTAAAATTATCAATATACACTTGTTATAGTTTTCATATTGTAGTCCAGGGTTTCCCATGTATTGTGCTATTACGTATAAAGTTAAGGGCAAGCTTTCGTCTTTATTGAAATAAAAATTGTTTTTTACGTCCAAAGTTTCTTTTTTTCCCTCGCGGCTCACGAAAGAAGACGTCGCCCTCCATATAATCTGGCAAACGCATTACTTCTGCAATCGCATCGGCTAACGTGCGTTGTCGGCAACACCAACCACTGGGAATTTAACTCCCCTTATCATCATCTCCTTGAGAGACGCGAAGGAAGTCAGACTGATAGAGTCCTCTGTAGGCGATAAGTCCTACGTCGACTCAATAAGCTGACTAACTAACCTCGTCGAGCCTGTCAATTCCAGCGCTAATGATTCTTCAAGGCTTGTCCGCTGGGATTTCCTCATATTTAGAGGGAAAAATACAAAGTAACAGCTCAATGATCCTTCTTGAGCCACTTAACCGGACTTATCTGTGGTACTCGTTGTTTTAACGCGTCGATTAGGTCGTTAAATGAACGACAAAGAGATTTACACTACCGGGGATCAAATTCCGGGTACGTAATTCGCTTGACGGCTTGACCTTTGTGTCGGAGCATCGACGCATTGGTGCGCGGTCTTTTTCATCGGTCGCTGCCCTGTGTTTTACGATCCGATTTCACGAAATATGTAACGCTTTTATATTCAAATCACTCTGCGAATTTTCCGTTTAGGTTTGCCGTTGAAAATGTTACCCCTGCTTAAATTGATGAAGTGCGGCTAATAGTGTCAGTTATGACTAGTTTTAACGGCCTGCAGTTTTTTTTTCGCTTGGGATCGTGAACCAAAATCTGCGCACCAATGGTTAAGTCAGGGGTGGGCAAACCGCGGCCCTCGAGAGCATTCCATGCGGCCCTTGAAGCTTTGGTGAAAAAGCTATCCATAAAATTTAACACAATTTCATATTACTTTTGGTAAAATTATGACAATAAAACCTTTAGTTTTGAAAATTTAGCCCTAAAATCCTTGTTTGTGCTTGTTTTTCACTTATGTATGATGCATAAGAATCTAAGCAATTTCCTATTTAAACTCTAATCTGGCCCGACTAAGCATTGTCACATTTCAATGCGGCCCGCTGAAGAATTCGCAAACACCGCTGTGGCCCGCTATGCAAAAAAGTTTGCCCACCCTTGGTTTAAGTGATCGGATCATCCGCCCTTTAAGCGTGGAGAATGCGGGATCTATTCATGGCCATATCCAGTGGTGTAGATAGGATTTGCGGGATAAGGGCCGGCTTGTTACAAAATATGTGGGACTTCCTTATTATTATTTAACTAGTGTAATGCCCGTTGAAATATCAATGGAAGAATTATAGATAGATAGATAATTATTATTTTCATTTAAAATAATTAATATCACACTTTTACATGTGAAATATTTTGACATACACAACATTTCTAGTGAATATTCTGTTGTTGACGGGCTATCTTTAGTTAAACTTAAAATAGTTGCCTCTCTTTCCCCCCCCCCCTCACACCCTCTCTCTCCCTCCCCCTCTTTCCCCCTCCCCTCTCTACTTCCCTGTCTCCCCCTTCCTCTCGCTCCCCTCTCTACCCCTCCCCCCTCCCTCTCTCGTATTAAAAGCATTCAAAGCACGTTTATACTCATAAGGATTGAATTAACAATATGATTTAAGAGGTCTGACAATGGAATTGGTAGGCAAGGCAACATCCCCTTAAAATGGCAAGATTTCCTCAAACTATGTGAATTAAACGTTTACATTGACAAATTTCGAACTGTAGGCGGAAAAAGATGGACAGAATAAGAAACTTTATAGTGTTTTCTTCAAAATGGTTGATATCCGAAGATTTTAGGTTATTAATATTTTCATTTAAAATAATTAATATCACACTTTTACATCTATATAATAAAACGCTAAGAGTACGTGGCACACAATAACATTGTATTGCTAAGCAACAGGATATATAATCAGCTGAAACAGCTATCACTGAAACATATCAGAGCTTTGTATCATACTGTTAGTATAGTATTGTAAAATCTGTATTAAAGATTATTATTATTAAGTGGATATTACTTTTTAAAATTAATTTGCGTACAATCTTATATGGTAGGTTACCTGTATATCATAATCCCGTAAAAAATTACGGAACTTAAATAATAAAGCGTTTTCATCTACTTAATAACCCGAATCCCTCTTGGTTGGTCAGAGACATTTTTGTTCAATGAGAATTTATAACACTTAAATAAATTTTAACATTTGGCAATTCAGTGAATAAGCGGAATTGAACTGTATCATTACTTTTGTTCTACAAAACAAATTATCAACAACTACATCAATTTAAATAAACACAATGACCACACTATCCATACTTACCAATTCGGCAGAGGTACATGAGAATGTATCACATTTAGCCAAATCTTACGTGTTAAAATTATTAATAACAGTAATTGTTTATTTTTAAATTATATCATTCGATATATACACATAACAACTAAGTAGAACTACGTCAATTTAGATAAAAACAAAATATTTACCATTTTAGAAGTAATACATGATAATACTTTTCCGTATTAATATCGCAACCAAATAACAATGTCTAATGTTTATTTACTCAATGTCTCTATCAACGTGATAAACAGCTTATATTTACCATTTTAGAAGTAATACATGATAATACTTTTCCGTATTAATACCGCAACCAAATAACAATGTCTAATGTTTATTTACTCAATGTCTCTATCAACGTGATAAACAGCTTATATTTACCATTTTAGAAGTAATACATGATAATACTTTTCCGTATTAATATCGCAACCAAATAACAATGTCTAATGTTTATTTACTCAATGTCTCTAGCAACGTGATAAACAGCTTCTGTATATCGCATTGAAATACAATATAAAGTTAAAACCATTTAGATACTGTTTATATGAAAGTATATATTAATTAATTTAATTAATATTTAAATTGTTTGCTCAGAATAAAAGTAATGGCTTCAAGAGCAACACATTACGCGAATTATAATGCGAGAAGAAGAGCGGAACGAGCCATTCAATCTGTTGAAGAAGCAAATCGAAGAAGAACTGAAAGAAATCAAGCCGACAGAGATCGAAGAGCCATTGAAGATGAACAACAACGAGAACAACGTAATCAAAAACAAAGAAGAAGACGGGCTGATCTGAGTTTGGAATCGAGAGAAATCGACTACGCAAGAGAAGGCAAGCTAAACGACGTAGATTAAAGGAACGTGCACCTGATGCAGATAATTCTCAAATTGACGTTGCCATTGAAGAACATAACTGTGGAAAACTGGCCGAATGATCCCAACACTTCTAAAAAATACACCAAATGCTGTCACGACGGAAAAGTCTCCCTCGAAGATATATCTGAAACGCCTGATTTACTAAAAGAATTATTAACAACAAACTCATCTGAAGCTAAAAATTATCGAGAACATATCAGAGAATACAACGCTACTTTAGCTTTCGCCTCAGTTGGTGCCGAAATCAAAGCACCTCCAGGAATAGGACCCTACTGTTTTCATATTTACTATAAGGTTTCTCCACTATTCACGAACGAACAGAACAAACCAGGGTATGGACAACTGTATATATTTGATTCGGGTGAAGCAACAAACAAACGTATGGATTATAAGCAAGGCTGTTCACAAATTGTAATGGAGAGATTAGATACGATGTTACGACAAATAAATCCGTTTGCTGAGTCTTACAATCAAATGCATAGGATAACACAATCTAATCCAACAGTAAAAGTTAGAATGGTTTTTATGGAATATCCTAACTTAGACTTAAGGAGAGATAACGCACCTACTTTAAAAACAGAAGTTGCAGCAATACAATGTGTGCCACGTAAGATCATTTGACTCTCTAATTATTGTATCTGCAATTCAAGAGATCGAAAATTGTGTGTATAAAGAAATTTATGATACTGAGCAATAAAGTTAGACTAGCGCGCAGATGTTCTGCGCGGGTAAAGCTAGTATGAAATATTTTGCCATATACAACATTTCTAGTGAATATTCTGTTGTTGACAGGCTATCTTTAGTTAAACTTAAAATAGGTGCCTCTCTTTCCCTCCCCCCTCTCACACCCTCCCTCCCCCCTCTCTCCCCCTCCTAATTTCTCCCCCTCCATTCTCCTCATTTCTCCCTCTCCCCATCTTTCCTCCTCCCCCCCTCTACTTCCCTTTCTCCCCCTCCCTCTCGCTTCCCCCTCTACTTCTCCCCCCCCCCCCCCTGAAAATAAAGCCACTTATCTATCTATCTATCTATCTCTTGTATTAAAAGCATTCAAAGCACGTTTATACCCATAAGGATTGAATTAACAATATGATATAGAGGTCTAACAATAGTTTGTTGCTCATTCTCATTAGCTCTCTGAATTGCCATTATTTCAGCATAACGTTCATTGTGTCTCCTGTTGGAAGCTCTTTCACGATCCTGTGTTCTCTTTGCTTCTATTTGCTCATTCGATTGTCGAGCTCTACGTACATCTTGCTTGTGCCTCTCTGTTTTGTCATCGACGTCTTTGCAGTGATGTTTCTTCTTACATTATCCATTTTATAATATCTCAAAAAAGAATGAAAAATAAATTTATTACGTTTTAAAAATAGAATATTAGAAGAATATACAATATAAACACATATACTTGTTCTTAATTGATATATGTAAGAAATAAACGCATGAATAATCGTTCTCCGCTGGATTTTTTGTACTATTTAACTTTTTCAACTTAAACTTAAAAGTTTTAAACTCTAATATTGCAAACAATGTCATCTTTAACAACAGAATAATTAAGTTAAAATTTTATATTCGTTAAACAAATAAAACTATTTATACAAAGTTTATAAACATTGAAGTCAATCTATTCTCAAGAAATGGTTCATATAGTATAGTAGTTTAACCTACTTCAATATGATGTATTTCATGAATAATGGAAGTTTTTCGATACATAATATTTCTCTTCAAGTGTTTCTTCACTGTCACTAATTATCCTACATAAATATTGAAATAAACAGTTTAATAAACTACTCTTTTTCACTATGAGCATCAGATAGATTTTGATTAGCGTTCTTTCAAAATAATAATAACGTACGAATGTTGTTTACTTCGATTGCTATGTAATTCAATTCCCTCTCCTCTCTCACGTAATGAAAATATTCAAATCACGCTTATGGGTGTAAGGTCAGATACAAAAATAGATTATATTTGCACACTTTCAGAATAAAAATCATTTACGTTAATTGCAATGAAAATAATACCTATCCTTCCGCCTCTCGTATATTAAAAGTATTGTGTCGGAGTGTTTCTTTTGGAATGAACCGAATAATAATAATTCGTAATAAACATAGAGTACGCTGTTCGTCGTAATTTCTCATGGTGTTTCGCTGGCGGCCATCTTGCTGACAGACCGCAGACATTGTAGACTATTATAGTAGATTGGTCAAACTGCATTTACCATGATACATGTAGTTACTGAATGGGCTGTTAACTTTTTCATTTATTTAGCGACACAGACTATTAATGATTAAAAATTAAACTGCCATGATAAATGAGTTTCAAATAACTATACCTTGTGTTAGTATGATGAAACTTATGCACACAACATAGCTGTGGGCGCCTTTAGCGATGAGGTATGTATATGGATAAAAGCCTTTGGTGGAGTTCCTTCTTTTCGGAGCCCCAAAGCGCAGCAGCATACGCTGCATACCACATCAAGTCAGCCCTGCCCTGGCTAGATTTTTCAAGGCCTTCGCCCCGAGTGCCACTAGTTACATCGTTCTTTTTTTGATAAATATCCCATCCATTCTGCAACTTCTTATTTTCAGTGTCTCGTTTGCTGTAAAAGTAAATATTTCTTCTTAAAAATCGTACCGATCGAGCATAAATAACCAAGGTCCTAACTCACGGCTTCCATTTTGTCTCGGTCTCTCCTTTCTATATATTCTCCGTATACATCCTCCGTCGTGTTATTTACGACCCCCACTTTGTAATCCAGATGGGAAGGGAGCCATGTCTCCTCTTGGCCATCTCACCTACAACATCTTCTGCGTGCGTTCATGCTGTTTAAGCGCTCTCCCACCATCGGGGTAGTATAACACACCTGTCTTTGTTTCTTCATCTGCCTCCTTTCTTATCCTCTCCCCTCTGTTTGGCTCACGCGATTTATGAGGGAATACCATTTTCGACGTCACATTTTTCATATCAGTCGATCGTGCACGTTTTATCCATCGTCAGAACCGGAAGAAGAGTTTCGCAGAACCTAAATAACGTGTAAGAACATGTCAAAAGGAAAAAAACATTTTATAAATTTGTACTTATTGTTAGGTGTAAAACTACCCCTCGTAGAAAATTATGATATTAAAAGGAAATAATTAAAAAAATCTGGTATAATAATTTTTGGGCCTTCTGAATTCAAAGTGAAAAATCGCATATATTAAGTTTTGGGCCTCCTGCATCCAAAAGAAATACATTGATATGTCCAACACATGGCTTTCTCCATACGTAAGTTGTCAACTAAAATCAAATAAATACGGCGATAGGAGCGATAGGAGAAATATCGCAAAAACCGAGTCGGGTTTCGAATAAACCTGGACTTCCGGTTAACCGTTATTGTCCAAAAACAAATCAGTTCTTTGTGCCCATACCAAAGTGTTATATATGAAATTTGGTAACGATATGGCAAGTACTTTTTGAGTTAGAGCGCCCACAATCACACACACACACACACAGACATCATTCCAAAAATCTGATGTGGCCAACACATGACTTTCTCCATATTTGGGGTATAGATATTTAAATTCTTTTTATGAATAGCGTTATAAGGCAAAATTATTATTTCGTATCGTAAAAGTATACAGTCGTCCTTATTACCGTAAATTACGTATATTTTGAATATGTTTACAGAAGTCACCGCTATATGGTGCTGCCGCTGTATACTGGTATTAAGAAAATCAAAATATCTCCGAAGTGGACAAAACTTGGAAGAAATATTACTCTCCACAACTCTTGTCCTCACGAAGATTACCAAGAACGATGTTTTTAAGGAGAAAACCGAAAAACCGGTTATTTATAAATAACTCCTAAACAATAACTAAGATAGAATATTGTTTCAAATGAAAGTTGTAGGAAATTACCTTCTCTATAACTTTTGCATAGAAGTGTAAATACAATAATGATGTTTTAAGGAAAGAAATATCGCAAAAACCGAATCGGGTTTCGAATAAACCTTGACTTCGGTTATCCGTTATTGTCCAAAAACTAATCAGTTCTTTGTGCTCATGTAAGAGTGTTATATATGAAGTTTGGTAACGATATGGCACGTACTTTTTGAGTTAGAGCGCCCACACTAACACACACACAGACATCATTCCGAAAATAGTGTAAACGTGTTCTAGGGACCTCAAAACGTGTATTTCCGTTGAAATCTCGAAGTCGATTTTTTTCAAGAATACAATACTTTCCCATTACTACGTATGGAGAAAGTAAAAATAGTCTAAACGTGTTCTAGGGATCTCAAAACGTGTATTTCCGTTGAAATCTCGAAGTTGATTTTTTTCGTGATCACAATACTTTCCCATTACTACGTATGGAGAAAGTAATAAAAGTTCAGAATATTTTTAGTGCAAGGACTTGGTCCACTTTTCCTAAGTGACTTATCGGCACAGTGTGCTGCTGCAGGCTCTTGGGGAATAGATTGTCCTCCGAATTCATCATGTCGTGAATATCGTGTCAACGTAAAGTGAGTGTTAAACGGGGACTTATTGTAGAGTATATAGACTTTGCCTTCAAACCTAAGAATCAAACTGCAAAATGTAAATTGATGAAATGTATTGCAACAAACGTCGAAATTTGTCCTCGATTATATTAAGAAGAATAAACTTCGAAAACCACTAACATAAGCTCAATAAAATAATTAAAATTAACGTCGAAGTTTCGCCAATCGTCGGGATTTCAGGAACCAATTAACTACGGTTATCGAGGTCCTACTGTAAAGGTTCCGTGACTTAAGTAAGTTTGAAGATCCCCTAGATCGGTGGTTCTCAACCTTTTTCAGTCCAACGACCCCTTTTTCCGAAAATTATTAGCCACCGTCCCCGCCCCATATGTATACAACCCTGCATACCTAAAAACTAAACAAAAACCATGTGTCATGCTAAAATATGTCTGACGCGAGTAAAACAAATCTTTATAAGTAGAAAAAGTATTGTATAAAAACAAATCATATGTTATAGATATATTTCAAACGTTTCAAACCGAATTAAATACAACAATATCAGTGGGAGCCCTGAGTTCGATGTGACTATGCTAATCTACATATGTCAGACTATATTTGATTGATTCAATCTTAAATCACCTCATATATATTAAATCGATTTCTCTGCTTGGTTAGCAGCTGAACTACAGCACTGAAATCCTTTTCTACGAAATAAGAAGTTGGAAATGTTAGTATCAGTAACTTTACTTCTTGCCAAACATGGGGGTGTGCTAATCGTTGCTTTATCCAGAACTCGTCATAACCATTTTGGTTGAACCGTGCCCTAGCCTCAAAGTTATTTTGAAGATCGATGAATTCCTCCTGCAAATCTTGATGTACACTTTCCACATCGGCCACAAATGGATTAATAACCCAGTCAGCTACTACAAGTTCTTTCAGATCCTTATACCTTATCAACATATCTTTCTTAAATGAATCAAGATGAGCACAATAAATTTCTAATTCACAATCCAAAATTTTATCACTTTTTAATTGCTTCAATGATGGAAACTGACCATGCTCTCGACAGCCAAGGTTATTTTTAGGCAAAGTCAATTTGCTGATGAAAGCCATAATGATTCCTTTTGATTTGATTATATTCATTTTGTTTCCTTGAAGCTTCACTTTGACTTCATTAAGCGTTTTGAAAATATCTGTTAGATACGCCACGTCATGTCGCAACATCTTTTACTTCATCGGATAATTTCTCATTAATTGATTCAAGAAATTCAATTACATTGTCATAGTTCATAAAACCGTCTTCGTTTGTATAGCATAGTTTACGAAACAGACGATCATTCAACGGATGAACCTTGATTTTGTTAATAGCGGTGATTACAGTGTGCAATGACTTCTGCAGTCGTTCACTCACATCTTTAGCAACCAAATATTGACGATGAATGATACAGTGAATGGTTAATACACCGGGTACTGAATTTTTCAAATTAGATATGAAACCACGATGGCGGCCAATCATAGCTGGTGCACCACCAGTTGCACATGCAATAATGTTTGTGAGAGGAATATTTCTCTCTGAAAAAAATTGCTCAACAAATTGAAATATTGACAAACCTTTGGTATCTGTTGTTAATAACTTAGCAAACAAAAATTCTTCTACTACGTCCCGATACTTTTTATAGCGCACATAAGGCTTCGCTATCTCGCAAAGTAGATTCATCTAACTGTAATGCAAATTCGGTTTTCCGTAGTTCGTTACACAATTAACTTTCAATATCACTTGCCATTTCATCAATTCTTCTTGATACGGAATTGTTATTTAATGGAATTAATGATGTAATATCACTTTCATTAGATCCTATCATTATGCTAATAATTTCCTTCACAGCTGGTAATATCAAATTCTCTCCTATATTATGCGCCATACCACATTTTGCAATAAGCAGTGAAATTTTGTATGAAGCAGTAAGTGCTTTACCCGTCTGGAACATTGATTTCTTAAACATTACAGGGACAATATTTTGACCTTATCCTTCAAAGCATGGAAGTATGTTAAATCCTTATGGGCTTTATCACAGTGCTCCTTCATTAAATGCTCACTTAATCTAGACGGCTTCATTGTTTCATTAGAAAAAACCTGATTACAGAGTATACGTATAGCTAACTGTTTATTTGTAAGAGATGGGATAAATCCAAATTTCAGATAATCGTCTGAGTATTGCCGGCACTTTTTCTTATGAGACATTTCACTAAAGGGTATTAAGTGCATAAATTATAAATACTCACAAACAAGCACTAGATGTATGTCGTTCGCTATAAGAGCACAAAACTACACTGAAACGGAAGTTGTTTGAATTTAACAAAAGCTGGCAATCAAAGCTGTTGATGGTTCGCCTACTTCGCCGTTTTCCCAACCGTAAAAATACGACAATTAGTACCAGGTTTGGCGCGACCGAATTTATTATATTTATAAAAAGTGCTAAAAAAGTATAAAAGACTTACTGGATCCTTGATGCCGAGCTCTTTTCTGAATGGCTGCAGAAAATATTTTCTCAGTTCCTCTCGCGAAGAAAAATTCTAGTGATCACTTTCCTTCTTTTCACATAAGCAGACCAAGGAAACAGAACGATGTTTATGGACGAACAACCAAAGTAAAGTGATTATTGAAAGACAGCGCTGCTATGACAGACTGTGAATTTTCAGGAGAAGGGGTAACGAAGGAGCGGTAAAGTATGGTTTCTGGGAATTAATTTGCAAGATTATTTACTCCCAGAAATAAGATTTTCAAGAAAGGTATTTTTGAAAATACATTTTCCAGCGGTATCGCTAATAAAAGAGAGGGAAAAGAAACCATAGGTCGTATAAGAAGAAATATAAGTAGTACATCGTTGCACCCTGCTGCGCTCTATTTCTGGAGCTCATCTCTGGCAGATCAGTTTCAAAGAAGGTCATATACAAAAGACAGGGACCCTAACGGCGGGGGTTGAAGCAACTATGGCCTGTTCACCTCATGCGGCGATTGGGATCTGAGAACGCTGCTTATTTAGTATAGTGGTTTCACAACTGTTGCTCCCGGTCTCTGACTAGTACTCTGACCATAATACCATACGCTACACTTCTACATAATACAAGTAATACCATACACTACAATTCTATAGTTGGTATTATTATAGCATTCAATTTACACTTTTGAGCTTCCATAGTCTATCTAGACCATGGGTGTCCAGATATAGAAGCTCATGTAGCCTTATAATGGCCAGAAAAAATCCTGATTGGCCGCACTAGAAGGGGGGTGGGGGGTATGTAGGATTTGTTTGCTAAAACAATTATTAACTTTCTGCTATTTTTTTGTATTGCATATTTCTTTAAAAGTTTTTTCAAAGTATTTTTAATTCATTTAATTCAAATTACAAATTTTTATTTTCTTTTTATAATACATATTTCTTTAATGACGTTTAATTTTTTAAAAGGTATTTTAAATTTATTTAATTCAAAAGAACATCAATTTCTAAATCCTTTAATTTTGTGGATGATACATTGAGCTGATGGGTCATATTTTCAACGGTCAAATTATTCCAGTATTAAGAAACTTTAATTGGCCATATTGCTAAAACAATCTGAACACGTACATAAACAACAAATAAAATTACGACACTTGAAAGTATTTTGGAATTTCTTCTCTCGAAAATGGCAGCAAGAACATTAAAAATTAAAATCATTCAGCGGGCCGCACGAAATCGTGAAAGTGGCCGCAGTTTGGACACCCATTATCTAGACCCTGATCTTTTGATACATAACACTGTTTCTTAAATTCCCACGTGTTATTATTCCCTTTGTGTCTAGCGCCCCCCAAAAATTCCATAACGTCCCCTGGGGGGCGGTGCCGCCCCCGTTGGGAATGACTGCCCTACATCCCCTCTCCATAGCATTCGCTATTTTGTCGGGCGCGGACGATTTCGTTTTTACCCTTTGTATTTGCTTATTGCCTAAGGATGCCTTCCCATGCTTCGTCACGACTTTCCCGTTATTTTTCACAAAATTTCTATATTCTTTCCACTCTTCGCCAGTACTAAATCTCGCTTACTAACATCTGCGGCATCTTGTGACGTTCCCTCGATCCATAACGTTGTCTGCGCCAGTCTCTATAACCGCGGGTCAATTTAAAAGTTTTTCATACTCTCGAACTGTTTCTTTTATCTTCACATAATTTAAGTTTTCTTCACTTTAGGCTGCGGTAAATTTATTTTGAGATCGTAATCTGCCTGAAGCGGATGATAAATTTCAATTTTGACGTTTATCTTTGGCTCATTTTTTTTTGTAAACCTTGAACAAATCACTTCTTTCGTGATAAAGAATTCATTTTATTCTCTATTTTATATCTTAATTTGTTCTGCGCATAATTTGTGTATTTTTCTGGAGTTTGTCGTTGTTTTGATACATTTTGCTGCACTTAAAATTACAGCGTATGCTGTGAATTTCATAATTGAACTTATGGTTCATATTTAGTTTGTTTACAGTCATATATGTATAAATTATCTGCTTAATCGTCAGCATTTTTAATCAGTTATGGTATTAAAAGTTTGTCATTTGTTTCTTTCCACGTTTCATTATCTTCTGCACAGTTTGCTTATGGCTTCCATTTCGTTGAACGTAGCAGTATTTTCCAATTACCAATTAAAATTGTTCAGTTCGTTTACGTATGATGCGAAAAATTGAAAAATGTTCCGAAAATCTCTTCGAATTGCAGATAATTTTTACAAGACAGGGCTAAGTAATGAAACCTTTCCGAGTTTCTCGAGAGATACCTGAAGTACTTTTATTTTCGTAATTATTTTAGTGTAATAAACATGAAATGAAAAAAAAAACGTAATGATAGACGCTTCGTCCCTTTCATCTGAGAACATGAGTTTTTTGACTTTTTTTTTCTTTATATTTTGTTAATATTTTCGCAGTTTCACGCCTTTCACTTGTAATTGTAAGTAACATTTGTAAAAATAAAAATGAAAGAAATTTGATTTTGCATGCCGAAGCGAAAGAAACAAAACTTTTAACGAGAGGGTACAAATGACTCAACAAATTTCAGGGCTCCTTATAATCAAAGCCACTTGAAAATTAATTAAATGTGCGAATACACTGCTAATTTATTCAACGTTTGATTAATTTCTTCATTCTCATTCCATTATTTCAGTGCCCAAATAAAAAGCCATTTTCATTTTAAAATTCATTATTCTTCTCTTCTTCAAACGTACAAGTTTTGGTTTCTTAACGGAAACTAATGCTTTTATAATGTTATCACATAAATATTAATAGAAATCTGCGTGTTTTTTAGGGCTTAAATGTCGTGATTGTGGTCTTATTTGACTCGGTAAAATTGGAACTGGGGCCCTTAGGAAGTAATTAGACGAAAGTAATTAGAAGTTAGCGACCAACTAGGGATTTCGCCCTACCGGCGCCCTCTCCTAGCTAGGAAGAGGAGTGAGAATAAGCAAGCACCAAGCGAACTTAAATTAACTCTTGTTTAATAATAAAACATCAATCCTTAGCCGGAGGACGTTTCTTTACTGCCGACAAAGTATTATAAAAATGTTTTTACGTATTTTGTCGAGATTTATCAGTTTTCGGTGAACAGACGAGAAAATTTTCTTTTGTTTGACGCATGTTTGTGTTTATTTATAGAGGTTGCTGCGAAGGAGTGGCTATAGCGTTGGCCCTCCACGCATCGGTCCTGGGTTCAAATCCGGCGAAGGTCGGATTTTTCAACCTTGGATCGTCCCGTTATCTCCTTTCGTGGTTAGATGAAACTGCTTAAGTCTTTCGGAAGGGGCTTTAAGCATTTGGCTTCTTGGTTCTCTTCGGAAGGATTATGCTAATCCCGGCACCGGGTTTTCCTCCTGTATTGAAGGAGTTATGGTTATAATAGTCCAAGAGACAAGCAAATAATCACCCTTGAATGTTCCCATTGCCCTGCATTGGGCGCTTCTTAAACCTATTCCGCGAAAAATACCTTGATTCTGCTCCGCAGATTAGGATCTTAGTGCAAGAGAAGGTAAGATTCCGACAGGAGTAGGTATTTTTAGAATAAGGGATCGTCGGCAGTGGCGGATTCAGGAGAGGATGGAGGGACGATCGCCCCCTAACCTTCGGAAAGTTTCTTGATCCGCCCCTGGATTTAACTGATGCCATATTCTACCTCTATTGTCAGTTTTCCAACTGCTACTTCGTAGCCCTTCCTCTTTAATTGTATAAATCGCCCGGTGTTCCCCCTTTCGAAAACTAATTATCGAATTCAGTAGAATGTTTTTTTCTATCATTAATGAGTGAACTTTCCGGGCAGGTGCTTTAACGAACTACACTCACCCTTGCCTCGCAGGAAATATCCCAATTCCAGAGTGAAGAATCGTTCTGGCTTGGTTGTTAGGTTAAAGCACCTGCCTCGAAAGTAGGAGAACCCGAGTTCGATTCCCGGCCAAGCTGGTAATTGTTCTCCTGCGTCAAAAATTCGTATTGTCGTAATTTCGTTTCCTGATTTTATATGAAATAGCTCGGTACGTGCGAGGTTTGTCAGAGAAACTTTCTTTAGAGCGACGAAAAAAATTTTAATTCGTGATATGTGATTCCGTAACGGGTCATTTTATGTAGTCGGTTAATGGTATTTTGAAATTGCACGGATTGATGGCGGAAAGTCATAACCATTGAGTGATGCTTTGAGAGGAAAATAATCTAGAGCGGAAATGGTTTTGCCTAGCGTTCGCGTGTTCGGTGCGATCGCGTGCGGCCGCTCCGCCTTCATTTGTTAAATACATTATAACTCGCGCCCCGGCGTCGTTGCTTATAGTCGTAAAAGAAGTGTTTCTATAATCGGGGTCGCCCCTTCGAAATTTGCACCGTTCTATGGCTTTTTTTTTGTTTTCTGCTCTACTTTCTCTTTCGATTGCTCCCACGTCTAAATCGGGAGAATTATTAGAACCCCTGCCACGAAAACCTTTCCATTTTTTGTGCGATACTTTTCCCTTGTTGGATTTTCCTATTTTGCGATGACTGAAAAACTTTTTTGTGGTTTTATTTTCAGCCATAAGGCGAGATCGATAATTCGATTCGAAAAAAATCACTTTCCCTTTTATACGATACTTTTCTCTGTATATTTTCCCCATTTTTCGATAGATTAATAAACTTTTTTATATCTGGTGCGTCAGTTTGATTTTAGCCATAAGAAGAGCTCGATAATTCCATTTGAAAGAAAAAACATGGCCATATTCCATTTCTCGGCTTTCCATTTCCTTCGGCTAACGCCGGATTTGTATGATGATAATTCACCGTTTTTTATTGAATTCAAAATTACTTATATGCCCGACAATGTTTCACGGGAATATAGGGATATAATCCGCGCAACGAAGCTGAATTTCATTCTCTCTCCATCCCGTTAGAATGTTGATCGAGTTTCACATCACTAAACCAATAAATGGAGCGTTTAATTCGAGAGAATTATCGAGATCGCTTAATGGCTAGACTCGAATTAACGCTATAAGTTCCTCCGATAGCCATAAAAAAAGTTAGGAAAAAAGAATTACTGGAATAATAGGAATCTACGGTCGGTGAGTCACACTACTGGTGAATGATACTGGGTTTATGCCCTAAATGCGAATCTTGTTTTTCTTATCTTTTTTGCAATCATCGGAGTGACATCGGGCAGATTTTTTCATCAAGTGCGACAGTAACTGCATGCATAGAATCGCTCCAAGAAGTAGCAAACTCGTTTCCTTCGTTCGAATTTCAGAGGTTCGAAACTGGAATGTTTGCGTTTGGTTTATGAGAGTTGGGCCGTGTCGACAGTACTCTAGTCGGGGTCGTATTCCTTGTATCAACGTTGCAGATGTTTTGTATCATTCTTTGGAGCGTCTAGTTCAGGGCTGGCGAACCTTTTTGAGATCGCGTGCCCAAATTACAGGAGTAAGAGATCGTTTTCTAGCTCGCGTGCCAACCATAAGCGTGGTTGCCGGGGGGAGGATATAAATATTGCGTACAAACAAACGGTATTTAATCTACTGTGATTTTAACAACATTTAGATTTTCTCAAAAATAGCTTTAACAATTTTGATCGAATTTCTTACAGTGATAGAGCTAGGCATCACCTATCATACTGCACTAGCCGTATGTCTAAAAAAAAAATAACAATTTCGTGTCCAGCGACATTAAAATAAATCGAACTTAAAAAGCCCGCCCAGCGGTCGCCTATCTCCGCGTACGCGAGTCTGTGCGATATATACATCGGACCGATTTTTTATTGCGGCTGAAAACCCCACGGCGGGGCTGATAGTTTGCTGCAACACCACCAAAAAACGTATTTGTAAGCTCGGAAAAAACACATGGCCTCATTGAATTAAACAAGTTAGGAAAGTGTACAACGTATCACAAATGGGCGCATTTCGTGCAGTGGAGTATTAGAAAGAAATTACATACCTGTACGTCAGGGAAATAGCGTTTTCAAGTTCCTTTCTTCGTCATAAATAATCCGTTTTATTCCTATTTTAAAATATTGCATGCACGCGTAAGGAAATTAAACGTTTGTTTGTGAGATTGTTTATGTTAGCAACAATGAAGAAGGAACCATGCAAGAAAATTTCTAACTTCAACTCGAATTAAGACATTTTTGTTTGATTTTCTCGATAACGGCTACCCCTACGATAAAAATGTATAGGAAAAGAAATACATACACTAATTTACCAGTTCTACAAGTTTTATTGGAAAGATATTTTGGTATGAGCAATAATTTACGAGATATGACGGAAAGTTCATTTTTTGTCACCAGTAAAGTGGTACCCCTGATTGGCGTACGTGATTCATTTTTGCGATTTTCTTCTTATATTTGATTGTAAGTCCTTGATGTCAAATTTCATGAAAATCGGTTCGGTAGATGCCGAGAACGAACATGCGGACGGACGGACGGACCGACGATAATAGGCGCTCACGCTGTAAGCGAACCGCGCCTAAAAAAGCGCCCCCTAAATCACTTGTCCCCCTCCAGCCCCGTCCGATCATCTATGCCTCCCCCTCTCCCCCTATTTTCAGTGTCTGGCCCCACCTATGGTGCCAACATTACAAAAAACTTAAAAATATTATTTATGCCAGTTAAGGTTACTTATCCGTTTATCATGCAATGCAAATTAAGTAAAGTGGTACAAATGCCAATAAAAATAAAATTAATTTTACCTGTTACTTAGTGGGATTTCTGCTGCTGTACTGTGGAATAAGTAGCGCACACACGAGGGGGGTCCACTGGGTCCGGACCTCCCCCCCCCCCCCCCTCCTTGGAAAATTGTGATTTTACTAAACTGTGGAAATACACGGACATCGTTATTTTAAATCTGGGTTCATGGGCGAGGTCAAAGAGGTATATGAGACGGTTTGCCTCCTTTGTTTTTAACATAAATATAATTCATAATGCAATACGTGACATTGATATAACTTGCATACAACTTTTGTGATTGCCAGATATTTCGGACAGAATCCTGTGTGCGCTACTGAGGTGTGTAGTTTGTACATTTCAATTCTACACAAGCAGCACTAACATCATCAGTCAGTCTCTCTTGTCTGCCTATATGGTGTTCAAAGCAGAAAACGAAGATTCACACGAGTAAGTTGATGAGAAAATTGTCAACATCGCTTTAACAATTCTTATCAGTGTGTCAAACGTATTCCGGAATGGTATTCTACACTTTCAGAACCTCACTGTCAGCACTCTTATTCATTACTCCTTTTAACCGATCTCTTTGAACTGTTTCTAATTCAGATCTTACGTCAATAAACTTTTGCTTCCAAACTGAGCTGGACTGGAACTCAACTAGCTGCATTTCAAAGTCATTTAAGTCCATCCAATCAAATGTTTCAAATATCAAATTTTCCAAAATAACTATATCAGGATATTTTACGAATTTTGCATTGTCTTCAGTTTCCCCGAATTGAATAAATCTGGACGAGAACTGTTCGATTATTGAGCTTAAGATCTCACTAAACTGTTTCACGACATTTTTCGAGTCAAATTTGTCGTGAAATTCCGTTTCGTTAAAATGCTTCTTCAAGTGGGGAAAGTACATACTTAAAACGACAACTTTCCACATCACGTTTGAATATTTTGAGCTTGATTTAGAAGTCTTTTATTGTGTCGAACATAACATCAATAGTTTTCCCAAAACCTTGTAATTTGATATTCAACTCGTTTAAATGCAATGACAATTCAGTGAAGAACAAAAGTCTGCTGAACCATGCTACATCGGTTAGCTTAGAAAAAGATTCTATTTTTTCTCGTTCAAAAACGTAATCCATTGTGTACTGAATCTACTTCACTTAGCAGTGACTGAAATTGTCTTTTATTTAGACACCGTGAAGCAATGAAGTTAACGATTTTTGTCACAACCGTCATTACGTCTTCAAGTTCTTTTGCTCCCACTTTTGCACACAATGCCTCCTGGTGTACAATACAATGGCAACCTAGACGCGGATGACCTACGTGTGCAGTAAATAATGTTACAAATCCTGCATTTCGTCCAACCATACTCGGTGCACCATCTGTAGTTACAGGTACTATTTTCGAAATTTCAATCTGTGCATTACAAAGTTCAGTAACAACAGCTTCGGATATATCTGCTCCTGTCGTATTTAAAGGTCGCCGGTTCGCCACCAGTGATTCATCCATAAATATGTATTGACTAGTGTAATGCCCGTTGAAATGTCAACGGAGGAATTATAATTAGATTGATAGATTATAATTATTTTCATTTAAAACAATTAATATCACACTTTTACATATGATATATTTTGTCATATACAACATTTCTAGTGAATATTCTGTTGTTGACGGGCTATCTTTAGTTAAACTTAAAATAGTTGCCTCTCTTCCCCCCTCCCCTTCACACCCTCTCTCTCCCTCCCCCCTCATTCCTCCCCTCCCCCCTCTACTTCCCTCTCCCCCCCTCCCTCTCGCTCCCCCCTCTACCTCTCTCCCCCCCCCCCCTCTATCTCGTATTAAAAGCATACAAAGCACGCTTACACCCATAAGGATTGATACAAGAATAGGATTTCGAGGTCTAACAATATAATTGGTAGCCAAGTCAACATTCCGTTAAAATGGCAATATTTCCGCAATATATGTGAATTAAACGTATAACATGAGCGATTTCGAATTGTATGCAGAAAAAGATGAACAGAATAAGAAACTTTGTAATTTTTTCTTCAAAATGGTTCAGATCCGAAGATCGTAGGTTAATTCATTCTAATTTTAATTTCCAAAACAATAAAAGCCTGCACATCAAAAATTGATTTTTACGGAAAATGGAAATGTCTTTCTTGGAGTCGAACCCAGGACTTTTTTGGAGATTTATTTTCGTTATTACCTTAAAATATGTTATTCAAGCATCCTTGCCAAATTTCAATCTTCTACCTATTCGGGAAGTTTGTTAAAACGCTCTATATCGGTCATCGTGAAAGCGTGACCAACCCAACCAACCAACAGACCTGGGCTATTATAGTATAAAATTTGCTAGGGCTATTGTTTTAATGTCTCTACACTAGCCATTGACATTTATTACTTTTTACCTCGCAGTGGCGTGCCAACAAAAATCATCTCGCGTGCCACTTTGGGCACGCGTGCCATGGGTTCGCCAGTCCTAGTCTAGTGCATAGGGCATCGTTTTCATTTTCATTTATTCGCTTAAATCCTATCCGTTCTCTTACCTCTCCTCGTACCTCGTATTTCTGCTCCGCCTTTGGAATTATTTGGAAGCCTTAATATAAAATATGAGGTATGTGCCTCGGGTATGCGGATGGAATAAGCTCTGCAATTTCAATTCAGGAGCCTTGAAAAAGAAAACACATGGAAACTAGGTTATCACAGTTTTCATCCGCTAACCTCGTAGATATGATAACCTTTAATGTGACCTTATAAAAGGTTTGTCTCCGCCGCTACAGAAGGAGGAAAATCACTAGTACTGTTTCCTCTCGCGAAGCTGATATAGTAGAATGTCTCATGTCAGATTGTTACGTTTTAATGCATGGGTCCCCTAACTATGACCCGCGGGCCATATCCGACCAGCGCGAGCGCAGCGATTTCATCAGATTCGCCTTACCTCCTCAATTTCTGTAAGGCGTGCATATCCGTATATTACTCAGAAAGAGATGCCATTAGATATCTTTTATGAAATCTGTACGATTTTTTTCGAGTAAGGGCGGATGCAATGTATTTTTAACACGACATATCGCACAATCAAAAAAATTCTTAAAAGTAACTCTGAAATTTATTTACACATGGCACCGATAAGTCATTTGGAAGGCCTTATGTGGCGCGCGCAGTGGTTTATCAATTCGCACGTTGGCCCTTTAAGTTAGAATTTTGGCGACTCCCGCTTTAATGCATTGCTCTTTCCTCTGGGACGCATGCTTACTAGATATGACGGAAAGTTCATTTTTTGTCACCAGTAAAGTGGTATCCCTGAATGGCTTACGTGATTCATTTATGTGATTTATTTATTGTTTTTGACTGTGTCAAATTTCGTGAAAATCCGTTCGGGAGGAGCTGAGAACGAACATGCGGACGGACGGACAGACCAACGCCAAAGGCGCCTAAAAAGCGCTAAAAAAATTGCCTTCCGTTGAGCCGTTTTCCGCAATGCCGTTCTCCATTTGAGCTCTCTCTCTCTCTCCCTCGCGCCGCGTGCAATGCGTCCATGCCGTTGGCGCTATTTCAATTTCTCGGGCGCACCGAGACCGCTTTTGAATTAAAGCTATAGGAAAGTAATGGCCCGTAACAATCTTTCGTTTATAAATGTATAGAATTAAGGGTTGATGAAAAATCTGGAATTTTTTATCGATTGACTGGTAAAGTGTAAAAAAATGCAATATAACGAGGAAATTGTAGTTGTCCTACGCAGTTGAAACGCACAAAGTCGCAATTTTTCACGCATTAAAAATCTTTGTATTTTAAATAGAAAACATTGTCACCCCTTGTTTCGAAAAAATTAATTTTTCTTCTCAACTCTTTAATTTCTTCTGGTGATGAAGAAATAATACAAACTTCTTTAAATTTCATCCGCAATCGACCCATGTGAAATCCGTGCTGTAAAAATTTTATTCCCTATAGGGAAGATATAACTTCGTTTAATCTAAAATTCAAGAAGTATACTAGCTCCATACAAAGTTAGGCCTATGGTAGTGGCGTACGCCTACGCAGCTTACGCAATGGGTAGGGGCCCACACTAGAAATTAGGACTATTGCAATCTCTAAAAGTATCAAGTTATATTTTCATGTAAAATTACACAGAATAATACTCCGTATATTATTGCGAAGTCAAAATATTATTTAACATAACCACGGCTTTTCTTATCATAATTATAGTTTATATTTGCAAGATTTTTTAAATTAATTGTCCAAGAGGAGGCCCCAAAATTAGCTCTTATACCGGGGCCCGCAAAGTCGTAGTAATGGCACTAGTCTTTGGACATGCAAGATGCGATGCTTAATGTCAGCGTCATTCAAGAAAAAATTAGTAATCGGTTGAAGCTTTCGCGGGTGCTTGTCATATTGAGGTTATATATGTTTTTTCGGGCTATCCCGCGTAAATTTTTGCGTTAAACGCCAACGTTTCTACTCCTTTGCCGGAGACTTCTTCAGGAAGTCTCCGGCAAAGAAGAAGAAACGTTGGCGTTTAACGCAAAAATTTACGCGGAATAACCCGAAAAAACATATATAACCTCAAGAAAAAATTCTTTATTGCGGTACGTCAGAGAAACAAGGCAATAAGGATGACCATTTAAATCTTTACGACCTGTTTTCCTTTTTCAAAGGCCTTGTCACCTGGGAGCGTTTACGGCATCCGTGTGGAGTCGTCTGACGAGGCGATCATTTACGCCGAGGACGGAGTTCCAGAGTTGATGTCCGGTACGCTGTCCATCCTGCGTCTCTTCGGGACGGGACTATCAGCTTCGACGCTCGTCGCGGTCACCACCGCCGACGGAAGATCCGGACAGCCCTGCGAATTCCCTTCGACCGTTTATGCTGCGGTGAGTGGTGATTTTAGTGCGCCCAAGACCTCCCACCACCTAATGGCGTGCTGTGGTCCGAAAATTTTTGGGGAAGCTTCTTTTAGGACGTAAACGATGTTGTTCAAATTCCATTCTAAAGACGAGTGATAAAAATTGATGGTTGAATTCATAATGTGTTTCGTAAGAGTAGTCGATTAACGTTTAACAGCTGAAGTGAGACATCATCAAAGTTATAGCGCCAAATCAACCCGCTACTTCATTTTTGATAGTTTAGATTTAACAAAGATATCAAGTGAATATTAAGTATTTCTCTTTTTAATTTCCTCTTAATCCTCATGGCATTATTAAATACGGAAAAACAATTGTAGGCGTAGCTTGTGAATTAGATAATAATAAAACGAATAGGGGTCTGGGAGACTGTTCCTCAGTTACATGTTCATAATTTCACTTTTCCCCTTTTTTTCATACGGCTTATATTGTCTTTGTACAAATGTGGTATTTTGTTCCCCGTTGTGGTTTGTCCGTAATGAGTAATGTTTTAATTTATGCCTTGTTTTTTCCTCGCCTACAAGATTTTAGAAAAGTTTAAGACGTTTATGCAAAACCGAAATGCATTGGCCTATTTCTTTTGCATCGCGCCTAAATCATTTGCGCTGGATTACCAATCATTTCTGGCCATTGAACGTTTATTTTTAGATCCGTCATCCTAAATATCCACCCGTTCGTGGTAATTTAATTCGGAATTTATTTAGCAATGCCAGCGATATCTCGTAAAAATCGCACCACGAACCATCGTGTGGCGTCATCGAGCCGGGCCATTAATTCCTTAATTAGCCACCAACTATCAATTTTCACGCCACATAAATTTCTCGAGATGTATTCTAGGCCCCTATTTCATAGAAATCGATTTTTAAAAGAGCTTCACAATCGTGATTGCGTGACGAAGAAGATGGAGTATGTACTTGCAAATGGAGTACTGAGACTTCGCTCATCTGGCCATGGAAATTACTACTGAAATTCCATGGACATCTTCAAAGCGAGAGAATTTTACCAATTAAAAATAATATAATATAATATGAACGAAAAGAACTAATAATGTGTTCAGCGCCGTTTTTTTTACTCCAATTGTGATATTAAAATGAGTACCTATTCATATATATGTATATAATATATTATCTATCTATAGATATCTATAAAGAAAAGTGTTTGTATGTATGTATGTATGTATATATGTAAGTTTTTTGTAGCTCAGCAACTAAGCACGTTGAAATAAGAGGAATTTGTCATTTAACCGAAATAATGAGTTAAGTGGTGTAGTCAGGTTTTTATACCGATTTGATTAACCTTTCTAATTTAAAAAATATTTTCTTTTTTCATTTTCTCCATTTGAATAACATAGGGGTAAGTGCAGCTTATTTTTCATTTGAATTTGAAAATTACTTAGAAACATGGTACGAACTTGAGACTTGGATGGTTCTATGAAGAAAAGAACCAAGTCACCGTGACAACCCCTATTGTCGCCGAAGTTGTCTCTCCAGTCTCCTATATATTTATGAAAGTTTGTTTGTTTGTTTATTTATGCATTTATACATTTCCACAAAGCTAGAGTAATCAAACTTTCAACAGATACTTTCTTCGCAAATAGGAAGGCCGTAGGCTTCCTTTCATTCCCAAATGTTTTATATTAATTGTACAAAAAGCAAAATAACTTTGTATGCTAATGCTAATGGCAGTCCATTTTCTGTCTGCTTATTTATGCACGCCCGCAATCAACCGATTCCAACCAAATTCGGCAGGATAGTAGGGGGCACTAAGGGGAAGGTCGACGCGGGGTTTTAGTGTTTGTCTGTCCGCTTCATTCAAAATGGCGGTCTGTTTAAACATTAAACTACGCGTATTTTCCCAAGTCCTACTATTGATTTGAATCAAATTTGGTACGATTGCGGAGGGCTCTTAGAAATAATTCACACGTGGTTTTTGTTTCACTCTGCCCGTTTTATTCAAAACGGCGGCCGAGTGAATTCTTAAATACCATGTATCATCTAGAATTCCGATCGGATTTGAACCAAATTTCCCCGGGCAACGCCGGGTATTTCTGCTAGTGCATTTATATGGGAAACATTTCAACGTAATATCGTTTTTCAATTTCTGTGTGCGATTTTACTTTGTTTACATGGTAACCAAATATTTGTTGGTTTTTATTGAAATATTTCTAATAAATAGTTTTAAATGATATTTTCGTGTGGCGTAGAGTTCTCCAATGCAAGCTGATTTTAAAACTACGTAAGTAACTTAAATAAATAGACGTTGATTTTTCACAAATTTTGATTGGATAAATCGTTTCATTGTTTCCAAAGTATTGTTGATATAAAAAATTTTCTCGTAACATAACTCATGGATGCACATGACTGAGAGAATCGAGGTAATAGATGGAGCATAATGTTCACTCTGTGATTCTTAAACCTTCTCTATTAACTTTTTTGTCTTTCGTTAAATTAATTAATTTCGTTTGTTCATCCATTTTCTGTTGATAATTGTGTTCTTGCTGGTTGTACTTACAATTAGTACAGTTTTCGTTTTGAAGATATCGTCACGTAACCTCGCATAGGTATATAATTTTAACATGCGGGTAGCATAGGTTATATGGCGATAAAATATTTTGGGGGAGGGAGAGCTTAATTCAAGAATTATTTTCCCGTAAGTTTACACGTAATTTTCGATTTTTCAGTGTAAGATTTTCTTCCTTCATTCATCTAAATAGGTAAATGCGGAGCGGTTTTCTTCATTTTTGCTTTATTCGACGGTTGAAACTGTGTACTATCTTATTCTTGCGAGTTTTAGATTCACTAAATCCGTTGAAATTCAGCGGGCACTTCTGCTAGTGATATAATATAATACAATATAATATATAGTACGTATCTCTTATGCTCCAGTGATAACATCCTCTAAACCTACGTGCGTGAAGTGGTCCCTGATGTGGTGTAACTTCTCCCTAATTCCGAGTGTGTATGCATGTGTGTTGATTGTATGGCTAGTGTTTTTTTGAAATTTTTCCTTCATTTCCTATGGTTTTATGTCGGATACTTAGCGTAAGCTCTGTATTTTTATTTGATGCCTTCTTTACAAATAAAAAATTAATATAACACGTTGGTTGGCATTTGACCTAGATTTTATTTTTTTAACCTTTGACAGCTGACACGGATAAGGAAACCTTTCAGTAGAATATTGTATTTGGGCTGTATAATAAAATAGGTAATTATCAAGTATAACGTACGTAAAATCTCAAAAATCAATATATTAATCGGAAACTATGTCGGAAATACCTTTTTGCGTAGTCTATCAGGTTAGCATTATAGTCGCCGCAATCTAACATAAGCTCTGAAAACCAAAAATTAATCGGTGAAACTGTCGAGTACAGTTCCTGTCAATCACGTTGCCACATCGCGCACGGCCGATATCCCTGCCTTTTTCCTGGGTCCCTCGTTGCTTACGATTTGGCTACGTACTCCCCCCTCTTGGTATCTGTAAGAGCTCAAGTTAGACTTCGCCGACTGTACCTGAATTTTTGATTTAAGAGAATCGTATAAATTGTCCCCACAACAGGTGGATCCAGATAGTGTCACCCCTCATTCGGCCGTGGTCAAGTTGCTCCTCCCTACGGGCAGCCCCGTGGGCACCAACTATTTCCTGTGCCTGAAGCACGCCGCCGTGTCCGTCGAAGTGTCATCTGCCGGGAAACCCGGTAACGGTACCACGATAAAAGTGACGGGGATCTCGGAGCCCCCAGCGGTGGGCATGTGGGTGCATCAAGGAAGCATTTCTTGGGTGCAGCTTCGCTCTTACGAACGTCTACTTCCGATATGGCTGAGCGGCGTCATCATAGTTGTCCTGCTGTGCCTGTCTGGTTTGTTCTCGGGACTCAACCTGGGTCTCATGGCACTCGACCGCACGGAACTCAAGATTGTGGCGAACACGGGTACGGAGAAGGAAAGGAAGTACGCACGTGCCATAGGTCCTGTTCGTTCCCACGGAAACTATCTCCTCTGCAGGTACTTACAATGAACTTGTAGAGTTGATGTGTTTATTTGTTTTTAGGGAATGCAGGAAGCGAGGCCGAATTCCATAGCACAAGTGTTCCGCTGTGGTTTGCTCGTGTTGCCTATCTTGCAGGATTAAGCGTACGAATGCGACGTTATTCCCCGAGACTTTTTCAACGATGTACCAATTAAGCGCTTAGTTTAAACGCAAAATCCAGTACCTGGCGAAAATAATTCCTCGCGATATATCCTCGATTTCCTGAGTTACTTAATGCTGTTTTATAATTTCACCAAGCCAGGAGAAAACGGAAGCTTTTTAGGGCAACTCTTGGTGGGCAGTTTGAGTAGGTTTTCGATTGTAAGTCGTGTTCTTTGCTTTCACTACCCTCTCTGTTTCGGCTACAACTGTGCTCGAGCTTGTTTGATGGTCGTATGATTATTTATGTTATTTAAAAAAGGTAATTATTTTTAAATTTTTCTCCATTTCCTTCAAACGGAATGTTGTCTAGAGAAAACCTTCATAGTTTTTAATACCGTGCACTCTGGTAATGAATGGTTCAGCATATGGAATTTGGTGTGATATCAGTAATAGCCGGAAAGTTTTTTAATTTTTCGTATTTTTGTGGGATTTGGGAAAAATAGTTTCTCAAATAAATCCACTGTGTAACTTTTTAATTTCCGCTACTTTTTCAACTAAACTACCGGTTTCACAGCTAAGACGAACAATTTAACGAAATCATAATTGATACGTATAATGATATGGTCAAATCGGCTTCAGTTTTACATGATAGGTCAATCTCCTTTAAGGCTTTGTAAAAGGTTGGGGAATAACATTTCTTACGCCCGACGGCAGTTTTTTGTTTTTCGGTCGGTATGAAAATTACTCTGTATACTCCCTAAAGCATGACCACCTCACAAGGTCCAAGTTAACCCTCCACTTCCTCAAACGCCCGTGTTTTCTCCCTCCTCAGTCTACTGCTGGGAAATGTGTTAGTCAATTCTTCGCTAACCATCCTAATGGATGACCTCACATCTGGTCTCATTGCCATAATCTTCTCGACGCTGGCCATTGTCATCTTCGGTGAAATCATCCCACAGGCTATCTGCTCCAGGCACGGCTTAGCGGTGGGCGCAAATACCGTGTACATCACGAAGCTGTTCATGGGTCTCACCTTCCCCCTGTCTTACCCAATTTCTAAGATATTGGACAGGCTGCTCGGGAAGGAGATAGGAAACGTATACAATCGGGAGAGACTCAAGGAGCTGGTCAAGGTGAGTACCCTCTCCCTTTTTTTCAAAATGACTGCTTTGCAAATAAGCTGGTACATTATCTAGGGTCGGCGTGTTCCAGACGCTGTAGTTATCTCATTCGGTATTAACGGGGAGCTCAACTTAATACGTAAGTACCGATTGGTTTCTAGCAAGATATCTGTAGTCTACAGAGGAATTATATCTCGCTTGGCTGTTGCGCCGCAAATGGAGAGGATATTGGCGAGCTTTCGGCTCGCTTTGTTTTTATTTTAGTAGTCTCCGGGCGCTACCGCGCCCTTCGCCTCGCTGGAACCAAACTATCCCTCCCCGTTGTCCAGTGATCGGGTTTGTAAATGTCGCGACAGGCCGATCAGTGATTGTTTTTTTCAATTGTTATCTATAACAAATCATTTAAATGTTAATTGGTGTCTTTTAATGTTCTTAAAAATTAAAACAATTTAAATGGTATTTGGTCCGTATATATATTTTTAAGTTGGGCTCCCCGTTAATACGTAAGTACCTCTCATTCAGTCATGGGAAGACGTGGTTGTGCGAATGAATCGTAGCGCGTCAAATCATTTCCTATCGCGGATTTGATTACAAAGAGGTTAAATAAGCGACACGTTTACCCGACGCGTATAAAATTTCATTATACGTGTTCCTGAATTGAACGCGATCAACATTTTTGTAATCATGTGACGTGAGAAATCTCCTAGCCTATGTGAGCACGTGATATTTTCCCATTAGTTACATTATCGCAACGCGGTATTTTCCTAGAGCTTATCTCTCGCCTTGTATGGTGGAATACTACTTATTTCCATATACTTAAAAAGTTTCTTGTCTTATAGATCTCGTATTTTGTTTGATTTTGATATTTTCGAGCCTTCGTGAATTTATACCTGATTTGGTACGAGGTTTGATTCTGTCGCCAAGCGAGCAGGTATATCCTTTGTCAGTTGTTTTCACGCCAAGTGAAGACGATATCCTAGTTGTTCTAAAACCGAGTGCCATAGTTGATTATTAGGTTTGCGACGAAAAATGTTAAACAAATCACCGATTTGTCTTTGGGACTAAAATCTTTGCTTTAATAAATACCTACAAATGATTGCGTCCAGACGTTGCGATGCCCGAATGCATAAATATGTAATATTATTTCAGGGTGGGGGCTACCGCGAATTTCTGTTTATCTTTGCAGGGGTTCAGCACCTAAAACACATTGTTGAACCACTGCAAATCCGTACAAAATTCTTACGATTCAAGAAGAGATTTTAATGACTATAAAACCTTTCTTATAAGGCTGGTAAATATCGTTGCGATTTTTAACAACGTAGAAAACATTTCATCGTACCTTTTTATTAATCTTGTGTTTCGGCCGTATTGCGAGAGTAAGGGAGATTGACGACCGTTGTTCAATCTCTGGCAAATTTTGCGTAGAACACGAAAAGCGTGTTTTAATATCCTTGCCAAAGAACATTATAACCAGAATGTAATGTAGCATGTAGTCCACTTTGCTTCGATACTAGGTTTCGTCGTCGTCCGTTACATTAATCCTAAAAATTTCGGTACTTTCCTGTTAACGGGAATACCTCAAAAAATAAACACGTATTGTTGTGATAACAACGGGGGAATTACTTAAAAATCACACTTTTTTGAAACATTTATTAATAAAAGCAACATAATTACTAATACAATCTAAATTTATGCTACTAGGGGACCAATACGTCTTTATGGCATTTAAAATAGCTGGAAATATGTCGATTTCTTTGTTATGTTGTCGCCACATGAATTCTGCTGACAGGCTTTCGCGTTGCATTTCCAAAATATTCAGTCGCAGAAGTAAAGTTTCATAATATGATCCTTCTTGCACATTCGCCCTTTAGATAAAATATCGTGGTCTTGAAGCAAAGATACAACTTCTTCTTCACTCCTCGGCAAGCTCCACAAATTCATCATTAAGGGATCAACGTAAATATCTTAACGAGATTTGTTACGCATTGTTAACAAACAAAATATCACAACATATCACAACAATACGTGTTTATTTTTTGAGGTATTCCCGTTAACAGGAAAGTACCAACATTTCTTCTGGACTCGATAGCTAGGAAATGAAAAATTATCGAAGACAACAATGGTTTAAACATAAGCCAGGATTTTTTCTCTCTCGGCGAAACAGTCGCCTCGCGAAAGATAACACGGCCCCGCTACGTCGTGTTCTAAACTCTCCTCCATCGGATACTTCGGGTTTGTATTCAGGTGCGGATGCTAATTGTCTCGCGTCTCTTGGCAAAGCACCAGAATGCCGCCTACGCGTAAGGGATGCCCGGAACGGGAGAAATGTGACCAGGGTGCTCGATCGACTGGTCAGTCAGAAGAGACCTTCTCTCTCTCTCTCTCTGCCCTCTTCCCTTCTCTCCCCCTCTCTATCTCTCCCCTCCCTCCTCCTTTCTCCTCCCCCCTCTCTATCTGTCTCCAGCATCCCCTTTCTCCTCGCGTCCTACCATGATATCTCGCCTACGTAATTTTCCTCTTATCCCACTGAAAACTCGTACCTGTTTATGGCTTGGTGAAGTCATAAAATTTTATTTATTACGCGTCGTTTGCTTTTAGATTCTGTGAAGACTATCGCAGACGTTACGCTTCTACGTCAACAAAATTGCTTTATTTTTTCCTCGGTTGTTTTTTCTTCGATCGAAAATATTCATTTTGCGGTGATATGTGAGATATAGTACTATATTGAAATTCGGAGCTACTCGAATTCTATAAATATGTAATCACTGTTTCCTTAATGGAGATATAATTTCGGATTAGAGGTGTGTTGATGGAAATGAACAGGTTAGGAAAGTGTACAGCGTATCACAAATGGGCGCGTTTCATGCACTGGAGTATTAGAAAGAAATGACATACCTGTACGTAACGGAAATAGCGTTTTCAAGTTCCTTTCTTCGTCACAAATAGTCCGTTTTATTCCTATTTTAAAATATTGCATGTACACGTAAGGAAATTAAACGTTTTTTGTGAGTGTGTTTATGTTAGCAACAATGAAGAAGTAACCATGCAGGAAATTTTCAACTCGAATTAAGACATTCTTGTTTGATTTTCTTGATAACGGCTACATCTACGATAAAAATGTATAGGGTAAGAAATACATACTCTAATTTATCAGCTGTATTTGAAAAATATTTTGATATGAGCAATAATTTACGAGATATGACGGAAAGTTCATTTATTGTCACCAGTAAAGTGTTACCCCTGATTGTCTTACGTGATTCATTTTGACGATTTTCTTATTATCTTTGATTGTGTCCTTAATATCAAATTTCATTTAAATCCGTTCGGTAGAAGCTTAGAACGAACATGCGGACGCACAGACGGGGCAGACCGACGACAATAGGCGCTCACGCTGGAAGCGAAACGCGCCTAAAAAAGGTTCGAAATCCAAAAGGGAAGAAAACTATTTTTTCAGTGCCAAATTGGAAGGATTTTTAACGTTGCATGTCGTTGAAAAGCAATTTTTACATCAACTGTTCTTGTGTATATTAATGTATGTACGTGAAGTTATTTTCACTTCTGCAACATCTAGGATAGAATTTTAAGTTCATTAAAAATAACTTTTATCGTTTATTCAGTCTCAAGTTTCTGCTCGAGTTCTCGCAAAAAATGATTCAGGGATTTTTAATTGAGAAGAATTTTAATTAAATTCTATTGAATTAGATCAATTAAAGTCTTATAACCAAAGCGTAAACATAACGTTAACAATACAGAATAAGAAACGATTCGCTTTATGTAGAACGTCAAATAATCGGAGTAACATTTTTTCATAGAATACGTTTTTTATAATTCTTGTTTTTTTTTTAATTGATAGTGAAAGGATTAGAAATTGACAAGGATCTGGTTGTAATGACGGACTTCAGTATCTTAAGGAATACATTCCGTACAACTGCGACTAGTTTCCACTAATTAGAATTTGAATCTTTGTTTACATAATTTATCTGAGATATAAACTGTTACCAGAATTCAAAATACTCTGTAAGCAACTCTCAGACCGTTTCTTGTATTATTTTTAAAATTTCAGTCACTGTTGTCAAATCAACAATTTTCTGCAATAGACGAGGAAATGATGAAAATAGAAGAAAGGTTATCGTCGGTCGCGTCCGTAACATGCGAAACAAACTCTTCTCGCGTGTGACTTTTGGCCAGCTTGCTTTAAGGTTCTTATACCAGATATATCTTAACTACGGAGTTTTTTCTAAGCAAGGTCCACGGTCCGTCAATTAATCACCTGACATTCAAGAGGGAAGGAACTCGTTGTTGGGTCGATAGTATGTTGCCGTTCTAATTGAACACGTGTAGGGTAATTAAATTAAATTAAAATATTTAAAGCCAATTGACGAGCCTTCGGCTCGTTTTGTTTTAATGGGTAGTCGTCTCCGGGCGCTACCGCGCCCTTCGCCTCGCCCGGAACCAAAGAATCCCGCCCCGCTGTCCGGTGATTGGGTTTGTAAATGTCGAGACCGGGCAATCAGTTTCTTATTCGGTGATTGGCCTGAGGCAACAGTCAAGGGGATAATTAAGTATAATTAATGAGTTTTTGCTATTAATTCGTATTTCAATACGACTATAAGAGGTCCTGCGAAGGGTCCTGGAGATAATACGTAAGAATCATTAAATTTATTCGCGCGCGAGATAAGTAGTGCCAATTGAGGGGTCTTAAAATAATTGCCGATTTTACCGCATCGCTGCAAAAATTCTACATAAATAGGGAGCTGGGCTTGTAATTCAGTCACCATGCACCAAAATGTATGTTCCACCGGAAGCATAAGATCCAGGGTCATGTAGATATGTGCATTAGAACCTCTATAAGCCGAACGTTTATAACTCGAATTTTCCGTAGCTCAAAATTGAATTCATTTTACAGAACAAAATCTTTCTCATGTTATTTTTCTTCTATAATTCGAATTTTGTATAAGTCGAATATTTTTTGCTTCCCTTAAGGTTCGACTTGAAGAAGTTCTACTATATGTATCTATTATATAATGAATCTACTATGTAAATAAGGAGCTATGTCTGTAACTCCGTCACGCTGAGAGAGCTACATTTTTGAGTGGAGAGAGAGACAGAAAGAGAGAAAGTGAAGCGTTTTAGTTTTAATTTAAACACTTCATTCTTGCGTACCCGTCATTTTTGACGCGTAATTGCACTAATTATCTCAATAATGAAGAGTCGCCATTTTTGATGCGCGGACCGACTTGGTTTTTAATGGTTCGAATCGACTTTTTCCCTCTTCCGTTCCATCGCATAGCGGTCGTTAATGCACTAGACGTGAACTTTCATGCTTTTCGTGTTCGGATAGGCATCTCAAACGGATGGTGACGTCCGCCCAGACCTTTATTTCACTTTTCCCCCCCTTTTTTATCAGTCTGCAATCCAGAAATTATTCACCCGGTATTTATAGGACGACGCGAAACTCGAGCAATCGATACGAAGCCGCGAATTCTTAGACGAGTGCGAGGCGCACGAAATCTCTTCGGCATCCGTCCAGACCTGTCTCTCGCTCCACGATTGGTGGAAATCAATCCCTCTATCTTTCACATACACACACACATTATATGCACCAGCGGTGGGCTATCCTCCCCCCTTGTCCTTTCCCTTCCGCCCTCTCTGCCTGCCTTCCTTACTGCCCTCTGCTAACCAAGTTCCGCCGTCACCTTCTCGATGTTATTTTCCCATCCCGCTGTCCCGCCATTCCTTCTCTATTCTCCTTGCCTCTTAATCCCCATCGCTCTAAATTCTCCCATCTTTCGACGAAATTTTCTTCCTCACCTCTGTCTGCCTGTTCTGCGGCTTCCGTGTTTTCTCTTTGCCTAAATTGCGTACCTGCCTTCCACCTCCTTTTCTTTAATCTTCCCTTTCTCCATGTCATCCATTCTCCTTTTACTTCTCACTTTCGTTGTCTCCTTTACGCTTTTAATGGTCTTCCTCGTGTTCACTCTTATGTTATCGCTTTATTTCTTCTCCTATCCGTCTTGAGCTCTGACAACCAAGAAAAATTAGAGTGGTGGAGCTCTCTCAAAAAGGGTTCCAACCAATCGGTGAACAGCAGCGTTGCCGAATCGTGCACAACCGCCGTCCCTCCCTTTCTCTTCTGTCCCTTATTGCGTGTAATTTGGCAATGTCGACCAATCTCCTTATTTATGTCAGAGGTCAAGTTAGACTTCTTCGTCTAAAGTAATATATCTTCATCTACTCTTAAAAACTTTCTTCTTAACATTGATTCATTACCGCGCTTTTGCTTTCTCTTCATTCTCCCTACTCCATCCCTTCTCATTTATTTCCTCTCGATTTTATGCCTTCTCTTTCTTCTCCATCTTTCTCTCCCATCCTATCCACTACCTTTATCCCTTACCCAGTGTATATCCTCATTTCTTTTACTATCGTTTCAGTTTTTTTATTTTCCCTCCCATTCCTTACCTTTCCCTCCTTTCGTCATTTCTTCCGTTCTCCCTCCACCTCTTCCTTCAAACACCTCTTCGTATCACTCTCATCTTTCTTCTTTTATTTAACTCTTCTTCCCCTTATTTCCATAAATACCCCTTTATGGGACGAAGGGAGGTTTTTGATCTGAAAATTAATCGGAAAATTCAAGATACTCATATGTAGTAAGCATGTGTATTCAAGCAACTTTGAGACAGCCGCTGGCTTACGGCGGCGTTACTGTTCGGTAGGCATGAAAGGCATTTTAATCTGTGACTTTTAAGTGTGCATCTGAAATTTACCTAGGAACTTTTGCGATAATTGTAAATTGAGACTCGTCCTGAATGAGATTTCTTTATACGTTTTAATTTTTGTTATTTAATTATGTTATCTTATTTTTAACACTTTTTTATCTATTTCAAACTAAATATTCCAATTGTGCTTTTTTTTTTAATTTTGCCCCTTTTCAAAGGGGGTAATTAGTAAAATACTAGTATTAATGCCCGTTGAAATATCAGCGAAAGAATTATAGATAGATAATTATTATTTTCATTTAAAATAATAATATTACACTTTTACATATGAAATATTTTGCCATATACAACGTTTTTAGTGAATATTCTGTTGTTGACGGGCTATCTTTAGTTAAACTTAAAATAGTTGCCTCTCTTTCCCTCCCTCTCCCCCACTCTCCCTCCCCCTCCTCATTTCTCCCCCTCCCCCTCTTCCCCCCTCTACTTCCCCGTCTCCCCCCTCCCCCTCTCGTATTAAAAGAATTCAACGCACGTTTATACCCATAAGGAATGAATTAACAATATGATATAGAGATCTAACAATGGAATTGGTAGCCAAGGCAACATTCCGTTAAAATGGCAATATTTCCACAATATATGTGAATTAAACGTATCACATGAGCGATTTCGAATTGTATGCGGAAAAAGATGAACAGAATAAGAAACTTTGTAATTTTTTCTTCAAAATGGTTCAGATCCGAAGATCGTAGGTTAATTCATTCTAATTTTAATTTCCAAAACAATAAAAGCCTGCACATCAAAAATTGATTTTTACGGAAAATGGAAATGTCTTTCTTGGAGTCGAACCCAGGACTTTTTTGGAGATTTATTTCTGTTATTACCTTAAAATATGTTATTCAAGCATCCTTGCCAAATTTCAATCTTCTACCTATTCGGGAAGTTTGTTAAAACGCTCTATATCGGTCATCGTGAAAGCGTGACCAACCCAACCAACCAACAGACCTGGGCTATTATAGTATTAAATTTGACAATTGGGTTTAGGTGTAGCCTGAAAAACCTCGAAATCGCCCATATGAAGGAATTTTGTCTGTCACGCTTCCACTTTCCTGATCCCTCATTTCTCTACCACACTCTCCCTATATCCTCTCCCTCTCTCCTCTTCCCCCTCCCCATCTCCCCTTCTCCCTCTATCCCCCTCTCCTATCTCACTCTTCCCTTCTCTCCTTTGTCTATCTTTCCATCTCTCCTTCCCTCGTTTTCCTTTTTTCCCTCTCCTCCGTCTCCCCTTCTTTTTTCCTCTTTCCACCACTTCTGTCTCTCTCTCTCCCCTCCCTCCGTCCAGTCGCAATGATGAAAGCGCGCCTTTGGGCTCGCTGCCAAACCGACAGCGCAGCGGTCGCGTGCCTCGTCATCTTGTAATGCCGGTGTTCCGTAAGACGACGCCCATTCGCGTCATTGTTTTTCTCGCGCACTCTGCTAGCGCGCACTCTTAATATGTGGCGATTCGCGCACGTTGCCGAGATTGCAGACTGCGAGGGGGTAGGGAGGGGAGGGGGTATGAAAAAAATAGCTAAAAATCCTTGAAAGTTTATTGATCGTCGCACATCGTAAAGGAAAGCAAATTTGGGATAATAACCGAAGGTGATCTACTTTTCGCTCATTGGTTTGCGGTTGTGCGCGCCTTTTATTATTACGTCACTTTGTTGAAGAATTGATTGCTTAGCTTATGTCCTAAAGAGCTATCGATCCTGGCGAAGCCAGGAGATAATCTGTAGGATATCACGTGGATTTGACCTTGTTATTTAGTCTAACGCGTTATCTGTTTCTACGCGATGACGAGCTTCGCGCGAGAGTAACCGCTGTTGAGAAATGAATTCGTGTTCCGATAACTCGAATTGTTGTTTTTCGTGTATTTATATGCATTGAAATGAAATTCGATGACTAAAGAATCATTTTTTTCTTTGAGAGTCGAGTTGTTGGGCTTCCGCTGTATTTTGCTCGTGCTTGTGTGTATGCATACGTATACAGGCGACGCCCGAGTTTCGATCGGGATGCATTCCTGAAAACGCGGTCGAATCTCGAACAGTCGAATGTCGATCGCTGTTTTCCCAAAAAAGTACATGTTATTATTGAGAGATGCGTTCCAGCATCTCGGAAGAAATTTATTGAGTTTCATCTCATATTATATAAAGTTAAATAACATTACTAAAGTACCAAGAAAACGATATCAAATCATTAAAAAGCATCAAATAACTTAAGAATAAAGAAAACGATGTAAATAAAAATATTCTTATGCCAGAAATGCTTTTTAACTGTGCTTACTGGACTTGGTTTATTAATTGAGAAGTTGTAAAATTTTAGTTGGAAGAAAAGGGGCTGTAGGAATGGATAAAATAGTTTCAACCCTTCAGCGCCAATAATATATAAATTGTCTTTGAAAAAGTAATTAGGCAAAACCAAATTTCCTCTACCGCAGTGACGCCTGTTGCACTGGTTGACACGAGCACAAACGATAGTTCCTACGTCTTCGTTTTCACTGTCACTGAATTCATGAACTATCATGAATTTCTCTTTTGCTCGAAACTACTTTTTGAAATGTGTTCCTTTTCTACCAGTTTCTTTAAAGCATAAATTTGAAAAAAGAAAATTCGCAAAAGTTCTTTGAAAAAAATCGGCTTAGAGGGAGTATGCGACTCCAAACCCCGAACTTAATGTAAAGGTTACCCCCCCCCCCAAAGATTTCATTAGTCCCTCGGCTTGTAAACAAGAAAGATGCTCTGACAGCAAAAGAAATCTAACAAGCAGAGACTCGAGATTAATTCTTGGTCTCCTATCAGGGAACGATGTGGGGCTGATATCGAATGAGCTGATGGGCATAACCCAAACATTAGAAGTGGCCTCACTGCAAATTCATCGGTAGACGTCTTTATAAGTACATCCTAAATATTAATTTTTTTCTTGGAAAATTCGATTGATTCCTCGAACGGAATCACAGAAACTTAGGTAATTTCAAATTCGAATAAGCGAGCTTCGACTGGTCGAAAGTCGAGTTGTGGTTACAATGTATAACGGTCTGATTCTCGAGTTAGTCGAATGTCGAGCGGTCGAATCCCGGGCGTTGCCTGTATACGTATATTTCAGTCATTTATTAATGCCGTTATCCGCAAGAGCAAATTTCTCTCTGCGCACCATTTAGGTGTTATCAATTCTCGATCGTGACAACATTGTATTGACTATTGTTCATAGTAGGTAGGTGAGCGACTGGTGGGCCCCATACGGCCCGCTAAGCTTTAATGTGAAAGGCATCCGTCAAATTAAACATACAAATTCAAATATGATAATAAAATGTTTAATATTGAAATGTAAACTTGTAAACCCTCATTAAAGTTAAGTTTATTTTCACTTACACGATATATTAGAATCCCTACGTACGTTTTAAATATTAATCCGGTCCACTAGATCATTGATGACTTTCAGTTTTGCCCGCCGAAGGATTCGTAACCACTATTGAGGTCCACCATTAATGTTTAATTTGGACAGCGCTGCCGAAAGATATAACGCATAGGTTCGTTTGATAATTTGAATTCCCCAACGAATTGAATTGCTTACATTTTTTTTAGTGTCGCATTCAAAATGCAAATTTTAGGAAAGACTGGAAATTCTGGAAACGCTGCGATCGTGTCCCGGTTTCGCGAGCGAACGTTAATGCTGCTGCGTTTATCCGTTGGCACTTTGGATATCGTTGCACCTGTTCTCCCTTGATCTTCGTGTCAGTCAGGGATACGGACTCGCGTGGTATGTTGGATGTATCCCAAGCAGAGCAGGGACAATGGCTACTTAGGCGAGCGAGCCGCTCGCCTAGGGCGCAGCACGCGTACGGGCCAAACAAATGGAAATTTGAACTTTTACGCGTAACGGTTTTTATGTTTAAAAATGATTTGATATATTTTATTTTACTTCTGCGTCGTAAATAAACTACTTTTTTTTAGAGGTAAAAATGTGTACTGTAAACTTTTATTAGGTGGGAGACGTAATTTTCAAACCTTGTCTAGGGCGCAAAAATACCTTGTCCCGGTTCTGATCCCAAGTATTCCTAAGCTGGCAGTTGAAAATGGACGCTTTGCTTTCCTCACGGCTACCGCTGCGGTAAAAGGCTCAGCATTCTTGATTTGCGGAATGCGTTAGGTGGGAAGCGAATGCAAGTTCTCGGAAGAGTTTGGTTAACGTGCATCCTGCATTCAAATATCCTTTCTAAAATTTTGAAAGGTTTGGTTTTATGAAATGTAAAGTATACAATGACGTACAAGCTGTGAATAATTAGTACTTATTTATCGAAGCTTCGTGCCAAGAGGGAAAAAATATCTTAATATTATTGTATATAAAAAATTCTGATTAAGGCTGTTGTGCATTTTATTATTTATTTATCGATTGAAGAGGAGACACCGATGTTATCTAGCGGTTAAATTGAGAGCTATCTCAAAATGTTGAGGTCATAGTTTACCGGAATAGATATTGATAATCAAAATATTCAAACGAAAATACGTAAATGAATAAGGATTCGAAATAAATTTGATTTTTTTAATGGTGGAAGTTAGCAGAAAATGAAATTTCAATATAAATTAAATTAAATTAAGTTCAGTTTTTGGCAGAATATTATCAAACCAAACAAGTACAAAAGAAATATATTACGTGTCAAATCAGATAAGTTACCTAGATAGTTTTAACCGCGGTGAAATGAATGAAAGTTTTAAAGTTCGGTTATCCAACGTTTGTGCTTTTCCGCTGATAAAGAGGACAATGAACCGCACTTGCATCAATTTCGTAATCGAAAGAAATCATTTTTATATCAACAGTAGCGGGATGCGTCGTAAATCATTTGGCCTGTTTTGGTCATTGATTTTTAACATTCCATTTCCCGATATGGATATACATATATATAAGCGTATCGCGGTATTGCTGTAGCAACGATCTCTCACCTTACTGTATGAACTCGGTATAATTCTATAAGGAACAATTATTTAAATTATAGAAAGTTCTCGTTATAGAGCATCTAGTTAACGCAGGAGTCTACAACCTCCAGCCAAACACAAGCTTCGTTTAAAATTCTTAATAATAACAGGCGAGCCACGTATAAAATATAATAAAGGCACGAAATTAAAAATGAATGACGCCTGCAAATGTTTCTAAAACGTTTGTTTTGAATAATTTAAAGTATTTTATTAATTAAGCAATAAATTTAAAATTAAACAAATATAATTTTGGGGCAAAAATGAAATGCGAAGTTTTAAATCGAGTATTATCCGCCAATTTTTCACATTCCGCGATCGCTTTTAACATCTTCATTCATTCACAACAAATGAATCGATCCAAAACGCATTCGTTTGCTGGGTATCCAAATCGCAGACTAAGGATACTATACGCTTAAAATAGCTGTGTGAGCCACATGCGCCTCGTGAGTTGGGGATGGGTGAATTAACGTTAGTAACACTGGTGGGAATATATCTTCCTCGAATCAAGGAAAATTAGAATTACGCGACCTCAAATTTTAGAGCAGGGATGGTTATTTTATGGCACTCGTGACATTTTTGGCACGCAGGACGATTTTTGATGGCACACAATAGACAACATTGTTTATTTACTGTATCCTTGAAATATATATTTCCATCTATGTCGCAATATAAAAGACTTTTACTAGCAAGATTGAAATTATGTTGATATAATAATTGGTCATAAATGATCTGGGACGCTGGATCTTTTTAGTTCATAAATTGAGAAATCAATCAGTCGCTTTCTTATCTCTTAAGCCCGAGAAGAAATTATCACAGTTAAACCATAAAATTACATTATTTTTAATGTAATGGAAAAAGGCACGTAAGTTGGAAAAAGAAAGGCATTTTTTGTAATTTTGGCACGCGAACAAGAGAAAAGGTTTGATATCCCTGTTCTAGAGGATCGAATGCGTGTATTGTATAAAGATTCACGAGTCTCATTCATGTCGCCGCACTCTCGATTCGTTAAAGTTCTAAGAATTTCCAGAATTTGATCGTTTTATTCGTCAAATGGAAAAATATGAGATGCGGCGGATAGCATCTTTTACATTACTAAAATTATACGAGTGATAATGCGATCTCGGAAGAACTGAGTTTTATTTAAGTTTCGCGTTAATCAAAATTTGTTTCGAATGTGCTGGAAAATTATTTCGAATCTTTTTTAAAAACGCACCATTTTTAGGTTTTTTATCTAGTAGGATATTTAATTTCCAAAAGTTTCACTTTTTTTACAGTTCGACTTTATGCAGAATAAAATGTCTTACCTCTGCACAGCTACTGTATATGTAAATAAAATGAGAAAAATTACTTGGTATAAGTTCCACTTATACCATGTAATTTTTATCATTTTATTTATGATGGAGTTCCACCGAGTAAAGGCTTCTTCTTCCGTTGATTTTACTGCATATATGTTATGGTCCTCAAAGGTACAAATGTGTTGTCATCTTCTTGACAAGGAGTTTATGGCTGTAAAACGGCAATATAATTAAAAATATTGTAAAGCATTATGCAAGAAGTAAATACTGTCACAGGTGCTTGGGACGTTTTTTGTTTTACCCAATAAAGTGCACTTAAAACTGTATCCTTCTCTACAGTTAACCATATTAGTCGGTGAACTGTTGATAGCCCAATGATACCATTGAGGTAGCGTGCGTCTTCAGATATAAATATAGGCGTGATACCGAGGTTTACATGAAAATTCATCACTTTTTGTTAAAGTCGAATTCGCTAAAAAAAAATTCTCGTTCGAGATAGCTTTCATTTTAAATGGCGTCTCTTTTGCCAAGTTAGTCTTATAAAACTTCTACTGCAGTTTCGCCAACGCTGAAACTACTCCGTGATTTCTGTAGTACATGTCGGTTATCTTTATTTAGCACCGCTGTAATTTTAAACGGTAGGTTCTCTTGATAATCATTATTTATTCTTGTAAGGGAACAGTCTAAATGTAGTTTTTTCCGTAATGGTCGGCGTGAGGTAAGGTTAGAAAAACAAGTTAGGAAAGTGTACAATATATCACAAATGGGCGCGTTTCGTGCAGTGGAGTATTAGAAAGAAATTATATACCTCTACGTAAGGGAAATAGCGTTTTCAAGTTCCTTTCTTCGTCATAAATATCTAATCCGTTTTATTCCTATTTAAAAATATTGCATGCACACGTAAGGAAATTAAACGTTTGTTTGTGAGATTGTTTATGTTAGCAACAATGAAGAAAATTTCTAACTTCAACTCGAATTAAGACAGTTTTGTTTGATTTTCTCGATAACGGCTACTCCTACGATAAAAATGTATAGGAAAATAAATACATACACTAATTTACCAGTTTTACAAGTTTTATTTGAAAAATATTTTGATATGAGCAATAATTTACGAGATATGACGGAAAGTTCATTTTTGTCACCAGTAAAGTGGTACCCCTGATTGGCGTACGTGATTCATTTTTGCGATTTTCTTATTATCTTTGATTGAAAGTCCTTAATATCGAATTTCATGAAAATCCGTTCTCTAGAAGCCGAGAACGAACATGCGGACGGACGGACAGACGGACGGACGAACCGACCGACGATAATAGGCGCTCACGCTGTAAGCGAAACGCGCCTAAAAAGGCCAACACAGGAGTGGAACACAGGTAATTTCTCTCCTGAAAGAAGTTGCCGCGTGTGTATATTATTATTGTTAAAAGTGGCAACAAGGTGTTGGAAGGAGCCCATTGGGCACTTACCTAAATTGGAGAGCCGCCGGGGGTGCTGAAGACACGAAAATTATTATCAATATTATTTATTGATCCTGGAGGTCAAGTACAAACATGGGACATGTCAGATGTCAGAGAGGATACATGGTTAAACTCACAAATACACGCAATATATAAAAGAAACAAGTTACAAATATACTTCGGACATTTTTCTCTCGGAATCCCGGCGTTTTTTTTTGTATTCTTTCAAGGGGTCCCAAAGTTTTTCTTGAATTTGAATTCGTTTCCCTGTATTCTATCTTCACGTCGAAATTTTAATTCCTTTGTTCCTTCGTCTTGGCCCTTTTCCATTTCTCTCTGTCTTTCCCCGCGATTTACAGCATGCGTAAATCCTTTTCCGCCAAAAACAAGTTTGTTGTCTCTTTGAGTGATTCATCGTCTGCAGTGTTATGTTTGTCAGAATTTATCTTCCGAAGACTTCAATCTTTAGACTTTCGGTTTAATGCGTGGGTGTGCAGCCGTTTTAAAGTGGCGGGCCGCATTCGTAGTTGCGTGTTTTGTATTAGAATTCGCTAGCGTTCCGGCGAGCGGATAAGAGTTTATATAGGAACTTGCTCAACAGATTGTGTTATCATTATATAGTGAAACTCCATAATTTCTATTAAAATATCAAATTGCTCGTATTAAATATCAGATATCACTTTATATACTAAAATGTTAGTATAATTTAAACGCCTTTATTCGCGTTTTTAATTTCATGTTTATTACTATAATTACGTAATTCAGTTTGGTGGCTAATTCAATTTTTCCGCGTCATATCGGGTTGTAAATTGAGAATCTTTCTTGGAGTTTTTATGCATGTATTTTGTTTATTTTATTTTCATATATTATTTAAACATAGCCTGTCTTTTGTACTGTATTATCATGTATTATTTGGGATATAAATGTGTCAAAAAATGTCCGCCAGGAACGTAACCCATATTATTACCATTGTGTTTCGTTATACGTCGCAGTTTTCAGAAACGTAAAGCGAGGACTTAATGTACTTCAACTTGCCCACATTTAAGATGGGTCGAACATATCTGCTCAGACGCGGATTTCCTTTGCAGTTGAATTTTCACGAGGATCCTTATTTGTAAGATGGCGATGTCTTCAAAACGTCTCTACGCTTCGGGTATGCTTCTTTTCTGGGTAAAACCAAGAGAATATCTTTGCCAAGATGTCCGTCACTTCCCTCCTCCCCTCGATTCTTCCCGGCACGCCACTGGAACACCGTCACCGCTTGGCACCGCGCCACGCCATTCATATCCCTGATTGCGTTGTTCACTTTTTCGAGAAAGCATCATGTTCGCCGTTGTGCTTGGTCTTCATTTGTTGTTTCCTCTCGTAACTTTATATTTTTATCTTTTTACTGGGAGGTTTTAAGCGCGGGAAAAAATCGCGCCTCGAGCGTTGTAAGGTTTCCGTCGTTTCGCATTTGTTACGCCTCCCGTTCGATTCTGCTTCGCTCGCCTTTTGAATTTTTACGCGGAATTGTTTAAATGCTCCGTTTTTCTCTTCTGTCTCCTTTTCCTGTTTCCAGTGGAGGGGTAATTCAAGTTTCCGCCACTGGAGACCAAGGTCGCCGGTTCGACCCTCGGCGCATATGTGGAAGTTTCTTTTTCTCGTTTCGGTTCACGTGTAAGAAAAAGTGTCGCGGCAATCTCAATCTCGTCTCCGTGGTAAAGACGTTTTCACGGTTATGTATACATTCTTTTTTCCCCGTTTTCTTTCTCCTTGGAGTTTTGTGTTTGTGATGGAGATCACGCTTGATTAAAACTCGTGGAAATGGAGCCTCCCTTATGGTTCATACACCGCTCTCTGCCCTTTTCCTTATTCTTTACGGAACTTTTTTCGAGGTTATCGTATTTAATTTTTTTACTTAAACGCGTCACGTATTATTCTCATGCTTGCAGACAATATTTATCTTCTCGACTAATTCTAAGGACGTTTTCCCACGTTTCCCACGCCTTCCTTCTTGGATAATTTATCAAGACGTTCGCACGTAGTTCATTCATCCGAAGGATTAAGCATTTTTATTCCAGCTCTCTCATATTCAAGTGTTTGTCACGTTTTTATAACTGCTTTACATTTTAAATTTGCTAATTGTTAAATCTGTCGTCGCCCCAAAGGTTTTTAATGGAGTTCGAAAGTATCAAGTCTCGAATTCAGTGAAGTAAAGCCTCGTTTGTACGGATTCGGTTAACACGAAATACTCCTTAATAAGTCTCTTATTATAACCACCTCGTTCGTAGAAATATCCAGAAATGTGCATGTATTTTCATAACCTTGTTATGGCCATAGGAGTTACCTAAGACGAGTACTTAATTTATCAGTTTTTTATACTTAAGAGCTAATTCTAGAACTTGTTTTCAACCATGAAAAGAGTTCTGTAATTCTCTAATGAATTAGAAACCTCGTCGTTGAAAATCATAAAAATTCAAGTCCATTGAGGCCAAGGGCGAATCCGGTAATCAGTCTTGGAGGTAATCAAAGATGAAAAAATAAACTATTTGAAAATATCTTCAAAAACATAAATATTTTAATTTGTAAAAAGAAAATCGATATATCATTTTGCGCAACAAAGTAAAACCGGTGAAAAAATAACATTTTGTCTGTTGTAATTTTTTATTATTTAGTAATTTTTTCGGTGTTTTTCAAATATTGGGGGAGGGGGAGGTAATTATCCCCTTTACCCCCCTTGGATCCGCCTTTTTTTTTTTAAATCGTACAGCCGAGTTTATGGATTGAATGCTTTGCTCCTCTGTCTCTCTCTTCCTACCGTTTCTTCTTCCTCTTTCCTTTTCATATTTTCCTTTGTGTCGGCCCTTTCATCCCATCCGTGCTCTTTCTCTCGCTATCCCATCCCCTGCCCCCCCCTCTTATTCGCCCTCCCTCCCTCACTTCCGCCCCTCTTTCAAACTTGATTAAAATCCCTCATTACGCTCACTTGACTCGTAGTGAGCCGGTACGTTGGGCGCTCTGGTTGGTTGGAGTGTCTACGGTCGGGACGCAAACCCTTGACCCCCCGCTTGGAAACTTCCATCATCCCGCCACTTCAATTAACCGAGTGGCGTGCCTTGCATACTAACCCTTCGTTGTTTTCCCCCCGCCAATGCATTTGTGTTAATTCTGAGCCCGCATGACTTCAGACCGGAGTCCTCGTCCACTTAAAAAAAAATGGATAATTTCTGATATTGCTCGCCTTTATAACCCGATAGCGAATTTTTATGGGCATAAAATAAATATTGGCAGGGGTCGTCGTATATTCGCGTTTTAGGGATACGCTTCAGGTAAGGTCAATTTTCATTGTCTGTACTGTACGATACAGTTTTATGTTGCATAATAAACTCTCTTCCGGCACGTGCCCTTTTACAGATTTGCGTGTTTTGATGTTCGTTGTACCGTGAACTCTTGACCAACCTGATATCGAATAACTTGGACTTCGATTAACCGGGGTTTTATAAACTTATACCTAATGAAGGCGTATTACAGTGTTACTTTAGCAATAAAATTACTTTATATGGGAACGTTAGAGTTTCCTTTAGCTGTTATATTCATTATCTTGATGTTTATCCTGTGCACTATTGTACTTGTAAGGACACATTTCGGTCGACCAGAAAAAGACTATCTCCGGGAATCCGGTTAATCGAGAGGTAATTCTAAATCCGTACTGTTCGTTTTTATCAGATGCATTGAAAATCGTTAATAATTAGTTAAAATAATTTTAAAGAATCATTTTCAAGTTACAGATGAGACTATGTTGCTTGAGCCTCTGGAACTTGGAATTTTTATCTCCTCGTAGAAAGCTTTTTCTGTGTTATTTTTATCTCTCGTTTATGTTCCCATAACTCCAATTGTCTATTGCTCGAACTATTTTTTGTCTACCCTAAAATTTGTATTTGAAAAGATTTCAGTGCATATAATATACTTACATAAAATCACGATTCAGCTTTCATTTCAATGATTAATTTTAAAAAAATTAATTTAAATATTCTCATGCTAGCCATCGAAAAATTCTTGATTGTCCACAATGTTTTCGATTGTCGAAACTTAAGACGGAAAAGCTAGTGATGAAATGTGGTAAAGAAAAAGTCCTCTTTCTTTCATCTGTCCCTCAAATAATTCCTGTTAAAGTCTTAAAATTAGCTAGTTATTTGTCCTGCCTTTCACTTAAACAATGCCACAGAATCTGAGTAACTCCGATTTAAACTTTAAAATTTGGCTCGCCGAAGTTCTCGAGACTAATACGTTTGATTAATAGTAGTTTCGTATTGAGACAAACACGTTAATTCAACTGTAATTTGAGCACAGTTAAAGCGGTTGTTGCTGAGCATGGATGGAAGACGGCGGTCGCGAAAATGACGTATATTTTCTAGGAATGGGTATCATGGGGTCACGATCTTCGTAAACTATGGAAATGAGCAATTAACCTAAGCGAAAGATGCCGCCCTCCAAGCCTACCATAAAAGCTTGCAAGAATTAAAGAGTCCACTTCTAACCATTGGTTATAATTAAAAGTCTCTTTGAGTCATCGGCGATGACCGTGACATTGCGTTTCCCGTAACGTCGGCGTTTGACGTTGTTTTCCTCTTTAGTTCGCTAAAAAAAACCACTTTCGGAGACTCTTCGTAATTGAAATACGATTACATAGCATTCCGTTGCATTTGTGTCGCAACCAAGCCGAGATCCATCATCGGAAAATTAAGTTGTTTGCTTTTCTTTTTCGTGCGAACTTTCTTCGTATTTTCTCCGTTGTTTGTCTTCGTGGCCCCGTATTTGCGTTTTTAGAGAAAATTATGGGGAAAAACTCGTAACAGTTTTCTGCGGGGTATTCTTGTTATTTGAGATTAATGGAATTTAATTAGATTCGATTAATCTCAGATAACAAGAATACCCCCTTAGATGTAAGCTGAGTAAAGAATTATCGTATGTATCCCTGTTATTACAACTTGAGGACGACATCTCTTCATAGTTTTAGCAACGTGTGAAAATTTCGCGAGGAATATGTATTGCGAAATTATCCCATTATAAACTCTCCGAGCTATATGAATATCTAAATTCAATGAATTTATATTTTAATTTTTAATGAAAAACTTCAGCTTTTATTTCTTTCTATGCTAAATATACTTTTCCCACTTCCATAAGTTTATCATTGTGTCGAGTGAACACCCTTTGTAGTTCCATAACACATTTTATGTACACTTGGGATGTACGGTGGCTTAAAGAATGAGGTGATTGCACTCCCCTGACAGTCATATTACGTACTATGTACTCTTCTTCTCGGTCACACATGATCAAAACATTTTTTCTTGGACTCGTACCTTCGTATTATGGAAATCGACTGCCAAAATTACTTTCTGGTGTAATTTATCCAACGGCATCCTTGGCCTCAATCCCCACCCCTTTCAGTATAAGCGCTTAAGTGTGAAAAAATTGAAAAATTAAGTACATGTCTTACGTATATCCAATAGCTGTAACGAAATTAGAAAAAAGATCCGTACGCATATTTCGGCTACATAGCAGCCGTATTCCGTGTTGATTCGCGTTTGCCAATTTCCCGTTTACCTTGCCTTTAATGCTGGAGGGGAGGCCGAATGCGAAAAAGCGTGCTCCGAAATTACTTGATCCAGTGCAAGCGCATACACAGAGCGAAGCATGTATTTAAAGCGACTAGCTACGAATTCGAAATAAATTAATGTGTCCAACACATGACTTTCTCCATACTTAAGTTGTCAACTAAAATCAAATAAATACGGCCATAGGAACAGTTCAACTTGCACGCTTCAGCGCTAGCGATTCGATTTTTGTCACTACCACGCGCGCGAACTGCCCACCAACCGTCAATTTCGAAGAAAATTTAATATCTCTTGAAATATTCCTCATATGAAAATTTGATTCAAACAAAAGTTGTAGAAAAAAATAATATCTACAACTTTTATATATATTCGTGTTAACAAAAATTCAGTTTTAAGCGAAATATTTAAGAAAAACTAAAATTTTATAAGAGTAAACCGCTACTTCCGGCTGACCGATTGTTATAAAAATCTTTTCAAATCTTAAGAATATATCGTATATAAAATCACAAATATAGAATATCGTGCCGATCTGATGAATACGGACACACAGACATCATCGATAAAACGGTCAAAATGTGTTCAGTGGACTTCAAAACGTGTATTTCCGTTGAAATCTCGAATTCGATTTTTTTTATGAAAACAATAGGTACTTTCTCTATACTACGTATATGGAGAAAGTCAAAATGGGTGTTTAGAGCAGGGGTCCCCAAACTACGGCCCGCGGAGTGATTTAATCCGGCCCGCCAGCCTTACCCAACCCACACCCCCCCTCGAAATAATTCATTCGTAACTGTGAAACTGCGAAACTTCTCGATAACCACCCCCCGTCGAAGTAATTTGTAACGGTGAAACTTCTCGATAACCACTCCCCCCCCCCCTCGAAACAATTTGTAACGGTGAAACTTTCCGATGACCACCCTCCCCCCCCCCCCCCCCCCCCCGGCCCGCGCTGTCGTACATAAAGCCTAATGTGACCCTTTCAATAAAAAGTTTGGGGAACCCTGGTTTAGAGCAATGTTTTTTTCAAACTAGGGGTCGCGGCCTATTAGAGCGCCACAAAACTATTTTGGATGCAAGGTGAAACGCCAAAAATACAATTTTCACGTATAATAAAATTTTATCAGGGAATTTTAGTATATGCGACGTTATAAAAATTGTTGGTAGTTATATTACATTACGAAATTTGTATTGAAGGTTCTTATTTTTATTTGCTATTTTCAATAGTAATAGTTTCAATGGGCCGGATGATACTAAAGGGGGCGCCACAAATTGTAAGTGTAAGAACGACTGATTTATAGGGTGGCATTGAATAGGGGGGAAATCAAATTGCTCATGGAGTTTAAGATCCATTTTGGGAAAAGTCTTCTTTTAACAAAGGTGGTCAATAGGAGAAGTTCCATTGTACGTACGTATATACCCAAGAAATCGTCGGCTTCTGGTCCTTTCCTAACCGTTGGTGTTTGATAAACGATTTCGTAGTTGTCTCAGAAAGATACGTTACGTAATTGTAGTAATCTTTCGTGGAGGAAGTTACAATTGTCGAGGGTGGTATTATTAAGTTTTTCTAATAAATTGATCGATTGTCGACCGCTCATCGCCACTATTGATTTTTCCGATAAGACAAATATCGTGGCGATAAAACTATCCCGCTTATCAATGAAAATGCGTAGGAGAGAATGGTTGAAGAAAGTTGTAATGGTTGAGGTTGATTTGCCGTCGATTCAAATAGATATATGACCGTATAAAAATGGATCGCCGTCGTTATCGGACAGTTAAAAACTCTCTTAGACCATCAATCGTAATTGTCACCGCGCGGATGGAATGTTGTTGTTAACCAAGATAACTAGCGATAAAAAGGGATACAAGAGGCGCACTTCGGCTACAAAGCAACCGTCTTCAGTGGTGATTCATATTTCGTAGATTCTAAAAAAATATATAATTTTTTTAGAATCAACAATCGGGGAATTGTCGCGGAGGACGGCTGCTTTGTAGCTTAAACTCACACACACACACACACACACAGCCGTTTTGTGGTTACTAATTTGAGCTATGTAAGGAAAGAATAAAATAGTGTGGGGAGCTCTCTTATAAAAGGGTTCCAGCAAATCGCCGAGAAACAGCGTTGCCACATCGCTGCATTTGCCTTTACCTTCGGTCCTTCCTTGTGCGTTATTTGGCAACGTCGCATCAGAGCTCAAGTTATACTTCGCCGACCTAAATCCTATATCTGAACGACCTCGTCTATTCTCAGTAATCGCACTGCGGTTCATATTCTCTCTATCTCTCACATTCTCTCTCTCTGCAGTTTTTAATCTCCAAGCTCGTAGACTCATCCGAATGCCCGCCATATTTACTCCTCCGTACCAACATCCGGGATATCCATTACGCTTCTATTTGCCCGTTTTCTCTCCCATTGTCCGCTAGAGAGAAAGAGAGTGTGTGTGTGTGTGAAGCATGAAAACGCCGGGCTTCGTATCAACGTTTTACTGCCCGGGTAAAATAGGTCGCGGTCCCTTTACGGCTTCGTCCTTTTCTACGAAAGACGGCTCATAAGACCTAAAGGAGAGGGTTTTCGAACGTCTCTCTCCCATTTTGGTCGTGGGTTAGCTTCCCCTTATCGCCATATGGATTTAGCCCGAGGCTTTATTCCCGTTCTCGATTCGTGGGAGTCGGAAACCATAGTAAACGTATTGTAAGCGGTAACCGCGAAGTTTAGTGAATCTTTATGTTATGGGAAAAGGGAAATAGTAAGTTGAGCGCGTTATTTCCGGAAATAAAAGCAAATATTTTTCATCCTTTACTCCATTTTTCGTAGTAAAAGTTCAAGCTTATGCTGTGAATGTGTTGTGTGCTTTGGAAAAACACGAAGAAAATTATCGAGTAAGTCTTTAAAAAAAAAAAGTAACCGTGATACTTGTAGGTATTCTATAATCGGACAATAATCTTTTTACCGTGTAAATTAGTGGTAACAACAAGTTTTCAATTTTATAACGACTGAAACTGTCTAAATAGTACGGTATTGCTGGTATAAGTTACATTTGTGTAAATACTTGGAAAATACACGTAACTCAATTGCATTAACGACCTTTTCCATGAAAATAAGTGTCCTGCGATCCATCCACTTGGAGGAATAAAGAACGAAGCCAGGAGTTTTTACGAGGCGGGCATGAGCAGTTGCTTTTGCGGGCCGCATTAACGGATGCAAATACTTCAGGGGGCCGTATTTCGGGTTCACATCCGAAGTAACTTGAGAGAATGAGGAGGATTTTATTGGTGAAAATCGATGATTTTGTGTCATACCTTCACTGTAAAAGGCTTTCCGACCGTAATTTTGACCAACAAATATGAAATTATGTGCACCACATTTCACGGTTTGCTTTCATAATGGCGTCGCGGGCAACATAAAAGCTCTCGTGGGCTTGGTTTAGTGCGCGGGCCGTAGTTATCCCACCCTAGAATTAAGCCACGGAGAATGTGTGCGATCTGATATATAATTTGCAGTCATGGCTGCGAAACCGGTAAAAAATGTAACATATATCCTGACGTATGAGTTTCTTGTGTTTTTTTTTAACCTTCGGGATATTTCATACAGGTGTTTCAGTTGTTTTTCGACGGGGAGACATTAGTTGTGAATTTGTCGCGCTTCGTACGTACATAAAAATCAGCGGTTCCCTGAGGAGGTTGGAAGTTTTCAGGAACGGTGTGTGTGTGTGTGTGTCTATTAGTTTCAATATTTTATTTTTAGCCGATTTTAATTCCCTGACTTTATTAGATGATTTATATTAGCAGAAATTCTTATTTTCTCTAGACGTTGAAATCGCATTTGATATTTATTAGTTGGTGGATGGGGTTAAGGAGGTCGAGATAAGGTTAACTGCTATTATAGGGGCTCACGATAGGATCGGCTGCCATAATAGGGGGTATCGACATAATGGGCTGCCGTAAGAGGTGGGGTCGCAGACGACTAAAGTTTGGGAACCGCTGGTTAAAATCTACAAGTTGAATCTCGGAGAAAGACAGTGATTAGAGTTGTAGAATTTCAGGTCACAGAACACGAATACTAATGGAGATGTCCAAATTAGTAGGTCATTACGGAAGTTTAAAGTTATTAAAGATGGAGGGACTCTACGTTGTAGAATCCCTCTATCTTTAATGATTAATGGAGATGTTTCTTTTTAGACTTATCGGAAATTCTAGCGATATAAGTTCGACGATGGAACTCTTTGGTAACGGGAGAGATAACAGACATAACGAGCACTTTCGTCCCGTAGTTTTGGAAAATCAACAATTAAGATGAAAATTTTCGCGGTCATAATTAACTTCCGCAGTGTTTTTAACGAACGTATAAATATATTCGGTATCCCGATTGAGTTTGTTCCGCAGAAATAATAATTTGTTTATTTATCACGAAATGATTTCCCTAGATACGTGTGTTATAATGGATTTATGAGAAGCACAAACCTCAGAAGGATTCGAACTCGCGATCCTTGCATTGGGAGATGGCCACACTATTAATCACCCCTCTAGCTTCTTACATCTTTCGGAAGTGCTATACAACGGGTCTTGTATAAGTCGAACCTCAAGGGGAAACAAAAAAATATTCGATTTACAGAAAATTCGAGGCGTTATAGAAGAAAAATAATATGAAAAAGATTTTGTCTTGTATGATAAATTCGCTTCGAGTTATGGAAAATTCGAGTTACAGACGTTCGAATTACGTAAGTTCTACCGTGTTTGGAAAAATAAAGACAAAAGATTAGATGGTCACTCCACAGCGCGCTGTGGCTGCAGCGGTTCGAAACTAACCTTATAACTTCCTTGAACGATAACAACTGGTAAATGAATACTTTTTCACCCACCCAACCCACGCTATCTCCGACCTTAGTTACTCCCCTATCTGCTGACCCCAACACGCTCCAAGTCTACTACAAACATCTCGTTTTCTCTTGCCCGTGACTCTTCCGTTCACGTTTAGGTTTTCCAAGCGAGCGTGAGTATACTGGTTCCTACCTAGTATGATGGCAGGTACCGAACGAAAAATTATCTTCCCGTGCGAGAAAGCACGTATTTTACACGTACTCGAACGTGGCGAACGACGATTACTTATTTGTTTTTAAAAAAAGATGCGGCTTTTTTTGTCATCTACGTCGAGAACGAGTGCTGACAAAAGTCAAACGACATTAAGCGGAAGATACTTTTGATAAAGTGTTCATTTAAATCGAGTTTCGTGGATGAAAACTTTTTTCGGTCGTTAATGTCATTAAACATAAAATTAACAAGAGAAGAGAGATGCGCACTTCACGCGTGCTTACGTGCTAGTCACTAATGTTATTTATTAATTTTTTAATTGTGTTTAATGGCTAATTATTCTATGACCTCTCTTAGAGGCTTTTCGCTGCGATTGATATTTAATTTTCTTATATCCCTTTGCCCAACAAGTCAGTCATGGAAATTTACTTGGTAGTGTCGGAGGTGAAACATGAGAACTGATGATCAGACAGACGGACATGAACTGACCATAACGTTCGTTTTTTCGTTCTCTGTAAATAACGCGTAAAATTTTGAAATAGGAAGAAATTAATATAAAAAACTTCTTTTAAAATATTAAATAATGACGTTGCGAATTCGAAAAATCCGTCGCTTTCAGATCACATTATCATTTGTCCTTAACATTTTCTCGAATATGGGAAGGAACATAGGTAACGAGCAAAATTATCCACTGTCACAGAGATGTCGTTTTAACTGAATATGTTGTTTTGTTATAATCGTATTTGTAAATAGTCAAACCTTTGTAAATCTAACGTTGACGTAAGACGAAAGTTATTTCAATGACAGAATATCCGAATCGATATTCGAATGAAAATATAAACAGGCAAAAATGTTATCCAAGAGTTGTAATAATATTCGAGGTGTAGACGTTCAGGATGTAGAGAAAATTACCCCATTCTTCCGCGCCTGAAGTTGGCAAAAGTCGAACTCCTTCCAAAAGTTGATAAAGAGCACGGAGAATAAAGTAGCCAAAATTTTTCATGTATGTGAAATATACTGTTTTTGGGTCACTGTTCTTGGACCTCGACAATCTCCTCTCGATAGTGTTACTTCAAACATTATCCTCTTAATGAATTATCTTAAGTGACCAACTCTGAAGCTTAAAGCATCGGCCGTAGCCATTCTTGCGAAACTCTTAAATTGTTTTTTGTTAGCAATTGTATCTCTCTTCATAATTTCAACTTGTTTTTCTCAGCGTCGAATCAAGAGGTTCGCTCCATTTATTCCGAGTTAGTAATCGCATTAGATTTGATCGTTAATGACATTATTTTTTACTTTCTCATATACGAAGTATATTGAGAAAGTATTGTTATCGCGAAAAAATTCGACCTCGAGATTTTGACGGAAATACACGTTTAAGGTGTCGCTGAATCCGAAAAAGTGGTTTTCGCAATGCCGTCTGTCTGTCTGTTACTGGCTCTAGAGCATACACGGTAGAGCGAAAATGAATGAATTCTCGTACTTACGCATTTTATCATACTGAACAGAGGCTATGAAGAAATGGTTGACATTGCTCAATAATTAAGGGAAGTTTATTCTACGCATTTTTAATAACAATTTGATTTTCTCAAAAACGGCTGTAACGATTTTGAGTTTACGTCTTCAGTAATACCAAATAGTTCATATTTCTCAAAAAAAATGAATATAAGGATAGTTTATTCTAGACAACTTGAACAATAATTTGATTTTCTCAAAAACGGTCCGAACGATTGTGATAAAATTTCGTACAGTTAATTGAGAATACGTCTGCAATAATACTACATATGTCATTTTTCTCAATGAATGAATATAAGGCTAGTTTATTCTTGGGCAACTTTAACAAAAATTGGATTTTCTAAAAACCGGCTCATACGATTTTCATTTTCTAAAGATAACTAAACGACGCATTAGTATATGAGAAAGTTCGTACATTGTATATTGTACCGATTTTTTACGTTTATACCGATGCGTGGCGTGGACCGTTTATTCCCTTCAAACTTGGAATTAAATGGAGCCGAGTAAACGAAAAAAAATTCGACGTGGGAGGCATTTCACAAGCTCTGTGTACCTAAATATTTGGCCGAGAGAAAAAGAGAGAGAAGTCATGCCATGCTTTTACTATTGGAATCCTAATGGTTTCTTCCTGTTTGTCATATCATCCCAAAAAAAATTCATTTTTCCCATCCGATTTCGATGACATTGCAATCGAGAGATTAGCCCGTGACTCGACTCTCGGGATCAACGTTGCGGTAAATTAATTTCTCACGAACAAGCAAAATCGAACTTTTGCCAATTAGGAATTCGGTTTCTTCGATAATTATCTCGATTGACGGGCTAGGTCTCTCAGTTGTACATTATTTATCAATTTGATTTCAGCCATAAAGTAAGCTTGGTAATTCTCTATAGAATCCCTTCAACTAATTAATTAGAAAGACGATTTTAATTGCTGGGAATGTAGACTGCTCTCTCGAACGGGATATTTTTAAGATTTCGATGTACGTACCATAATTAAAATGTATCCAATCCAAATCCCATCTCCGATCGTTAATTTCCACCTCTCGCCGACGAATTTTAACGCTTTCTTCCATCTCGTTTCCTCTTTTTCGTCTTATCTCTCTCTAGATTCGAGACCAAATCCGGCATTCCTTCATTATAACACGTTAGCGCGGTGGCTCATTTTCTTTTTTCGTCGTTTCATTTTCGGCTTCTTCTTTCCGATTCATATAATTGTCTCCCGCGGAAATTCATCCTGGAATTATTTACAGTTGTATTTTTATAGGCGAAAAGCGAACGGAATCGTCGAAGGCGTGTGGGCAGCGGCAATCCATCGGAATGACTGATCAGTTTCAATTTTCTGATTTATCGAGCCTTCCCGCTGCAAATAAAACTTTTATCTCGCTTTCGTTCGGTTTCGCTAATAAACCTCGTTGTTTAAATTTGTAGACGCAGTTGGGAAATACGATATCTCGTATCGTTTACCCAGTAAAGAGGGTTTATTAATGTTGTTGCAGATTAAAACTGGTTATAGATCACGACACAGGAAGTTATTTTCTGTTTTATTTTATGCCTTCGTCCGAGAGTTTACGTGAAATGTATGTAGTTCGTTCTTCGAACGCGATTTCATAGTATAAGGTTTCGTTAATACGAAATGGCGTCACATTTGCCATTTAGTTGTGCCTGTTTGTTTTTATTTATGGGTTTGAACGTTATTGACTTACATCATTGTACCTCTTGAACAATGAAGGCGATGCGAGTTGATATAATGATTTACGAGGATGAACTGCCTCGTTGCTAGGACTGTCGGTATACACGGAACGAAACCTTATCTCGGTCTGTTGAAATCGGTGGAGCGATTGGAGCTTCCGTATTTCGCCCCGAGATAGCGCCCGTCTTCGTCGGAGTGAATGCGATTTTCTGTATTAAGTCTGTCGGTTGATTTACCAGAAGACACCTCCACGATGACGTCCAATTTAATCCAGCGCCTCTTATGCGAAATTCAAATCTGTTTGATGCCAAATTTAATTATCGCGCTCAGTTTAAAGCTTCTATGAAATTTGCGATCTGAACCAAGGTGTTTCAAGGACCGCTTATGGCTTCCAGGTTGGTTTTGTGCGACTCTTTTGGGAAAATTAGGTTGATGAGTAATTACCCGATTGATTACCTTGAAACATAATGAAAAAGTATGGAATCTTATATCTTTAACAATTTTATTTTAAAATTAATTGTGTCTTTATTCAGAACAAGGGAGTTGAGTTTATAGTTTTTTCCCGTAAATTCCATATTTTTGACGGCGGGCTGGTAACGTATCATCTTTGCATATTTGACTTATAATAAGCAGTTTCACAATTTTTACTTTGATATCCCACCTTAATATTATAGTACTTTTCTACTCTTATGTCGTCTGGCCTTGAAGTAGCGAACGGCCAATGAGCATTAGCTTATGTCACCAGTACGTGCAGCGCGCGGTTCGAACGGAAAATATCAAATGACGTCATATTTTGCGCAAAGAAAACCAGTTTACGTGATAGAGTACTCAAACCTTAACCTTAACACCGGCGATACTGTAGAAATCGGAGCGATGTAAACAGCATGACGGTCGGAGAGAAACTGACTAACTCCCCACACCACCGTCAATCGTCCGAGATGTGATTGGCTACCGTCTCGTGACGTTAATATATGTCTAAAGGTCAGACGACATGAGAGTAGAAAAGGACTATAATAAGGGCCAAACCCATTTGGCAGTGGCTCTTAGGAACGATTCTGTAGTAGGTTTTTTTCCAGTTTTCGACCATTATACTCTCTGAAGAAAATTTAGATTCGTGAAATTTGTCATTTTTCTTTTCTCCATGATTGCCTTTATTTTTTCTCTTAAGTTATATGTTTTCAAATTTATTAAGGTTTAATTTTCTTACGTCGAACCTCTATTTTCTTGCTCCATGTTAATAAAACGAGGGAAAGGTTATAAGTAATGCGTTTCAATTTAACACTCTTCTCGTTTGAAAATTTACGACTCTTGTAGCCATATAACAGTCGAGGAAATCTCGAGGGCACTTAAAATAAAAATTACCCTTCTTAATCGATTAATCCAGGGGTCCCCAAACTTTTTATTGAAAGGGCCGCATTAGGCTATATGACCGATCGGGCCGTGTGAAAACTTCAAAGAGCAAGTTTCAAGGGGGGGGGTTAATCGAGAAATTTCACCTTTACAAATTATTTCGAGGGGGGGAGGGGGTGGTTGGGCTGGGTATGGCTGGCGGGCCGGATTAAATCACTGCGCGGGCTGGATGTTGCCCGCAGGCCGTGGTTTGGGGACTCCTGGATTAATCCTTCGTTTACTTATAAATATTAGTTAATATATAAGATTTGGAAGACGTACTGCTTTACCGTATTGGAATAGCCGCGTCATTTTGCCGCCATCGAGGTTTAGAAACAGATGGGAGGGGCTGAAAGATTAATATCTTTATTATTCCACTGTCAAATCTATAAGAGAAGTATGTATTCCTCTTACGTCAAACCCGAAGGAGTGACAGCGTGGATAAAGGAATCTTCTGGAAAAGGGAAGATGTTAATGAAAGTAATTTTCTAACCTTCAGCGATGAGTCTTCAGCGAAGTCCGATTGCTTCACTCTCTCGAGAAAAAAAAACAAAATAATAAACGTTTTAATTTTGTTTGCTTTTTCACAGAGCGAGCGAATCTTCTGCCTAACAGTTAAACGATCTTAATCAATCATTGGCTAAGCGGTTGTCGCTCGGTTACGCAATAAATCTCGTTCCGTGTACGCACACGTGCTGACGAGCTGAACTCATCATCGGGAAGGGTTTGAAACCCAATAACTCCAGCGGTGCAGAAGAGGACGTAAAATGTTTTCGTGAGGTCGACTTTTAAATCGTTTTTTTTTTAAATTTGGCTCGAATTTCATATATTAGTAAACTACGATTAATCGAAATTGCTCTGTAAGTCTTTCTTCTTATGTTGGAAATTATCTTAGAAAAATTGTTGCAAATGTATTCAATCAAACAGCTTCCATACCGAGCACGTCGCATTTATCGCGTGAATGTTCCTTAAAAATTTCATCATTTTTCATTTTTCGTCAATACTCTTATTTTTTCCCTTCTGCATATTAAATATTTATCAGAAAAAATATTTTTAAAGGACGTTATGTATTTCGGTAGGAAAGGAAATTGGTGGGGTGGCTTCAGGTATGTTGTAAATATCGCGTTAAAATTCTTTCTGCTCTGTAAGATTTTTCATACGTAAATCTGCAAAATCTCAAACGTATTTAATTAACCAGTAAAACAAGAAAACTTTTACAGGAGGGACAGAAAGAGTATGCTAATTATACAAGTTTATTTTTGGTGAGAAAACTAAGAAAGTGCCGCGAAGAATTCACTTCGATCATTTATCGTTAAAAGTAAAAAAATCGCCCTTTTAAGACGCTATTTCCGTCAGTTGCTTCAGATTTAAGGAAGAATTCACATCCTCTGCAACTCGCACGAAACGAGTCGTCCTCTTCAGTTTTATTGCATCCGTGATGAAATCACGCGAATGTTGACTTTATCTTTTCCTAGTTATTTCCAGGCCTCCCTTTTTTTACACCTGTCATCCGACTTATTTTTAGTTCGGAACACACAGGTTGGTCCACCTCTTTACTAAGCCTCCGGCAAATAACACCCACGAGAGTCTTATCTCAGTATATACCGAGATTCGTCTTCTCATTGTCTTCATCCTTGAAAACATCGGCCTTCAAACTATATACGTTTCAGTCTTTATAATTGAAAATGTCGGAGGTGGATTGTTCGTAACCTACGGCATAATTCACGGAAGGGCCTTTTACGTAAAAAAAAATAGTATTTTTCCTCCGTTGTAATGAAAGAAGTCGTCCTAATTAAAGTAATCATAATATTTGTACATCAACTGAATATTTATTTGGATGAAAAGGTATTTTTTTCGTATCTTATGTGTGAGGTTTACGGCGTCTGCCGCCTTCGACACACCCCAATCAAGGCCGGCTGGGTATTTTGCGGGGTCCTAAAATAGTACAAATAACCGCGAGCCAGTCTGAAAGACTGATAAGATAACAATACAATGTTATAAGCGTGGCGATTCGTTAACGTTTGCGAAATGCTCGGTTTGTGGCGTACATAAAATTTATAACAATATTTTTAGTTAAATAGAATATTTAACGAATACTGAAAAAAAACACACTGAGGCCCTTCGCGGCGCGGGGCTCCAAATGACCGCGGGGCCCTGGACCACTACCCCGGTTACCCGGGTTTGATGCGCTGGCTCTGATGCCAGTTACGAACCTTGATATTGAGTACAATTACCTCCTATTTTCTACGCGATACCTTGCCCATCGAAAAAAATCCAGAGATTTCATCAACTCTTAATCGTACAAATGTGTAATCGTTATAATTGCTACGGCCCATTGCTTTTCTCGTATTAATTCAAAGTGATCTCGATGCATCCGAGAAACCGGTATAACGCCAAAGGAAATAGACCAGTGGTGGGCAAGCTTTTCTACCTGGCGTTGGTGGCAGCGAATTCCTCGTCGGGCCGCACTGCAAGCCGTCAATGCTTCTGCGGACCAGATTAAACTTTAAGTCGGAGGTATCGCATGAGTGAAAATCAATCATAAATTATGTTTTTAGGGTTAGAATTTCAATATCAAGTGTTTTATTATAATAATTTGGCTTGTTGGGATATGAATTTGTGCTCCGTCTCTTTTTAATCATAGCTTCGCGGGCCGCGTGCTCACCACTGGTATACACCTAGACGCATAGCACGCGGTCGAGGGGGAGAGGAAATTCAAGTAGAGAACGGCATTGCGCAAAAACGTCCCAAAGGGAAAGCAGTTTTTTTGATCGGTGTCTGGATTTATGAGTCCTATAGGAAAAAAATTCAGCGCTTGCGAGAGGCGTATTCGTTCCGTGCAAACCCAAGTAAACGGATGAAATGCACCGAAGCGCCCGCCACATCCAGTAGATATTTACGACATTTTTTTATTATTTATTTGCCTTTCGTACCGCTCTTTTCGTCGATTTTCGGACGAACGAAACTTTTCTAAATTATTACCGATCAGTACGTATTTTTGTTTTAAAAACTGATTTTGTTGAACACGGTAGAGGTGTGCACGGGCCGAAATCTTCGGCCCAAGCCCGGCCCGGCCCATTCATAATTGAGTCCAAGCCCGGCCCGAGACTTCACCCCATTTTCGCACCCAGACCCGGCCCGAATTATTTTAAACTGACCCAAATTCGGCCCTACCGTGGACATTTTGTACATTCTTCAGTAAACATATACCCTTCATAAGGTATCTTTTTATGTTTAAAAATTTTCAAAGCATTTCAAATGTAAACGCACCTTTAAAAAAAATTCCTTTATTGAATCCATTCTGGTATTTTAGGGATTTGTAAAAAGTTTTAATAACACAAAATATATTTCAAACCACACAAATGCACGAAGAATACAAATTAGGTATGTCAGTTTTTATCAGTATGGAAGGTCAATATCGTCTGCTACCCAGAGCGAACTGACGACCAATTGCGTATACAAAAGGGAGAGTAATGGGATAAGGTGTAGAGGTAGGGAATAGAAGCTTCGGATGTAAGACTCCCAAAGATCCTGCTATCTCCTAAGGCAAACAGAACCCTCTTGATGGTGATATAAGTAGTTGTTTAAGAGATGTTAGGTTGGTAGGAATTCGTGGGTGCTCAAGTGGCGGCCTGGGAGATGCGTCGCTTGTAAAGGAGAGAATGGAGAACTCTCCCTAAAATAAATAATGAAGACGAAACAGTGCACAGTGGCGCAAACATGAGGGGGGCCCACTGGGTCCTCAACTGGCCCGAACGGGAATGGCGTCGGATAAATCGTCTAAGCCCAAGCCCGGCCCGAGCCCATTGCTTTTCAGCCTTACCCGGCCCAGGCCCGTGCAGACCTCTAGAACACGGCTACGTGCAAGATATCGACGAATCCTTCGTCGATATTTAATTTCACGGTGCAGATGTCGATCCCATTATTTTTGTGAAAAAAATATGGAATTTTTAGCGCATCGAAAGTAAATATAAGCCAGCCAAATTTTTATGGCTGTTAATTTGAAAAAAATCCGTGTTTTGGAAGTGGTGAAGCAATCCATCGTGGTATGTACGTGAGTGAAGAAGTGAAATAAGAATTTATTAAACTTCTAACCTGCTTGATAAATAATTGTGTACCCGTGTCTCCAATTAATAAAGGTATCTTTTAGATTATATTTGCGCTGAATGCCACTGATGACGGCTGATTGCTACCCGTAAGATTCCTTTGGTTTTAAGAACATTTTTGTGGCTATCGTAGATACTTGAAGTACTTATTCTTTAAATTAGATTTTTGTCATAAAATAAGAGTCTGTGGAATCCAAATCAGGTCTCTTCAACCTTTTTTTATGTCGTGCCCCATTATTTAATGGTCACTTAACACCTTAGTACATTTTAAAATAACAACGAAATTAAAATCAACATCGATAATTCACGTTTATAACCTCATAACAGAGCTTTGGCGTTTTTTTTTCTTTCATAACCTTATTCTTAGTTGTAACATCGCACCTTTTGATACCGAAGTCGTGCGTGAAAGACGAAGTAAGAAGAAAAATTGTAACCCTAAACACTTTCGCGTACTATTTGAAAAATCTTGACCCACCCCTAGATAGAAAACGTTTATTTCCACAGTTCGCAGAGATCAAACATTTTTCACCACTTTTTATTTTGCTTTGTCACGGTATGAAATAAAAATTTTAAAAAACACTCCCAAAAAGTTCATCAAATTCGAGATTTTTAATCACCGATATCATCGATAAGACGTGAGGGAAATCTGAGGGTTTAATATTTTTCGTTCAAACAAAGATGTTTTGCGTCACGAAATGCCGAAAAAAATATGAGCGCCCTATCGGAAGTTGGGGGCCTCGTGCATCGGTCGAGATTTCCAATAGCCTGCTGGATGAGAAATGGTCCCTGAAGGTTTCATCGCCCGAGGGATTGGGTCGGGAAGGGGGGGAGGAAAAAGGGCACGGCCGCGTCGTATGTATGTACGTTGGGGTTATTGTGATGTCCCGCGAACCAACTAGGGGCGGAATGAAACTTTTACGTCAACAGGATGGGGCCAGACTCGGCGATGAATTCAGAGGCCAATATCAGTGTTGGAACGGGACGGAGCCATTAAGTGGAACTGGAGATTTTAGACGCAGGAACGGAACTGAGGCAATTGGAGAAAGTTGTGGCGACGTACGTAGTTAGTAGAGGATAGAGAGATGTTGGGAGAAATTGTTTGGAATTCGACGATGATAATGATGAAACTATATAGTTAAAAGCTTCTGCTTTGATGAAGACCAGAAAAACGAGAGGAAAGATGTGCATTCCGTGCGTGTGTAGATATGCAAGGCAAGAGGCGTTCTTTACGAGTTGTGTGATCATGTTAAATAACTAACAACATTACTTAGAAGTTAATATTTTTTCTGGGACATCTGACGGAAAGTTAATTTGTCGTTTATACAAAGGTGGCGCACCTGCTCTTATGTGAACCATCTTAATTATTTTTTTGTCCAAAAAATCACTCAATAGATTCAGGCGTGAGACATGCGGACAAATAGACCGACATGATTGGACCATAAGGCGTTTTGCAAAGAATGGATAATAAATTGGATCCTCCAGGTATAGAAAATCCGAATCGTGTAAATAAAAGGTCTCAAAATCAAATCATGCGTGGGCCGCGTGATGGAAACTCACCAAAATCGCGGCCCGCATTCCATGTTAAGAACTTTCTTCTGCATCCCAGCTGCGTAGAGCAGGGGTGGGGGGGCCTACGGCCCGCGGGGATGCGGCCCGGGAAACTATGACGAAAAAGCGATCGGTAAAATTTAACGAGCAAATTCATGTTTTTGGTGAAACTGTACGTAAAACTTTTCATTTTAAAATTACAACTTTAAAATCTTTATTTAGACGCGGTTTCACTTATGCGATACCTCAGAATCACTGGGTAACTTCCGATTTAAACTCTAATCCGGCCCGCTGAAGCGTTAGCAATTTCCAGTGCGGCTCGCCAAAGGACTCGCTATCGGCAATGCGGTCTGAAAAGGTTGCCCACCTCTCGCGTAATGGGAATGAAAAATAAACTGGGTATTTGGAAGTGTAATACGTTTCTTTAAGTTCTTGGATTACTGAAAAACAACTTGATAAGAAATGCGTTTGAGTTTGGGTCTTGATGGAAGGCGTGTCTATGCTAGGATCGAAGGTTCAAATCTTGCCGAGGTCATGACCGTATGTGTTCGTCTATTGTTAAAGTTCTAGGGCTCGTTGTAAAAGGCCGCAAAGTGTTGTTTATGAACTAGTTAAAAGTAAATAAATAATAAAAATATTTTACTTCGTGGGCCTCGTAAATGCTCTACGCATATGGCGACCGCGGAAGATCCTTCAGAAATTCGAGTTGTTACGCTTACGATTTTTAGTTTCGACTGTAAGAGTCGCACGATGGTATAATGCAGATCCAAATGAGGCTATGAAAGATTTCACCCTCCTGCCGTTTATGTTTCCATAATCACTCTTGATGAATCCTCGCTGTGACCATTTATGTGAAGAAAAAAAAATCTCGTGCGGCGCTGCAGATTAGATCCTTGGGACGATTGCAAGAGAGAGGTCGTTACTGCGGAGAGATGAGGAGAACGAAGGGTCGTCGGCAGCTGCAGAGGAGGATATAGGCGACCCCTCCCCCGCATTCAACTATGCTTACCCCTTGGAAAGTTCTGAAACCGCCCTAATTGGTAGAGAACTTCAGGGTAGCGCCTACCCCTACGTGTCAAAATGTGAAATTTACGTCACCGACGTGCAAGTCGGCATCAAATCCGACGATACTTTATGAGGAAAACAAAGCCCACCACTCCCGTCCGAGTGTTTTTGGGAGACCTTGAAATTTTCGATCCTTAGCAGTTATATCCCGTATTGATCGTGCGTACGATCTACCCCGTTGCTATGAACTTAAGCTTCCTAGGGATTTATTAACGAATAACTGATAAAAGCTTTCTTTTATCCCGTTTCCCCTTATTATCTCTGTCTCTACTATAAATATTTTGAAGAATGTGTTTGTGCATTTATAGCGCAACAGCTACAAAACGTAGAAGCAAGAAGAAGGTGCCATTTTAACCGCAGTCAAAAGCTAAGCAAAATGGGAGGATTTTAAAAGTGATTTTGAACTACATTTTTTATATAAAAATGTTTTTCTCTTTTAATTTTTCCCATTTAAATAACACGGAAATGAGCGTATTGTTGGATTAACAGTTAACAAATAAATAATATATACCTAATATAAACTAAAGTAGCGAAGAAAGAAACACAAAGTGTGGCACACAGTTCTCCAAAGCAAACTGTTTTTAAAACTACGTAAGTAACTTAAATAATTAGACGTAGATTTTCCACAAATTGTGATTTTCAAACCTTTGAAGATATCGTCACAAAACTTCGCATAGGTAAATAATTTTATCCTGCGAATAACATAGGCTATATGGCGATAAAAAAATTGTGGGGGGGTGCTTAATTCAATAATTATTTTCCGATAAGTTTACACGTAATTTTCGATTTTTCAGAGTGCAAGATTTTCTTCTTCCATTCATCTAAATAGGTAATTGCGAACAGGTTTTCTTCATTTTTGCATTATTCGACGGTTAAAACTGTGTAATATCTTAATCTTACGATGTTTACGTGTTACACGGTCGAAGTTTTAGATTCACTAAATCCGTTGAAATTCAACGGGCAGTTCTGCTAGTGCTTAATAATTCGATGTTTTTAGGCAGTGCAATAATGGGCGTAAATGACCTAATAAATAATTGAGCCTTACATCTTCATCCAAACGGAGTGGGCTAAAACCATTCAGCGAATGAGTCGTAATATGAAGAGTGCGGCTACCCGCTTGATACTATCCTCAACGTTAGTTTTATATAGGGAAATGATTAATTAAGGATATGTAAATGAGAAATGCAAATTTTTATCCCAGCGCTGTACAGGCGGGATACAATTGTCTATCAGTAAATTCGATCCTTTTATTGTACCGCACTTGAAAAATTGCCTCGCGGTAATTTCGGTCACATTTTTGGGGTGTTTATCAAAATAAAACTCGTTACTGTTCAGTAACTGACAACGTAAATCACGATTAGCTTTAGTGCATAGTCTCGTAAGGGAAACGATCAGAGATTTCAAACAAGAGCTTCATTTCTTTGCGCAGTTTTATTTCAAAACTTTAGGCTCGGTATGAATTTTGTGGTGGTTCGGAGATTTTTTGGTAGTTCTATTATACCACCCGCAACTGTTCTATTATACCACCCGCAACTGTGCTATTATACCACCCGCAGTAGCTGTTCTATTATACCACCCGCAGTAGTGGAATCAATTATATTAGATCAATGTGTAATATATCCACCGTGTAATATATCCACCGTTAGCAAATAGTGAAGAAGATGCGGTAGCTTTCCTAACCTATGACTGATTGGCCGGTCTCACTTACAAACCCAATCCCCGGACAACGTGGAGGGTTTATTTGGTTCCGGGTGAGGCGAAGGCGCGGTAGCGCCCGGAGACGACTACCCATTAAAACAAAGCGAGCCGAAGGCTCGTCAATATATCCTTCCATTTGCGACGCAACAGTCAAGAGGATATAACATTGAAAGGATATATTGACGAGCCTTCGGCTCGCTTTGTTTTAATGGATAGTCGTCTCCGGGCCCTACCGCGCCCTTCGCCTCGCCTGGAATCAAAGAAACCCTCCACGTTCTCCGGAGATTGGGTTTGTAAATGTAAGGACCGGCCAATCATTCATGGGAAGGATATTTAAGGTTTCCTTAGAGACGTTATAAATTATATTCTAGACAAAGTATAATACAATATATATATGTATAGTAGCGCACACAGGATTCTCTCAAGGGAGGAGGGGTGTCCGAAATATTTGACAAGCACAACAGTTGTATGCAAGTTATATTCAATATTTTAATCTAGTTTCATTTAAATATATTATTTTACGTTAAAGATTTACTGCGGGTGGTATAATAGAACAATACCGATTTTTTAAATGCATTTTATAGAGAAGAGCGAAGAAAACCGTGAATACTGATATGAACCGGCTAGAATTTTCGAATTGTTTCGTGATGCCGCAGTAAAAAATCACGCTCGAACGCCTCTCATTCATTGCGTCAGTAAGTCGGGATTTTCATTATCCGAAGAATGCTGCGTCAGCTTTCGTGAGAATGTTTTTACGTCGACCCGAATAACTCGACTTTTATTGTAAGCTGAATTAGTTCTGCGTCCCCTTGAAGTTCTTCCACAGAGTTTTGAACGGTATTTACTCCTTTTTATGTCAACGGTCCCCTTTGTTTTCTACTATAAACTGCATAATTTGAATATTTAACGCAAATAATCGGAATTAGGACGGATCAGGAGGGGTTAATTTTTTCCGTGTCGACAAAAACCTATGACGTATTTCCGAGCGTCACTTGTTCTTTTTTAGTCGATCATCCATCTCTCTCTCTCGTGTGCTTCACACACTCGATGCCCTTTACCTTTTTCGTTCCACATGATCTTCTTTTCCAGACGAGCCAAATCCGCTGTGGTAACCGCGCCTTTCCAACCGCTCTATTCTTGGATTTGGTGCTCGAGATCTTGGAGTATACGTAGCCGATTCGACGACGTCTTCTAGCCTCTAGTCCCATTTCCGAGAATTCGGTCATATTAAAACGTTATTTCGTTCGGCTTGTCGAAGTATTTATATCGTCTTCCGCCCGTGACAGGAAGCGCATTGCGGTCGGCATCCCGTAAGTCCGACGGTCTGGAAAAATGATCGCTTCGAACTAGTGTTTTTGTTTTTCTTTGCGTATCTTATTATTTTTTCGTCCTTTTCTGGTGATATGTTAGAGAATCAATGTCTTTGGGAATAGGTTGTGAACGGTTATCAAACGGACATCTTATCGTTGGGGTGATTTCGGTGTTGATGCCGGCGGTGTTTTCGTGCCTACAAACCGTTCCGTTCGAGGATTTTCCTTTATTTTTTTTATCTTCTTTGCATATGTTTCCGTCGTAATTCTGTTTTATGTGTATTTTTGCGTGTTATTAGTAAAGACACGTTTTACAAAATGAATACGTTAATATTGTGGGAGTAATTTAAATGCTTTGTCGTCGTCCTTCCTTTTCTGCTAAATTATTAACAGTTTTTAATGATGTAATGTCAGCTTTTAAAGTCACACAAGACACATAAAAACACATTTTATTTAAAAACTGTAATGTCTTCGGTAAAAAAAATTGTTTGGACTCAGTCTGTAACTTCGGTCGCAATGTTTTTCTAAATTTAAATTGCTCTAAATAATCGCGTCAGAAATTATTTCAACTAATAGAATGATATTATTTTTAATAATAACATTTATCTGTTTTTAAATCTTAATTTTTATTCTCGTTTTATTTTTTTATTCTTTTTCGTCATTTGAGTTTATATTGTCGTTTTCCGAAGTACATATTTAAATTTTGCTATCATCCGAGCGCGAACTTATCGACAAATGTAAAACCAAAATTTAACATTGAGGTTTGATGTAGTGCATGTTTAAAATGCGCGCGATTAATTCTATGTATGGCACGACTTTGTAGTTTCTTAAAGAATGAATCAATTCTTGTTATTTATTATCTCGTCGGAGATTTTTCCGGAATCGATTTTTTCCTCCATCGAGATTCTATCTAGATATAGAATTTTCGAGCACATATATACATACATAGAAGAATCCCTAAGCCCCCTCGCTGACCTGAGCTCCATCTAGCGACTTTCAAAGTAAGCGGCATGAAACTTAACGGTCATATAGAATAGTGAGCGTGGCTTTACGATTGATATTTAAATAAGACAACGTCATTGCGATTAATATAAACTAATGGACTTTGCTACTAATAAACACTCCCTAACAAAAAAGAGGCCAATGAAAGCGTTGTAAAAGTTCCTGACTTGAATAAACTTATCAAGTGTTTGCAGATATAATCTTATGAGATGATTTTCAGTTTGCCTCAAATCAATATCTCAAAATCTTTATTGGATGATGGGATGCAGATATACCATATTTGTCTCGCATTTATATGAAACCCTCAATTAAATAATGTTAAAATAGATACGTCCAGGTTAGATGAGCAACGGAAACTATTTTTGGTGGTGTTTTTCTAAACAACCTATCAAAAAAATATACAAACGAGACATTTTATTAAATTGTAATTGATATTTACGTAGAAGAAATTGTTTTCTCGAATATTTTACTATTTAAAACAGTGGTGAGCGAACTACGCTCCTCGGGAGCGTTTTATGCGGACCACGAAGTTATGATAAAAAGAGTTTGGGTACAAATTCATATAATATACATACATTCCAATTACTACAGTACAACATGATATTGAAATGTTAACCCTGAAACCTAATTTAGACTTGATTTTCACCGATATGATACCTCAGAATCTCTAATTAATGTCCGATTTAAAGTCTGTTCAGTCATTGACAACTTGAAATATGGCCCACTGAAGAATCGAAAATCCCGCGTAAACTTATGGAGTCGAACCTGAGAACTTTTCTGTGATATTTTATTTTTCCATTCCATGATTCGTAAAATCGACGGTAGGAAAATAAATTATCATTCTTTTGGGCGTTCTTTGGTTCAAGTCCCGAGTTTGTACGATGATTTTAAGTAATTTTAAAATGCAAACGAAGAATATGCTGCACTCATTACCGCGGTGTTACGCCTGATGATGATCATGATGATGATGATGACCACTACGTTTTTATTATATGTGTGTATGTATAAATACATGCACACGCATGCATGTACGCACACACACACGTATCTGTGTACACATACATAAAAAACCAGTATAGTGAAATAATTAGAGACTGAATTGCTAATTTGGTGTAGAAATTTTTAAAAATTTTTATATGATTTTTATCTGTTCCAGGTGACAAACGAATACAATGATTTAGAAAACGATGAAGTAAACATCATAGCTGGTGCTTTGGAACTGAAAAAGAAATTGGTTTGTGATGTGATGACAAAACTAGAAGATGCATACATGCTTTCAATCGATGCAGTTTTGGATTTTGAGACAGTCTCTGAAATTATGAAGCAAGGTGAGGAAGGTTTTAACTTCTGTGATTAATCTTTCTGCTATTTATCGTATTAACTCTGAAAGATTTGCAATTTTTCCGTATTTTTCCTTTTCAAAGAGAAGTTATTATTGTATTAAGATTACAATCTAATGTAATATGTTTTAATATCTGTAATACTATATGAAATCTTGTTTCATCATGTGTTTAAATTTCCTTTCTTAACATTTCATTGAATTTATTACAAACAAATAAGTGATTTGGTTTGTTCCAGGCTATTCACGCATCCCTGTTTATGAAGGGAGTAGATCAAATGTGATATCTCTGTTGTATATAAAAGACTTGGCATTTGTGGATCCAGATGACAACACACCACTAAAAACTCTGTGTCAATTCTACCAGAATTCTTGCAATTTTGTTTTTGAGGACACCACCTTGGATGTTATGTTCAAGGAATTCAAACTTGGTTAGTTGTTAGTTGTTACATTAATTATTATTATTTTGTAAGGACAAATTTTTACAGAAATAGCTTCAATTTATATGGTAAATTTATTTAAATTAGTGTCATTATAAATTAATTCTTGCCAGTTGTAATTATTAACATGTCAAAAAAAATATGTTACCTAGTGTAATAATTAACTTTGATTTCTGTTTATTCACAGTAAGTCAAGTTAATATGGCTATTTCTCATGTAAGCATGTATTGGTGCATTTTAATTTCCAAGTTAATTTTTAATGTTTTTATGATGCAGATTACTTTTTAATTATGCAGCTCAAATTTTTAAATTCAAAATCAATGCTACGTTAATCAGTATATTCTTTAGCGTTAAAGTAATTAGTTCATTTCTCTCTGGTTGTCCTAATGAGAGGTATTAAAAGGTTGATGGATTGTTTGATATGTGTAAAGTTATGCCATTGTTAGCTGCATCTTTTTCCGCTCCCAAATTATCAGGCTGATTCTTTCTTTAATCTATTAAATTTTATTATTATAACTAGTGTAATTGCCCATCAAAATAATGACAAGATTTTAGTCTTAAAAAAATTAGATGAACCAGTTTTATCTCATAATGACTTTTGTCCCTAGCTCATGTCTTAACTAAAAATAGTAAAAACCTTCTTTGTTACATATTATCTTTTAGTATTATGTTATTTTGCCCTCCCCCCCCCATTTTTCCTTCCTCCCTCTTTTTCTCTCTGCCTTTCTCTTCTTCCCAAACCCCTTCTCCTCTCTCCTTGCATCCTCTCGTAATCCATCTCACTCCGACCTTTTCCCTGTCTCCCTTGTTATATCTCGCCTCCAATCCTTTCCTAATTCTGTACCTTCCTTCCTCCCTATGTACTTTCTACCCTAACTCCCTCCACACATTTCTTCCCTTATTCTCTGTAACTATATAGCCATTTAGGTCAGAAAAAGAATCCATACTAAATTCAAGTCCAGAATTAGTATGTAATTTCCCAAAAAATCCAACAGTGTGGGTTGTCATGATGGTGAATGATGTTTCCTTAAAAAAAAGTTACAGTCGGCATTAAAAAATGAATTTGTGTGCCAATTCAATGTTCATTCAAAAATCTACCATAGGAAAATAAATTTTAATTCTTTTTAAAATTCTTTGTTTCAAGTCCTGAGTTTGTATCATGATCATAAGCAATTTTCAAATGGTAATGAAAAAAAAGGCTTGTTGTTCTGTTGTTAAACTTAAAATAGTTGCCTCTCTTTCCCTCCCTCTCCCCTCTCACACCCTCTCCCTCTCACACCCCATCACCCCTCCTCATTTCTCCCCCTCCCCCCTCTACTTCCCTCTCTCCCCCTCCCTCTCTCTCCCCCTTCTACTTCTCTCTCCCCCCCCTCTCTCTCGTATTAAAAGCATTCAAAGCACGTTTATACCCATAAGGATTGAATTAACAATATGATCTAGAGGTCTAACAATAGTTTGTTGCTCATTCTCATTAGCTCTCTGAATTGCCATTATTTGAGAATAAAGTTCATTGTGTCTCCTGTTGGATGCTCTTTCACGATCCTGTGTTCTCCTTGCTTCTATTTGCTCATTCGATTGTCGAGCTCTACGTACATCTTGCTTGTGCCTCTCTGTTTTGTCATCGACGTCTTTGCAGTGATGTTTCTTCTTACATTATCCATTTTATAATATCTCAAAAAAGAACGAAAAATAAATTTATTACATTTAAAAAATAGAATATTAGAAGAATATACAATATAAACACATATACTTGTTCTTAATTGATATATGTAAGAAATAAACGCATGAATAATCGTTCTCCGCTGGATTTTTTGTACTATTTAATTTTTTCAACTTAAACTTAAAAGTTTTAAACTCTAATACTGCAAACAATGTTTTCTTTAGCAACGGAATAATTAAGTTAAAATTCTAAATTCGTTAAACAAATAAAACTATTTATACAAAGTTTATAAACATTGAAGTCAATCTATTCTCAAGAAATGGTTCATATAGTATGGTAGTTTAACTCACTTCAGTATGATGTATTTCATGAATAATGGAAGTTTTTCAATACATAATATTTCTCTTCAAGTGTTTCTTCACTGTCACTAATTATCCTACGTAAATATTGAAATGAACAGTTTAATAAACTACTCTTTTTCACTATGAGCATCAGATAGATTTTGATTAGCATTCTTTCAAAATAATAATAAAGTACGAATGTTGTTTACTTCGGTTGCTATGTAATTCAATTCCCTCTCCTCTCTCACGTAATGAAAAAATTCAAATCACGCTTATGGGTGCAAGGTCAGATCCAAAAATAGATTATATTTGCAAACTTTCAGAATAAAAATCATTTACGTTAATTGCAATGAAAATAATACCTTTCGCCTCTCTTATATTAAAAGTATTGTGTTGGAGTGTTTCTTTCGGAATGAACCAAATAACAATAATTATTATATTTGCTAACTTTCAGAATAAAAATCATTTACGTTAATTGCAATGAAAATAATACCTATCCTTCCGCCTCTTGTATATTAAAAGTATTGTGTCGGAGTGTTTCTTTTGTATTGAACCAAATAATAATAATTCTTAATAAACATAGAGTATGCTGTTCGTCGTAATTTTTCATAGTGTTTTGGTGGCGGCCATCCTGCTGACAGACATGCAGACATTGCCTTTTATTATAGTAGATAATTGCTTGGTTTATGTAGTATTAGACTTAAATAGGTGATGTGATAAATAAGTGTTGATAAAATCTTAATATCCTGTAGTTATTAAAATTAAATTAGGTGAATAATGCTGACAGGTTTTCTTTTTTATTTTTGAATTAAGGCATCAAGGGTCACATGGCCTTAGTGCACCGTGTCAATGCAGAAGGTGAAGGTGATCCCTTCTATGAGACTGTGGGACTTGTTACATTGGAAGATGTGATTGAAGAGTTAATCCAGTCTGAAATAGTGGATGAGACAGATGTCTGGAGTAAGTATTTCTAATGAAATAAAATTATAACTGAGGCAGATGAGAAGTTGTTTATCCATTTTGTTTTTTTTTTCGTTAAAATATGAATAATGGTTTTTAAAGTATACCTATTTATTTTAGCGACACAATTTGTTTTTGCAATTAGCACCTCTAATTAAGGAGATATTTTCACATTTACAGAATTATCAATTACTGCAGATTTTTCTCTTGATATTTAGTCAAAAATTAACATAATTATATTTTTATAGTTGGGAATTGATTTTATGCTGTGCTGAATCTTTATATCTTCAACAATAAAATCATTCTTTGATCATTTCAATTAATTTTTTGTAAAATTGATTAATTAAAGCTGACAACAGGACAAAGAGGAGAAGAAAACAGGCTACAAAGCAGGACTTCACAGTTTTTGCTGAAAGAAGAGAAAATCAGCGAATTCACATCTCACCACAACTCACACTGGCAACTTTTCAGTATCTCAGCACTAGTAAGTCTTTGGTACTCTTTTGTCAAACACGTTTTTCAAGTGAAGAAATAAGTTAATTTTTGGAATGGACATTAATTTACAAAATGTCCAACTTTTCCTTCAACTACATATAATTTTGAAACAATGTCCAGATTGACTTTTAATTTCTCTTTAGGTTGTTATATCTTTTATAACTCATTGAACCAATCCATCTCTCTTTATAGATTTTGATCTACACCTGTATAGTTTTAATTAGTGTAATTTTCTTTATAGCAGTAGATGCATTTAAACCGGACCAGATCTCTGAAACTATCCTTCGTCGTCTCCTCAAGCAAGATATCATTCATCACGTCAAAGTTAAAAACCGGGAAAAACCTCGGGATGATCCTCTAACTCTGATATATGTGCAGGTAATATTTTTGTCATTGATAGCTTATTGTAACAATTATCAATTTTTTTTTATAGACACATCCTGTCTGTGTAACATATGGCACTTAGATTTATGGAGCTTTAATGTTATGCCAGCAGAATCAAAGGTAACGGTGAATAAACACTCATTCACCTCTTTTGAGTGTTTCATTTATGCCTTTGTCATAACCTTTTATACAACCTTTTTCAGAACAAAATCATGAGTGAAGCATGTCTCTAGCAAGTGCTTGTCAAAATTAATAATATATTGAGCTTATAAGTGACTGAGAAAAAGCATTATACAGTGAATTGTAAAACCATTTTATCAGCTTGGAGTATCTAAGTACATACCCATCTAGGGTTCCCTCATCTTTTGTAAGGATGACAAAGTGTTTCGGTTCCCATGCCCATAAGAACTGACATAGTGCGAATTTTTCCATGGCGACTAATTGTAAGAGAAATTGCCATTAAGAGAGATTTAGGGATTCTAAGACTGCTGTGAATTTTTATTGTGTGCGTGATATTTTGACATATTATATAAAATAAACAAAAACACTGAAGGAGAGGATTACCTGCATTTGCTTATTATGGCCAACATTATTTTTTTGAAATAGCATGGCTTTGCACTTCAATTGTCTGGTCCTCTCAGGTGGTATTGAAATAGAATTTATTAGATATCAGAAAGGATAAGGTAACATTGTACCATCATGCTATATAGCAACTTCTCTGCTCATAAGGACGTGAAATTAAATTTAAAAGTTTATAATCAGGGCCGGCTTCATAGCAGTGCCAACAGTGCAATTGCACCCAGGCCTGCACGTAACAGAGGCCCTGGCCTCTCTATAAATATTTGTTGTACTTATAAAGTGCACCCATTTAAAAAATATATCAAACAGTTATAGTGAGACAGATTGCTTTATTTATTAAAATTTACTATTAAAATTTTTTGACTTTTAAGAGGCCCCATGTGCACACTTTGCACCTGGCCAGCTCTGTTTTTAATGAACTAAGATTATATTTTATTGTTATAGTACATCATGAAAAACTAATTAGTCACTGCATTTATAATTAATACAAGAGAAGCTGTGAAAAACATTATCCACACATAAATGATAATTGATATAACCTGTGACATTATTGTATGGACTATAACAGGGGTTCCCAACCTTTTTGATGTAGCGAGCACCAAGTTGTATCCTAAAGCATCAAGCAAGCACCAAGTTATATCCTAGAATATTGAAAGAGCACCACTACACTTCCGCAAGAGTAGTATTGATAAATAAAGCAAACCAACATCAAAGTTAGTCTTAATGATCTTGAATACGTTTAGAAAGAAATCAACCACGCAAATTAAATTATTGGTCCTAAGAAATGGGATATTAAGCGCTGTAGAAGAGCCCAGTCAGGCTGTCAAAGGGCACTGTCAGGCTTCCAAAGAGCACAGCAGTGCTCATGAGCACCAGGTTGGCAACCTCTGTTCTAAGTTATAAGACTCAAAATCTACACTTTCATGCATTATGGTGCTTGCGAGCATCATTTTCAGCATCATAAAAGAGCACCATCATACTACCAAAGAGCACTATGGTGCTCATGAGCACAGAGTTGGGAACCTCTGGACTTGAAGAATGTTTCCCAACCGGTGTATTGCAGCACAGTGACGTGCAATTAGACATGAACAGGTGTGCCATGGAATTTTGGGAATGCCATACATTTTTCAGACAATTCCAGGAGATTATCCAAATGCTAAATAAGAGTGTTCATGTGCTCTTTTGTAATTTTCAAGTATACTGTTAGTGTGGGAGTTTTGAGAAGTTTTTTGCAGGAATGAGTGAGGAGGTGGTATATCCTACTCTTGTAGACAACTTTTCACCAAGTTAGCAGCCTACCATGAAAGGGAGCAGTGCTAATTCATCTTCAGATTAAATCAAGATTTACCCTGCCAGGGTAATGTGATGGGCCCTTCAAGGCTAGCTCAGATCTCACATAGAAATGATGTATGTTGGGGCAAGGGGTAATGGGAGAGGAATGGTGTGCTGTCAAGATATTTTTATTTTTGTAAGAGTGACATGGAATGGAAAAGGTTGAGAAACCATAAGCAGATGGATATGACAATCATTTACAATGTATATTGTGCTGATTTCTTGCCTGGTTTCACTTTTTGAATTATTATCTCTTTTTATTTTTGTAAATTGATAATTATTAAGGAAAATTAAATTTTTCATTGATTTTAATGAATTCTTCATTGTGGGCAACATATCTTTTAATTGAAATAGAAACAAATAGAAACATATATTGGAATCACAAGTGTGTGAATCTCTATTCTCTCAAAATTAAGGACAAAGAAAAGTTTTCATCAGATGTATTTTTATCATTTTAAATTTTAAATGTCATGCATAAAAAGTTATTGATGTGGCATGCTCATTATTTTGCTGAAATATTACTTATATCTTATGATAAACAGTGATTAACTATGTATCTTCTCTGCTTAGGGGAAACCAGTTGACAACTTTGTTTTGATTTTGGAAGGCAGAGTAGAGGTGACTGTTGGAAGGGAAAATATGATGTTTGAGAGTGGACCATTCACTTATTTTGGATCTCAAGCGTTGACTACCATTATTGGAGTTGGTGAGGACTGGATCACTTTATTTTTATTTATTTCCTGTTGATGTAATGGGATTTTCTCTTTAAATTTGTATTTAGTATTAAGATCAAAGTAAAGAATGAGATGGGGTCAAGTAAATATGTTTTTAAGCCTTGTATAATCTAATCAAAATCATTCATAGTCAGAACAACAGTATGTTTAATATTTTGTTATTATTTACTCTTTTTTCTGGCCTGTCTGAAAAACTTTTTAGTTCCATAAATACAGTAAGTTGTTATATGATGTACATTTGAGGTTCTATGATGATTAACCTTTTTACTATTTCAAAAATATCGTTTTTATTTTTTATTCCTTTTCTTTTATACAAATAATTGAAAGTAAGTTATATATATATATATATATATATATATATATATATATATATATACACGTAATTATCCTTTGTTTGTCAAGGAGCATAAGAGCTGGAAAAATACTTATGCTTCACAATTGTCATCCTTAGCCCAGACTTAATATGTGCTCTTGGTTTTAACTTATTATTAATTGGTATTCATTAAAAATTTGTAAAAGTGAAAGCAAAATTTATGCTTCAGTTTCCATTTTCTTTTCTATCTTTCAATTTCACATAAAAATAACATTCAAACGAACGAACATGCTATATTTCCCAGATTAACAGGTACAAAGTTTGGAGAATTTAAGTACATACTAAGAATGGTAGATTGAAAATGGTGTTTTTTTTATTATTAGGTGCATGTATGTTAATACAGTAAAACTCCAAAAATCCGGACAGCTTGGGACTCGGATTTTTGGAAAATCCGGATTCCTGGGAGGTAGGGCAGGCTCTAAATTGCTGCAGTGTAAAGAAGAGTCACAATGATAAAAAATGGTTTTTAACAACTTTTATATTAATGTAGTTATATATATATATATATATATACCGTAAATACCCGTAACATAACAGTAAACATTCATAACTTCTTGCTGGGAGTAAAAATCACACTGCTCCATAAAACTCAAAATATCGTTCCCCAAGCGATATTCCCTCATCTAGTGCCACAACTGTCCTCTATGACAGAAAGAGAAGAAAGTTTTAAACTTTAACATATGTGAACTTCAATATATTTAATAGGAGAAGCCTGAAATAGAGGTTCCTCCTTAACAAGTCAGTAAAATGCACACACTAGCAAGCAGCAAGGCAAACGTGGGTGATGACAGCACTTGGTGTTTCTAGCATCAAATTTCAGAAACTCGTTCTCAATCCCATAGAGTCCCAGATTTTTTATTTGGAATCCGGAATTTTGGAGTTTTACTGTACACATTTTTGCTTCACATGCAAATATCACTATAATTCACTATTACTATATTAATTAGTAATTTTGTTAGTTTTGTATTTCTACTAGATACCAGCACATAATGCAACCTCCTGAATCTTTCATTCAGTAACTTGGCATTTGGTGTAGATAATGTTTGCTAAACCAAATATGCATAGTTAGGACAAAAAAATTGTGTCAGTTAATGACAAGACTATATGATTCCATACAACAGGTGAATCGCCTACCGGAGTAGGTGCCCAGTCTCAGCTGCCATCCACTCCTCTTCAGAGCAACATATCTGTTGCTCAAGTGCAACCCGTGCCATCTCAGCAGCAGACTCCTATTGGCAGCGGAGCAGGAAGTGGTGCCACCCAAGGGGGAGGTTCTGTTCCCCACCATGGCAGCCTACAGTCCGTCAATTTGGATGCGATGCTGAGACATACTTTTGTGCCCGATTACACAGTTCGTGCCATCACCGATGTTTTCTACATCAGTATAAGACGTTCGATGTACTTGGCGGCGAAGCGGGCGTCACTCATGGAGCGGTCTCAGAAAGGGGACACTAAACCAGGAATAGACCTTTTCGAAAACGAATTGGAGAGGGTGAGACAAATTATAAGTGGAATTCTTTTTTGTGGTACAATAAGTAATTTCTTTGAGTATGAACTGAAATTTTCATTTTAAACTAATTTATGCTTATCGTTTATACTTTTATTTTTGTTTGTTATACGGTAAAACCTCTTATCTTACGAGCTCCCTTAGAATGAAGAACTCCATATAACGAAAATTATCACCGGCCCCGAAAAATTCACTAATAAAACTATATAGAAAACCTCTATATTACGAACCTCGGATAATTATGAAATCTCCCAATTACAAAATAAAATCACACCCGTTCCACTAAAAACAAACCTCCGTATAGTGAAATTTGAAAAAAAGAATAAAGCAGAAATCAGTGCCATCTATGCGAGTGTTAATGCTGTTATTACGACTACACCTGAATGATTTGAAGCGTAGTATTTGCTGTAATTTCGAGTGATAAGGTAGACGGGTAGATCTCGTCCTTCACAGCTTTACCTTTCTCGTATTTCGATCTTTCGCGGTTCCACATTTGCGACCAGTTTTGTCTTTCACGGTCTCATGTTTCGCTCTTTCGTGGAGAAAAATCATGGAAAAGGCTATGAGAAATTTTTTATATGTGGAATGAATCTCCTTTTCCTCATGTTCAGGCCTGAAAAAAATATTGTTGCATTATTCTAATATATAAAGATATTTACCTAAGTGCATTAATGTAATATACCGTAGATACCTGAATATATGACGAGGTTTTGTTACAATTTTTATGGCTGAAAAATCGCCAGTCGTCTTATAATTGCGTGGTGTATAATAGTGTAACTGACAGAGGAGCTGAAGGCAGAGATAGGTAGAGATGGGAAGAATCAAATAGCTATAATTGAAATATTCAATTCTTAAAATCATTCAAAACAATCGATTATTAAAAGTAGTAGTAGAAAATGAATTGATTCAAATGTATTCGAATACAAATAGTAGTAGTAGGTTGAATGGGTGAAAGATTTTACACCAACATACGTAATTTGATCCTGTCACAATATCATACTGTGTGTTGAGTGCAGACAAAGTGAACCATCTACGACTGTAGTAAATTCTATGTGAATTAAAGTCTTTGTGACTGTTAACTATCCAGTTTTACATAAAAATATGGGTGACCACGTTGAGAAGTGAAGTTCTACACCTTTACAAATATCGAAATCATTGCGTTATAGTTAAGATGCAAATTTTAAACTTTTAGTGGCAAAATATGCTGATGAAACTAACAATTGTGCAGCAACAAGAAGGTTTGGTGTCACCGAGGCGAATATGCAGCAGTGGAAAAAATTGCAGGAAATGCTAAAGTATGCAAGTTAAAATCGGAAAGCATTTCGTGGGCCTAAGGAAAGATGTCATAAAAATTTAGAGTACCAGTTAATAACATTTGTGCAAGAAAAGCGCAACAGTGGACTGCCAGTCTCACGGGAGACTATACAAATGAAGGCACTAGAATTGGCATCGATGTTGAAGATTTCACGGCAGCAATGCAAGACTTGAACTCCCAACTACAAGTGCTCAATGTGGTCATCAATAAGCCCTTTAAAGATCATCTGCGGCACCTTTATGGGGAATGGTTGCTGTCAGGGAATTGCCCTCTGACTCCAGCAGGTAAAATGAAAAAACCAAAAGAGGCTCTACTGGGAAAATGGATTAAGACTGGCTGGGACAGTATCTCACCAGCATCAATAGTCCATGGATTTAAGAAGTGTTGTGTTTCTAACAGTTTGGATGGATCAGAAGATGACATTCTGTGGGCGGAGGAATATGATGCAGCTATTGGAGATTCCTCCAGAAGCGAAAGTGAAAATAACAATTAAAATGTGCTAATGAGAAATAATTTGCATGAGAGATTCTAATGTTCCAAAATATTCAATTGAAAATTCCAATCAAAATTGCTTATTTCAATATTGGTTCTATGTTCATTAGTCAATGGTATAATAAACCTCTGTCATTGTGTGCTCAATAAATTTTTTCCTTTCATTAGGAGTTAAAATTGGGGGGTCATCTTATAATCAGAGTCGTCATATATTCAGGTATATACGGTATATGCGTAATTAAAATAATTAGATACGTGTCATATATACACTTATAAATATTTTTGGGATGTAATACTCCCACACTTTTGTGCCCATTCACATGTGAAAAGTTGCAAAATATAAGCTGTTATCATCATTCAGCAGCTTTCTTTCTTTTTGACGACAGGGAAGTCCCGAGGGGAAAAACTCAACCCTCACGTCTTGATCCTTCCTATTTTGGATCATTGGGGTATTTGCTCAGGTTTGACATAGTTTAAATGCTTAAGCTTTGCATTTTATGCATCATTTATTATTGGTGGAGGTTCGCAGAGTTTTTCAGGAATGTAACACCCTGAGAAAGACGTCTGCCATATTTGGAAATTATCTCATGTGAGTTAGGCAACCACCATTCATTTTTCTCATTCCTACTACAGAACCAGGGGTGCCATGCCTCACAGCCGACCGTGTGCAAGGCTCTCATTGGCTGCCTGTGGGCAAGTCATTTGCTACCCTTTTTAGGCATTCTTTACAAAAATAAAAAAAACGCCTTATGATATGATAAATTTCCATAGTCAATAAATATGTAAGAATATACAGCATATTATAATACAATCTGCATTACTGTTAAAAATACTTTGTGTCTGACAATAAATCGGCCGCTCCCGTTGTTTGGCCGCCAATGTGCATTGCACACATTGCACATATAGACAGAACTTAAATAAAATTTTATTTTCTGATACTTTTTTTGTGTTCTTTTATCTTGTTTAAGTCTCTCTTTCATTGAAATTCATTTTTCCATCTCTTTCTCTATTTTTCTGCGGTCACCAATACAGAGGACAAATGAACCATTCTTGCTTGGATGGGAACCAAACCCTGTATTTCCCATTGCCTTAATTACTTCTCTTTCGCGATTTCATCTTTCGTGGTGTTTTCAGGAACATAACTCCCGCGAAAGACGAGGTCTGCCTATATGTATAATTAATTATGAAAATTTATTAAGAACACGTAATAAAATATATTCTTTTTTATAAATAAATTTTCTGTAGATAATTTATTGTTAATAGTTCTTTGTGGTAAACGTTGAAGACCAACTGAATACGTAACTTTTATTTAAATAAAGGACTTAAAAATATTTTTTCATTAATATTTTTGTGCTATATTTTCATTTACTTTTATTTGGCTATTTATTGATATACTATCGTCTCTAATGTACATAGTGTTAAAAATAGCAAAATTTGCCATTTAAATATTTTGAATACTGAAAAAGTAAATTTAATATAAAGTAATCCAAGTTTTGATCAATAATAATGATATAGCTCAGTAGCCCAGAGATACCCTACATCATAAATTGCCACATCATATAGATTGTTTTTACTATGAAAATTGATCAGTGTTATAGGAATGAAAAAATAATATATTGTTTTTATCATAAAGTGAACTTTTTGGAAACATTCTTTAACTAAAATGTTAGTGTATAAATAAATTATAACCCAGGGCTGGCCGGCCAATGGGGGGATGCGGTGATATGAGGCATCTGGGCCCCCGATTAATGGGGCCTCAGAAGTTCTCAATTATTCAAGTATCGAGTGTAAATTTTGCAAAAACCCTTATTAAAATTACTTGAAAACTGATTTCCAATAAAGAAACACTCCTTAAAAGTTATAATATTAAACTGGGACTCCATAAATCATTCGTTATTACTGTAAGTATTAATATCATGAGCCCCCCCATTGATATTCGCATCTGGTCCCACTTCAGTGCTTGGCTGACTCTGTTATAACCGATAATAATATGCCAATATGCATATATGATGAATCTGCAAAAAACCTTCATACAAAGAACCTCCTTATAACAAAGTGCCAAAAATTGGGTCCCTTCAATTTCATTATAAAGGGGTTTTACTGTACTTTTATTTAAAATAAGTGAAAATTTGATCCTTTCCAGCCCAAATTGATTCCAAGAGAAAAAAATTATTTGTTATGAGGAGAATATGTGTAATTTGAACTAAAAATTATACAAATTGCACACAGACTTTGTAATGTCTGCAGTTTCCACATATATTATGGAGCTCTACCAAATATCAGCCTCAACACTGAATTATTTTATTTGATGCATTTTATAACATATTCGAGTAACAGATATTCAAGGAAAAAGTTTCATATCATGTATAAAGAGGAAATATAAATGACTGACTCAAAAATCACATAGCACCTCATAGAGAAATACTGAAATACATACTGAGGAAAATGTGTAAGAAGCAGCTTCAAAGTAAATTCTTTGATAATACTGTACCCAGTGATAATGTAAGGAACTAGTTATTCCTTCCATAGTTGAAAATGGGAAGAAAAAGAGTATTTTATTAATGTTGTGAAGATATTTTTTCATAGATTAGGCTAGGCTGGGAAGGGTTAAAAAGAATTTCTATTTAAGTAGGAGTATTTCTGTGTTTATGTATTTATCTATTAAGCATAATTAATCATACTCTTTAAAAATTTTGTTTTTGATGCAATTTACAACATGTTCTTTTCATTGTAATTATTTAACACATTTTTCTCTGCAGCTTCTACATTCCGCAGATGAAGACGACAGGAGTAGAGGCTCCATGGACTCTTCTGCCCTTAGTAGAGGTATTACAGAAGCAAATATCCCTGTTCCGCCGGTATGTGTTACTAACTACTAAAACTTACCATGCCTCATTGAATTGCATTTATTTAAGCAGTTTTAGTATTGTTTAATCTTATTTATTAACCATCTTATTTAATTGTTGCCTTATATAATTTTTAAGGAAGATGTTGCTAAATCGCTGCTTCATCATCGGTCAGCACGAATTTTTAAAAAAATGTAGCATAATGAAACTTCTGATACCAGTATTATGTTTAAGGGTGGACCCAGACATATTTTCTTTTACCTTTTCTGATGCGTATAGTCTTCCTTTCCCTCTCTGACATCCATTCATTACTACAAAAAACTATCCTATCTCATTGGTGTAAACATTCTTTCATACACTGTTGTCACCTTTCTGCTACATTATTTGGGTCACCCTTTTCCTCCTTTTACATCCTCTGCTCCTTTTTCTGATCCTTATTAATAATTTTCTTTTTCTCTCCACATGTGAAAGCGATGGATTTGAATCTTAAGTCACAGGTCTCCTGTAACCTAAGCTCCGTAATTATCCATTCATTCCTCAAATATTCGTGCTTATTATTCTTAATCTTTCATGTAAACTCAAGGTCTGTATATTATTTTGTAGCTTTTTATTCATGTTTGTTTCCACTGTGGCCTACATGTGTAGTTCCTATGACACTAGAATGCAACACAGTTTGCGTTTTGTTTTTGTATTGGTGCTTTTTTTGCTGGACACCAACTGCCATCTGGCCTTGTGCATTTTTTCTTCTTCTTCCCAAGTCTCTCGTTTTAATCATTCTACAGTGGAATCCCGATTTAAGGTTCTCCCATTTAAGGTTTACCCGCATTTAAGGCGGTTTTTTTGCGGACCCGACCAAAGCTCCATATAAATAATGTATTGTATGACCCGATTTAGTGTTCCTCGATTTAGTGAATTGCCCGCAATTAAGGGACAAAATTCTGGTCCCTTGCGGGGCATCGCCTCGATTTCAAGTACGCTTACACCGTGACTCGAGAATATTTCATTTGTTGAAGATGTAATATTAATTCAATCTAACCATCAATGGCACAACACATACTATCATTGTTACTACATTAAATAAACTCGAAAGAATTAATATTTAGTCGTGCTGTTTTGTCAATCCATCTTAAATGTCCTAATCTGTTACGTACTTCACGAAAGTTGTGATGACGTCATCACGTGAACACGGATTTTTTAACGTTTCAGTTCGCAGGCGCTCGCTCGCTAGTTGGGCCACCCGCGTTTACCACAGCCATATTTACCTTGTTAACCCGAAAGGAAGACAGTCCCCCAAGAAAAGGGAAGTCTTATTCACCACAATGTTATTATTACATCGAGGCGGCGATGTTATTAAAACTTTGGATGTATGTTCTTACTTGTCAGTCACTGTTGCATTTCCCTACACCGCACAAGACACACAATTCGGATTTACCGCGGGTCTAGTCATGTCCCCCAAAATGATTCCATTTATTTTCTCCGTAAACATCCTTGTTTCAAATTTTACCGTGATTTATTTTCTTCGTAAACAACTTGGTTCAAATTTTACCGATTTATTTTCTTCGTAAACAACTTGGTTCAAATTTTACCGTGATTTATTTTCTTCGCAAACAACTTTGTTCAAATTTTACCGCGATTTATTTTATTCTTAAACAACTTGGTTCAAATTTTACCGCGATTTATTTTCTTCGTAAACAACTTGGTTCAAATTTTACCGCTATTCTAAACTCCCATTGCTGTCTATAAGAATGACAAGAAATTGTAGCTGAAGTCCAGAACCGTGGAAGAGCAGAAAAATTATCGGAAGATGACAGCGAGAATGAAGAGATGTGTGAGGTTGAAACCCCTTAAATAAGCAAAGTATTGGATAACATCAGTGAAGTGATGAATTGGATGGAGAGACAGAGTGATTGTGATCATCTTCATCTTTTACATTTGCAAAACATTAAGACGTATGTGACAAAGAAACGCCATCAGCTGTCGCGCCAAAAGAAAATATCGGACTATTTTAAAAACACCGATTAAAGTAAGGTATGCATTTAAATCAAGATACGATATCAGTTTTTATAGTATTTTGCAATTAAGTTTGTTATAATGCATATACTTTCACGTTTTTTAAAATTATTTCCCGAAATACCGTGGGCTTCCGATAACGCGGTGTACATTCTGTCTCCTGAAACCCGTGTTATAATGGGGTTTTACTGTATTATCTTATATAACCCATGTGAGCCCAATTATATCATGTATTCATTATAGCATGCGAGCTTAAAAAACGGAAAGGATCTGCATGCTTCATTGATTCCTCCTATATAGGAGCGCTTCAGTTGTGTTTATTTGCTTAAAAGTTTTAAGAAAGTTTGTCTCGGAAGAATTAAAGATCACAAATTCACTGCTATGAGGTGCAATGAGGGTCACAGTCATGAAGTGACCACTAATTTCGCAAAAAAACCATAAGCTAGAAGAATCACCTTTGCCGGAGGACTTACAGTTGGTATTATTCTCAACCATCTTCTTTCTGTGAAATTTTACAAATGAAAAATTGATCGTAATTAATTTATACACTTAATATTTGTGTTTTAACTAATAAAACATATTTGACATTAATGAACTGTCATTTAGTCTTTCAATTTTAGATAACTCCCATTTAATGTATTACTCGATTTAAGGTACAAAAAACTTGTCCCCGACGCAAACGTTAAATGGGGGTTCCACTGTATTTATAAAGCTTTATAATTATGTGCTTGTTCTGCTTAATTTTTTTCTGAAATCCTTTCCTTTTCTGTAATAACCAAACATTTGAATTCTAGTGAGACTTTTTTAAAGATGTAATTGTGTGTGTTGAAGTTTTCATTTTTGAATGTGAGATTGCTTATTTGCATCTCTGATGTCCATGTTGACGTTAATCTTCTTCCTAATACTTTCTCAGTTAGCATTAATCTCATAACATTTAGTTTAAAAAATCCAGCCCATGTATGTATTTCTTCCTGAACACATCTCGGTTTCATAGTACATTCTTCTCTTTCATATCCCTTACATGATGTCATTTTGTGAAGAAAATCCAAGTCAGTGAAGGCAAATAAATGTCATCTAACCTTATGCCGAAAGAATTTTTTTTAAATCATCAGTCTATCTTCTTTTTGAGATTGAACTAGTCAGAGGTAATATTGAGCATTGTATTCTTGAGATTTTTATGAGACATTTTCTGTTATATATGAGAAACACATGGCATTACAGTTCATCAACTTCTATCAATTGCACTTATTACACTGCATCTACATTAGATTTCTTGTTGTTAATCGCAAGTGAGGATAATTTGTAATTTGTAAATTATTTTCTTGTTGAAAAGGTAATGCTGAGCAGTACAGCAACATATTTCAGTAAATACCTTCAGATAATAAAGTTGTAGATTTAATCTATTAACTAAAATGTAATCAATAACTAAAAGTATTTAAATCATAAAGTTAATAAATACTTTTTGCAATTATTTGTTTAAGGTTTCTCATGCTTTTAATTAGCTGAGTTAGTTAAGGTGTCTTGTCATTTTAAGGCTTATGATATTTTAAGCATTAATATTACAATTATTTTAAAATTCTTTAACCATGAACTTTTCATCTGGCTAAAGGTTAATTGACACAAAATTTGGCTGGTAAAGACAGATTGAGAACATTTGTGTTAAAAACAATTTTACAACTAAGGTTTGCGTGGAATAGTCACACTCTTTGTACACAATTCATGTTGAAAAAATACAGGTAGTCCTCAAGATGCATTGTAGATATGTCCCTCGAAAGTGCAACATATCTTGAAACAATGTATCTCGAAACTCATTTTTCCGTAAGCCACCATTCTGTAGCAGGGGATACATTCCATCTCCATGATTTTAAACACATAATTTGCTAAGGAACACATACGTTAAAATTTTTGAATAACTTATTTAATACATGAAAAATAATTGTTTATGTGGTCACTTCGTCAATTACAAGTAATTATATCCATGGTTTAAGAGGCTTAATTTTAATATAAAAAATCTGATGTGGCCAACACCTGACTTTCTCCATATTTGGGATATAGATATTTAAATTATTATGAATAGCATTATGAGGCAAAATTATCATCTCGTATCGTAAAAGAATACTGTCGTCCTTACTGCCGTAAATTACGTATATTTTGAATATGTTTACAGAATTCACCGCTACATGGTGGTGGCGCTGTATACTGGTATTAAGAAAAAGCAAAATATCTCCGAAATGGATGGTTCTACAAAAATTTGTTTCAAACAAAACTTGGAAAAAATGTTATTCTCTACAACTTTGGTCCTCACTAAGATTACGAATAATGATGTTTTTAAGGAGATACTTGACAGAAACCGAAAAACCGATTATTTATAAATAATTCCTAAACAATAACTGCTATGGAAAATTGTTTGAAATAAAAGATGTAGGAAATTATATTTTCTACATTTTTTGTAATGGTCAATGTATACAATAATGACGTATTATCGGAGAAATATCGCAAAAACCGAATCGGGTTTCGAATAAACCTCGACTTCTGGTTAACTGTTATTGTCCAAAAACTAATCAGTTCTCTGTGCTCATGCTAAAGTGTTATATATGAAGTTTGGTAACGATATGGCAAGTACTTTTTGAGTCAGAGCACCCACAATCACATACATCCATATACACACACAGACATCATTCCAAAAATAGTCTAAACATGTTCTAGAGACCTTAAAACGTGTATTTTCGTTGAAATCTCGAAGTCAATTTTTTTGTGATCACAATACTTTCCCATTACTACGTATGGAGAAAGAAAAAGGGACTATTTTACACTCATCACAGAATTAGATGACTGCATGTCATAACTGCAAAGGAAGAGGAGGGTTGGTGAAGTTACTACGTAGAGGATTGATTTTGAAGATCGTCCCAGTCAGTATTTGATTTGAAACAAGATACAGGCAGACCTCGTCTTTCGCGGCTTTATCTTTTGCGTGTTTCGATATTTCGCGGTTCTGCATTTGTGACCAGTTTTGTCTTTTGCGGTCTTATGTTTCGCTCTTTCGCGGAAAAAATCACGGAAAAGGCGCGAAATTTTTTATATATGGAATGAATCGCATTTTCCTCACATTTTCTCTCATAGTCAGGCCTGAAAAATGTTACGTTATTCTGATATTTAAAAATATTTACGTAATTTAAAAAAATACGTGTATGTATTTTTTTAAAGTACATATATGTATAAGACACGTACGTATCTTATATATACTTTTAAATATTTTTAGGAAGCAATCCTCCCACACTTTTGTGTCCCTTCGCACGTGAAAAGTTGCAGAATATAAGCTGGCATCACCGTTCAGGAGCCTTCTGTCTTTATTACGAAAGTGAAGTCCCGAGGGGAAAGACTCAACTCTTGACCCTTCCGATTCAGGATCATTGGGTTATTTGCTCAGGTTTGACATAGTTCAAATGCTTAAACTTTGCGTTTTGCGCATCATTTATTATTGGTGGAGTTTCGCAGAGTTTTTCAGGAATGTAACCCCAAGAAAGACGTGGTCTGCCATATTTGGGGAATTAGCCCCTGCAAGTTATGCAACCTCCATTCATTTTTACTTTCCCCATACGTAGTATAGGGAAAGTATTGTGATCACAAAAAAAATCAACTTTGAGGTTTCAACAGAAATACACGTTTAGACTATTTTTGAAATGTGTGTGGATGTATGGGATTGTGGGTGCTCTAACTCAAAAAGTACTTGTCATATGAATACCAAATTTCATATATAAAACTTTAGCATGAGCACAAAGAACTGATTAGTTTTTGGACAATACCGCTTAACCGGAAGTCAAGGTTTATTCGAAACCCGATTCGGTTTTTGCGATATTTCTCCGATAATACGTCATTATTGTATACATTGACCATTACAAAAAATGTAGAAAATATAATTTCCTACATCTTTTATTTAAAACAATTTTCCATAGCAGTTATTGTTTAGGAATTATAAATAATCAGTTTTTTGGTTTCCGTCAAATATCTCCTTAAAACGTCGTTATTCATAATCTTCATGAGGACCAAAGTTGTAGAGAATTATATTTCTTCCAAGTTTTGTTTGAGACAAATTTTCATAGAACCATCTACTTCGGAGATATTTAACTTATTCTTAATTTCCAGTATGCAGCGCCACCACCATGTAGAGGCGAATTCCGTAAACATATTCAAAATATAATTTATGGCAATAAGGACAACTGTATTCTTATACGATACGAAATAATAATTTTGCCTTATAATGCTATTCATAATAATTTAAATATCTATACCCCAAAAATGGAGAAAGTCATGTTGGCCACAGATTTTTTTTTCTCAATTGTACTACAGAACTTAAATAAGAGTTTATTTTCTGATACTTTTTTCATCTTCTTTTAACTTGTTTACATCTCACTTTCATTGAAGTTAATTTTTCCATCTCTTTCTCTATTTTTCTGTGATCTCCAATACAGAGGACAAATGATCCATTTTTGCTGGTGTGGGAACCAAATCCTGTATTTCCCATTGCCTTAATTACTCTCTTTTGCGATTTCGTGTTTTGTGGTGTTTTCAGGAACGTAACCCCCACGAAAGACGAGGTCTGCCTGTATTTGTGATTATGAAAGTGAAAAAGAATGACAGCAGTGACTAAGTTCTTGAATGGGAAAATTACAGGTGGTATTTGATTTGAAATAATATATTTGTAACTAAGAAAATAAAAGAAGAAGTGTCAAACAGAATAAGAGTGCTGACTTTGTCCTTGAATGAATTTCGATGATTGCAGAAAACGACATATAAGGGAAACTTCAGCAACGTATATATGAAACCCATCCCTAATTTCATGAGGACGCATAAACAAAGCGACATATCTGGAGGACTACCTGTAATGTGAATTTCATGCTTTAGTAGAAATAATTTCAACTTTGTTGTTTTCTTTTAAAATCAGTTTCATTCATAAATTGTCACTGGCATAAAACAAGCATGCAAGTTTAAATTATCACGAATCACTGTTGTACAAAAATATCATTTATATGCATAAGTGTTTGCTGCTTGATTATGACTAACTATTATGAACTTTTCAATGTTTATTGTCTGTGTTCATGATTTTTGCTTTATCCTTAGGAACCACATTTTAGGAATATTATACAGCTTTCAAGGTTTTAACCTAATGCAAACTTTGTCTTCCTCAACTTGTTCACTGTGGCATTCTTTATTTTTAAAGCTGAAATTTTCATTTATCATGGCTTATTATTTCCTGCATGTGATTTATGAATAAACTAGAAACTCCCTGTATGAGGAACATATTGTGCAAAGAATTCCTTTAGTGACAAAAATATTATTGAGTTTTGTCTTGTATATTTTATATTCTTCATACTACCCTGTGAAAATTCTATTGCAGCTAAAACCATCACTGAATAATTTTAACTTATGTACTTTCTTATTTGCATAGCTTGTTGAATAAATGTGTATGTATGTACAGAACATCCCCCATTTTCCAAATGATTGCAGTTTTTCTCTTTCTTCATTCTATGTAGGCACATTCAGTTTTTTTCATAATTGTGATGTTTCTGTTTTTCATAGATGTGTCTCTTCCTGTTTTATTCTTCTTCTCTCGTGGTCTAGTTTTGTCAGTACCCTTATAATGGGGCTATTTCCATTTCTCTCTTTTCAACCAGATCTAGAATTGTAAATATTCAGTTGGATGTTAATACAAATTGTTCATTTCTTATGATTCCACAATATTGATACTGGCTTTAAAAATTTTGGGACCTTTTAACCTAATCAGGAATACTTTTAAATATATTTGACCATGACATAAAAATGCATGTTCATTAGGATTAGGATTGATGCATGATCCTTATCGTCAGAACAAAGCATGGTCACAGTTTATCTGCACCGCATCTAATAGGAGAATATTATCAGAATAAATGTTACAGTGAACATAATGAAAAAGGCTTTATTAACGCTTGCTGTGTATTTTGCTTTTGCTGCATGTGAAAATTCGCGAGTTAATTCGTTTATTTTTTTGTTTTAAAGGGAGAAGCGGATGGGGCAGTTCGAAGCGCTAGTGGAGGTGAAACGTCTATAGAAGTTGTCGCCACCACTCCAGTCAATCTACCGGTGTCTGCACCGGTCACTTCCAACTCTCCTTCGCTTACGCCTTCCCACAATGCTTCGTCGTCTTCCTCCACTTCTCTCCCCATCTCTCAGGTGTCAGCCGTCGTGAATCCATCCAACAACATCCAAACCCCTGTGTTGATAAATCCGACTTCCCTGAATGGCACCATAAAAGTTGCCATTAATTCTTCAAATCCTCAAAACCATCAATCTGCTATACCCAATGTCAGTAGTGATGGCTCCAGTCCACGTTTAGGTCTCCCTCTGACCATGAGGGATGACCCAGAAGAGATCATCCTCTTACAGAAAAATAAGAAGAGCTAGTGACTAGCACAGAAAACGGCACAACAATGAATTGCATTGTCCCGTCTGTCTGTTATAAAACGTTCTCCTTATTGTTGCTCCACATTTGATCTTGACATTGGAATGACCTGTTGCTCTCTTCCAGAGTACATGATCACCGGAAGTATGCATTTTTTATCGCAATTGGTTTGCAGATTATCCTTCCAGAGTAGAAATATCTGATGCTATGGTCAGTTTAAATTCAGTTTAGAATTTCAAAAAAATATTGCCATGATTTGGAAAGGTGCGTGAAAAAACAAAACTGGAAATTCAATTATTATTTATTATAGAGTAATGCAGTTTAAATTGCTTGAAGTTAGAATAAACAGGTATAATATTGTATAATATATAATTATTAATATCATTCAGGTCCTGAAATATTTAAACCTGTTTATATATTTTAATAAATATTGGAAATGTATGATAATAATGTAATTGTAAATGCATGTAGATTGTGGTAGTAGCAGTACTTAATAACTAACTACTCATTCAAAGTGTTTCTGTAAATGGTTTGATTTTTCTTTTGACTGCCATGATTTCCATAAAATGTAATGCTAAATATGAATAATTTATCAGGAAATACATTTATCTTTCCGTGATTGAACTTGCGACAACACGAAATTCTTTTTTTTGTGGGTGAACTTTTCTCTTTAAATCTTTGGTAATTGATGAAAAGTTTTCAGTATCTTTGAAAATTGTAATATATGAGAGTTGGGGGAGGTTACTCATGTTCCTAAGCTTTATATTTATGTTTGAATGTTATATCTTCTAGTCTGTAATACTTTTCAGTGGTCAGATGACAGCTTTATTTTTAATTTTTATCACTTTTTGTAAAATTACAATGGAAGTTACTTAAAATGTATTAAATAAATATTATTTAAACTAGACTTGTAGAAGAGCCACTTTAATTGGCTTCCAAATTGTGCCTGAATTTTCATCCTCAGGTGTGATTCATAAAATTGAAAAAGTTAAGTAATCGTATCTTCAAGCATCTATAGAATTATAATATTACATTTATCCACAGGAGCAATAATTTATGTGGGACTGTTATTCTTTTCTAATATGTAATTTCTTATAAACATTTGAAAGTTTGTGGAATTGTAAATAGGCAATATTTTAATGTTGATTATCTGTTGCAGAGCTTATGTATCCTAAAGTTTGTTGTTAAGATGTTATCAATGTATAGTTTGTGTAAATTTTCATCATTCTGCCATGAAGTTGGTATCAGTACAAAAATATTTATGCAGGGTTGCCACAATCATTATTCATTTTATTGAAGATTGGGAAAATATTCCACGCTTTAGGTTTGGCTGCATCCTGTGTAGATATTGCCTTTCCTTTATAAGGAACAAATACAGGTAGAATAGTGCAGGATATTTTGGATTTATTTAGTTTTTGTAGTATCTGTAACCTTGGCTACAAATTAAATCATAACATTTTAATTTTAAAAATTCAGTTATATAAATGTGAGAAACCATTATAGTTTCATTAATTAAATTAGTTCCTTCAATGTCTGTCTTACATGGATATTGAATAAATGATAGTTAGAAGAAGTTCTTTGTTAATTGAAAATTACCCAAATGAAGGAAACCTAATTAGTGTATTTGTAATAGTATTATAGAACTATATGAAAAGAAAGAATGTACTTTGGTGGTATATATTCTAATATACGAGAAATATTGACTTATAAAAGTATTATTAACTACCACCTGAAACACTTTTAATACATAAATATGACGTTAAATAATTTTGCCTATTTTGAAATTGATTTTGCCTAAAAATTATTGATGCATTTTAATGAACATATAAAGAGTCAGTATTCACAGAGGGAAGAAGATGCAAGAGATAAGTTGAAGTACATCAAGCAGTGAAAATACTAGCACATTCACCAGTCATTTTGTACAATAAAAACCAAGGAAGTTGACATTTTTACAAGTCTCTGAAATTTGTAATAGTTGTTGAGAAAAAGTTAATTGTGCAATTATGTATCTGGTCAAGTTTTTATTGTACGTTACTCTAGATAATATGAGAGAATGTCTGGTCACATTTGTAGTGACGAAATTAGAAAACAATGACAAAAGTAATTGTTTTTAAAATTTCGAGATTATAAGTAGCATTTCACATTGATGTGCATCAAGGCATTTATTTATGTCATCACATGTTACAAAATAAATGTAATTTATTATTAAATATGTTGTATACTAATTTATGCATTTTGCAGTATAATGCTGTGAGATGTAATTTTCATTCATCAAACTAATGGATTAAGAGAATTTTCAAGTTATTTAAAAATTGATAGTAAATAAAAAGACTGAAAAATTCATTGGTCAAAATTATATAGGAATAAATACAGTTATATTAGTCTCAGTGACAAAGTTGTTTGAGGGGCCCTTGTCAAAGTAAAAACTTTCATTTAACTGGTACAATTAAAAAATATTGATTTGGAGAATAATCGCAATGGAAATTTGACAGTTAGTTTCTCATAGAAAGTGTTGCAATTGGTCTCGGAAGTAATTTCTAGTGATAAAATTGGTTATATATTGTAGAAAGTATTTTGTGATAATTCATTTTATTTATTATAGTATTATTGGCAAATATAGTAGGGATTTGACCTAAGCATTTTTTATTCTTACTGCTCACAAAGAAATATGATATACAGTACCGTAACCAGGGTATGACGTAGGTGGTATTTGCAAAAGGCACCAAACATTCCTGCAAACAGTGCAAAAAGTTAATCTTCCCATAAGTGTTATTTTAATACTCAAATGTTGATTTAAGTATTTAAAAACGCTATTAGTCTTTATTAAAATGCAGAAAAAATTACATCCTTCATAACTAAGTTGTTTCCTAATACTTTGTCATAGCCTCACTAACGCCAAGGTACGCTTCTGATGATGTGACAGGCAGGGCTAGGATGAGGTTGGGATGAGCAGGGCTCTTGCCCCGGGCTCATCATTCTAGAGGGCACCAAAATTGGGATTGTGTATTTTATATAAACGTATTTACAACAACAAAATTTATTGAAATGACGTGATAAAGTGAGATTGGTGGTGACGGGCAGACAGTGATTATAATTAATATTTTTTACATGGTATGAAATACAGGGTTAGGGCTAGTGGCATGATTCTTTGCCCTGGGTGCCAAAATACCTAGTCATGGCTCTGATGACAGGAAAGTTATCTTAATAATACAGAGGTGGTCAACCAGAATCTGAAGAGCCAGAATTTAGCTAGGCACTTACTAGTTGGAGGGCAGCTGGGATGTTGGAGATACATACATTGCGATTGTATGACAGGACTTCTTAGGTGGTATCCTTTGTCAGCCACAGAAAGATGATAACTGTGGCTGATGATGGGCATCACCTGAAAGATTCCATCATACGTCTCCATGTGTCTCTCTCTGACATCCTACTGATAAGTGTCTGGTGGGCTTCCTTGAACATCTAATTGCCACCCATATATCAGTTTACCTTTTCTCTTCCTTAAGCATATACATGTATTTGTGTATATATTCTCCCAGCTAATAAAGATACAACCACAGTAGTAAAGGACCATGCCCAATATAATGATGCTCTGCCAACTCCTCAGCTAAACCTACCTTCCTCTTATTTGTAACTTGTGTTACTGGGTCGGTTTATGGCCTAGGGCAGTGATGGCGAGCCTTCTATTGCCTGCGTGGCAATATTACTGAAATTGTCAAATTTTTTCCGTCTCGCATCCCACAAAAAAGTCCTTGATTTTTTTTTGCTTGCCAACTAAATTAAATTTGTGAACAATTCATAAGAGATAGAAATTTGTAACCATAAAACTAACGTTTACAGTAGTTAACTAAATAGCATGTTTTTGCAACACTAAATCAGTATGATAAATGCTTTGATTTGTTTTCGTCTTTCACTGGTGTGCCAACCAATATCGTCTTGCGTGCCACTTATGGCCATATGTTCGCCATCACTGGCCTAGGACCTACGAAAAGTTCAAAGAAAAAGGATATGGTAACATAAAACTATTAAAGATCTACAATTGGGCAAAAGAAACTATCCTCTTTCTTTAATTCCAATAGTATGTGAATTACTTCACAAATTAAATACTGATAAAATTATTTTTAAATTTGCGAGTGAAAAATGTAGAAAACCTTTTATGTAAATGTAATGTTAATAATTAATTCAACAATGGAACCTAATTTCTACAATAAATTTTTTTAAGAAATCAATAATTTTTCCTACGAATAATGATCCCAAAGGGCCCACTCCTCCAAAATCTAAGTTATATTTCACGCTATGTTAAGGCTTATGGAGAGATATAGGTCGGAATGTCTAACAGACGAAGTTTTAGGAATAATTAAAGCAATAACATTAGTAGGTGACAATAAAACATGGGAGATCGATTGGATTGCCTCGTTGTTTACAAGGAAAATACATGTCCATAAAAGGAGAATCAAACCAGCGAGAGATAATTGTTAGGTGTGATGCATTACATCCTCTGCCACCCACCAATTTGGTGAATGCTACTTCTCACTTGATTAATGTTTGGGATACCAATCAGGGACAGAAAATGGCATTTGCCAGTATTTTAGTTCGTTGTTTGTCAGTTTCAATTGAATGTTTTGGTCTTTTTCTTAAGCTTGATTTAACATTGTAAGGCTAGTTTCATAGGTTAAAATTCAACTTTCATGAAACAATCAATGCAGTGAATCATAAATATTGAAATGAAAGAATGAGATAAGGATATGTTCTAAGACAGTCATCTGATATAGGAATTCATACAAAAGAGTTTCAATTCTCTAAGAGAGGTTTTATATCAAGGTGTTTGGTGATGGTGATGTGATTGTGATTTTAAGGTAACTTCAGTTGCTCTTGGACAACACATTCATTTAAATGGAGCCATTTATACCAAGTTGACGGAAATGTGATGGTGACGCAACTTGGAAGCGACTCGGCAACTCTAGTCACTGAGTGACTTTTCCTGCCGATCACCCGTGATTCTATTCACCTGCCAGTCGCCTGTTATCACCTTCAAAAATATAGTCACGTAAACTTCCAGTGTCTATAATTTTGCTACCGCTTATGCTGTAAGGAAAGCAAAGACATTTTTAAAGCCTGAACTTTAGCCTAATAATCTATGCTTGTCAAATTTTGCATACTAAAAATTTTCTTTTCCGAAAGCCACCCAGTTAACCGCAGCATAGATAGGATATTTCCTAAGTGAAAAAATTGTAAAAATTTAATTCTTGTATGTGAATGCTGAAACTTTCAACACCGTAATTAAACAAAATAGGTATTACTATTATGAATATACTAGCAGGTTTCTTATTTATTATTAAAAACGTTTTCTTTAACATTTCACTTTTTTTTTAAAAACCATACAAATTTAAGTAAATTTTAATAATAATATTTTAAAATGTAGGGTCCAGTACTTCTTTATAAGCCATACTTTTTGTTTTTACTTTTGGATAAAGTGACAAGTTTTCAGATCGGCTAAACCGGTACACTCATTTTTTGTCCCTGGAGTATAGGCGATTTCAAGAAGGATGTTTGAATACGAGTTCATATTCATAGAACATTGGGTAAAGCTTTCCAAAAATGTATTATTAAAACAGTAATCCCTGTCTCCTTTTTCTTTGCTCATTCGCTAAAACAAGTGAAATTTTTTAGGTTGTTGGTTTAACTCACAACTTAATATAAAAGAGCTATGTGGCAAATAAAAAATATTAAGTGGGTGAATACTAAATCTTCTATCATTCTGTTTACTACGGCGACACTGCCATCGTAATATGCAGTAAAGGAGTATATCCTCTTCGCTTTAGGACGTTTGATACTAGGGAAAAATAAATATCATATCACCATCAAAAATCAGTTGCTTTGATATAAATACATTGGTGACAGTGATTTGTTGGCACCTTCAGTTGCTGTCAAATCAGATCACTGTCACCAATCACCTTGGTATAAAACCTCCTTAAACGAAACTTCAAATTTGTATTTAAATAGGCAGAACTGAGGCATGTATAACAATATATCATACTTCAACATTCTCAGCAGTTCTATTAACAGAATTTAACAACAATACTTCTACTGTGTTTCATTTTGTATTTCTCTGTTAGCTAGTTTAATGAAAGACACTATAATATAATTTAAACATTTAATGATTTTGCTTCTTTATAAACTACTTTAATAATACAGTGATTATTCATTAAGTTTAAATGTGATTGGAGGAATTTGAACCAATGCATAAGTGTCATGCAGTGAGATGATGGTGTCTAGATTATATTATAGATAACTAGTTAATCATCCATGCCTGATTTTAGGATTATGTATATGTTTGTCACAAAAGGTGATCTCTTAACAAAAAATAGGCGCTGCTAACCCAAGTCCCTTACTCCCTATTTCTCATTTAATCAAGGTCTTGTCGTTCGCTATGTTTCCTTGAGAACTGTAAGGGTTTACTGTATTTTGTAAAATACTACAATATGAATGTTTCAATTTCAGTTGTACTTGATCAACAGACATGCTAGGAGAAAATGCACATAAAGACAATGAGACTTTTATGATAGGAAGCCATAAGTTGAGAAATTTCTTGCGGGGTTTCATGCACGCTGCAAATCCTGTATGACGTGGTTAATTTACATTTTTCATTCTGAACATTACCATTGCTTCAAATAAAGTAGTTCTGACCAAATTTACACTTAAATGCGGCTTGTAGTTTTATCAGGATCGATGTAGACAAAATTTACAGTAATTATTTATCATTGGAAGTGTTAGCTGAATTAATTTTTTTTTCCTGTGGAATTGATTGAAGAATTGTCAAAAAAAATAGTAAAGTAAAATGACTTGAATTTTCATGAAAATCAGGATTTGGATTAAAATTTACCATGGATGGCAAATCAATGGCATGCATGCCACTTTAGGTATGCAAGATGATTTTGTTTGGCACTCAGCAAAAATCGTTTATTTGCTGTCAACTTAATATTTTTCCATTTCTGACTAAATATAAAAGACTATTTCTAGCGAGATTACAACTATTTTGATAAATAACTGTATAATAGTAACCTTTTTCCCAGGGTCGAGAAGCTAGTTGCTCCATAATTATAGTCTGTTCATAAATGATCATGGGCAATGTATCTTTTTAGATAACTTGAATTTTATGTAATCAATGCATTGATTTCTGAGCTCTAGTCTGAGAAAAAATGATCATGGTAAAATTATTTCTTTTTGGGTGATTCTTCCATGGCTTGGGTACCTATGGTTCAGTGTGGTTTCAAAAAGTGCTATGTTTATAATAATAATAATAATAATAATAATAATTTATTTGGAGAAGTATTTACTTCATTCCTGTTTTCTGTAAGATACAGGATAAATGAGAAGAAAGAAAAGAGGATTTGTTTGGTGTTTGGCAATTAATTGCCGAAATAACTCCGGAATGCCGAACAACAACTACAGTTTCTTCCGATTTCCGAAGGATCCCATTAGGTAAGTTTTACATGAGCCTAGGCTTACAACGTAAATGTAAATGATGTCTTTTTATTTATTTTATACTATAGGGAGCATTGGTATTTTTCGAATTGACTATACCTTCCAACTCCCAACTTCTGAACATGTGTTTACTCATCAGGTGCATGGAGTGGGTTATTCGCTCACGCCTGAAAGACCTCGAAAATAAGAGTGCGAGCTATTTGCATGCCAACTGCAGACTATGTAGTGTACATTTGAAGACAATATGTTCCTCAACTGTTTAAAAAATAGACTGCATAGCCATGCAGTGCCGACTAAATTCGACGTGCCCAATCCACCACCTCTGATAGGAAGCCTAAGAAAGCCTCCAAAAGAAAGGCAATCTGTAAATGCAGAATGTTCTTCGGAAAACACGTTGATTGACGATAGTCATATATTTGTAGGTATATATGTACGTACATGTGTATATGTAGTGACTGGGTTTTTTGTATACGGGTTAACATTGATGAATGAGATTGGTATTTATACTGCTGAATGCTCTTTTATACATACGATATATATACACACACAAACACACTCATACGTGTTTTTGCGAGCGTGTTTTTATTAATGTGTGTATTTGGTAATTAATAATACAATATGTGCAGTTGATTCGTACTTCCGTGTGTAAAAATCCTTTACAAATAAATCTTAGTGTAGGAGGAAGTAGGCAAATAAATTTCTAATAAGACATTAATTTTAAAACCTTAAATACCCAGTATTTTAGAAATGTCACATTGTGGCATAGCACATTATTCATTCAACTCAAGTGACTTAAAACTTAATAAAAGTTTTTCACAAATAATTTGTTACAGTTTAGTCTATTTTAACTTATGTGACTGTATAAATCTATATAAGCATTTGTCATTTATGTGAATCCTATATATTCTTCTGTTCATAATATGTTATATTTTTAAGAACATCTGTTAGGTTGAATGTATTACTTGTATTTATTTATTATTTATTTTTGCGATTTCATTTTTATTTATTTTTCTGTTTTATTTCATTTATTTATCAATTTTAAGTAATTAATTTATTCATTTATTTTTGGCAATCTTACTTTGAAATATCTAGCAGATGCCTTTATTTCATTTTTGTGTTCTTAAGAGAATTCATCTGCTTTACTGCATATGTATAACATCCATGTATGTTGTATGTTTGAGTAATTAATTAAAATTGTAGCAATTGAGATGATATCAGAATGTTTTGCTGGTTTTTCACATTCTCCTTCTTTAGTTTTTTCCTTATGAAGTGGGCTTTTTATATATTTTGTCCACTGTTTTGTACATATATATTTTTCTTGCTTTTCAATATCTTTATATGTATTAAATTAGCTTTTAGCTTGATAAGGGATTAGATGGAAGAGGAGACTTCTTAGTCTCAATACTGCCTCAAATACATTATTCATTTATTCATTCACACTTCTCTTGTAATAGGGGATTATGCTACAAAAGACACTGCTGATGAATATGGAAGTGAAAATTTGGATATTCTATCTTCACCATCTTCTTCACCTGCTGGCAACAGTATGATTGATACCATCAGTAGATTAAAGAAAATCATAAACAGGCAGAAAGTCGAGATTCACAGGCTGAAGAAATTGAACAATCCTTGAAAGAACAGCTGCAGGGTGCTCAAGCAGGAGTTAAGTCACTGGAGTCCCTTTGTGATAAATATTTACCAGAGAAGATGAAGGCTTTGGTCTTAATGTTTGAAAAAGGTAAAAAGAATAAAAACAAGGGTAATATAAAGGCAATGGCTTTAGGCCTTCACTTTTTAAGTCCAAAAGCATATATGTACATGAGAACCTTTTTGCCACTTCCATCACCTAGAACAATTCGAAGAACTCTAAGCAACTTACACGTAAATGTAGGTATTTCTGAGTGGGTTCTGACTAATTTACAATTATAAGTAAATACTCTGTGGTGATACCATTTCATAGACCGCATATGACATTGAAAATTAAGATAGTACATTATTTGGCGGCTGGAGGTGTTACTCTCTTTGGCTGTACAATTCACAAGCTGTTCCGATATTGAGTTTTGCGACAGATATCCCCAGTCCTCTGACGTCAATCAACATTTTTGTCCGGCAATAATGCTTCACCACCTCTCTCTGCCAATTCACATTATATGCATTTGATATTTATGTATTGTATAACTAATTATCAAGCTTGATTTTCACTCATACGGGGTCTATATATTAGTACCATTTACATGCAGATATCATTTTCTGCGGTTTTGCCGTTTTTATAGCAGTAAGAGATCCATTCAGGAAAGAGCGTACAGAAGCCAGATGCTTTATACAGGGTGGCGCACGAATAGTTGACACATTTTAATCCTTCAGAAAAATTTATTTACAGTTAATATTCCAATAAAGTTTATATATCTTGATTTCTAATACCTTGCGAAAGTTCTTCATGATATTACTTGTTCAATATGTCCTCCATTTTGTTTAATAACTTCTCTAAGTCGAAGAAGCATATTTGTGATGACCCGGCGGCACATGTCTTCGCCAATCTCGCTGCACAACTGTATAATCATTGCTCTCATTTCCATAACATTACCGGGTTTCATTGAGAACAGCTTATCCTTCAGGAATCCCCACAAAAATAAATCACAGGGATTCAAGTCTGGGCTAAGCGGTGGCCAAAAATGTCCGCAATCGTGACGCTCTGGGTAACGGTGCGACATGACGCGGCAGGCGAAAGTGTTGTGCAGGAAATCCAACATGACTTTAGCTGTGTCTTGCATAAACCACTGAGTCTCGATAGGCAGTTGAGTTTCCATAAGCTGCGGTACAAAGTCATTTTGGAGCATATGCAGATATCGCTGAGAATTCACTGTCTCACTGAAGAAAATTGGTCCGATTAATCCGTGACTGGAAATGGCTACCCAAACCGTCACTTTTGCTCCATAGCTTCTTCTTTCGTGAAAGTTGCATGGATGTTCTCTTGCCGAAAAGCGCACGTTCTGTTTATTGACAGTTCCGTCCAAATGAAAATACGCCTCATCAGAAAACCACATATTGTGCAGTGTTGCATTTTCCCCATCCGCCCATGTTGCAAATTGCAGCCTTCTTTCCTTGTCATGTTGGGAAAGTTTATACAGCTATATGGTGACCTCTAACGATTTTTGCAGGAGCTATTCAAGTATAGCGCGGAATTTAAATGACATGCAAAGAACGAATTTTTTTTAATTGAATGAAAACATGTGTCAACTATTCGTGCGCCACCCTGTATATGCAAAAGTTTTAAGCAAATGCTTAAACTACGAACTCTAATTTCATCTTTGTGGTGGATTTATCTGTGAATTTTACTTTGAATCATATTTTAAGCAGCAGCGCGGGACTCAGCTAATTGAATTATTATTTGTAAAACTAAATGTGGAAGTTATAATTTAGTATTTATCTTGTCTCCTAAAAGTCTGTGAAGTTTTTCTTATATTAGAGTAGTAATCCCATCATAATTTGTTTTCTCTCACTTTTACAGCAGCGTCCACTTTATGATGATCATTCCAGACCGTCATCATATATTTCTGTCCATGCACTACACCACCAAGTATGCAGACAAGCAGAGGGATTGCTGTAGCCGCAGGCAATCGTCCTGGTTCTCCTGGATAACTGGAAATGTCAAAACCATCAATTGACTACTACATCAGATTTTGTATTCTACAACTCGAATGACGATTGTATTCTGGTTTTAGGCAGCGGATTCTAACGTCATAATCAAATGTGCACGGTTCTGTCACCACCAGAATTTCTCTCTGAACCTGTGATGCTATGTAAAAATAAAAATGTTTCTGAAAAAATAAAAATATTAAACAAATATGCACTTTTTATTTAAAACATCGATGAGTAGATTGCACGTACTCAAAAAAATGCTGATTTAAAATAAGAGAATAAAACGTAAGATCAAAAGAAAACTAATATATTATACTAGTAGACCAGTGGTTCTTAACCTTTTTTGGCTGCGACCCAAATTCTGGTTGCGGCGACCCATTTCCTCCAATATCCTAATTGTAATAAGTAATAAAATTAATAGGAATTTAATAAATGAAAATAAGCTCTCAGGACATTAGCATTGAACGGGCTGTTAGGAGGAATGATATATATGGATATAGAAAACAATGGAAATCTTTGACGGTCCACTCAAAATGGTTTGGCGACCTACATTTGGGTTGCGACCCAGGGGTTAAGAACCACTGTAGTAGACGGTGCTTGCATTCTGCAAGCATTTTTAAATTTCAGCATTTTTACAATTTCGAATTTTTCCCAATCTAATATGTCCAAAATCATGTAACCGTGCCAAATTTCAAGTCTATAGCTCATTTAGAAGTGCCTTATAATTCTCGTATGGGGCAAAACAGCCCATAAGATTTTGAATTTTTACTATATTGGATATTTTTCCTTCTGTTGTAACAAAAAGCACAGTTTGCCAAATTTCAATTTGTATCTCATTAAGAAATGCCTTGTAATTTTCATACTCGTATTGGGCAGAAATGGGGCAAAACCACACCTAAAAATTTGATTTTTTGCAATTTTTTAAATTTTATCTTCGGTTACAAGGAAATTGCTATATTCGTGCCAAGTTTCAAGTCTGTAGGTCATATGGAGCTGCCTCATCTTTTTATTTTCTTATGGAGAAATACTGGGGCAGAACAGCCCCAAAAATGGGGATTATATCAATATCGAATTTCCTTCATTAGTCGTAGTTTAACATTAATGGCATTAAAATATAAGCCTCTGATTCCCATTAAAAATTACCCATATGAAAGCATTAAGCCCGTTGCCTATGCAGCCTATTCTTTCCACCCAGAAAAATTACCATTTTTTCGATAAAAACTATAAATTTACTTTAATTCCACTCGGATTTTAATTCTATCTTCAGAAATAAGAAACTGCGATTTATTTCCTATCCGATAGTTAAAGTCTCGAGTTCGTAACTTGATGGGAAATAATTTTAAAATGCAAATATAAAAACTTCTACACCAAATTACGTGTTTTCTTATGGGTCAAAAATGGGGCAAAAAGGGGCAAAATAGCCCCTCAAAATTGGAATTTCTCCAGTTTTGGATTTTTTCCTTCAGTTGTGACCAAAAACCTATAATCCTCCCAAATTTCAAGTTTGTAGCACATCTGGACGTGCCTCATAATTTCGTATTATACGACAAATGAAACGCTTCCAAAGAATCGAACCTAGTGAAGACTGTAGTAAGGCAGCCGAGTGCACTAACAAGGAGAGAGCACTACTGATCCCCAACCGATTCGGCTGAAACTTCGTAGAGATAACGTTCATGACGCCCGATCAAGGAATATATATACATGTTAGGGCCAATACCCAGCCATTTTTAGTTTATAAATAAAAATAAGTTAATATTTCCCGAGACACTGTATTTAGTAGCATATACCGTAAGTCACATCCTACATGTTGAGGTTGGCGTAGGGGTTAGAGCGCTTGGTTTTGAATGTCAAGATCAGGTGTTCGAGCCTCCTATTCTACCGAACTTTTTTTTAATTTTTCATTGTATAGCAATTTATGTTTACGTGGGGAAAAAATTAAAAAAAGTTCGGCAGAATAGGAGGCTCGAACACCTGATCTTGACATTCAAAACCAAGCGCTCTAACCCCTACGCCAACCTCAACATGTAGGATGTGACTTACGGTATATGCTACTAAATACAGTGTCTCGGGAAATATTAACTTATTTTTATTTATAAACTAAAAATGGCTGGGTATTGGCCCTAACATGTATATATATTCCTTGATCGGGCGTCATGAACGTTATCTCTACGAAGTTTCAGCCGAATCGGTTGGGGATCAGTAGTGCTCTCTCCTTGTTAGTGCACTCGGCTGCCTTACTACAGTCTTCACTAGGTTCGATTCTTTGGAAGCGTTTCATTTGTCGTATAATACGAAATTATGAGGCACGTCCAGATGTGCTACAAACTTGAAATTTGGGAGGATTATAGGTTTTTGGTCACAACTGAAGGAAAAAATCCAAAACTGGAGAAATTCCAATTTTGAGGGGCTATTTTGCCCCTTTTTGCCCCATTTTTGACCCATAAGAAAACACGTAATTTGGTGTAGAAGTTTTTATATTTGCATTTTAAAATTATTTCCCATCAAGTTACGAACTCGAGACTTTAACTATCGGATAGGAAATAAATCGCAGTTTCTTATTTCTGAAGATAGAATTAAAATCCGAGTGGAATTAAAGTAAATTTATAGTTTTTATCGAAAAAATGGTAATTTTTCTGGGTGGCAACAATAGGCTGCCAACGCTCGGAAAGAGAACGAAATATCCGCAAAATTTCGAAAACTGTTAAGAAGGTTTAAATAAACTTTGCACAGATAATGAGAATTCAGTTTATTATATTATATAAGTCCAGTATTAACTGATGGACATGATTTACTTCGATACAGATTGACAAGGAAAACATACTTTCACAGCGATGGCGGCATGAAGACTAGTAGAACGGAAAAACTACTACGTAAGTAAGGGAAACCGAAAAACCGGAAGTACTCCGGGAAACAATATACAACCCGCGTATTGGAACCGTAAGATTTGAATCATCTCAACAAAAACAATTGCTTACTTTTGAAAATCTCGACGGTGTAACATGTAAACATTACAAAAATAAGATAGTATAGAGTTTTATCCGTCGAATAAAGCAAAAGCGAAGAAAATGGTTCGTATTTACGTGTTTTAATGTATGAAGGAAAAAAACCTTGCACTCTGAAAAATCGAAAATCCCGTGTAAACATATAATTGTCTCCTGGATTCGAACCCGGGATTTTAAGACAGTCAAAATAGTTTTCTAGGGACCTCCTAGCTTGTACATCAAAGCGTAGTTTACCGCATATCTCTACGACAAACGGGTTTTGAGATACAGGGGGGACGGACGGACGGACGGACCGACACTTCCAAAATTATATATAGGAATATTTGTTAGTAACACCCTTGCGTATAATCTTCCTTTTTTTTGCAGTATTTCTGGAAGTGTTTCTGCTTCAATTAAGTCCGCAAATCTGTCACACAGAGCGAATACAATAATAACGCACGCTGAACCACACCTAAATACTACTTCGATACAAGGGTTTACACGAGGTCCCTCACGGTACCAAGAAGCTCGAGGTACTTTGTGACGTCACGCACTTACACCAATACTTTCAGATGAGACCACCTCCTATTCTATTCACCTTGGGGAGAAACCTCCTAGAGAGGGGGGAGGAGGGAGGGGGGAAGGAGGTCGCGTCGGCCGCTACGAGCCAGGGCGTCGCAGAGTGATGAGTGCCTTCGAGACAGTTGTGGGATCCTCCGCGAGATAGGCAAAGCGAGGATACGGCAGCAATTATCGAGATGGCCACAATGAGTAAGGCTGCAGGTAGGTGACGGTGATTTCCGTGCAGTGCGTTCGACAGAGCATCGCGGCAGAGTTAAAAGGGAATGCAAGAGGTCTTCGCAATTGTTCACACCTTTGGCGGACTCTAATCATACGATTAAAGATATTGTCTCAAGCGACGTTTTTATGCCCACACGATAGGGGCCACGTTCTTCTCGGTGCTGGTTTCAGCTTTTCGTAGCATTACCATCTGTTGTTGTATATCATATAGCATATCGTGTGATCCGAAAGTTATGCAACAGTTATAATTTCAATTTGAATATGGTTTGGTGACTTTGTTTTCAGATTAATCGCCAACACCCATTAAAAGTTCTGTGACTAGGCGCAGCAACACCTTGTTCGAGTTGCTCAGTCACGAAGTGTTGGAACATGTCATTCTTATCTAAATTATGACACTCCTGATCGTGATCATGGTCTTTGAGAAATAGATAGTTTTTTTTTATTTTTGAGCTAATCTCATAATGTTATAGGTTGCCGGGAGCAGTTTTAGAAATTCACAACCGTAACTTCTTCCTACTTCGTGAATATTTTGCGTCTTATAATACAATTTACAGCTGTATTCCGCTAAGAAATTTCAACAGAAAAATTAATAATAATGATAAATAATTTAAAAAATTATTACTTAAAGTACATTTACGACCGCTTATCTAAAAGAATGCATTATAATGGTAATAAATAATGAAAAATAGATTCTATGTTGAATTTTTTGAGATACTCTTACGCATTTTATATTATTTTATTGGTATTTCGTAGCTTTGTTAACACAATACAGTAAAGGTAACACTGTATTTAAATTATTATCTTTGAGGTCTTTTGTATTTTAATGCTATCCTGTTCAAAGCTTTGTATTTCCATCCATAATATGTGTGTGAGATAGTAAAGACAAACCATCACCATTACCATTAGTTATAGCTACGACAAAACTGGTCGGTCAAAAGAGTATATCTTACTTTAGATAATGAGGTGAAATATAATGATAACATTATAATAAAAGTTTTCATTAATATTTATTCTCTAGCTGTATCTTCTATTGGAATTTCCGTTTTTAATAATGTTTCATGAGGTTCAGGAGGCAATGAAAAAAAACAATACATATTCACCTTATTTCTTTGTAAAATATAAACTAATGGAAAGTAATGGAGTAATTTGACCCTCTAACTTACGTGGTATCACAAACCGCACCTCCATTACAAAAGGTCAGAGACATTTCTTAGATAAAGGTTTCATTGTCGAAGGCCTTCGAAAGGGAAACCTTTACTATCCATTACTCAATGCGGAAATGGAGCTGCATTTTGCGATGTTCTTTTCGAAAACATTTCATTGAGCTCAGGAGCGAATCCAGAAATTCTCCGATGGGGGAGGGGGACGTTCCTCACATCGACTCTTCCACTGCCACTGACCCGTTATTGTGTAACTACCTAACCCTATTATTATCGTTTTCTTTCCTCTACGCACCAAACCCGCGACGCCGAACCGAGGAATTTTGCGCGGAATGGATTTAAGAACGCCTCCAGGGAGAAGAGGTTGATGGCCCTTATCCCACTTCCCCTGCCACTGCCTGAGCTCTGAACAACACGCGAATGTGTTGTAAAGTGTGGTTCGATGAAAGTAAGTGGATTGTTAGTTTGTGGTGTAGAGTAGCGCTGTCCAACTGGCGGCCCGCGGCATTATTTTATCCGTCCCGAGGCAGTGGCGTGTCCAGCGGAGGGCCAGAACGGTCACTGCACCCTCTGACGCTGGAATCGGCTGTTGTGCCGCCTTTTAAAAAATTTTGTTAAATTTTTTAAAGAAATACGTTATATTAACATTTACGATCCGAACAAGTACTTTTGGCACAAAAAATGTATCCCTATACGATCGCTAGAATGTCTTCAATGCCAGAGTTTCTCAAGCGTGGGAACCAGACAATTTCGGTGCGGTCACATTAAAATTTCAATAATTGGAATTATTTAAATAAAAACATTTATTAATGATAAATAAGTAACCGTTGTCATTGAATTAGAAGGCATGTGTAAGTTTTTACATGATTATAGTTACATTTACTGTAATGTTTCATTGATCGGCCACGAGGGATTGATCGCAGTTGCGGCAACTACAAAATATCTCCTGAGAACCACTGTTCTATGCTGTGTCAGAATGGAAAAATGTTAAGGGAACAGTGAATAAATACATACGTTACGTGCCAACCCAAATCTCGCGCGCCATAAGTTTTCCATCCCTGACCGAGAGTAACTCGGTTAAAATGCCTTGCCTGAGGTATCCACGGCTGCCTGGGACGCCATGACCTATGGACCATAGGCTATGGCGCGCTTTCCCAACGAACTCCACTAATAAATATCTCTGAAAAGGCGGAATATCAATGGCATTCCTTCAGTTTTTTTCGGAGTCGACGTTTTAATTTCTCAGGACTTATAAAGAAGTTAGCGTAAACTTTAAAATGTCTTAAAATTATTCGAAGGGACCTCACGAGGAGTATAGATCAGAATGTCTTGGTGGACCAGACCCGTCCTTATAAGGAGGAGAAGCGCCCACAATTCCGATTTTAAGTTTGAACCGACTTTAAGATTAGTAAATGAATTGGTTAAAACTAAAAATTATATCATTTTCCATTTGATATAAAAGTCAAAAGAAGTTTCCTGTGCTGAATATTAATTGTTCAGTTATAATTAGCAACAGATCTGTGATTGTATTAATGTCCTACTACAACCTCAATAGTAAATAGATTAATATTCTTAGTTAAATATTTGTGTATATTTTTAAAATTATCTTTGATGAACTATTCCTCCTTAACTCCCATCCACACCACAAGCCCTTCCTAATTAGAGGGATTTCATGAAGCCAACCTCTCACGATCTCATCCTCGCGGATAATGAACTCGTCTTCCGCGGCCTCTCTTTTGCCTTATTCAAAAGTTCAACCTCTCCTGCCATCGTTGTGGGACCCGGATTTTTTGACAAAATGGTTGGTGGGATATAAGATGCAAAAGGTTGAGAACCGCTGTACGAGAGCGCAACTACGGTTTTGGTGAACTATGCCTCCATCCACTCCTTTCTGTCACGCCTCTCTTCCCATCCTGCGCTATCCTTAACCTACCGTTTCTTCCCCACACATCATCACCTTCCTGGAGGTAGGCCTTTCAGTCCGGGAAAGAAATATCCAATGTCCGTATTGAACCCTGCAACCACCTTCGATAACTCCGATATGAAAGCTGCCACCCCTTCAACACTAAAATCTCAGTTCCCCACCTCCCGCCGAGGGTCGAGAATCTGTACGGAAGAGGAGTCTCTTGCCTAGAACATATTGCCATACCAACCGAAAGATTTTCTTTCTCTCGTGGTAGAATCGTGACTATCTACTATGACCGCCAGCAAATAAAAAATGTATGCTTTAAAGCAGGTGTCTCAAACTCGCGGGCCGCATGAGGCCCGCGCGATGCATTTGTGCGGCCCGCGAAGCAATTTACTTTATACTACGCGACCCGGACTCAAATCTATTTTTATCAAATATTTCACGCAAATATTTCTAAAGAATCTAAGAGGTGTATTAAATCATTCCAATTTATATCAGCCTGCACGGTTGAGTTACCTACTGAAGAATGTTTATTCCACTGACAGCGAGTTTCTTGAGTATCAGAAGGACTTAACCCTCGACGCCAAATCTGGCATTTTTGTAACGACTGCCTGTAAGACGCGTAATAGAGCGATTCCTCTCTTGTGAAAATGGAGAGTGAATATAATACAGAGAATACGAAAAGGTGTGAAGACTGGGAAAGTAATGAATGCGGCCCGCGGATCGTCAGAAATGTGAGTTTGAGACCCCTGCTTTAAAGTAAGCCTTGAAATTGTATAGTACGCAAAGATTATGCGACTAATTCATCCGCAAGTCATTCTTTTTACTATTTCAACCATCGGTTTGAGTGGTGGATTAACGTTATTATACATTGAATTGGAAAGTTTTAGCAACGGGAACCCTATGGGCATCATTTTATATTGGCTCACGCCAAGTTCGAACCTTGATTACGCGTAGCTTAAATTTTCTTAGCTTTCGAAAATCCGGAAGCCTCCACTTCCTCTTCGTTTCTGGGAAAAATACCGTATCTGCGAATAAACAAATATCGTGTCAATTGTAAAAGCGGTTGCTCTCGCATTTCACGGAGGTGGCGATCCTGGAAAAATATGAAAAGTCCTCACTCACGTGATGCAAACAATATATACGCTTCTTTATTAAAAGATGGCAGTGTAATTTTACATCCGTCTAAAAGTAACTGTTAACAGAAAAAAAATCACCTTAAGAATATTTAGTATGTATTTTTAGCGCTCTTTTTTTAATGCGCTTATAGTTTCACTTTGGCATCTGTTTCTGGTTTTTTACAAAAAATACGCTTATGTGCTGATATTTATTTGTTGTAGTATTGTCTTTTCATATAATGCTTTTAATGGGAATTTACAATCTATATTATGATGCCGTCGATTTAAACCAAATATGTAATCTTATGATGACGTTATAATCCTAAAATAAGAAATATGCTTTTTCATTGATTTTAACATAAAGAAAGGCAAACTTTTGTAAATGTTTTCGAAAAAACAACTGCTTTCAACTACTGCAGGGATTTACAGATGTGTAATGTGTAATTTGCTCTGCGATTCTTTTCTCACTGTTTTTAACTCGCAGAGAAAGAGGCAACGAATAGTGTAGAGTGCAGTGTAAAGTGCAAAGTGATAAAGCGGGCAATCTTAGGACAAAATAACGATTATAAAACTATTCACCCTTGTTAATCTGTTACAAATTTTATAAAATGAAATATATTTTAGACTAATTCTGTTATCTCATGAGCTGACATGTTATTTCCATGATTTTTGAGGCAATAAGAACTTTTAAAAGTCAAAGTCCTTTCTCTTAAGCAAATATACAAAATTTGATTATGCGAATCAGTCTTGGTCCCAATTTTATTATTTCAGATAATCTGAGTTTTGTTATATACTAGTGTAATACCCGTCAAAAATGAGGGAGGAAAGATACGATCGTTCAAACTATTTAGGGAGATCATATTAACATCAGAAAAAACTGTCTTGAAAATCATTTCCCCCATATCTCCCTCATCTCTCCCCCGCCCCTCTCCCCCACTCTCTCTCCCTCTGTCTCGTATTAAAAGCATTCAAAGCACGTTTATACCCGTAAGGATTGAAATAACAATATGATATAGAGGTCTAACAATGGAATAGGCAGGCAAGGTAACCTCCCGTTAAAAATGGAAAGATTTCTTTAAAATGTGTGAATTAAACGTTTAAATTGAGCGATTTCGAACTGTAGGCGGAAAAAATATGAAAATAATAAGAAACTTTATAATGGTTTCTTCAAAATGGTTTATATCCGAAGATTGTAGGTCAATTATTTCTAATTTTAATCTAAAAAAGAATGAAAGCCTGTGAGGGGGTTTGTGTGAAAAACTTAACACCGGTTCGGTTTTATGTATATATTTATTTGCGCACGACCCGATGCGATGCGATACACAGTAGGACTGACGCTGAAGGGTACGACCATGTGCGGGCGCCCAACCGGAACTTTCTATGACGCTCGCGCCGTTCGTCATACTCGTGCGCCCCTAGCGGCCGAGATCTGCACTCACAGACAAATGACTATTAGCGGCCGCATCCACACTTTTCTACTCATTAGCCGCTACATCACCCCCCTGGCAGTACTCAAGGTTCTGTAAACAAAAAAAACAAAAGAGAAAAGAAAGAACAAAAAGGGACAGGTGGGTGAGGAAAACTAGAAATAGGTTCAAGGGAAAGGAAACGTTAAACAGAAAAATCTGTTAAATGTCGTGGGAAACGGACTCTTCTCCCAGTCCGTGTAGTCTTCTCCTCTGCATGGGTAGGCGGCATGGGTGTCGGAACCTCAGCAGGACCAGGTCGAGGGCTGCTCGTCGGTGCGGCGGCTGGCGTGTCGCCGCCTGTGATGAAGGCCGGCTTCAGGCGATCAATGGAAACCCGCACCTCACGGCCGCGGAGCCGCACCACGTAACTCTTGTGGCACCTCTGAAGGACCTCGTAAGGGCCCTCGTAGGGTGGTTTCAATGCGCCGCGTATGGTATCATTCCGCAGAAAAACATGGGATGCGGACGCCAAATGCTGAAAAACGAACGTCGGACGTTCGCCATGTCGGGATGCAGGTCTAGGGCACAATTTCTTAATGTGCTGCCTTAACTGCACCACGTAATTCGTCTGATCCTCCGGGTGCGGACCAGCTGGAGGCGAGAAGAAGTCGCCTGGGAGCCGCAATGGCTCTCCGTACACCATCTCGGCGGCCGTGCTCCCGAGATCCTCCTTCCAGGCGGAGCGGAGGCCGAGGAGTATTGCCGGTAAAACATCTACCCAGTCTTCCGTCTCATGGCAGCGGATAGCGGCTTTCAACTGCCTATGAAGGCGCTCCACGAGGCCGTTGGCGGCCGGATGATAGGCTGTCGTCCGCAGGTGGGTTATGCCGGAGAGGTCCGCCAGCTGCCGAAAAAGCTGGCTTTCAAACTGGCGGCCCTGATCTGTAGTCACGCGTAAGGGCGCGCCGAAGCGCGATATCCACTCGCGGAAAAAGGTCCTCGCCACAGTCTCCGCTTTAATGTCAGCGATGGGGATAGCCTCGGGCCAACGTGAGAAACGGTCGACGCATGTGAGGCAATATTGGAATCCCCGGGAAGTGGCCAATGGCCCCACCAAATCGAGGTGCACATGGTCAAACCTCGAATTAGGAGTGGTGAATGTGCCAACGGGCGATGAGACGTGCCGCGTTATCTTGGCACGTTGGCATGGAATACACGCTCGTGCCCACTCTCTACAGTCTTTCTTCATGGACGGCCACACAAAACGAGTTGCTACGAGCCTTGCTGACGCCTTGACGCCGGGATGGGAGAGGCTATGTAGCGAATGAAAAATTTGCTTACGTAAGGAGGCAGGCACAAAGGGGCGGGCTGTTGGCGTTGATACGTCGCAATAAATGTCCGATCGCGAACCGGGAATAGAGACCATTCTGAGGACAAGGGAAGAGTCCGCTTGGAGAAGTGCGGAGAGTTCTTCGTCTCCATCCTGCGCCCGCGCGAGTTCTTCATGGCTGACCCCGCGTGTTACTTCGTCGACGCGAGAGAGAGCGTCGGCGACAACATTGTCCTTGCCGGCGATGTGGCGAATATCCGTACTGAATTGCCCGACAAAATTCAAATAGCGGAATTGCCGTGGTGAACATTTCTCCGGCTTTTGCAAAAATGCGAAAATCAGCGGCTTGTGGTCCGTGTAGATGACGAAATGGCGCCCTTCGAGCATGTGTCGGAAATGACGGACAGCCTCATATACCGCCAATAGCTCGCGGTCATAAGGGCTATAATTTCGCTGCGCCGCGTTCAGCTTACGGGAAAAGAACGCCAAGGGTTGCCAACCATCCTCGGTGTGCTGCTGTAGTGCCGCGCCGAGCGTGGAATCCGACGCATCCGTGAAAAGCGCCAAGGGAAGAGTGACGTCTGGGTGTGCTAACATGGTAGCCTGAGAGAGGTTCTCCTTGCACGTCACAAATGCGCGCTCTAGATCCGGCGTCCATTCCACTGGGAAGTTACGCGTCGCCTTGGGCGAAGAGATAGCAGCGTTTAGCGGAGCCTGCGTGGCGGCTGCGTTGGAAAGGAACCTGCGATAAAAATTAATCATCCCGAGAAACTGCCTGAGTTGCTTCGCGGTAGTGGGCTTCGGGAACTCTTTCACTGCCGCTACTCTTTCAGGCGGGGGATTAATGCCCTGCGCGGATACCGAATGTCCGAGAAAATTGACGGCTGCGGACGCGAAATTACACTTTGGTACATTTATGAGTACGCCGTAGTCATTCAGCCGCGCAAAGAGTGTCCTCATGTGGCCCACATGTTCTTCCTCCGAAGAGGACGCCACCAAAATATCATCGATGTACACATACGTAAACTCTAATCCCCGGAGCACTTCGTCCATAAACCTTTGGAAAGTTTGCGCGGCATTCCTTAGGCCAAAAGACATGAATGGAAATTCAAAAAGGCCAAAAGGAGTGGTAATGGCCGTTTTGGGTATGTCGCTCGGGTTCACGGGGATTTGGTTGTACGCGCGTACTAAATCAATTGTTGAAAAAATAGTTTTTCCGGCCAATGCGTGGGAGAAGTCCTGGACATGGGGTACGGGGTAACGGTCGGGGATTGTGCGGGCGTTGAGCGCGCGGTAATCGCCACAGGGCCTCCAACCATCATCCTTTTTGGGAACCAGGTGCAACGCGGTAGACCAGCAGCTCTCTGAACGTCGCGCGGTGCCGATGCGCAACATCTCGTCGATCGTCGTCTTGGCGATTCGAAGTTTGTCCGGCGCCAACCTCCGTGGTTTGGAAAACGTAGGGGGGCCGGGCGTAGTCCGAATATGATGCACCGTCGTGTGCCTCGGTTCCTTCGGAGCTCCGGATGGTCGGGTGATATCGGGGAACTCGGCGAGCAGCTGGTGATACGGAGAGTTTCCTACGACGACCTTAACGTGCTCCGCGCGGGAGTTCGCGACGAGTCCCGCTACGGACAACGACGTTACGCCGTCTATTAGGCGGCGATTACGGACGTCGACAAGCAATCCGAAAAAGCTAAGGAAGTCGACGCCGATGATCGGGCTATCGACGTCGGCCACGACGAAGCGCCAACTGAAGTCCCGTCTGAGGCCGAAGTCCAACGAGAGGGACGTCCAACCGTATGTGGAGATGATGGTGCCGTTAGCCGCGAAAAGTTGGTATGACGTCTCCGTCTTTGGACCCGTCGTCCGCTTGCGAGGGAAAACGCAAAGGTCCGACCCGGTGTCGATCAGGAATCGCGTCTTCGTGGACGCGTCAGTCACGAACAGGCGGCTAGGCTTCGTGGGGAGGTCGTTGACCGCCATTAACGACCGCCCTCCGCGTTTCCCGCGTCGAAGGTGCACGGTGGTCGGCACTTCTGCGCCTTGGCGCCGAATGTGTCGTGATACCAACACCAACCTGGGTGTGCGGGCCCATAGTTATTGCGGCTACGCGACCTGCTCCTTGAACGCGGGCGGAATCGCGGATTTTCCCGAGCCGTGCTCAGGGCGGCGACTTGCTGCGTGAGTGTGTCCATCCTCTTCATCAGTTCCGCCATTTCCGATGTCATGGAGGCGGCTGCAACCTGCGGGCGCGGGGTTACCTCGTGGACCTTGTCAGCAATTTGTGCCAACGTGTCGAGTTCCACTGATTCCTGCGTGGCTAGGATCGCGTGCATGTGCGGTGGAAGCCGATTCAGCCATAGGGATCGCAGGAAACTGGCCGGCACGGCGGGCCCGGCTAGCGTTCTCAGGTGCCGGAGAAACTGCGATGGCTTCCGGTCGCCTGCCTCTTCGTGCTCCAAGAGTCGCCTTATCTTCTCCTCTTGCGACGCGGAGAGCCTTCTCACGATCTCGGATTTGAGCTTCCCGTACTTGTTCTGTTCCGGGGGCTGGGAGATTATGTCTTCGACCTCGAGAACTACACGGCTGTCCAGTAAAGCCAGCACGTGGTAGAATTTTGTCGCGTCCTGCGTAATTCCAGCCAACGCGAATTGCCCCTCTAACTGCGTAAACCAAAGCGCCGGTTTTTCCGCCCAAAACGGCGGGGCGTGAATCCCCACGCGCCCCACGCGGAAGCCATTCGTGGCCACGTTGTCGGTTGGCTCCATAGATTCCGGGACCGGCGCGGAGAAAAAAAAACTGCAAGGATCACGTCGGGGTCACCAAATTGAGGGGGTTTGTGTGAAAAACTTAACACCGGTTCGGTTTTATGTATATATTTATTTGCGCACGACCCGATGCGATGCGATACACAGTAGGACTGACGCTGAAGGGTACGACCATGTGCGGGCGCCCAACCGGAACTTTCTATGACGCTCGCGCCGTTCGTCATACTCGTGCGCCCCTAGCGGCCGAGATCTGCACTCACAGACAAATGACTATTAGCGGCCGCATCCACACTTTTCTACTCATTAGCCGCTACAGCCTGCACGTCGAAATGTCCATTTTTACGTGTTACTTTATGGGAAATGGAAATTATCCCCTGGGTCTTTGATCTCGAGTTGGATACATTAAAACGTTTTTTTTTTATTATATTATGTTATCCTGAAAATTTCATCATATTCGGTTCAGTCGTTTGCGAGATATTAAGCTTAAAAAAGCATTACACACAACGTTTGCTAAGGCTTTTATTTATATGATGACCATTTTAGCGTAAATTATATAGTAACTATTTTGAAGTAGGTCCCTAAATTCACCTTAACTTCTTTGACAATATTTTTTTCTAACTATGCCAACCAAGTTACGGACGAACTTGTATACTTCTCTATCTTACTACTGCGCTTATGACTTATGCATCTCCTTCCCCTCCACTTCCCCTCACCCGTGGCTCGTAGTATCTCTCTGCGTACGACCAAGGTAGCACGCTAGCCAAGCAAAATTATAAACATAATTATTGAATTAAGCACCTCCAAATTTTGTATCGCCATATAGTCTATGTTACTCGCAGTGTAAAATTATACACCTATGCTAAGTTTCGTGATGATATCTTCAAAGGTGTGGATTTATATAGCGTACAAACAAAAACAGAATTTCAGATTTATATATATAAATTTGCGCGTAAATTACATGATAACTATTTTGAAGTACCCCCCTGAAGTCACCTTAACTTCCCGGAAAGGGAGTAAGGAGTATATACTTCAGGTAATTCGTTCAATTATTACGCGGTTCTTTTAATTAAGTGATATTCAGAACGAGAGGGATGAATGTATATATAGACCAGACACGTCAAACTCGAAGAGGCGTCAGCGCCAAATTAAAGCTACAGATGTTATAGAAGGGCCTTAGAATTGCAGTTGCTTAATGAGGGCCAGATTTGGAAAAAAAATTATTTAATTTAGAGGATTTGACGAAATTTTTGGCATTAAAAACAATAATTTAGAGAACATGCTTTATTGGTCCTCACTAATAATGACAGAACATTGTATCCTTTTTCATAAAAGTAAAGCATCCATATAAAATATAGGACGCTTTAATTGTTTTTGTATGTATTTTTGGCTAACCAACCTCTAAGATTATTATAGCCATAACTACTTCCACACTGGACAAACACAGAAAAGATTAGAGAAACACGGTGCCGGCAATAGGCTACTCTTTACGAAGAGCACCAAGGGGGCCAACTGCTTAACGTCACTTCCGAAGGACGGAGCGCTGACAAACGCGTTCTCTTATGTTAATGTAGAATCGACCGAACCTGCCTTCATACATATAATTTTCGTAGTTTTTGCCGGCTATAGTTACCGGAAACGCAAAAGATGCCGCGAGAGATGGCGTAGTCCGACATATGCCAAGGTATAATCATAGTTCTTCCAGGTAAGCATTTCGGGGGTATTGGTTCCGGTTTGGAATGCGTTCCGATTTCTCTTCTCTTTGCGGTTTATCTATTTATTAAATAATGCATTATAGAATGGAAGATCTGCGCTTAAAAAGCAGCCGTATCGACGCTCGGGATGCATGCCACGCGTAAAGGTCTTTAAAAAAAGATTATAGTATTGCTATTCTATACGACGAAGTCTTATTTTAACCTTCTAGCCCCTCATCTAGCGTTTTCCGCATGCAGGATGTTTGTGTAAAATACTATGCGTCCCACGATTTTCACATAGTTCTTTCAGCTGTATTGTCCTTTGTATACGGCGATGTGCATATGTTCCTGATCGGTCACAGATAATTCTCCGAAATAGTTCATTATTGTCATTAATATTTATATTTTGTACATTTTTCTGGTATTTATTACTGAATTTCAGTTTTTCGAAATGTTTTAGGCCTAATCTTTGTTAATTTTTTCATTTGTATTCCATAGTTCACCATGCGTATTTTTGTGGTCGCCACGTAAAAACACGGGAAATGCATCTCTTACGGTGATTCCCGCAATAAAATTTTAAAGTCCTATGTCTCAGGTTATGCGGTATTTTACGAATTACACCTCAATAAAGATCTTTTTGCACAGTTGAAACTAATAAAATTAGAAATACAAGATTAAAGCAATTATTAACTCGTGTCAACAGCCACTGACTTCGATTACAAAGAGGACGGTAATTCCATGTTAATGCTTTCTTTGTGTTTTTATAGGCTCAGGATGTCGTCGCCTACTTGGAGTGTTCCGAAGATCACTGCTTCATTTTTCCGGCCATGTGCTTCGGGCAAAAACTTAACCATCATAAGCAGCGTCAAGAAGAAGATACTCGAAGTCAGCTGTTCAAACGCGTGGAGCGGACCTGAAGGCGACACGGGAATGACCCAGTCTCGGGAACAACGAAGGATTTACGACGCAGTAACAGGAGTGTAATTATGTATTTGTGATACGTATTGTACTAATAAATCCTATAGTGTATATATGAGTAAAATTGTAAATAAATCTACTTGTATTTAAAGTTTTCGAGCCAATTCTACGTCCTATCCCCAAAATTCTTCTGGGTAAATACTGGAAGCGAAAATCGATTTTAAAACGTTATGTTTATCAGGCATATAAGCGATATAAAATTGGAGAAATGCATTTAAAATATTCCATTTAGTGGAAATAACTCTAATTAAAACTTATAGTCCACTATGGGTTCGCCGAGACCATCTTAATATATAACAAAGGTAATCACGAAAAAAAATCCAGTCACACGGGATGATTCGAACTCGCGCGCTTAGTATTCGTAACCAGATATGTTAGCCAGCCCTCTACCTTAGCTATTAGAACTAATACCGCAATGACAACCTGGCCCATTCACCGCCTTCAACTAATCATGCGCCATTTACTGGGCAGGTGGCGGAAATCGGAACTAATTTGAGGTGAGTTAGCGGTCGGAGGAGGTTAAATAAAGGTCAAACGCAGTTTTTGGTCTACTTATACAGGTTTTTCAAAATTTTCGGTTTTTCCTCAAAATTTTCAAGAAAGTGAAAGTGACCTTCTGTTCAAGGTTACTACCTCTGACGTCACAGCTCCCCTCCTCCGGCCCTCTGACGTAGCAGCTCCCCTCCTCCCCCCTCTTGACGTAACAGTTCTTGGACGTCATATTTACTTATTCAATATTCTCGCTGTTGGGGAGAGTTTCGCCATGTTACTTTCTAGCTCAGCGGTGGAGCGTTAGGATAACAGGTGAATAACGCTTCCATTTATATTCTTGATGGGCAATTGTCACGAAATACGAAGAAACCATTGTTTTGATAAGATTAAAGATTTTTTCTAATTCTCTTTATATTGTAAAATCTTTCTCTCAAACCTGGCGTGAAGTAATATTTTTAAATAATTTATTAATAGAGAATATACCCTATATAATAGGTAATTGAAAAATAGAAATTTTTTTGACGATATATTATCACACATTTTTATTTATGCAGTTATAATGATGTAATCTACAAAGTTTTAAAACATTTAAAGTAATAAACATAACACTTTTTCTGCAACAAAAAGGAAATCAGTATACAAAACTTTTATTAGAACAGCTGGCTGGTCAGGTTGAAGATACTATGATCCAAATGACCCCTTTATTTTCCCGGTAGTCATTTGGAATGCTCTTCAAATTACGCATTTGCCTAATTGCATAAAATAATAACTGAAGGTCGACAGTGATTGGTAGAAAATCAGCAACTTCCACGGTGCTCATCACGGTGGATCTGAAACAAGAAACAGAAATCAGCTCAAGAGGTCACCCGCTCCTCTCCCTTCAATTATAACGCACAAAGTATGGTGTTTTTACCTTTTCCACCAGTAAAAACAATCTAGTTTATGATATTATTACAATAAAACCAATTCAAAAGAATTCCCTTTTGAAACGTGAATATATCTTACTCGTACATTGGTTTCCAATATCTTTTCTCAATTTCAAAACATTTAACGGATTTCTTTCTACTTGAAAAAGCTATCCATATTTGCTAAAAAGTGAATTAATGGTATTCAGATGAAACTGAATAACATTTCGTTCCTTTTTGGTAACTTAGAACTTATAAATATAGAAGCATCACCTCACACAAACCAACATGCAAACTTGTACTTTGTATTTGTCATTTGAAGTCCAGGAAAAACTTCGCCGTATTCTCTGTATATTAATGAAATTCATGAAGAATTTCCGTATCTGCTGTAAGAAAGTGATAATTGCGTACCAACTCTCTCAATAAATCAATACCTTCACGTAAAACCGCTACACGTCTCGCTGATATGAGGCTACTTGGCAGTCGTTTGGGTAATTTTGAGACTAATACAGTACACCCCTTCGTCGTTCACGTAAGGCAGGTATATCGAACTGCTGGCTGCACTTTCTGTGCCTTAGTGCGGCCCGAATGCGAATTTTGGTTTCGACTAAATCGTTAGATTTTACATAAATACAGGTTCCCGAATTACGAACATCCGTACTTAGGAACAAAGCTCCATAAGGTATTTTAATAAATACGGCATACGGTCGCCAACTCGCACGTACGAATGTTTTTCTCTCGAGAATTGCGACGGCAGAGTGTAGAGACAACCCTCTGCGGGTGTTCTTCAACAGTGGCCCGTTACGTTCCAAGTTACTTGTACGTCCGACGATCGGAAGGGTAATGAAAGACAAAACGAATGTCTACAACAGTATTGTTTTCTACTATTATTCAGAGCAAATATAGATTTGTTTGTGGGTTAAAAACGCATATGTGGAGTGACTTGGGAATCTAACCACCAATTATAAAATACTGTCTATGGTTCCGAACAAAAGACTAACTTTTGGAACGCAACCCGTTCCTAACTCGGCGACCTCCTGTAGATACTTCATTTTTGTGTAAAGGTAACAATTTTTTCATAGCTACTATGGTACAGTATAACGCATTTTCTAAATTGTGGTTTTTTGTAAAATAGACAATCTTCCAGAAAAAGTCATTTATTTACAATTACACAACTGTAATCCTAATGAGGCCCTGATGCATCTTCGAGTTTATAATGCCCGGCGAATGTTGTTCCGGATAACAGTGAAAGGTAACGACACAAATCACTCGTTGAAACGAGGAAATCTAAGATCAGTTTACGTTCACTTGAGACGATACTGTAACTAATAAAACGCGCCAAATTATTATATAAAAATAATGAGCTCAACACTTATGCAATAACATTTTTACAATATAGCCTATTATGATGGACTGCCACTACGGTTAACAGAGTCACCCCGAGGAAGCGCAAAAAAAAACTTCAATAGGGACTCTGAAAGAGAAATAAACCACAGTAACGTACTGGTCGAGTAAACAGGGCTTATCGAAAATGCTCGATGCCTTGGAGCAGCAGGGTATATATTTACAATCCGTCATAATCGGAGATTTAAGTGATATCCAGAACCGTATAGGAAAATCGCGGGACCCATTGCCAAGCGAGCGCGTGAAACCTCTTACGTGACAAAAAATTTTAATAAAGCAATCTCTTTCACTACGGCAGTGTTGATATGTATTTCCCCGATATTTTTAAATGCGTGCGCTCAATAACTACAACAGATTTTTTGAGCGCGAGGCCTCTGTATGTACCGGGTCGGGCTCAGTCGCACCGTCGGCACTGCCATCACACAGACCCTGTTAATGTCTTACTAACAAAGGCGCGCACATGCAGAAAGAAATGATAGCTAGGAAAACGCCGAGGTAGGTATTTTTAGCCGTCCGCTTTTTAGGGGCGTTTCGCTTCCAGTATGAGCGCCTATTCGGTTTGTCCGTCCGCATGTTTGTTCTCGACTTCTACCGAACGGATTTTCATGAAATTTGTTATTAACAACTTACAGTCAAAGATAATAAGAACACAAACGAATCACGTACGCAAATCAGGGGTAGCACTTTACTGGTGACAAAAATGAAATTTCCGTCATATCTCGTACAGTATTGCTCATATCAAAATATTTTCAAATAAAACTTGTTGAACTAGTAAAATAGTGTTTCTTTTCCTATATATTTTTATCGTAGGAGTAGCTGTTATCAAGAAAATCAAACAAGAATGTCTTAGTTCGAGTTGAACTTAGAAAATTTCTTGCATGGTTACTTCATTGCTGTTAACATAAACAATATCAAAAAATACGTTTAATTTCCCTGTGTGTGCATGAAATATTTTTAAATAGGACGAAAATTATTTATGATGAAGAAAAAGAACTTTAAAACGAACATGTATATCATACATTTCAAATACCCCATTGCATGAAATGCGCCCATTTGTAATACGCTGTACACTTTCATAATTTGTTCTCTACTTATGAGAACTTCCTCTTCTATGAGTATATTAGCGCTTTCTGAATTTTTCACAACACCGGCTTATATACTCTTGCAATGTCAGGAATTTATCTGAATTCAATCAAAATCTCAAATATCGCTGGAATGCTTAAAAATAATGAAATCAATATTTATTAATTGAAAATATTTGAATGAGGCAAAATTGCATTTATCGTTATCGTTACCTATAGTAAATTAAGCAAATTCATTGTAAAACTAAGACAAATATTGAATATTAAAAATGCCCAATACAAATAAAAGAAAAACAAAATTAACAATACTTTCTAATTTTTAATTCCTATTTACTGAGTTGGAATAATTATAAATCGAAAAATCAAGTCACTTTATGACAGCCTAATTTTTATGTAAAATTACACCGCTATAAGAACAACACTTCAAGAGGTCACCTAGAGCTTGGACTGATCCTGTCTCCAAGTGAGAGAACTAAGTAACAAGCCGAGAAAACGATTAAAGGAGAACTTGACTCAGTATAATAAAATTGCATTTCAGTACATTTAGTGGGTTTACATGAAGAATTATTATGCTCCCAATTATTTAAAAAGTATGAAAAATATTTGTTTAAATTCTATAGTGTTTTAAATGTGATTCCAGTCACATAGATACTGCCTGGGCGAAGCCCATAGGCCCAGAAGAGATTGAATGTTGAGACCAAAATGTTAACAGTTAAACTCTGACGTCTGTGCATTTAAATCAGGCATGTAAAACTCGAAGAGATAGCAGGGTCGCATTAAAGCGATGAATGTTATAGAAGGGCCTCATTAGGATTGCAGTTACTTTATGAGAGTAAGATTAGGAAAAAAATGATTTATTCTAGAAGACTGGACGCCTTTTTTGGCATTAAAAACAGCAATTTATCAAACATGTTCTATACGACCTCAGTAACAATGACAGAATATTGTCCTTTTCATAAAAATAAAGCATTTATATAAAATATTGAGTGCTTTAGTTCAATCAAATGAGTTTTTGGGTTGTAGTTAGGGAAGAAATGGACTCATGTGGCCCACAGTCCGCCAGTTTGACATACCGGTTTTAAATTTAAAACTCACTAAATTCTTTCATACACATCATATAACACACTAAATCCCTCTAAGAATAGGATGGAGGAAACTCAAATCTAATCACTTAAATATAAAGTCACCACAAGTTAATATCTTTCCCTTTTCTCTCTGCTTCAACTACTTACCATCCGAATGGACACTGTAATAAAACAAAATATGAACAATGAGATGTGAACAAAGTGAATCTGAAAAGTTATGTGAAATAAAATCATAAAACAAAAAATTATTGCATAGATTTTGTTTACCTTTCATTATGGCCAACTACCGTGGTCAGGAAAATTCCATAGTCCGGCATGGCCTATTTCCCAAGGGCATTGGATTAAAGTGCTTGTACTATATTAGCTTTTCTATTTCATCTGTTGTATTGCTTAATTTCCCTCCAAATTGTTTGTCTTCTTCTATTACCCATTTCAAAAACTGTTAATGTGGGCTTGGATCAGCATTTCCCTACCTTTTGAACTCTGTGGACCACTTCAGCAACCCTTCCAAGCCCTGCAGACCACCTCATTTCTTACACTAACCTACTTACTGTATCTATGTTTAAGAAAAGGTGTTACTTGGTTACGTATTTTATTTGACCATTTTGAAATATATTACACATGCTTCAGTATGTTTGACGATCACCTGATTATTTTTGTTTTATTCAAAGAAATATTTTCAACATTTGTGCAGGAAAAATTTTTTAAATATGAAATAATTTTACAAACTTAATAACAATATTCAATACGTTATAGTGTAAAATTTGCATAACTTTTCCCAAAAAGTTCCAACTAAATATGAGGTGAGGACTAAAGAAAAACTACATTTTGGAAACCTCCACGGACCACCAACAAAACCTTCATGGACCACAAATGGTCCGTGGACCATACACTGGGAAATGCTGGTTTGGATTGTGTGCAGTGTGTTTCATTCTGATGTTCAGTATAGACATTCCCAGTTCACATACAAGAATTAAATTTTTACAATTTTTTCACTTAGGAAATATCCTGTCTATGCTGCCGTTATCTGGGTGACTTTCGGAAAAGAAAATTTTTAGTATGCAAAATTTGACAAGCATAGATTATTAGGCTAAAGTTCAGGCTTTAAAAATGTCTTTGCTTTCCTTACAGCATATGCGGTAGCAAAATTATAGACACTGGAAGTTTACGTGACTATATTTTTGAAGGTGATAACAGGCGAATGGCAGGTGAATAGAATCACGGGTGATCGGCAGGAGAAGTCACTCAGTGACTAGAGTTGCAGAGTCGCTTCCAAGTTGCGTCACCATCACATTTCCGTCAACTTGGTATAAATGGCTCCATTTAAATGAATGTGTTGTCCAAGAGCAATTGAAGTTACCTTAAAATCACAATCACATCACCGTCACCAAACACCTTGATATAAAACCTCTCTTACAAGGAGAGTAGGGAGGCTAGTACCCTCGGATTTTGTTCAAATTTCACATGGTGATAGCTGATGTGTTCCGATTTAACGTGTAACTTGCCGTTTGTGTGAATAGGCCTTGGTTGTCGAGATATCGCAGTTTGAATTTCGGCCGATTTCCGCGTGCGAGTTAAGACTCGTGAAAGTCGTTGCTAGGATAAGTAGGCCGTAGCTGAGTTGGTAAGGCGTTGGGCTAGTAACCCAGACGTCCGGGGTTCGAGTCCCGGTTGTGGAATTTCTTTTTTTATTTTTATCTTTTTTAATCCTGAAAAAATGTACAATTCCCATTATTAATTTATTACGACTGTAAAAATTTTAATTGTACTATTTTTCTCGATTATAAGAATATATTTTTTATCTTATGATTGCGATTCAGCAAATTTTTTAAATAAATTCTTACACTTTTTATTGCTACAAAATAATTTGCACCATTATTTTGTATTATACATCAATACCTTATAAATTAATTATTCAGATTCTTCTTTTGAAAAAGCAGGACGCACACGCTGGGAAAAATTTTTCCTGTAGTTTTGGAAGTCGATCCAAGTACTTCGAAAATTGAAGATCCAATAAAGATAATTCCGCTGGGTTGTATGCCTTTCTGCCAACCGCGCGACGTCTATTTTTACAGGCAAATCAAAAATTTCATAAAGCGCCTGCAAAACAGTACGTATTTATTGCGAGAGAATAGTCAGATTAATACAAGAGACGACGCATTGAAAATTCACTCCATCATTCATCACCAGTTGCGTGCACCCATTTTCGAAGACATGATTAAATATGCGTGGTTTGCGTCAAAATTAACGACGACAAGGTGTGTTTTTATGAACGTAAATGAAGTTTGTTTCCACGATAGCCTGCGTAAGAGGAAATGTGAATGCGAAAATGTTGCGTTTGTTGTGTGTTCCTGGTGCCAGAAGCATTTGTGCTTTGTTTTTATGATAATTTTCATCCCCCACTTTGTCGGCACGCATGACAGATTTTTTTCAAAAGAAGAATCTGAATAATTAATTTATAAGGTATTGATGTATAATACAAAATAATGGTGCAAATTATTTTGTAGCAATAAAAAGTGTAAGAATTTATTTAAAAAGATTGCTGAATCGCAACCATAAGATAAAAAATATATTCTTATAATCGAGAAAAATAGTACAATTAAAATTTTTACAGTCGTAATAAATTAATAATGGGAATTGTACATTTTTTCAGGATTAAAAAAGATAAAAATAAAAAAAGAAATTCCACAACCGGGACTCGAACCCCAGACATCTGGGTTACTAGCCCAACGCCTTACCAACTCAGCTACGGCCTACTTATCCTAGCAACGACTTTCACGAGTCTTAACTCGCATGCGGAAATCGGCCGAAATTCAAACTGCGATATCTCGACAACCAAGGCCTATTCACACAAACGGCAAGTTACACGTTAAATCGGAACACATCAGCTATCACCATGTGAAATTTGAACAAAATCCGAGGGTACTAGCCTCCCTACTCTCCTTGTTAGAGAATTGAAACTCTTTTGTATGAATTCCTATATCAGATGACTGTCTTAGAACATATCCTTATCTCATTCTTTCATTTCAATATTTAAGATTCACTGCATTGATTGTTTCATGAAAGTTGAATTTTAATCTATGAAACTAGCCTTACAATGTTAAATCAAGCTTAAGAAAAAGACCAAAACATTCAATTGAAACCGACAAACAATGAACTAAAATACTGGCAAATCAAGTTGTAAGAAAATGAGCAAGGTATGTTGATGGCATAAACTAACATAATACAAAATGCTTATCAAATGCTTAATTGGTATATTCAACTGTAACAAATTACAAATGCTGCACTTTCTGGATGATTTCAATGTTCATAATTCTCCTGTGAAATTGTAGTTAATTTCCAAAAAGAATAACAATACATCTAAATTCAAATCCTAAAGTTACTATTTAACAATGGCTAGAAGTGAAGCACAAATATGGCACTGAGACAGGCATGCCTAAGTTCTCAATGGTATCTATTTTCCAAAAAAGCCAGTCTCATATGCATTGAATACTAGCTGGAGCTTATATTACCATTCTTCTATGATGCTCTTGTTCATAATAATGGGATTTTATGCAAGCCCATTTGAAAAAGATGCTTTTGCATCAATGCAACATCTTTTGACTAAAAATTGACCAGTATGGTGGCATTTTTAAATCAGATCACAATAAATGAATTGCAAACCATGTAAACTGCATCAAGAAAGGGTTAACTGCATATTTAATTCATTAAATATTATTTTAATATATACTCTTTCTTTTCAACTAGTTCAAAATTTACCTATAAGCAAGTCCAACTCTTAAGAACATTCCTTATAAAAAGACTGGCATCTAAATGGATTTTTGAAGCCACCACACTGTCCTTGGATAACAATATTTAAAGATATTATTTTATTGTAGTTTTTATATCTCAATGTGTTTTGTTTGACTCTAGTTTCAACAAACCTTCCTGCTAACCATTAAGGCTGATAGCTGGGTCCCTGAGGAAGGAATTATTATGAATAAACATATTTGGAATAAGATTATTACCTGCATGCCATTCAAATTTTAGTCCCCACTTAATGTGGCACTCTAAGCTAACAAAATTTATAAAAGCCTGAAAATTTCTTCACCTGCACTAGCTTTCCTTTCCTCCTCTGCTGTTGACAGATTCTGAAAAAATAATCAAAATATATAATTAATTAAAATTGACAGCTATACTAACTCATTGCTACCATAAAAGCAAGGAACACTAAATTAACTTATAGTGAACAGGAAAAACATATGCTGTAGACATGTTTATCAAATTTATTATGTCTGAATAATCGCATTACTGTTTCAATACCATTAAAAATTGTTGTTTTATTATATTCTGAACCATCTCCTGAGAACCTTTTGCAGGACACTGATTGATACACAAATAATTAAAAATAAGCCTCGAATATATATTTGCATAACATTTTTTCAGTCTAGGTGTACAGTTATAATTTTCAAATCTCAGTAATAACCATCCCAACCTACTTCATGTCTCAGTGGTAAATTTAATGCAAGTCAATATTCAAACCAGTGCGCAAAATGAGCCGGAATACCTCTCTGGCTGGTCATACGAACCGATGATACCCTTCCGTTTCGTCAGACATTTAGAAATGCTGTCCCTTATAAAAAGCGTTCCGTTTTGTAAAAATTTCCATTCCACTACCAATACAAGCGTTCCGTTGTGTAACATTTTCCATTTCAAGCACTGACTCAAACAGCCTTGGCCCTCTGAAACGTTAACAACAATAGGTCATTTTATTTCGAAACTATTCTTTTATCAGTTTCCCAACTTAAATTTTCTACTATCATGGAAATCCATTCAAACGTTAATTGGCTGAGAATAAGAACTTCCTCTTGATTGAAAAGTGTAGTTGACATCGCTAAATTATTTATCAGTCTTAATCAGGTAATTTGATGGAGCAATGCTAAATCCACATGGATTTTAAAATTCACTTTTTCATTGGACTCCATAGTGATACTCAAATTCAAGAAAAAACACTAAAAAAATACTTGCCCGAGAGGTTAAAGGAGGAAAGTTGTTTTCTGCCATTGAAAAGGTTTTTAAATTTTCATCCACTGGTCTCCCCACCCACCATGGATTCACAAATGGGACGCTGTACCACAAACTGATGCGGTCATCAGGGCTAACCAGCAGGACTCTGACTTGGTTGTCGATTCCGGTAAGATCTCCAGTGCAAGGGTCCTCCAAGCCCATGTACTTTCGAACCCCCTACACACACTCCTATAAACTCAGCACTCGCCAACTGGAACGTCAAGACATGACAGCAAGTCGATTCATTGGGTGAGGCTAGCACCTGACGCCCTGTTTACAGTGAAATCAATGCCGAAGTGGTGTGTTACACATGGACTGCATCTTGGGCATCTGAAACCGAGATGGGATCCAGAAAGCTCAAGCACCAGGCATCTCTTCTCCAACTTATGGGTCTCCATGCATGGCAAATGCATAGATGAGCCAATTGCCGGATGTTGTGACTTAAACACAAACAGCAGACCCACATGCTGCCTGAAAACTAGACTGAGTTCACCATGGTTTTTTTTTTGAGGTTGTCTTCTCATCCATTGGTCGCCTCTTATGCCCAGCAGGAGGGTCACGGGAGTATTCTACCCACTACCCATGGGGGAGATAATTAATCATATTTACTCATGTACCATGTGCACCTTTTTCCCTAAAATGTCAGTAAATGCTATCAGTGCAGTAAGAATCATATCAGAAAGGGCAATAGAGTACACCAAGATTGCTGCGTATGTTTCGTCGACTGGCAGAAGGCCTTTGATGAGTAAATTGGATACTGCAGATAAGGATATTAAAGGATATAGGTGTAGACTGGAAAGACAGGAGACTGATCAGGAATCTATATGTGAATCAAGCTGTAAAGATCAGGTTGGAGAATGCGGACACCAGCGGAGTACATATCGGTAGAGGAGTAAGACAGGGATGTTGTCTATCACCGATTCTATTCAATATATATGGAGAGAGGCTCACGCAGGAAGCATTAGAAGGCACGGGAGATTTCAAAATCGGAGGAAGGATTATAAGAACAGTGAAATACGCAGATGATCAAGTACTTCTAGCAACAAAGGAAAAGGAACTCCAGAAAATGATAAATAGATTAGTGATAACAGGTAGAAAATACGGTATGGAAATTAATACAGAAAAATCCAAGGTTATGTGAATATCAAGTAAAGAAGAAGAAAATATGAACATAAGTATTGGAGGAAAGTCATTAGAACAAGTTTCAGTATATATACCTTGGAAGCATCATAACGAGAGAAGCAAAATGTACCGATGAAATCAGGACTAGAATAACAAAAGCAAAAGCCGCTTTCAGAAGAAAGAAACATCTACTAACGGGAAATCTGCAAGAGGTTGATAAAATACTATGTATGGAGTATAGCTTTGTATGGGGCAGAAACATGGACGCTAAGGAAAAATGATACTAAATACTTGGAAAGCTTCGAAATGTGGACATGGAGAAGAATGCTGAAGATAAAATGGACAGATAGGGTGAAAAATGAGGTAGTACTACGAAGAATAGGAGAGAAGCGAGCGATTATACAGACTATCAGAAAGAGGAAGGCAAAATGGATTGGGCATTACCTGAGGAGAGAACGCATGATTAAAGAAGTGCTAGAAGGAAAACTGGATGGAAAAAGAGAAAGAGGTAGGAAAAGGTTTCAGCTGGTAGACGACTTGAAAGGGAAAGAGAGCTATCAAGACATGAAGAAAACTGAGGAAAATAGGAGTATATGGAGAACCAAGTTTAACCATGAATAATCACGGACCTGTCAATGGACAGACTATCTATGATGACGATATCTCAATGGAAAATTTCTTATCTAAACTATAAGCTAAAATGCTTGATTAAAAGCTAACATGATAATATGCTATATATTAAATGATATTCTTAGATGTTATAACTAGAAGTCATAAAAGTTACAATTAGATAAAAAGTGTTGCTATGAAAAAAGAGAGAAAATAATACTAGAAAGTCAAATTATAACTCATATTAAACAAATCTAGCAATCTAGAAGTATCTTCAGGTATGTAAGATTAAATTACCTAGAACATAAGACACCATCAGTCATGACTGGTTTAACTCTCTCCAGGTCAAAGCAACCGAAACCACTTGGAGCAGCACCTGAAATTGCCCAAAAGTGCACATTATCTCATAATACAGACAGACAGACAAACGACTTTATTTAGGGCAAAATTGAGATTACATAGTCCCTTCTTACATTTAACTCTACGTTATGAATTACAAATGACAATAAAAATAATAACATATAAACATACAAACAAAACAAATACCTGAAAATAAACAAATGAAAAGAATAATACAAAAAAATAACACAATTAAGAGATTGAATTACAAATTCAGAAACTTCTAAAAGGAGAAGACTAAGTATTTGTGGTAAAAACCTAGGAAGGACCTGACATGGCCAACCTAGAAAAAATCCCACACAGGAAAACACCCACGAAGGGAAGGGGGGTAGAAAAAACCTGCAAAAATCCTACATACATGAAAGAACAATTGTGAAATTACAAATAGTACGTACTATTTTGAGATATAAAAAATTGCAAGATATATTTTAAAGTGCTGAAAAATGAACATGAAGTTTAATCAAATTGAGTGAGATTAAATGAAAACATGAATATTAAAGATAAGTAGAAATATGTAAATAATAGTAATAGATCTACCATACATATATATATATACAAAAGGAGAAAAAAAGCTTAATTAGATTAAGTTATTTCATCTCAGTGGCGAGTTTCTGTAAGATTAGCAATCCGTTTTGATAAGTGCGAGTTGTTCTGTGCCTTCATGTGTCATTGTTCTCGGAGGATTTGGGAGAGAATCAGAGAATTAATAGGCTGTTCTTTCAGTGTTGTTATTCCTTTGTAACACAGGTAGGTGTTTATGATAAGCTCGTTTAAATGAATTTAAAGGTGGCGAGTTTATAAGAAAATATGGAAATCTGGAAGTTCGTTCCATAATCTGCAAGCCGTTACCCCGAACGATTTGTTATATATTTCAGTTCTGTGATGAGGAATGAGAAGTTTGTGGTTCCCTCTTGTATGTAGATTGGGGGTGCCGTGGCGTAGTGGCGAGGGCATTGGCCTGCTATGCTGACCATACCCGGTGCAAATCCAGTACGAATCCTGCGAAAGTAGGGTTTTTTCAGAGGTTTAACGGCCCCCTATTTGTGTGTTTAGAGGAGAACACGCGAATCAGCGCTCCGTCCTTCAGAAGAGACATAAAGCTGTTGGTCCCGTTGGTGTTTCTCATTAAGAGTAGGCTAATGCTGGCACCGGGTTTATCTCCTCCCTTGCTTTGTGATTTAGACTAAGAAGCCTACTAGCACTGGTAGTCGTTTGAAGTCACAAGGTCCACAATAACAACAACAATGATTGAACTGTGAATTTGAATAACGAAAGTAAGTGCAGGCATCTTCTAGATTTAGCCATGATAGTTTAAGTAGAGGTTCCGAGATGTGATCTGATTTTTTTAGATTGTGTATGTATCTAACACAGGCATTCTGCGCTCTCTGAAGTTTTATAGAGTTCTTGGGTTAGATCTTGATAGATAGTTGAACTGAGGTATTATGAATGCATTCACTAGTTGCTTTTTGAGTGAGAAGGACAGTCTGTTGTTTACACGCTTAAGAGAGTGAAGGGAGGAGTAAACTTTCTTACAGATTACAATAACGTGGTGATTCCAAGTAAGAGTTTCATTTATAGTACCAGAGATTGCGAGAGGAGTAAATTCTTTAGGGGAGATAGAAGATAGGATTTTACGATATCCTATATGTAGTGCCTGAAATTTTTGCAGGTTGAGGCTTAGAAAGTTATCTTTGCTCCAGTCAGTGAGCAGAGATAGGTCATTGTTGACGTTCTCTAATAATGTCTGCAAGTGAGGAACAGTGGTGCTTAGAAAAATTTGTAGATCGTCGGCATACAAGTGATATTTGCAGTGTTTTAGAACGTGCGAGCAGTCATTTCTGTATAGAGAGAATAATAACAGACCCAAAATTGAGCCTTGTGGGATACCTCGTGGTAATTTAATCCAAGAAGAGAAGTTTATCAGATATTACCTTCAGATGTCTGTCAGATATGATGAGATACAATTTGTGACCATCATTGAGAATCTTAAGTGACGTAGCTTAGCAAGCAGTATATCTTTATCTATAGAGTCAAATGTTTTGGTAAAGTCAAGAGCATCTGTAAGAAATCCGGGTCACCACTGTGGCGATTTTTCAAGATACCTTCTCCTCCTCGCACTTTGACGAGTGTGCACATGTGAGAGGTCGCACATTTCTCGTCGGTCAATCATTTTTAGGCTGTCGACCAAAACAGAATTCCCAACCGCAGAGTTTGCACTCAACAGCAGTTAGCCTAAAACACCATCCTTCCTTTTATAGGCAAAAATACCCTTCCCCTTTTTCCCTTTACATAACCAAATGCTTATTTCTCTGGGCAAATTCGTACTCCCTGCCAGTAACGTACCTTCCTGTCGTCCAGCCAAGAGCATTTTCCCTACTCTCATCCATATGACCGTGGACTTACTTTTTTCACAGGTGTGTGGCAAAGAAAGCAGCAAGAGAAAGATGAGTGTCAGTTGATCATGACAGACTGGCTTGAAGCACATTGTCACGTATTTCGCAGATCACTCTCCTGAATAAGGGTATTTCTTGCTACTATTGTATTGCGATTATTAAGCAGCTTCAAGAATGTGTTATATCTGCATATGCACTTCATTTGGTTTGATACACAATACAAAATACCATGTTAAATTCTGTCTGTACTTTGGTAAAGTGCGAAAAATTTTATAGTGATTGATTTTTGTGCGTCCTTTTCTTATATCTATCTATATCTATAGTTCACCCTGCAAGCCATCGCAATGGTGTGTGGCAGGGGGTGCAATAGCACCAAGGTAAAGCGCATAATAATGTATAGTATCACTCTACGTCGGCTGATTTCCTTTCGTAACTTCTGTTCTGCTCAGCTATCGTTCTAGGGAAAAACGAGCCTTTATACCTCTCAGTCCTACAGGCTATCTCACTTATTTTACGAGGATGGTCCGTTCTACCAATATAAGTTGGCGCTCTTATTATTTCTTCGACATCGCTGGAGAATATATGCATTCTAAATCTTTCAAGAAGTTTTAACCTACAGCGTGATCGGCGCTCAGCTAGTGATTCCCATCCTAAGTCCTGTATCAAGGCTGTAACACTATTGTTTCTATCGTAACAATTTTTGACGAATCTAGCGGCTTTTCGCTGCACTCTTTCTAACTCTGAGATTGATCCTTTCACGTACGGATCCCATATGCTCGACGCGTACTCTAATAGCGGTCTTACTAACGAGAAGTAACATGTCTCTTTGACTTTTTCCTCACTTTTACCTACTATGCGTTTGATGAATCCTAGTTTCTGTTTAGCCTTCCCGCATATATTTCGTATGTGCATATCCCACGAGAGGTTGCTTGTTAAAGTAACGCCTAAGTATTTGACGGAATCGGCTAGTTTTAGCTGGACGCCTTCAACAGTGTAATTCGTCGTGTCAATGTTTTTGTTTCCCCAGAATCTCATAAAGGAACACTTTCCTAAGTTCAATTCTAACTGCCACTCTTTACACCACTCGAGAATTGCATTTAAGTCGTCAGAAAGTAATAATTGATCATTAGGACTGTTAATCTCTCTGTAAACTATTGTATCATCCGCGAATAACTTGATTTTACTTTTAATAACCTTATCTAAGTCGTTTATGTATAAAAGGAATAGTAGGGGGCCGATTACACTTCCCTGTGGAACGCCTGAGGCTACGCTGACTGAATCTGATTTAAATCCATCTATAACTACTATTTGTTCATGCTCATTAAGAAAGTCCCTGATCCACTCGATTATCTTTCGATTTATTCCACAGTCATTTAATTTCTTCATTAACTTACTGTGCGGGACTTTATCGAAAGCCTTCTTGAAGTCGAGGAAAACAGCATCTAACTGAGTCTTACGGTCTCCTGATCTTAGTATATCGTGAACGAACAGAGCAAGCTGTGTTTCACAAGATCTCATCTTCCTGAAGCCATGCTGATATTTACTTAGCAAGTTCTGACTATCTAAGAAGTCCATCACGGAGCTAGCGATAATGTGCTCGAGGACCTTGCAAGATAGGGAGGTAAGCGAAATTGGCCTTATACATCCATTGTGGCCAGAACCGCAAACCACTTCAAAATTTGGAGTGGTTCAGTTCACAGTTCGGTTCTAAATTTTTGGAAGTGGTTCGGTTCGGTTTGCGGTTCGGTTCAACTAAATTAATCATTTGAAATACTATTCAGAAATAATTTATCCAATATAAACATTACACATTCAGTATCAATCTGTAAGTAAATCAATCAGCAGTCATTATTATTTTAAATGAAAGAAGAATTTATTTAAAGAAAGGAAAAATTTATATTTTAAATATATTACAATACCATAATCATCTTCATTTATTTATATTTAAAAAATGGTATTTTTGATCCTAACATGATTTTTATGTTCATTGTTGTTAACATATCAATTAAAAATTATCTGAATGGATTCACTTCAAATTCATTTACCAACATACACAAAAAAATAATCAGAAAGAAAATGTGCCTCTAGCTTAAACTGCTTTAATCGAAAACATAAGTGTTTTAAAGAAATCACTAAAAATCAAAGAAAATTAGTTCCTAGAGCATTTTATTTCTTTTTCTTACCTGTAATACACATTATTTAGAGGAAAAAAGATTTATAACAAGGGCCTTACCGCCTGCCTCCCAATATTTAACCTCTTTAGTTCTACCATCGCACTTGCCTTTATTTTCCTTATTCTCACACACACACCCATTGCTGCATTGATAATTTCCTCCCTCCTCTCTCTGGGGTTCACCCTTTCTCTGTCTTCCACAAGACCTTTCTTTTTAGTCCTTCCCGTCTTTCCCCAAACCCTCCCGAGATGGTCTCCCACCTCCAGCCTTTCCTTTCCCCTCCCCCTTTATCCCTTTACAACCTACCCCCTGCAGTAACCCTCTGACATAGGTTCCTCCTTTCCCTCTCCTCCATTCCTTTCCATCTTACAAATTACCCTCCCTCCCCCGCCTCTACCCATTTCTCTGTACTATATACTTTCTATTCTCACCATATCTGCACCTGACGATAGCATTGTAACGTCGAAACCCGGGTCGTAAGAGAAATAAAAACAATGGAAGTTATTCCTTTGGTTCATTTATAACAAATAAAATAAAAAATGTTCCCTATATTTATCAAGGGTCTAGGAAAATTCTTTTCCGTAAGCCCTTATTAAGATTTCCTTGATTGAATGATAGATTTAATTATTGAAGTAGTGAGTTTCTTGATTTCCAATGGCAATGATGCACGGCATTTCAATTTTTCCAACTTTCAATAATAAATTTATGTAAATGAAATATTTTAATTAGTTAATTGGTCAAATAATATGGAATAAAATATTACTCTGAATGAATTTATGACATGTAAAACACTAATAAATTCCATTATTAATTCTTATTATTATATAACAAATTCAAAAGGACACTTTTAGCTCGATTCAAAACATATTATATATTGCTAATTTTTTCTTTTGGCACCTTAGAAAAGTAATCAAAAAATCAATATGATAGTAAAATTACGTTACAAGAATAATTTAAAATTAATCGACTGTTCGGGGCAGATTATTCACGAAGTGCGGACACTTATGGTTCAAAACAAATGATTATACAACGTAGAGTGACCCTCTTTAAATAACACTAACATGTTAATTAATTTTATTTCTCTTAAATAAAGTTTACTAAAATATTATTAAAAATACACACTTTAGATATTTCAAGGAATTCTGCGGGAAATGAATGCCTCCGATCCAAGGGATCCGCCGAAGTCCTCGCCTGTTTTTGCTGGAAAATAAACCACAAAGTAATGGAAATATCATAAAAGAACACCACATGAAAGTTAGAAAAGGAATGTTATCGTTGAAAGCTCAAGCCGTTGAGATCTACAATTTGAATTTTTCCGAAGAAAAAGATATGAGGAGAGTTATGGTGTTCTAAGAAAGACACAGCGGGGCACATTTTCTCAGGTCTGCTAATTACAATGCTGAAGGGGGTGATGGTAAGGGCATGGATTTTTCTCTCGGCACAAAAGCAGATTATGGCTCCTTTCTAGGCCATTGTAAAACGACCCTTTAGCCTGTGTTCAGATAAAGATCTTTCTATATTCTGTTCGGTTTCTGCCTACAGTGGTTGACCCGAATATTGTCGCAGTTGGTGTCCCCATAACCCCCACCATAAATGTCGTCTGTGGATAACAATAGTAGCAGAGAGGAAAGAGATAGGCACTCTTTCCTTTGAAGCAAACCTGCTGGTTTTTCCAATGGAAATTCCTGGTCTTTTCGTTGGTCCGTACTTTGTGGATGGAGATCGAACCGAAACCGAACCACTTTTGGAAAAAATTACGGTTCGGGTTTCAGTTCACTGAAAAATTAATCAGTGGTTTCGGTTTGGTACGCGGTTCAGAAAAATGACTGCAGTTCGGTTCAGTTCAGCGGTTCGGTTTGCAGCTCTGATTGTGGCTCATGAAAACTAAGAAGATTCTGATTGGCTCACATAGAGAATAATTAACCCTTTGAGTGCCAAGAATTTTCCTAATAATCTTGCGAAAAGTGCCAAGCAATTTCAATAGAAAATGCAGCAAGTTAAGGAAATTTCATTAACTTGTAAACCTTTTGTAATATTTTTAAAAATTTTTTCAGGCAATGTTTTATAAATATAGTGTTAAGATTTTGTAAAGTTTAGAACAAACAATAGTATTTAATATAATAAAAGCCGTCGTCTGTTGGTTGGTTGGTCACGCTATGCAAACGCTAATAACTCGAGAAATAATAATGATAGAAACTTGAAATTTGGTAGGGATGCTTGATTAACACTTCTTCAGAGAATGACAAATTTAAATCACGAAAAAATTCCTTGGTTTGCCTCCAAGAGAGGCATTTCCATTTCCCATTACTTAACATGTAAAATGAGATTTTTCGACGTGCAGGCTTTTATTGATTTGGAAATTAAAATTAGAAGAAATTAACAGACGACCTTCGGATATGAACCATTTTGAAGAAAAATTTATAAAGTTTCTTATTCCGTTCGTCGTTTTTCACCCACAGTTCGAAATATTCCATGTTAAACATTCAATTTGCATATTTTGTGGAAATCTCGCCATTTTAACGTGATGTTGCTATGTCGACCATTATCATTGTTACACCTCAAATTACTATTATTGTATACATCCCTCTGGGAATAAGCGTGCCTTGAGTGCTTCAATACGAGAGAGAGAGAGGAAGGAAGGAGAGAGATTGGCGTGTTTTGTGGAAAATAAGTATATAAGTATCGATAGTGTCATTTTAGGATAATTGGAAATAAAAAGCATTCTTAAATTAAATTCTTTGTAAACCATACGTGCTTACGAATTTATATTGTTATTCCTCGAATTAATTTCGTAACAATGGCCGAAGTTTGGAAACGAATATAAATTAAAATTCAATTAAAATAAAAGGACATTTAAAACTGTTAACAGGCAATTTTCGAAGAAACAACAGTGAATCTTTTAATGAATTGATTTGTTTTTATAAAAGGAATTGGAATTTACATTATGTACTGAATTGACAAGTATATTTCAAAGCAAAAATCAATTTAAAACTATTTTAATGGTTTCTACGATAAACTATTAGTTTATTTTTTGGTTAATATGGATCTCCAATACAACAATCCATTCAACCGTCAAGGGAACAGTTTACAATGTTGAAATAAATTGATTTGTTTTTGTTCAGATAGTATTCAAAGAAATTATTCCGCTGATTGATTAATTAGTTTTTAATTTAAATATTTTAGAGAGTTTTATTTTAAATATGTAATACATAACGACGGAGAATATTATTGAGGATTCGAGTAAGCTTTCTTTCTTCGTAAGTACAGAGTATAATTTTAAAACAATCATAATGTTAAGTTCACGAAGTTTAATTATTTTCCCTACGTTATATATGTATACATATAATTATTTCCCGGTCTTTGGACACCGACATTTATATGCAGCATTGACGAGAACAAGGTGGGAGATGAAAAACAGAATTTTATAGCCGAAAATAAAAACCAAAGGCATTTACTAAACGACAACAGAATATTCACTAGAAATGTAATATATGACGAAATATGTCATATGTAAAAGTGTGCTAATAATTATTTTAAATGCAAATATTAATAATCAATCTATCTATAATTCTTCCGTTGATATTTCAACGGGCATTACACTAGTAATTAATAATAAATAAAAAACATTTAAAGCCACAATAACAGTATTAATCTTTTAAATATTAACAAATAATTTGAATGCAAGGTGAAACAATAATAATGATAAATTACAATTATTTTTATGTCCTTAATCCTTAATACACCAGCAAAATTAAATTTTCATAACTAATCCTGAGTTTTTTCTTAATTAGCACTAAACCATTTAAAACATACAAAGTTATTTATTATACAATTTTCAATAACACTTGCGCATTTTTACACATCCAGGATGAAGTCCTTTACTACATTTAACAAAAATAGTTCTTGAGCATCTCTTTTTCGTGTTTGTTGAGCACTCGCAACATAATCTTTCTTTTTTATCTGGAGGTGACAACCACAAACTCACGTGAAGACCCAGGAGAGTTCTCATCCTCAGCTTTGCTGCCATTTCCAGATACACCTCTAGCCTCTACCCACTCCTTAGCCAGTGAATTCATGACAGATATATTAAATATAGTCCATAGGCTTTTACCCTGCAGGTATATTCTCCTTATAGAGAATATATGTACTCATTCAATAGCATTCGCGAGACTACATTGAAAACTACCTTTTTCCAATATTTGAAAGTTCTCATCTAGATAGCTATACAGCATCATGTCTGAGATATCGATGCCCCCCATGTATTTCTTGTACTCTCGTACAAGATAAGGTATCACCACTGGCAGACCAGTAGCTATATATTGTTGGTTTGCATGTAATGCCCATATTGATAATACAGGCAATGAAGGCCTTCATTTCAGCAACACAGATATCCTGCCACATATATGCACAAGATCGTAGGGTAAGACATTCATTTGATTAGAAAAATTGCTCTGCATACCTGTTGGTTTTGACAACCGTCATCAAAAAGAGCATTTTCGTAAAAAATAGATTAAAATAATCTATTGGTGCAGAATCAGGAGGTGGAGCATATTTTGGTCCTTGAAGCTCTGCATATTAATCGGTAGATTATCGACAACATCTTCGTGCCTTGCAGATATGTCCTAATCAGAATCGCTTTCGTCGCTCTCCGACACTGATGGACGTGAATTCTTTTCCTTGGAGGAGAATAGCTCCCTGTAAAATAAAAGAGTTGAATACGTGTGATAAATGGACCCCATTCCCATTTAATTTTTGCTGGTAATACAAATTCAAATTTTCAACTTATTTGTGAAAAAAATTTTTTAACTTTACATAATTAGCAAAAATGTAATTATAAATCCAGTAAACTTTCAGCAAATAATATATCCCAAAAATTACAAGACAACAGAACAAAATCAAATGATAAAAATTGAAAAAAAAAATTGCAAGTGTTAGGATCGAACTAGCACCCAAAAGTTTACAAAGCCGACCGCTAACCAACTGGGCCACCACCTAAGCTGCCTATTACGGCTCATATGAGGATATAAATTGGATCCCTAGTATGTTTGCTAAATTTAATTGCAAAAATCTCGTGAATGCTTGAGAGGTGCATCTTCTTGCTTTGGCATTTTTCATCATTAGAAGTGTACTACATGCTCACCAAGTTTCAACCAAATCGGTGACAAACATGTCATAAGGTCCCCTTGTTAGGAGAAAATGTGGAATACAGAATCAACACGAACACAAAACAGCAGTTTGCAGTTATAGAAAATGAAATAAATTTTTAGTCAATGGGAGAGCAGACTAATGTTTTTCTGGAATCAATTACATTTCTTTTCCTCGCTTTTTCTTGGTTCAGTGCTCTTCTAGCAATTTGGCTGTCAGATAACATCTCATTAAAATTATTATTTATTTATTCTTCCTTAAATCACATGCTGGCATCTAATCAATTCCGTCATAAATAGAGTTACCAGGCATCTGATCTTTTCTCCTCACATCCTCTCTGTCCATCCAGAATTTTAAAATACAATGAATTTGTCCAGTTTTTTAGTTAGCAATGCCTGCTAATAGCTACCATGAACTTTCTGAGATGTTGATGAAAGAAATGAAAGGAGAAAATGGTTTAATTTCCATATTCTCAGCAACCACTTCCTTTTATAGTGAAATTTCTAGGTCAGGGATACAACTCATTAACAGCATATCCCTCAGTAGTGTGAGTTGGCACTTGTACTCATGGCAGTCCTGCTCCCACAGGGTTAAATTATTCTACTATGCACATCTAAAAATTAGAGCTAAAATTATGCCAAAGAAGCATTATGACAGGACATATATATGGTATTTCAAAGAGATGGGAATCTGTTAAAATTTGATATCCTCATTATATAAGAAAATGTGAAACACACTAAAATCCATTTATTCTCGGTGTTTTCTCTAAGCCTTCATCACGGAAAGAAAAGAATTATACTGAGACTTGTCTATGAAACATTTTCAGTTGTTTAATATTAAACTGACTACATGAAGATTAACTGGAATGAACATTTTAGTTAAATATTTTGAAAATACTAAGTAAAAATTAAGAAAGGTTACATACACAACTTGATCTAATTACATTCCAGAACCAAATATTTAAGATTTTCCTTATGAAAGAATCTGTATTTTTCCAGACTAAAAAGTATTTGGAAATAAACATTATGTCATACATATATAAACAATTTTCAAACTAAAAAAAGTTTCATTGCATCATGCATGTAGCCTCATAGATTTGCAATCAATGTAATATATTGGTGAATACAACTTCGCCTGAAATTCGCAGAAGTAGAAAGAGCAACAAACCTTTTGTCATTTAATATGTTTAAGTTAAAAGGTTCTTATACTGAAATAAATAATTCAAATAATATTTTCTAAAAAATCTGATGTGGCCAACACATGACTTTCTTCATATTTGGGGTATAGATATTTAAATTATTATGAACAGCATTATAAGCCAAAATTATTATTTCGTATCGTAAAAGAATACAGTCGTCCTTATTGCTGTAAATTATATTTTGAATATGTTTATAGAATTCACCGCTACGTGGTGGCAGCGCTGTATACTGGAAATTTACGAATAAGCAAAATATCCCTGAAATGATTGGTTCTACGATAATTTGTTTCAAACAAAACTTGGAAGAAATATTATTCTCTACAACTTTAGTTCTCACAAAGATTACCAATAACGACGTTTATAAGGAGATATTTGACGGAAATTGAAAAAACCGATTATTTATAAATAATTCCTAAACAATAACTGCTATAGAAAATTGTTTGAAATAAAAGATGTAAGAAATTATATTTTCTACATTTTTTGTAATGGTCAATGTCTACAATAATGACATATTATCGGAGAAATATTGCAAAAACCGAATCGGGTTTCGAATAAAACTCGACTTCCGGTTAACCGGTTCTGTCCAAAAACTAATCAGTTCCTTGTGCTCATGCTAAAGTGTTATATATGAAGTTTGGTAACGATATGGCAAGTACTTTATGGGTTAGAGCACCCACAATCACATACATCCACACACACACAAAGATTACATAGTCCCTTCTTACATTTAACTCTACGTTATGAATTACAAATGACAATAAAAATAATAACATATAAACATACAAACAAAACAAATACCTGAAAATAAACAAATGAAAAGAATAATACAAAAAAATAACACAATTAAGAGATTGAATTACAAATTCAGAAACTTCTAAAAGGAGAAGACTAAGTATTTGTGGTAAAAACCTAGGAAGGACCTGACATGACCAACCTAGAAAAAATCCCACACAGGAAAACATCCACGAAGGGAAGAGGGGTGGAAAAAACCTGCAAAAATCCTACATACATGAAAGAACAATTGTGGAATTACAAATAGTACGTACAATTTTGAGATATAAAAAAATGCAAGATATATTTTAAAGTGCTGAAAAATGAACATGAAGTTTAATCAAATTGAGTGAGATTAAATGAAAACATGAATATTAAAGATAAGTAGAAATATGTAAATAATAGTAATAAATCTACCATACATATATATATACAAAAGGAGAAAAAAAAGCTTATTTAGATTAAGTTATTTCATCTCAGCGCCGAGTTTCTGTAAGATTAGCAATCCGTTTTGATAAGTGCGAGTTGTTCTGTGCCTTCATGTGTCATTGTTCTCGGAGGGTTTGGGAGAGAATCAGAGAATTAATAGGCTGTTCTTTCAGTGTTGTTATTGCTTTGTAACACAAGTAGGTGTTTATGATAAGCTCGTTTAAATGAATTTAAAGGTGGCGAGTTTATAAGAAAATATGGAAATCTGGAAGTTAGTTCCATAATCTGCAAGCTGTTACCCTGAACGATTTGTTATATATTTCAGTTTTGTGATGAGGAATGAGAAGTTTGTGGTTCCCTCTTGTATGTAGATTGGGGGTGCCGTGGCATAGTGGTGACATCATTCCGAAAATTGTCTAAACGTGTATTTCCGATTTTTTTCGTGATCACAATACTTTCCCTATACTACATATGGAGAAAGTAAAAACAGGTATAACTCTTCCAAAATTTTCATAAAACGTGAACTTGGGCACTTCAGATGCTGAAAAAGATAAACTTTACCTTTTTTACCATATTGAAAATTTGACTCTTTAAATTGAAACAAAACTTACATACAAGAGGAATGTGTGGTTTCTTTAAAAGATAAAGTATCGTCTAAGTATTTCTTGAAACATTCATGAATCAACAGGTTTCTTTCTTTTTTGAACCTAATCATTCTCTGTGATCACTCATTTCCCTCCATTACTAAAACAAAAACAACAGAAGTTCATATTCTATGTCATAATGCATCATATTTTACAACAGCCAAGGTTAACTGGACCAATATTGCACACAACTGAATTAAATGGGGATATATGAGAGCAGCCATGTATCTCATTTCTGCTAATAATAAAGTGTCATTATTACCAATTTTTCAAGGAACCTTTCTAAAATGATCAACATCTAACACTAACATTCACACGTTAGATTTTTTCCCTTCATATTTTTCCCAAACTTTCAAGAGCCATCCCTTCTTCATGAATATCGTTGAAGAAATACAGAATATCCTTATAAGGATGAAAAAAGCATGTGATACATCTGTTGGTTTCACCAAGTGAATGTTAATAAAATAAATTGTCTAGGAAAGTAGAAACTCAAGAGCACTAGGTTCTGGCATTCTCTAAATCATATGTACTTACCATAAATTTTATGCTCCATAAGAAGTATAATGATATTTGTTTAATCTTGCAATTAAAAATAGTCAAACAGAGAATTTAAGTGTTGATAATGACTGTGTATACAATGGGACTACTTGAACTGGAACTGGTAAATATTAAATGATAGATGATTAATGTTATGATAGCTGATATAAAATTTGTTTAATGAATCTATCAATTGAGTTACACAAAAATTATGACCCATTGAAAGATATGTACTGAATGGAATTTTATAACCTTTTCTGGTTCAAAGTAGCCAAAACCAGCTTAGATCAATTCTACCTTACAGATAAATGCTGCTGAAACCGACCGTCTCATCACATCTGGTCTTTGTCATCACTTGAGAAATATAAATTGTTACTGTTAGGAGTGCTTATTACACAATGTATACACTATTCTCCCTTCACACACTAAGCTGCTAAATCAGCAAACATTTAGAAAATAATATTTTTTCTATGATAATCCTCAGTTATGACAAAGGCTGGTCCCTGTGAAAGAAGTTAACAGAGACTATTCTTTTAGTGATTCTGAAAATTCTAGTGTTTCAGAACTATTAGATCTTTCATACCAAATGGAAAATTCAAGCAATAATGAGTTGGAAGAAGAAATTATACAATCTAGAGTTGATCCTAAAGCTGGTGATAATCTATACAATACCACCAGAAAAAAGGAGAGTAGAAGTGGAAAATTAAATGCACTTCAAGGAAGGAACAATCATAACAGATAAAATGTATTTTCCTTAATAAAAACTTCTTGAATATATGAATGATACATTTAATCTTTCTTGGGTTATTTTTTGTATTATGATCTGATGTTCTTAGTGCGTGCTATTAATGAACTAAGATCAAAACTGGGGATACCAGGCATTCAAAAATTGGGATTGAATAAGGTTAAAGAGCTGCTGGGTTCATAAAAATCTATCAATGAATATAGAAGAATTATAAAACGTATTTTTTTATTAAATACTTTTTATGCTCATAGTCTCTCAGCAATGCATCATCCCCAACATATAGACCTACTGTCCGGTAACTTTTTTATATACACATTCTTGTAAAAGTTGTACAACATATTGGTACAGAAACAAGAGATGGAATGCGAACAGTCTCTATGAAAAATATACATGCTGCAAATATGTAAACACAAAATATCACTTCCCTCAAAATATTATTTACACAAACATTCCCATTTGGTTCATTTTGATTCAAGGTTTACCAAATCACACAAATGAATTGATACACCATAAGTTTCAGTGGCACAGACTGGTGTGTCATAGCAAATTACTGGAAGTTTTTCTAATCTTTTGCTAAAAATTGACCATTTGCAGACAATTTCATCAAACCAGACTAATGTCGAAAACCTACATAAAATTCTCATATAATGATTCATGACTTTTTCACAAAGCAACAACTGACTCCATGAAAAACTGTAAAGCTTGATGAAATTAATTGTCTTTACAATAACTTTGTAAATGATTCCATAATTATATACAATTACAAAGTTTATAATTATAACGTAAAGCTTGAACTTTCATCTAAAGCAGTAGATCATACAGTGAAATGCGGGGAAAATTTTCAGTTAGTAGATACAATAAACAGTTCTGTCACAAACTCTATTACCTAAGAGGCATATAGACAAACAGAACCAAAATAATTTAAAAATCATATTGGGGCACAACACATCTAAAAAGTACTATTATTGACCTAACGGAAAACTTTTTTATTTTATTCAAATTTGGTTGCAATCAGAAAAATTATTCAACAAAAGGTGTGACCAAAAAGTTCCCAAAATTATGACGTATAAAATCACAGGTATGAAACGAAAAGATGTTGACATAGTCTCCATCAAAATAGTCTTCTTGCTGAGCGATACACTTCTCCCAATGGCAATGCTATGCCTGGAAACATTATTAGAAGTCCTGTTTTGTAATGTTCATCAGAGTCCATCTTGTTCTTTGTTTGATTTGTTCTACTGACTCAAAGTTTCGATCTTTCAAAGAACTTTTGAAATTGCGGAACAATGAGTCATATGGTGCAAAGTTGGATAAAGATATTGTATGATCTACCAGAGGGATTTTTAATTTTTTTAACGATACCTTTATGGAGATAATACTGCAGAATGCATTGAGAAGAATCCAGATTTGGCATCTTTCTACAAACTGGGTCTCTCAGATGCCAAAGGAACTCCAAGTAGAATGTTTGATTAACTCTTCGACCCTGCAGAACAAATTCAGAGTGAAGAATACTTTCAATAAATGGATCAGCATTCACTTTCAATTTTGAAAATTGAGTCTTCCTGGTTTTAGCTACCCAGGAGTTTGTAGCTGAAGACTCTGAAATCTGGCTCTGAGTTGTCTTGAAAGATGCATACCTTATCTACACATATGACCTTTTCCAGGAGACTTCCATCCTCTTGTATTCAGAACAAATTTCCACCATAACAATTTCTGTCTTGTTGGTCTACACTTTTAGAACCATTTTTACAATGAGAGTAAAAAGCCTACTGAGGAAAACTGGCACAGAACAAATCAAACATAACACATGGTTATGTTCCCGTACAATATTGACAACAATGAGTCAGAAAAGTTCTCCATTGCTGCCAGGTGTGTATTTGTACTATAAAACTCAATGAAAAAATCAGTTTGGAAACTTTAGGATCACACTTTGTAAGTTATGGAAGAACATTACAGACACACTTCAACTTCCACATTTGATTTTTTTCCACTAAAAATAACCCTAAAAAGAAGTAGGAAGTCTTTTATGACAACTAAAAAGAGGTAAATTAAAGAAGAATAAATTTTCATTACCTTTGAATAAAATGTTGAATCAAATGACTAGGTTAGGAAATTAAATCAAACAAGTTTTAATTTGAAAGGATAAAGAATATATTTTTCAGATAGAATGATCTGCAAACAGTCCGCTCTACTTTAAGGCAAACAATGCATAGCACCTCGGGGAGATAACAGGATCAAACAACTTGACAATATATGCTTCATTTACATCCTATAAAAGCAATAAGTATTACTATAATTTTGTTTACAACTGAGACTAAAATAAGATTAACAGAGCAAGAATAAAGTAGAAATGAAAATTAATCTTATTGTTTAATTACCTTTTCTAATAGGTACAGCAGCCGGTCCAGCAAAATTATAGTTTCAATCACTGGAGCCAAAAATAAACGCAACAGGTAGAATATGGTAATTTTGGATTTAAAATGTTCGAACTTTTGGCAAATTTCAAGAACTGCATCATCAGACATCTTTTGAGAGAAAAAAAATTGGGTTTATAATTCACTGCACATAATCTATTAATGCACAATTATCACCTCTATAATAGAGGTTATTTACTCATGAAAAAGATGTACTATAGTTAATTATTAAATTACACTTTTTCATTTACATTTTTACTATGGAAGTATTTTGATAACAGATATCAAGGAGTTTCTGAAAACATTTAATTTGGATAAAATTCTACCCACCTCAAACTCAAGATTTAGTTTTCCAAATGCCTTTTTCAAATATTCTTGCATACTTATGTTACAGTTTTTTTTGTTAATACGGCCTATACCTTTTCCTTCCACTAACATTTCATCAAGTTTAGATGATAACAACTGCTTAATTGACTCAGGGCAATGTTTTCTGTAGTCCAAAAGTACAGTTTGCAACACAGCTCGTTGAAATAATGCATCCACAGCAATCTTAAAAGAAAATTTTAAAACATAAATTAGAATAGTTGAGGTATGACTGACCTAGATATTAGTATTGTTTTTATATACTTACTTGTCTTTGGCTCATTACTCTTTCTAAAGACTGTGAAGCTAAATTCCTTGCATTTCTTCCCAACCAAAATTTCTTTCTACAAAGGAAATCACTTAATGGAAACCCTGGGCTAGGATCTACTGGTAAATCAATTGAATGACCATGTAATAATGGTGGCAAACACTGTTGAGTCTTGTCAAATGACCCTTCTGGTACATATTTCTCCTTTAGTAAATTGTAGCAGCACCCAACATTACAGAGCATAGTGACTGGTACATTAGATGCTTGCATGGTAGTAAATAATTTAATACTGGAAGAACTGAGGTTGCCACATGTGTGTAAGCCTACTAATGCTACCCTTTGCACTGTGCCCCACTCTGATTCAAACTCCTTCACCAAATTTCCAAGATCAGTGTTAGACGTAACGAAAATTGTTTTGTGTTGATACAATGAACATTTTTCGCTTAGTTTGAGACATATTTTTTCATTTCTATTTTTTGCTGCACTTGTAACATTTGAGGCGACATCGATTCCCAGAACTTTAAGGCCATGCTGGAATGCAAGAGCAGAACCAAGATAACCTTTTCCGCCACCAATGTCAACCACTGCAGCAGAAATACCTCTTTCTTCCAGATGAAGTTTAGATATATTGTAAATAAAAGACGACATGATTTCAACCTCATGTCTTTTTTTGGCGGGTGTTAAGTATTCTGGACATAAATTACATTTGTTAGGTTGTATGCTTGATTCTGATGTCATACATTCGATGCAAACACAGTTTTTAACTAAATTATCGCCACTAATCACAGAATTCATTAGGTCAAACGAAAATTGCCGGCACCGAACCAAAAATGTGAACAATGATGGGCAAGTCAACTGTGATTCATTCTTTACATTATTCAAATCCAGCATACTTTTAGAATTTCCAAATAAATATAAAAGATCTAGCGTTTTTTCTTCTTCTACTTTGGCCAATTCCTCTTTGATACATGGAGGAATATGTTTCTCCCAAATATTTTCAGTAATGAAATTCACCATATGGCAGCTAAAGAGTTCCTCCACAGATTTCAAGAATTCAATTCCATCATTCAACTTATACTTAATATATTCTACTTTCTCCATATTAACTTTTCTCCGAAATACTCAAAATGCAAGTGATTTATTATGCGAAGTCACATCACCGAACTTTAAGATTGCACATACCCGCTTGTAAAGAGATCTAATTTTATCCCTTTCACTGATAATATCAACCTCGTTGGTGTTTTCTCGTGGAAATTCATTGCCCTCCTTAATAATTTTCTGCAATAACTGTATTGTCTTCTCATTAAAACGCTTACTTTTTTCTTCACTCAACTTTCGATTAAGACCCAAAGCCAGCAAAGCTTCTGCAGTACCCACATACTCTCCAATTTCAGCTCCGATTTCGGCTCCTTTATGGAACCCCAAATGGAGTCCTTCTATACCACCCTCACTCTTTCCTTTTTCACACCCCTCCGAGAAAGAATCAGAAACCACATTTTCTTCACTTAAGGCAATTGCATCAAAAATATCATTGATATCTCTTTCTGAATGGGCGTCTTTAGATTCTTCTGTGGCATATGCCATTTGAAGTTTTCAATGCACATTAAAAAAACTGTTTATTGTAAAGATAAAATCCTATACACCTCTAACAATAATATTTGACGAATAAAAAAAGCATACCCCACGTCAAACGTATGACCAACCACGTCCATCCACGCCCCCGACAATATCGGTACTGATCGGTATTAAGTTATCTGCGATTCTATCGAACGAGATTTCAAATTATTACGAAATCTACAAGGTGACAACTATTGAAGGTTGAATGAAATATGGTCAAGAAATTTGAGTCAAATCAACAAAATCTAAGAACGTAAGGAGTGGATAGTAATTGGCATTAAAATTTTGCAGTAAGTGGATTAACAAATTTAGGCACTTGTAGTTAGGATTGATATCACGTTTGTTCCACCACTTCAAAGCTACGATCTTCTCACACTGAGAGCTAATCACTTCAATTTTTTAAATTTCCCTGAGTTTGTTAAGCATTCCTTTACGTTTTTAGTCCCCACAGCATTTGCTGTTCTCTAGATTAATCTTCGAAAAAGATATGGAGCTACTGTAGAAATGATCCATGTGTATATACACATCTATCGGAATCTAACAATTTATTACTTTCGTCGATAAGCGGCTTCCTCTTTTATTATTTCACTGACTAAATTTATTACTCTAAAACTTTAAATAATAAATATAAAGATATCATGATAGTTCACACAAAGCAAACATTTTTATCCCAATTCGAGAAGCTTTCATTGGCTCTCCATGTTTAAAGTGACCAGATTTTCTAATGTCAAATCAGTAATTTTTTATATTCATGAAAGAAAACTCCAGATTTTCTAGATGTAAAATCAGTAATTTTTTAATATTTCTTACATTCATGAAAGAAAACTACATTTCAATATAATACTTCATATATATTGAAATTTTATACAGTATACATAGGTATATAACATTATTGTTATATATATTGGATACTCTTGCTGAAGTCGATCAGAAAATTTTTTTCTTCTATTTATGGCAGGGTCTTTAAATATAATTAAATAATAATATTAATAATCTATTCTGAGAATAATGTTACTTTACTAAACAGCATTAAAATATTATACTACTCACATGACATAAACAACCATAACTACTATTGTCTGGACGACATTACTTTGGAATTGAGACTTATGGTTGTAGAGAAGGGGTTTGGAAGGAAAGACTGAAAAACTGTCCTCCCTCACAGCCAATCATAGATGGAAGGGAGGTAATATTTGCTATAGGTGGAACTACACAGCGTTGCCGCAAGTCCTCTTTACACATCCTGGCAGTACCGCACCCGAGCCACCTCAACCGTCAATCCCACAGTAAATGAACTAAATAATTGTAGATTTTTTCTTCTTTTACAATCAGTACAACTTTATAATTCAGTACATATTTGAAATCAGTACACAATCTCTAAAATCAGTACTGTACTGATTAAATCAGTACGTCTGGTCACTTTGTCCATGCTGCATGTGCGAAGCTTACTCGGCAAGAAGAATTTCAATTAAATGCCCCGAATCACAAGATATTGTATGTACCATTGCGAGAGGTGTGAAAATCCAAGCGAGATTTCGCTGGTTCAAAAAGTGAATTGGCTGATCTGAAAATCATACTTGCAGATCTAAAGTCGGATGTAATTTATTTGGCAAAACGCATTTCACGATTCAGCTCTTTTCAATGGCTTTTGTGTTATTGAGGAGTATGTTTTGTGATTCACTTGAATTTTTATTAAACAGGAAAGTAATAAATGTTTTAAAAATTGAATTTGGGTTTTGTTGAGTGCTAAAACTTCCTTTATAATAAAAGTGACTAAACTTCATTAGCTTGGAATTCCTTGGATAATAAAAGTAACTATTAACTTCATGATTACCGGTGGTTGTTTTCTCGTAAGAGGGGAAATGGTTGTAGACCAGTGGTGCCCAAAATAGGACCCGCGAGCCACATCAGGCCCACCATGACTTGAACAATTAAAAGACATAATGTAACATAAAAGAAAAATAGAAAAAATATATTTTGTGTTTACCTTTCTAATCCCATAATAGATTAATGTATCTAAAACAAATCAGGTAATTTCGACTCGCAACTAAATCCTTAACCTCCTTAAGTTTTTAAAAACTGTTTTCGACTGGGTGTGACCCGCGATGAATGCAGCAATGGGTTATGTGGCCCTCGAGCCGAAAAGTCACGAAAAGTTTGGGTATTGACGTAGACGACTCGATGATAATTTAATTTTATCAATGTGGTTACAGTTTCGATAGTATCGCAGCAACTTCGTACATTATAAAAATTCATAAAGATGTAGTGTCACTTGTGTACGCTTATTTTATATTGTATAATTAATATTGTGAGAATGAATGAAAGCGGCGAGGTTTTCGAAGCCCTAATGCTTGGATTAAGCAGCTGTTTGGTAGAAAATCATCCGCAATGTCATAGTTTATCATCCAACGGATGTTTTTGGAGCGTGGATTCATTTTTGAGAAAAAATAATGACAAATTCCAGTGTAGAGGTGATTTCTCTGCGCCTCTGTATTCTGTCGCTCAAATCAATAGCAGACACCTAACAAAACATGTCCTACATAATACTTCGATAGAAAATGACATTACAGATAACTCAGAAGCTGAACCAAATTTTAACTCCGTAAGCCTGTTACAGATGAAGAATGTGCATTTTACGGTAATGTTATTTACGCTTTGCTAATCTCTAACCCTAAAATCTTGTCTATTTGATTATATTACGTAGGCAGTGAAAAAAATAATTAAAGAAAGCAAATCGTGGCCTATACCTGTCAAGGAATGCCTAATAAGGGATAACAGAATGTTAATAAATCTTGAAAGAAAAATTGTATTTAAGGTCATTCTAAATGATGCTTACAAACAAGGATGTAATTATGGCAAACGGTCTTGCCAAAAACAGGTAACTATGAAATTTCAATTCTACACTTGAAAATATAATTATGGTACCCTTTAATGTTATTAAAACCTGATATTTACAGGTCGTTTCTGTTAAATCTGATAACATGCCTGATACTTTGGACTTGAGTCAGCTAAGATTAATTTTGACTAAAGAACTCTTAATTAAAATAATGGAAAAACAGGGATATTCTGTAACAACAAAAGAAAATCCTGAAGAAAACTGTATTAGGTTATGCTTGACATTAAATCCTACCCTTAAAATACCCAAAACCCACTCTATAGTCTGTGGAGTTGTAAAGAATTCATGCACCCACAGGAAAGAAAGCAAAATGTGTGCTGAAAGCTTTCGAAGGTAGGTAGTGAATTTAACTAAGTGTAGGTCTTATAATGATGAAAAATTCAGTTCGTATTTTTAAGTAATGCATATCAAATATCTATTTCAAATAAGAAATATAACATTTTTTTAAAATCTTGCAGTTGCTTATATTGACTCATTTTGTGCTAAATCAGATATAGCATTTGCATAGTAATTATGGCCTTAAGCAATATACAAGCAAAATTTGTTTAAAACTACACATGCTTTGCAATACAGGAATAACAGCAATATATTATACCTTAAATTCAGTTCACATTTTTTATTGACATGATATTTCAGAAGTTAGCATAAATTCAAAATGTTCATAACTGATTTTATTTGCATAACTTTGTAAAATTTATTTTTAAGATAAAAACATTATAATTGCAGAAATTTGTAATTTTCCAACAGTGTGTGTGAATTGTCCCTGTTCAACTTGTGAAAGATTTATATATATTTATTTATTTTGGGCAACTAGGTGTTGGAGGAAACCCAGTGAGCAGTTACTGGAAGGAGAGCTGCTGCAGTGTCGGAGAGACACATTTGTGTTCTTTCTTGTGCTGACGAAGGAATCATCCCGAAAGCTCCAACAACATTTACAAATGTGTCTCTCCGACACCCCAGTGGCTCTCCTTCAGGTAAGTGCTCACTGTGTTTCCTTCAACACCTAGTTGCCCTAAATATCCTTATTTACCTTTCCTCTTCCACAAGTTTTAAAAAGTTTTATGCAACCCATACTACATCAAGGAAAAATCCAACTGCCATCTCTAGGAAATAGTGGAACTACTAGTACAGTAAAATGACAAACTGCCATCTTGCAGGTATTGAGCAGATTATGTATATCTACTCAAGTAATCTCCTTCAAGGTGTCCTGGCATTTATCTCGTAAATATAGAATACGTCACTCGATTTTTAATATGACTTTCTTATAAAAATTGGTTAAATCGCATGTGAAAGAACAAAACATAACGGTAAAATGGAAGTATGTACTGTGCATACATTTATACTTACAGTTGCCAGAATATCAACAAACTACAGCCTGTTTCCAACTTACAACTCTAAACATTCCTGAAAATCGCATCGTAAGTCAAATATCAATTTCCCATAGGCTTACATGTTATAAGTTGAGATGCACTTTATTATTTTAAAAACCAACGAGTTATATATTGTATAATACAGGAGAAGTTAGTATAACAGTTGTATAATAAACATTTTTAAGACAAAACAATGAATAACTTAATACCTACAATGTGGACAAGTCATATTGTCCAACTGAATATTGGCCAAAAATATGCACAAGAAAGTAGACTCAGAGCGCATCAGATGTTGAATTTCGTATGTCCGGGGTAAGATATCGGATATTCGAAAGGCTCTGTTTCAGAACTAAATTTAACACATGAGCGTAGCAGTGTGTAAGAAGTGCTAAAGGGTACATATTGATAACTTTACTCTGTAAACCATTTACATGACCACTCATTACACATGCCCCATCATAGGTTTGTCCAACCAATTTTCCCTCAATTTAAAATTCTTGAACTGTATTGGCAACATGATTAAACAGAGCACTAGATGTTCTATCAGCACTAACGTCTGTAAATCCAATCAACCTTTCATGTATTTCCCCATCATGCGCAAAATGCAAAACTGTTGAGAGCTGTGATTTTGAAATGACATCCAAAGTTTCATCCAGTATTGCATCTTTAACAAAATTAGATATAGACTTGATAAGATAATTTTGAACAGTGGGAGAAATTCCTTGAAACACAGTTGATGTATTTAAATGATTATCTAAAAGAGGATCATAGTTGTGAAGTACATTTAAAAATTCTATATACTTACCTCTATTCATTGAATTTTTAGACTCATCATGACCTTGTAGAGGAAGTCTTGTTTAGATAAATAACGTATTGCATCAATGAACCTTTTCAAAATATCTATATTTTTATTCACTTGTTCATTATGCCGGCTTATTTCAGTTTTTTGTTGGTTGTCAAGTAAAGTGTCGATTCTTTGTTTTCTAAAATGTTTAAGATTAAGAAAAGACTGAACATGTGCTTGAGATCTTTCATGTTTTTGCTGTGCTGCTGCTAAATGGTTAAGATCGGAAAACCCATGCTTATTCCACACAGCATTTTTTTTTGAGAACAATAAACATGGCCAACAAAAAAGTCTAGATAGCGTTTCTCATCCAGTTAACCATTCCACCGTTTCATATTGTGATATGGAAAAATATCTTGTATATTCAGTTTTTGAGTCTTTATGCATACAAAGTAGACTTGGAAGAGCTGGACAAGGCTTACCTTCTTCCACAATGTTCATACGATCAGCAAAGGTTTGAGTTGAAAATTCTACACTCAGTAAATCTTCAGCACTATTTCCCATTGTAAAAGAAGGACAAATATTTTTTAAATTGCCAAACAGTAACAGAAAATTTTAAAGAAACTTGCACCAAAAACTAATATAATAGAAACCACAATAGAATAAACAAACCCTTAGTAACACAATGCTATATTCACTTCAAGCTTCCTGCTTACTAAACACCCAATTCACTCCTAAGAGCTGGTCTTAAGTTTCTGCGGGATTATCGTCCATTTTATCGATATTTCAGTAGATAATCCCGAAGACTGCAACTTCACTTGGGTGTGCTAAAATATCAGCACACCCCGACGGCTATATACTACCATACATAACCCAAATATCTCTCCATTGTGCTTGTCTACTGTGCAAGGCGGTACAGGGCGGTAAGTCATGCGGTGGCCTAATAGCACTGTCTGGAGTGTTTATTTAAGAACTACCAGTTTCTCTCCACCTCGTCGCTATATATGGGTGTGTGAGAGATGGGCCACTCGCCCTTGGCTCATTGTGTGAATTCCATGCAGTAATCTACTACACAAGACCCCAGTCTCTCTCCACCGCTCCACTATTCAGTTAAATGCTATAGATCGTGCGATGTCCAATAGCACGTCTTTGCTAGAGACCTTCCAGTGAACGTATTTTTGTGCATGTATCTTTTTCGGCATAACTGCATTTCATAGTTGCCATAGTTTTAATAATATTACATACGCGTATATATCGTGACATTCGGTGGGCATGCACCGCACACCTAGCACAACCCGAATATACACCCGATATATATATATCTATACACATAGAGTATCAGACCCCTTATTCGGCATCCCAAAATCCAGCAGGATCTGAAATTCGGCAAAAACTTGCGTGGTTACTAATTTGAAATTGGTATATACCGGAAATTTGTGTGATCTCGAAAAAGCGACGATAATTGCACTGCAGTTTTATCGTTGTTATTTTGTTGGAATATGCTGTGTTTCACAGATTTAAAATCTTTGTAGTCGTCTTTTTATAAAAATGTCGAAAAGATCAGTGGATAAACCCGTGGTTATCGTAAATGCAAAGAGGAAGCACTTAACACTTAGTATTAAGAAGAAAGTGGAATTGCTGCAGCGTTTAGAGAAAGGCGCTTTGGTGAAATCATTGTGCAATGAATATGGTGTTAGTTAATCTACTGTTTATGACTTGAAGAAGCAAAAGAGTCAATTAATGAAATTTTACACAGAATGTGATGTTCCAAAGTTAATGAACAACAGAAAAACACTCAATAGCCAGCCATACACGGGCAGACTTTTTGAAGGACCTGGTCCGGCGGATCAGGTCCTTCGGTCTGCGGCGGATTCAGTCTGTCGGACTCAGTCCTTCGTTTCACCCACTAACGTAAAAATAGAAATCCTTCGAGTAAAGCAGAGCTAATCAGTCAGCGGACTAGGTCCGTTTGCGTGTGGGGAAGAAATCCACCATTTTTGAAGGATTTGCTCCCTCAGGACCGGGTCCGCTGGTCTTTCAGACAGTCTTGAAGGACCTGCGGATTTTTAGTGGCGGACCTCAGTAGCTTAGCTGCTTTCTTCCAGCTAGTGTCGAAACATAATATTAATATTTTATTTAATAAAATGTCTCGAAAAACAATTGCCATAGCCACGGTAGGGATTTTCGCTGTATATTATCATGTCATATCGAAAAGGAGGAACCGGACGAAGTGGATGAAGAACTGGATTGCCAGAAGAGAAATTTTTGGGCATATACCTTTACTTAAAGAATTAAGAGTTAATGAGCCGAGTGATTTGAAAAATTATTTAAGAATGTCGGTATCAGATTTCGATCATCTTTTTGTTCTTGTACTCCTCCGAACCGAGTTTCCACAAGCATTGTTTTCCTCTGTAAAGTTCTGTAAACTCACTTTTTATAGACTTGTTCCACTCCATGATTATATTTTTCGCACTCAAGTGAATAACATACACAACTAAACAACAAATATAACAAAACAGCAATAAACGACTAAATTATTAGATGCTAGCGATGAAATACGCGTAGGGAAACGATATGTAAACGTGCGAAGAGAACAGATGATAAGATGACAGATAACAGAAGTTGATTCACAGGTCTGCTGTAGGCATGTGGAGGGATCCTGTTACGTTAGTGGAGGACGGAGGACCAGATCCGTAGGACCCACTCCGCCTAATTTCACACGGAGGACTAGAGCACAGAGGACTTGAGTCGGCATCCTCCACTGACGGGCGGACTTTTTGAAGGACCTAGTCCGCCGTGGACCAGGTCCTTCAAAAAGTCCGCCTGTGTATGGCTGACTAATCAGTCAAAGACAATCGACGTGGATAAAGTGTTACTAAAGAAAAAGTGGCAGCTCATCATGAAGCCGCAGAGGAATATTTGAAAGACTTTTCTTCAGTGATATCGAAAGAAGGTTTAACAACAGAACAGGTGTACAATGCAGATGAGTCAGCATTGTTTTGGCGATATATTCCCAGAAAAACATATGTAATGGCGAGTGAGTCAGCACCAACGGGAATCAAAGACTCCAACGAACGGCTTACTATATTGGAGTGTTCAAATGCAGCAGGAACCCATAAGTGTAAATTGCTCATTATTGGCTAGATCCACTAGACCTTTCAAGGGGATCAAGGTATTTCCAGTTGTTTATAAGCCTAAAGTGGCCCTCACACAATCAATATTACTGTCAGTATTTTGAATATTGACAGTATTACTGACCATTTGAGGTTCATACTGATGTATTGACAGTGTGAAAAAATGATATTGATTGGTTGATGAAAATACTGACAGTATTTACAATGACAGTAATATTGATCATGTGAGGGCCGCATAACTACTGTGCATGGATGACAAAGCAGATTTTTCTCAATTGGTTTGAGAACCATTTTGTCCCCGAAGCCAGGGCTCACTGTCAGTCTGTAGGTCTTCCTGTGGATTGCAAAATTATATTACTTCTTGATAATTGTGCTGCACACACTGATGCTGAATTGCTCATTAAAGACAATGTTTTCTCTTATCCCACCAATGGACCAAGGCATTTTTCAGGCATTGAAAACTAGATACAAGGCTGAATTCATGCAAAAAATACTTATAACGTGTAACAAAGGAATAAGAGTGACCCAATTCCAAAAAAAATTTAACGTAAAGGATGCTATTTGGAGTGTTGCAAATGCTTGGGACAATGTTTCCCAGATTACTTTGTTGAATGAATTTCTAAATAATGATGATGAAACTGAACCCAATTTTGAAGGTTTTCCTTCTTCTAAAGAAAGTGAAATTGTTGAAGACTTATTGGAATTTGCAAAAACGTTGTCATGTGACACAGCAAAATTGGTAGATAAAGAAGCTATTGAAGATTATTTAAACATTGACAATGGAGCTCCAGTTTACCTTCAACTTACAGATAGTGAAATCTGCAATATGGTTATGAATCAATAAAATGAATGAGAGTGATACTGAAGGGGATGATGAAGTGTTGAATGAAAAGGATTAAGTATCCATTGATAGGTGTACACAATTAACAGAAGAACTAATTCGTGGAATGGAACAGAAGAGTTTTATTACAGAGCAGCATATTATGTGGGTTTACAAAATACAAGAAGTGTTCCAGAAAGACAGACCAAAATATATGAAACAACAGACTCTGAAGGACATGTTCAAGAAGGTTTCAACAGAGCCTCAGCCTTCAACTTCTTCAGCCTGTGCCTATACAACAGCTACCACTTCGCATATCCATTCTGATGATAACTGTTCTTCAGATGAGTTTACAGAATAACTGTCCCAGCAAAATTTCATGGCCTTGCTGTGGTTGATGATTAAAACCTTAAGATGAAAAATTATTTCTGTTTTCAAAGTTTTATTTGCGAAATTTTTATATTTAAATAAAATAAAGTCTAGTGTTTGAAATTATTTTGAGGATTTTTAATTAAAATAAATATTGGATGTGGTTGATTCATTTTCTAGGTAACATGTCAGATCAGCTCTCATTTAAATGCATTGAAATCTATATAAGATAGTGAATTGAAAATGATAATTCAAAAGTAAGAATGAGCTAATACAAATATTAGATAGCTGAAATGTGTGATGGTTTTTTTAGCTGCCTATATAGAGAGGAAAGATTCATTCTAGAAAACAACATACTTGTAGGTAATGATAATTTAAAATGATAAAGACGCCTTGATTTATCTGAACAAATTTAATTGTTTTGTGTTAGAATTCGTTATAAAGTAAAATTATCATTTAATTTTATACTCCATCGATATATTACAAGTTTATACTAAATTAAGGACACAAAATCTGGAAAATCCCCAAATCTGGCAAACGTCTGGTCCCGAGCTTTCTGGATAAGGGGTCCGGTACTGTGTGTGTGTATATATATGTGTATGTGTATATATATATACAGGGTGTTTCAAAAGGTAAGGTCAACCGGCAAGGAGGCAGTAGAGGACATTGATTTGAGCAGAAAACTTAAATAAAGTTTTTCTCAATTCACTACCGTTTCCAAGTTACAGCGACACTGCATACATTACTGGAGGATGTACCTCTAAATATTTGTCAGCACATGTGGTATCACTGAATGGTGCACTGTCACATTTCACAGGGCCAGTACATCAGTGGTTGCATCAACACTATCCAAGACGATGGATTGGGATAGGAGATCCTGTGTCTTGGCTGGCACGGTCTCCCGATTTAACTCCGATGGATTTCTTTTTATGGGGCTGCCTGAAAGAAAAGGTGTACGCCACAGAGATTGCAAACAGGGAAGATCTCCTGCAATGAATTTATGCCACTGCAGAAGAAATTACAGGCCAGCAGATGTTGTTGGAGAGTGTGCAAATCTCTATTAGATTCCAGAGCACTGAATGCCCCATTCCATGTGAGATTTTATTATTAAGATTCTTGCTGAAATGCTGTATTTAACAAACCGCAGCAAATAAAGGAAACTTTTAAGTACAGTTTCTAATCTAATCATTTATAGTGAAAAAGTATCAAAAGTAGTGAATTGAGAAAAACTTTATTTAAGTTTTCTGCTCAAATCAACGTCCTCTATCGCCTCCTCGCCGGTTGACCTTACCTTTTGAAACACCCTGTATATATATACATATACAGGAACTAAAGAAAGGAAAAGCTACAGGCAGTGATGGAATACCGGTAGAGGTACTTAAAGTCATGGGATCGGAAGGACTAAAAGTGATTACGAAACTAATTAACAAGATTTACGACTTGGGAGAGTGGCCTCAGGATTTCTTAGATGTAACAATGATCCCTCTAAAGAAGAAGCCAAGCAGTGCAGTGTAAGGACTACAGAATGATATCCCTACTGTCACACACTTCGAAGATCATCACGAGGATTCTTAATAAAAGACTAGAGAAAAAGGCCGAAGAAATGCTAGGGGAAGATCAATTCGGCTTCAGAAAAGGACGTGGAACCAGAGATGCTATCGGTGTAGTGAGAGTCATATCAGAAAGGGCAATAGAGTACAGCCAAGATTGCTGCGTATGTTTCATCAACTGGCAGAAGGCCTTTGATAGAGTAAATTGGGTACTGCTGATGAGGATATTAAAGGATATAGGGGTAGACTGGAAAGACAGGAGACTGATCAGGAATCTATATGTGAATCAAGCTGTAAAGGTCAGGTTGGAGAATGCGGACACCAGCGGAGTACATATCGGTAGAGGAGTAAGACAGGGATGTTGTCTATCGCCGATTCTATTCAATATATATGGAGAGAGGCTCACGCAGGAAGCGTTAGAAGGCACGGGAGATTTCAAAATCGGAGGAAGAATTATAAGAATAGTGAAATACGCAGATGATCAAGTACTTCTAGCAAGAAAGGAAAAGGAACTCCAGAAAATGATAAATAGACTAGTGATAACAGGTAGAAAATACGGTATGGAAATTAATACAGAAAAATCCAAGGTTATGCGAATATCAAGTAAAGAAGAAGAAAATTTGAACATAAGTATTGGAGGAAAGCCATTGGAACAAGTTTCAGATTATAAATACCTTGGAAGCATCATAACGAGAGAAGCGAAATGTACAGATGAAATCAGGACTAGAACAACAAAAGCAAATGCCGCTTTCAGAAGAAAGAAACTCCTGCTAACGGGAAATATAAAGCAGGAAATCCGCAAGAGGTTGATAAAATGATATGTATGGAGTATAGCTTTGTAGGGAGCAGAAACATGGATGCTAAGGAAAAATGATATTAAATACTTGGAAAGCTTCGTAATGTGGACATGGAGAAGAATGCTGAAGATAAAATGGACAGATAGGGTGAAAAATGAGGAAGTACTACGAAGAATAGGAGAGAAGCGAACAATTATACAGACTATCAGAAAGAGGAAGGTGAACTGGATTGGGCATTACCTAAGGAGAGAGTGCATGATTAAAGAAGTGCTAGAAGGAAAACTGGATGGAAAAAGAGAAAGAGGTAGGAAAAGGTTTCAGCTAGTAGACGACTTGAAAGGGAAAGAGAGCTATCAAGACATGAAGAAAACTGCAGAAAATAGGAGTATATGGAGAACCAAGTTTAACCTAGAATAATCACGGACCTGTCAACGGACAGACTACCTATGATGATGATACACACACACAGTGTGGGACCCTGTATCCGGCTACCCAGTTTCCGGAACGTTCCAAAAACTGGAAACCGACAAAGTGTAATATTTAAAATGCGCGCCATGTAATTTGTGTTTGTTGGTGGTGCCACTGATGTGTTTTATAACCAGACGATGGTGAAGGCTTGTATTCTCGTGATTGTTGCTCACATTTTTACTGCAGAGCAGGTGTATAATGCTGACGAGACTTCTTTATATTGGAGGTATATTCCTAGAAAAACTGTTGTTGCACCAGAGGAATCAGCACCCAGTGGGTTTAAAGACTCAAAAGAAAGGATAACAGTGCTAGGTTGTGCATTTGTTTATAAATTTTAGGCCTGGCTACCCGAATTCCGGAAAAACCCCCTATCCGGCAACCCTCAGGTCCCAAGCATGCCAGATACAGGGTCCCACACTATATATATATACACACACACACATCCATGATGAGGTTAGTTATTGTAATTAAATTGACCAGTTCCTCTGTAATGAAAGTCCACTTTAAGCTGTTATTTTATGCATCTTTAATTGAGGTTAGTCTTATTAATGTGCAAGGTGTTTTTTAATGGAACAACAAATTTTCTTAGAGGTAGCATCAGCATTAAAAATATTCTGTAATAATTATATTCATTCAATAATTATTTGTCATGGAATTAAATTCATGTTATAATAACAATTTATGCACAGTAAAAGCCATTGTTTTCAAACATTTTCGATCCGTGCTAAGCCATATTACCAGCGAAGTAAGATAATATACAACATTTATTCTTTACGTAAACCTCAATAAATAATAAATATATGATAAACTTCTGAATTAAAATAGATTCTAAATATCTACAACTGGTGTCAGTTGAAGAAGTTTTGGTATCTCTGCTATTAATAGGGGTTGGCAGGAGTGGAGGTGAAGGGTGGTTCGGTACTGTCATCATCCTTATGGAAGCGCTAGCTATCTGGTTGTGGCAACAGAGTCACAAGTGGTATTTTGGATATCTCTGGTATGCCAGTCACGTTACTAGAGAAAGTGTTGTACCATTTTCATTTGCTGAGTTTTTCTCATCACTTATTTTCCTAATAGCCATATCTATTTTTAAAACTGATTGACCACTCATCTGAATAATCATGATGCTCTCCATTCTCCATCTTGGTGTGAAATTATTTGGCCAAACTAGGATGGGATTTCTTCCTCTTCTTTATTTGTTTTGGTCCCTCACAAATGACTTTATGTAACTCAGCTTAAGCTTGCTGACCTGTTATATTTTCTCTTCTCTTATTTACAATCAGTATGAATTTACTGAGTTTATTCTTTGCTTTTTAAGTGCCCATTAAAATTGTCTACTCATTTCCATAATCACAATTAACAACGTAGAAGCTCCCTACTCCATATGTTTCATTATATTCAGTTTTTACTCCATTATAACCGCAATTTACTTCTGGTGTAGCTTATTCTAATATGTTATGGCAGTGATTTCCAAACTGTGGGCCATGCCCACCTGGGAGGGTTCAAAAGATTTTACATCTATTTACTGTCTGTTTAACCATGCTATTATTGACACTTACAATATGCAGCTGTCCATTTCTAGCCCTCAAGTTGCATCCAAGTTTTTTACTTTCTCCATACATAGTTTATGAGAAAGTATTGTATTCCTGAAAAAAATCAAATTTGAGATTTCAATGGAAAAGCACATTTTGAGGTCCCCTGAGTACCCTTTCAATATTTTCTCGATGTGTGTGTGTGATAGGAATTTTGTGGATGCCCTAACTAAAAAACTAATGATCAGGTCAGCACAAAACTTTATATTTAAGATTTTTATTAGCAATCCAAGGTCTGAAAAGGTTTTGGCTGAAACTAGTCATCAGGAAGTGGTTTATTCTGTCATTTTCCCAAGATCCTCTTTAGAACTTAATGTAAATATTTTTTTACTATCAGACTTATAGAAAATATAATATTCTGTAAGTTTTGTTTGAAACATTTTTTCATAAAACAGATTGTTAAAGAGATATTTTAATTTTTTGTCTGAATTTATGTTAAGTACGTCAATAAAGTGATGCCTTAGTTTCCGTTGCTATGATAAAATTTTATAATTGTTGGTAGTGATGCCTGTGCTGCCAGTTGTAATTTTACTTTCGCATCGATATTTTGTTGTCCACAACAAGAGATATTAATTTTGTTTACTTAGTGTTTTTTCAATGTGAAAAGTATTTTTCACTGTGAAAGTTACTGAAAAAATTGCTTAAAAACTATTCACGGGTGTAATTGCTGAAAATTATTCTTGTGGTAACAGATGTTGAGAGAAATCATATTCATTACTCTTTATAGAGAAGTTCATGTGCTGGATACATCAAAGTTTTTCTTAAGATGGTTATAAATACTAATGCCAATTGTATGTCCAGTAGCTATTGTTTATGGATTGTAAATTGAATTTGGCATGGAAGGGTAATGCAGAGATAGTTTTATTAGGTGAAGGAGTTTGTAATGTTTGGAAACTGCTGTATTAAGGATATGGCAACATTTTTAATGGAAGCAATTCATTTAAATTTTGAGAATGAAACCAGGCAGGAAGCCACTCACTCGTGCACATGTAAAAATAATGGTATTAGCAATTGAAACAACTTTTGGTGACTATGTTGTGGATCATGTTTTGGTGGAACCCAAAAAGTTATATTACTGAAAATAAGATACAAGGCCTTTTTCTGTAGCTTTTTGGAGCTGTTGATGTATAATTTTTCAATATCCTCTACCCAGTGGCATAACTAGGACTGTGCAGGTCTCCAGGCTAATTTTTTTCAGGGCCCCACTCTAAGTAACAGTGTTCTGCAGGTTCAGGGGGAATAGTTACCCAAATTAAAAGTATGTTGAGAAACGTATAAAAAATGGCTCGTATAAATTGGCCTACTATTAATATGTTACATCTTAATATTTTTACTGTGTAAGAGGGGCATTAGGTATATCACACAAACATAAAAGTAATTATAAAATACTTATTGGTAACTACATACAGTGATGGCTTCTTACTTTTAAGTTATGCACTGTTTCCATCCTTTTTGCTTGGCAAAGAAGTTAATGATGTGACCCATATTGTTCCTCAGAATACACACTTCCTTGTTCTTAATTGAGAGTAAACTCAATCTGCATAGTCTTTCCTGTCCCATAGTACATCTCAAATAAATCTTAATAGTTTTTAAGTTTTTAAAATGCATATTCTCAACTTGTTAATACCTTACAAGTGCCGGAAATACTGTTGGATAGTGCAGCATTTTCAATGAGTAGCAGGTTAGCTACTTCCTGCACAATTGAAAATTTGATGATGTTACTTTTTAAGCAAGACCAAAATGAAATCTGCTGAACTGACTACTGGTTGGTTACATCTCTGTTTTACTTTTTAACTAGCTTTTCTGCAGTTTTCTCTAACTGGTCATCTGATTCCTTAACAATTATTTGTGGCCTAGAAGAATGAACTTGCTTATCACTTCATTTAAACCATCGAACCTTACAATAAGTTTTTGAATAACAATGCCAATTCATCCATTGAAAACATTACTTCTGAATTGTGCTGCAGTGTCCAACCCCATCCCACAATCAAACATCTGTCCTCCCTCTCCCTTCCTCTCTCTCTCCCCCTCTCCCTCTCTCTCTCCCTCTCCCCCTCTCCCTCCCTCTCTCTCTCCCCCTCGCCCTCCCTCTCTCTCTCCCACTCTCCCTCCCTCTCTCTCTCCCCCTCTCCCTCCCCCTCTCTCTCCCCCTCCCCCCCTCTCCCACCCTCCCACTCTCCCTCTCTCTCTCTCTCCCTCTTAAATGGAAGAGGGGACCTTATGGTCTCAATTTCGCCCTGAAAATAAAGCCACTTATCTATCTATCCATCTCTCTCCCCCTCCCACCCTCCCCCTTTCCCCCTCTCCTTCCCTCCCTCCCTCCATCTCCTTCCCCTCCCTCTATCTCTCCCTCCCCCCCTCTATCTCTCCCTCCCCCCCTCTCCCTCTCTCTCTCCCCCCCTCTCTCTCCCTCTCTCTCTCCCCCCTCTCTATCCCCCTCCCACCCTCCCCCTCCCTCCCTTCCTCTCCCTCTCTACCTCCCTCACTCCCTCTCCCTCCCCTCCCCTCCCTCCCTCTCCTTCCCTCCCTCCCTCTCCTTCCCTCCCTCCCTCCCTCTCCTTCCCTCCCTTCCTCTCCCTCCCTATCTCTCTCTCTCCCTCTCTACCTCCCTCTCCCTCCCTCCTCTCTCCCTCCTCTCTCTCCCTCCTCTCTCTCCCTCCTCTCTCTCCCTCCTCTCTCTCCCTCCTCTCTCCCCCCTCTCCCTATCTCGTATTAAAAGCAAAGCATGCTTACATCCATAAGGACTGATATAACAATAGGATTTTTAGGTCTAACAGTATAATTAGTCACCATGGCAACATTCCGTTAAAATGGCAAGATTTCCATAAAATATATAAATTAAACGTTTAACATGGGATATTTCGAACTTTGGGCGAAAAAAGATGAACAGAATAAGAAACTTGATAATTTTTTCTTCAAAATGGTTCACATCCGAAGGTCGTACGTTAATTCCTTCTAATTTTAATTTCCAAATGAATAAAAGCCTGCACGTCAAAAAATTGCGTTTAACGTGTTAAGTAATGGGAAATGCCTCCATTGGAGTCGAACCAAGGAATTTTTTTGAGATTTAAATTCGTCATCACCTGAAAAAGTGTTAATCAAACATCCCTGCCAAATTTTGAGTTTCTATCTTCATTACTTCTAGAGTTATTAGCCTTTAAGTTAGCGTTATAGACAGAGAAAAGTTAGCGTTATAGACAGAGAATTGCTTTTTATTATATAAGATGGCCCTTCAAATAAAATTGTTTCCATAATGTCGTTACAATAGGTTGAAGATTTTTTTTTAATTTTCAGTAAATTTTTTATGAACCTTTTAAAATTTATTTTCGTATTTTTTACTTTAATTTCATCAGATTGAGGGAAAGAGATATGGAGGAAGCATCAGTTCACAAATATGGCCCTTCTGCTATGGAGGAATCCTGGAAAGGATTTATCTCATCTTTGGCAAGTTCTGCAGTGACATTAGACCTGCTGCAGTCAAGAATATCCCAACCTGTGTCTTTGGACTTGAGTGAGAGAGTTGTCCTTAACAGGGAAAAGAGTTATAAAGGTATTTTATAATTTATTAAAAAGGCTTTGAGCCTATTCTAGAAATAACTTCCTGGTATTCTCCCATGAAATTACACAAGTGCCCTCTTACATTATATCAAGAGGCATCCAATTTAAAATGTTACAATTCTTGTGCCTAAGATATAATTGGATTTTTCAGGAGATTTTCCTAGGTCTACATTGAATTATTTCCTTTGTTGTTTTTCATTATGTTTCCATTAACCCATATGTGCCAGAGTTTAAATCCTCCTGGTGGCCTCCCCTGTCCATGGTTTTTTTGTCTTCAGTGAGATTCATTGTAGACTCGGTGAGATCTGTGAGGAGCAGGTGAAATTGTTCACTAGAAAGAGTTAACTGATGGTGGGAAATTTACACCTGTAGGAACGTTGAAATCTGCTGTGAGCACGTCTTCACTATCGGTGCCGACAGGTGAAGCGTCCTGATCAGCGTCAGCAGGCGTCCTCCGGCATGGCATGACTCAGCAGTTTATGGAGCACTCGATTTGTTAGCAAAAGTAAAAGCTCACTAACTAGGAGAGGAAATACTGCATTAGCCGGATGAACCCTTAACTGAATAATATGTCGAAACACTTCACACAAAAATGTTCACGGAACGTGACAAAGTTTATCAGTTCTTATAAGCAATCAGTTCCGCATAACGGCACAAATTTCATATGCACTCGGGCCCGCTTTGGGCACCAGACTATGACGAGCATAGATTATGTGGGTCGAGGCAAGGGAAGAAGAAAGAGTCCCCAGGTGCCATTGCAGAACTGATTTATTCACTCACGATACAAAACCTTGTGCAAAGAGCAACTTTCACTCTTACCGTTCAATGTGACCACGTGGCAACTGACCGACTCATTCACTCTCTCAATTACACTAACTCACTATATGCACCCCTAATGGCCGCTTCAGTAATTACATCCACACACACACACCATCACCGCACTGCATACTGCTGCCTCAGTGGTCACACAATGTACTAGGTCCCGTGTTACAATATACTATATTTTTATTCTATTTTATCATATGTTAACTTGTATATAATCTTGCTGACAATCCTTCATCATGCTTAAACTAATAACCTTGGTCTTTTTCTTCTCTTATTTTATTTTGATATTGTCAGCATCTTTTTTTTACTATGGTTAGAAATTTTGTCTTGGCTTGGTATACATTTATATTGACTAATTTTGTGATATATTATGTGATCCTTTCTATTAAACTTATCAAACTCCTTCACTTGATTGCCTTGTTAATTTGTACCAGCTTTGCCTCACCATAATTTTTCAATTAGTTCTTGAAACTTTTCTGCATTTATTTTTCAGCTTTACTATCTTCTATCATATTTCTCTACCTCTGATAATGTCCGAGAAATGGATCTCATTACTTCTTTCAGTATGTATAATCATTTGTGTTAACACCATCTCAGTATTTGTTCATTTTATTGCAAGCAGGAAAAGGAACTCCAGAAAATAATAAATTGACTGTTGATAACAGGTAGAAAATATGAAATGGAAATAAATACTGAAAAATTCAAGGTCATGTGAATAGCAGAAGAAAACTATAAAATGAGTGTAAGTCGAAAGCCATTAGAGCATGTTTCAGATTATAAATATCTTGAGAGCATCATAACAAAAGATGAAGTAAGGACTAGAGTAGCAAAAACAAAAGCCACTTTTAGAGGAAATGCATACTGGGGGGGGGGGGGGGGAAGTAAAGGAAGATATACATTATAAATTGATAGAATGCTATATATGTGACTAAAACATACAATAAGGAAAAAATATTATTGTAAAATACTTTGGAAGCTTCAAAATGTGGGCATGGAGAAGAATGCTGAAATTAAAATGGATAGATAGGATGAAAAATGAGGAAATTCTAAGAAGAATAGGAGGAAAGTGAATGACTGTACAAACTATAAGAAAGAAGGCAAACTGGATTAGACATTTCCTGAGAGGAGAAGCACGATTAAATATGTGTTAGAAGGAAAACTGAAAGGAAAAAATGAAAGGGATAGGAAAAGGCTTAGCTGATGACTTGAAAGGGAAAGAGATCTATCAAGACATGAAAAACATTGTACGAGGGTAGTTCAAAACGTTTCTGCACTTTTTTTTATCGTGCCACTGGTGCAAGGCAGACTTATGAGCATTGGCAACATTGAAACTCATTATCTGATGTGCCCTCACACTGGTGGGCGTGACCTTGGACTCAGTGAGCTATGAGCAGTGGAGGTAAGAGCATGGCTGCACCGCTTTTGATTTGCACCAAGGAAGAGCAGAGAGGAGTCGTTCGGTTTTTGTGGGCGGAAGGTGTTAAAGGGGCTGAAATTCACACACGCTTATTTGCAGAAAACGGAGAGGAAGATTGTTGGAGGGTGTTCTTTTGTTGCACGACAATGCATGCCCACATAGTGCTGCCCATACCAGAGAAACCCTTCAAGAAATGAAATTTGAAGTTCTTGATTACCCAGCCTATAGTCCAGACTTGGTTCCTTCGGCTTATCATCTTTTTGGACCACTGAAGGAAGCGCTGAGAGGTAGTCAATTTGCAGATGATAATGAGGTGAAAGAGGCAGTGCATGACCGACTGCACACACAACCAAAGAAATTTATTTTTGATGGCATTAGAAAGCTTGTAGACCGCTGGAATAAGTGTATTACAAAGCAGGGAGACTATGTAGAGAAATAAACCATTTGTTATCTCTCAGACATAAATAAAGACGTAACAAAAAAAGTGCGGTAACTTTTTGAACTACCCTCATAGAAAGTAGGAGTATGTAGAGAAGCAGGTTTAACCAAGAATAATCATCGAACTATCAATCGATGATTATCGTATGCTCCTTCATATTCAGATATCATGGACTGACTTAATGTTTGAGATTCAAGTTATCCCAAGGACAGTAGAAAGGTTATAAACTAGACTTAAGCAAATATTGACAACAATAGAGTAAGAAACAATAGAAATTGCAAATAATGAAATACAGCTAGTATAATTATGCTTCTCACTTGATGTATGAGTGACATTGTGTGACATGTGCAGCATCCTTTCTCAATATAGAATGAAACCAGCCAAGTCAACAAGATGTTCAGGCCAGGACCAATACAAGCTGATTTTCCAGAGTTTTTGCGATGAATTAATTATACACGTAAATTGTCAGGAAATGTAATAACTTTCTTTATGGTAACACTCCAATAAAATGTTTTACAATACTAAAAATGCTGCTTACTAGAAATCCGATCAATTATCAAAATTCTGTGGCAAGAATTAGAATCTGTTCTTTTCCCCTTAGTACAGGGGTCATCAAACTATGGCCCATGAAGCTAGGATGAAAAAGTTGTTGGTAGAATTTAATATAGACAGTTCCATATTTTTCAGTAAAATTATGGCCTCAAAACTTTTCTGGTGAAGTTTTAATGAAAGTAAATTGTTTAGAGTTGATTTTCACTAATATGAGACCACTAAATCTCCAGGTAACTTCTAGTGTAAATGCTCATCAGGCCTGCTGAAGCTCTCGTGCAGGGCTGGGGCAACCAGGGGTGTAAAATGTGCACTTGCACAGGGTGGCAGCTTTTGAAGAATGACAAAAATGAGCATCTAATCCAATGTATAGAAAATATTTTGATAAACATTACACTGCGGAATTAGAATAAAACCGAACGATCCGTGGCTCTGTAGTTTGGATATTTCACATTTCTTTTAAAACTTTCCAAATTAAAATCAGCTTTGGCCATAGGGTGTAATAAATTACTTCTTTCAAACATCACTTGTATAGGATTTGATACCTCACGTGATGCTATAATTTTGAGATTGTTATTGCCTGCTAAGGTACACGACCTTCATCAACGACTCCATAGAACTGAAAAAGGGACTCTGCTCTTGAGTGTTTCATGAATGACTTCTTTCATTAATTTTTAATTAAAATAAACAGCTTTAGAGATATGGCAGATGCATTGTTAGTGCTTTCTGTAAACCTGCAGAGAAGAAAGGTTGGCCATTGTTTCACTTCCCTTCTACCTCACACTTTGCTCTCATTTAAGATGTAACGGCTGCAATGATTCCTGTTTCTTCATTGATAAAAAGTAAAGTTTTAAGTATTGCATGTTTCCCAGGAGTACTTAATCTGCTTATAATATAAAAGACAGTTTCACAATGTCACTTTGTCACTTTGTCATGTAATGCTTTTTGAAGCTTAATATTTTGCAAACGACTGAACCGAATTTGATGAAATTTTCAGGATAGCATTATGATATAACAACAAAAAATTTTAATGTATTGAACTCGAGATCAAAGACCCAGGTATGTCTCCAGAAGATAATTTCTATTTTCCATAAGATAACATGTAAAAAGGGACATTTCGATGTGCAGGCTTTCATTCTTTTTTAGATTAAAATTAGAAAGAATTGACGTAAATCCTTCGGATATAAAGCATTTTGAAGAAAACATTATAAAGTTTTTTATTCTGTTCATCTTTTTCCGCCTACAGTTCGAAATTTGTCAATGTAAACGTTTAATTCACAGTTTGCGGAAATCTTGCCATTTTAATGGGATGTTACCTTGCCTACCAGTTCCATTGTTAGACCTCTATATCATATTGTTAATTCAATCCTTATGGTATAAACGTGCTTTGAATGCTTTTAATATGAGGGGGGGGGGGGGGGAAGAGGTAGAGGGGGAGTGAGAGGCAGGGTGAGAGAGGGAAGTAGAGGGGGAAGGTAGAAAGAGGGGGAGAAATGAGGAGGGGGAGAGAGGGAAGAGGGGGGAGGAGGAGAGAGGAGGGAGGGAGAGAGAGAGGGTGTGAGAGGGGGTGAGAGGGGAGGAGGGGAAAGAGGCAACTATTTTAAGTTTAACTAAAGATAGCCCGTCAACAACAGAATATTCACTAGAAATGTTGTATATGACACAATATTTCATATGTAAAAGTGTGATATTAATTATTTTAAATGATAATAATAATAATAATCTATCTGTCTATCTATAATTCTTCCGTTGATATTTCAACGGGCATTACACTAGTTATTAATATTATTTAAATATATAGTGCTATAAAAACACGGGAGGATTGGCAGTGGCGGATTTAAGGGGGGTAGCACTTGGCTTGCGCCAGGAGCCTCTTGAAGTTTCTATAATTTCAGAAATATTAAATATATCATTTTAAAAGTCACAAAGGAAAAGTGGGTTTTTCACTGTGGTAACTGTGGGACTTCAATCTTCACCAAATAAAATTGGTTGGCCCTGGTAGCAGGAGCCTCATACTTAGTTTCATGAAAATCTGTCCATCGATGCAAAAGTTTTTATTGAGGAACAGACACACAGAGACAAACATTTCATAAGGCTGTTTTCAGAAACCTGCCATAAAAATAGACCTGTTAACAGAAGTCATCAAATTTGTTGATAGGTTTGAGTCAGTTAAAGAAAGTAGTCGTTTAAGAAAATGTGAGATGAATTAAGCATAAATGGTTAATTAGTGTTCATGTTGTCAGTACATTCACAGACAGATTTTTGATGAATTATTCTAGATAGACTCTAGTACGAGGTGTGATAAAAAATTTCTGGGACTGAACTAATATTTAGGAAATGATGAAGCTTACCAGCTATTCGGATGGATCTCCTTCAAAGTAGTCTCCTTGACACTGTATACACTGATTCCAATGCTTCTGCAACTTCTGGAAGCATCCTTGATAGGCATGGAAACAAAATTTGGGTCAGCAGCAGCATGTTGACGAAGATCCTGACATGCGAGAATTCGCTGCACTCCCTCTGATCATCAGTGAGAATGCGAGTCACAAACTTGGCTGAAACGCATCGCATTCTCAAATCTTGTGTTAAAATTGATTGACATGCTCCATAAGAAATACCAATTTCACTAGAAACTTCGCGGATAGTTAAACATCGATCACTCCTGATCAGATCACGAACAGAGTCAGTCCCTGAACTTTTTGATCACACCTCATATATCTAAGTCCTTCAATGAATGTTGCAGTTTTTGTGATAAACAGGGATGTCGTATGAGGTGTGTTTGATAGGCGACCGTCTCAAGCAGCATTTTTCTAGGCCATTATGGCAGTGTTGCATTTTATCTTTTCATCTCAGATGACAGATTTTCACATAATGTCCATTATAGTAACAGAAGTTTGCATTATTGCTCAGTGAGTAATTACTTGCTATTAGAAATCGTGACTGATATAACTCTCTTGCTCCTATGTGATGACATAATGATGATGGTTATAGCTGATTTGTTCACGAAAGTGTTAAGTAATGCATGTGTAGAAATAACAATGTATTTGTTGTGGAACTCTAGTTTCATCTTCACTTGGAAGAGCTACTTGTATGTGTATGATATATCCAACTAGGTAGGTTAGTTAAAAGAATGGATCAGAAAGAAGAAATGCTACTTGATTCAAATTTTATGCTTTATGAGGAAGTAGTTGCTTCCATAGATATGAGTGATTCACCTAGTAGAATGTGGACATCTTATGCAGTAAGAAAACTTTTATATATATATGTGTGTGTGTGTGTGTATGTGTGTGTGTGTGTGTGTATGTGTGTGTGTGTGTACTTGGGAAAATATACAAATAAATTCTGGCGCATACATTAATGCCAAGGACCTTAAAAATGTTATATACAACTAAGTAAATTATCTTTATCTTAGGAATTTAATAAGGTGTATATCTCGATGAATTTATCCGTAAATATTTTGATTGTTTGATCAAAATTTTGAAACATCAAATGTGTTGAGGAGAAAATGTGCTCATTTAGATTGATTTTCTCACAGAGAAGAGCTTAGAAAAAATACCTTTGTTTAAATTACTGCTCTATCAGTGAAGTGTACTTATTATCAATGTAATCTTTTCAATGCAGTATTTGTATTATTTAAAAAAATAACATTCAACCTATTGAAATTTATCAGTAAAGGGCATTATTATCTCGATCCCATAAACATATGCATTTCACTTATCTACAAAATTGTATATATAAATAAAAATAGATAGATAGATAGTTTATTGGTCCTGTCGAATTTCAAAATACAAATATAGGATGTCACAAAAGGATAAAAGAAAATACATTTACATCATATAAAAGTCACATTGTTAAATACTCTTGAACACTATAGAAACACTTTTCAATAAAAAACTCTTTTAACTGAGTTTTAAACATACTGAATTTATGTTTGTTTTTTATATTGTTTGGCAATTTATTATAGAAATATTTGCCAGCATAGGATGGAGAGGTTTTAATTATACTGGTTCTGCAGAAATCAAGGTGGTAGCCCTTTCTCCTTCGAATGCAGTGACCATGCTTAGCATGTTCTCAGGCTTCTTCACATAGTTTATACATTCATAAATATACAATGAGTACGTCATAATACGTAGTTTTTTAAAATGTGGCTTACAAGATTCTGTAAATTTTAAATTAGCAATACTTCTTATTGCTCTCTTTTGTAATTTAAATACTCTATTTACACGTGAAGCATCAGATCCTCCCCAGACATGAATACAATGTGACAAATAAGGAAAAATTAGTCCATGGTATAAGGTTAGTAGCACTTTAGTACCCACTAGCTTAAAAGTTTGACAATGACAAATATGTTGGAAGAAATTTTTTTACATATGAAATCAATATGGACCTCCCAATTAAATTTCTCATCAATATAGATTACTAAGAACTTTGTAGTTGTAACTTGTGCCATTCTGGTACATATCAACAACGAAGATATCCATGTTATGACTCTTATATCTGTTGGGATTAAAGAGGATAAAATTAGATTTTATTTCATTTGTTAAGAGATGATTGGAGTGAAAATACTGAATGACTGAGTTTGCAGTTAAATATGTTTTGATTTCCATGTCCGTAGTTGAGGAACCTGTACACATCAATATTGTATCATCAGCAAAAAGGACAGATTTGCAATTAGGGTGTTCTGGGAAATCAGGAACATAACACAAGAAAAGGAAAGGCCCGAGTACAGATCCTTGTGGAATAACTGTTTTAAAATCTGAATAATTATTATGGAGCTTATTGTTCCTATTGGTCACTAATATTGTGCACTGTTTTCTGTTATGAAAGTAAGATTTTAACAATTCAAATGCAACACCTCTGATACCGCAGGGATAAAGCTTGTTTAGAAGTCTTGTATGCTGTACACAATCAAATGCTTTACTTAAATCTAAAAATATTCCACATGTTTTAATGCCTTGGTCAAGGCAGAATGCAACATTATTTACAAATTCAACAACAGCAGTTTTTGTTGATAAACTGGATGTAAATCCATGCTGGTTACAGTTAAAAAGTTGATGTTTGTTATAGAAATCCATCATACGATTAAGCAAAATCTTTTCAAATATTTTAGAAAATGATGACAAGAGAGATATTGGCCTATAATTATCAACATTATTTACAGTACCCTTCTTAAATATAGGTTTGATTAGACTTATTTTTAGGCATTGAGAGAAGATGCATTTTTCAATAGAGTAATTGACGGAGACACAATTAAGCGTGCACTGGCCTTAATTACGCTTATGGGAATACCATCTAACCCTCTGGAGTGTTTATTCTTAAATTTATCAGTTTCTGTCAGTAACTCCAACTCTGTTATTTCTCTTAAATACAGTGTTTCCCAGACATATTTGCTGGAGGAATGACTACTTGTATGGGTACTTACCCTGATCTTTTTTGCGATATTGCTAGGGACTTTAATGAAATGGTTATTAAAGATATTGGCAACTGCAACTGGGTTACTATATACATTATCATTCATAATGATCTCAATCTGATTGACATCAGTAGGAACTGTTCCTTTATAATCACTGATTATTTTCCAAGCTTTCTTTGAAGTAGTGTTAGTATCGCTTCCACTCATATACTGGTTATAAACATGTGCTTTAGCTTCCTTTATCATTACTCTATACTTCTTTATATGTAGTTTATATGTATTCCTATGTTTGTACCAAATCAGAAAAATGCAATACTCATAACTATTTATATTATCTTGCCAGCATTTTATCAAATTATATTGCACATAAAATTCTGAAGATGTATTTAGCCTTGTGAATCTCCCAGTAACACTGGATGGCCAGATTTAAATACCCAGGCTTTATCTAAATTGTTTTATCAATAATTGTATGCATTTTTTGAGAACTGTTACTTATAACAAAATCTCTGGAATGAAGAAAAGATAATCTTAGGACGGATGGGAATTATAATGGTTCTCCAATTTCTGTTTCCTGAGTGAATCTAATGAGAACTACCTTGTGGTCAAAAGTTAATACAGCATTTCCCAAACTGGATGTTGCAGCAACTATGCTACAGCCGATTGTTAGGGGTCCTGTGGAAACTTTGTTTAAATAAAGCAGTGATTTGGAAATGTTGATAGGTCATTAGAGCAATAATCTTTCTTTAATAGTGTTGTGGTATCAACAAATGAGTGTATTCAAACATTTCCGTATTCTTATGAATAAATTTACAACCTTATTTCAAGGTGGGAAATTTGGTAAGTGAAATTCTTTATTTCTGAAAGCCTGGGAACCACAGAGTTAATATGTAGTGAACTAAATATTAAAATGTTAAAAACTTGAATTATATAATTTTGTTTTGGCACATGAATATTAATCCAATATTTTTTAAATTTTGAAATCTATGTTAACTTTATATTAAAATTTTTGGTTATGCATTATGGGATAGAATTTTTCTTTTTATATTCATTGATATTGATCCATAATTGTTAACCCCAGGAATACCAAGGGTGGTATGCCAAGGCCCACAGCTTTTTAATATCTTTTTCAATGTAATAAAATATGTAAACTTTTTTGAAGAAAAATTAAATTGTCCATAGCCTTGTTATAGCTTTTCATAGATTTTATACATATTCAGCCATGGTTATGTGCTATGACATAGGTGACCAAAATTCAGTTGTACGTGTCACGTGTGATGTGTAAGACAACTCAAAATAAAACATTCTTGTTGTTAATAATTTATCATTTTCATAAAGTTTGAGATTAGTTTGCATTCTTATTGTAATATGAACCTGAGCATGCAAATAGTGAGGATAAATGTGAAAAAAGATCTTTACAGAGTATTTTGCTTTTATAGAATGTTAAGACAATATAATATCATATACTTATGAAAATTGTATATTAATGTTCCTATGTTACCTTTAAATATGTTATAATACATAAAAGACATTACTATGACTTTTTATGTAGTCTTAGTGGAATTTTGAGAGGCCCAGCCGTGGTAGTGCAAAGAACTGAACATAGATTGGTATTCCTAGGGTTAACTTATCATTTTATATTTATTGGTGTTGAAAAATGTAGTAAATCTGCAATCTGATTTGAACTAAGAGCCTACAAATTTAATAATTGAGTGGAAAGCCCTATTTTGGAAATAGAAGTAGTCCTCGTATTGCTTTTTAATGTGAAAATTTAGTTAATTCGTGATATACTTAATGAGGATGCTTTGCTACAGTAACTGTATTGTTATTTGAAGAAAAAAATATATATTGTTTCATACAGTTTTGAATTTCTGTTACATCTAATAACTAAATTGCAAGTAATTATTAATATCTGTGTGTAAAAATCTATTTCATTTAGGATCACAATTTCTTCTTTATAACTATGCAAGACTACTTTCAATAATAAAGCAATTCGAGGAAAAGGTTGAACAAGGAATATATCCCTCATTGCCGCCAATTGACGCTGTGGACTTCTCCTTACTCTCGCAAGAGGTTTGTTAAACATTTATATGAATTTTTATGGAAGTTAGGTACGTGACTAACATGGTTGTCTTTCTTTGTAGGAAGAATGGATGTTATTGTTCAATTTTATCATGCCCTATCCATCTCTTTTGGTGCATGCGATAAATCCAAAGTCTCTAAAATTTAATACCCATGTATTAATACAATTCTTGCAAAATCTATGTATATGCGTGAGCGCATACTACAGCCGCTTCCGTATCCTTACGGTAAGAAATCACTATTTTTTAAATAGTTTAGTCACAAAATGATACATCTCCTATCAATTTGCTTTATAAGTGACACACCCACGTTACAACTATAGTTTGATTTTATTTACAAATCATTATTTTGATTTTTTTCAGGAGCCGAGAGTGCATCTTCTCCCATTGATGTATGCCCGTTTATATCTTATTTCGGGGGTAAAACACGTTATGCTGAGTATTTTTCAGTTATTTAATATCGTACCTGTTTCTCAAATGTGACGAACTTTAAAGATTTCATTTTTAACGGGCAAAGTTTATTAACGCTGGAATATAAAGTTTTGTGAACAATTTTTGACGGTTTTTAAAACATTTACCCGAATACCTCGATGAACAGCTTCTCGTGATACTAGTTCAGTTAACAATGTTTACTTCGGTAGCGACAGGAATGTGAAAAGAAAATAAATACCTGAAGTAATTGAAAATTTTGTTTTTAACATGTCGAAAGATTAAGCAGCTATTAAAATTTAAAATAAGATCTTATCCGAAACTAATTCTGTTGTTAAATCTCACTATAAACTGTTGTGCCTAAACGATTGTAAACAACCCCTAAATTAAAGTAACAGTTGAACTCGATTTTGTAATTTTCAATTTTCTCATTTTGTAGAAGTGGCGCATGACGCGAAGATAATAGTTTCAATAAGTTATTTTCTGTAGTTAAATAACTGATTAAATAATATTTAAAATTGTACTTGATAAATATATAATTTTCTATTATTTAAATGCAGTGGTTTTATCGCTTTCGGTTGAGATACATTTGGTTCCACAGCTGTTTGTTTTGTTTCAAGGCATGAGATTCACGTGACTCTACCATTTTGAAAGCTAGCCCGCCATTGGTCAATAATGTGACGTTCTTCTTGTGTCGGCGAATCAGAGCTCAGTTTGTGGCAACGGCCAGAGGTTAGATCTCCTACGCGTTTGACATCAATAAAGGCAAGAGTGAGTTTCGAGGGTGCGGACCTGTGCTTTGTTAACGCGTCGTCGTTGTATTATATTTCTCTTCTTTTGGACCTTTTTGTTTAAAAAATAACAATATGAGCATTGCTGCACTGTTACAAGCTGCTGAGTATATAGAGAGGCGGGAACGAGGTGAGTTGGAAGATGTTTTTGTGTGCATTGTGAGTGAATCCACGTCAACATGGCTCCCATGTCAAGTTTGTTTCTTATAAATCAGCTGATTGTGACGGATTAACTCTTCTTTTCATCGCAGAGGCTGAGCATGGATATGCCTCATCACTGCCAATGCCAGATGATCTCAGGAGTGCCAAAAGGCCCAAGACAAAGAAATCTCAGGGAAACAGGTAAGGAAACTCGAGTGTTTTGCATTTTATTGCGGTGCAGCACATCAAAATTTGTAAGATTTGCCGCAGGGTGAATGCCAGTCAATAATTTTAGTTTGTGTGTGCAATAATCACAACGTGAAATAGTTCCGTAACGGTATTTCTCTGGTTGGCAACAACAACATCATTGAACACATGCTCGATATCCCAATCGATGGTGACGCCACGGTGTGTCATTGAGTTTATAGCATGCTGGGAAGTCTTTATGGAAAGTTATCAATAAGAAAATTATAAATTGAGATAAGGGAGATTTTGAATAACTTCAGAAATTTTCTGATTTAAATATTTTCATATTTTTCAGGACAACCCATAACGAGTTGGAGAAAAATAGGTGAGTTGTTATTGGTATTTCATTTTGTTTTTTATTTGTGTTTTGCATTGCTTAAAGCCAGTATTCCGTACCGATTTGTATTTATCGAGTTTTAAAAAAATTACTTTGGAAGATAATTTCATATTCTATTGTCGCTGGTGGTGGTGTTTATAGGACCTTTATCGAGTTTATATAAAATCGCCCTGTTGGGTCATGTACGATGTGGTTGTACGTGCAAAGTGAATGTGTAGAAGATACGTAGTCAATAATTTATTTTACAATGGTGGTGCGTCCGGATATATACCGTATTCTCGATGTTATCGTACTTGCTGCGTATGATCTATCGACCTGGCCGCGGATACAAAGCGGCCATATTTCCTGTTGAGAAATGCTGGAGAGTTACAAGGCGGGAGGGACACTTGTAATCCTGTAAATTTATTTCAAGTTTTCCTCCCTGTGCGGCTTTGATTACACTGTGATCGTGCGTGAATATAAACGCTCATGGCGGATCTAGAGGGGCGGGGCATTCATGAGTTAGTTGTGGTCTGACTCTTGCTCCGCTGCCCGCTACATCCTTCAGCCTTTGTTGCCAAGTGTCACGGGATGAGATCAGAATCTCCGAGTTAGCGCGCGCATCGTTTTGTTATTTGCTTACCTCGGAAGTTTTGGTAAACAGTGGAATAATTTTGGTGTTGAAACGAGTTAATTAATTTCTTTAAGGGCGATTACATCAGTGGTTAATTGCAGGCCTAATGGAAACAGACTGGGTGTTTATATTCAAGTGCCGTGCCCGCTTACTGGCAATTATTCGATATGAATGGCTTGATGCGTGTAATCGATGTTTGGCTTTCTTGTCCGGTGTTTACGTTAGAGGCTTGATTGGACCGCTCTCGCGTTTTCGATCCTTTTTAGGGGAGTGCTGTTTCCGATGTAGCTGTACCCCACGCGCATGATGCTTTGTCTATTATGTATGCTTGGCAACGTGGGATTTTTAAGACGAGCTCTGTCGGGCCAACTCACCCAGGTTCAATAAAGAGGTGGGCGGGAGGAGGCATGGGAGGAAAAGGGGAGGGAGCTGGAAGGCATAGAAGTTTAGGGAGTGGGGTGGGTTTTTGTTGATTGTTGCCCCCAAGGTTAGTGTTTATTTCCTCTTAAACGAGGTGGTTCGTAATTCCAAATACGGAAGGATAGCTTTGATTCATCGTCTTTATAAATTTGAGTATAGAATTTTATATGCATTTTATTTGCAGTTTAATTATCTGTTACCTCGATATTGAGAGTTAGGCCTTATTAATTTTATTGGGTTGAACGAAAACCAGGCGAATGCGGTGCGTTTTTTTTATTAATTACAATTTTCATTATATTACGTAATATTTTCCGGATAATCTGTTTAACCGTCGTTAATACCGACTTCCAAGCTTATGGCGGATAATGCGGAAAGTCTTTTTCAGCGTTTTGTAAAAAATTAAAAAGAAATTGTTCTCAGTGATCGAATTTCCTAAACCGGAGCGAAAGGGAAACGTTATAGTCAGTCACTTTTCTTCCATTCCGACTTATAGTTTTATTGTAAAAAGCGCTACCCAGTGACCTCGCCAGTGTTGTCACGGTTATATTCACGTGATTGCTGCGGCTTTGTTTTTTCCTCGCTCCCGGCCTTTCGGGAAACCATCGCCGGCTTTTGCGCATGTCTTCCCGGGCGGTCGTCCGTCTTGCGCAGTTTCCTCCGCTCCCCTCCCGGCGACTTATTCCTCTCCCTTTCGTTTATGCCCGAAAACTCGCTCGGGTCTTCCCGACCCTCCTTTCTCCTCTCCGCACATTCAGCTCGCCTCATCCATTTATCCGCCGTGCATCCTTTCGTTTTAACTCTTTCTCTCTCTCTCGTCTCCCGGTATATGCTTCTCTCCACTTTTCTTCCCTCGCGCGCGCCTTCGCGTTCCCAACAGCTGTTGCGAGGCGGGAAAGTGAGAAGCATGGCGGGAATAGGGAAGTAGCGCGGCGGCAGTTAGGTTTTTGTTTTTTAAAAATTATTTTTCGGTGGGGAGATAGGGAAAGGGAAGGGGAGGCAATCGTTTGGGTAAAATAGGATGGGATAAGGGAAGAATCTAGAGAGGAATGCTGGTGTCGTCTGGCCAGAGGTAAGAGCTTTGACGGCAGGTTGCCGTGTCATTGAGTAGCGATGGGGTATTGATCGGACCGCTCTCGCTCCTGCGCCGTCCTGCGATACCTGCCTTGACGTCCGTTATTCTTCTTCCGCCCGCGTCTTTGCATCTGTCTCGTCTCTCGTGTTTTTTTCCCTCATAAGGGAGTAGGGCGATTCTTCGCACATCCCTGCTGGAAAAGGGGATGTGTAAGAGTCGGCTCGCTTGCAGGCCGTGTGCTTAAAAAAGAAAATAGGGTTTGCATATTTCCGTATTTTTTTGCCTGGTGCCTCGCATTATTGTTATTATTTTTGCCCCCAGAAATCAGCGCAGCTGCGCGGAATGGTCCGTGCGACTAATCATGGTTTTTTTAGGGATGATTTATCGGCCGTCTGGCTCCGTCTGTCGGGGAGATATTGCTGACTCGGTGGAATGAGACTTTCACGCCTTTTCGTCTCGATGTTCCGTGTTTGTTATGGAGGCTGTGGATGTTTTCTGAAAACTTCTGCCGAAATCCGACGCTGATTGAGTAAATTTCGAGTTTTTTTTCGTCGTATATAGAGGTCTGAAATGGCATCGTGTGAGATAGTGCTTCACCACGAAACGCTAGGCCGGGAAAATAATAGCCTGCGCAACAATTGACCACGTCTCTATTCACCGGAGACATGGCCTCGTTTTATAACAAGTGTCACGTCTTCAGGGTTCAGCACCCCATCACGGACAATCTGATTGCTCTTCTGCGCCGTTACTTCCCACCCCCTCCCTCTCTCGCTCCTCCTCCTCCCCCGCCCGATTTTTCGCGTGCTGTTATTTTCATCGGCGTTGCCTCCTCTCTCTCTCCTCCACTTCTCAAAGCGCCCTCCTTAATCCCTTGGTCTCTTCTCGACTTTTATCCCACTTCCCGACTGTGCCTCCAACTTTTTCTCATTTCGACCTAGACCGTTACGGTGTTTTTGCGAACTGGTCTCTCTAAATGTCTCTTAAATCATCATCCCTTATTTCTCGTTTCTACGATTCGCTTTCACTGCTTAAAATGCAGCGTCGAGGCAGGTGGGTTGCCGGTGTGTTGACTGCATTGCCGCTCACTCGCTTTCGATTTCATTTATCAGAATGCGTTCGTAAGGATATTTTCACAGTGGAATGGCCTCGTAGGATGAAGGTGGTTACTTTATTATCATTTTTATCGGTTTGTTTCCGAGGAGGCGGTTGTGAGGGATCTGCCGTCGAGAGCCTAGAAGAAATTATCGCTCGAGAATTAAAGCGAGTCGGAGGAACTTTCTTTTTACGGTATTTTTCAACGTCGTACTTATGTTTTACAACATTTGAGAATAATCCGCGGCGTCGTATGATTGGAATGGGAAATCCGATTTGTTTTTTGGCTTTAGCCCTGTGCTGTTTATCTGGAGTACATAATCAGTTTTGTGGGAAGAAGGGGAAATAATATTCCCCAGGCGGACGTGTTTTTTATTATTTTATTATATTATTCCTTCCTCTGGTACCCCCTCCATTTTATTACTTTCTCGGGAGAGTTGCTCTCTCTCTCTGTCGTCCATATACATAGTACACCGTGCGATCAAAGTTTTATTTTGGTGGCGTGGAAACGATTGGAGCGATGTCGCCGCTCTTCCCCCATGTGATGTTTGTGGGCGTTATATGGACGCAGGTGGCGTAGACAATCGCTTTGGCGTGGAACAAAAGGCCGAGACGGAGAGAGGAGATAAGGACGGTATTCGGCTGCCGTGATGCGCTGTAGCGTTTTCAGGTGTAGGAACTTACAGTACCCGGCGTTGCCGCGTGTGTATCAGCGCGTGAAATTCGCCCTAGGACAGTGGTGTGCAACCCGCGGGCCGCATGTGACCCTCGAGAGCATTTTATGCTGCCCGCGAAGGTACTAAAAGATTTGACACAAATTTATGTAATATACATTCAAGTTACGACAACAAAATACTTGATATTCAAGTGTTAGCCCTTGAAACCTAACTTAGACTTCATTTTCACTGTTATGATACCTCAGACTCTCTATTTAACGTCCGATTTAAAGTCTAATTTGGCCCGTCGAAGCATTGACAAATTGCATTGTGGCCCGCAGAGGAATTTTCAACCACCAATGCGGCCCGCCACGTAGAAAAGGTTGCTCAAAACTGCCCTAGGCTCTCCCCTCTTCTTTCTCTCTCCCCTATTCTACCTCTCCCCTCTTCTACCTCTCCCCTCTTCTACCTCTCTCCCCTCTTCTACCTCTCTCCCCTCTTCTACTTCTCTCCCCTCTTCTACTTCTCTCCCCTCTTCTACTTCTCTCCCCTCTTCTACCTCTCTCCCCTCTTCTACCTCTCTCCCCTCTTCTACCTCTCTCCCCTCTTCTACCTCTCTCCCCTCTTCTACCTCTCCCCTCTTCTACCTCTCCCCTCTTCTACCTCTCCCCTCTTCTACCTCTCTCCCCTCTTCTACCTCTCTCCCCTCTTCTACCTCTTTCCCCTCTTCTACCTCTCTCCCCTCTTCTTTCTCTCTCCCCTCTTTCTCTCTAATCCTCTTCACTATTTTCCCTTTACTTCTCTCTTCCGCTCCTCCCCTTTCTCTTCCATTCTGCCACGCTCCGTCTGCCTCTTTCCCCGGCCCCTATTATCCCTCTTTCTTCATTTATCCTCTCTATGCATTATCCCTCTCTCTCTGTCCTCTTCCCGGTTGCGTGCGTGAGTTGGTTCCAAAGCATAGGAGAATGTGCGTGGAGGAAGGAGAGAGAGACATTGTGTGTTGGTCTTCCACTTCCCCTTTCCGGCTTTGGTACTTCCCCTCCGACTTGGACGAAGACCGCGGGAAAGAGCTAGTGTATAGAGGGGAGAGGGTGACTCCGGATAACCGCGACAGAATTACGTTCAAATTCGTCTTAGGCGGGAGTTGGCGCGATTATTTTTTTCCCGTTTAACGTTTCGCGTTCGTCGTAATGCCCGGGGTTGGTAGAACCGCTTTGATTTTCGTGTTTCCGGTGCCTTGCGGTTTTAACGTTTTTGTGGCGTAGTGTTTTAGTACTATAGACTTTGGGAAGTCTCGTGTTTGACCTCGGTTGACCTCACGTGCGCCTAAAAGTCGGGTTGTTTTAACGTTCGCTTTTTTATTATTCTCGACCGTGGAAGGCTTTTATGCCAGCTGATGCGTTTAGTCTTTGAAGTAGCAGTTTTAAAATTATCACCCTTGGGATTTTTTTGTTTACATTTTCGAGTTTCGCTCGTGCGATTTTTTTTTAAGATCGCTCCGACGATTTCAGTTGTTTTTCTTTTCACGCTCTCTCGTCCGTCCGGTGTATTGCTTCTCGAAATATTCCCCGTGATGTCATCTCCCTTTTGTCTTCCATCATAGTGAGGAGATTTCTCACAATCTGGTCCAACTTAATGGTTTATCCGTCTCAGCTGGATCCGATATGTTGCCAAGTGGCGCGTTATTATTGGCCCACGGCCTCTGGCCCGCTCCTCTGTGGAAGAGTGCGCGGAGGCAGAATTTAGGGGCGAGAGGGGGTGGGATTTGACACACGTGAGGAAGTGGGTGGATGAGGAATGTTGTAATGTATCTAATTAAAATGGGGGAGACCTCTTAACAGGTGACCCGTGGGAAAAGTTGTTAGACAATGGAAGGAAACGTGGGTGGCGGTATTCTCTGGAAAAAAATAAGTCCGCGACTTTTCAGGTTACGTCTTGAGTGTAGGGGGAGAGTCGGTCGGCGGGGATCATTTCAGTAATATTTATTCTGGGGAGCAAGAGTGGCACGTTCATTTCGTCGCGAACCCTCCGCGCTTTAATTGTTTATAATTAAAGATACCGCCTCTTTGGGGCGTGACGCACATTTGTTGCGCGCGAACTTACGAGTTGGGCACTCGGACGCGTATTGCGATATATATAAGTTGTACGCAGCTTGATTAGATCCCTTTTAAGTTGGACGGGAGTACTCCTTTTTTTTCTCTCTCTCTCTCCCTCTTGACGTAGGTGGCTTCGATTAGGCGCGCGTCGCAATTGTGCGAGCGAGCGAGGCAAATCTTAGTAGCACGTGCGTGTGATTTTTTTACCTCTCCTCCTTCACCGGTTATGTCTGGAGTGCTGGCGGAATACCGTCGAAAGCAAATGAAATCCGCTCGAGGATAATGGTTTTTTCATGAGTCATAAAGCCTTAAACTCCGGCTTGTCAACCGAGTGGAGTCGTTCGATTTAAAACCTTTCTCTTTTATCGCCTTTATACCGTACAGGTAGATTGCTAGTCACATCTGCTCGTTAGATAAGCACTCATCGCGAGACGTTTGGATTCTTTTCGAGCACGTTTTGCCCTATTCGAATTATTATTTAGACGACTTGAGTTTCCATTAATCTTTATGGAACGGTTTTTTCGATATATCGATTCGAAACGGTCGTAAATAGCCGGTGCCGTACCCTCCTATTTCCTTCCCTCGCCCGCTTAGAACGGCCCGTAGAGAAGATCCCTCTACGCCTATTTGTGTGAAACGGGCTTTCCAGTCCGGAGCCAAGTTTTTGTCCTTCCCCAGTTTATTTTATCTTCTCTCGCAATCCGAACCGCGGTTTTTACCGTCAGGGATGTGTCGACATTAATCTGAAGTTTTTCTTTATTTTTTTTCCTTTAAAAAAGCTTTATCGGTTGTTTCTGCTGACCATTATTCTCCCTCCCCTCCCTCGGCTCTCGAAGATTTGTTTTGGTTTATCGTATCGTACGATAGCATTCACGTTTTCAGCGCATTGGACTTCCTTGACTCGGTTTCCTATCGCACGATTTATTCCGTACGCTCTCCACGCTTCGGTATGGACGTAGACTGCTAGTCTCCCGAGTTCCTTTCGTTAGGACCCATAATGCCTGTAGGATAGGTGTGGCGTGAGGTGTGTTTCGGTCTGACAGTGAGAACGGGGAGTGGGGGAGGGATTTTTGGCCGTGACATTGGCATCCCTCCCTCCTTTTAGCTCTTTCGCCCACACACACACACTCTCTTCCCTCAAAGCCTCACGCTGTTTTTCGCACTACCTCTCTCTTTTTATTCATATCTTTTTTCCTCTTATTTCCATTTCTCCTACCTCGCTACAGAGAGAGAGAGGGAGTGAGGACGTCGCCGGAAGTGGACGTATTATTTTTAACCTTCCTCCGAGAGCCTTAATTCAGTTTTCTCCTCGATCCATCTTCGTTGCTTCCAGCTTGTTCTAATTTTTCTTCTTTTCGTCTCTTTCTCCCACCATCTCTCTCTCTCTTTCGAGGAGAGTGACGGGGAGGGGCTCGCGAAGTTGTAATACACTGGAGGAACGCTGTGTAAAGTTAGTCCTTTTGGTTCGCCGTTGGTCGTGGAATGTTGGCCGTGAAGGGTGCCAAAAATCACTTTAGTCGCTCTCCGCTGCAGTTGAGCAACAAGAGGGGGAATAGGGGAAGGAGTTGTGCGTGTGTGTGAGAAAGATTGAGTTCCGTGCTTCATATTTTTTTTTTTACTTTGTTGCATTCGAGAGTTGGGCGTTGATCGGTGCGAATTAATTCTCCTACCTCCTCTGGTCGCATGGGAAAATAAACCAGTCGTTGGGAGCTCGTTGGTTAGAATTGGCGTTTTTTGTTGGCATTTAGAATAGCGCACGTTTCGTACAGCGGTGATGAGGGGCTAGGTTCAACTCTAATTAATCCTTCCTAATATTAGGTGCTTCGTCGAAGTGGGTTGTTGGTTTTACCTACCATGCCGTTGTACAGGGTGTTTCCTGAGTAGAATCCACGGGAAAGATGTACATTGTGTTCTTTAAGTTAAATAACGCACGTTTCTAACCTAGAAACACCGTTTTCACCTCTCGATTGATATATTTAGCCATCTGGGTGTTTTATATCCCGAAATATGCCAACCCTGTATTATCAATGTTTTTTTTTTCATTTAAGAATTTCTATTTTAACTATGGGTCCAGATTTAGGGGACACCCTGTATTTTCTTAGGGGGAACGTGGAGGAGGTACTTTGATGTAACCGTTCTTCGAGTCTATTTATTTCGAATTGTTTTACTTGCCCCAAAATACTCGTATGCTTTAGATCTCACTTTGAATCATTAAGAGAGAAAGAAGCTTCTTAGCATGGTTACGATTCGAGAATGGTCGCGGCCAAGTTTTCACAATAAATTTTTGTGTTGCAAGGTTCTTTTGAGTTGGGAGTCGTTTTAGGGACTGCTGTGGCCGAGTTGGAACCAAGAATCCTTAATTTTTTCCTACTCTTGATTTATGCTGGTTTTAGTCACACAGCCTTTTGGACGTCCTGTCGTCTTCACACATTTTTTTCTCCCCTTAATAAACCTCTTACGGCCCACGAGCTAGAGATTTCCATCTCGTTCGTTGGAAAATTCAACGTATTCTATAATATTTATATCTCATCTGACCGACGCCGTGTGTCTCCGGCGTTTTCGTGTAGCGGTCGTATGTCTCCTTTAGATTTCAATCTTGTACGGTTCGCCTGAATGTGATAATTTGCGAGTCTTTTCACCGTTCGCCACACGCTCTTCACATGTTTTTCATTCCGTTCCGCCCTGGCGACTTCCTTGCAAGAGTTGAAAAGAAATCTTGGAGTGCGTGGTGGTGGTGGTCTCGTAATTCTTTTTTCGTTGCTTTAGTTTTTTTTTTTAAACGTTCATACGTATGAAAGAGCGAATTATTTAAAAACATATTCTTATAAAAAAGCGTTTAATCACGTTAATAATGTATCGACTACGGCGGGTGTATATAAAAGTGCCTCTTGGATACCATTTATTTTTAGTAAAGATTCTTAAGCCAAGAATTAAAATTAATATCTGTAATATTTATTGCTCTTCGTTCATTGTTAGGGAATTTGCATTGTCTTCAGATCATTCAGGAATAATTCCTCGACCTTGGATGAAGGTGAAGGAATTAGCGCTGAATGTTGTTTTTCTTCAATAAAATGGAATTCCAGACCTTTTACAGCGCTTCAGACATTTTAAATTTTACCATTTTCTCCCGTTATGGTCTATGACCTTCATTACGTAAGGATTAGAAAAGGTGATAACCTAGCGCCTTTCGGCGTGACTGTCGTAGTAGAATATTTAGCGTTTCTGGGTCCAGTCCCACGAGGACTCGGATCGTTCCTGGGAGAGACTTTCTTTCGGGTTTCTGCCAAAGATTTCCTTCGCGTGGCATTCCTCTCCAACCCGTGTCGTTCTCGTCACTATCTGCCAGCTGCCCGTCTCCATATAGTTAGCGGTGTGGCAATTTGTGTGTTTTGTACAGTGTTGTTTGTTCCGTCGCGTGTTTTTGTCATTGCGTAGATTTTTTGGCTTGAGGACGATGGTTCATCACCTTCGTAATACTTGTCCGCAAGAACTTTATCTCAAATCCTCGTATAATTTAGAGCTGTAGGAATCCGGCTGTTTGAATTAGGGGGTTGGCGTTTTTCCACATTTTCGTGAAAATTTTGAAGTTTACGGGCATAACGTCGAATGTATTATTACCTAAGGATCAACCACTTTTTCGGAATAAAGTTCTAATATGTGGTGTTTATAGGATCGAATGCGAAATAATATCGTGTCATATAAATGTCAGCACATCTATATATAGAGGAAAGATACATTTCGCCGAAGCACGGATGTATTTTTACCCTCGATATAAATGGGTCAGGAAGACATAAATGCTCCCGGGCTTCATTATTCCACGTGTTTTTGCAAATGCGATTTGTATTAAATTCCTCGATAGTGAACACATTTATTTTTGGGCGAATTTACACGCGCGTTCTACGTGTGATTTCGGGCTAGGTGTGGTTTCGCGTATATGCGGATGCCTCCGTTTTTACGTGGATTAATCCGATGGGCAGCTAGTTTTCTGTTATTCTCAAATTTTAGGCAAGCGATTTGTGTTGTGAAATTTACCTCAAAGTGATTCAAGAGTTTCTCAGATCGTACGAGTGAGTCTCAAAGCCGGCTAATCAGTTGCGTAATTAGACCTCTTCTTTTAATGTTTGTTGTTGTAGGTTCTCTCTGGTATAGATCGTATTCTTTCAAGCAATGTTAATTGTGTAGTCAAATGTTATTTTTTCTCTATCTGTTAAATAATATTGTCGGTATTGCACAGTAGGTGTTGCTTTTTTCTATCTGCTGCTTCTTTGACATACGCATAAGCAGCGTTGAGGAATTTTCTTGTTTTCTATTTTAGACCAATTCCTAAGATAATGTGTACATCTTTCAGCGATTTTCCTTCTTGGTGAAAATTTTCCTAAAATGTTTTCGGTTTTACTCGGCTGGATGTAGCTACAAATGCTGAATTCGTTCGTACTCGTTAGGGAGTATTTTAGAGTGACGTAAAAGTGTCAGTTTTGGGGATAATATTAGCCTTTTCCGATTATATCTTTGAAAGGGTTCGCGAAACATCATTCTATGGCTCTAAGTTTAAGATAAATGCGTTGTGATTGAGTCTAGTTGGGGATTTATAGCCAGGCTGAATTAGTACAGAGTATCAAAGACGCCAATTCAAGGGCGGATCCAGAAACTTCTCAAGGGGGGGGGGGGGGCGATCGCCCCTCCACCTATCGAATCCGCCCCTCCCAATTGCCCTATATTTTGAAAATCCCTACCCCTATCAGAATCCGTCTTTCTCTTGCTATACAGACCTAATCTGCGGCGTATAATTGAGGATTTTTGCACGGAATGAATTTAAGAGAGCGCCCAGTGGAGTGCAATGTGGTTATCCAAGGAGGCGACGATCGCCCCCCCCCCCCCCCCCCCCCGTTGGATCCGCCACTGCGCCAATTTCATACATTAACCATTTTATCTGCCAAGTTTAGGAAATGGGAGAATTGGGGGTATATGGATTTAAAAAAAAACAAATATTAAATTTAATATATTTACCTGTATTTCATACGAAATGGTATATTGAAAAAAATGTTTTTGGTGTGGCGTGGCTGGGTTTTACGCTTAAACTCTTTCACAGCAGTTAAAAGGATTAAAATATAAATCATCTTTAGCCGGTGAAATATTTGTCGTGAGATGTTTAATGTAAATTTAGTCCGTCGATACTTAATAATAGTTCAGAATAGGAAAATACCAAAAATCATTGCCCAGTAGTATTACTTTGCACGCAGTCTATCGCCTTTCGTGTCTACGTTAGGTCTTCATTGCGACGACGTGAGCGAATATGAATTTTGTTAGAATGGAGTGTGGTGTTTTTCCCCCTTCACTATCGGCGCCTTCCTTTTGAGCGTACCGATAAACCGTCCTATTCTCGGTGTTAAGCGCAGCGTGTAGTGCATCCAAGTGGCTCTTTATGCACGTCTCACCTGCAACCTTCGGGAGGACGACCCTGTTGCCGATCACGCAGTCCACATCTCCACCCTGCATTGTCTCACCGCTCGGAATCCTTCCGCAACTCCGATGGTCCCCCCCCCCCCTCTCTGCCCCGCACCAACCCACCCTCTCGCCAAGCCCCCGGTGGTTGTGTTCTCCTCCTCTCCCGCGTCTCCTTTCCCCCTCGAGAACCGCCTCCTTTCTCGGCGGCTCTCATCCGTGACCACGCGCTGGCGAGGCCATCCATCCGGTCTCGGAAACAAAAGCCACCTACTCACACCCACCTCGCTCGTCGTTCCGCTCCTCCTTCCCTCTCACTTTAAACCCACTGGTTCTACCCCTTCTTCTCTCTCCTCTCTGCTTTTCTCTCCTTTCCTCCTCTACCTATACCCTGCTCTCGCTACACTTGGCTTTTTTCATCGACCCCCGGTAAGAAAGGTATTTTCAAGTCTCTTCCTAGTCTGGACAAGCGTCTTCTTTGTCTCTACGGTCATCTTTCGTTTTTGCGCTTTGCCACCTTTCTTTTGTCTTTTAATGTGCTTCATAATCCTTTTTATTTCGTCTCGTTTTGTCAGTTACATCATTCTTTTTTTGGGTGGGATGCGTGTTTCGTGAATTTTTTTAACGTCGCGGTTTTCTATATATCAAATGTGTTATTCCGTAGTATTCGCTGTAAAAGTTTTCCTCTCAAGCGAAAGTAAATGAAATAGGCACACTAATTTATTTTGAATTTTATTCATGTATTTTAACTAGTTCATAAACAAACAACCGCTACTGGTCTTTCTTACGATGATCATTAAAACGAAAAAAGAAGACGGTCACATTCAACCATACTCTGGACAGGGCTCAAACCAGGACTCCTCGAATTGGTAGCAAATACGCCAACCAACCCTTTACCTAGATTGGTTAGAAATTAAAATAATGTAAAATCAACGGAGGAAGCCTTTACTTGGTGCAACTCCATCATAAAAGAATGAGAATGATAACTTAGTAAAAGTCGAACTTTTACTAAGTTATGCTTCTCATTCTTTTAAAATAATGTATGTTTTTAACTCGCCTGTCATACCTTATTAAGGAGTCCCATAAGGCTTCACCGTCTTCAGTGAATTATATTTTCCGCTCAACTTTCACGTATGCTCTATAAGGGATGAAGATTTAAAACTCGATAATAATAAAAACAATTTTAATTGATAAAACTAATTATTAAGACGTACTTAAAAGTGTCATTCACAGTTAATTGAAAATGATTTGCTTATCAGAGTTCGGTTTTCTTCTACGTTTTAAGTCACATAATCGTTACGCGCGCTTTAATTTCTACTATGCCGCGTAATTAATCATAAATACGGGCATAATGGTCTTTAACCTATGTAAGTTTTGATCATCATTCTCTGGGATTATTAGAATTCCACGGCACCCGTCCGAAGCCGAATCGCATATGCATTCCGTCTTTTTCCCGCCTTTTTTCTCGCGCCTTCTCTCTCGGTCTATGTTCCACTTCCTTAGGGTTGAGTGGGATGGCCGCGTTATTTATAAGTAACTCCAGACAGCGTTTATGCGTACGCAGTGGGAGAAGGATAAGTGATTCCCGGATCGCTGCGTGCATGCAATTTCTTGTATTAACCTCGCTCCTGGCATGTGCTTGTTGGTGGCGGAGAAAATTAAAACGAGGTTAGATGTAGACGTAATGTCTAGAAGGTTCTCTCACGTTGTTGGGAGATTATATTACAAACGATGTGCTTTTATGATTATCCTATTATTAAGGCAAAGGGGATTTGTGTTAGAAATGTTTTGAGAGTTTAGCTTGAAATTTTATAAGATTCGTTTATGTCATGGTGAAGGTATTTCTCCAACCTCTCATGTATCATTTATTTGGATCTGTTCGATTCCATCGTACTTCCAGTGTTGTCTCTATGGAGTGAATGACCGGTTGTCCTTGTTTTTTCTCTCTCTTCTCTGCGACAGCTTATTTCGGAATAGGTTCGCGCTCTTCGCCGCCTCTCCTCGGAATTCGCGCGCTCTTTACATTTTTAGAACGTCTTCATTCAAAGGAATGAAGGCGGTCTAAAAATATGAGTAATTTTTTAAAGTATCGTAACACTGAATGTGTAATGGGCTCGTTAAATTTATTTTTGATCGTCTTATTTTTGGTTCATACGCTCTTCCCATGAACCAGTTTGGGAGTATTCATCGGTAAAAGTAATTATTAGCTTATTGGTTTTGTTTTAAAGTGTTGTTGTTTTTGGCATCGGAAGTAATATGGAAGATCGTCTCGAACTTTGTGGAAGTGGCTCCCCAAAGCGCTTCCTTCAGTTCTTGTCTGGTAGTAGAAAAAGGGAGTGTCAGTTTCTGTTCATTTATTTTGTTTAACAATTTTTCTAGCAAATTCATTGTGCGTAAATTCCCGTTTTAATAAAAGTTAGTCGACTTTATATTAATGCTATTAATTTTTAATTTCTATAGATGATTTGATTCATTCGTAGCTCATTTACATATTTAAGTGTTTATAAAAACGTGTTTATTCGTATAATAGAATTAAAACCTGACTGCTGACTAAAATAGAATGTAGATACAATATGAGATATTTCTGCTGTGCAATGGAGTTAATTTATTTTACCTTGCAATTTTTTTTTTATATTTTGTTCTGTAGACTGTAGATCGCGTCTTTTACTTAGCAGTCGAGTAGCTGGAAGGCCTTGTCATATATATAACTAAGGCGTATAGTTTTAAAACTTTTTGCTGTGTGTGTTTTAGGTTTATTAGCAGTCGACATGACACTTTAGCCGTTTCAAAAGTAAATTTATTGTGTATATTTATAGTTTTTCGAATTTTCGCGTTTTTATATCGCTTTATCCCTAGAGCTTCGTACGCGATTCCATCGTCAAAGACTGCTCTTATCCCTCGGCGTCTGTAATACCTTGTCTGAGACTTGTATGTAGTGTGACTAGTTTATTCTTGTAAGGCTACCGACCCCGTGCCTCCGTTGGCCACGTATGGTCAAGTGCTGGCCGAGCATTACCACTCCGCCGCCGTCCTCGTTGCCTGTTGTGACACCCTCTATCTCTCTCCCTCGACGCGTTGCTTTTCGTCCCCACCCCCTACCTCTTCCCCTCCCATCCTGCCCACCCGGGGCATTGTACGTTATCGATGGGCGTTGATTGACGAACGTTACGTAATTCCCTAATTAGGTGTTTGATTGCTTCTCCGACTCGTGTATCATTAGGAATGTGTGTCCAGGAACTCGTTCAATATTTTTACGAAGGATGTGGTAACAATTCTCGTCCAAATCGGTGGTGCGTCTGCGTAAACGCGCTCGGAAATTTTCATTAAATACTTCGGGCGTTCCTCGCGAAGGACGTCTGTTCGGGGAGGTTGATACTAGCATTGCTGGCCCGTCCTCAAATGACGCGCAATACCCAATTCTGAAGCAGGATTAGTCTGTCTCGGTAGTTGTAAAACAGGAGACCCAGGTTTGATTCCCGGTAAACGCGGGACTTTTCTTACGCTTTCAAGAAATTTACCTCACCATACTGCTGTAGGCGAAATATTTTTCACCGTTGACCATTTCCAAAATGTTTCTTATTTTGTTACTGTATGATGATGCGATTTTGTGGCCACCACGTGGATTAGCGCGCATCGGGTATGTCTCTCTGGGGTCTGTCAGCCCTCTGTTGGCCCTTGAGAGGAAGAGAACCGGCCATATATGGAAAGTCCGCCAATTTACCTCTCCATACTGCTGTAGGCGAAATATTTTTCACCGTTGACCATTTCCAAAATGTTTCTTATTTTGTTACTGTATGATGATGCGATTTTGTGGCCACCACGTGGATTAGCGCGCATCGGGTATGTCTCTCTGGGGTCTGTCAGCCCTCTGTTGGCCCTTGAGAGGAAGAGAACCGGCCATATATGGAAAGTCCGCCAATTTACCTCTCCATACTGCTGTAGGCGAAATATTTTTCACCGTTGACCATTTCCAAAATGTTTCTTATTTTGTTACTGTATGATGATGCGATTTTGTGGCCACCACGTGGATTAGCGCGCATCGGGTATGTCTCTCTGGGGTCTGTCAGCCCTCTGTTGGCCCTTGAGAGGAAGAGAACCGGCCATATATGGAAAGTCCGCCGGTAGGGTCTTGCACTCCCGGCCCATTCAGCATCCAAAGAGCCGTGTGGGCCACGAGAGAACCCTCTCTCGCCGGATTTCGGCATCTTCCTACCACGCGTTTCCGTCCTTCCCTGTCGCCTGTGACACGCGGGGCATGTGTAACTCGCGGGTACGCATTCCGCGCCCAGTAAAACACCTTCCTCTTCTGCTCCTTCTCCTCCTCCTTCCTCCGGCGGGATTTCCTCCACCCCTCTCACACCTGTTTGTCTCTGCTACCGCCTCGCCCCCGTCTAACGTATCCCCTCCACCCTCTCCCCACCGACCCCCCCCTCCCTTTTCGATTTCTTCCCTCCCCTCTTTTTCTCTGCATCTACAGTTGGCGCTACTGCGCACTAGGGAGGTGCGAGGTCGCTTTAGATCAGCGCCACGACTTACCACCGCAGGTTTTTGGTTTCTTTGATGTTTTTGTAGATTTGTCGCCGGTATCTTAGCTTAGGTATCGTTTTTCCGTGTTATTTTTTTCGCTGGGTATATATAGTCGATGGTTTTTTCGGGATCGTCGCAAGGGCGATTTTTGTATTTAAATATAAGCGCGACAGTGTTTAATGTGTCGCTTGGCCTCTTGCTTTCCGCCCATTTTTTTCTCGGGAGGAGTTGTTGAATCGATTCCGATCTCATTTTATGCGACGTTGCAAGTCTGGACGTTAACAATCGTGAGGGTTTCTGTTTGAAGGGTCGATGTCGGGAATTGTCAGCGGGATTTCTATAAGAGATATTGCCATTCTATATGAAAACGGTCTCATTCTCAAAGGAAGCTTTCATGTAATACAGCGATTCAATTCTACAGGCTTGCGTAAAAAATTCACGCATTTGAAGTATATACCGAGTTTGTTTTGTATTCATTAATTAAAATGTTTAGGCAATTTCCCTGACCCTACATAGTGAAATAGGAAAAGGGAATATTTTCCAGAATTGTGAAAAATCCGAACAAATTATGATCTAAATACCTATTTTCTATTATATATTTGGTGTCACACACTAGAATTCACGATTTCATTTTGTAAATTAAATTTTTCGAGAGTAATGTGTCGAGTTATAGGCACTGATAGCAGAATATCATTTTAGGTGTATTTGCGGAGCCACTTTTGCTATGCGTGTGCAGTGAGGTTTAATGCTTTCTCTCCTACCTGTTATTGCTCACAATCAGTGACGCGCGTGACTGCAGAACATACCTCCTCCGTCTGCGGTTTCTTGGGTTTCGGTCATAATGAATGCTGTAATTCACTATTAGGATACTTAAAGTCGACCATACCCCTGTTTTCGAACATAAATTGTGATGGCATTTAACACGCATCGGAAGATAGTGTAGTAATAATCGTTACCAATTTCTGCGGCCAATTTACCTTTGGTTTTTTGGCGTGTTTGCTTCAGTTTGATTTATTATTGAGAATAACATGTAATAAGTATGGGCGTTGTTGGATTATTTGTGGGCTTATTTAATTTTTCTTCTTGTTTGTGCCCCGTAGTTGCGTTTCATGACAATGTACGGGTAACTAATTAGGAATGATGAGACATTATAACCATGAAAATTGTAAAAAATGAATTACTATATGGTTTTTTGCTCGTGTGTTTTTTGTGTGGCGTGATTTCAAACCGGTTTGTGAGTACATACTTCCTTTTATACTGTTATAAGGTTTCTAGTTTTATTAACAATAGGGCTCTGATCTTACTTTTTCGTTGATCTACGAGTAAGTTCCTCAAATATACTGCAAATAACTGGTATTGCCTTCGCTAAACAATATTCCGCCTCTTTTCACTAAAATGCACACGATCCTTCGGAAGGTCTCGATTATTCGTGCTTTTTTGTCATTCCCGTCATTTCTTATTGGCATAATTCCATTCGCTCATTATTCCACGCCCTGGCATTCCTAAGCTGATTTCAACGAGATCCGTAATTCCATCTCCTCCATCTGAAACTCCCTCGACAACGTTAGGCAGAGCGCAGCTGTCATGCCCCGAGCAGCAGGTGGGAACCGTACGTATGTAATATACCGGGCGCTGGTTGGCGCCATTGATCGCGGTTAGCTGCGTGGCTGGTGGCCATAGAGTTCTCGCGTCGCTCCCCCTCTCTCCCGCCCACCTTCCACCTCTCTCTCTCCACTCGACATCCTAGCGATCCCTCTCTCTCTCCCTCCCCACTTCCTTCACCTCTGCCCGCCATGCACGGCTCCTCCATCGCTACTCCCCCTAATTGCGAGATCAAACAATACAAGTTGCGGGGTAGGAGAGAGCGCTGGTGCGAGAGATAGAAAACGCCGGACGGAGTGTCGAGGCGAGGAGAGAAGACCCCGTCCCGTTTGGGGGCACAGCTCTCTTTGATTAATAAAAAGGGGGGGGGGAGACGTCGTGGTCGGTGGAGGTTTTTTTTCTACCGTGCAACCCACCAACAACCTTCCGCCCCGCCCTACGCCTTCATCGTCCAGAAGGGCGAGCGAAAGTAGGAGGGCGTGTATTTTTTTATTTCCTCTTGTTTTTCTCTCGTTTCTCTCTTCCTCTTTCGCCCTTCCTTTTCGTTTCGGAGACGGTGACCGGTGAGAGATGTGTTTTGCAATGTCACGAAAACTCGGGGAGGGCGATCGATATGCGAGAGTTGACGTCACCCTAGGAGGAGAAACGATGAGTTAGGCACATAGGCATCGGCTGCAAGGGGAGGTGGGGGGGGGGGGTGAGTGGGAGAAGGAGAGAGATCGATAATAAGTTCTCTCTTTCCGTGCGAGCTTGCACGGTTCCACCTGTGTGAGGAAGGTGTGGGTTTTTTTTGGACGGGAAGGACGGTGAGAGGGATATATAGGGTGATGATGACGCCTTGTTGTCGATTTTTAAGACGATTTTCGCCCGGTTCTTCAAGGGCTTTTTTGCTTATCTATCGGAGATGTGTATACGTGTTCTTCACGACCTATCTGGAATCGTGGTAGCTCGTACGTATTATATTCCTCCTCCTTAACTCCATGTAGAGTGGGTAATCGTTTATGTGATGCAGTTGCTCAAAAATTTTTGATGTTCTTTTTATTGACGTGCACTCGTACCGGATTTTCTTTAATAGGCCTCTCAACCTTTCGTTTAAATTCGGTCGTGTTGTTCGGGAGAGGAGGTGGTCGTTTGAGACAACTCAAAAACTTCGTGGACTTGAAGGATTCGCTCGTGCCGTCAGGTTGAATTTTTCGTGGTGTTTTTCACATTTTTCACTGGTCTATATTTTTTCTGTATTATTTTATAAAAGTGCAAGTGTATCTTATTGCTTCTATAAATTTTGAAGTTTTTATAAGTCGTGTGTATTAGACTTCTTGATTGTTTTATAATTGAAAATCGTGATGGATATCGCCGTCTTCCATGTATGCAGCTACGTATTGACGGATATAGCCGTATTGTATTGCTCATATTCTTCTACCTATTGAGGACGGTTATAGGTGTCCTTTCCTATTCAGCCACCTCAGAACGATGGCCATGACCATCGTCCCTGCGTTTAATGCGTCCTCCATGTATCTTTGCATTAATTTAAACCTTTGTGTTGGCTCATTAGCGTCCCATTGAGTTTACCATCTCGGTTTGCCCGATGCGAAAATTTATTATCTTAAATATCGATGGGATGTTCGTCATCGATATAGGGACGGAGGCATAAAAAAAATCTCCTTCCATAAATAAGTTCGAGCAACAACATTACCGGGTAGTGTCCCCCTTGACGAAAAACGCTGTCGTCCGCGAAATAAAACAACTTCACGGACACTTCAGCGAAAAAACGGGAGATAGGCCTGAGTCTCGGTTAGGCTATTCTCGGTTCCAGCGCATAATCGAATCGCCGTCTACGTCATGATAGCCTTGAACTACAATAGAGTACGGCAATTGAAGTTCGATTGCATTGGTCCAGAGCCAATTTGTTCCACGTCACTTCTTTTTTTTCCTCTCCCTGCCAACCCTTTTGAAGAGTCCCGCCCTCTCTCTTGACGGCTGCAATTTAGTCAATCTGTTGAAAAAAAGAAAAAAATCGGAACGACGCGCTCACGTGCTCGCTACCCATTGTCGTTTCCAACCATTCGGATAAGATTTGGTTATTTTCCCTCTCTGCCACCTCCCATTTTTACAATGCCCCTTTCCTCTCTGCGTCACCCACTATTTTCTCCCCGTACGTTTCCTTTCCCTTTCCCTCCACGAATAAATTCTCTCCTCCCCCTTTGGAATCGCGATGCAGCAGCCGCCATTTCTGAAATGCCTTTTTTTTCCTTCGCTATACTGCCTCGTTGCATTCGACGCGGCGCAACTGGGTTTGCGCGTCTCCCGAAAAATGACCTCATGGTGTGCAAGGAGAAATGGGGTGGGTTGGGAAGGGGATCGAAGGAGGAGCTTGCTGGACCGATGTTAATGCCAGGCCCGGTTTCAACGGGAGATGTTACTACGAAAGGGTGAGAGAGAGAGACGATGGAAAGTGGTGGTGCTTGATAACCGGTCTGGTAAGGATTCGTCAGGCTGCTTTTTCACGGTATCAGACGGAGGGGATGTGGGGGGGGGGGGGGATGTTGGGGGCGGAGGGTAGACTGGCAGGCTTGGGATTTTAGTTTTGGATGGCATCGGAAATGAGAGTAGGTGGACGAAATATGCCTAAAAACGTCTCTCCCTTTGTCGATTTCGTTGCTATTCTCGTTTTTTCCGGTACTTTTCTCGCCCTTTTCTGTATTTTCTCACTCTTTTCGATACTTTTATCGCGTTTTTCGATACCTTTCTCGCGTTTTTCGATACCTTTCTCGCACTTGTTGTTCGATATCCCTACAATTTCCCATTTGACGTTCTCGCGTGGATTTTTTTCATTGGGTTCGAGGTTATGCTTTCGCTATTTCCGGGGAGCGTTAGATTCGCGCCCGTTTCGCTCTAAGGAGCTCATCAATAATTCATAACGACTAGCTCTCTGCCCATGAGATTATGCCTCGGTTTTGTTGTTTTTCGGCCTCTGGCTACGGAGTCTATAAACCGAGCTTTATTTTTTTGCCGTTGGGGATGGCCGGTTGTGTGATTTTTTTTCCTCCGTCGGAATCGTATCCTGGGTGAAATTTTGACGCCGGATACGTTTTGTAAGTACGTCGTCTCGTTGCGTTGTAAAATGTTTCCGCTAATTTTGTTCGCTAAGTATAAACAGTATTGTGTTGGATTTTTGAAAGTTGAAGCGACCTTCCAATGTTAACGTTCGTATGGTGTAATTCTTGAGGGGGCTTCAGTAGTTCGTTCCTGAATTTATATTCGCTTGTATTCGCACATTTCGTTAGACGAAATTTCGTTAGCTTTGTTGAATCGCTGCTCGTGATTTGCGAGTTCGTCATAGTACATACTTACTATCTGAGAAATATCATAAAGTCTACGGAAAATTGTTTTATTGTTTTGTTTGCCTAATCGTTGCTTAATTATTTCCGGTACACATTTTTAGAGGCTTACGTTAATTAAAAATGTTCTTTTTAAGATGTATTCCCTTTTACTTTGTCGAATATTTTGAGCAGCTTCTAGGACCATGATGTCACTGCTATTAATGGGTTGTTGCAGCGATTTTATTAAACCGTTATATTGATTTTTTATTCCATTTCCTGTAAAATTCGTGCGTTCGTTTACGTAAAAGCGAGTGTTACGCGAGTTTTGTAATGGTCATTCTGAGAAAGGAACAATTGTAACCCCTTTAAATTAATATCGTTTATCGCTTGGTAGGAATAAAAATGCTTACTCGATAATCTTCCAATTCAATATAATGAGAATATTTCACCCCTTTAAAGGGTATCTATTTATATATTAAATAATGTTACATTATCTCTTTTAGTTATCGCAGGTTTCATTTTATTCATCTGTGAAAAGAGATTGGCCGCAGACTGAGTAAAGTTTTTATCTGCTGCTTCGTAAGTTCGCCTTATCTTCCAGTCTCAAACAAATCTACTTGAACCGTATTTGTATCGCGCATTTTTTCATATGATGTCATCGCTCGGCTAGCGTTCGTTTTTTGCACCGAAAACGATTCTCTTATATTTTGTTGATAGTTATTCCGCGCAATGTTCACGTCATCCGATATTTCTACTTTCAAACTGTCTGTGGTGTATTTTTTACTTATCCAACCGTTGCCTTTTCCGTACAATCGAGACCATTTATTTTTATTAAATAACCCGGCCTTGGATTAAATAAGTAGGTTGGTTTCACGAGGTTTTACGGTTCTGATATTCTACCTTATACTCCAAGGTTATGCCGTCGATTTAGCGGTAGTATGGAAATGTTGTGAGCGCGTGTATATATTTTTCCTTCGCGATAGATTCGGAAGGTTTCCCTCTCATCATATGACGTCCTTCATTGGAGAATTCGTTTCGTCCGTTGAGGGGGAGAGGTCGAATGGGGGGGGGGGGGGGGGGGGGGGGTTCGAGACGGATTCCTAACCATCTAGCTAGCTCGGGACGTGAGAATATTTGGTGGCGGTTCTCATGGTCGGATCAGAATGAGCTAAATATCGAATATAAAAGCTTCCTTTCATTTCGTGCGTGAGGTCAGAGGTGGCGCCCTCGTCTTACTGTGTCTGTGGTATGTGTATTTCCACGCGGTGTTTGTCCCTTCTACAATGGATTTCGTTATAGGTTTCATACCAAAGGTTCTCTCACGCAGCTGCCACGTAAAATAACTACATCGAGTCTCGTACGATTTGTTTTTCAATCGGTAAGATGTCGTTCCGATGCGATTGATGGAAACACTTGTGTTACTAAGGAATAACGGCGTCCTCACAATCGCGATTTTATTTCGAGTTGTTTTCTAGATTTACTTGGTATCGATTTGTGTGGGATCGTGATTTTTCATATATTCAAAATCAGTTTTATCGATGATTATCGATTAGTGCAGGTTTTAGAAATTTATTATTTCATTTCGTTGTTATGTTCTTTGAGATTTCATCTATTATTGTTATATTAACATAAGACTGCGTGTTAGTTCGTTCGGACTGTAGCGTATCACCATCATCGTAATTAAGGGTAAATGAAGTCAATTTCGTTTCATGGAACTTAGACACAAATAAGTACAACATAATCATCACCATAGCTCGTAAGATGGTTTTTTCGTTTAATATTAACTGAATATGGTAATAAATAAATGAATATTTGGTCGAGATTTAAGTTCTATTTCCATGTTCACTTTTCATTTCGTCTACAATCCGTACCCTAAATTACCTAAGGCCCGAATTGTTTTTTCACTTATATGTTCACATTTTTATTTATTCTTCAGCATTACAAAAATTTTTAAGCGACTCTTCTCCTACATCAATGCTTATGCATAATTAGCCATTATTACACGCTAGAATAACTAGAAATACTAAGGTTGAAGAAATTTACTTATTGATTAGATTAAGTTAATATGGGTGCAGGTTTATTATCCCTAAGCCGAGTTTTTCAACACTTCGATACTCCTGATTTTAGCGCGAGCAAAGTTGATAACGAAGAATTTTTCTCCCGCCTGTCCTTTCGCAAAACCTACCAATATAGTGTGCAACAATTGTTTCACCGTTCGCTTTGTATCGAGAAGACTGGAATATTGCTTTTGTTCGAACGATATTTTTTCGTCCCAATGCACGGGACGGCATTTCCTCATTTTAATCCTGCGAGAGAGTTAATGGAAAAACCAACTTGAGCGATGGAAATACGTTTTCTAAAATGAATATTATTCTCGTGTTTTCCGTAAGATAAATAAGATTTGAATACAGGCAGGACGTGCGATAGTAAAACGGAAGCATTTGTCCTCTTTTTTCCCCCTGTCTCCGGCCATATCTTCGTATCCAATCCTTTGTTCCACTAGCCTTCCCTTATTTTTCTGTTCTTCCTCGTCCTTTCCTTTTCGCCCCGTCTTCTCCATTCTCCTTCAATCCCTCACAAACTCTTTGCTCATCCCTCCTTTCACCTTTTATTTTCAACTCGGCCAAACTCCGTTTCATTGCAAAGGATTTTGGGGATCTCCTTTTCCATTAAGTATTTTTGCCCCCCTCCCCTCCCCAATTATTCTTCCTATACCTTATTCAAACGGATGAATATTTTAATGTTCAATCGTCAGAATATCGTAAACGATTTCTTTGTGTTGTTGAATTTTGACGTTACGAGATAGTTGAATGGCGTAAAATAAAGCTTCCTATTTCTGGGTAGTTAGTTTTTTTACTCCGTGCTTTTACCCCGCGTCGTTTGTTTTCCTCTATTATTGATCGCGAAAGTATAAATGAGTATTATCAACGTTTCGCTTTTTCGAGTACGCGTCAGCTTCTGTAGGATCTGTCAGATTCTGTAGGATGTCATCAGTTTTTTACGTTTTAGTATTGAAAATTTATCATGGGAATTTGTTAGTGCTTTCGATGTCTTTCCCGATAAAATTTCACCGTTATTTTTTTCATTTTGTCGATATTGGAAGAATTATTGTATAAATCCCAGTCTGTGTGCGTAACGTTGGAAAATATGGCCGTAATAGGATATACGAGCAAATTTCCTCATTTCAGAGCTTTTTCGCAAGCCATTATATCGTAACCATTTCCCCGGGGTCTTTTCTGTCCCCCTCCTTAGCTCTTACCCCCTCAAGTCGCCGCCTCCATCGCTCGTGGTCACCGATGCAAGAGTTGTTTTTGTCCTTTATTTCGGGGAGAGTATTAGAAGAGCGTGGGGGTGAATAAGAAACAAAAGGTTGGCTTCTTCGAGTGGGGCGTTGTGTAGAGGTATCAGGAGGGGGGAAGGAAGTACGGGGCCTTTTAGAGGGCCCCTCGGAGGAGTAGGAAGTATGGAGGCGATGGTGAGCCCCCCCCCCCCCCCTGGGAGCAGAGGTTCACCGGGAAAGAGATGTGGGAAGGGGGAGGGGGGGCGTGTGATGCTAGACGGTATTGATCCGCCCCTCCACCGGGCCATTCTCACGCCTTTTCCGACCCACACCTCCGTGGCCCACCCCCTCCGCATCGGGCAACCTCTTTTATCCGGGGTTGGACTGAAGGTGTGGTAGACTTTGCCGCTCTACCACTTCAAACTCTCATCCCAAATCTACTCTCTAGCCACCTACCCCTCTACCTTCTCTTCCCCTGTAACTCCTTCCCCCCTCTAAATTCCTCCCCCCTCTAACTCCCCTCCCCTGTAACTCCCCCCCTCTAACTACCCTCCCCCCTACCTCCCCCCCTAACTCCCATCCCCTCTAACTCCCCCACCCCCCTCTAACCCCTCCCCCCTCTAACCCCTCCCCCCTCTCTAACTCCTCCCCCTCTCTAACTCCCTACGCCTCTTCTATTTACTTTTTCCCCTTCCCTCTCTTCTCTTTCTCCCATCTTCTCTTTTCTCCCCTCTTCTCTTTCTCCCCTCTTCTCTTTCTCCCCTCTTATCTTTCTCCCCTCTTATCTTTCTCCCCTCTTCTCTTTCTCCCCTCTTCTCTTTCTCCCCTCTTCTCTTTCTCCCCTCTTCTCTCTCCCCTCTTCTCTCTCCCCTCATCCCCTTTACATTCCCCCCCTCTACCTCACCCCTCTACTTCTCGTTCTTCCCCTCTCTACCTCCATTCTTCGCCCTCTACCTTCTCCCATCTTCCTCTTCCTCCCCCCCTCTTCCTCCTTCCTCCCCTCTTTCTCCCTCCCCTCTTTCTTCCTCCCCTCTTTCTCCTCCCTCCCTCTTCCTCCTCCCTCCCTCTTCCTCCTCCTCCCTCCCTCTTCCTCCTCCTCCTCCCTCCCTCTTCCTCCTCCCTCCCTCCCTCTTCCTCCTCCCTCCCTCCCTCTTCCTCCTCCCTCCCTCTTCCTCCTCCCTCCCTTCCTCTTCCCTCCCTTCCTCTTCCCCCTCCCTCCCTTCCTCTTCCCCCTCCCTCCCTTCCTCTTCCCCCTCTACCTCACTCCTTTCTCAACCTCAACTTCTCTTTTCGCATTGATCTTGATCGCTTTCCCTTTCCTCTCTCTCTCTGCTCCCTCCTCTTCGTTGCCCCTCCTCCACTTACCTCCCTCGCTTTTGCCCTCTCTTTCCCACCCGCTCTCCGCCGACCTCCCGACGCCTCTTCCTTTTCTATCTTTCCTTGCCGTTTCATTCTGTTGCTACGCGACCTCGCGACTGTGGAGGTTTTATTGAGGTCGATATTCGAGTACTTTCTGATCATTTTTATCCCTCGTGAATTTTTTGCCGTTGTTGTTTCTTTCCTTGGTCGTTAAAGGAATGGTTTTTGGAGGTGCTTGGAAATGTTTTGTTGGAATTTTCGGTGAACTGATTTTCTTGAATGGGTATCATGTTGTATATTCGATTTGTTTTTTTTATATACCATTAGCCTTGCATTGGGGCGGATTTAAGGTGAGATACATTACGAAGTATTTTGGCTGCTTTCATAGTAAAAGTAATTTTTGTCATGGTGATAAGAATTGTCACCACATGCACCTTTATTGTTAAACAAATTGATCTACGTACAAACAATGAGGAAAAATCGATTAACGCTTTATGTATTGTATTTGTATATCCTTGAACAGTAAGATATGTTTATTAAGTTAAACTTATGTTAGATATAGCGAGAATTTATTAAATTCATAAAATACTTCTTCTAACAAGTATTCGTACATACATACCAATCACGCTGTTCCCTTACGAAAATTAAATTCTGTATATGTAACGTCAAGAAATAGACGGTGACTTCGGTCGCTATTGTGAAGTTCTGGTTATATGACCTACTTTATCTTGGTTGCGTTATTTGAAAAACATGGGTTAGTGTGTATTTATTCTGTTCGAATGATTTGTCTCAATTCCTTTTCATATTTCTTACTCAAGTGTTTATATTGGGAAGCCCGTTGAATAATTAATCGAATTGGCTCGTGTTTTTTAGTAAGGGGCTGAAATTGAATTTGATGGAAAAAATTTATAACTTAGACATTTTCTCACATTTCTAGTCCGTAGAACTGAGCTCATTATGTTAGCTCGCTGCTACTCGTTTTTTTTGCAGTCGGTAATACCTTTCACTTTAATGCGTTACTCTGGTAGCCAACGGAATCGTCGGTGACACGATTAGACGAATTTTATTTTTGTCTTGTGTCATATGTATTTTGTTAATTTCTTTGTATGCGCTTAGAAACGTGTACAATCCGACACACCTATATAACCTCACAGGCGTTATCCGTATATTAACGAGTTTTTCCATGATAACTCGATAGTAATCGTCAAATGGATACATTTTTGTGCGGATGTTCATCTTAATCGCTTTCTCCGAGATGATATTGGATTCGGATGAACCATTTTTTTAGCGAGTGAATCTCTGTTTTTGCTTACGACTTGTTTCTCTATTACGGGTATCGGGCGTGGGGCTTATATGTATATTTTCACGGCGCGAATGGTATATGGATTGGTTTCATTGCCTTCGTCGACCAATGGGGAGGGGAGAAAAGGGGTCCCTCTCTCTAGTGTGCCAGGATGCTCGAGGCGGCCAATTTACTCCCTCGGACGTGCTTTCGTCCCCTTTTCTTCCTCTCCGTTCTTTTCTCTCTCTCCCTCCCCCTTCCGAGCTTGCCTAATGCACCCCCCCCCCCTCATGCTCCAAACGGACAGGGACCTTGGTATCATAGTTGGTTTTCTCCCTTCCTGCGGGACGATGAGTTGTGTGCAGCGGGAGCCGTGGTTTGGTTCTGTTTGTACCGTTTTGAATCAATCTGGTGACGGTATTGCGGAGATTATTGGCGTGACATTTCTATAGAGTGGCAGGAGGACGGGTGTGGGGACTATAGGGACGTGTTTACCAGGCGTTGTCGGAGTTGTTTTTTCTCGTTTTTTATTTATTTGAAAGTTGGCAACGGCTATGATCGCATTTTAACAAACCGCGGCTAGCGACGAATTGGTGTTTACAGTGTGTGGTAGCGTTCGTTCGGGAACGAATCTGAATATCGTCCGCATCGTTTCGTTAATTTAAGATGTTTTTAAACTCGGGTTTTTTCAAAAGGATTGGTCCGTTCGATAAGAGTTGTTGAGTGCCGGATTAAAAAAAAACATTAAAAAATTACGTAATAAAAGATTGAAAAAGTACAGTGGAACTTCTCTTAAGTCTAACCCCAAGGGAAACAAAAAATATTCGACTTATGGAAGAGAATAACATGAAAATGGTTTTGTCCTGTAGAATGGTTTCACTTCGAGTTATGGAAGTTTCGAGTTATAGACGTTCGACTTACAGAAGTTCGACTGTACTTGCTTGTCTATGGTGTCTAGATTTAAATACTATCGGTAAATACTTTTCTCTTCCCTTTTTTATGGTTATGGAGTTAACCGAGATAAATAGGTACTTTATAATTTGATTTTAAAGTGCTTATTTTAGTATTTGTTTGTTTCTAAGCGCAGTATATGCTCCAGAAACGATATCTGTACATCCAACGGACTGTCGGGTGTTATTTTTTTTCGCGAAAAGGCATTTTTTCCGTGTTTTAATTTTCATAATTAATGGGATTCTGTCAGTGAGCAACGGAGACTTTCCCTCTGGATGTTTTTTTTTGTATGATCCCGGTCCTGATCGACTTCCGCGATTTTACCTGTGTTCACGACGCGCAGGAGCGTGTCTTTCGCATCCCACCTCCCTTACCCCTTGGTGCTACCTTTTTCCGTGCTTTCGTGATTTCTTGTGCCAGCGATCGCTCACCGGAAACTTTACCGCCATTGCATTCATTGCCTCTCGAGGTATACGTCACGTTTCCCGGCGTTCTTTATGACCTTTTGGAAGTTTGCCCAGAAAAACGTTAGGCGTTCATTCCCTTACCATTCCTTTCCATCGCTGGCTGTTGAATAGGATGGCTGCTTACATGTGTAAGGCATTCAAAGCGTGATGTCATATTTCTTCTCCATCTGGCGGTGTTAGAGATGTCTTACTAGACCCGTTAGATTATGCGTAACGGTTATATGTATGTACATTTTTATCCCTCTACATGATATAAAATTAAGTATTTTTGAAAACTCTTTATTAGGAGAAATAAGTGGCTGTTGATATACGTCTTGTATGTTTAGGTTGGGTGATACAGACAAGTCATTCAGCCAAACGGGTGTCTGAACCGTCTTACAATCAGCTTTTAAATTCGCTCGTAGTTATTCACCTGTCATGCGTTCTAACGAATACCTTTTTAAGACTTAAGGAACTGTGAATTACCAACTAGGACGGTAACTTTGTAGCTGAAACTCACATCTGGATTTCTCGATCTTTTTTATGCCTACAAGGGTTGCCTATATCACCCTTTGGATGCAAGCCACGAGGTTCGCTCGGTTATTCATTTTTAGATATTTTCTCATTTTTTATAAGACATGCCGGAATATTATCTTGGACGGAAGGATTATTTTTATTCCAGTGGGCGTTCTACTGATGGGAGGGTATCTCGTGAATTGGTGCGGAGTCGTCACTGTCAGTCCTGTTCTCTTGGCATTTGGCGCTGCCCTCGCTGTAGCGGACTCCGTAAGGAGGCCGCGTAGCTGCAGCAGCAGCGTCGTTCGGTGACCTCGTGTCGACTTCTTTCTCGCTTTATTCCCGTCCTGCCCTCTCGTGCTAGTCTTTCTCAAGTAACAGTCGTCAAACCACGTTGGATGCATCGTGGTCACATATGGGAGATTTTCGTTTTTGGATGATATCATGTGTGTTATAGGTGTGTAAGGCGTAAGAAGGACCGCGATCGGGAGACGCGAAGGTTTTGTTGCTGTGAAGAATGTAAAATGCAGTGCAGCGGTATCTCGATTATCCGTGACGGTTAGGACCGGCCTAAGCACGGGTGATAAGAAAATACATAATTCGAAGGATATTATTTGTTTTGAAAAAAACCTGTTAAATGCCGTAGGGGTTTATTTAATTAAAAGAACATGCCGCGTACCGCTCTCGCCAGATGATTATGCGGGAAATTTTTTAATTGGAATCTGTAAAAATTGCAAGCATATATGATTGAGGTTATCATCCGAGGTTTATTTATAAAATTAAGATAATTTCACTTATAATTGTTCAGGATAGATATTGAGGGAGTATAATAGTTTACTTCACTTGTCCGGTTAAACCGCACACGGATAATCCATGTTTAATGTATCTGGCATATGCTGAACAATCACAACATTCGAGGGAAACATTTACAGTGAAGTTATCCTCAGTGCAGGGGCGTACGCAGAATTTTCCTAAGGGGGGGTTCTAAATTTTCTTCTTAAGGAACATAAATCAAACTCAATATTAAAAGATGGAACATTTTTATTTGATTATTAACATTAATAAAAAATAGCACAAATATTATTTATAACATAAAATTATTTCTTCGAGGCTTCATAGCCAATTCTTTAATTATTAAATCTACATCCAACACATTTTCCTGTATACATAAATCAGTGTCAATCCATTTAATCTCTCTTCAGAGACAGTCGATCTTAAGTAAGTTTTCAATCGTTTTAATGTGGAAAAACTTCTTTCAGCTTCACAAGTAGTGATTGGAAGTGTTACAAGGATACATAAAAGATTGTGAATGTTTGGGAATACTTGTTTGTTACAACATTTAACAATTTCTATGAATGACATTTTTCGCATTCACCGGCAATTGTTTTAAATATTTCTGCCAAAGTACTATTTCTGCAAGAAATTCTTGCCTGCTGCATGTTATCTCCTCTGGATAAAAATCGCATAAATGTTTAACATTATCAACATTAATTGTTGATATATTGCAGTCATTCCAATTCCTCATTGGTAAAATATATTGGAAGCTTTCCATTGTCTTTCTGTGATTGGAAAATTTTTGCTTAAGGCCTGTCAGAAAATTTTCTAATAATGGTAAAAATACATAATTTTTATAGTATTCTTTAGGTGATACAGCTGGAGAATCGATACCTGGCCGTCCTCGAAACTTTGGTTTCTCAACTGAAAAATCATATTTATTTGCAATTGTCACAGATTCTGAGAAAAGGCTTTCACATTCCGTTGCATTGTTTTTTATTCTAATTAAATTAGAAATAAGATCACCTGCAGCATTTATTGCTTCATTTAAGGCTATATTTCTCGATTGCATATATCGACAGAGAACAAGGCTATAACTGAAAACATGGTTTAAACAAACCACACAGAAGGTAGTTTGAAAATTTTTAATGGTATTTTAAAATTGCTGTGCTTTTGATGAGGCAATACTATTAGTCCAATTTTCTATCGTTTCTAATGCATCAATCATTGCATTCTTCAGATCCAAATGCGTCGCGTCATCTTCTTGTGCGACTTTCAGACCCACTAGCCGACATAACGCCAGTCACACCATTTCACTCTGCAATATAAAACGGCTACTATCTATTACTTTGATGAAAATTCTGAAATAAACAATTTCGGAAAAAGTGAAGGAGTATGCCAAAAAAGGCAACGTAGAGAACGTATTGCTAAGGCTGAAAAACTTTGTAACTTACCAAAGAATTTCCATATCTTCCCCAAAAACCTTCAATTGGACACTGCAGACACTATTTTCTTAATTCCTCCAATAAATGAGCCGTCATTAAAGAGTCAATGGATTCTCTGAAGTTTATTAACTAATGAGACAAGAAGATCAAGAGACCAACCGAAGTTTCTTCGAAGGGTAGGATGAGATTTAATAAGGACCGCCCACGGGGAATTAAGTATTAGCAGTAGCACATAAATGCCGTGATCACTTACTGGGTCACGAGTGTGCATTCACTATAGCGATTGTAACACAAAAACTGGGTAATAACCTAACTATAGAAAGAGTATTCACACTTTTTCATTGATCACTATGCAGTCACATGCACGCAGTTTATGACCACTTTGAGTTCTGAGTTGTAACAACAACATTGCCACGCTCGACGCTTCATTCGATGACTTCCCGATTAACCGCTGGATTCTTACGGTTACGATTACATTGTGTGTATTTCTGTCGTCTTTTAAATTGGACAATGCCGTGTGATGCCAGTCGTTCGATCATTGTGGTTATATTATAGGCGACTCACAGCCTATACTCGGTATAGAAATATAGATATGATATAATTTCCATGGATCAAAACAAAAGACGTTAGAATACTATCTAGTCCCACACGCTAGCGAGCGGCTGCAAGGGAAAGCATCACAAATTAAGCCGCCACATGATTGGCTAATAACGGGGCGATATTTGTATTTGGAATATCTGGTCGACTTCGTCAGTTCATTTGTTTTAGGTCTGTGTTATTTCCGCAGGTGGGGGTCCAGACCCCATGGACCCCCCCCCCCCACCCCACACCCCTCCCCTGCGTACGCCAGTGCCTCAGTGTATATCCACCGGTCGTTGACTCAGACGCATAATTAGCAAGAAATTTACTTTAATATCATGAAAACCAGAGAAGTTAGTAAATTAGTATTATTTTCGTCGTAGGAATTCAAAAGTATGTTCGGAACGAAGTGTGAGATATTTAATAAATAAAGCAATGAAATTGAACGCGTATATTTTATGCCTATAATAACGGAACCATACTTGGAAGTTGGAATCCGTCAGACTGTTCATTTGCGCCTAGTGAGTCTTAAACGCGCCGCTGCCAGCTGCTGTCCCAGGTTGTTTGAATGCAAATGAGTCTTGCACCGAATTTTTCTACAAATTACGGTATAAAAAACCGGCGCCATGTACACTGGCGCGTTCTATGCGTGGGTATTTGTCTCACAATAAATATTTCGAAACATAATATTATGACCTCAGGAAGTTGTGAGCCGCATTTGGCCCGCGAACTGCTGAACGTTCTCTCTCGTCCCCCTTCCCATTCCTTTCGCATTCAACCGACGCATTCCCGCCCTCCCCTAGAATATCTCTGCCTTTCTCCCCTCCTTTACCCTGTCGGCGATCGTCGCAAAGCAACCGACGCCCACCCTACCGCATTTCGTTTCGAAGTTTTTCCATTATTATCTCGTCTGTCGTAATCTAAATTGCCGGTGTTTCGGGTATTTCGACCGTAAATGGGACCTTTTCTCGGCATTCTTTAACTTTGCGGCAGGAACTTCCCGAATGACATCGATTTTTGCGATAATTGAGGAATTTTTTAAATGTACTCTTAAAAGAGTTTAATCGGTACGTTTCATGCATCGCGTACCAGGAGCAGAAATATTTTGCGGCGAAGATCCTTGTGATATTCCTTACAATTAGTCATTTTCACCGGATAAACGGATAACTCTGTGTGGCTTTGAAATTATTTTACGGCCCGAGTTTTAAATTATGAATTCTGTAGTAGGTGTAACTAAAAATTATAGTTAACGTACTTTTCGAGATTTTAAATGTACTGTCCAAAAACTTCTATGATAGTCTGCGATTCGTCAGAAGCTATGGTTTTAAGTTTGGAAAAATGAGGATGTGCTACATGTTGAATGGCTGCTATGCACGGCATATCCCTACGACACCTTTAATGCTGCCTATTATGTACAAGTTCAATGAAGGGGTATTTTTTATCTTATGATTTAACTATTATTTCATTTTTAATTGTCTATATCACCTTCGTGTTTCAATTTAAATGCTGTTCGTGTGCAGTACGGGCTATGGCTATCATTGTTGATATCTACGTCCTGTCTATCAATATGCCAACCGAAGTTTTATCTAAAATTTTAGTGTTCATTTAGTATAAAATCGACCGATATCTCTGCCCTACTTCCAAGGATCGATTTGTTTTAAATTAGTTCATTTGTGTCGAGGTTAGCTCTTGCCTCGATACGTAAAGTTTTCGGGCTCTTGTCTCTCATAACGTGGGTCACTTTGTCGTTCATCGGTATGAATTTCGATCGTTTATTATCTCAATTTTTATGGTTGTGTAGAAGGAAATAATTCCAATCGAGTAGCCAATTCCATTTCTACGGTTTTCTTCCATTCTCCTTACGGAACGATAACGTATCCGTGCAAAAAGCACGCCCTCTGTTACGCGAAAAACGGGTCCACGGTAGTCTCGATATGTTACCGAAGGGCTGTGGTAGGAGAGGCTGTCGGACGAAATAAAAATTGGATATAACTCGTGTGTGAGCCATCTCTCGTTCGCCTTGATCAACACCTGACACCATCTGCTCACGAGAAAAGGGAGCTGCTAACCGAAGCGGTCGGTAGGTCGGGCGCTCTTCAACATCCCGTTTGGAGTCGGCGTAGCTAGGAATCGTATCTGCTCTAGTTTCACGGATTCCCTTAAGCGTAAGGGAAGGCTTATGATCTTGACCCCTTCCAGTCTCGGTTATAGGATTATTTCGAATTGGTTCATATGTTAGAGAGATTTTTGCAATTTACAGCATGTGATAAAATTTAAAATAGCTTGTTTTTTTAAGTACATCCTCAAGAGGATAGATATATAATTTAATATCGATAACTCGAACTACGATAATCCGAACATCAAAGGAAGACAGAATTAGTTCGTTTTATCGAAACAGAATTTTTGACTTTTTTTAACGCGCGTATGGATTCGAACTTCGAAATATCGGAAGTTAGTGTAAGGAATTCGAATTATCGTGGTTCGAATGTTATTTTTAGCAATAAAAGAAACTAAGAAAGATTTAGAAGGCGAAAATTGTAGATGTTTGGATATTTTAAACACTTTTTTGTATTATATGATAGGTATTAGATGAGGCGATAAAGTTGCCACCTGCCTCTTTCATGTCCAATTTTCGAGTGAAATTTGAGTGTAGTCAGTCGGATTAGGATTAGTTTTCGGTCATCCGTGGCTCTGATTTAAATCGCTAACCGTGAATTATTTCTCACAGCATTTGCTCATTCTTGGAAAGTTGCCAGCTCATTGTTTCATGTCGTCGTGTTTTTAGTGGAGTCATTCGTTGCTTTTTGTGCGTATTCTGGGGATGTTGGACGTTTTTATTGTCAAATAAGCGATTTTTTATATGCGCTAGATCCACAAAGACTTACGAATATAAACCAACTCGCGCATTTTAACTCAAATTTATTCATATTTAAATATTCCATAAACCGCAGTAGAACGCTTTTTTTGTACGTAACCATGCCCTGGTCAGGATTCGAAACCGAGACCCTAGCATTGGTAGTCAGACACGTTAACCACCCCTCTACCATTGCCGAATAGAAGTAACAATAATTGTTTTATTTTACCCCTTACTATAATAGAGTACCACTAGCGAACTATATTTTTCACTCAACTTTTACGTTTGCACTATAAAGTTTGGTAAGATAACATTTGATAATTAAAAAAGTAAGTAAATACTTATCAATCCGTGAAGTATCTCATATCTCAGACGACGATTGCTTTTCTTCGGTGAAATTCGCGTGTGGTTCACTCAACCGTTGTATAAGCAGTTTTCTCGTGTCCCGTTTTATATGAGTCACACGACGAGCTATCTAATTCAGATTTGAACCTTTTATTTATTCCCGACACATATACTATATGTTCCCTACTCGCGATTTCTTTGTGGAGATTTTTTTTGCAGGAATTTGCATTCCGTGTCCCAGTTTCTGCGTGTTTGAACGCACGGGCGAAGAAATAAATTACTTTTCGATATCCCATTTTTGTCGTATCGAATGCGCTGCGCAGAATCGCTTCGTTCTTTACACATTTGGGTCGGATAAGTTCTTTCGGTTCAAGGGTTAAAAAGCTTTCCAGAGTCGCGTTATTTCTGATGAATGCGCTCCGTCGTTTATGGAGGTCAAAGTAAACTTTCTACTTACTTTCTCCAATTCTTTGGCGTCGGTTGTAATCTTCTCCGCATGCATATGTACGAGCATAATCCGTTTTCTTTTTTCGAGTATTTTCACGCTGGAAGCCGTTTGTTTTTTTCGCATTAGTCGAACACGTGTATTTTTTTCTTTAAGGATAAAAATAATGTTGAAGTCATCGGGACGAAGATGATTCATGTAACGACGGATGATCTAGATGGCCTGTTTGATTCGATATTAATTCTAAATGTGAATTTAAGATGCGCAGAACGGAGCTTCTCGGTTGGTTCACTTTGTCCGCACGGTAAATCCGTTTCTTCAGGTGCCTGGTGTCCTTGGTGATTTTGTACATTCTTAAGCGAATTGCACGTGTTTGGTAAATATTGTTTAATTTTTTGTTCGTTTTCCAAAGCTGAGGAATCCAGACATGAACTCCCTTTGTTGAATGCATCTTTAAATGACGGAACAATTATGCCGGACGATCATATATTGTGAAAGTTACGATGATTTCTTTTTGTACACTCAAAAGTACGTTTTTGTTCATATGTATATTTTAGCACGATATTACAAAATATATTCCTAGAGAATACTACTGTATATCTTGTTGAATCAATAAATTTGAATTTTTTTTACATATTCAAAGATGTTAGTTAATTAGTACTATTCTTACTGATCTGTGGTCTACGTATGTGTGAAAATTTGGTAAATGGCATTGTTCTTTATGTGCAAAGTTTGTTTCTTAGTAAATTTTTCTTACTGTTATTATCCCTTATCATCCCGTCGATTTATTCGAGTGTTACATTTAGGAGAACTAGTTTGTTTGCGTTGGTTATTACGTTTCTAACGTTTGTAAGTTATTTGATTAGTAACGTTGGGAGTTTTCCTATCGGTAAACATATCAGTTTAGCTTCTTTCCGAGTATGTATCTTTGGATGCTTCGAATATTCACATTAAAAGGTCGTTAGGACTTGATGTAGGACGATTCATGTTTATTTTCGTCTGGTTAGGTCATCCAACTTCTCGGCCTTGGAAGGAGACTGGTGCCTATACTCATAGCCCCTCTGACCTTGTTCATTACCCGGTTTTTATGACATCATATATGGCACTGTACCGTTGATTTTTTTCCAATCTGAAATGCGTGTTGGGTATAAGTTGGCGAAAAATGTAATGTGTCTGGCGAAAAGGTCGAGAACTAGCACTGAAAAGTCAGTTGAAAGTAAATTACCTGCCTCTGATTTACTTAGAAAGGCATAAATACGTAGGCGTAATATGCGTTGTTGTTAACCACTGCAGTCATAGAACTGTTAAATTACCCAGATGAACATTCCACCTTCAAAGTAGGCATCCTCTTAAGTAACTCCCCGTAATTAATTCTTAAAATAACGGACGATTATTCCGTGCTGTTTCTCGAACGGTATACATTTAGTATTTTCAAACTATTTAAACTATTTAAAAATCAATCCCTCAACCAAAACGGATGCCGCGTTTTTCTGGCAAATTATATATTTTTTCAGAAGGATCGAAGTAGGGTGTTGCGTCTGTCACGTGCCGCCTTACGCGGGATGATGTGCATATATTATTTAGGGACGTGAGCTTCTGCTAAGGCCTTATGGCGAGGTATATACAGTAAACTCCAAGTTATCCTGAATGCCCAGGGAATTGGGTTTACCGGTTAAGTGAATATTCCTGTTTCATGAGTTTTATTGGATAGGCTTCAATAAAGCATTTGGATACTAAAATAAGGAACAGATGCAGAATTGTACATTCACCTTGGAATTGCTAACCTGTAGACTAGGTACTCAATTGTTCTTAAATAATTTCTTGACATTCGAGGAAATAATGAAACTCAAAAATATAAGTATTCAACACGTTTAATTGCAATATTTTAATATTTAATAACTGCATTACATCCTATGAAATTTCTCGTATGCCTATCGCGATTAACTTCTCTTTTGTTCTAATAACAACGCGAGGTAAGGGTTAACTTCGTCCAACCTTCAGGATTTTACGACAAAAAAATTGTTTCCTTGTCCGAGAAAAGGAGAGATGTTATCTACATCCAACACAATGCATTAGCAGAAATTCTTGAGGAAGTTGATATTGAACAAAAGAGAAGCGAATAGTGACACGCAATCATGACACCATTACATACAGTGCAGTTAGTAAATATAAAAATAATGCAATTAAACGTGCTGGATAGTTATACGTATATTCATTAACTAACGTTTCAAATAATTCACAAAATTTATCGGCATCATCTTGGTCGGCCGATTTTTTATCACCCGAAACATCTAGACGTCTGATCTTAAAACGTGTTAGCCATCCATCTGAAAATGCACACGGTTTTACATATCTCCATGTATTCATAAAAATCTTTGGCCTTTTCAATCAACATGGGTCCAGAAATAGGGGCTCCCTCGGAACGCTTTATAGAAAACCATTCATAAATAAATACCAATATCCAATTGCTCATGTTTCGGCTAATGAAGAGCCAGCCGATATTCAACGCTTCTAGTTGTCTCAGAAGACGCAATGAATTTCATTAACTGTGATTTCTGTGCCTTAATGTCATAAATAGTGGAAGAAGCGAGATTAAACTTCTTCATTAAAACATTGCGGTTCTCACTTTTCTCTAAACGTTTTTATTATATCAAGTTTTTGGGTTAAGGTTAGCAGAACCCGTTTCCTTTTATTACCTTTAGTGCATAGAACTAACTAGATGTAATAAGGCAGGAGATTCCGTTTGCACGAGTGCCGGATAACTGGGAGTTTACTTGCGATAATGTGATATGCTAGCCGCCAGGCCGAGAGCGCTCGAGAGAGAGAGAGCCATCTGAACCTGGGAGAAGTTAGGGGAGCGTGGGGTCCGCCGATCGATAGGGGGCCGTTCACGGAGTTACAGGAGGCGGCATGACTCGCACGTGCCCGCTTCTGGACGCGGCCATGGCTGCTGTCAGTTGAGTCGAGGGGAGGAGGACGAGGGGGGGTGAACGCGTGTTCGATTGTGAGGTAGCTTGAAGGGGAAGGAGGAAGTTCCCCCCCACGATTGGTGCGAACGGAGTTTCCGGCGTGAAGAATGCAGAGATATGTGCCGGGTCTTGGATCTTCAAATGACGGAAGTGAAAGGGATGTCCCGTAAGATCGTTCGAATCGTCTTGTTTCCCTATGGAGATTTATTGTCTCGAAGTTCAATAGGTGAACGTTTGACAAACGTGAGATTTGAGGGTGAAGTTGGATGTTTTATTGATCTCAAATGGAAAGATTGAGAAGGAGAAAAATTATGAACTTGACCGGTCAAGTTCAAAATTTTTCTCCTTCTCAATCTTTCCATTTGTGATCAGTACTATGCACTCACTCATATAAGTTAACTTCCACCATTTAACTCTTTTTATTGATCTGATTTTATAATAGCTGTTATCGCCAATAAACTAAATGCGTATGTTTCAGTACGTTAGGCTTACGTTTGTGAGCTTTAAAAACGTGTGAAATGAATGTGTATTTATCATATTTGGCTGGTCGTGCTCATTTAAATTTGTATCTAATAAATCAGTGGTGTGGTGTGTGGTACCAATACCGACAGTGATACCAGAAGGATCTGAAAGTATTATAGTACCAGCAAAATCTTGGTATTTATCTTAGTTGCTTGATGCCAAAATCTCTCATCTACTTCACCTTTCACTTCCATTAAGTTATTTAAATAAACTATTTGGTAACCGAACAGAGTATGTGTACAGTTTTCCACTTGAGCACGATTATTTTTATTCCGTTTTTTCAAGGTAATTTCTATTTTACCAAAAACTGTTGGGTACGAAGTAGTCGATGAAATTGTCCAATGGATACGTAAAAATTGAATAGCACTGTAATGAATGATAGCTAAACGTTCATAATTTTCTTCACGCTGTCGCCGCCCTCAGTGAGAATTCACCACAACTTATGTTCTCTCATGGTCATTTACACTTTCAGCCTGAGTTTCAAACAAATTAATAATTAATGGAAATATTTCGTCAAGTTTCCCTTTAGATTTAACGGAGTAATTTAACCATTTTCTTCGTATCTCCCAAAATTTCTTCCATACCGCCGGGTTAGATACAAATCGCCGATTGGTACCAAGAGAGTCGTTAGCCGTGCACGCGAATCTCATTGACCTCTCTCAGGGTGGGAAGGGTGGGTGTCGCGGATGTTATCAAGGTATTCTTTTAATGCCTCTTAAATATATATACGCGAAAGGCAGATAAATCCTCGTTTATTGCGGCGATAAATATTTATCCCACAATAAAAACGTTCACGACGCTTTATTTTCTCGTACCTACCCCTAACAATAAGACCTCTCCAAGCTCGCTCGTATAAAAAAAAACAAGGAATTAATTTCACTCGTTTGGCATTAAAAAATGTAGAGAGAGAAGAGACGCCAAGACTCTCTCAGCATGGCTTCCTCTTTACAAAAATGGTAAAAAAGCAGAGGATTCTGTTCGCAGTTGTTTGTGCGTGATAAACGTGCATTCCCGCTTGTCCTAGACCTCTCTCTCTCACTCGCAGTACTTCCGTACCTCTTTCCCCCTGATTTACCGCGTTCGTACTTCGCTGGCGTTAGTCATGGGGAAGGGGAGGAGGGTTTTTGTTGTCAACCATGCAGCTGTATGGGGGTGTAGTGGGAAGGGGCAAGTTGGCGAAGGAGATGGAGCTGCTGCATAACCAGGCCACCCTATACTCTTTCCCTCTTTTATCCGCTTCTCTCACTCCCTTTCCCACCCTATTTATCCCCCTCTTTTTAACCACCCTGCCTTCTTTCAGCGCCACTCCTATTTTATGTGCCTTCGTTAGTCTTAACTTTTCTACCTTCTTTTGTTTTTCCTTTCTCGTCCTGCCCGTAGGTGACGCCAGCGATCGTTTTAAGTTTTTTGGCTCGTGGGCTACTCGCCGCATAAAAATTCGCCGTTGGTAAAATGATGTTGATTTAAAGACGAATTAACGTTCTTGTTCTCGCGCTAGTCACATTACGTCAATTTTTTTTGTTTAAAAAATGTGTCACGTTTCTGTTTCGGCAGCCATTTACCAAGACCAATTTGACCGGTACATGTCGGGGGAAGCGGGCGTTTTTCTTTATAATGTAAATCGTGGCATGTGCGGATTTTATAATCCACGCGTCGAGCCAAATCGACCGCTTTTCTTCGTCCGAGGGAAAGGGATGCCGAACGATGGCCTCCGGAGGTGACGAATACAAGACAAAAAAAACACGGTAATCGTCCAGATACGCAGCTTTTGCACGTTGTTACGTCCGTTTTTTTCCCTTCGGCATTAATGGCGGGGATTGGGAGGGGAGATGAAGGGGGAGGAGGGTTGCTTTCCATCTCCCTCTCTCGGCCATCTTCCCTCCCTCTCTCTCACTCGTCCATCTTCCCTCCCTCTCTCTCTCACTCGTCCATCTTCCCTCTTTCGCCTGCTCCACCGTCAAATCGATAGCCACGTGCGCCACCCTTTCCGCTTTTCTCTCCCGGCCTGCGCGCAGCTACCTCACAGCCCTCGGGCTCAGCTGACTCCCATGCTGGCTTGTTTGCGCTGCTCGAAGGCTTGGCTCGTTCCTGCTCCTCTCTCTTTCTCCTATCTCCCCCACCGGCCCGTTTTCCCGCCCACTTCATCTCGCACCTTCTCCATATAGTCTCCCTCCCTATCTTCTCCGCCTCTCCCTTCCTCACTGTTGCCCTCTCTTCTCCCTCCCCCTCTATATTCCCCTCTCCAGCTCTTCGTCTCCCGCCAAACTCATTTCCTACCGTATCTCTCTCACCCCACCCCTTTTCAGCTGTCCTGGGGTCGGGTGTTGTTAGGCAATCGGAGCATTCATTGCGCACGCGTACGCTTCTGCATCCTAACCCTAGCGAACACCCCTTTCTTTCACCCGTGCCTGGTCTCTCCTTCCCTTCCCTTTCCTTCCACATCCCCACCCTCAAAAACCTATATAATCCTCCTCTTCTGCGCCCGCGGATAACAGTGTGAAAACTTCACAACTCAATTCCCTTTCTATCTCCATTCATTCAGTCGTGAGGATTATGTTTTCTCGCCCCTTATTGGTAACAAAAAGGTGATTATTATTAAAATTTCTCGTTGGGTTTTAATTTGCATTCTAAAAGTGGTTAATATACTAAGGATGATCAACGGTGACAGTAATGAGCTACGTTTGTTGGTTCCCTATACATTCAGCTTGAGGATACCGATAAATGTAATCGTGTGAGTAATGCATTACCGTAACTTTCGTGGAAAGAGCTGTAATTTACGGTTTATGCAGAATTTTTTCTGCATTTAAACTTCACCGTATTCTCCGATGTTAATTATTAACCATAACTTTTGGATTTTGAAACATTATTGAAAGCTGTGATGTCCTGTTGTAGAAGTTATTTTGTAAATAAACACGAGGTTTGGCATTTTGGACTTGTCAGATTTATTGGTGTTTCCCTGATGAAGTTTTCGTTTGGCTTTCACTCGATTACGTTCTAATTATAGAAAGTATGGACACTGCTCAAGTTAGCAAAAAGTTATTTAAAATTTCTTCATTTTCCTTCGTGCGCGTAATTGCATCACGGGTGGATTTAGCGCGATTGTACATTATTAGAGACGGCATCAGCAATGCTTCACACCACCATTGTGAATTCAAACATATTTTGAGGGCGATTTTTCGATCGGATAAATTATCGTCTCTTCGGAATCGAGATTATAAGCTATATATTCAAATGAAATTGTAGCTGTTGCTTTATTCTTGTCTTGAGTATCTTTCGTGTATCGATAGGTATATTAACTAGAACTGAACAGGCGCTCCCGACTCTTCGGTTGTTACGTTTACCATGGTGCTGGAAAGCATGAGGGACGGTACTTATTGTGCCATGGTGAGATTTGTTTTGGTGTACCAGCCTGAATCTATTTACGGAGAGAAATGTAATTGGATCGATAATTTTTGTAAAAAAAATATTCCTCTCTGCTATTTGCGAAGAGAATTGAGTGGTCCTTCCACGAACTGGTTGTTTGCGGAAATTGTGTGAAAGTGTGTTCGCGTGCAATCGATGGTCAGATGCTGTTCCATTCGCTTCAGCTGTAATGTAATCGATACAAACGGTAAACAGTACAGAGTTCAAAATCCAGCAACCTTGGGATTTGGATTTTTCCGTTAACAGATATTCGTTTGAACATCTATAATCCGAAAATCTTGGAACCGTAGGCGTTCCGGACTAGAGGAGTTTCCGGACCTCGGGTGGTTAGAACATACTGACTCTACTGTTACTATGCACGCTCGATTATCAAAGAAAGTTAGAATGGAGTATGTTGGAATTCTCGACAGCTTTGTTGCTCTTCTATAGACAATGTCGCGAAAAGTTTCACAATACACAGTAAAACGCGGTACATGCTTCAACGCTGGCGAACCACAAAGAAAACTAGAGTAGCGTGAATCGGAAACCGGTTAATCACAGAGAAATTCCTGCGCCGAATATGGGTGTTTTTTTTACCGCAACTTACCCAGAATGTTTTGATGGTACATTTTTTAAATTTCCTGTTTTCGCATTTCCGATATTCAGCTAATTCCGATTTTTTGTCTTCGTACTGTCCTTTAAAAACTTAGGACATAGAACCATGGGCGCAGCATAATTGGGGAGAGGGTTGCCTAACCGTAAGGGGAGACACATCTGAAATCGAAGTTTTTTAATGCCCACAATTTTTTAATTAAAATTTTTGATAAGCAATGATTTATTCATTGAAATTGAGGCTATCACTAATTAATATTTTAGAGAATGATTTGTAGAAATCATAAATTTATGGAACACATAATGAAAATATTACATGAATTGGTTACCAGCTTGGAAAAATAAAACCACTGCTAAAGAAGGTCTAAATTTAGACGTCTGATTTTCTTAGTTAATTCATCAATTATATCTTCAACTGAAGGTATAATATATCGATTAACATGTAAAGAGTTAATCCATTCAGCCGGTCGTCTCCCATTGAATTACGCAAATAACTTCTCAGGCGTCTGAGCGTGGAGAATGACCACTTTGCTGAGGTTGTAGGAAGTGTTGTTAGGGCAGTCAACAATCGATGTATATTTGGGTAATATGAGTGGTTTCACATGTTTAAGGCGTTTATTGCATTCTTTGGTTGTTTATCTATAACAATTTTACTTAGATATCTGTAACAGGATTCATTTTAGCTGTCAGATTTTAAATTTATTTTCCACGTCGTCTCTATAAAATTCGCGAGTAATTAATTCATTAATCTGTTGATCTGTAGCTACATTTTCAGAATCTTTGGGAAGAAGGCCCATGAAGCTTTGAAGCATATTTTTGTGCTTGATGAATCGATCCTCCAAATTCATATTAATGCCTCTAAAAACGGAATATATAAAAAATATAAATAAACTTCGTTTGTCTCTGCTCGAATTTTAAACCGGTGCAACTGCGTTTTTGCAAATCGTGGTCTTGAAACAGAAAAATTGTTTTTCTGTCATTTTTTAGTCTTTATGAAATGTTTGTTGAAATAGATTTCTATATTTTAACGTAAATTGCGCAACTCTGCAATAACATCCTCAGCATGGTTAACTGCATTAGCAAGATCTGAATTTTCTTTATGCAATACAATACAAAGCTGCACACTGTATGAAAATACTTCTTGTAAGAGCGACGCAGAAATTTGTTTGTTAAATGGAATTTAGGAAGATTCTGGCAACACTTGCTGATTTGATGTCACCCCAAAGATATATCTATTTCATCTAGAGCAGGAATAATTGCATCTAAGAGCTCGTGGAAAGAATCGACGGAGTCGTGTCTCTCTCTCTCTCTATCCATCTAGTAGCACACAGCTTAAATTTTTATCTCCTGATTTGTGGACAAAGTTCTTCAATATTTCTTTACAGCACGTGAAGCCTTTTCTGTGTATTAAATAATACATACACCTTGCTGATTAGTATCATACAATCTCTAATTTCCGGAATATCGTAAGACTTAAAAATTGCGAGATCTATGAGCAGAACAGTGGACATAACAATGCGTTTGGTATAACCTGTCTATGCGCGCTTGCCCTCGCATTTTTTCTACGTGTATCCCATATCAGCGAAGGCACTGTAGAAGTTTGTCTGCAGCTCCTGCTCCAGTAACATATGTTATTGTTTCAAATCGGTTTTTTCGGTTACGGCTTTCGGTTCCATGCCCTTTAAAAATTCTCTTTGGAGATAAAACAGGGTGCGGTTTTAACCGACAAAACCGCCCCCCCCCCCCCTGCGTAGAACAATGTGATTTTTTTTCTGTGAACCCGTTTAGATTTTCCGTTCTCCGGAGGATAGTAAAACGTTCACTCCATAAGTGGCGGTTTTGGTGATTTCTGTCGTACACTTCAGCCGCCACTTCCTTCGGAACCCGTTCCTCTCTCTCTTTGTTTATGAATAAGACTTTGGCGCAAATCTCACTCGCGCTCGTTAGATCTCGCCCGATGTCGCATATACGTCTTCGGGAAGACGTATCGTCCCACGCGCAGCGTTCGTCCGGTAAAAGGAGGAGGATGCTTAGGTAACCGGTCTTATCTTTCCTCTCGATTCATGACTGCGCACCGACCTTAACTTCCATTACCGGCGTGCTTTCTTTGGGGCGCCACGAGGAAGGCCGGTTCTAAAAATAAAGTCCTCCCTCACTTCAAATGATGCGTGTGGTGGTTGGGGGTTATGGGAAAAGGTGTGAGAGGATGCGTGAGCGGAGGTGGACCTGGAGGGGGGGGGACCGTCCGCCACGTGGATGAAGGAAGAAGAAGTTTCACCCTTTCCCTGTCAGCGAAGAGGAGGAGGGAGAGAGCGCCCTGGCGGATATCGCGACGGTGGCGCCTCTTCTGTCATCAGCTGTTTACAGTCCGTGCCAGCATTACGTTTCGCTATTGGTCAATTTTTTTTCTCTCTCTTTCTACCTTTCGCATTCTCTCGACCGTTAGGTAAATCGGGGGCGTAAGAAGGGGGAGGGACATTTGGACCGAATGAACATAACGGTTTTTGTGCCTCTCGCGTGCGACAAATGTTGAAGTGTCTCGGCAAAATTACGGTTAGGTGCTGAGTGTACTCATTTTTTTCTAATTCATTCGGATGTGATTTCTAAGGTGTTACTAGCGTTAGTTACTCTTCTTGGCCTGACGTGAATGGAATGTGTTCACATTAAAATATAAACATTCGTGGATCTATTTCTCCGGAAGTGTTCTGCCTCGAGATCCCGGAAACGTAAAACCTTATAAAGACCCAAATGTTCGAGTCGTCAATAGTTCATTTAATCGGTGTGTGAGGATTGGAAAAATTACCTTTGGAGTCTTGGACCTCACTGTTATCGGGGTGAACCCCATGTCCTATTAACCAGGGGCATTCAACGTGCTGGGGCCTTGTAAAATACAGTAAAATCTCGATACAACGTATCTCTACGGAGCATGAATTTTTATACTTCATACTGAAAGTATGGTGTACTGAAAATACCCAAAGGGAGTACAGCGGAAAGGAATCATACTTCAGTCTTACTTTATTGCTTCACAAAATCTGAAATTTTCTTTTGTTTCGTCTTTTTTATAATTTGGCACGTAAAATAATTTTCTGAATCGTCAAGTGATATAAAAAAAAGTCTCCGGCACTTCATCAGATTTTATGATAAATAATTTTAATTTCTCCAAACACTCCGATGCCTCTAATGATGCCACTAATGATGTCGCACTTGACTTAACCTATACCTCGTCTTCAGAGAATACTTATTTTCTCACCTAGCCCAGTAACGCTCTCTGCTATGGCACCGTCCGTTAATAAAGGTGTGGTTTCCAAATTTTTCTGAACACCTGAAAAAGTTCTCAGACGTGAATGAAGAATAAAATAGGAGTTTTGAGGAGTCATATTTGCAAAGCTCTCGGGGAACATTAAAATCCTCTTCATAAGTGGAATCTGCAACTTGGGATGAAAATATAATGCCCCGTTTTTTCCAGCAATTGGTAATTGTCTCACTAGCCACTCTTGATCATCTCCATGAGAGGGATAACTGACCGTTGGTTCTAAATTTTTCAGTTTGGAAAATCCTTTCTTTTGGGATTTTGACGGAGTTTAGCAGATCTGTTCGTACTAAAGACAAGTGCCTTCAAAATTGATGTATTATGACTTGAATGAGTAAGAATTGGTTATACGCGTGTCATTCACGGATGAAAGCTTACGTTAAAACCACAGAAATCTTTTTTCAGGACCTCTGAAGTTCATACGTAGTATTGCAAATTAAGTTAAGTTGAAGTATGTAGTTTTGAAATATTTATACGGGATAATTGGCGGGGATTAAAAAAGTACGTTAATTTGAGACATAACGTAATTGTGAAGTATGTTGTAACGAGATATCACTGTAATCGCTTATATAATGTCTTATTCTTCTGTATGTTAGTAACTAAGAATTTTCTGGTCGTACTTTCTGTAAAACCACAAACAAAAACTGCCTGGTCTAACGGGTGCAATTATTATTCGATATATGTCTTAATGGTGTATACTATTATGAAAATTATTTATACTTTTTATGGCAAATGTAACTCGTCGTTTTTAATCGTACGTCAGCCGCGCTTTATGCATCTATTTCGTCTTAAATATTTGCGGTATGTATGTACCTCAATTCCCTGGAGTTTCGGCCCATTTCTATGCTATTATTTTTTTTAAAGTGCGCCAAATTTCTCGAACCATTAAATTCCCGCATCAAAACGGACGTGGTTGCTTTTCTTCTCGGGACTCCTTTTTCTTCTCTATCCTTCAAGTTGCCACATAGCAAGCGGAAAGAATTTTATCTGTACGTTTCGATCGACATTATTGGACTCGACAATCGGTCACTTTGCAGGACTATGCTTCACGTCATTGCATGTTCCGTTGCGACACATCTACGCGCTCTCTCTCTCTCAAACACGTGTTCATCTCGGAAAAGATGCGATCCTGTCATTCTCCCGTCCCCACCCCAACTGACCCAACTCTTCACCTTCCTCCACAATTCCCCCCCCCCTCTCCCCCCCCCTCCTCCCTTCTCCCCCCCCCCCCCCCTCTCCCCCGGAAGCTCCCCTTTCCTACACCTCCTCTTCCCTACACCTCCTCTTCCCTACACCTCCTCTTCATCCCTTTCCTTAGGCAATTCTCTTCCTCGTCCTCTCGACCCTGCAAATATCTCCTCAAATTCCTGACTTAACGTATTTGAAGCGTTTTGAAAGTTTTTGTTTTTTTTTTTAAAAGTCGTCAGAGCAGCTGGATTTCATAAACTAGTGCAAAGGTCCCCAACCTTTAGGCAGACACGTGCTACATTTAAAATTGAAAATATCTTGCGAGCCAAGCGTAAAATATAAGGAAATTGTGAAATTAAGAATTATATACTTGTGCCAAATTTAAGATATTTATTATAAAAGAAAATTTTTAAAATGTTTTGTTATTACAATAAAAAATTTTAAGCAAAGCGGAAAATTCAAGACTTTGAGGCTGTGAGACAAATGTAGCTCATTTTATGTTGTTGACCACAACAGCGGCAACACAGAACGCTCCTCAACCATAGTCTCGTTGCTAACTTAATTTGAGAGACGTGCTAAGAAGCTGAAGGAATTTAATTTCTTGTCATGTCATTGTACCAAGTGTTAATTCTTGATTTATAATGGAAGTTCTTTGAACATTCTATACGTACTGTACTAAATGCGAGAATCAACTTAATAAAAAATTAGATTTACCTCCGCGACCACATAATAACGAAACCACTGGATACGGAGTTTTGAAGGTTCTTCACCCCGTGGCCTCAGATGTTAAAATGTATCATATGCCGTCCGTTTCTGAAATTTTCTCTCATTTTCCTCGATGAGTGCGCTTATCTGTTTCCCAGAACTTGGTTCCGAACAATTAGTTTAAGAGGGTAATTGTATGCAAATGCCAAAACGGTGTTGGGTTTATTTATTTGTAACGGTTATGTGCGCTTTTGCTGCGAACAGCATGCTAATAGCACGTATCGTAGTTTTGAATTTTAAATAAACATTGACCTTGCGAGGATTATTTATGCGAGTTAACAGGGTAAACTTGGTTCAACAACCCCTCACACGCTTCCAATTCGGTTGTTGGGAAAAACGTCGCTGGGGGCGCCAAATGTCATTTGCATTCGCAAACATTTAACTTTTTTCGTTTTCTTTTTTTTTAGGTAAGTGCCAGACAAGAAAATCGCTTTGGATTAGCAGTTTATTTTCTATTGGAAAATAGTTCCCAGCCGTAAGTACTATTAGTTTGTGTAGGAAACAAAATGGAATTTACGAATCTCTTTAATTTTAAGGTAAAATTTCATGTGAAATTTTAATGTCATATACTGTAGGATTAATCTGCCTCAATTGCTTAATTATTCGCCATAAAAGGTTTTTATATTTAACTTTGGTTCTTTCATGAATTTTTAGATGTTAATAATTTTTCAGCACTCAATATTAATTAAATTTCAATACTTTTCAGCTAGAAACTTGTATTAATTGGTAATGTCGTTTCTACTTTTAATTTTAAAATTATATTATTTTCCATTTTGATGTTCGTTCGTGCAAAACTGTTTCGAGTTTTACCTTCCCAATTTTTACATGTCCGCGTACTTAAGCTCTCCATTATCTTTTACAATTTTAATGCCAGTATCGTAGCACTGAACAGGGCTAGAAAAGTTTTAGTAACCGAGACTCGCCCCCTTTCTTCCCGGTTGTTTCACTAGCACAGTCGAGCATAGTGAACATATCTGCACGATTGTGTTATGCCTTTGTTAGTGACTTTTTAAACGCCTCTTCGTGGCGTCGTTTCGAGGGTATGAAGCGGTTCTATTGTGTTTTCCTGTCCTACGCGAAATTTCTCACACTTTCCCCGGCGTTTCGCTACCTCCTACGCTCTTACACAACGAAGTTAGTCGACGTAGCCAAATGAGGTAAATTATCGTAACTCTTAAAAGGTTTCTCCGCTTGTTTTTTTTTGTCGTGGTAATAATAAGAGGTTTTAAAGAACCGCCTCGCTTAGACTTTTCTCTTCTGGCGGTTACTCCGCGTGCCTGTTACTCCGCGTGCCTGTTACTTTTCTCTCGCAACTTGTTTCCACAATCGGTCATTTCACGTGTTCGTTTCATCGTCGGAAAAAGTTCGTATTCGAGTCCTTCCGATCCATATCCTTCACACGAATCTTCGTTAGTTTGTGATTAATCTTTTCTCCACCTACGAAGCTGTATGTCCATGTTGCAGTACTATCGATTTGTGTCTGTTCACACGTTAAAGAATTTTTTTTGTCGCATCTTGGTGGTTTCTGGTCTATCGTAAATTCAGAATAAATTCCTGTTAAATATATATTATTGTAATAGCTGTATAGTAATAGATAATTTGGAAATGATTCGTCAGGCATTCGTTGGGTTAGTATGCAAATTATTGAAGTTTCTCTCAGCATTCGTTTATCAAATTAAGTGAACGTGTAGATTCTTGAGCTTTTTTCGTCGTGAGTTTTAAAGGTATATACAATTGTTTTATTTTATTTCTTGTGTTATGTTTGCAAGTGTTACAAATCTTAACATTATTTGACTGAAATAAAATTTTCGACCCGAAGCGAGCAAATTATTTTTGTTCCATTTAGTACATCTGTGGCCCCACGCGTGGTTCTTCAAACTAACGGCAACATCAGCGGGTACAATCTACATCTGATTCATATTTTAGCATTTAATATGTTGCCAGACGAATTTCTTGATTATAGTTCCGTGAGAAACAAGCGTTAATTAAGCCGTCCGTAATTCATTCTCTCTCTCTCTCTCTCTGTCCATTTGGGATTCTGTAAAAAAAAGTTGCTTTCTATCGTCTTACAAACCACGCGTTTTTTTTGAAGCACACCTAACTCGGCGAAGGCGGTGGTGAATTTTTCTAAATATTTCTTTTGTTTCTCTCGCGCAGAGAGAGGTCCCTCGTTCAAAACCCGGGGCCGGGAGATTTGGGAAAGTGTTTTTTTTCTTTCGTACCTCTTCCTTCTACGAGATATTTAATGAGTTCGCATGTGTGTATGCTCGGCCCGGCTCGTACGATGTAATTGTAGGCCCGGCACTTGAGACATTACGGAGGACCAGTGTGACTTGCTTGATTTTTTAAAGCCCGGGACCGTAATTAATTCCCGGCCCGTGCAGGACTCTAGTTTGCACCCACGAATGCGATAGTATGGAGTCAGACCGGCCGTCAACACGAAAAAATCGTCTCGGAAATTTGTTATGCGAATGTGAGGACAAAATCGAAAGGCTTTGAGAACACCTCAATCATTTCTGCTCTTCTCCTCATCAGCTCTTCATCTTTTTTCCCTTCTTCCCTTCTTCCCTTGACCTCCAGCGCGAAGGTGAACGAACAGCCGTGCGTGCCATTCTACCTCCCTTCCTCCTCCTCCTCTCACTCCGTTTCGTACCCCATCTCTCTCTCTCTCTCTCTCTCTCTGCGTCATCCCAACCCTCCTCCCTCTCACAAACTCCTTTCCCCCCTATCACTCTCATTCTTACAACGCCCACTATGCATCATTTTTCCCTTCCAATTTTCCTCAGCTTCTCTACGTTCTCGTTTCCAGTGGCGTGGTGGTCGTACGACAGATGTTTACCGGATTTAAAAGAGCGTGGTTTTAAAAAGGGAGTACGTTATTTATTGTTCCCGCGTAAATATTGTTTTGACGGAAAATTTAGTTTGTTATAATCCTTTTTTTGACATGTGGTAGGACGAGGTGGGCTACTCTTCCACAAAGTACGTGTATTTAATGATATAATTGTATGAATTACCTCAGTAATTAAAGGCGCACAAGTTATCAGGCGAATTTTGTGATTTGTTTTTTGGATTTTTTTTCAGTCGTGCATCAGTCGAATTTAGCATGCAGCAAGGATATAAATAATAAATCCAGAATAACGCGGCTCGCTTATTCGAGAAACTGTCCGAAAGATCCGTGGCTTTGAAAGATTCTCTTTCATATATCTTTTTTTCTCCTTCTGGACTCCATCCTTATCTCCTCCTAATCGCGATTTCCTCCTTTCGCCTTTGACGTCATCGTTCCGCCCGGAGAAGTAAGCACCGTGGGCGCGCGTTGGATGATTTCATCCGAAAATGAATCCGTGATGCGTTTGCGTGTGAGAGTGAGGTTCCGTGGGAAATGTTGCCCCCTCTCTCTCTATGTAAGAAACGTGTATTCCAAAGCCGCGTATCGGAAATTATCCCTCCATGGGTCATTTATACGCTCTCGGGCCGCCTTCATTCTCGGGATGAAAGTAGTCAAATAAAGAGGCGCGTTTAATAGTCCGAATGTCGCGGTGCGTGTGACAAGAATTTTGTCCACATAGGGGAGGACTTGGAGAAGTTATGTATTTAGTTAGCGATGGAAAATATTTTTTTTATTTACGGCTAAGCGTGCGTGCAGGGTGAGAGAGAGAGAGAAGGCTGTGGGTAATTTATTGCCGTTTGTGCTTCTTACGGTTGATGGAACAGTAAGGAATCGTATGGGGACGGCCGTAGAAGAATGGCTACCGTAATACGTAAACCGTTACCAAGGACTTAAGGAAGAGGTTTCGATAGTTGTTCCTTTTTATAAACCTTAGGATCCGCTCGTTTTAGTCGTCGGCCATCGTGCGTCAACGTTTTAGGCACTTAAAGCTATCATATGTCGCTTTTCTTCTTTATGGTCCTTGGCCCATGACGTTCTCTTTTTTCTGCTTCCTGCAGTCGTTTCTAATGTCGCGTGACACGAATTTTCGTTCATTTCCCACACCCTAATGCTCTTGCGTTAATTTCCTCGGTATTTGCCGTATCTCTACTAAAATGTTATTAATTGGCATGTGTAATATTGAGGTAAAATGAGATGCTCGGTGAAATATTTTCATTTCGAAGCATTGCCATTAGCCCGATTCGTCTCTGTCGTCCTCGCAGTTTAAGACGCCATACCGTTCTAGATAAACATTTCCGTGCCAGTTCCTTCCATTGTATTTTGACATGAAAATATGACCGTCCGGTATAATGGGATTTTGTTCCGTTGTAAAACAGGTCTTTACCCGTTATAAAAACTCATGCCTTTACTCCGTCAAAACTTTTCCTCCCGTCGACATAGAATTTCATTTCCCGACGGCTGATTTCACTTTGACACCTTCCCTATTCCAAAGCCGCATTTCGTTTCTTCTCACACGTACGCCTTGGCGGCCTCCTTACCCCATCCCCTTTCAGCTCCCATCCTTTTCTTCGTTTTTGTGGTCACATCCAACCTGCCGTGCACCTTGCGTCTTCCCCGCACCTTATCTGTCCCCCCCACCCTCTCTGAGTCCCTCGTCTTTCCAACCCATATCTTACGCACCACCCTCCCACACTTTCTACCTCCCGTGGATTTTTAAGCATCTTACCTCAAACCCTCCCGTTTTCCCTCCTCTTTGGAGGTAGAAACCCTTCCTCACATCTTCCCCATTTACCAGCCTCACGCCAAAGGTCGTGGGTTCTTCGGTGTGGTGGTAGATCATGCCTCATCTTCTGGTCGCGCGCAGACGGCAGAGAATCTTCCGTCCCTCTTGCATCGACGACCGTGCGGTCACGCTCTTTTTTCCTCCGTGTTCATCGTTCGCGATGCGGGTGCTTCAAAATCCCCATTCCACCTCTCACTTCAAAAAAACATCACTTTAAAAAAATCCCATTCCTTCTCTCGTGAAAAATCCCCATTTCTCTTCTCAAAAATCCCCATTCCTACTCGCCTTACCCTCCACCTCCCTTGTTCGTGTATGGTTCCACTTTTTTTTTTACCTCGGCGTGCTTGTGATTGTGGATTCCTTCGCATCAGGTGGTTAACCTCTTTCGTACACGTTTGGTTGGTGAGTTTTAGGGAGGTTTTTTTTCTGGTGGTATTTAGGACCGCTGGAAATCTTCTTCCCGGCATTATTCGACGACGGCACTAGGTTTTTTGGCATCCTTGCCCCTCCCCCTCAGCATAACACTGGAGGGAAACGCGGTAACTAGGCTATAGAGCTAAGAATAAACGCCTCTAATAAAAAATCTCGGGGGAAAATTTCTAAGAATAACCGGCCTTCATGCAAAATAGTCTTTCTCGTTTCTTGGCGTTGGCGTCGGGTGATGAGATTCGTCGATAGCGTCCTAGCGTTTCGGTGTGGCGGTGGTAAAATTGTTTTTACATGGTGTCGTTCTTTTTTTCCCTCCCCCGAGGTTTTGCTCCCCCCCCCCCCCCATTTTGAGGTTTTGTCGTAAACGTATTTTTGATTTGTGCCGTTTTGAATGAAAGCGGTGGAAGACTGTGCTAAATATTATAAATAAATTGTTTGTGAAAGCGGTGTAACTGAAGACGTCCTATGTTATAACCATTCCAAGTAAGACTCGGCAGGTTGTTTAAAAAACTTACATGGGTCGTACGATAAAGTCGAATCAAAATGGAGATCGATTCCGACTTTGTTTATTCGGTTTTATAAAAGTAATAATTTTTGGACGTTTATAGTGGTGGTAGTTTTCTTTTCCGGGATCGGATATTTGTTATCATTGCGGACGATGCATTATTTTGATATTGTCTTGCCCTTCGTCTTGTTTATTCTTTCATTTTGATTTCCCTTTCGCCATTTGCGTTGCTGCTGTAAAAAATAGTAGTAGTCTTGAAGTGCCGCAGCCATAAATTGTCTTTTTTTAGGGTGACATGTAGGAACTCATCCGCGGCCAATAACGAGAACTGTTTGTAAAGATTTATTTTATTTCTCGCTATCTTTTACAATGAGCGCAACAACAATGACGAAGTCCTGCACTTACAATCATGACCTTGGAAGATTCGAACTCGCGACCCTGGCATTGGGAGCTAGGCACGCTAACCACCAATCTACCAAGGCCGGCTGTATCCTATCGTTTATACCTTTGCCTGCGGAAGCAGCGTTTTGTTTCTATATTAATTTTATTTTTATTATTTATTATACTTTTAAGCCTTTATTTTTTACAAAAGTTACTGAACTCTATGCGTATTCGTTAGGCCACCTATTAGATCGTAATAGAGTGAATTATTAGGATTCTTTCATTCCGTAAATACATTTCTGTTTTGCAGTTGTATAGGGGCTTGTGAAAATTATTCTCAATATCGTTCAATGGAGGAATTTTAAAGGCATCTCTACTAGTTTATTTATTCTTCCGGCTATTTTTGGTGTTAAGGTCCTTATTTTGTATAACGGAGAAACTTCTGCTTGTGTTTATATTTTCACACATACCGTAAACGTGCATCTTATCAAAATCTTTAATTCTGGGTCATTTTTGTTTTGCATTCATTCGGGTGAACCAGTGCCGGCCTCGGTAGAACTAGCGCCCAATGCAAGGGCCGCGGGTTCAAATCATGCCGAGGACATGGTCGTATATGCTTGTTATCCATCTATTATAACACGTAATTTGGGAAACCTGTTTGTGTCAAAGAACTTTATTATTATAGTAAATTTCATTGTCCTTTTAAGTATCTACTTAAGAATGAAATGGGACTTGTTAGGCTATAGCCAAATGAATAGAGTTGAATTTTTTTTAACCCTGTCCCGCTCTTCTCCGCCATGCTCTCCCTCTTTCGGGTCTCACGATTCAACTTTTCCCGATTTCTCGTCCGGAAATTTCTTTCACTGGAAACGTTTTCAGAATCTTAGCATTGTGTTTTCACAACCCTCTCTCTCTCTCTCTTTGAAACCCCCAGCCGCCGTCATCGCCATTCGTTCCACTCGACGGTTCCCGCGCCTTTCTTCTATACCAGCCAGCCAGCACCCTCTCGATTCTCCCTATCCTTGCCGTCTGCAGCGTATCCTTCGGGGGAAAAAACTCTTTATCCCTAGATTACAGTCACGTAGTAAAAACACTTAAGTGTCCGTCTCGGGAAGGCGAATCTTTAATTTTTCCCTCCCCCCGTCCATCCGCCCTTCGTAAATATCTCTCCAGGTTTCGGGCTAAAAAGAGCAGGAGGTGGTAACTTAAAACCATTCCGGTCACATCCTACCAATCTCGTACGCTATGTCGATTTATGCTCCGAAAATAAAAAGCGAAAGAATGGTCCGGAAAAAGTCAGTCTTAGTTCGTATTCACGTCGCGTACTCGTCTTGAAGAAGCCGTCCTCTTTCTCTCTCTCTCTTCGTCTCGTCTTCGTATTCTCTCCTTGGTTCACCATAACATGTTCTTTCACTTACCTGAATTTTTTATGGTACCCCTTTTACTACCGATGGATGGCTACTCTGAAATCCTTGGCGCGCTTTTTATCCGAGGCTTTCATCTCTTCTCCAAACCTCAGGTCCTTTCCAGAGTCGTGCGTCTTCGCACTCCTCTGCCAATGCTTCTCCAAACTCATTAATCGTTTACATCCGCCTCTCTCTTTCTCCATCTTCTCCTCCCATCTCTTTCTCCTCTCCCCCTCCACACTCCTCTCTGTCCCTCGTGTTTGTTTATTTTTAAACAGATAAGCCTGTTTATCTTTGGATCCGTCTCACTGCAAAACCTGACTCACGAGCCACAGTCTTACACCATTTTCGCAACATAAGGGCTAGCGGCGGAGTTACTCTCTATCCATCCTTCATTGTCGATATCTTATTCTCTTTCTCTCCCTCTTTGACCGCTTCGTTTTTCTCCTGGGCCTCCTCGTCCTGTCTAATACGTTATCCATTCGCCACTTTACCCTGCTGTACGCTATCGAAGGCCTGCAGAGAATAATGTAATGTTGATGCAGTGTAAGTGGATTGATTCTCTTCATAAGTTCCTTTAAAAATCCGAGTTTGGCCATGTATTCGATGTTAAGATTTTAAAATGGGAACGTGCAAGTTTTTCAGATTCCTCATATGGAAGTTTTTTTTAAATAAAAGACTGAGAGTGAAGTTTCTTTATTTTTTGCCTCGTGGGTCTTAATTGATGAGGATACCGCCGTATAACGGCTCTTGATCCTCTTGTATAGGGTCACCCTTTATTTCTCTCGTTGTTTATAATTTCCGTGTGTTGTTTAGACTATTTAAACCCTGGATGTTTCAAAATAAACCCAATGTTGTGTTGTTGTTGCTAATTTGTCAAAAGTGCCGTGAAAAATAAACAATGGTATAATGATAATTAATGGAGAACTCTCATAATAACGATAACAATTATTTTAAGAAGAAAGTACATGCACACAGGTGGAATTACTCCAACGCCAGGGACCCTTTTTTTGTTCTCACACGCACAAATACAAGCCAAAAAACCACTCACGAGTACTTCCTTTCTAAAAAAAAAGATGCCTAAATGCACATTTCGGAATCGACGATTAAAAAAATACGCATTTTAACGCTGCTTAAGTTATCCAGGAACGCGGCATCGTGAGAGTTAAGCGGGATGCTGCTGTATTGCGGATTTTTCTATTGCAGCCAATATGGCAACACAAGTTGCTATAATAGTATCGTAGAAATTCTATTGGATAGTTAAATCCCGGATTAAGGATCGATAAACTCATTAGGAGGCATTTTTTTTAGTTCTCTGACGATTTGAAATATAAGATCAAAAGCTCTTAAATCTACGATAACGTAAAAGTCAAGTAGAAATAATCGCCAGAAAATATTGCCTGGCCGTATTTAAGTAAATGACGTAAAATCGCCTGCGGGAAAAATGATGGAGGTGGGGGTGTAGTGCCCCGGTCCCAGACAGTCATTCCCTTTTCTTCGCCTTCCTCTGCCCACTCGTATCCAAACGCCGAGAGGGGGAGTTTTCTTCGTTATCCTTCCTTTTTATCCACCTGACGAAAAACTCAAGGTCCTCCTCAAGGGATGTCCTCTGCGACCTTGAAGGCGTCTCTCTCTCTGCGGCCGTTGTGTGTGTCTGTGTAGAGCCGGTATTTCGTCTAGCCCTATTGTGTGCGTGGTTGTGGACGGGGTGAGGCGTCGTTGAGGAAAAAAAAGATAGTGGGAGATGCGTTTTTCTGTCTTGCCTTTTCTAGAGACGTAATCAGTGGATCTATTCGAAGGAGAAAGCAGGCGATCATATGATATTATCCATCGTCTAGCGGCTTCGACGCGCGGTTTTTTTTTAATCGGGGTAGTAAAAATGTTTGGAAAGTGTGATCCTCGCGTCTTCCCGACGATTCCCGTTTTAAGACGATTCCTTTCCATTATTTCCCGGAGGAATATGGATTTTTGTGATTCGTTCCGTTATCTCAAACATAGCCGTGTGCGTTTGCTCGGTTTGGGGCGCGAAAAGCAAACACTTTCTCGCTGCGTTATACGCTCCATTTTCCGTCTCTTGTGTCGCACCTGACGATGGGTTTGTAGGCATAAAAGGTAAAAAGCTGTCATATTCTTTGTATTGGGCTTTGAATTGTACAAGTGAACGTAATATAGTATTTATTCATTGTTGTTATTAATTTAGGAATATCCGTGTATCAACGCCGATAACGCTGTTCCGTAGCCATATTTGTTTTTTACAGTTGCTGTTAACTCGATCGCCAAAAGTTTTTTTGTTCAGCGAACTTGGTCCTTATTATTCCGAAAACGAATTTATTTCCTTCGTATTACGACTCCCTCGATCGCTTATCGTTCTTTTTTCACATATATTACGGATGAGGATTTTTTAGAGAGCCTAGAAATGAACATAGTTGAAGCATAGGAGAACTACGCCTATGAAAGATCCGACGCCTGCGCCTCCCTCCCTCCTTTCCTATTAATATTTATTCCCCCATTGTAATACGCTCCGGCGCACCAATTTCCCGCCCGCCCATAGCCGCATTTTTGTCTTCTCTCGACCCTAACCCATTGTTTCCTACAGTTTTCGTTGTTCCCATAACCACCTCAAACTGCCTCCATCGCTCTCCCCGCCCCCATCTCCCTCATTCCCTCCGCTTCCATCTCTTCCCTTCCTTCGCATCATTTTTTTGAGGCGTCCCGTCGAGGGGGCAGCTGGCCCCGACAGACAACGCCCGCACCGCCAATAGTGATGGCTGAGCAAACAAAAAGTCTATGGTGACACGTTGCCATGTTACTGCGCTGGCGACTCGGGTCCTCTTAAAGATAGCGAGGCCTTACATGGGTGGGCCCCTCCGTCGTGGGGGCATAGGTCATGTCCAACCGCCTCGGCGGTATTATAATTACCCTCTCTCTTTTTTAAAAGGAGCCCGCTGTCCCTTTTATATCTCCCGGTGTTGACACGTGACTATTCGTTCCCTTTAACCTTGCGGAGATTTTTGTCGATCTGCATTTCTATCAATATTTGATGTGGACGCGGAGATGGAAGTTAATTTCCTTTCCGAACGTATCGGGAATGTATACTTTAGTTGATGACGCGTAGGCCCGAGATGAATTCGGTGTTTATTTATCATTAGTTCGGCGACGGCGCTCAGACCGTTTACTTTTGATTTGTCAGGCCTGGGAAATGAAGAACACCAGCGTCAATACCAATATGGTTCGTTCATTGATTTGAAATTCTTATTTCATTTTAATATTTGTTACATTTCTTGTCTTGAGGAGTTCACAATCAATTAAAAACTATAGATATTCAAACGTATCATTTCCTGGCGTTTTATTTGGTGTAAATCAGTGGTGAGCAACCTACGGCCCTCGAGAGCGTTTCTTGCGGCTCTCGGATGTATGATTAAAAAGATGTAAACACACATCATATACATTCAAATTACGACATTGAAACACTTTATATTTCAGTGCTAACCCCAGATATCTTATTTAGACTTGATCAAATAATATGGGGCCCCCCTATGGATATCTTAGTCAGTACGGTTTGAACGATTGCCCCCCCCCCCCTAAAACTCGGGGCCCCCCGCATTGCGGGGGTTGCGAGGGCTGTCAGTACGCCACTGTCACTGATGTGTTATCACAATATCTAGTTAACGTCCGATATAATGTCTAATCTGGCCTGGCAACTTGCAAACAATTTTTTAACCACCATTCTCGTAGAAAAGTGTGTCCATCACTAGTGTAAATGAAGATCATATTTTAGCTGATTATATCGCGTCCTGAGGCACTCTAATATGACTTGTAATCAAGGTCGGTTAAGGGAATCGTTATTACGGCCTATTTAAACTTTAATGTTTGATAAATTGAGTGTGATTGAATGATTTCATCTTTCATTTGCTGTAGCAATATTCCAGAGATTTTCCTGGGTTTACTCACTAGTAATCATCTGCAATAGTTTCGTCATTCAATTTTCGGCGGTGTGCGATGGATTTTGTTTTTCCTCTGGTGTGTGCCGCAAAGCGAATTCGCGCTTAATAAGCGTAGATGGTGGGTGCGTTTCGACGCGGCGGTTGAGTGCGTAGGTTGACGCACCGCTCTATTAAAGGGAATTAAAAGCGAAATAAACTGCTCGAAGTCTACTACTCCTTCGGACCCCTTTCCCGAGTTGGTTTTTGTCATGCCTTAGAAAAGGCTGCCTTTCCCCGAATCCTCTTTAATTGCCTAATACACCACCCCGTGCGTTTGTCCATAGACGTCCTATTGTCTCTCCCTCTAGTCCCATCTTCCACTCCACGCTTTTTTTTTCGGGCGTAATTTGAGTGAAGGGCGAGCGGGGTTTCTGTCGGGCCCCAGAGTGAGCGAGGGGCCCCAGCGGTGGAAAGGGGGCTTACGAGAGAGGGAGAGGGGACAGTATTCTGGCGGATGATTGGCGAGCAGCTGTGCCGTTGCCTCCCGTTTGTTCAATGTGGATGTGCAGGCCTGGTAGTACTTACAATCGTAGCGTCACGTACGCCGAATTCTGAATATAACCCGCCGTGGAAAAAAATCGGCGGAGAAATTAAGGAAATGTTCTATCCAGAAGGTTTTTTGCCGTCTCATGTGTTCGTTAAGGTTAAAAAAAATTTAACTGAAAAAAAATGCCGTTGGCACTTTTGTATACGACGGGAGTTGGTGCGTTTTCTTTCACGGTAATTTTGCGGTAATTTAAAATTCGATTTTAAAGCCTGTGTGAATTTAAATTGTGATATTTTATTATCACTCACCTTACCTACCCCGAAGTTAAATTTACGGGGTGTTGTAAAAAAATGGTTAAATTTGGTACTAAAAGTCGGATTGTATATATAGACTGGATTTTTATACTTTTTAAAAATCTATCGGAGGGTCTTCGGAAAATTCGCGGCGGTATTTATTGAATCGTCCCCGAACCCGAAACGCTGCGTTAAATTTTTGTATTCGCGCAGAATATTGACCTTTCCTGGTCAGTGACCGTCGAGCTGTTAGCAGTTTAGATGGTACAAGTGAGACAAGCTAATATTTTTTGCTTGGTAGAGTGTTGGTTAGCGTGCCTGATTCCCAGTGCTAGGATCTTAGGTTCGTATCCTGCAGTGGGCTAACTTTTGTTGTTGGCGCGCTTTTTTGTGAAAGGCAACTGAGATGCTGTTTATGTCATAATTTAAATACGTGTTATTCTGCGTAATTATTATGAATTTGTAATTTTTTAGGAAAAAACTTCGATCACTTTCATGACGTACTACTATCTGCCTAAGTGTCAGTCATTAAGCCTGAAAGTTTATTTAAGTGATGAAACTCCGATAATCTTTCTACACACGAGGTTATACTGTTGCAATAATTAAATAAATTGTTGATTCTCATTTAAAAAAATAATAAACCCCTTCACCTGTTGTTGTGTTACACATGCTGAAGTATTTAAACATTCAATTATTTTTAACGATGGGCGATTCCAGACTGAAATTCCTTTCCACATCGGAAGATTTTCGCGCCGTAGGGGTTGACGACCACGTCTTAAATAGTTGTTTTCTTACTGGGCTCGCGTGTTGTTTTGGAGACGAAGTCTCTCTCTCTGTCGGATTCATTCTGTATTTAATTTACCTATTCTTATCCTACTGAGCGCATTGACCAATACATTTAGGTGACCTAATTAAACACGATATGTCTTCGCTGTATTCGTTCAATCTAAATTTACCTAATACTAGGCGCCTAGCTCTTTGGCGCCGAGTCATCGGCGTCTCCGTAATCGCGACCCATCAAAGTTTCACTCCCTCATGGATGGTTCTTACCCAGTTTTTTTAAGAGAAAATTACACGACTGTAATGTTACGATGCCAGGAGAAAACGTACGAGTTGTTTTTTTCAATCAACCTGTATAATTTTTTTTCATAAGGCGTGGATATTCGATATTTCGAAAAAGCAGAGGGTATATACCCTATTCATTCGAAAAAAGCAGAGGGTATACGGCGTATACCACCGTATACCCTCTTACTACAGCGCTGAATACATACCAATTGAGAATTTTATAGCAAATTTTCTATAACCGAAAAGCTGATTTTACTTTCTGATTCACGTCATGTACTCTCTGTACCTTAGAGCAGGGTTTTCCCAGCTGTTCCGGGGAATCCTAGGGTTCCGCAGAAGCTAAAAGGGAGTTCCGTGATAGAGAAAGAGACCTGATACGCTCGTCCTTCTCTTATTTACAGCACGAAACATGAGCCTGTATGCTGTAAGGTACATAATCTATGTAAACAAACAATGATTTTAAAGTTAATTTTATCCCGATTAGGCTTACCGCCTCTTACAATTAGTTAGGGTTCCGCGAGAAAAATATTTTAATATAAGGGTTTCGTGGTTTCAAAAAGTTGAGAACCCCTGAGTAGGAGAATGTAATTTGTACGTAACGTGTACGTTTCTTAAAGATTTTCTCTCCATCCATTCAAGTAATGCGCCTCCCATCTGATTACGTACTCAGGAACCGGAGGTCGTACGTATATTTAACGTATTTTTCAAAATTGAGTTTGGACTTTTCACTTCGTTGGCTGGAGTCAGACCTACGACTAAATTTTAGTTCTTTTTTTTTTTTTTTTTTTAAACCTCCCGACCTTGTCGTAATAGAATATGTACGTAAGGGATGCGAGCGTTCCTCGTGGACGATGCTCGCTCGTTCTTGATTTGTTCCCCCCCCCCCCCCCTCCTTCCTCTCCTTTTCTCCCGAATCCTTTCTCCGCCCCTATTGTTAGTCCCGGTTGTGCCCACCACCTCTTGTAAAAAAAAAGACCCGAAATGTGCCGTACGTCGGAGGTTGATGGTTTGTGCTGCCATCTCTCCGAATTTACGTTGTCCCGGCAGCTGCAGAAATGGAATGGCGAGGATAGAAGGGAAGTCGTTTAGAGAGAGATGTGGCGGTAGGAGGGGGGATTAGAGGGGGGAGGAGGGGCTTTAGCAATCATACTAAAACGAGTAGCGGGGAAGAAAAAGCGTCTTCGTCCTTCGAGGTTAATGCGGATTCAATATTTCGTGTTTGTCCGGTTTGTATAAAATCTGCTTTGTTGTCGCTATCGATAAATGTGCCCTCGAGGGCTATTGATATCATCTCTCTTTGTTTACAAATGTAGTTAAAGATCCCCAAGTTCCAAGTATTTACGGCTGTCTTTATTTACGTAATTTTCGTATTATTAAGACGGTTGACCTACATGAGCTTTGTTTTTTTAAAATGCGATAAGCAATCGAGATCAGGTATTTAGCTTTTGAATGCAGGCCATAAGTCAAAGTAAATAAACGAAGAGATAACTTAGTAACAAGGTTCCACTTTTAATAATAAAAACGACCGGTTTTGACTAAGAACTAGTCATCGTTACCTGAATGAAACCGGTAGTTTCTATTATTAAAGTGGAACCTTGTTGCTCACATAAGTTGTTATCTCTTGGTTTTATTTACGACGGAGTTCCACCAAGTTCAAGCTTCAACCGTCGATTTTACCACAAGACAAAGTGTTATTATTAATTATTTTCGAAAATTTCCACTTTTAAATGCGCATTATTTCATTGCTCGCTCGAGATTGCCTAATAATAATTTTTAGAAAGCAAGCAGATTTTTTTCTGTATAGTTCACGAGTTCATCAAAAGAGCTAAAAACGGTCGAAAGTTTCTTTTTTTTTTGGACATTTGCATGGGCACCGGGGTCCATCTGGTAACCGTTTAAGAGGGGGAGAGGAAGGGAGCCAGTCAGTCACGAGCCGCACCACAAGGGAGAAAAAGAAGAGGAAAGGGGAGGGTGGTCCAAGTCACTCTTTTGGAATCATAGGGGGTGTTTGGGAGGGGTCGGAATGCCACGGAGGTCAAGGAGTCTCGTTTGGAACCGACACCGATGGCTTAACGAATGAACGTAATGTTCCCCTCGTGGTCGAAGAGAGAGAGAGAGGGCCTTAGATGGAGGGTCCTTTTTACCTCTTGGCATCCAAGGTGGAGAGAGATTGGGAGGGGAGAAAACAGTTCGTAGTGCAGGACGTTGATTACCTCAATGGTGTGAGTGTTGGAGGTGGCTCTTCCGGAGGGCGGAAAGGGGAGAGAGAGAAAAAAAAAGACTTAAAGGAAGTCGCTCTCAAGGGAGTCGTCTAGAATCCCCTTTCCACTTCCTCGGGGCGAGTTTTCGATCGGGCGTTCGAGACATCGGAAGATCCTGGCTCGACTCGTAAACACCCCTTTTTGCGCGGACCTCTCACTTTCTCACTTTGCCCCCACGAATGTCGAATTCTTTTTCTCGCCTCCGAGGGGGTCATGCAGGGTCGATTGGCTCATGTTTCGAGGGCGGTTTGAGGGAGAAAGAGGGGGGAGGGAAGGGTAGAAGGGGTCGAGTGCGTGGCGGTGTGGGTAGTAAGGTCGTCGGTTTTTGTGACATATGGTTTGGTCAAGAGAGAGGCGGTTGGTCGTGAATTTGATCGTCGGGTCACTTCTTCGGATTTTGTGGTTCTCGGTTTCGCCACGCGGGTCGAGGGGTTCGCTGGTGGAGTTTTTTTTCCCGCGCGATTCTCTTCGATTTTTTCTCCTAATCTTCCGGGAGGGGCAGGGGAGTTTGTGTTTCGACCTCGGGTTGAAAGGCTGCGCTTTCGAAATGCCGGTTTTTTTCTGGAGAAAGTGCGAAAGCTTCCTTGGCTAATAGGTTTCAAATTTTTATCGCCTATTTTTTTTAACGAGGGTTGTGTATTCCTTGTCGACCATACGGGCATCTGAACCGTTCTAGAGCAATAGTAGACTTTTAATAAATAAGCATACATTTTCCGGAAGGTTTTGCCGTTCGGTTATCGTCTTCTAGTTACTATTCAGGACGGCTTCGTTGCATTTGTAATGCGCGTAGTTATTATTATCTCTTAAATAGGGACTTTTAGAACGAGCATGTCAACGATAACAAAGAGGAGTATATACGACATTGTAGACGGCAGGATTCGAACTAGCAGCCCTACGATTACGAGTCAGGCAAGCTAACCACTAAGGCATGCGACGGTTTATTCATCCGTTGTATGGCTATGAGAAGTTGGCAGTTTAAATTATTTCGTCCGGTCCATTGCGTCGGTTTTTGAGCGAACAATAATAATCCGACTATAATTATTTATATCGACTTTCATAGACTAAAGGTGCATAATAATTAGATTTAAAAATTTGAATTTATATTTCAGCTATAGGACAGAAGCCATTCCGCGGAAAAGTTTCGAATTTGCATTGTTCCGTGGTGCTCTGAGCAGGAGGATGGGCGATATCTTACTCATATGTTCGTCATCTTTTAAATTTCTTCCTCAGAATTTTCACCGTTTCGGTTTTTTTTGTAGCCTTAACAGTTCGTGTCCAATAACTGCACTTCTCTTTCCGCCTCCCTGCCTTTTGGGGGTTTCCGGATGACTTTCGTAACGGAGCCATGTGGCCTGCGTCTCTGCGACCCTTCCCCATTTGCCCTCCTAATTTTCGTGCCGCTCAGTCTTGTCGCCCTTAATGAGGAATAAAAATTCTTGTTGCCGAAAGATAGGGCTGCTTGCTTGAGACCTGGTTACAGTCTGGTTTTAATATCTTTTTCGAGCTAAATGTGCCCATGTGTAATTTATTATTAAGTGGTCTCGTTTTAGAGGGGAAAATAGCGGTTAAATGAATGGTTCGCAGGGAAGAATGTTTTTTTAACAAAAGTGGTTTCCGGTGTCACGGATTCTCCGTTAATCAACCAAATTATTTCTACGATTTTGTGCCAAACTCTTGCTGTTATATTCTTCCAATTTGCTTATCGTTTTGTTAGTGTTGGCATTCATATAGCGTTAGCTGTAAATAAATCAAAACGAATCTGTCATTACAAGATTTAAAACGAAAAGTTCTCAATTATGCATCATTTTTTTTACCGAAAGCTGTGGTTATCAGTGAAACTCGGGATAGATCTGTGTTGTAAATCTGAATAGGTTTTTTTGGAATCTTTCCTGTTGCAATTTGCCAAATTTATGTTAAGTATTAAATTATTCGTTCCCAGAGTTTCACCTACAGGTTGCTTTGCTATTCTGTTGTCAAATGAAAATTTTTATTCTGAAGCTTTGGTGTATTTTCTCTTTGGTTAATTGTTATATCTAAACTCGAAAGGTACTAACCAAATTAAAAGAATCTCTAAAACAGTAGCGGTACTTTTTTCTCAGTTCCATTTGCTCCCTATTAATGCATTCCCATTCATTCTTCAATATCTAAAAATGTTGCCCACATTAAAGAGTATAAATCATTTTGTTTCGCCAGAGATCCTCTGAAAGGTCCGAACACTGATTGCTGTTATTGGATACGTACGTGCCTTTTGTATGCGAATTCATTACACTAAAAGCACATTTGAGAAAAGGACGGTATCGTTAAAACGTGATCTAGTTTTTTTATGATCCCGAAATCCTACCTCGGACACGCTATTTAAATGAGTTTGTTCCGACAGATCACGACTCTATTACAGAATGTTTGGTTGATGAGATTTTGTTTCCTGGCGGGGTGTTCATTAGACTGTGCCTCATCTGTTCCTAATGTCGTGGAACTGAACGTTTCCTTGACTTGGAGCTAAACGTCTCATTGTCTCGAGGACCGGTGATGGTCTTTCAACGAAATTAGTAGAAAGCGCTTGGTGATTATGATTGGGAAAATAATAAGATAAAAAACAACGGATGAGGCGAAGAACTATACATAGAAGGTCCGTAACTCGAATTCTCGATGGATCGAAACTTCGCTTGCTCGAACTATCGATTGATGGTGTTTTCGTTCCACCGGGATTCTTTACACACCCTAAAGCGATTGGTTTGTCTTCCCACAAGTTCCGAAGCGTGTGTTTTCAGGGTCCTCATTTAAGTTTTCAGAACCCTTGTTCGTTATCGCATCAGGCGTTTATACTTTCGGTAAAACTGACGAAAAGCAGAATAGCGAATGTTTATATCGGTCACGCCGGAATCGCCTCAACATTGTGACCGACTGCGTCGAACACGTTTAAAGCACCACTCGTTCGAGGCATGTCAACTAACTATTTTGAAATGTTTTTCGTATTATCTTCATTTTTTTTCCTTCTTTCGTCCCGGTCAATTAGAGTAATCTACCAGACCGCGGTGCACGTCACTTGCACAGTTGCACCATCCCACGGTTCCATGTGCCCTTCTCTCTCTATCACTCTCTCCCTCTCTCGCGCCTGCTTTCGCCGCCTCTCAACATGCACGTGACTCCCTCTCCGTGCATGTTGACGTCACAGCACGCGGTCTCCCCTCTGTTCGTCCTAATGGCTGCCTCCATCGCTGTTTCTCTCCCTCTCGTCATTGTCGTGCATGGAGCTCGAGCCTTATCTCTTTCCACTGTATGCAAGCATTCCGTGCGCCCATCTTGCGTAGTTAAGGGACCAACGTCCCTCGGATGCGGCGTTTATATAAACTTCTAAGAGCCTCGAACAATACCTAATACTCCCGGTTTACCGGATGCCTCAGGACGGAGCCTATTACGGTTAACAGGATAATCATGTCGCTATGATATTCCGGTTAATCGGTATCCCGGTTTATCCATATGCCTATTTACAAGAACTATAGTAATAAAAAGTGAAAAAAAGAGAATCTTATGAAAGTAAACTCGAATGTTATCGTGTAACGTGTTTATAAGTTAATTATTAAAACCTCCACGAGGCACAAGGTAAGCAAGTAGGTACCTTACGTTAAATGACGAAGTATAAAAATCCACGTTACAATTCTCGGTTAATCGAAATTACTGTTAATATACATGCGGTTAACCTGGATTTTAACGGTATAGGTTTATTCAAATGATTTCCCTGCCAGAAAAACCGCGGCTGAATTAGGACGGTTTTGAATCGATAAGGAACGTGCAAACACGAATATTTTCTCGGCACGTTTGACGGGTTAGTTTTTTAAAATCTAATCGCTTGAAGAGTTTTCTCCCGGGAAGTGTCTTGTGTGCGGTCTAAGGTATCGTAGTGGTCGATGTCGGGATAAAGGCGAATCATTATTTCTTTCTCCAATTCACGTTCAAGTCATGTAGCCGGTTGAGTCAGGCCGATTGCGAAACGTTTCCTCAATTACTGCTTGGAAATGACGAAATTGTAAATTGTTTCCCCGCCCGTTTCTGTAATTAGTTTCAAGATGTGGGAAGATCTCCTCGGAAGATAAACGGACTTAATTCGACACTGGTTTCCTTATCTTTTTTTTTTTACTTTTACCAAATAGAGATCTGATTTATGACGCTGAGGATTTTATCGGTATTTTTTGTTGTGTTTTGAATACATTAATACGGACGGGGCTGAGGATTTTAATTACAACTCGTTCGATAAGAAGGTTAACTCGCAGGAAGTTTCAAGGGATTCTTTCTAAAACGAAATTTAGCACGTGGAAGGCAGCGTCGTGGAGCAAGGGCAGGAGATAGAGAAAAAAAAATCTGTCAGAAGGAAGACAGCTGTAGTAACTTGGAATGACGCAGTGTCTAAGTAGAGAAAGGAGTGTTACGCGGAAAAGATGCTTGCGATAGTATTATATTATATGGCGTTGAAATGATGAGGAATGAAGGGAAGACGATGTGACGGTCTTGACGGAATTTTCAATTTGCTCGCGATAATAAAATTGTATCGAAAGATAAGAGATTGAGAAATAATGTAAAAATGGTTATGTAGGAGAATCTAAACTTTCGTTATTTTTCCACTCTAAAAAAACATTTCATAAATAGAAAAGGAAAGAATATAAAAAAATTGCGTATTTTATTGGTGCGTGCTTCGGTTTTTCTTGCTAATTTTTTCCCCTGATCTGTGCTTGTCTGGATTCCTGGAAAACTTTTGTTAAGAGTAGCGTACGAATTGATACACGATAAACTTCGTATTGGCTGTCTAAAAACAGTTTTTCCATTTTTCTCAAAAATCGATCCAGCTGTTTATTGTTAAGGACCGACAGTTTTTGCTGCGTGACGTGGATGCTGTTTGCGAATCCTGTTTTTTTTTCAGCGTACGTATGAAGGGGACTTGAAAATTTTTTGCTCGTGTAGAAAATCTGCGTCAAATGCTGATGCACGCGCACTACCCCGAAATAAATTATTTATTTTCCGTTTTTCGGTTGCAATTTCAGCGATGCCAACGTCAAACGCGCCATTTCGGTGCGTCGATAGATATCGACGAATTTTCCCCCCCGCCATAATTGGACCAAACGTCACGTAATACGAACCATCTCTAGGGAAATCGCGCAGTTTTTTGAGAGAGTTCATTTACTCTTGGATTCGAACCCGCTCATCTTCTTCACTTTCTTTCTCTCTCTCTCTCGCATGGCGAATTCGGCAACTCCTTTTATTACCCCGTGATCATCGCCGAGTACTTTAGCTGAAGAGCTGTACGTGAACGAGAAAGATGGAGAGAGAGGGGTAGCTCGCGTCCTACTTTTCCTCCTCTCCTTGCTCGTTCCGCTCATCAATCCCTAATTACCCTTTTCTGCCGCTTCATTTCTCTTTGCTCGTCATTCCCCAATTCCCCATTCTTTCATTCAGCGCCACCCCCCCCTCCCCCCACTTTACCTCCCCCTTTAAGGCACCCGATAGTTCTCCTCTCAGGCTCTCTCTCTGTTATTTATTTCCTTTCGTCGTCCATCCTCTCGCATCCAATCTTCGTTGCTCTTTCCACTATTCCGGTGAGGCTACGCCCACACGACCTTCAGCCCTTCTCTCTTGGCCCTTTACCCTCTCTTTCTCTCTCTCTCCTTCCATATAACCTCCGCTAGTTCCTTAACCTTCGCCTCGCTCCCTCACCCGTCTCTTCTCTATCTCTCTCTCTCTGTCTCTTTTTTCTTCATTTCTTCCTGCGGTAGATAGGGGTCTCTATACTTCGGCTCGGTTCGCCCAGGCTGGGTTCCTCCCCTCTTCTCTCATTTTCCCGCTCAAGTGATCCTCTTTATCTACCTCTCCTCTGCATCTTCTACCTCTCCTCTGCATCTTCTACCTCTCATCTGCATCTTCTACTCTTCTACCTCTCCTCTGCATCTTCTACTCTCTTCTACCTCTCCCCTGCATCTTCTACTCTCTTCTACCTCTCCTCTGCATCTTCTACTCTCTTCTACCTCTCCTCTGCATCTTCTACTCTCGTCTACCTCTCCCCTGCATCTTCTACTCTCTTCTACGTCTCATCTGCATCTTCTACTCTCTTCTACCTCTCCTCTGCATCTTCTACTCTCTTCTACCTCTCATCTGCATCTTCTACTCTCTTCTACCTCTCCTCTGCATCTTCTACTCTCTTCTACCTCTCCCCTGCATCTTCTACTCTCGTCTACCTCTCCCCTGCATCTTCTACTCTCGTCTACCTCTCCTCTGCATCTTCTACTCTCTTCTACCTCTCCCCTGCATCTTCTACTCTCTTCTACGTCTCCTCTGCATCTTCTACTCTCTTCTACGTCTCCTCTGCATCTTCTACTCTCTTCTACGTCTCCTCTGCATCTTCTACTCTCTTCTACGTCTCCTCTGCATCTTCTACCTCTCTCTCTTTCTACCTACATCTCTTTTCTTCCTCCTCTTTTCTACCTCTCCTCTCTTCTACCTCTCCTCCCTCTTCTACCTCTCCTCTCTCTCTTCTACCTTTCCTCTTTTCTACTTCTCCTCTTCGTGCCTCCCCCACTTCTCTCCCACCCACTCTTATCCCTCTCGATTTTATCTCGCTCGTGGCGTCCTCTCTCGACCTTTTCAGTAATCCCTCTTCGGAGGTATTAGCCATTCCGAAACTCTCCCCGTGAATTTTGTAATGATTACGCTGTAATTGTCGGGGGTTGACCTTTTTTTTGTTACGTTTGTCGCGTCTTTTTGTCTCGAGTGTTGTTTTTTTTTGTTGTGACTCGTGTTTCTATCTTTCTCGCTGGGCATTTGTCATTATCTGCCAAGTTAATAGCCGACTTCTAGGAGGTGCCTTCGTCCGATTGTATGGACTTATTTTTATCTAATTTACGTTTTGTTTTTCTTTTTCAATATGTCAAAGCCTCGTATATGATTAATATTTAATCATTCTGGGCTTTGTTTAGAGATTTAGATAATAGGGCATTTAATCTTATTCGATACAGGCGATAGCGCAACTTTTGCTTGTTATTGATATGAATTTAAAACGCTACAGATGGAGGTTATCGTTGTGCATAAGTGTATTCTAATCCTTTAAGTTTATCGTTGAGTAGTTCCGTCGAAATGGTTAACTAATTATATTTTCGGAGTTCACATTTGGAGTGGAATCTATGTTTTTGGAGTATATAGCAACATTTCACCAAATATTTCTTATAAATATGAATGGCGTTTATGCTTAGTTATTCGTGCTTAAAGACTTTCCTTTTTGTGCCTTTTGAAGCCCATTCTTTGAAACACAGTTGAATGTGATTTAGCGTGGTATATCCGAATCCTTATGTTAGTCCAAGCTTTTTTCTTAGTCTCTAGTGGTCTTTTTTATGCAAACCGTAAAGTTTTCTTTAATTTCCTAACACTTATTGTTGGTGCAAAAGAATATAACAATTTTAATTCGGGCGTGTGAATTCACAGAAGGGGTGGGATTGATTTGAAGTTATTAGGACGTCACCTCGTTATACTTTCCCTATTCTCGTGTTTTCCTTCTCTGCACTGGATGATGGACCCGCGCGGATTTGCTATCTTTTCAAATAAAGTTAAATTAATTCCGAGTCGGAACATTTTTCGCAAGCTTCGCGTTATTTAGCGCTCGACCGGAAAGAGCGGAGTATTGTGAATTTTAAGTTCCCTTAGCTAATTCGTATGCGGCAAATTCTTCGAAAACATGTAATCGAAAAATAAACCCCAAACTTGCAACACCAACACTGCGACACTGAATGTTGTCCCTTCCTCCATATTCCCCCCTCCCTGTTTTTCCTTTCCCCTCTTCTCTCGCCTCCCTTCTCTCCCCCTCCTTATTTTTCTCCCTCGCTCTCCCCCTCCCTCTATCATTTTTTTAAGCAGTTGGAAATTTACCATTTTTTATTAATTACGGTGTATGGGAATTCGGGAAACAATTTCTGTGCTGATTGAACAGCGAAAATAATTTATAACAGGATAAAAGTAGTATTTTTCTAACAACAATCGAAATTAAACACAAAAATGAAAACTACCGCGTGTAATCAATTTCATTTTATAAAATAAATTGTAACAAAATGAGAATTGCGTCTTTCGCTAAAATCGTATAGATATACCACGCAAAACAAATTGTCATGCGTCATCAACTAGATTTTTATTGTTTAACAGAAAATATTGACAGATGAATAAAAATCACACCTTATTGCTAACATTACAGGAAATAAAACTATCAATGATAGTGCTTGTCACGAAGGAGATGAATAATTGACGCCATTCAATAACCAACATTGTGGGCTGTTCATCATAAATAATCCCGTACGTATATCATATAACTTATTTTGCTTGCATTTCTCTCTCGCTATCCTTCTCCGGGGGCAATGTCCCATGGCGCCCTTTGTTCTTTGAATGACACTATCCGCCCTTTCGAGAATTTCCAACCTCCCTTGCTGTAAACTCGACTCACGGTTACACACTCGCAGTTCACTTAGGCACTGTGTGTATATGTGTGTGTATATGTATGTGTATATGTATGTGTGTATGTATGTGTATGTATTTATATATAAGAGTGAGAGCAAATTGTCTTTCTGTGGCCGAAGATGAGCTTTTCACCTCACGTCTCGCCATTTGTCTCCCTTTGCAACTCAAATGTAAAATCAACAGAAATGAAGAAAAACGTCTTATTTTCATCTCGTTCATCCTGTACTATGCTGAAACGTAAGCCAAACATAATTTCGAACAACGTCCAAAAATTGTTTTTCCGAAGACTTTTATCGGAGGATTCGAAGGATTGCTTTTTCAAAGAATTGTTTTCGAATATTTTTTCGCCGATATAACCAATTTTCCCATACGTTCCCTCCATTTATGATTCATCGTTCGATATATAAGATCAGGAGCCCGAGCTCGGTGAATCTGCGGCCCTCTAAAACTCGGGAGCCTTGGGTCCATATGGTCCCTAGGTAAAGCCGTTCCTGACCGGAAACTATGGTTAAATGTACGAAACAGTTGAACATTTAATCGCTGTCAGTAGGAATTCGTTTTGCTTTAATATTTTACTGACGGCTGTGATCTATAATGGCGTCATAAGTTGAGTATACTGCTACTGTCTGCCATGATAAAGCGAACCATTCGAGAATATCGAGAGCTATTAATGCCCCACCAACTGTCGATAATATCTTTTTCGATCGTTATGTTCTAGTGGGAAAAATATATAGTGGAAAGGGTACAGCGGGAGACGTGAAACAGATGTACCGAAGTGGCTATATCTTACCTGCGTGGAAGTTACGTAACTAATCGGGAAGATTAAAAGAATTTAATAACGTCCATCAAAGGGAAAGTGTGTTTCTCGCCAAGCCGAAACGGATGTGGAAAGGGAAGAAGTATTATCTTTACAGTTTGAGCGTGTAAGGAGCGTAACCAACATTGGCTTACGAAGGAGGAAGAAGTAATTCATGTCAGGGGTTTGGTAATACTCTGGTGTGAGATACTATATGAGTCCGCGCACTCAAGCAAACATTGTTGCTTTACGAAATTCTGTGAATTTTGATCGGCGTGTAATTTCCCCCGAAGTGGAGCAATAATTGCATGACTGGTTGGTTGATGAGGCTTACGTGTGGATATTAGAAGAAATGCGATTCACAATAGATGATTATTATCGTACAAGCGTGTGGTTTCTAATGCCTTTATTCATTTGCTCATTTTCCTTCCCGTATCTATTTCAAAACTATTTATAAGGAAAAAATCCATCATAAATCTGGTAACCCTTAGAAGAACAGTAGCATTGTTTCCAAGTGTTACATAAGGAGATGTTTTTTTCCTCGAGCATTTCCACCATTTGAGGTGAATGAAAAGTTGTAGAAACAAAAAAACATTGCGTGTAAGCATGAAATCCATGAGACTACTCGTATCCATTACGACGACGTTAACGTAAAACGTTAAACGTCACAACTGAATTTTTCTTCTCATTCGTTCCTCGTCAGCTACAAAGTTGTAAAATAGGCCGAAGTTAAAAAAAAAAAGATTCGCTTGCAAAAGTAACGATTTCTCCTCCCGTATCTCCATCTCCGTCGTTCTCTTTGCTTTTCTCTTTCCAACTTCATTCTTATTTTCCTTCCTTATTACCCGCCATCGCAACTTTCCAGTTTCCCTTTCTTCAAACTCGACTTCGTCCTAACTGCCGCTGCAACTTTTCAACTCAAAACTCCTCCCTTTCTCTCCTTCATCTTACCTTGCTCCCCCCCCCCCTCTCTCTCTCTCTCTCTCTCTCCTTCCTACTCTCTGCCACTATGTATTCAGTAGTCTCTATGCTCGCGCATTTTTTTTTTTTTTACCGTCGATTCCAATCTCGGTTTGTTGGCGGCGTAGGGAATGGAATATATTTCGTCTCCTGATATTCTGGAGGAAGTTTTTCCGATTTGCGCGATATATTTTCCGCCTTTGATTTGATGTCCTTTAACGGATGATGCAAGCCTAGCGATTTGTCTAGCGTTTTATGGAAGAGAAATTGTGAAGTAATCATGTTTTTGTTTTTTTTCCTGGATTGCTGATGCAGTTGAAAATGGCTCCATTCCTAGTTGATGTAGTATTTATATTAAAAGTGTTGCTCGGGATAATTAATTCTCCGAAAACTGGCATCACGTGCTCTTTTCCTGTTGTTCTGATGTGTAAATTCCGTTTAATTGCTGTAATGAAGTTTACAACGCGGATTTCTTTCTCTAAGGTGAATTTGATTATACACTGCGATAAATGGCCCTCATGTATGTAACACATTCAGAATTTAATTGTACTCGGTCCTAATTTGGGCGTGCGTCGAATTTTCCTTGATATTTCCATAAGGTATAAAATTTGTTTAACTTGTCCATTTGACCAATGCAACTTTTTCCTGAAAAAAAGAGGTTACTTTATTGATAACCGTTTGAATCTATCTCCGTCTTTGAGAGTTAAATTCATTAATCTCATCGTCTTGTGCGTTTAATGACATTTTTCGACCACTTTAATTCCACGGAGCCTTTTAAAAAAAAAAAGGTCAACGAAGTAAACTTGCAGTTTTAGACTTAAAAGGGATGTATCGCAAGGAGAACAGATTTTTAACACAGCGGAAAAGGAGGAGAGAGGTTACGATAGTGTCGCCGGAAGGTAGGTTGTCTGTTTCGAAGTATTTTTCCGGGAAGAATTTCCGGATAGATACGATCCGAGAACTCTTCTTTGTTGTTGTGGCCGACTTGCAAGCTTCTCTTCCCTCCTTTCTCTTTTCGTTCGTCTTCCTTCCTATTCAGTCCTCTTTCTCCCTCCCTTTTCTTCCATCTCTTTTTTTCCCCCTCGCATCCGAAAACTCCTCTTAATTTATTTGGCTCCTTCGTCATCCCCTCTCCTCACCCCATTTCTCCAATTTGTTTGTCTCTCTCTCTATCTCCCCGCTCCCTTTCCCCCGCCGCTCTGTCTTCTTTTATTTCTTTGCATCTCGACTTTTCCCCTCTGTTCTTCATCAACATCCCTCTCCCCTTCATCAACATCCCTCTCCCCCCTTTTTGGCTTTTTTACACCCACATGTCTCTTCTCATCTCCCGGACCCTTTTGGATCTCATATCCTCCCCTCTCCAGCGGCCTCGTTTGTGCCTCTCCGTCCCCTCTCTCCCCCGCCCCTCGCTTATTTTCTTCCATTCATCTCCCTTCGTTCCTCGATCTCTCTCTCTCTAGATTTTTTTTCTGAACAGATTCACAACCTCCCTCTCGTCTCGCTACCTCGCTAGACTTGTTTCGTTCCAGCGATGAATCTATTTTTTATCTTCCTTTATCTGTACTCTGTTCGTTTTATTTGTACTTTTTCGCTGTTCTCTCTATACGTGTAATGTTAAGCATAGGTTTGTAGACCGTTGTATCCATTCTGTTAAACGATGCGATGACCAAATTCTGTTTTTTGTTCATTCTGTGTCTGCTTTTATCTTAGTCCTCATCTGTTAATTAATTAATCTGCTTCGCGCTAAAATCCTTATTGTTGGGTGGTCGTTGTTTATTTGGTGTGTCTGGTTATCGTGGAAGGGAATCAATTTGACAGGTTTTCGGCGAAATTTTGCCGTTGGTACAGCTATCATCGGTGCTCTGTTTTTTAAAATGTTGTTATTAAAACGAACCCCTAATCAGTGGAGCGTTTAACTCCCTGCTCTAACTCTTCGGCTGGAAATTTTTTGTCGGTAATAAAAGTGCATATTGTCTTTATTCATATAACTTTTGTCAACATTTTATTGTGATAACATATCTAAAAGTGGATCGTTTATGAATAACCATTAGTTTTGCTTATGTCGATTTAAGTGGTCGAGTAAACTCTTTATCTTGTCTGCGGTCTTGCAACTTGAATTCCCGTAGGATATTTATTATTTGTTTGCATGTATGCATATTTATGGGATCTCACGTAAATAGAAGTCTGTCCGTCAAGCATTGGCTACAGAAACCAAGAAAAATTGTTCAATAAGCCAGCCAAATGAATGCATTCCAATATTTCCCATATTTTCTACCATACCACCAAAACCGACTTTCTACTCGACGAGATATCTCGAATTAGAATAAAATATTTTAACTACGGCGATACGAGTCGCCTGGTACTTCGGCCGCGAACGCTTCAACGACTAGTTCGCATCCGCGGCGGGATACGAACCGAAGACCTAAGCAATGGAGAGAAGTCGTTTCACATATCCGTTTACCAAGGTCGTCAACAATTGCAAGTAACGCGGGACACGTCATCTTCCCCTGGCGCTCTTGTCACTCGGCAACGAGCTCTCGGTCCCGGTCGCGGGGCTGCGTCCTCCCTTTCATCCCTTAAGCCCCCGCACCTTCCTCCTGAGCCTCCTGGTCTGCTGCCATCCTCTCTCTCTCTTCCCCTCCGCGATGGCGGATAGCTCCCCTGTCGCGAGTCCTCTCTCCCTACTTTGCATCTGTTCTAGAAACGTGGGTCCCGCCTTAGCCCCCCTGGGTTCCCCTTCCTCACGTACGTGTTTACATTTCTCGGCTGCCAGATCTCTCTCTCTCTCGTCTTTATCGACCCGAGTGAGGAGCATCATCCCCCGTCATCGTTCTCTCCTCCCTCAGCGCTTCTTTCTTTCCTCTTCCGTCTCTTCTTCCCTATCCTCTTCATCCCTCTTTCTCGTCTCGTTTATTTTTTCACTCCCTCTTTTTCCGTCATGGCGACGGGGAATGTTGTATTTTTTTTTTGCCGAGATAGAATTTTCTACCTCCCCTCGCCCGGGGGCAGTTCCCGGAATCGACCGTGATAACTAACTCCTCCTAAGTTCTCAGGTGCTGCTGCTAGGACGGTCAAGTCTTCGTTCCGACTTGGGCTTTTTTTTCCTCCGTTGGGAGGTTATTAACGAGTGGTGCCGTTGTGAAATGTTTTGTTAATACAGTTCTAAGGCTTACTATAAAGTAGGTTTTTTTTTGGTAGGTCTTGGGATAGGGGTGGCTGGCGTGTCTGGATGTCATTGCAAGTGTAGCGAGTTCGAATCTCGCCGAGGTAATGGTCGTACGTATTTGTATTATTTATCCTTGTCGTTCTCATCATAAGAGGCCGTTGTCGGCCGTTTATGAGCCACATAAAAGTGAATAGATAAATAATAAATTCATAATGGATAATATCAATAATAACTTCCTTCTAAAAGGGAGAATTTGAGAGCTCTGTCGAGGGACTAGGATTATTCCTCTCCATCTTGTGTAGAAAATAAACGGACAGACCAAGGTTACCACGAAATGTTATCTTTATAGAATGGACATTTTCGCGGTTATTTTGACTAATACATTTATATTAAAAAATTTTGCGTAGGTACACTTCTTTGAAAAGAAAGCGAGAATTCGATACCGCTATCAAGAAACTCTTATTTGCCTTTGCACATCTTACATATAAAATAAACGGGTGGACAAAAAAAGGCGATCACGAAATAATATCGAATTTGTGTAAAGAGAATTGAAATTTTTCGAGGTCATCACGGTTTTTCCGTTTTAATACATACCCTAGTAAGGAATTGGTGGTGCGTTTCTTTTTCCACCCCCAACACCTTTCGTCTTTTTCTCATATAAGTCTCACGCAATCTCTTTCTCCCGCCCTCCCTCTCTTCCCATCTTCTTCGGAGGGCGCGTAATGGGGCCGAGCACGCCACTTGCGTAACCTTGACAAATGACTCGTTAGCGGCAAACGCCTGCAGGGGCCGCGTAGAGGAGCGCGGGAGTATGGCGGGGAATTGGGTTGGAGGGGAGGGGAGTGAGACGAAAGGAATTAAGGAGTGGCAAATGATGATTGAGTGGAGTGGGGTGGGTGACGAGGAGGGAGAGGCGGAGGAAATGGGGTGGTCGAATGGATGAGAAAGATGGGGGAATAATGGGGGATGTGGCGAGGGGGATGCCGCTTTTATTTTATTATTTTATTTTTTTACTCATTTGGGGGTTGTGGGGGATGTTGGGGGCGGTGTAAGGATAATCTCGCCAAAATGAGTTATACTTTCCCGCTTACTTACTTTTGGCGGGAGTTTTTTTTAATGGAGGCAGAGTGGGTCTCCTGATCTTTTCTTTTTTATTTATTCGGAAGGTTGCTTGGGCGGTCGGTTGGGTTTCGTGATAATTTATAATGGTGCTCCCGTATTTGGTCGTGCCGCTGTTGGATTTGGATGAACAAATCTTGGCCACGTGCCTTATTAAATTATGTCGGTGGGACGTTTTCGGGGTTGGGTAGTTTAATATATATGTATATATGTATATGCCATTGGGAGAGATATGAGGAGAATAATTCACGTAAAATTAAAAAAAAATATTTGTTATACACTCTCTAAGATAAAATATATTAAATTATAAATGCAAACTTGGAAAAGAAGAAAAATACTGAATTTGACCGTGGATCGAACCCGGGTCTCCCACTTTCCGGTAGGAGCTATAGCCAGTCAAGCCAACAAGCCAGTCTAATTCTCCATTTTCGATCCCCGGTCAAGTTCATGGATTTTCTAAGTTCACATTTGTGTTTAATCTCATGCACTCACGCGTATGAGCTTATATTTCCCAACATTCCATCTTGGCAAATGTAATTTGGTCATTTATATAGCTTTTGATGTGTTTTTATTTGAAACCTCTGTAACGGGATATACTGTAGTCCATCTTACGCAACGCGGATATACGTTCCAGGTAAAGGGAGCGTTTTGCTCAAATTTAATACCTTTTACTAGAGAAAATCACGTTCGTCGAGACTACGAGCTTTCTCAAATTACATACGTAATTAAAATGCGGCGCGCGCCAAATTCGGGACCGCATATAATTTAATTTTATACGTGTTGGGTAAACAAGGGTCGCGCTCTAAAAAAAACCCGCGGAAAAGGAATTACTGTAATTTTTGTTAAAATTATTTATACATCTAGGATATTAAATTTTTCAGGTTCATTAAAATTGTGCAAAAAATAAATGTCACTAATTCGTTAGCTGTCATTAACTATGATGTAAATCTACGAAGAAAACTACTTATTATTGATGGTTATGCCCTAATCATATGATAAGTCTACGATTTTCACCTAGATGTAATATTTTTTATTTATTATCATGAGAGATTTTCTCCGTTCAAGAGACCTTACAAAAACCAACATAGTCCTTTATGACGTACGAAATCGTATGAAGTCATTCCACCTGCAACGTTACATTTTCTTCATTCTTCGGTTTCGTACCTTCAAAAATTTTAATGGGTGATATTTATTTCGCGCGAGATGACTCATTGTGACGTTATTCGAACAGCTCGGTGTAATGAATTTTCGCTTAAGCTGACTTGAGAAGTTTCCGCGACGAGCCGTGGCATATTTAGTCTAGAGCAGTCATGAGCAAGCACCTCTTGCGACGTATAAAATGCGACCAGCGAAGTTTCTTTCCTGGAAATTTTCCCGCCAACCACACTAGAAGACAAGTTCGGTCAAGTACAAATCTTGCATTCGTTGCAGGTGAATCGGAAATGAAATACAATGGCCGTCTTTCGGTATTTCGTAATTTTATATTCTGCATTTTGCTGTATTTACTTGGTCGCTGGGAAACTAAAAATGTCACCTGAGGTAGTCTCAAGCCCAAGTTGTAACTGTAGATAATTTCGAAATTATGGATGGCCGCGAGTCATAATAATAAGCCTTAGAATTTTCGTAAAACATAGTCCTCTCCTCAAATCGCATAAATTAAATTTAAAACACTTATCATTCGATTCTTAAATATTAAACCGTCTCTTTATTGCTTAGTGTGCTTTATAATACATCATTTTTCCTATGTGCTATCTCTTAGCACTATAAATAATTCGAGGGCCGCATGCGACCTGCTTGTTTGAGAATTCTGCGTCTTTATATCTAGACCAGGAATCTCAAACTCGTCATTAAATCCCTACCAAATAAACTGCGGATATTTTAGAAGCGTTGATTTTGTACATTTCTTGGATTGTTCAAAAATATTTTATAAGAAATACATTTGGGCAAAATCCACTTGGTAAGGCTCCGCTTTGTGGACATTTTCCATGATAGTATTGAAAGATTTATTGTAATTTTCACACAAAAAACTTAGGTATTACAATAAGTTTATATCTAGACCAGGAATCTCAAACTCGTCATTAAATCCCTACCAAATAAACTGCGGATATTTTAGAAGCGTTGATTTTGTACATTTCTTGGATTGTTCAAAAATATTTTATAAGAAATACATTTGGGCAAAATCCACTTGGTAAGGCTCCGCTTTGTGGACATTTTCCATGATAGTATTGAAAGATTTATTGTAATTTTCACACAAAAAACTTAGATATTACAATAAGTTTTTCATTACTAAAATACATTTGAGTTTGGGCTGCATCATAGTAGAACTTACTTCGCTGGCAGTATAAATGCTATATATATTTTTAGTTGGAGCGTGTCCTTATCCTCCAGAGCCATATAACCTTAGGACTATTTGATCCTTTTCGCGCTTATCTACGATATCCAAATCGGTGGTTCTTCAACTGCGCAATCGATTTTCTCTCGGAACCTTGTTCTCTGTTCTTTGAACGCCGAGGTGTTAAAGAGGCTTAAGGAAAAAGTGGAACGTGTCGTGAGAGAGTGTATTTTTTCTCAAACTCTCTTGTGATGTTTATAACTGGAACGAGGCGCTCACGCATTTGGGGTTATCGCACAAAGGAATAAAACGTGGCCGTGAGGAACTAAGAAAGAAAGAAGAGAGAAGGATTGGGGGAAAACAAATTTATATCGGTCATATTATAGTTCGCGAGGGATTCGGTGAACTTGTTTATATGCATCTAATATATATATATATATATATGCATCTAAAATATATATATATATATACACATACATATAAACACACACACACACACACTAGCTGAAAGTACCCGGCGATGCCCGGGTTATGTCAGACGTCTTTGGCGAATAAAATTATGTATTATGTGGTAATACAATCATTTCTCCCTTTGCGCAACTCAAAACGTGTATTTCCGTTGAAATCTCGATTTCGAATTTTTTCATGAAAACAATACTTTCTCTGTACTACGTATATTGGAGAAAGTAAAAACTAATTCTGAGATATCTCTGATACCTATGAATTGGGCCGGGAGGGTCCACGGAGGTCCGGAGAGAACGTGAGCATACGTGAGAGTAATAGGATTTCGAGTTTAACAATGTAACCTGTTGGCAAAGCAACTTCACGTTAAAAACGCTAAATTTTGTCAAAATATGATATTAAAACGTTAAATTCGAAAAACCACAAAGAAAAAAGAAATGATTTAAACGCTAACCAATACCCGGCAGAAAAGGATGTAAACCGACAAATAAATAATCGTGGAACATAAATTAAGAGTACAACCAAAGAATATAAGTTCAATGTAAAAACCACCAAGAAAAAAGAAATGAATTAAACTCTAACCAATAGCCGGCATAAAAGGTGTAAACCGACAAATAAGTAATCAAGGAACAAAAATCAAGAGCACAACCAAAGAATATAAACAAAGAATACAAAATGACCAACTAAGAACGAAAACAAAGAACACAAAAAATGGACACGAAACGAAAGCAAATGAAAACAACAAACTAACCGAAACCAACCAACGAATAATCTCCTAAAGCTCAATGTATCTGATGATGGCGACTGACGCTTTCTATTCAGTTGCTAAATAAACAACCAACAATCACAAAATAGTGTGTCGTAGTGATAAGTAAATATTGATTACGCGGGATATGAATTTGTATGTCAACATAATAACAGGAGAAACTAAATAAGAATGCCTATTACATATTACTCTAAATAGATATAAAATTATTCATATTAATTGTGTTTTCCATCGTAATTAATTGAATAATAGATTGAGATATTCGAACGAATCGATTTTAAATAATGTAGTAAAATGTTTTACTTTTCTGACGTAATTAATTACGTGAGTGTATCGGTATTGTTTACATTTTACCCATGGAACCGCAGACACGAATTCTTAATTGTAGTTCAGAAGACATAATAAAGTTCAACAAAAGTATTATTCAAATAAAATCTTTCGAAATTCACTGCGTTACGTGTTCAAAATGTTAATCTAATTTAGTTCTCGTATTAAAATAACAATTATTCAAGAGTGAACCTTATTTCCAATTGATAAAACTCTCTTTTAATTCAAAACGATATTATATATTACAAAAAAGTATCTAATTATTATTGAAACGCAAAATGGACGAGCATAGGAAAAAACTTGCGTGTTAGCGTGAAATACTCAATTCCGTTTTTATTGATAAACTGTTTCCATGATAAACAAACACCTTAACGACCCGTGTTTTTAAATAAAATCAACATAAAACAAAACAAAAACTTTAACGTAGTAATTGAATTATATATCTTCAGTAATTTTCACTTAAACAAAATATGAAATAAAATAAGACAAAAGGCATATAAAAACAATTTAACTTATATCCAAACATACCTATAATGCGAATGACACGATTACAGAAAAAGAAACAGTTCACTAATGTTAATTCGCAGAATTAACCTGTGTATAGAAGACCATAGATAATGAACGAAAAACATACAATCAAATCAGAAGATATTAAATGAGTATTTCATCAACTATTTCTACGTTTACGATATGTTTATAGTTCAAACGTAATTTGTTTACATCGGTTGCTAAGTATATCCAAATGCTGAGCAATAATGAAAAATAAGATTTTCCCATCAATTCGTCTTATTTGATCTAGAAGCCCCTCTTTTAAAAAATTATTCCAAAAGAGGAGATAATTTACCACAAAAAAGTGTGCGAGAGCATATGTCTGCGATATATATGTAAGGAGTTAAAAAATTCGAGAAATTTACGAAAAATTTTAAAATGGAAATCCCATATAAACGAAAATATTTTATTATAATTAAATAGTATACCGAATCGGTTTAAAAACCTTACTACACCACCGTACACATGATAACGGTTACTATGACACCTTCCTCTTTTTTCTGCGTGTTGTAGTTTCTGAGCCTTAGTGGAACATACATACATACAAACACCTTACTTTATAGATATGTATAGATATATATATATATATATATAGTGACTTTGAGCACCTGTTAAAAAATTAGAAATCGTGACGGATATAACCGTCTTGCCTGTTTGAAGTAACATAATGACGACGGATATAGCCGTCTAGCATGTAGGCAGCAAAGTTACGACTACAGCTATTGCCCTTTTCCGTGGGGTGTGTAAAATTACTCATACGCGCGAAAAATCGCATTTTTTTGTAGAAGCAAAGCTCGAGTATAAAATATTTTGTTTATGCATATTTTCTCACAAATTACAAATATCAAGGCTGGCTTTCGCGCCTCGATAAAAAAATAATGTTCTCGCGGGTTGCTGTTTGCCCATCGCCGCTGTGTGGCGAGTAATCGTATCGCCTCGAAATAACCTCGGGTGGTACTCCGTGAGAAATTAATATCGCGCACGGCGGTCGAAGGCATAAAAAAAAGCTCTTTCGAAAGGACGAGGTTGTTTCACACACGTCGTAAGTAAAAATGTTTAGTCGAAAGTACTGAAAAAGGAGTAATATTTTCCTACGGACTTTCTCGAGGAAAATATTGAAATGCTCTGCGTAGAAAATGGAAACGGGAAACGGTCTTCCTGGCAGATAAATATCTGCAGCGTTGTAGTGTATTTGAAAATATTCTCGGAGAATAGTTGTGTAATTTAAAAAAAAATAAGGAAGAGCGTTCGTGGAGATCGGGGATGCGAAGAATATCTCACATAAATTACTTCCAGGCCTCCGCTCTTCTTTGTCTTTTTAAAAGGCATCGTTTCACCCGTGATATAATTGCGTAATATTGCAATACGGTCATTAAATTTCCCACTGCTACCTGCAGTATTTCTCTAGTCAAAATTGCTTTGAGGACTGTATAAATACAGAAACTTTCGTCAAATGGACACATTTGAGAAAGGAATGGAAAGTAATTGTTGTAAGCTATAATCGAGTAATATCTTTATTTTTATTTACGCAGTGGTTAAAAGAGGTTTGAGACCCATTGAGAGAAAGAGGTAGGAGAAACGAGGAAACGTGATTGACATTTCTAGCTGTGTCATAGACGAGGAGAAGCCATGCGAACAACGTTTAGTTTTTAGCACCATTAAAAAAAAACCTCTTAACACGTGGACGTACCATTAGACGAAGATACGAACGTTGCATTTCATGCATGTCGGTTTAGGAGTGTCGCGAGCTGACAGGCAATTGTCGCGTTGTACGTCGAACTACGTCGTGACCACCGCACGAGGGAGGGCGCTGCAGCGGTGGCCATCCGCTCTCTCCATGTACTTTTCCACTTGGTGTCTTTTGATGCTCAACTATTTTTTTGAAATATTTGCGCGTATATCGTGAGTTGATGATAATAATGATGCAGTGTGGCTAGCTAAACACCAGTTAAGCGTTGGCATTGAATAAAATTGATAAAAATTCAGGGTAGTGGTATTTAAGTGGGAAAATTTTCTATCGTCTAGCTCTCTCTAGTTTGATAGAGCGAGTTGATAAAATGGAAGTTTTTTTTTGGAAATGACTGCCGTCAAAACAGGAAAATGTGAAACGTGCAGAAATGGTCCTTTATGAACAAACGAACGAGGAATGTTGCTGCTTTTATCGACGTGTATGCGTTTTTCCCCTCTCAACTTCCTAGCTGCCTAGTCGTTTCTTCACTGTTCCGTGCAATCCGATGTTGTGTCGAAACACTTAATGCCTCGGCGTGACTCACTCGTTCGTCCTATGCGAGGAAGAAAAGTGGATTGCGGAAAAGCTCTGTTCGCAAGTGGTGAAATTTTCTGCGCAGATAGAATCTACCTCACGAATGATTCGCCCGCGAATAATGACCGCACTCGGCCGCTTTTATAGCGACCTCTCGCTCGGGCCAGGCTGTAGATTTATCCATTAACGCTTAGCGTGGTCACGTGAGCAGATTATTTAATTTATTTTTCATTGGATTTTCTAGGGCGCTGTCTTGGTTTTTTCACATACCTATAACTTTTAAACAGTATCAAGAAAACATCGCACATTCGTGATTACACCTGGATTCGAACTCGCGACCTTAGTATTGGGAGGGAGACACGCTCGCCACTCCCTCGATTAAGGCCGTTGTTTAAAATTAAACGTGAATATGTTATGCAGTTTTAAAATGGTGTGATTATTATTATTCGGAATACACAGATCTCAGTTATAATAATGTTCCTGTTAGTTGGTGATGATCGAAAGACTAAAAAAAATATTTTCTGCAGTTTTGAGTTAGTACGATTGTTATTGCTCGGCATGTAAAATCTAGAAATGGTTGTTGTTATATTGTTATTAACTAGCAGGGATGGAAAGAATTGTTTTTTCACAACATTCTGAATTCAACCGATGGAACGGATTTGATCCGAAATTTCGGCGACGGTGGGCTGATTATTATAACTGGCTTTACGACCTCCTCGATGGATTGGCAGTGTATTTGTTTTTCCTTTTGAATCTCGCCCCAAATGACGGCTCACCTTTCAGTTCTCGCTTCCGTCCCCGAATCGTTTGTTTAAAAACGCCTATTCACGTTGGATCTTCCTGCAGCTAATTTTCTACCCGGTAAGCCTCCGTTGAAGCACGCTTGAGTTATTCCGTTAGTACGTGCCACTTTTCGCCGTATTGTTTTTTTTTTTTTAATGCTGCGGTAGAAATTTTTTCCGTATAACCGAAAGCTCCCGTATGCATCGATTGTTTGCGTTTTGCCGTATACATTCCGCAAATGGCGAATACCGAGACATTTCCGGTGTTTAATTTTTACACCTCTCGCTTTCTCTTTATTGGTTTTATTCGGTTTATTTCCACCGTGGGATACATTCTTTGGCAGAATTCATTGATTCTCTTCTGTACGTTTTTCTTTTGTGTTTATACGTCTCGGTCACTTCCCCCCCACGTGTAAGCCATTTTCGTTTCGCGCTCAACGCGTCTTATTTTTAACTCCTCACTCGTGGTTACTCCACGCCGGTTTCTCGCATTCTTTTTTGTTTTCCCAATCTACAGCCACGGAACGTTCTCCGTTTCGACGATCTCAGGCTCGATTTACATGCAGACCAAGTAGATCATTTACAAGTTACGGTTTTCTGCTTGCAGCAGTGATCAGCCTAACATAAGTACGTAAATACTCTTTAAGAATCTAGGATGATGCACTGGTGGTGTAGTGGTTAGGGTATCGGATTCGCGTTAGAAAGTTCCGGGGTTCGATCCCCGTGAATGGATGTTTTTTCACAAAAACATTAATTAATTTTTTAAAACTATCGTCGGTGCCTGGCGGTAGGCAGCGGTACTGTCAGTATGGTATAGAGCCGTAAACATTGGCTGGATCTATATCCAATAGAACTGCAGGCGTGATCGGAACAATTTGAACGGCTACAGTACTGTGATGTGGAAAGCAAGAGGGAAACTACCACATTACAATTCCCTAGTAATAATCATATGGTTGGACAATATGAGTTCTCTCGAGGTAAAACATTCCAGAGGTAAAATAGTCCTTCAATCGGATCTCCGGGCGGGGACTGCCTTGAGGAAAGCATTTGTCGAAGGTAACTACGTTTAGGTACTTGGAATGTAAAAACCATGAGGAAGGCAGGAAAGCTAGAGAACCTGAAAGAAGAAATGAGATGAAATAGGATTGATATCATAGGGCTGAGCGAAGCTAGATGGGAAGGGGAAGGACAGTTCGACTCGGTAGAATTCACGGTAGTTTACTTTGGAGGAAATAGTGGGGCAATGGGAGTCGCTCTGGTACTTAGGAAAGATATGATGAAGGAACTAAAGAAAGGAAAAGCTACAGGCAGTGATGGAATACCGGTAGAGGTACTTAAAGTCATGGGATCGGAAGGACTAAAAGTGATTACGAAACTAATTAACAAGATTTATGACTCGGGAGAGTGGCCTCAGGATTTCCTAGAAGTAACAATGAACCCTCTAAAGAAGAAGTCAAAGGCAATGCAGTATAAAGACTACAGAACGATATCCCTACTGTCACACACTTCGAAGATCATCACGAGGATTCTTAATAAAAGGCTAGAGAAAAAGGCAGAAGAAATGCTAGGGGAAGATCAATTCGGCTTCAGAAATGGACGACGAACTAGAGATGCTATCGGTATAGTGGGAATCATATCAGAAAGGGCAATAGAGTACAGCCAAGGTTGCTGCTTATGTTTCGTCGACTGGCAGAAGGCCTTTGATAGAGTAAATTTGGTAGTGATGATGAGGATATTAAAGAATATAGGTGTAGACTGTAAAGACAGGAGACTGATCAGGAATCTATATGTGAATCAAGTTGTAAAGGTCAGGTTTGAGAATGCGGACACCAGCGCAGCGGAGTAAATATCGGTAGAGGAGTAAGACAGAAATGTTGTCTATCGCCGATCCTGTCTAGTATATATTGAGAGAGGGTAATGCAGGAAGCGTTAGAAGGCACGGGAGATTTCAAAATTGGAGAAAGCATTATAATAACAGTGAAATACGCGGATGATCAAGTACTTCTAGCAAGAAAGGAAAAGGAACTCCAGAAAATGATAAATAGACTAGTGATAACAGGTAGAAAATACGGTATGGAAATTAATACAGAAAAATCCAATGTCATGCGAATATCAAGTAAAGAAGAAGAAAATTTGAACATAAGCATTGGATGAAAGCCATTAGAACAAGTTACAGACTATAAATACCTTGAAAGCATCATAGTGAGAGAAGCAAAATGTACCGATGAAATCAGAACTAGAATAACGAAAGCAAAAGCCGCTTTCAGAAGAAAGAAACTCCTACTAACGGGAAATATAAAGCAGGAAATCCGCAAGAGGTTGATAAAATGCTATGTATGGAGTATAGCTTTGTATGGAGCTAAGGAAAAATGATATTAAATACTTGGAAAGCTTCGAAATGTAGACATGGAGAAGAATGCTGAAGACAAAATGGACAGATAGGGTGAAAAATGAGGAAGTACTGCGAAGAATAGGAGAAGCGAACGATTATACAGACTATCAGAAAGAGGAAGTCGAACTGGATTGGGCCTTACTTGAGGAGAGAGTGCATGATTAAAGAAGTGCTAGAAGGAAAACTGGATGGAAAAAGAGAAAGAGGTAGGAAAAGGTTTCAGCTAGTAGACGACTTGAAAGGGAAAGAGAGCTATCAAGACATGAAGAAAACTGCGGAAAATAGGAGTACATAGAGAATCAGGTTTAACCGTGATTAATCACGGACCTGTCTACGGATAGACTACCTTTGATGGTGATGATCATCACTGGTAAATATTTTTATAATGTAAACTGTTGCAAAGTCCTGCAACAGTTTGATATAGGAATAAATTCTGTAAAGCAGGGGATAATTCTGCGTTGACTAGGCATGTAACCTGGGTCTTCCAATTATCACGCCGATGTACAACTGTCACAACTGGGGACCCAAACTAATTCTCCTGTTTTAAAATGGGATTTTTCTCTCGCTTTCGGATTCGATTCCCTATCAATGCAGAATTTTTCTACTACATTCCAAGATTTCGTGCTTGCATGCATAGAATTTTATCATCTAGACTTTGAATTTAATATCGTTTCTTGTCATTATATCCTTACGTGACCTTCTAATGCACACGCTCGCTTTAATCCACCTACTTACTCATTGTCACTATCAAAGGAAAAAGAGGACCGTAGTGTATGAACAGTTTCTGAGACTTCCACTATGCACTTAAATAAGCTCTATTTAATTTACTTTCATTTTCACCAAATGGGTCACAATTTTACTCATCCTTTAGTGTCATTCGATGCGTCATTAAGGTTTGTGTTAGCGTCTTTATCTTTCGTCTATTTTTCTGCTTCTTCTCTAAAGTGTTCCATTACTCTTCATTTTAATTCCCTCTCCGTGTCTTTTCGCTCCCAGTCTCCTCTTTTCTCACCTCATTTATTGACTCACCTTGTCATTAATCTTTCTTATCCGTTCTCTCTCACTCCGCTTTTTCTCCCTCGCAGTTCCTTATCTCTCTTCCCTCTCTTTTTTTTGTTTCTGTTTCACCCTGAAGGCCCTCCCTCCGTCGCATTGATCCTTCTTTTCCCTTTTAAAAAATAAAAGCCCCATCTCTCTACACCTCTTCTTTCGTGCTTCTTCGCCGGTGCGTGTTCGCCGGGTTTGCATGATTTTTCCCGCGCTCTACACTTTTTTACTGCCCTCGCTCCCCTCTCTCTCTCCCTCCCTCACTCGCTGGTCTTTGTCCTCTTATCTTTCTCTCTCTCTATCTTTTTCTCTCAATCTTTCTCTCTCTCTCTCTATCTTTCTCTCTCTCTCTATCTTTCTCTCTCGCTCTATCTTTCTCTCTCGCTCTATCTTTCTCTCTCTATCTTTCTCTCTCTATCTTTCTCTCTCTCTTTTTCTCTATCTTTCTCTCTCTCTCTCTATCTTTCTCTCTCTCTCTATCTTTCTCTCTATCTTTCTCTCTATCTTTCTCTCTCTCTCTATCTTTCTCTCTCTCTATCTTTCTCTCTCTCTCTATCTTTCTCTCTCTCTTTTTCTCTATCTTTCTCTCTCTATCTTTCTCTCGCTATCTTTCTCTCTCTCCCTCTCCTTCTCTCTCCCTCTCTCTCTCCCTCTCCTCTCTCTCCCTCTCTCTCTCCCTCTCTCTCTCTCCCTCTCTCCCCCTCCCTCCCTCCTCTCTCTCTCTCCCTCCTTCCTCTCTCTCTCTCTCCCTCCTTCTCTCTCTCTCCCTCTATCTTTCTCTCTCTCTATCTCTCTCTCTCTATCTCTCTCTCTCTCTCTCTCTCTCTCTCTCTCTCTCTCTCTCTCTCTCTCTCTCTCTCTCTCTATATATATATATATATATATATATATATATATATATATATCTTTCTCTCTCTCGCTCTATCTATCTCTTTTACTCTTCCCCTTTCCGTACATCTCATCCATTTTCCCTTCATCCTTTCCCAGTATATTTCTACCCAACTTAATACTTTCCCTGCCCCTCTTCCTTCCTTATTCGAGCCTTTCCCTTCTATTCCGTGCTCTCGTTCTCTTCTCTGTTTGCCCCTTCCTTCAGCTGACAAACGTTTCCTCCCATCTCTACCTCTCCCTCTCGCCTTTCCCGCTAACCTCTCTCAACTCCCTCTGCGATTTCGTGGGGGTTGAGATAGAGGGGGATTTTTTTTAGTTTTCAGATGTTTTAATTAAATTTTAGTCGAGTGTAGTAATTCAATAGAGAATTATGCGGTTGGTTTGTTTAAGTGGGGTTTTACTCGAGTACTCCGTTACAATATTGTTCATAAATTAATTTAATGTTGACTTTCTATTTGCCTTACTGTAACATCAAGGAAACATACAATGCATCCGTTTTCCTATTTTATTATACATTATACACTGGTTTAGTATTTGCCACCTGCTGCAACTTTGAAGAAATGGCGTCAAAAGTAATTTAAATTTAACCGTTGTACATAAAAAAGCATTCTTTAACCTTTTAGATTAGCTTTTGCTTAGTTCCGAGAAAATAATATACTTCATATAGAGCAGGGTTTTTCAAACGTTTTCCTTCGCGGCCCAGTAATAATCGAAATATCTTATTATACCTTATAAGATATTAAGTAAAAATTTCTAAGGATGTATTTAAAATCTAAGCGATACAATTTATTAACCTTTACATCCCATTAGTCGATTTTCATTAACGTGGCAACGGTTTAGCCTACATTTTGCGTCAAAATATCTTGGATCGGACCTTCCTGAGGACCTTACAGAACGTTTTTGCGGCCCATTGTTGGGGCGTTGCCTATACTTTGTAAAACCCTGATATAAAGGGTTAATGCTAGGAAATGCTTCTTTTAAAACGCTACCTCGACAGCATTCATTTATGTGGACAAGTTTTTCAGCGTCCTCTTGATATGGGTGTTACGTTCAAATGAAACGTTAGAAAGAGGTTTTTTCAGGGTGCAGAAATATATTCGGTTAGATTTTTTTGGTGAAGAGTCGATTGGAGTGTGTCTTTTAAAGAAGGGAGAAATAGTAAAATTACCACTATGATTTGGAAGATAAAGATAATGGTAGCATTAAACGTGTGTGCGAAGGCCGAATCGTGAAGGGTAGAATGCTTTTATAAAAAGATTGCCTGGCGGCTACGACAAAAATGTGTTGCTTTTCTGCTATTGCGACCCCTGTCTGAATATCCATCTCATGTGTGGTGGGATCCATTTGAAAAAAAGATCTTGCCTACGAGATTTAAAAAAAAAACGCGGAAAAAATGATTCAATCCGCGTAACGTTGGCTCGATCTAAAGATAGGAAAAAAAAAGCGCTAACGCCCAAATGATCGTGTCGTGGTTTTTAGTAATTGAAGGGGGGAAAGACGACTTAAATGTGGCCACTAGCAATTAAATTAATTTAGAACGGGAGGAATTCCACGTGGTTTCGTGTGGACTTTTCTATAGAGTGGGGCGGTGCGATTTTTTTCGGAGATAAAATTAGATGACTTATTTTTGGGATCGAAGCGATTCTTTTTTTCCCAGAAATGATTCGTTGGAATGGGAGAGCGATATAAAACCGTGCGGTCACAGCCCACCGAATTCTCGAGATAATTGAATTAAAAACCGTTTCCTCCCTAATTAAAAACCTCGATCTCTAACCGTCGCTTCTTTTTTTTTTTTATTATTTATTATGGCGACGTAAATTTTCCGCGGAAAATTTCAGAAATTTTCATTCTTCGGCGAATGGCGTATATAACTAGAGCGGGTTACGAATTCCCCAAACTCGTCTCGTGGCAATTTCTCCTCTACGGAAATCTCCCTCAATCTCTTATCTCCCCGACTCTTTCTCCCCTTTCAAATTTGCCTTCCGCCACCCTCTCCTTCCCCCTCTCACAAACCCTCTTTTCGATTCTTCCCCCCCCCCTCCTTCCTCACCTCTTTAAATCATTCGCCTACTTTCAAAACAGTTTTTTTTTAATGCTCCTTCCTCTCCCTAATCGCCGATTTCATCGGAAGGAGGAAGAAGAGAGCACGACGCAAAAGGGATAAATGCATACTAAATTAACCCCCAATGTCCAACCTGTATGCCTTTCCTACTGTGCTGCTCTCCATAGAAAACCCAGGAAGTATCGACGTGAAATATATCTTCCGTCCCATCACCGTCTCTTTTTTTTTTATCGTCCCCCTCTTCCTCTTTTCCACTCTCCTCTTTGCTCTGCTCCGCAAAGCGCTTCCCTCCCCCTCCCTCCCGCTCAATACGCGCCGAACGTTTTTCTTTTCTCCCAAATCCTCCCACAACTTCTAAACCCCCTTCTCCTCTTCCTTCGCATGAATAATGGATGCCGAGCGATGCACGATGGTCCGGGTTCTTGCCCACGATCACTCTCTCCTTCGACGCCTTCGCTTTGGTTCTCTTACGGAGTGGGCGGTCAAAGGGACGAGGGCCGTTTTCGGCGGTTTTCTCTTCCCGTCCGAGGAGCTCTAAAGAAAGGGGGGAGGAGGGAGTAAGGATGTGGAACCTCGAGACGGTCGCGCCATTTTTTTCTCTCTCTCTCTCTCATCCAATTTTTTTTCCCTCCGCAAAGGACTCGGGTCCTATATACCTCGAAGCGGTATGAATGGGTTTATTTTTAAATCACAAATGAGACATTCCGAAGCGAGGGGCTGCGGTGGCAGGTTCTACATTTCCTCTCTCTTTCTCTCTCTCTCACCGGTCTTTCTTCTTCTTCTTTCTCTGTCCCTCGCGGTGTCCTCTCTGGCCTCCTCCCACTCCGCTCAAGTACGGGTTTAATCCGTCGTCCACCTCCTTCCTCCCTACCTCTCTCTCCCTCTCTCTCTCTCTCCCTCTCTCGTTTCTCTCTCTCTCTTGTTTTGATTGCTTGGTTCGGTGCGAGCCAAAACTTTTAGCGTCGTGGTGGAAAAGTGGAGGAGAAAGGAAAACATTTTAAACCTATAGCCGTTGGGGTTGTTGGGGTCTCGGGAGATTGCGTTCCTTAAATCCAAACACGGGATTGGTCGTGCGTGCGATATTGCGTTAATAATTTCTCGTCGTGTGATTTGTTTGTTCCGTCCATGCGTACAGGTATTAATCTAGGTTTATTTCCTGAAAAATGTTTTTCGTATGTTGCATTTAAAAAAAAACTTTTTTCTTTAAGGTGTTAAATTCTCCGTTTTGCCAAACGCGGTATTTTTCCCGTACTACTGAAATCTTCGTGTTTATCTACAGGTCCATATCTAACGAGTGATTCTTCGACGCGTATTTCATAATGCACGGTTAAATAAATGTGGCACTTGTCAACCCACCGCGTATAAAATTTAATTGCTCTCGGTCGTCAATTGGGCACGTGTCGCATATTACTCGTACCGCGCATTACTCGCGCATGTGAAGTGATAAAGCTCGTAACCTCTAGGAACACGTGATTTTTCCCATAAGATATGAAATATACGCGACGCGGTGTTTGCACGATGATGCCTTTTCCATTAACTTAACCTCCGCTTAGCGTGAGAGACTGTGGAGTATGTTTTAGGTAATGATTTCGGCAGTGCAGATTAATCGCAAGGTCGTTTTGTTTTACGTCACTTGACCGCCCTACGATCAATCTATATCAAGCTCTCTCCACCACCAAGTCGCGAAAAAAAATCAGTTCTTAGAAATGTGGAAAAAATTAGGAGAATGTGGCTCCTGTACGTGAGGTCCCGATTTCAACGAGGCGGTTATTTGTTCGAGGAGATTGGAGCGGAGCGAGATCTTGTCGAGGAGGAGATGGTGTTTGTGTTTTGCTGTGGGAGAAAGGAAGGAAGGGAATTTCGGGCGCTTTGAAAAAAATCGTGTATTTTTTTCCTTCCTGGAGTTGATGGTTAATGGGAAAGAGTGGAGTTTTGAGGCGTTTATTTTGCGGGAGTGGAAGGGTGAAATGGGTGCAGCAATTTTCCCCACAACTCCGCACTTAACGAAAGCACATCGATGTCTTTTTCATCGATGAACAGAACACGGATGGCCTCACCGAATGGCCCGCCGAATGGCCGCTACCACAGCAACGCGCTTTATATAGGGCGAATATTACCCCTATTTCCCATTCCCTCCTTTTCGTAGGGGTATATCACTTAGTCACGAATTTAACCAATACGAAGTCGAGGAGACGGGCATTTAAACGACCCGCCGTACCCCCTCCCTCGAGCGGCGACGTCAGGCGAGAGCGGGCAGTCAAGAAAACGACGCAGACCACCGACAGAGACGGCGAGCGAGCTGTGACAGGAGTGGTAAAGAAAAAGGAGAGAAGAGGGAGAGTGACAGAGAAAGGGGACGAAAGAGTGAAAAGTTCCTGTTGGAGAGACGGTAACAAGAAGTCCACAGTTTCTGAAGTGGTTAAGTGTTGTTGATATTTTATGTTATTTTGTTATGTGTACGATATAGCATTTAGTTGGAGCTGTATGTGGCGGTAATCTTTGGGTCGCCACATAATTGGAGGCACCGGAGAGATAGTATTCTGTAACTCTAACTATAAGGGTGCTATATGTTCGGTTTATTTTGGAATTTGCAATTTGTGGAATAGTTTTAATTTGTTTGAGGGTATTTTTGGTTTTTGGTGGTATAGTTCTCCTGGTATTTGATTATATTGTGAATCGTTCCGCTTTGTCATCTCAGTCATTCCATCTCCTTTCGAGATCCCTGTTTGTTTAATATCCTGTTATTTCGTATTAAATATGTCTAAAGAACGCGGTAAAAGGGGCGTTGGAATGCTTCCTGAACCCGCAGAAGAGACCCCGTCGAACGGGGGTGAAATGAAGCCTCATTTCTCGGATTGTGTAAAAGTCGCTAATCAGCTGTTGCTTGAAATTTCCCCTTTCCATGAACCCACGTCGGAGAATTGGTTTAAATTCATATCAGCGGTATGCGATGTTTTGTCTTTGTCTTTGATCCCAGAACATTATTTGTTTACTCTGTTGCTGTCTAAACTTCCGGCTAATTGTCGCCAATTCTGGCTCGCGGTCGTTAACCAGAGACTTCCATGGGATAATATAATAACTAAAGTATGGGATACTTTCGTCTCAAAAAGGGAATACGAACGACTTCTGACAACCAAAATCAAACGATTTCAGATGCCGCACGAGTCCCCTCGCGACTTTTATTATTCCGTCCAAGTTGCCGCTAAAGCACTCGGAAAAAAGTATTCTGAGGAAGAATTCATAGAATTGGTTTTGGAGGGGCTGAATCCTATGTCGCAGTCGACGTTGACCTTCGCTACTCGCCCCCAGACGCTCGGTCAGCTGGAGGAGTTGATGAGTAACGCAGCTAAGGGACTCATGAACCGCCTCGAATATTCGGCGGCTGAGGCGCCGTTAAACTTAGCAAACTCGTTTCCTTCTCCCAATTCACAGTCGGTTGCATTCCCCCATGTACCAATTTGTTCCTTTTGTAATAATCGTGGACATTCTTTCCGCGACTGACGGCGAGCGAGCTGTGACAGGAGTGGTAAAGAAAAAGGAGAGAAGAGGGAGAGTGACAGAGAAAGGGGACGAAAGAGTGAAAAGTTCCTGTTGGAGAGACGGTAACAAGAAGTCCACAGTTTCTGAAGTGGTTAAGTGTTGTTGATATTTTATGTTATTTTGTTATGTGTACGATATAGCATTTAGTTGGAGCTGTATGTGGCGGTAATCTTTGGGTCGCCACATGGGGAAGAGGGGTTTTGGGAGATAGCTGGACGAAATAGATAAAAGTGGAAGGTTTTTTGGAAGGCTGGAAAGATCGTATGAAAGAGATTGAGATTTCCTGAGATGGGGGGATGGATGGAATGCGGGCTGTTTTTAAAGAGAGGTAGTAGGACGGGGCCAGGATGTTGTAGGAGGTAACCGACGAAAGGGGACATATGCCTCACGTGTTTAAAAAGTTGGCTTATCCTTAAATAAAGCAGACGGATGTCTTTTATTTCCTGGTGGGCGTGCTCGGTGCGCGAGTACGGAGGTGTTGCGGCGGTTTTGGGAAATGCACGGAAACTTGGTTTAAAAAATATTTTTCTTGTCGTTTTAAGTATTCTAAAGGCTTGGTAAAAAATTTGCAACCGGGCGTAACATTTGACGAGCAATTAAAAAAAAATCAAAAATAAAATGTTGGTTTGCAAAAAATAATTGATCTTAATCGATTTATTAAAGCGATCCTGACATTTTTTGTCAAAGTTGTATTTTCATATAAAATAAAAATTTCGCAGATACCTTTCTACCTTCAAGCCATCTACCCCAGCGGGAGGTGGGAAAATCTTTCCCCAAGGAACCATTGTTCTATCTTCTACTAGTTACGAGTTATCAATGTTATTATGAAAAGCTCAATCTTTTAAACTAATAGTGAACATTGTAGAGGTATAAAATGACATAAGCAAAAATTTTCGTACGATTAAGCGTTTTCACTTCGCTCGACGTCTATTGGTCAAAATGACAACTCGGGTGGAAATCAGTATTTCCCGCTTTCGTTTGTACCGTAAGAGCACAACATCAACGTTACGACTATGAAGTAGTTAAATTTCTTGCTACTAAAAGCAGGGCCGTCGATTCTGGACAACCAATCAAAACGCTACCAGGGCCACTAAAACCAAATATATTTTTGGAAATTTTGAACTTTCACAGTTTAACTTCTAGTTGAGATACGAAATTGATTATGGTCTAAGCACCGTCTACGAGTCATAAGCTTTCAATCAATGCAACATTAATTTCGATCCGATCATTCGTTCAAGAGAACTGAGGGAGCGGAAAATGGTCTACCCCAAAATATATAAATAAATATATATCGGACGAACGCATATAAAAGATTTTATAAAAATAGTATTTGAATTAATTTATACTTCCATAAACTCTTACTCAGGTTCTGGTTTGTCGAGTATTAAATCCGACAGAATATTCGTTATTTGCACCTTCTATAATTACAGTATAAACTTTAATGGCCTCAAATTTTTAAGATTTGTGGTAAAGAGGTTTGTATTAAGGTCGTCGTTGCAACATCTTTTCGTAGAGTACCGGAGTGCACTTCTTAGAAACGAGTATTTTTCATATATATATGTGTGTGTGTGTGTGTGTGTGTGTGTGTGTGTACATACACACACATATATAAAATCATATTTATTATTGACATATTACCGTATCATTCGCGTAAGATGTGGATTAGATGACGTAAGAGGAAAGTTTTATTTGCCTGTGGCAGAGCTGCAAACCGAACCGAACCAAACTGCTGAACCGACCGAACCGCAGCCATTTTGCTGAACCGCGAACCGAACCAAAACCACTGATTAATTTTTCATTGAACCGAAAACCGAACAGTAATGTTTTGCAAAAGTGGTTCGGTTTCGGTTCGATCTCAATCCACGAAGTACGGACCAACGAAAAGACCAGGAATTTCCATTGGAATAACTAGCGGGTTTGCTTCCAAGGAAAGAGTGCCTAACACTTCCTCTCTGATACTATTGTAATCCACATAAAAATCATGTTAGGATCAAAAATACAATTTTTAAAATATAAATAAATGAAGATGATGATGGGATTGTAATATATTTAAAATATAAATTTTTCCTTTCTTTAAATAAATTCTTCTTTCATTTAATATAATAATTACTGCTGATTGATTTACTTACAGATTGATACTGGATGTGTAATGTTTATATTAGATAAATTATTTCTTGATAGTATTTCAAATGATTAATTTAGTTGAACCGAACCGCTAACCGAACCGAACCACTTGTTAAAATTCCCATCTGAATCGAACCATGAACCGAACCACTTCCAAAAATTTAGAACCGAACCGCGAACCGAACCACTTCCAAATTTTGAAGTGGTTTTCAGCTCTGGCCTGTGATAAAACTTCTTGCTAAGTTACGACTATGTTATGAACTTTCAAAATTTTGATGAACGGGAGCTTGATATGCGGCTCGGAAATTCATTCCATTCCAGTTCAAGCTCTTATTTGGACCAAGTTGAAATCAACGTCGTTTGTTCTCGTCTTCTCGTGGAACGTCATGTGATTCTTCTCTATCATGCGGATTCAAAATCCTTGCCAACCTAGTTCGTTATATTACTCGAATTCCTTGATTTTCCTCGTAATTCATCCACTCTTGTTTACAGGCTTGTTTACTCTCGCAGTTTCAAGCTTGGAGGAATTCCTTTTTGCTCCTATTGATATTCATGTCGGATTCGTCAGCTTTAGATTTCTTTGATATTCGTTCCTATACGTTGGGATGTCATAAAAAAAGCTGTTCTCTACGTTGTTTTTTTTATTTCTTGACTTAATGTATACCGAAGTTGGGCCTTGCGTTACTTCTATCGTAAATTTTTATTACGTCCTTAGTAAGTCTTGGGTATAATTGCCTGTTCTCTGTTAACATAGAAACAATTTTATTCGTGCAAATTGTAGACGACTGACAAAATTTCTTTATTGATTTTTATTGTTTTAATTCGTGAAAACTTAGATAACGCACGTTTCAGCTGAAAGCGAAGTTGTAAAAAAGCTATATTTCCTCAATAGCCACGTAAAGGATATTTTCCCAACTTAATACTGTTTTTAAAAAAAAATAAAATTATTAAGGAAAGGGGACGACTTTTTAAGTTGGTAACGCGATTGAAGACGTTCCATACAGAGAGGCATTAATTTGCGCTCAAGGCAATCTCCATGTTATGACCCACGTTCCCGATGGTTCGGAAGAGCCGGAATCCACCATGCCCGCCTTGTATTATAAAGGAGCGACACCTCTCTCTCTCTCACTTCCCGCGAGGAGAGAGGAGGAAGTCCCTCCCATCCGAAGACTACCCGAAAATACTGATTCCCAATAATTCCATTATCCTCTTAGAGCCCCCGAGTTAGAATGGGCTCTAGAGATGGAGAGAGAGAGAGAGGCAGAATCGAGCTCCCGAGCCTCACACAAATCAATCATTCACCGTCTCTTCGTCCCTCTCTCTTCCCGGTTACTCTCTCTCTCTCTGCCCCTCCAACGTCCTAAGTCCTCTCTCGCCATTTTCGTCTCTCGCCCCCATCGATGGTGATCGATGCGAAGCGGAAAATGTAGAGCGGCGATCGCCTCCACGGGTTCCACTCCCCCCTCTCTCTCTCTGCTCTCTCTCTCTCTCTCTGCTCTCTCTCTGCTCTCTCTCTCTGCTCTCTCTCTCTCTCTGCTCTCTCTCTCTCTCTCTCTCTCTCTCTCTCTCTCTCTCTCTCTCTCTCTGCTCTCTCTCTGCTCTCTCTCTGCTCTCTCTCTCTGCTCTCTCTCTCTGCTCTCTCTCTCTGCTCTCTCTCTCTCTGCTCTCTCTCTCTCTCTGCTCTCTCTCTCTGCTCTCTCTCTCTGCTCTCTCTCTGCTCTCTCTCTCTCTGCTCTCTCTCTGCTCTCTCTCTCTCTCTGCTCTCTCTCTCTCTGCTCTCTCTCTCTCTGCTCTCTCTCTCTCTGCTCTCTCTCTCTCTGCTCTCTCTCTCTCTGCTCTCTCTCTCTCTGCTCTCTCTCTCTCTGCTCTCTCTCTCTCTGCTCTCTCTCTCTCTGCTCTCTCTCTCTCTGCTCTCTCTCTCTCTGCTCTCTCTCTCTCTGCTCTCTCTCTCTCTCTTGCTAGCACTCCCGTGTTGCCGCTGCCAAAGCCAGCGTCTCTCCCTCTTTTTTCCGTTCTCAAAAACTTGCCGTCTCCGATCCCATTCCCCGTCGTTCCCTCAGGGTCTCCGCGGCGTCTCCCCCGCGTCGCGGCGTCTCCCCCGCGTCGCCTTTCACAGCACGTCGAATAACTCGCTATTCGTCGGAAGAGTTGCCCGCCAAAATTCTCTCGTCTCTCTAGCTGTATATCGTTTTCTGATTTTGGTCTGTTTCGTGAGTAGACGAAAATTCATTACTAATTTTGATTTGTTCGAGTTGCAATATTCATATTTTTTCCGAAGGCGTAGCTGATCTCGTCATTGAGCTCTTCGATTGCAGGTGTTTAGCATATTTTCAGTTCTTTATTGCCGCCTCCCTCTCCCTCAAAGATTATCGCGAGGGGTAAGAGCTGGAGAACGTTGGGGATGCTAAGCCGACCCAAGTCAGCTTTGTCTTAATGTTCTCAATCAGTCTCGACGAACATTTGAGTGGCAGCGAGGGGGAGTTCCGTCGTTTTTAAAGTATAACTCGTCATCCATTGTGAAATCAAGGAATAATTAATAGTATGCTGACATAGAAAATATCAATATTTACGAAAATTTCATACCTAAACTTCTGGTAATTTGTAAAGTGGGCGTATTTTTCAATTGTTATTTGTCACGAATATGCGATTTTTAGGAGTCAATTTTTTCCTTTTTATATATGTCTTTCGGTTTTGATTTATTAATCTATTTGTCGGAAATGTGTCGCTTAGAAGTGGCACGTCTCTATTTCTCCCATTTTGGCGCTTATCGTGCTTCCAAAATCTTGGTTAGATAAGCCCATCGCCTCCTCTGGGCATTCCGTTACGTTTTGGCTGTGAATGCTTTTTCCTCTCTACCTCCATTATCTTTCGGTTGTGCTGGGAGGAGTCTTGTAGTTATTTTCGTGTTCCGTTAGGCGAGGTTGGGAAACGGCGAGGTGAGCGCAAAGAGATTTTGCAATAGCCTCATCCATGACATTGGTCAGGCGAATTCCGGGTGAGGATGTAAAGGGATGTTCTGCGATATATATAAATATGCGTTTATAACTAGAATATATGAAGGGCGTACGTCCCATTAAAGCACGAGGCTCCCAAACTTGGTGAAGCCACGGAGCCCCTTATATTCAAATATATTTTTTTCTCGCGGAACCTTAACTTAGAGGCGATAAGCCTAATCGCAATACAGTTAACTTTAAAATCGTTATAATGTTTATTTATATACAGGATATAGTTTACAAGTGAGGCTCATGTTTCCTGCTGTAAACAAGAGAAAGAAGAACGCATCGGGTCCCTCTGTTATGGAACCCCATTTAGCTTCTGCGGAACCCTTGGGTTCCGCGGGACACAGTTTGGGAAACTCGGCATCAGAGAATGAGCGGTACGCGATGGGCGCTTCGTACTTTTTCTCAACGACGCGACCGTTTTTACCGTTATTATTTCCTCGATTAGTCAACATTTTTATTTTTGTGTTGACCAGCTGCAGCCATTCTCATTCGTCTGTCGCGTCTCTGTGGACATTTGGTAAGGTGATTTATGATTCCACGAGAATCTCTTCCTCCGTTTCTCTCTTCCCGAGTGCCATTTTCGTCCATCCCGCTTTTTCCTCCAGGCTAGCAAAAAAAAAACATTGCTGGCGATTACGTTATTTTCTCCGCTCCTGGTGCGATCGCATCTCGAGTTTCATCGCCGTTTACTTAAACGTCGCAAATAAGACTCGAGTTTTTCTTTTCTTTCCTCGGAGAATGTCGTTTATGTTTGCCTTTTTACACACTGCCACTCTCAGTGACCAACCGTGTTGACTTACTCAGCACCGTGCTGATTTCTGCGACGTCCCGCTTATTATTATCTTTATCTGCTGCTTTGTGTACAGATTCGGGAATATTATGACTCCTCATTTCATTGGGCACTTTTATCTCAATTTTTTTTCAATTTTACGCCTCATTTCTTCCCTTGGTATTTTTAACGCGGTTTCATTTTAATTGGTATTGTGAATTTAAATCTGAATATTTGTAAAAAAAAACTAATTCGAATATTTTTTCTAAATCGTAAAGATGGATACTCCAACTTTTAGCTAAAATGTCGACTGATTTTTTTTATTTTTCCGAATTTGTCCCTTTTTCATGGCCAAAAACCACTGATTTGGGCTTGGAAAAATAATAATTTTAGTCACAGCACCGTACGTAACTCCTAATAAATGTCTGTTAGATCGCCTTGTTAGACCTGGGGGTAAAAGGACCACTTCTAGCTATTTTTTCGACATATTTCTCTGTACGTCGTGGTCTCTCTTCTCTCAGTAGGTACAACCGTGACAGGTACACCCTCTAAGAGTACATATTCTGGTCCACCAAATTTTTCGAAGAAATTGCGCTTCCGCTGGAGATCCGCGGAGGGCGATACACAACACGCGACGTGCCTCCTTTTCATCGAGCAGTCGTTACGTAATGTGCGATGGTTTCGCCATTCCTCGAGCGTTTTACGATTCCTGGGATTTACTTTTCATTGCTCGCGCTCTCTTTGCTCCTTTATCGACCTAAAGTGGTCATATCGCATTCTTCCGTCATTCCTCGCGACCCTCACCCACATCACGAAAACTTATCAATTAATCATCGCCCCTCATACTCCTTTTTGCCGCTCGTTTACACTCCACTCTGTCTGTGCACCGTGTGTGTGTGTGTCTTGCCTTATCCTCATTCCTCCCTTCCGCTTACACGTCAAACCTTTTACGTGCACGATTCTACTAGGTGGCGGTAGCTATCTCCCGGGCAGTCGGGGCGAAGCCCGGGGGCCTTCGCTTTAGGAGGCCCCGCGAGAAATATGTGAATGTGAAGGTCTCCGAAAAAAAATGTAGCCCGGTGGGCAATGCCATTTCTTATTTTATTGCCGGACTTTCTCTTTATTTACGCGTTGCTGCCTAAGCGATGTGCAAGCTTCAAGTCAGACGGTAACATTTCATTCTAAAGTAATCATACTTCGTTTCCCCCGCCGTATAATATTCGGTAATAAGGTAAGTACTACGTAGTGTGGTGGAAAAGTGACGGAGGGAAAGAAAACAAGGATAGGGCGAATGATTGGTCTCTCAAAAGTCGTATGTAATCGGAAGTCATAGAGGTGATTTTTTTGCGTTTAGCACAAGGCAGTAAAGCAGGTTGCGAATGTCATAAGATTTTAGCCGTTGCATGTCTCCCACCCGTAAAGCTAAAGGTTGTACAATAAGGCACGGATGTGTACGCTTGTTTTTTAGCTCGATTTTTGTTGACTTGTTCAGCTTCTCTCATTTCTCTTGGGCGGTAAAAAGTTTCTTTTTATCTTTCCTCGATGTATGTCTTACCTTTTTGACACTAAACTTCTTAAGAGAGCGTAAGTGGAGGGGAAAGGGCAAGGAAAGAAGCCCTGTCGATGAACCGCGCTGATTCGCGGTTTGGTTAATGCCGCCTAACGAAAACAAGCAAAAGGTAAGCTCGTGATCGTGCACTGGAGTTGGGATTTCTCATGGACGTCATTTTTTCCTGTCTGCAATAAAAGTGCGGCTTCGGTAGACACGGGTGTTTTGTATCTTCGTGAGGGAGGCGGTTTTTCTCGCGCGCCCAAATTGTTTTTGCTTTTACGAAATTCCTGTTTATAAGAGGTTCTCTTCAGTCCTATGCAAAATTGTGGGTGTTTCAGTTGATGGTGCAGATAGATTCAACGAATAAAACGAAGTATTACTGCCAATGTTAGACATAGTTTAGCTAATGGTGAACTTGTTTGGGCGTATTCTTGGATACTATATTGGAATTGAAAAATTTTAAATTGGTTTGATCTTAAATCATTTTAAAATTTTCTCTGAAATTTGTATTATTCCTCTAAAGTTTTCTTATTATTTGGCAAAATTTTATAATGCTCACGTCTTTTAAACACCGAAGTTAGTTGCTAAATATAAGAGAGTATGTATTGTCGATCTTGGTCCATTCGTATAGTCTGTCTCTTTAGAAGTTCTTTTCGCTTCTGCTTTTATATCTTCTTTTCGTTTGTCATTCGAAATCCGGCAGTGTTCGTTGTTATTTAAGCATTAGGTCCGTAGCCGTGGATCATTTTCTAAGAAATAGAAGAATTCAGAGGTCTATGTCGCGAGTATTTTTCGCGTGGAGAGTTTCCCTCCCCAAAGATATACTGATTTAGCGGTGTCTTAGTAACAGCATAAAGATGATTCGGGGGTCATCCATGCACGAATTTCGCTTTCAGTTGTTCACTTCTTTTTCGCATTTTTGAGCTCTCTCAGAGAATAGGATGTAATATTATGTCGGTGTTTGAGGGGTAAGATAAATTTGCCAGAATAAGCGAACAAAGAATGCGCAATGTCCTGAAAGTTTCGCAACAACGAACGATACATAGACGATTACCATCGGTCAGTGTAATCCGCTTGTAAATTTTGTGAAATTTGTTTGGAGAGGAATGATCTTGCGGCTCCATATGGGATGGCAAAATTAAATTAAATGCTAAACGAAACCGAATTAAATAAGCGGTGAGCACCAAATTTAAAACACGACTGCAGGAATTTACATAGTTACATTTTTATATATTGCAATTTAAGTTTCTCGAATTTCGCCTTTTCCTCTTCCCCAGCGACATATACAGGTAACCCCCGCTTAACGCGGAGGATACGTCACGCGTTCATTTTAATTCATCGACGACGTGTATGCGAAAAACGAGGCGACGCATGGCGGGGAATTCGCCGTATATCGTTTTGCGAAATGTGTGACGTAGTAGATACAGAGGACAGTGGCCGATGACCTTCTTCCATTCGGGTCAAAGTAAGTTTTGGGCAGAGCGAGAGAGAGAGGAAAGAGGGGGAGAAGGAGCCTGAATAAGAGAGATCGAAGGAGGAGATTATTAGAGAGAGAGAGGTCGGTCGGTCGTTCCGGCGTCATATCCTTCGTCCCGCGGAGGCGTGCGTAGCATCGAATGTGTGTGTGTGTGCACTTGATCGCGTTTTTGTTTTTTTTATTGTTATTATTATTATTATTATTTCCTCATTTTCCTCCCCGTCTCGCTTCCCATTTCGCCGCCGCGGATGGGGCGGAGGAAGGGGGCGGGGCGATGGAAGGGGTGTCGGGGCGGCGAGGGAGGGTGCGGGGTCATCGACCGCAACAGTAGCGAGGAACAGAAGTCAGCTTGCGCCGCGTGAGTTGTATGATACGGGGTCTTTTTCTTCGTCTTCTCCTGTCGGTGGCAGGAGAAGGAGATTGTTGCGGATCGGGAAGGAAGAGGAGGTGGAGGAAGAGAGAGGAGAGTGGAACGATGTTCTCCAATGGGGACGAGTGGGAGGGAGAGGGTTTAAAAGAATGAGAGGGAGGGAGGGAGCGAGGAGGAGGAGGAAGAGGGGAGGTGACCACGCCAAAGACGTACGGAATCGTGGGGGCCGGGGAAGAATGGCGCGGTTGATTGCTTTCTCCCTTCGTCTTTAGTCGTCGATTCTTTTTATAAGCTCCCTTTACTGCGCAGTACCATTTTTAGGCTTTCGGTAAACGCTTTGCATTATTGTGCATATTTATGTAGTATTTGTTTGTTATTTATGTATACGTTTGTTTGTGACCTCAAGGGAATTCGGGAGTAATGCGAGTTGTGGGACTTGGGTTTAAATCTTTGTATGGATACGGGCGTGAAGTACGACTATGATTATACGAGAATTTTTGTTATTATTGTTCGAGTTATCGATATAACGCAGAGTTCGTCATATCGAGAGTGTTTCCCATTTTTTTATTCGCGTAATAACGGACGATATTCATATGACACTGGTAATCCTGTCTTTGACGATGTTCGAATTGCGGTGACCGATACTTAATGCTGTTATTTTACTCAAACGAATGCCAGCGAAATAAGTAGTTTGACGCTTTATATTTGCAAACATTAGATTTGCATACGCATTCCGCGTGTTATCCCGTGTAAGAGAACTCATTTAAAATACATCAACCTTTATGATAACGCATAACGCTGGGTCAGCACAGGCGAAGGATTTTAATCTACTTTTTTCCTCTCATTTCTTTTCTCGGTTTTGCCGAGACATTTTTTAAATTAAACAAGGTTGTCTTCGAATATGAGCTTCGTATGAGAGATTCCGATATTGGCGAATTTATTTCCTTCTTATCGTGTGATATTTGAACGCCGAAGGTTTTCAATGTCAACACCCGTACATCGCGACGAACTGAAACGTAAATATTGGAAATTTTCCTCTTGAGATTTGTCGTTTGTCCTTTCTTACGTTTGACGAAGATAAACAAACGTCCATTGATTTCCATCTGTTTTTTATCATATCTTCTCTTCGAGTAATTATTGGATATCTTTTTTATCCGCAGTAAGGTGGAGTGTGAAACGCTCGAACTTCAGCGTGAATCTTTAATGACGCGATTGGTATAAAGGAACAGAAATGATGTTGATAAAAGTCTCGTAGCCTTAAAACCTGGAGGTGTGTAATTTTCGAGCTATCGAACTTCGATACATTGAATTTAGATTACTCAGACTTCGATATATCGAACTTAGAGGAACGTCTAAGTTGGAGTAATCGGAACTTAGGTTAGTAAAATTTTTCAATTTAACGTCGATGAACGGGAAAATAATCTTCGAACTGTCGATGATTCGAATTGTAGTCGTTCGATCTGTCGAGTTTCGTAAGCACATAATTTATTCGGCGCAAGCCATTCCATATAATACTAAGCCCCGGTGATTCGTTGTTGTTCATCGTAGTCAGGCCGAAAGTCTCATTCGTTTGGACATATCGTAGAATGGTATCAAGGGAATATTCTTACGACTTTGGAGAACGGTGCGGTCGGGCGTGGTTTGTTAAGACGGTTAATTCCATCTAGTTGGTTCGCCGGAGCGAGCTGGAGACAACGCTGCACCGTCTTGGCGTGTTTCCGCATCGCTTGTCTCCTGCGAACCAAACCCACGCGGCCTGGTTTCCTCCTCACCCCACGCTTCACCATCTCTCCGTTTCTTTGCCTCCTCTCTCCTCTTTCTCTTACTTTCTCTGGCTCGACCTTCTTTGCCTATTTATCTCCTTGTCTCCTGTGGCTCCTTCTGTCCCATACAAATTCTTTTTTTCTCGTACACCCTCTTTCTTCGTCTTCTGTTCCTGTTCATCCCCCATCCCTTCTCCCGTCGTGTTCCTATTGTATCTTTGCCTTGCGCTATGTAGACTATATTGTAAATTCGTCATCAAAAGATTTCGCGAATGTGTCTGGAAAATAAAGTGTATTCGAATTTTAGTTATTGAAGAATTGTAATCGAGGGAATTATGTTTGTTGTGATTTAATCTAATTGAGCGAGTTTAACTAATGATGAGTGTAGAGTGCCGTGTAAAGTTTTAATCGTAGTTCGTGTAATTACACTGAGAATTGTAGTTTCATTGAATCCAAAGTAATAGTTTATATTCTTACTTACACTGGTAAATTACCTTCGAATAAAACCGAATAAAAGGCTACGTTTACATAACCGCAGTTTATAACGAAAACAACGCACGGAGTGTGTGTTACTTTCTGATGTTTCAAGAGGGAATTAAGGGAGCTCGCTTTTTAATGGTTACTGAAATGTCCATATGTCAATTCGAAGCATATTTTTGTTTAGTAAATACTGTCATACATCGATTCGATTGAAATGAAATGCCACTTAAATAATCATCGTCTTCGAATCGATTTTTTTAATTATCCGTTTTATGTTTTCTTCTAATTTTTAAGGTAGCGAGTCTGAATAAAGAAAAACCTTCATTTCGTCTTATCGCGCGTAATCAATTAGTTACGGGTGTCCGATCCCTCCACCGGAATAGAATATTTACAGAACGTTTAGTATCTCCTCACAATCTCTTCTCTCCCTCAGTCTCGCCTGTTAAAGGTTTGGGTGGGCAAAAATGAGAAAACATTTTGTTTGTTCTTTCGGAAAAGCTGGTCCACAGTTTTAAGCGTTTCTTTCTGCGCGCGACGCGAGCGCGAGAAAATGCATCCTTTTCCCAGAATCGACGTCATGCCCCCCCTTTTTATATTGAAGCGGCAGTAAAAAGTCTTCAACAGAACCGTAGCTTTTTCCTCTTTTCTTTATATGGTCGCTCGGCGAGAAGTGTTTCATTTACCCTCTTCGAAAGAGCAATGGGCGGCTAACTACCGAATCGGTTCCGTAAAAAAAAAACAGGAATAAAAAATAAGCGTTCCTTTTTTGTTGCTTTCCCTATTCCGGGGAGAGAAAAAGAAAATCCTTCTCGGGCACTCCCGTGGCGAATTGAGAAGAGAAAGAGAGATAAGGTCCCTTAATGGCCCACGTTGGGGTTTTGTCTTTTTTTTTTAAGCATTCTATATGCTTCAGAGTCGGACGGCGATCGGAAGCAATTTTCTCATTTCTTTTGTTTTCTCTCCGCGTGCAATCGCGCACGCGTGTATGCGAGGGTTACGGGTAATGTATAAAGGTTGTGTGTGTGTGTGTGTGTGTGTGTGTGGCGTGAGGGTCGATTTGATGCTTCCACCTGTTCTCTTTCGTGCGTTGCTGTATATGGGTGTGCGCGTGACGTATCGATGGTACGACCGCTGCGTAGGAGGCGGTTGCATCGCCATAAAGAAGTCGGTCCGTGACGCGTGGATGCTTCGTTGTTTCGAAGGCTCGTGAAGCCGTCTGGGTTCTCGATGGGTTTATAGATGTTTGTTGGATGGTCGTATAGCATTTTTTTTTTACATTCGTCCTGTTCGATGTGATCTGTCTTAAGTATTCGCAGTCTTTAGGTGGAGTTAGAAACCTGTTTCTTGAATGTCCGTATAAAAGTTGGGAGAACAAGATTTGCATTTAGGCTACAAAGCAGCCGTCGTCAGCGGTGATTCACTTATAGTAGACCCTGAAGACGAATTTCCGCTGATGACGGCCGTTTTGTAGAATAAATGCGCAAACCTTTTTATGCCAAAAGGATGAACAGTTGTTGAATTTTATTTCAGCCATGTCAGCTCGGTAATTTGCTATTGAATTAGTCTCTAGCTGTTATTTTGGTCTATTTTGTCGTAGGTACGACGATGTTTGAAATTATTCAGTCAAAAGCGGTTAAAAGTCATTCAAAGACGCGTATATGCAGCATTCATAATTTTTGCACTTTTATAAGTTTGAGTAATTAGTGGAATTTAGCGCTAGAATTTTTATTAAAGTATTACTTCCTACAGAAGGATTCTCAAGCACAGTGGTAATATCTGGTGTCAGGTAGCAATGCCACCGTTCACCGCCCTTCCTTCCATAAAGCGTACATTTCAGATGCAAATAGAATATTCTTGTTCGAATTTTGGGAAATATATCTCAATGCTGCGCGACCGCATTAGAAGGATAAGTTCCGAAGAAATTATTGAATATTTATATTTAACGCTGCTTATCTCGGGAGGACGTTGATGAGTCGGGCTTTGCATTTTATCGATAGTGGAGAATTCTTATATTGGCTAGCATGTTTAAAGCGTTATCTAATTTTAGACAGAGTATTGCTTTCGTGCGATCGAATACGTGTGTTTTACGTTCTCATAAATCGCGATTGCGTTAACGCTGTGGCTTAAGTTCTCACGTATCCCTCAAGAGATTCAACGCGACCGTAAGGGCACAAACCTGCATCTCGTGGTTAACGAAACTCGTTAGCGGTTTTTATTTTTTCGGAATCCATGGACGCGAGCGAATGCTAGTTCCTTCCGATGTGTAAAACCGCCCGCATTGTCACTCAAAAACGAACGACGGTGCTGCGTCGGGGGAGGGTTTAGCGGGATGTAATGTTTTACTGCTTATTTTCGACCTAGATTTACACCCGCCTGCGCAATAGCCGTTCTTACTTCACTTGTGTACCCTCCTCTGCCTTCTCCTCCTTCCCATTCCCTCTCCCCTCGTTAACTCCCTCCTTCAAATTTCCTTGCTAATAAACACGTGTCGGCAAAAACATTGAGTGAAGTAATCCAATTGATAAAAAATTCATTATCATCGGAAATCCTTAGGTCTCGCGTGATTCGTGTAGGAATTTGTAAAATTTAATGCGCACGTTTGAGTTTACTCGATTCGTGTGTGTTCTGTCATGGACGCATTCTAGAAGTAGTTCTAATTCAAATGATGACATTAAAAGTCGTTTCAGTTCGTCTTGAATACTATTATGCCTTTTGCTGCGTTATCCTTGTTTTGTCAATTTGATTACAGTACATCACGATTTTTTCGTAACTCTTCAGATCGTTAAAAATTGTTTTTACGCATTTCTTATACGATTTTGTTTGTAATTCGTAGCCTACGCCATATGAATAGAGCATGAAGTGACGTCATTCTTTGTAATTAACTAAGATCCATTAAGAAAATTCGTTCGTGAGGTTATTCTTGTGCTACACGTAAATAAATGCGTACAGCGTTTGTCATTTTTAATTGTTGAATAAGCTGACATAATTCGATGTAGATTATTTCCATTATTATTATAATGTTAGGGAAAAGGCGGTTTGATGCGGATAAAAGCCATCTTTTTTTGTAAGTTGACGCGGGTCCAGCTATTACGGAATTTCGTCTCATCTTCTTGAGCGGATAACCCAAGGTAAAATATTCGACAAGTTTTTGGCAATCTGACAGGATCGAAGGGCGCATGCGCGCGTAAAATTTTGATGCAAATTTCTATTTACAATAGATCTATATTTGGCTGACGAAAGTCGCATTCCAATTGGCTGTCGCGGGGCGCTTGCGCATTGTTTCTCAACGTCTAACATCTGCATGCGTTTGGTTGTAAGTTAATATCTTGTTCCTCTCTCTCTCCCTATTTATGCCCAGATATAATATACCGTTCTGGCTACGTACTCATTCTTTTAAATTAATGATCGAGTGTCATTTATTAAATGCCGGGAGATATTTTTCCTAGATTCGAATTATTTCTTCAAACCTCCGTTATTTTTCAGCGGTCAAGAACTCGGCCAACACGGGCTTGAATTTTTTTTATAACCGATCAAAATTGCTACATTTTGCCCGCGTATCAGTTCGAAGGACCGCCCATTTCTTTACGCGATAGTTTTGTTTGATTTCAGAAATAGGAATTCGTCGAATCTGTTCAGAGGAAATTTTTTTCCCGCAGCTTAGTATTATAATTATTGTGTTTGATATATCTCTGGCTCTATAAGGCTATCTCGTTTTCTGAGAAACTACTATAATGGTCGAGTATATCTTTCGCCCCTTCCCTTCCCACGATTACACACCATCCCCATCCTCTCTCCTCCCTCCTTCCATGCATCGCACCCATTTCACCCAATATTTCCGCCCCCCAATTCTCGCTGCTCCTCTCGTAATCCTCCACCCACGGCTTCCATTCATCCTACCCCCCTCCACTCTCACCCATCTCGAGCGGTTTAGCCCCCTCCACTCCTCGAGCATGCGGCATCAGCAGGAGGAGCGAAGGCCGCATACCTCGGCTGGGATTATCCCATCCAAAGAACCCTCAAATATTCTACTTTTCCGCCTCCTCCTCCCTTCGGGTTTTGGTTTATTAGCTTCTCCTTGGCGAAATCTCCTCGTAGTTTCGGGATTTTAATTTCCCGTAATTACCATATGGTTAAAGTATTTTTTTAGGGTTAGGTTTTTTTTGTTTAAGATATAATTTTCTGCTTTCTGAGTTGCTTTGGGAGTTGGAAACCGTAGGACGAGATATCTCGTCGTATAAAGAATCAAGTATAAAAAAATAAGTTTTTTATAAATGACTTTTATTATATAAAAAATTTACTGTTGTTGCCCGTAGAATAATACAAATCTAGAATCGGCAGCTCAACTCTGTCATGCTTTTAAAAACTTTCGGAAAAAGCCTTCAAGGAAAATTTCCGCTTTGCTAAAATAAATACAGTGGAAATAAGTCGAACCTCAAAGGAAACAAAAAAAATATTAGATTTATAGAAAATTCGTGTTGAAGATGAAAAATAACATGAAAAATATTTTGTCCTGTAAAATGAATCCATTTCGAGTTATAGACGTTCGACTTAAAGAAGCTCGACCGTAGATATGTATTTCGCACGTTGCCAAGGGACGTAAGTTTTTCTGAATAAATTGTGGTCGCGTTTTTAATGCCAAGTCACAGGAAGGAGGAATTCTCTAATGGTTCAGCGCTGATATTATGCTATATCTGTTTGTTTTGTGTTGGCAGAAGATAAGTTAATATAAAAGTATTTTTTAATCGAGGAAGTTTGCGTTTGTCGCGAGGAGGGAGGGAGAGAGAAGGGTAGCGGGTGAGTCGGCTCATTGCCTCTTCTGCTGCGTAGTTATTGGGCGAGGCCTTTTATTCATCCTTTGGCTTTATGGTATGTCCGCGAGGCGTATCGCGGCCGAGAGAGAAAAGAGACAAACGTCACCGGTTGCGCCGGAGGAACAGTTTGCGTGAACCTCGTCGAGTGTTGGATGGTGCGCGCGGAAGGATAATTGCTGCCCGGTGAGGTCATGAGTCGTCTCAAGGTGAAAATGAAACGATAGTTCGGAGAAGCATTTATCTGTTTCTAGCGGACAGTAAAGGAAGGCGAGCGTTGGACGCTGTCTGTTATCACGTATCTGTTTTATTTGCCCCGTTCTCCCCCCCTCTCTCTCTCTCTGTTTAAGCTCATTCGGGGGATGTATTCTCGAGGCCGTTTTGCGTAATTATAAAGGGTTTCATTTCGCGCGGATTGACGGGGTAATTAATACGTGTTAAAAGTCTTTCGTTGATATTTGTTGAGATAGCCAGAGAGAGAGAGAGAGGGAGAAATTTTTTTTGTTCGATTCGTGTTCGACGGAACGAATAAATTCGCGGAATAACCGCCGCGATATCTTTTGTGGTTTAAAAAAAATTCGCCGGTGGCCATGGGAATGTTTTCGGCGTTTTTCGAATTCCGAGCCGTAATCATATTGTTTGCTTTAGCGAGCGTATTTCATGCCAAAATCGGTGGGATTTTTGTTTATAGACCGTAAAGGCGCGTGCTGTATAAAACGCCTGTGGCAGGAAGGGAGAGGGAGAAGTTTGCTTTTTCGAAGAGAGTTAAGAAGCCAAGGTCGGCGATTACAGAATCGACGTCGGGTTTTCTAGGACGTAGTCTGTAGTCTTTCTTTCGATAAGGCTGCACGTCGTGTTAATCCCGCTCCGAGGCTGGTAGAATTTCCTCGCTAATGCGGGCTTTGTAAATATCCGTATAGATTAATCTCCGCTAAGGTTTCTTATTTTTTTTCGAGGCGTTTATAATTTTAACGCGTGCGGTCAGGGGCCAAGCACGTTACTCGAACCGGACGATGGAGTCGCGTCCTTTCTCTTCATGCTTTCGGTCCCAACCGAATGAATTCGTACGCACGCTTCGCGCAAGGAAAATTCCGCAACTGTCGACCGCAGCTGTGAACGTGTAAACCCTTCTTTGAATTGTAAATGGTTTTGCTGAACTTCTACGTAAACAATTATAACTCTGCAGCTGCGTGCGGTATTTCTTGTATTCTTTTTAGGAAATTTTCCGTCGAGATATTTTCTGTCGACCAGAGATAATTCACCCGCATCGATTTACGTATTTTTTCCTTAAAAAGAAATGTACGTGTAATCGCGATTGATGTTTTTGAAAGGAAAATTTAATACGCTTTTCTGCGGAATTCTCCAATGGTTCAGCGCTGATATTATGCTATATTTGTTTGTAAGTTTTGTGGTGATTTCCGTTGGATTCTGATGATGCCAAATTGGTTTATAGAGAGAATGACAAAGAGGAAAAGACCAAAAACGTAGGTCTTCGCCACGTATGTCCCCTACATAGTTTGGGTTCGATTTCCTTCTGGAGAAAAGTAGCGTTTGTTTTAAAAGGGGAGAATCCGGATAACCTAAATTGAATTCACAAATGAATCTGTTGATTAAGCTGCATGCAGAGATAGGCGGCGTATGCTGGACATTTTTGGACGTATTTTCGAAAATGCAGGAGAAAAATTCCGCCTTGACCGGGAACAGAACCCGGTTCTTCCAATTTCCGGACGAATATCCAACTCACCGTACTACCGAGGCAGAATGACTTTCCCGCTTTTCTCACTGCCGAGCAGAATTATCCCACGGATACGTTGACGAACTCGGAGAGTGACCATTGATATACCCTTTTCTCGTGCGAGCCATCCTCTCCAAAGTGCTTTTCGGTGGCAGTTTTCAGCGCCAATTACGGTTTTATTTTTTCTCCACGAGTCGCACTTTTAGTGGTCCTTGGGCGTGCGAGTCATTCCTTCGAGGGGTCCCGCATACGGTCCGTGGCCGTAAATCACAGAGCCGGTGGCCTCTTATGAGGACGGGCGCCGGTGTGCCTTTAAGAGGGGGAGAGGGTGAGAAGCACTTTTTTCGCCTTTCCTGTTTTCTTTTTTTTTGTTGGTTGGACGGTGCGGAAGGACGGAAAAAGTGGACTTCGTCTCGTATCGGTGGCCACGCTAGTGCGTGGCGGACGCTTCGTGTGCGTGGGTGTGTGAGAATCCGGCGCCAAAGCACTCTCGTGTTCGGGATCCTTGTGGGTCGAGTGGACGCTCGGGAGATAGGGGGAGGGTGAGATGGCGTCGGAGATATGTCCCGGGGCGTTACACGTCCCTCTCTATCCTCCCGATGGCGCCCGTCGTCTCTTGTTCTCCTCCGGGGATGTGTCGTGTTCCGGAGTGTGTGTAGGAAGAGGAGGCTTTAAGAGATGTTTCCCACTACTTCTCACGAGTTTCGAAGTCTTTTCCAGCAACTCTCGTCGTTTTCGCGTGGGTCTCTCCCCCCCCCCCCTGCTTTCCTATTGGTAGCGTTTACATAGGTTACGGCGAAGTTTATCGAAATTTTTTTATCGTTGCCGATTTGACGTACGATGCGATGCATGAAATTCGTGTTTAAAATATTCGGGTGTGATTTATTATAATTGGGATTCGTTTTTTTTTATGTACAGCGCGATATCTTCGACTCGAGGGAAGATTAATTGGAATAACTGGATATAACCAGATAAAAGTGTTGGAAATTTATAGTCTAGGAAGAGAAGAGATGGCTTCTTCCAGAAATCGAAGTGTAGTATAAGTCGCCATATTTGTTGGCTCCGGAAATTAGAGACAATTCTCCGTTTTATAAAATTTAAATAATTCTTGCACGACTAGGTTTATTAACGAGTTGTTCCTTGAATAACGTGCGAAAAGTATTTATCCGATCGATCTTTTCATTGAAACAAGAATTTTTTCATCGTTCATAGGATTTGCCACATGGCAGCGACTCTTCCAATGGAAACTTTTGTTAAGGGGAAAAGCTAGAAAAATAATAATAGGATATGAAGTTGAAGACTCGAAGGATCCATCGTAGCTTCCGGTATTGTTTAAAATTAACGAAAACTTCAAGATCGGTGTTCTGGATCTTTAATTCTTTTGAAAATTAATACTAATTAGCTTGCAAATGTAAGCTAATTAGTATTCAAGTTATATGGGAAAAGAAAACACTCCGAGAATCAGGAATGTCTGCGAAAGGAATCGAAATGCCTATTCAGGTTATCCGTGGAAGTAATTAAGACAGTCTAGATCACTCCCGTGCAACTTCGCTATTTCCGTTTTAAGTTTTGCTGGCTCGACACGGCTAGATGTCACTGGAAGCGCGTAGAAGCGGAAGTGGGGGAGGCGGTTTTCCCTGTTTTTAAGAGTTAAGCTCCAAAACACGTGTGAACATCGGTGTGTTCCGTATGGATTTGTGTATCATCCAGTCATGATCCACAATGAAATTTTTGCATTTCCCGAGGAATGAAGAAGTGTAAGTAAATTTATATTAATGAATATTTACTGTGAATTCTGAAGCGTTTCTGCAAATTACGAATGTAGTTCATAAGTAGCTATAGTAGCTACAATGGTTGATTTCCGTGCGAATATTTTCATTTATAAGCAAAATTTTTCTGGTAATCTACAATTATTCATACTGATGAATGTCTTTATGTGCAGGTTCTTGGAATGGCTTTCTTTCTGCCAAAACTGACAGGTCCGTCACATTAGCTTTGAGAACAAGTATTACATCATGTCTCTAGAGTTTACGCCCATACTTATTTTTTTATAATTTATTTTTCATTCTGTTCATGTGCATATATCTTATTGTCTATATGTACAAGTATATATTGGGATGGTTCATATGTGTTGTACATATGTTCATTTTTTATACTTAGTGTATTTTGTTACCTTGATATGATATTATGCATTTGTATATACATGTATATCATGTCAAGGGTGTCACTGTTTTTTATACGCTTGTATGAACTAACACTGGAGATATTGCAGTATGTACATACATTTACACTTCTTGTGATTTAAAATTATATGTCTAATAGTATCAATGCTCTCATTAGCTTTGAGAGTAAGTATTATAATTTTATATGCATTTTGTGGCATGAACTAACACAATTCAGATAATGTGCAACCTTTTATGTTTTAGTATGTACGAGGGGCGATCAAAAAGTAAGGTTCCCATGGCCACACAAATTGTCACAAGCAAGTATTGGCATTTTGAATATATGCAGTATATAGTACATTTTGGGTACCATTTCTCTACATAAGAACCATCTCTGTTGAGGCACTTATCCCAACGTGATATAAGTTTATATATTCCGTCTCTGTAAATTTCGGGCTCTTGTTGAGCGAGCCATAAATGAACTGCGTTTTCCACTTCGGCATTTGATTGAAACCGTTGACCTCCCAAACAAGTGGTAGTCAGAGGGGAAAGATTTGAACTGTACGGTGGGTGCTCCAGAACTTCCCAACTGAATGACTGCAACAATTCTTGGGTTTGACGCACGCTGTGAAGTGTTGCATTGTCGTGATGAAGAATCACTCCACAAAAAAAGTCCAGGTCGTTTTCTTCTGACGGCTTCCCGCAATCTTCGTAACGTCTGGCAGTAAGCATTGGCGGTAATTGTCTTTCCATGCTGCACGAACTCCAAGAGGATCACTCCTTCACTGTCCCAAAACACTGATGCTATTACCTTTCCAGCCGATGCACACACTGAATTTTTTTTTGTTTCGACGAAGATGTGTGTTTGCATTCCATTGTGGCTTGCTTCGTTTCGTTAGTGAATTGATGGACCCACGTTTCATAACCTGTCACTGTGCGTCCCTTCCTCTGCGTACCGCTGAAGATGTGAGAGACAAGCTGTGAAACGCAGAGTTTTGTGGTCTTCAGTCAAATGTCTTGGGACCCAGCGAGCACAAACTTTATGGTATCCCAGTTCTCCATACTCAATGTTATGGACTGTTCCATAAGAAATGTTCAGTGCAGAAGAAAGATCCCATACCGACCGTCTTCGTTTTTCCAAAATTAACTCCTCAACACGTGCAGTGTTCAGATCTGTTGTGGATGTGCTTGGCCTTCCGCTGCGATCTTCGTCCTGAATATTCGATCTTCCATTGCTGAACTCTCTGCCCCACTTCCTGACATGTTGCGCAGCCATTACACCATCACCGTAAACCTCTAACAACTGTCTGTGGATTTCTGTCGGTGAAACGTTTTTCGCTCATAGTAAACGAATGATGCTACGCAGTTCTTCGCGAGGCCATGTTTCTAGCCGCGTCGCCATTTTGTACGCCAACAAAAGGAGAACAAAGTAGCGCAGACTGAGATGAACCTGTTCAGATTAGAGTATTCACTAGTATCATTGTAACCACAAGCGGAAAACGAACACTGGATAACATATACATTGTTACAGCATACATCTTCTATGTTAATTTATTGTTCATTATGTTCATATACATACATTTTTGTCTATGTTGAATTACATATTTTCATGGTTTACAGTATTGTCTATACTACTTGGTATATGTTAAGCTTGTTTTTATACTTATTGTTAGTGTATTACTGTTTTTTCTATTTATGTAATACCAGTTGATGACTCATTTCCACATATTTTTTTACTTTTCCGTGTTAGATCTCTGTTGAAATTCTAATATTTGAAATGAGATTTGGCAACTGTTTGTTTTATCGGGTACTACTTTGTAATGGAACTGTGCCCTCTTGCTGAGTGAATATCGTCAAATAATTTGTGATATTTTCGCAAAAACAAGTTCGCAATCTGCTTAAATGCTACGGTTAGAATTGTCTTTCATTTAAAAATACGGCATTTACTTGTTATGTGTACATCTAATGAAGCTTAAATAAAGCAATATCAATAACCTACAATAATTGTATTTTTTCAATTTCATATTTATATTTAGAATTTTTCGTTCATTTATATCAAGCAATTTACGAGGAATAATAAACCTGACATTTTAAACGCGCGCGCTTGGTGCGACATTGGTGTCATCTGTCAACGCGGGGCGTCGTAAGATTCAACTTCTTCCACTGCTGAGTTTGCAACCCTCTGATCTAGATTTACTCTGGAGTTAATTTCTTCTTCTCAATTCGTGCGGACATTTTAATTGTTTACAGGCTAGATCACTTTTGATGGTACGCAATGGCTGCAATTGTAAGCCATAGCGTTTTAAGATTAATAATTTAAGGATTACATTTAATGTATACATATGGTATCATATAATAAATGTCTTTAATTGTTAGGCAATAATTTATGATTTTTATATTGTAGTTTGTGCCTAACAAATTCTTATTCTTTTTGTTTTTTTTTACAGGTAAGTGCTGGTCGAGAGGGACTTTGCGAAGAACTGTAATTTCATTGTGAGTATTGATTTATTCGCATCGTGTTCTGCAATTAATTTTTAATATGACTCTTCGATGTCAATTCTCTGTTTAACTCGCAACTCGGTGAATTAACGCCAGGAAATTGTTTTGTCGATATTCCATTAAAGTTCATTTCTAGCATATTTGTGGATATCGGGAGCAAATGGATTAAAAATGCGAAAGTCGGAACTATTGTCCGCACAAGTTAATTACCATTCCCTGCAGTAACTAATTCTCATTCTTTTGAGTTGGTTTTGCGCGCTTTTTCTTTTTGTAACCTTAAGAGATATATGACTCGGAAGCATCGCTCTTTCTCGCGGTATGCCCGCTACGATCATTATTATTCTAACATTTGGCTCGGAGTCAAACGATCGAGAGAAGTAAATGATCCAATTATATCGCCGCATTTAAAGCGCGAAATATTTTAGCCACGTGCGTGGTGTGCGTTTTTTTTTTTTTTTAAAGGGGTCGCGATAGGATTAGCGACGCCTTCCGTCGTATCTAGAACGTCGTCTCCGACTCTCCTAGCGCCTCTCTCGCGACCCCTCGAAACCTCACTCCCGCCTCACTCCTTACAAGGTTCATCTCTCCTTTCCCCTTTTAACCCACCTCATAACCTCCACTTTCCACCCCTCCTCCCATACCCTGACATCACCCTCCCTTGATAAAAACCCCACCCCTGCATTCATTCCTCGTCCGCCCTTTTACCCCTTTCCCGCCCTTCCCCTCGTCTCTCAACCTCTCCCAATTTCCCACCCCTTTCTCTCTCTCTCTCCCTCCCCCTCCCTCCTTCCTGCCACCTCACACTTCAGATTGCTCTCTCCCCTAGTCTCTTTTGTTGAGGCTTCTTTCCGTATAAATTAAGTGAATCCAGAGCAGGGCGGGAAGTCAAGTGGTGCAGATGATTCGTTGTCTCGTGAGGGTAAGCTTCCAGGGAGAGGAATTCATTTGAGGAATCCATAACACCTTTAAGAGGGAAGGAAGGCGTAGGGGAGGATCTTATCCTTCCGTCTTTTTTCCTCAAGTGCCCTCTTTCACTTGCTCCAACCCTTCTTTCTCTCTCTCCATTTCGCTCTCCGTTCTGCCAGACTCCTCGCTATCACTGACTTTCACTTCCTCTCGGTCTGCCTTCTTTTATTCCCTCAGCCTCTTCCTCTCTTCCTCAGCCTCTTCCTCTCTTCCTCAGCCTCTTCCTCTCAGCCTCTTCCTATCTTCCTCAGCCTCTTCCTCTCTTCCTCAACCTCGTCTTTTCCTCTCTTCCTCAACCTCGTCTTTTCCTCTCTTCCTCAACCTCGTCTTTTCCTCTCTTCCTCTGCCTCTCTTCCTCTTCGTCTCTTCCTCTGTCCCTCTCTTCCTCTGTCCCTCTCTTCCTCTGTCCCTCTCTTCCTCTGTCCCTCTCACTTTGCAGCCTACGCTCCTTTCCCAAGTTTGTCTGCAAATTCTCGAAGATAGGCATATGCGGATTTAACCGTCATGAAATAACACAAGAGGTCGTGGTTGCATTTCTCGGAAAGTAATAGTCTCTCGGGTCGTTTCGCCTTGCACGGTTACTGCGCAGAATTTTTATGCGTCGCCGCTGTAATGACATTACGTTTTCTTGCACAGTTGGCCGAAGAGAATGGGCCTTCCCTAATCCAATCAAGGCAATGGGATCAAAGGCGACAGTTTTGGCGTAAAACTTCCGAAATAGTAATTACGTCGTAATCCCTTGTTTACGCGCTAAAATTTCGTCGAATTTGAATATGTAATTTGTTTGCTTGCTTGACTTTTTCAGAGACATTATTCCCCGAGCCATTGTTTTTAGGGATGCAGTGACTCGATCATTATAAAAAAATCACGGTTTATCTGAAAGAACCAATTGATTTCGATATTCATGCATATGTTGGTGCATTTGAGGCAAGGAGTAGCTCGTTAAGTTGCTTTACTAATTTTTAATTACCTCCTTCGTCTGCATGCGTCATCACTCAGTTTTTCAACCAACATACTTAAAACCTAGTGTTCTTTATTTTAAAATCTTTTATTTCATTATCCTACTTTGATGTGTATATACATCGTCGTACCTTAAAATTGTAAAATTTCCTTTCAGAGCATCTGATGTAAATATTAAAATTTTATCATGTAAATTTCACCAAATGACGTAGAACTAAATGTAAGAAGTGACTACAGTCTCAATTTCGCCCGGATAAACTCATTTGTCAGTCTGTCGCGTACAACAGATTTCTTTTTTCTATATCTCGAAACTATTTATAGTTTATTACGCGTCACGTTCCACGTTCACCGAAATAAAGTCGCGAAAACGAGCTGTGGTTCGCAGGTAATCGCATCATTCCCCTTATAACCTTAAGAGCTCGTCGTCGGATCGGAAGGGGTAAAAAAATAAAAAATAAAGCTTTGGATCGAAACCGCTAACCCAAAGCAGCAGAGCACCTGGCGTTCGTTACTTCACGGCTCCGTTCTTTTCGGGACGTTCCTTCGTGCCGGCTTCCCTCGTCAGTTATTTGGAGGGTAATGCCGGGACAAACCTGGCGGACGAAGCTATATTGATTTTCATTCCCTCGGCTCTCCCCCCTCGCTTTCGTCGCCTTTCCCCCAATCCTCTTTGTTTCCCTCTGCACCCTCATGTCTCGAACTTCCCACGCGCCTCGCGTTTCGCCCTCCCTCATTGAACTTAAAATCCCCCTCCTCTCGCACCCTCCACCTCCTCCCTGTTTTACCCTCTGTTGACAAATTCATCTCTGGTATATTTCGGTTTTGTGGGGGAGGTGGTTGTTGGGTTGGAGGGGGGAGGTGAATTTTGCATGGCTCGGCAAATAAGGGAGAGAGGTCCCTCTTTTGTCGTATGACTGGTGGCTCTCGTGTCAGACTGGCTCTATCGGTAAAGTCGTTCGATTTTAGGGACGTCTGCGTACCTCACACGTCTCCGTCTCCCGTACTTCTCATCAGATCTTTCGGTACGATAAAGTTGATTCCCTCTCGCCTCTCTTACAAGTCCTGTCCTCAGTACTTTCGTCCCTCGCTTTTTTTCGGATCGCGTTCCTAGAAAAAAACCGTATTAAGCGAGACCCTGCCTAGTGGGATGGGTTTGCCTATACTATAGGAATAGGTGAGGTTCGATTTCTGGAAATTTGGTCGTGTTGCGTTCAGAATTGCTTTCTTCGTTCTTTCGTTTAACCTAATGAGACGAACTGAAGCTTTTTATGATTTTTAATGTTCTGGAGACCGTTCCGAAAAAAGTCTAAAATTGATTGCGATTCGAAGTAGTTCCCTAACAAGCGAGAGAAGAATTTCAGAAAAATTTATAGGGCACTCTCTTCTTTTTTCACCAGTACGCTTATAAATGAATATATTAATTTGTGTTCTCTCAAAAATAAAAAAATCTTAGAAAAACATCGATATTAAAAAATAAACAATCCATTACACCGACGTTTCATTCATAGATGCTTACCTGCAAATACCTCGCTTTATTTCTGGAATGACTTCTCGAGTTAATATCAAAATTCTCATGTAGACACCGATTACTCCCTAGCAGCTGATTGTAGTAGTCCCACCAACTTTGTTTCTCATGTAGAAAATTTGGCTTCCCCAGTTTGCAGGATTACAGAGATATTTCCCGGACGGTCAGACAAACCAGACACACGCAAACTTTTTCGAAAAAAGTGATAAAAAGATAAGCGTGCTAAACCGTAAACACGCAAAGCTAAACCGTGCATTTCGAGGGATTGGTGTATTACCAAATCTCCTTCACGTGTTCAAAAAAAAAACTCCGCGTGAAGTCGTGATTCGTACCGTAAAGGTGACGTCGCTTTCTTCGCTCGGGAGACGAATCCCTTTGTTTTCGTCCTTCGCGCCCGTAACTTTTTAACCGTTTTCTTCTTCCTCGCTTTCGTCTCGGTTGGCATTGCCGTTAGTTTCATTCAGTCGGATTCCTTTGCATTATTCATTCTTTTGAGCCCTATCGTCATGCGGTAGACATTCGTTCTTTCCTTTGTATTATTTCATGGAATCGTCGCATTCTCGTCAGGTTTTTTTTTTAAGTTTTAGCCGGTAAGTGAAATTAATTCGATTTTAAAGAATTTTTCCTCGGAGAAATTGGTCGTTTCTGTTAAAACCGTAACGTTTTTTCGCATTATTTCATTTGCGCTGGTATTTTATTAAGTTTTATTTAAGTTTTTTTTTTTTGTAGAATGTGCATACACTTTTACGTCGTTCTTTGGAAATCGCGAGGGAATTCTCGGAGAACAAAGAATATAGGTATACCTTTTCATATCTAGAAGACTTTCCATCTCAGCGCACCACTCAGCCGATTCTTATTCTGTTTCTTAACCTCTTCCCTTTCCTCTCTGCTCCCTCTCACTCCCACTCCTCTGGGTGATCGAGCTCCCTCCCTCTTGCGCTCTCTCTCCTTCCCTCCCTCCCTTTCCTCTCTCCATCTCTCTCCCTCCCTTTCTCTCCCACCCTCAGTCCTCTCCCTTCCTATAACTCTCCCTTTCCGTCTCTTTTCCTCCCTCTCTTTTCCTCTCCCTCTCTTTTCCTCTCCCTCTCTTTTCCTCTCCCTCTCTTTTCCTCTCCCTCTCTTTTCCTCTCCCTCTCTTTTCCTCTCCCTCTCTTTTCCTCTCCCTCTCTTTTCCTCTCCCTCTCTTTTCCTCTCCCTCTTTTCCTCTCCCTCTCTTTTCCTCTCCCCCTCTTTTCCTCTCCCCCTCTTTTCCTCTCCCCCTCTTTTCCTCTCCCCCTCTTTTCCTCTCCCCCTCTTTTCCTCTCCCCCTCTTTTCCTCTCCCCCTCTTTTCCGCCCCCCCTCTTTTCCGCCCCCCCCCCTCTTTTCCGCCCCCCCTCTTTTCCGCCCCCCCTCTTTTCCTCCCCCCCTCTTTTCCTCCCCCATCTTTTCCTCCCCCCTCTTTTCCTCCCCTCTCTTTCCTCTCCCTTCCTCTTCTCCCTCTCTCCCCTTCTCTCTTCCCCCTCTCTCCCTTCCTCTCCCCCTACCTTTCCTCTTCCCCTACCTCTTTATCCCTCACTCTCCTCTCTACCTTCCTCTCTGCCTCCTCTCTCCTCATCTCTCTTTCCTCACCTCTATCCCCCCCTCCCCTTACCTCTCGAGCCTCCTGCATCTCAGGCACTTTTATTTTTCCATTCTATCCTCTCCCGTTTATTCCTTCCCGTATCGTATCTTCCAATTGCTGGGAGCCTCATCCCCACCTTTTTCAACTCTCGCACGCCCTCGCTCCCTATCATCGCGAACTCTTTCCTCTTCACCATCACCTCGTCCCCCTCTTCAGCCGCTGCGTTTCCCTCCGCAGTTACCGTTTTTCCTCCCGACCCCAACAATTCTTCCAGTCACATCCCCTTTTCTTCTTTCTCACTTTTCCCTTCGTTTCTCCTGCCTCTTCCTTTCTCTCGCCTGCTACTAAGGCTTGCCGGTTGGGATTATTGCAATCGAGCAAGTGAGGGATAACGGTCTCTCTCTCTCTCTGATAACGCCTCATTATTCGTTACAGCCTGCCGTACCTTGGTGCAACGGAGGAAGAAAAAACTGATTTTTATTATATTTTTAAGAAGGGGGAGTGAATGTGTGGGTTGTATTCGAAAATTACTCGTCATTCCGTCGGAATTGTATTTTTTTTCTTTTTTAATTTTCGGTCGTTTGTCGCCTTGGCTCGCGCAAAAAGGAGCGTTTTTTTTAACGTAAACGTGTCCCTATCCATAAAGTTATACGGTTAATGTTAATGGATATTTGTCGCACACCGGTGGTTTTTCCGCGTACGGTCTCGTAATGGTATTTTCCCGAAGCTTATTCGAAACTGCTGAGCAATTGATTTTGAGACGAATTAAACCGTGGCTGAAACGAAGATTGTTTTTTGCTGTAATTTTGCCCTCGGTCTTATTTACTCTTTTATCTGGAGGATTTTTAAAAATTTTTGTCGGTGCCTTTCTCCATCTACTTTCGTCACGGTCTGTTGAGTGCTGTCGTGGATGTATGCGTCGAATAGTTTCAGATTCGATGAGAATCTGTAAAGGAAAGCAAATATGGCAAACGTGTAATCTTATTCCATTCCCTTTACTTATTTAATTCAGTCGTAGAAATTCTTATCGATTGATCAACCAAAGATGGAGTCGTTAAGAAGGAAATGTCCCAAACATAAAACAGTAATCAGGTTAATAATTTTTTGTGTTATGTGGGTCTGTGTGGTGGAGTATGCGTTGTTTCTAGCGGAAACCACCTATTTACTCTATCCAAGAGTTAATCTCGACTATTCCGGCTTCCCCACTCTCCGTGAACAGTAACGATGCATTCTGATAGCGAAATTTCTCGGTAATTGTGTTCGTTTCCATATCATCTTAATTTTCCCTCATAACTTTTTTATCCGAGAGGGAAAGATAGAGCTCGATATATGTGGCTGTTATTAAATTGACAAACTTAGGTTTCTCAAATATGAGCTTTGAAAGAGTTCAGAAAAAAATAACTGCAGTCGATGTAAAAAAATAAATACGACCATGCCATCGATAGGATTCGAACCCGCGGCCCAGCGAATGCCGGCGTCAGTGTCGAGTTGTCGATAGTTGAGTCTAGTATGCGCAATCCGTGGATCGTCACTGATGACGGTTGCTTTGTATCCTAAATACTCCTCGACTGGTTTTCCCTGCATCTTTTTCGTCAGTTTTCCTCTCCGTCATTTTCTCCCGTTATTAATGAAATAATATTTATGTATAATTCCCTCCTCAGTCCTCATTCTCATTGACCGTCGCGACATTTCGGGAGTATACTAATTTTTCTTCCATTTTTTCTGTTTCCGAAAAATTCTTTTATTTTTAGTTCTATCGAAGGAATTATTTTTAATGGCTATATGAGATTAGATTTTTAATAAAACATTGCCACAATTTCTCCAAAATCATACTTGAAAATATTTCAGAGGAAAAGAATAACTAGGTTAACAAAATTTTGAGCACTTTCCTCACCTGATGATTTAGCGAAACCGGTCGTGAAATGAAAAATTGTGGAAGTTAACACAGTTATTCTTATCCTCTGAAATATGAGTATCACTTACCACAAAGTTGAGCCAAATTCCACGGATTTAAAAAAAAAATTCTTGAAAATATTTTCGATCCATTTGGCGTCGTAGCGAAATTATTTGAATTTTTACTTGGGGTTATGCTATGTAGGAATGAAATTCTCAAGTTACTGCTCAGCGTGTGGGATTGGACATAAATCCAGTCGTGCGATCATATAGTAGGGCAAAGTCTCTTGTTTAATACTCGTTTAATGTTCTTTTATCGGTAGATAGCGCACATCTCCCCTTTGTCTCAAGTCTATAGACAACGCCCTGGAACCTTATCTATGATTCACTTTTTATAATATTGAGATAGCATTATCGCATATTTTAGCTGACGGAAGGGGTGTGTCGCGCCAATTTTCCACCTGCTCATAGGTATAAAGTCCTTTTGTTCGCCAATTTTAGCGCTCATAACACGAGTCCATTCGCAACTGCAACGACGAGGAAAAATCTTCACATCCACGCCGGAGATTTGCCTCTCACTGACCTTAGAACAAGAAGAAGGCGTTATCTTTATTTATATAAGTTCCAGCTGATGATATCAAGCTGAACGGTTAGGAGAGAAACTCTTTGAAAATTGTAGGAAAATAATGTAGTGGCTGAAGAAATTATTCAAGGATGAACCAAAATGCGTCCTTAAATACGGATTAAAATAATTGTCGAGATCGGCTATATACTGAAGTCGAATTTACGAAATAGGTTTATTCGATAGGAGTGAAAAAAGTTGGGAAAACAAGATATGCATTTAATCTAAGTAAGCCGGAGAAGGCCGTGAAAAGTGTCATAGGTTTCTCCATAGTAATACAATATTTGAGCGCCGTCTTGAATTCACCGTACATTAATAAATGTATTTGTATTGGTGTACAGAATCGCTTCCTTTAATCTTTCTTGTAACCTCTGAGTCGAACTGAAACATTCAATGATTTTTAATGCTTGGATACCAAGCTAAAGTGAAATTGATGGCCTTGCAATTCGAGTTCTCTCAAAAGAAAACCGCGCTACAGCAATTCTTCGCAGCCGGAATACTCATCTTGTTTTTGCAACCTTTTTTTTTTTATTGTTCTCGGAGAGGCAGTATTTCCAATCGAGGCGAACATCGAACATCGCGGGTGGAAATATTAGTCTTTTAAAACAGTCGCAACGTTTTACCTCTCGCGCGAAAGTAAATTTCGAGCCGATTTCGCGTTTATGCGACTCGACCCGCGTCCCGTAGCAGCACTCCGTGCCGTAACTGAAACCCAGAAAAAATCGCATAATCCCTCCCTAGCGGAATAAGGAAGATTTCTCGAATCAATGCTGACCTAAGCGGTTTCAAAATTCTCCCCCCGCTGCTACCATAGGACACTGGTTCTCAAACTTTTAGTCTGAAGGCCCCCCTTGATGTGAAAGATCAATTTATGAACTTATAAAATTGATTCGTATATTACTTAGCAATTTCAAAGAATAAAATACTAATGAACCTCAATGATATCTCTGTTAAATTGTGTGTTTATAATTAAATGTTGAAAGGGAAAGAGAGCTATCAAGACATGAAGAAAACTGCGGAAAATAGGAGTATATGGAGAACCAAGTTTAACCATGAATAATCACGGACCTGTCTACGGACAGACTACCTATGATGATGATGATGATGAATTAGTACCTACTTATTAAATGTCTTTTTTTATCAATGCGAAAAAATACTCGCGACCGACTGACGTAGGTGTTCCCACCACTACTTGGTGGTTGGAAAAATGGTGCCATATTAAAAACAATTAATTCAGAGTATTTTTTATCATCTTATTGTTTATTTAGGATTAAAATTAATTCAGTAGCCTCACGGCCCCATAGGGGAGGCAGCGGCTCACGCTTTGAGAAACACTTGCATATAGGGGATATGAAGAAAACTCCCGTTTTAATCTCCTTTCGGTGTCACTTGGCTGGCGAATCCATTTCGAGTTATTTTCCATTCCGCCGTTCATTTCTCGCGTTTCGCATCCTATTTCCCCCCCTCCCCCCTACTGACACCGTTCCTTTCTCTCGATCCATATCCCAGCACCATCTTATTCTCATGAAGACATAAGAGAGAGAGAGAGGGAAAATCCTTCACCTTTTCCTGCTCATTTTTCCCGCTTCCTACCCGTTCCTTTTCTTTATTGCCTTCGCCTCTTTTTTTGCGCAGCCCGAGAGAGGAAGAGAGAGAGAGAAGCCACATTCTGCGCCGGTCCGTTTTTATAAAGAGAGGGGAAAAAACTCCCAAAGCGTTCCGTAGGGTGTGAGTGATACCGTGTTTTTCTGGACGTTTTCCAGCCTCTTTATCTCACAGCGTGGCACGCGGGATTTGTGATTCCAAAATAAAGCTGGAGATAGAGTAGAGGGAGAGAGAGAGAGAGGAATGAGGAGGCGCTCGTGGAAAGGGAGGTAGAGAGGGTTATAAGGGAGGAAGAGGAGAGAGAGAGAGAGAGGGATGCAAGACGCGCGTAAAATTCTCCGTCATCCATTACGCAGCTGAATCCCGTTTTACGGTCGACTGCTGCCTTGCGCCTTCGTAGAGATATAAACTCCCAATTGCGCTTTGGCTCGCTGTAAGGGGGTTGGAGAGGAGAGGAGAGGAGGTGGGAGGTAACGCCCGTTCGTTGTAACGGAGTTTTATTTTTCTTGTCTTGATTCTTTTTCGGTTCGGTCCTAGTCGCGGAGAGTGGTCGCGAAACGGAAATATATTTTTTTTTTATTATCTCCGCGATAGGTTCGGTTATGATCGCGAGAGGTTTAATGAAGTGAGTAATTGAGGGCCGTGCGAGGCCGTGATTAAGTTATTTTTTGTTCAGCAAAGATGGCGGTATAGTTCTGTTTTTTTTTTTTTTTACAGGGCGCCGTTAACAGTCGGAACGGACCGAAAGGAGATGACGGTCCGAACTGTGTATCTCTGTAAAATGTTCTTTTTATCTCTAGTGCCGCAATTTCTTACATTTTATCGGGTTTCGGAACGGTAACAAGATGGCGGCGGGTATTTTGAGTGTCGTTATCACCAATTGGGATATTCTGAATAAGAGATTTTTATCCAAATTTAAGGGCAAACTATTGGGGTGTATATTTACTGAAGAGGTTTCCATTTGTCCAGGATTCTTTTACTCGTGTATCATGCCGGCCATATTATGGAAGACATGAGAGGTTTTTGGCGTTACGCTTTAATAATATTATTAGTGTTATGTATTTATACCATGTCTGGACAGATTTGGTTCAAATCTAGGAACCACCACCAAAATCCAGAGGTCAGGGTTAGATTTCAATGCAATCAATCATAGTTATTTAAATCTTTATACATTACATATACACGTGCATCATAAATACTACGTAAAAATATTACTTGCCAAGTTTCTCTGCTGAGTGGATAAAATACAAGAGGAAAATATAGTCGCTACTGCGTAATGTTTAGTCGCCGATGGCGAACGGGCACGTGCGGGGCCCAGGACAAATCGACCGCGGGGCCCCGTTATCATTAACCGCCAAATTAAATTTAGACGTTCCTTGCTGTAATATAGAAGCGCGGGGCCTCTGAAATCGCGGGGCCCGGGGCGGTCGCCCCGATTCGCCATGCCCTAGGGACGGCCCTGGTCTTAAGTACGCCCTTCGGCTTCACCTCACTTAGAATAGAATCAAGACAAATAGTGGGCCACAATTTTCTGAACCGGCGGGCCACGTGTTTGAGACTCCTGTATTAGTCTCCGCTATCGGAGATATTTTTGGACTTTTGATGGGTCGTCGAAAATTCAGTCAGGGAAGAGCGGTAAGGGAGCGGACAAGTGTTGAGGAATTACCGCTTTCTCCTTTTGTATCCACTTGAAGTTTTGCGGGTGTAATTTTCCCGTCCAAGATTTTATAAGAGGCTTACACCAAAGGGTTTCCTTTTCACTGTGAAGAGCACCCAGTTTATTTAATAGAAAATCGAGCGAGCACCACTGTACTACTTTTGCAAAAAATTTGGAATGATCACTATTAAAAATGAATCGATGTGAAATTTATTACTAATGTCGTAATACATTTAGGCGATAAAGTAAATTAAAAATTCCCGGAGCTCACAAAGAGCCCGATTTGGGTATCTCGGAAGAGCACTTCCGAGACTGTCCAAGAGCGCAGGTTGTGGGAACCTCTGGGTTATTATACAGGAAGCTGTTCAGTCTCGCGATTCGTTATCCTTTTCGCCGCGAAATTTAAAGCGTTCATAGTCCGTCGAGTTTAATGTAATTTACGTCCGTTATTCGCCCATCGATCATCTACGCGCGGAAGAGAATCTTCCCGTGCCCGCTCTTTCCCTCCCCTCGAAACGCCTCGCTTTCTCTCCTCGACTCGTCTCCCGAAGAAGTCCTCTTTAAACTCATTCACCGTTTCCGCGCCGTTAGTGATTCGGATCTCCCCCCCCCCCCCTCCTGGGTGCTTCTTCTCCGATCCTTTTCAACTGTCCCGCCGTAATTAACCGGGCGACTTTCTCGTTTCCTCCTCTCCCGTCGTCCTATTTCCGTCCGCAATTCCTCTCGCTCGCTAAAATGGGGAAGACGTTGTTGCAATTTTCTTGCTGTCGCGGTAAGCCGAGTATTGTAATCGGTGGGCGAGAGGCAGAGGATTATCGCCGTCGTGTGAGAGAGCGGCAGTAAAAATCGACGTTGAGAGAGAGAGAGGATAATAATTCCGGCCGTATACGCACCTGCTCCTTTCGGAATGACTTATGGGGAAAGGAAAAGGAGGTATTTCAACCGTCACCATTAATTATCCGGAGTTGGTTGTAAGAGAAGGTAAACACACACACTTTCTCGGCTGGAAATAAAGACCACCCCGGAGACTATAGAATCTATCAACAATGCCAAAGGTCGTCGTAAAACGCTCTGGGGTTCGGACCGAGTTGAGTTGTCAGCTTGAATTTTTGTTTTTGAATTCTTATTAGTTATTATGAGGCTTATTAGTTTGTTTCTAATAAATTTTGTAGGTGACTCGAGCGCCCATATTAACGGTTTTAAAAAAACAAATTTCCTCTGAAAAATCGGTATTACCTCGATCCTTTATCACATATACAATTTTATTTCGGGTAATCCGGCTTTCTTGTTTGAGATCAGGAACCGAAAAAGCCGGCATACACTGTATGAACTTTATTTGATAATTGATGGTTAGGATTTAAATTTGTGCGCACGTGCGTGTGTCCAGAAATAAAAAAAAAATCAGATACCGGCGACTGCACAAGGTCCTAAGGTTACCGGTTTTTTTTGACCCTGTACTTGCAATCTCCGACCCACCGAAGGATTCGGAACTACAAATGGACCCTCATTTAGAAAAGGTTTCAGGTCCATGCTCCAGATGGTAAACCTCAACGAAGTAGACCAAGGGCTACCAACCTAGTGCTCGCTAGCACCGCTGTGCTCTTTAAAGGCATACTGTGCTCGTTGTAAGCCTGACTGCACTTTGATAGCCTTGATTGTGCTCATCTAGGCGCTTAAAATACCGTTTCTTAGAACCAGTAATTGAATTTGCTCTGCTGCTTTCCTTCTGAACGCATTTTGAGAGCAGTAAGGTTAACTTTGACATCACTTATGATTTTATTCGTGATCGGTCCTATTTTTTGCAGAATTGTATTGGTGCTCGATTGATATTCTAGCATAGAACTTGGTGCTCGCTAAATCGAAAAGGTTCGGAACCGCTGGTATAGACTATTGATCAGTTACCCTTTATGAAGACAGCGTTGCATTTGAAATAGAACAAGTTTTACTCCATCGTTTCATAGCCTTGCGATTTAACTAAATTATTTATATAACGATTGGCATCGTTTTTCGACAAAACCTCGTGTAAAATAGTCTCCATTAAGGACAACCTAATCCAGTTGAAGAATAGGTGATCTGAAGACCTTCTGAGATTATAATTTCCACCACATCGATCCTCCGTTCATGCGGAATCGGCTTGCTTAATTAATGGCCTGTAGGGTATCTTAAAGCGCGGAGGCTGCATATCGTTACTCGCGTTGATATTACCACTCCTGATTGATAGTAGAGATTTCGCGCATACCATCGGAAGCTCGAGTTTTTGCGGCCTCGTGGTTTGCACGCCTTCTATACCTCACTCAGCTCGCGTATCTATATCTTCACTCCCAGCGATGGGGTGTGTGCGCGCGTGCGTGCAACCTCGCTTCTCTTGGTTACGCAATGAAGGGGAGTCGGGAGTGACGGGGGAAGGCGGGCGGGCAGTGTTGGGAGAGAGAGAAAGAGATGGGAGAAAGTGAGAGGGGGGAAGGAAGAAAGAGAGAGAGGGGAGAGAAAGAGGCGAAGGGAGAAACGGAGATGAGAGAATAGTGAGGGTTACGAGAGGAAAGGGAGGGATGGAGGTGAGAAAAGAGTTGAGTGGGAGGTGATGCAGGGAAATTGGAGAATTTGAAGATGGAAGAGAGGGATGATGGGAGTTTGAGGGGGAGAAGAGGAAAGAAATTTGAGTGGGAGAGGGAGGGTTGAGGATAGATAGAAGGGGATAGAGGAGGGAGTGAGGAGAGGGAAGGGAAAGACGATAGAGAGGAAGGGAGAGGATGGGAAATTAGTTAAAGGGGAAGTGGAAGGAAAAAGAGAAGGAAGGGAGAGGGGAGGTTGAGGGAGGGGAAAAGATAGGGAGGATGGGAAAGAGAATGCAGTTTAGACGGAGAGGAGAAAGAATAGGGGGAGAGGGAGGAAGGATAGGGAGGGGTTGGTGAGAGAGGGAGGGGAATGGATAAGAGGTAGGGGTGAGATGGGAGCGAGACTGAATGAAAAATGATGGAGTCGAGAAAGAGTAGAATTAGATTCACTGTAAGGGAAAAAAAGGCCTGTCGAAGGAGGCGAAAGGGAGTGTAGACGGACGTGTAGAGAGAAAGAGGGGTCGTGTTCGAGGGGAGGAGAATATCCTCGTTCCACTCCCAACCCATCCACTCTTCCATCCAGAGCTCATTTCTTTCTCCCCGTAACCTTCGATTTTGATCCACGGATCGAGAGGAACGTCATTCTCGTAAACGTAGCCTCTCTTAAAAAAAAAAGAAACGCCCTCTTTTTTCCCCTCTCCCATCGGTTTCGTAATAATCCATTTTCGCCTTCTCATTCTCGTGGCTTACGTTTTGGCACCGTCGAAATAATTCGATAACGTCGTTTAGTTTCATCATGGTAAATCGCCGCCGGTGTGCGAGGAAATCGCTTCGACGTGCCATCTCGAGTAGCTGTATCGGTCGTAATTGGACGACGGAATATTCCGCCGGATAAAAACCGACCGAATAAGGATGGTAAGGGAGGGAGTATTAGACGGGTTTAGAGGGACGGCGTTTGTGTTTTTTATTTATTCCACGACTCGGCTCTCTCTCTCAAAAAAATCGCGATTGTAGCGATGGAGAGAGAAAGAGAGGTCCAGAGGCGCACGTGCAGCTATATAGCGCTTTCAGTCCTCGATACTGGCCGAAGGTCGTGCTCCCTTCTATCCCTCGAACGTGGGTTTTTTTTTTGCGAATGACTTCTCTCTGCCCAAGCCATCATCTGTCAATCTATCCCTTCTTCCCGTGTCTGTAATACACATGCATCTCTGGACGCTTGCAACGTACTTCTTGCTGTGTCGCTTTCAACGAGATGGCTTTTCCTCATGTATTACGCAGACCTCTCAGATTTGTTAAGATTTATTATTTCTCGTTTCGCTTTGCATAATTTGAGAAAATTCTCTCCCCCTTGTGTAGCGCTGCGTAAAAAGTCAATGGGAGGTTAGCTTGCGTTGGCGCGAGATTAAACTGGCAATACTGGACGATTTATGAGATAATATGCGAGGTAACGAACGTAATGGCTTAGCTAAAAGTGTGTTCCCCGGTTTACTTAGTAGTGTTTATTCAGGAGCGTCTACTCGTAAAAGTTACACCCCGGATTTAAACCGAGATATCGTTCGTAGTTTGTTTTTTTCGCTTGCGGAGGAAATGCGTTTCTTTGTCTAAGTCTCGAAAAGTTTTCGCGGCGTAACTATCCTTTCTTGTGTTTACCCGGTGCTACTTTAGGTCTCCGAATGATGTATTCCACGAATAAAAGTCTCGCGTTCCTGTTTTATGGAAGATTTCTGACGTAACGTTGCCGTTTCTGAACCGATTCTCGCCTCGTAAATTGGAAGTGCTCGGAAGGGTCATCAAGTCTCTCTATCGTGCATTACGCGTTCTGTGTTGTTGTATAGCTGCATTACCAACTCTGCCACTCTTGTTGTTTTCGCTCGAGAAGAGAATCGTGCTGAATTTCCATGAAATCGGAATGCGTCGAAAACTTTTCGTTATCGTCGGAACTTGTATATTCGAGGGCGTCGTGGAATATAAATCCTCTTGTATAGCGCTCTTTTAAAATAGAGGTTCCCAGTCCTCTTCTGGTGTCGACGGTGGATCGTACCGCGCAGCTCGCGGGAGAATTGGCAACGCCGCTCGGAGCGTTTGAAAGCGTTCGAAAACGATTGCATTGTACGAGTGAAAGGGATGTGGGTGGGCTCTGAAACTCATTTTTATCGAGCACGCTATCAAAAAAGGCCTCAGAAAGTTTTTGATTCAGCGTCGTGCGTCCTCCGGCATGCGTGTGTGCTGTTGCTGCTTCCTATTATTCCGTGTTGTCGCTATGCTTTTAAATCAGGGAGCACAACTATAAAGTTGACGCAGGCTAAAAATTGACCTTGACTGTACCTAAGCGGGCCGCAGTATGAATATTTTGTCCTTAATAAAAATTTAAGTACACTATTGAGGATTTTATTAATTACTACAGCAACTTTTACTTCCAATTTTTATGCGACAGAAAAATAAGTGTCAAACAGAAATTTTTATTTGCATTTTTGATATAAAAGGAACGGATAAGCTGAGTTACTCCCTGCATTTGATCACATTAAACGTGTCGGCGGGTCGCATTTGACCCGCGGGCCGTATGTTGTGCGAACCCCTTTCTTTAAAGAGATTCAGCAGCGACGAGCGGTTAAGAACCCGCGGTCGGATGGATAGGGGGAAGCATGGGGGGAATGAAGACGTTGAAGGTCCTTAGAAAAGATGTTGGAACTTCCTCTTCCCCTCTCCCTCCCAGCCCCTTTTAGTGTTGCGTCGAACCCTTGGGAGCGTGCACGTTCGGAATGCGCGCGTGGTCGCCAAGTGGGGCTGTGAGGCAAGGGATGACGAGTAAAGGTGTGGGTGGGGTGGTGGTTGCGTGAAGTGGTACGTGTGGTTGTCCAATTTTTTTTCGGGGAGATGGAGTTAGATATCGATCCGAACGTGTTTTTTTTCGTAACTTCTTTGTTTGATCATTTTTTCACGTTGTGTTTCGAGGAAAGTAAAGGTACGTTAATTTCTTGCCAAAATTGAGAATCTATGGGTAATCTCCGTGAAAAGACATCGCGAGAGAATTATTTGTATTCGTTTAGATAAAGAAATCTCGAAAGATATTATTGATATCTCGCAGGCGGCTTGCATTGACGACATCTAACCATTTAACGCCAATTTTTTTGTTGTCTCCGAAGATATATTCGTCGATATTTTGAGATGTCCGTCACCGTAACTATAAATAAAATTTAAGGAGACTATTTTTTCCTTGTGTGATTCACGAAAAATTGGGAGGTTACTCGTGTATTGCTACTAACGAGCGGTATTCGTCATTGGCAGTTTACCGATTGTTTGTTCTCGCGAGTTGTCGAGAGAATGCGAAGTCAAGTACGTGGTGAGTTCCTAGAAGCTTCTTCGATCCTTTCAGGAGCCGCAAGAACCTTGGGTCGATCCCGAGGGCATCCTAGTTTTCTCCTAAATCTACCTCCTGACCTCTGCCAACTTTTTAGCCCTGCATTCAGCATGGATCATCGCCAATCTGGGGAGAAGAGCCTAGGCTGCGTGGTTCTTTTCAGTTTAAATTTATTCCCTCTCTCTCTAAGTTGATGAATTGCCACGGATGGCTATTATTTCCGTGGGATGATCTAACTACTTTGTTTCTATTCGCGTTTTGCTTAGGACGACGAATCTTTGTACAAGTTTCATCGTCGTCGTTATGTGTAAAAATGTGGTTTGTCGTAGTACTTCGCTGGTTTTACTGCAAACCTTTTGATTTGTGGTTTCTTCATGTCGCGGTTCTTGTTTTCCTAATACGTGCTTCGGGGCATTCTTCTCGTTTAAGATTTCGGGTAAATAATGTAGTAAAATAATCGAATGCTCGGTAAATTTATGGTAATGCATAAGTGAGGCTTAAGTAGAAAATAAAACTACTTTTAAAAAATGTAGGATCCACGATAATTTTCCCACCTTTCATAAAATTTGATCCTCAAATACCGTTTTTAAGGTCACATTTCACATCGTAAAAAAATATCTCAATTTCTTTGTACAATAAGTTCTTCGGCGTGTTTTGAGCAAAACAAGCACTTAGAAGTAATTCAGCGAGAAATCCTTTACCTCAAAAATGCCGAACCGAGCCTCCTTTACCCGAAGTCGTGGACTCCTTTGGTGCCTTCTGTCTTGTGGCCATTTGCAAAGCACTGGCTCCGAGGTTTTTAATAGTCCCTCCTTCACCTACTGCTCCCTTCCCTATCGTATATTCTTAGCCGGCGTGTGTCTTGCATGTGTCGGAGGAGCGGTCCATCGGCAGAAAGGGTGAAGCGGAGAAAGTAGAGGCAGGCTGGGATGAGCCATCTCTTTCTCGCCGTTGGAAAAACGACCTCTAGGAAAAACCGAGAAGAGGTTGGGGTTGATGGAAGAGGTGGGGTTTGGAGGCAGGGAAAGATAGGCCGGGGGAAAGGGGAGAAGCACCGTAGAAGATTAAAAATTTCTGGCATATCCTCCTCTCTAGGAAAAGGGAGATAGAGAGAGCGAGAGATAAAAAGAAATTTCTTGGCGGTTTTTTATGCTCGTATCTTTGCGACATCTGTGCCGTTGAGGATGGCCCAAGCGACGTACATTTACATGTCTCCGGGAATTTGTTTACGAAACAATGTTATTGCTTTCATCGCGAGGGTGGGAAACGTCCGCACCAGGCGTCTGTTTCACCCCCTCGTCTCTCCCCTCCCTCCCTCCCTCCCTTTTCGCCCCATTCCGTGAGTTTGTTGCCTTTCTCTGGTTGATGGGGAAGTGTGTATGTGAGGAAACTTCGGGTGTGGAAAGGGGGAGGGAGGAGCATTACGGTTGTTCTGTCGGGACGGGTTTGGCCTATCGAGGGTGGTGTAGGTCGTATGGAAGAGACGGCGAGAGGGAGGGTGGGAGGCGAAGTAGGGGAGAGCGAAGAGAGAGAAAGGGGTGTGCTGGAGTGGGCGTGTCCGGAGGAGGGGATGCGGTCCACGCTTTCCCGTGTGTGTGTGTGGATCGAAAGGGAGTCTAAAAGGGATAAGGAGAAGGGTGGGATGTTATAAAAAAAATAGGAGAGAATCCTCTCGCCCGATTGAACGGGATATCGCGTGGGGGGTGCACTTCTCTAGAAAGGAGGGCCCCCGTTGGTGGTTTCTTTTTTTTTACTCTCGTAATCGCCTGCCCACGCCTGTTTTTACCATCCGTGTCTGTGTATGAGAGAGGGAAAGAGAGAGTGAGAGAGGGATGCAGTTGATGAGTAAAGCGGTTACATAGTCGGGATGGCAATCCTCGGTTCGGTGCTCAAAGTGGTACGCGGCGGCGTTCGATTATCCGGGGTAGGATGGTTACCGCTGGAGTTTTTCGTGGTTGTATATTTCTGCAGCGGGTTTTTAGCTCTTTAAAAAAATCGATATATTAGGTTTGACTGTCCGTATGTGCCGGAATCCTGCAACCTGGAGAAACCTGATTTTCACGATAGACCAGACAAGATGCGGTAAAAAATTGATGGATTTAGGATCAGCTGCCGGGAAGTAATCGTTGTATACATACATGGTAATAACTCGAAGATTTCATGCTACAAAGATGATTTTTTTCCAGGGTAACATCTGTTAAAAGGCTCCTTGGGTAATTTGCACGGCAATTCTTCCCTCGCTTGTTTTTTTTTCCACTATCCCAAATAGCTTCCGATACTTTTCACACACGTTTCTCGCTCTCCCCTCCAATGTTATACCATTTGAATCTCGACCCCCATCGGCCGTCTGTGAGTTATGGACCCCTTTCACTTCTCTCCGTGGGAATCTACGTGAAATTTGGCAACGGTCCAGGAGGCCATGCCGTCCGTACCCTTCTTCCACTGCTCTCTCTCTCTCTGTGTGGGGTGGTGTTAGTAGCGGCCACCGCCCACTCTCTCTCTCTCGCCGTGTGTTTGTGAAGAGGGTGTCGGGAGTTCGTCGATGGATGCGACCTCTCCCTCAGGCATTTCAACCTCCCTCTCTCCAGCCACTCATCCTACTGCTACTCCGATGTGGTAGGGGAGGCGGTGAGGAGGGGAACGGGGCGGAGTCGAGAGAGGGGGAGGAAGCGAACCTCTTTCCCAACCCTCTCGCCTCCGACGTTGTGCTGCTGCTGACGGGTAGCTCGGTGTTGAACCTCTATCTCTGTCTCTCTCGTACAGCTGTGTAGTTTCACTCTCCCAAGGTGACCTCGGTTGTTAGACGGCCGGTGCGTGCGTGTGTGATTTGACGAGAAAGAGATTTGAGGTTTAGGAAAAAAAATCTGTTCTGAAAGAGTTCTTTCTTAATAACTCGTCACTGTTTCGCCCCATCTATTTTTTCTCGAGTGTTTTCTTTCTTGGCATACCCATCTTTTGGTTTTCGTCGCATTCACCTGCAGAAGGAGCTTAGTGAAGCGCGATGACGCCAGCTGACCCGTTTTTTTTACGCCGTCAGGGACGTGTTTGCATTATTACGGATTAATTTGGTCATCGTGAGGGACAGTAGAAGCTCGTCGTACAGTATAAGTTAGCATGCATCGTTCTCATTTAAACGACGTCACCAAACTGTTTTTTAAACGATTTTTTTGTAACTTCGGTGGGGTTTTCCAAAAACAGATTCTTAACGTCCCTTGCTATCAGATATGTCTCGGTTTTTGTTTTAAATTAATCGGTTACAGGATTTTATCGAATTTTCCTCGGTTGAGGTTCTGTATTGGTTTAGCAAATTATGAAACCAAACATTCCGAAGTATGTACGTATGTGGTATGCCGGTATATATTTCATGCTTGAACATATTATTTTAGTTGAACTTTTCAATGAGAAGTCAAATAAAATTGTTTTACACTTATTACACCTGTTAAAATAAAAATTTTGCTTAATATTATTCCGTTCTTCACCATTTAAAGACCATGTGTCCACATTGCATCTGTGATTGAAACGGCGTCACTCCAGTTATGTCGGTTATCGCAAAACGAGCAGTTTTCCGGTTTCCCCCCGGAAACTACTCGGGAATCGATTCTAACATACTTTTTTTGCTTCGAATTGAAGATTATATTAGACTTTTAAGGCCGTTTTAAATTTAAGGTTTCTTAATACCGACCGAAAAAATATCTTCGTATTTTGATTAATCCGTACATACTTGCAATGCCTGGCCCAAATTTCCATCTGCGCTTAATTTTTTATCGAATATTGTAGTAAATCCTGATAAAGTCTGGACTTCTCCGACAAAAAATACATTTTTACGGACCCAGGAAAAAAAGTAGGTAAATGTCGTTATTGTCCGGATTTTGTTCAAATCCAGTCTAAAATACTTTTTTATTCGTTTCAACTCCGATTCGATTCCATGCATTAAAATACCTTAAAGGCCTTCAAATTGTGGTTTTAAGAAGTATCAATTATTCAACGGTGTATTTTACTCAAATCTGACATTTCGACGACACGTCTCACATTCTTATAATAATTACAAGAATTATTGGAATAGGTAATGACCGAAAATACCTGGTATTCTCTTTTTATCTCCTGGTGTTTGTAATGTTCTTTATCTAATCGTTTGGCACATTCACCTCAGATGATAACGGTGCTAATTTAATCTTGCTCTTGATAACCTTTTTTCCTGTCACCTTCCTCTTGTATTCGTGTTGCGCCTTTGTCATACGCTGTAATTTGTGAAGATTGGTGAGCCACTTGGAGAGAGAGATTCAACTTTCTCCACTCTAATTATGGCGACTATTGTTCTCGGAAAAGGATATCCCTCACGGAGATCAATGCTTCTCTTAATCTACATCATCTTTTCCCCGAGGAATACATAGGTTGCCTCCAATACCTTGTTATTACATCTCCATTTATAGATGGGACGTAGCGATTAAGATAGGCTCGGCGGATGATTTGTCGGTCATAATCTGAGGATTGCTTCTGTGTAATCCATAAATGGGAGGAAGGTTATGTTCGTCGTGATTCGGTCGACCGCTGTGTGGAACTTAAGTACATATTAAGATAGCGGGAGACGTTAAAAAACGATGAAAATATAAGTTTTGTTGTAATTGTGATTATTTTAAATAAAAAAGCTTTGGTCCTATGGGAGTCGTGATAGGAAATGTACTTCGTCGAATATTTTCTTAAATTCTAATTAGAAGTTTCTATTTTCACTGAAATGTACAACGTAAGCCTGAATCGTACCGTTCGGTGGAGAGAAATACGTCAAAACGCCATAGTATTTTTGCCCTCTCTTGAATGTCTAAAAAGTTTTTTTGTTACTCATTGGATCGTTCATCATTAAATGGATTTTTTATTATTAAAAGAATTTTTCCGAGCCATTTCTGTCGTTCTTTTCCGTCTTCTCGTTTATGTGGTTTTGTACTCGGCTACAGTCGAAGAGACCGATGTAGTACAATGAGTCATTTTTACTTAATTTCGTTATATTTTTATTATTTATCTACGTGTCTAGTTTTCTTTTAATATTGGGCTATAATTTAAAAAAAGCATTAATCCTTAATTTAAATGTTATATGTAATACTTAGTTTAAGGATTATGCGATAGGTTTTTAACGTATGAGATAACTCTTTGCCGAATTGCAATAAGTAAAGTTCTTACTTAAAGACGACGATGTTGATGATAATCGATTTGGACTCATTGTACCGAAAGCCCAAATATAAGTGTTTTCTTTTCACTTTGTTTACCTTTCCATGTCGTGACGTACTAGTCGCCTGACCGAATTCGAAGTCACATTTGATATTTCAAATGTATATTTGCCTTGAGATACAGCGTCCTCTTTCTTTGTCTGCGTTATCTCTGCCCTGGAAAATTTGGTTCACCCGGCTTAAACGTGTAACCGAGTTCATTCGTTACGTTTTCTCATCCGAGTCTTTTATAAGCCTTTAATGATTAAGGCGATAAGATAAATAATACTAAAAAGGATGCGACGTTCTTCGTTCGTTCGTTCGCTCGCTCGCTGGGGCCCCCATCCATTTCATCTCGCTTCCTCCGCGCGGCATCATTTTTTCCGCGAATCTCGCGTAAAAACGTCTCGTCCGCCATCTACACTCTACCAGGCGCACTTTCTAGCTCCCAGCAAGCGAGAACTTATGACTCCCTCTTTCTTCCTCAAGCATAGACCTTCACTAATCTTCATTTCCCCTGCTCTCCCCCTTTCTCACTCCCACTCGATCCTTGCCCTTGACCATGAAGATAAAAACCCTACCCCGAGAGCAGCTCGTTTCTCTCCTCTTTCTGCTACGAAATCCCGCCACCTCCATTTTATCCTACGCTATACTATCCCACTCTTTTCTTATCTCTCATCCTATACACCACTTCTCTCCCCTTTTTCCTCCTTCCTCTTCTTTCTCTCCCACTTTTTTTCCCTCCATCCTTTTCCTCCTTCCTTTCCCTTCTCTCTCCCTTTTCGTCCGACTCTTCGCTCGTTCGCCGCTGAAAACAGCCCACGCCGTATAAACAAGCGTTGCCTATGCTTCTGCCGGAGAAAGAGTTAGCGGTGTCTCCATCGGGAGTTGCTATGAGAGAGAGATGTTGTCGGTGGCATTATTCTCACGAGATCTCGTAGGGTACGAGAAATTCTCTCTCTAAACATCGGAGAGATGTGTTAAAACCGCACCCGATCGGGTGCATTACGGGTTTCGTCTTAAGTTTACGTTCAAAAAAAGGGAGGAATAACGGGTTTTAACGTCGTTGCACTCGTTGTACGTGTAATTCTTCTTTCCTCACACGCAAGAGAGGGAAAGATAGTTCAAGAACGAAATCGCTGCCAAACTGGATTGGCGTTTGTGGGGAAGCACGTGATAGAGTTAAACGAACGAAGAACTCGGGTGTGTTAGAGACGCGGTTTCCTGCCGGATTTCGCCTCTCTCGCCAAACTTTCTGCGATGAGGTCACGTTATTTGTCACGTGATGCGAAACGTGTGCGATATTAATAACGGCTACGGCGGAATCCGCTACCTACGCGGTTTATGGATCGTATTGGTGTGTTGCTTATCATACTAAATATTTCGCCGAGGAAATGCCATAAATTTCAAAGTTGTTAATGTTGAGCTTGGAAGACTGATATATAACTAAGATGGATGTTTTTCGATTTTACTTAAGTAGGTGATGTCAATTGCAGGTTCGCTTCATAAGGCGAGTGTCTAAAGTTTTATACAGCGTGGGGTTAGAGAGAGGCTATCGTTTATTCAAATTACCAAAAAATAAAATTCTCGTTAATCTTTCATCGTTGAATTGGTTGTAACTCATTAAATTTTACTAATCGCTTTTCATGATAACTTTCGTGGGATGCATGCGTCCCGTGAGTCGTAAGTTACTCAGCCCTGGCTTAGTTTCGAAAGCCAGGGCTGAGTTTCGAAAATTTCAGTACGCCTCATAAAAATTGCCTTCGTTGCAGCAAGTGATGCCATATCTCAGTAAAATACATAAATAATATCAACCCTAGTAACATATCGTTAATCAAAACGTAATGGGGAACCGTCATTGTTATCAGATCTTACGTTTCATGTTTTTTATCAGGGGTATATTCCTACATATGTAACGTTATATTTTTTTACTGTGTTATAGCAATTTGAATGTTCGAAACATTGGCCATTGAAACGTTCCCTAAATTGATGTATCAACAGTTTCGAATGTCTCGTAAGTAACGAGATAACGCGTTTCGCTAATGGTTTAATGTACCTCTTACCTATTTCTATCTCCTCGTCTATTTCACAACCCATCTCCCCAAACCATCCATTTACTCTCCCCATCCATTGGCTCTCCCCGTCCTCCTTTCTTCCCAAGAATTCTTCTATCTCAGGTTTGATATTCGAAGAAGGAAAACATTGAGCGGTCAGTGGTCTTATCGTACAACCACTTATCACCGAGGACAGTACAATACTCTGACCTTCTCTGCCCTTCCTTCGCCTTTTCCAAACGTCCCTCACTCGCATCGGTTTAAAAGAAACGAAACTTTGATTTGAATCGCATCGTTTGAAGATAACTTCAGAATGTGCGAAGATTTTTTCGGATTAGACCAGGAGGGTAAATAACTGACACCGACTCTCCACGATAAAACACAAAAAAAAACTCCCCGAACCAAATTGACTCTCTGAATTATTTGAATAGAAATTGTAGAAAAATAAAAAGTATGGACGTATTATTAGAAAGATGTTTGTTTTACGAAGATAAAAGTGAGGTAGCGGCAACGCTCCCATCAGCCCCCGTGGATACATAATTTAAAAAAGTTGTTCTTGTCGTGAAAAAGTCCTCCGATCCCCGCGTTAGATGAACCGGCCATCTCGTCGAGCCAAGAGGTCAGTTTAATTGGTAATAAAAGGAAAATTGGTTGCATCGGTTCGTCTCAAGGTCTTGGGTAGGATATGGTTCCGATGTAATCATCGTTACCTGCGAGGAATGTCGTCTCGACTTGCTCCGTCCACCCATCGCGACGCCATCCAAGTTGTCGTCCCCGAAAAACCAAGGAAATTTCCACGTCTTTGGTCGGTTTTCCGCCTTCCTCAGGACGTTCATCCTTGCTCGTTCTTTCCTCGCCCCTTTTCCTCTCCTTCCCTCTCCCAACTCTTGCCTCTTCTTTGCCCTCTCCTTCCCCCTTCAGTCCAGACGCCGCTCTCGAGTGCATGCACATGTGCCCTGCCTCCCACGCTCCTCAAACCTCGGACCAGAATCTCGTCGAGGCGTAGCGTAAACCACCCTCTCTCTCCGTCTCTCTCTTCACTCTCACCATCCCTCCTTTACCTTTCTCAAAGTGATTCGTGACTCGTGGGTGGAAAGCGAGGCATTATGTTTGGACGTAACGGAAATCCTGATAATCATTAACCTGCCAAACGAATGAAAAGGGGTGAAAAGGGAGCGATCGGGCGATCTCTCTAGTACTCTTGTTTTTTCCATCTCCATTCACTCTTCCTCTCTCGTACTCTTTCATTTTCTTCCTCTTGCTCTACCCCTCACGCTTTCTACCTCTTTTTCTCCTCCCTTTCCCTTCATTTTTCCTTACTTCCTATCTAACTCCCTCTGTTCCCCTACTTTCATCTCCCTCGTGTTCATCTCTTTTCCCCCAGTCTTTTCTCTACCTCTTTCCCTCCCCACCTCTTTTCCTCCCCGTCTTTTCCTCTCTCCCTCTTTTTCTACCTTTCTCTTTCTCACTCCTTTTTCCCTCTTTCTCCCCCTCTTTCTCTTTCCCCCCCTCTTTCTCTTTCCCCCCCTCTTTGTCCTCTTTCCCCCCCTCTTTGTCCTCTTTCCATCTTTCTCCACCTCCATCTTTCTCCACCTCTTTCCCTCTTTTCCTCTTCCTCTTTTATTCCCTATACTTTTTTCCTCTCCCACTCCCTCTACTATTTTCATCTCCCACTTTCCCTCCCCATCTATCTTTCACTCTCCCTCCCCATTTACTTTCTTCCCTCCGTATCTCTCCCCTTTTGCTTCCTTCCCTCTCCATCTTTCTCCCACCATCTACTCCCTTTCCCTCTTACTTTATCCCACCGTCTCCTCTCTCCCTCTTACTATCTTTCCCTAACTGTAATAATGGGTTACGTAGTCTCAATTTCTATCGAACAAAGATGGCTGTTGCTCTGTCTCACCTTCCATGTCTCCTTCATACCCCTCGATTTCTGAATATCTCATTTTTTTCTCCTCTGTTTCTCTCTCCACTTTTTTATCTCCCTCTTAACGTTTTCTCGTATCCTCCTGCTGCCTTTTTCCCTCCTTGTGGCTTCTTCCCTCCTTATTTCCTCTCCGTCGCTCGCAATCACTCTCTGGGGGACCCTTAACTCTCCACGGAGCAGTGATCGCCACTCAATGTCGTGCGGAGGTCACGTCGTCTACAATGAAAAAGTATGTGACGCTGCCATCGTCCCAGACACGGGAGTAGTTCCATTCCTTCTCACTCTCATCTTTCTCTCGTTACTGCATTCCCTTTCTCCCTCGGAACTCGTCTGCTTTTTCCCTTTCTCTTTATTCTTCTTGTGTTTTGGATGCGAGGGTTCGTGTCCTGTATGCTCTCTCTCCCCCCCCCCCCCCCCATCTCTCTCTCATCCACTCTCCTCAAAGCATTTGCTCCCTACTTCCTCTCCCTCTCGCATTCGTCCCTCTGCATGTATTTCCTTGGCATCCACTTCTGAGTCGCGAGATTTTTAGGGTTGTCTCGTAAACCCATTTTACCTCGCGAGTAATTTTGGTTAAATGAGGGTCTTTGCGTAGCCTTGAGGAAAGCGAAGGGATGTCGTCTGAAAGGGAGAATAAAAATGATAGCTTTATTTTTTTTGAATCCTTAAACATATCGGTGGGTTTTATCGAATGTATCGTTCGGTGGTTGGGTGGTGTTTTGCAGACGAGATTTAGATTAGTGCAGCAGGAGTTCTTCCGGGCAGAAGTGGCGAGGGTTACGAAAAATTGCATTATGTTGCTCTTTTTTTTTTTTTTTAAACGAGAGAATGCTGATTCTATTATTGTTAAAGAGAGTGCGTGGTGGGGGATTGGGTTAACGACCGGAGTAGGCGCCGAGGTTAACTTCTTTTTTTTCACTCTCGCGGCACATATTTTGCAATAACTCGCGCGCGCTGTGTTAAGAATACCGCTTTCAGACCGAGGAAAGTGCAGTTTTATGTTGGTTGTTTCTCAATGTTTTCTCTGTAAAGAGGTTAATCTCGTCCGTATTTCGTTTTCGCGTCCTCTCGCGGATTTTTTTTACCACTGTGGCTTGATTGGAAAAAATTGAGTGGCATTGTGTCACTCGATCGTTGACGAGATTTCCTCGTCTTAAGTAGTTTCTAAGCCGTAAGGCAAGACTCATTAGGGGATATAAAAGAAAATCCTTGTATAAATTTACATTACGTTTGTTCTCTCGTTCCCAATTAGATCGTTTTGTTCGCTTGGCGTATTGCCTATAAGCTTGGTCGTGACTGTTCCTTCATCTTTTCTCAGCCATGCAATAGCGTCCTGTAATTTTCAGAGAACTTTCGAAATAACATTCGAGTAATTTTTATTGCGAGATGACGATTTTCAATGCACCTGAGACAAAGGTGGCGGCCAAGGGAGCTATGAAAATTGTACGCAGATCCCTCCACTGTCTTTCATCTCTACATCGATTCTCTGGTTAAACTGTGAAAATGGGTTCTCTATTTATCGTGGATATTTAACTATAGGGCTCATAATTTCTATTTCCCTTGAATTATGTGAATATGGTTTCGGGGAAGTTAATGGTAATTCGGCTCGATATTTTAATGAAAGATATTATGCAATGCATGGATGTGAATGCTCATGCTTGCTGGTCTCGCAGTAAATAATCCTAAAAATAGAATGGTATTAACGCAAAATTTCTGATTTGGGATAGAGACATCTCCCATAAGTTGCACAATGCCTACGAATTTGATTTATTTTTATAAATGGGTGCATGATCGCATGCATCCCTAAATTGCTTGAGCATGGAATCGAATCATTATGAAAAACGCACCTGTTTATTACATATAGAAAGAAGTCTATTTATGTTCGAGATGTAGTGTGATGTAATTTCTTACCGTAGAAAAATCATCATTTCGATTCTCAGTAATAGTGAGAATATTCCAAGTTATGCAGCATCATTTAAAATAAAGATGCTATTGTCAGAAATAAGTGGGTTAAAATTTTTTTCGCTGTATTCCAGTGCTAACAGGTAGATACCAGGGTTGTTAAACGAAACCGAACCCACTAAAGAGGAACGGTTCCAGATAGGTTTCGGTTCAAGGAACGGTTCAGAGGAACCAAACCGAAAAAGGAACCAAAGTCGTGGAACGAAAGTGGAACCGGAACGAAAGTGGAACGAAATCTTCGGAACGAAATGTCGATGGAACGAAACTGAACCGTTCCGGATCGGGTTCGCACAGGAAATAGTTTCGTTCCGGCTCCTTCTACTTTGGTTCCAGCTTTGGTTCCAGCCAGTTTTCAATGGTTTTTACTCGCGTCTAACGGCGAGAGGAGAGGGCGAGGGGGGAATGCGAGAGGGGAGGTCGGGGATAGGAGGGGGATCTTAGTTCCTAATATCACCACCACCACCGACGGTTGCTACCGCGCGCAGACGACCGGCGTCGACGCGTAGTCGACGCATCTCGCGCTCCGTAATAAGGGACCGTCCATATATTACGTAAGACGTTTTAGGCCACTTTTTGACCCCCCCTCTCCCCCATTTAAGAAAACATAAGAACCAATGGGACCCCCCCCCCCCCCCCCCCCCCGCCCCTCCTAAATCTTACGTAAGAAATCTGAGGTTTTTTTCACTCGCGAGCTCACCACTACTGATGTTTCACTTCGAATGAGTATTTGATAATTTTCAGGGGTGGTAGTCAGATGGTCTAGTAAATAATTCCCCTATTATTTATAAACAAATGTTTATTATTTCAGTGAGAAGCCGTACTTGGCTAACAGTCACATAAAGGTAAACGTTTTTCACAACATAAAAAAATAGGTAATAAAAACCTTCCATAGATTTTGGAGCATCGAAACAAAAATAAAGACATGCCGACGTATTGGCACCCCTGTTGTGGTGAGCCCCCTAGACATCGAATAAAACTAATAAACATGGGCCAGACATGCGGAGGGGCATTCTACGAGACATTCGTGCATGCAGAGACAGGCTGTAATTGCAAAACATATCTGAAATGTGTCATCCGCAATGCTTACCTTCACAAAAAAGCTCTTGAGAGTAGCTTTCCTCTTCGTAGCTTCTTGATTCAGTTGCTGAATTTTACTGTCAATGTGTTTTTCAAATGCCATACCATCCTTCCCAAATTCAGTTTTAGCTCTTCGCCAGATGACATTTGCCTCCTCATGGGCTCGTTGTGGAGTTTTGCTTGGGTAGCAATTCTTGAAAGCTTCAAAGAGCCTTTTATAGAGATCTGCTCTAGACCCCATCATTCGAGCGAAAGTAAGTCATTTAAACCCGCGGTACCCTCGCGCAGCACTCCTGTCTGCCGGTAGCGGCTCGCGTCAGGTTGGAACTTGCAGCACGTGCATCATGCAGAGTGGGACTCAGGGAGCGGGGTGGGGGTACAAGAAAGCTCGGCAATAAAAGTGCAGCGCCCCCATGTGGCAGAGCATCGGCGCCCGCTTCGACTGACAGTGAGTCCTGCTATCGCTGGAGCGCCGCATTAGCGGTGTTAAATGCGTTTCATTCAGAGTACTGTTCTGGGACGCAAACTGCGTTTTCGCTAAAGTAAAATCTTACGTAAGACCAATCGTAGACCCTTCCTCCCCCCTTGTAAGACAACGTAAGACTCATCCGCACCCCCCCTCCCCCCAAACGTCTTACGTAATATATGGACGGCCCCTAACCGTACCGTTAAGCGACGGCTTCGCACATTGGCTCCTCGTAGGAAGCCGGCTCCTCAGTTTAGTTTTCGTCAGTTTGCTCATCGGTTAGTTTGTATTTAGTGCGAATTTTTCCGGAAAAACGATATTTAAAAAAATAGTGAAATTTCGGTTGGCCATTGGGGATGGATCTAAAAAACCAAGAAGATATTGAATATGTTAAAACAGCTTACATTAGAAGAATAAAATTAAGCCTAATTAAGCCCCTAAGGCTTCAACTCTATGCGAGTACCTCGCTCTCTTCTCCGCTCCAAGACCAGAATAATGGTGCAGTTTGCTTGGAACGAAACTACTGAACGTATCTCCCAAAAACTCTCAACTTGAACCCGAACCCATTCAAGAAAAGGAACCGTTCCGGAACGAAATATTTCGTTCCGACTAAACAATTTCGTTCCGGAACGGAACTAAACCCATCACGGAACATACAGTTTCGTTACGAACCGAAACTAAATGGCAAGAGAAAAGATATAGTTTCGTTCCGAACCGAAACTATTCTTTGGGTTCGGTTTCGTTTAACATCCCTGGTAGATACACATTTTAATGGTCGTTTTCATAAGTACATCTACTCTGTAGAATATTATTATTTGCTGGTTTTAAGTGCTTATTTTATATTGGCCGTTGAAACTATTAGTTGCGTAGAAGTCCTCTTCTCCATACTTGTGGGTGTTCCGTTCGGTCATACTTTGGGCTCAATCTGCGAGCCATCGATTTGGGGTAACGAGGTGGATACCTCGGCGTTCTCCCGAGGAGGAGGAGGAGGCGATCACGCGAGAAGGAATCCTGGGCCGAAGATGGATAGACGGACGGACGGATGGGAGAAGAGAGGTGTATTGCCAGCGGCGTAGCAATATGGTGGCGTGGATGGCCAAATGCCGCGGGCCCAGGGACCCGGGGGACCCCTGAATTTCGTAGAATATTTCCGAGTATGGAAAAAATAAAGATTTTTTAAGCAATATCTCTTTTTTATCCTAATTCCTGATTGGCTTTGCGATTAATCATTATTACTTTTCTCATATACGTAGTATACTGAGAAAGTATTGTAATCGCGAAAAAATTCGATCTCGAGATTTTGATGGAAATATACGTTTTAGGTGTACCTGAGACCGAAAAAGAGGTTTTCGCCATGACGTCTGCTGTTCGCGGATCTAGAACCTAAACGGCATAGCGAAAATGAATGAAATCTCGTACTTGGGCATTTTATCATACAGAATAATTGATAAATAAGTGCAACTTGATAGGTTCTATAATAGGTATCACTTTAATTGAATATACCTATGGATTTGCTGGGAAAAAGATAAAGAGTCCATCTATAATATTCTACCGTTGTACCTTCCGATCCTAGTTAGGCCACTGCGTTTTGCAAGAGGAAGAAAGACTCCTTCGACGTATCTGCCCGTTGTGGGGACGATGCCCCTCCATCAAAAGTTGGATAGCGAATCTATTATAGAGATTGTAGGTCAAAGCGAGGCTCGTTTTTCCGAGGACAATAGAAGGCCATAACAGGTGAATCAAACCTACTAAATAAAATTCTTAGTCTACATCTATCTACATCTACATGATACCCTGCAAATCACCAGACTGGTGGGTGGCAGGGGGTGCAGCACACCAAAACCTACCTAATAACGTCCCTCGTGGGAATCACTCTCCTGTTATGATCCCGTATGGTCCTTGGGAAAAACGAGCTCTGATATCGCTCGGTCCTACAGTCGATCTCACGTATTTTATTCTCGTGATCGTGCCTGCCCATGTACGTAGGTGCCTCTAATATTCCTGATACCTCCTCTAAGAGAACTTCCGACCTAAATTTCTCCAGAAGCCTTAACCTAGCGCTAATTCTGCGATCCTCTAGCGATATCCAATTCAACTCCTTCAAGAGTGATGTGACGCTTAATTTTTGCTCATATTTTTGCTTTACGAATCTGGCTGCCCTGCGTTGGATTCTTTCTAACTCAAGTATTTGTCCCTTTTCGTACGGATCCCATATGCTGGAAGCGTATTCGACCTGAGATCTGAGTCTTTGGTGCATCGCGTCCCACTGCCACCCACCTATTCTTTTGAATTGCATGTTGACCTATTATAAAAGACCGTTTTTCTTCCTCAACGGAGTTAAAGCAAAGCTTACTAATCCTCGCGAGTCCCGCGGAGTGGTAACCAGGGAGAAAGAAAACCGGACGGAAGGTATTGCGTGTGGGTGGGCGTAAAGAAGTTGATGTATGAGGATGGTGAGTGACGATACAAGGTCACCTTGCGTTAAACCGCTGGGGTTGTTGGATGGCTCTCTCTCTCTCTCTCCTCTTTCCGCTTCTTTCTCGTGTTTCCTCCTCCGTCAGTTTGCCAACCTGGTAGCGTTAATTAATTAATTGATATCCGGCTTAAGGTTTTTTGCCTCGAACGTTGGCATTTGCGACGGGTTGAGAATGATGCGGGTGAAGGAGTGCCGAGCATTACTTTTTATTCCCGTTCACTACGTAATAATTAAAAGAACGAATAATCGAGCTGACCTCGCGGCTGAAGTCAAATGTATCGATAATAGCTGTGTTCCTTCGGTGGGCGTAAAATGGTAGCGACTAACAGATGGGCGTTTTAAAATTGCTTTCGGAAAATTGACGGCTGTCAAAGTTTAATTCTTCGGGCCTTAAAAATAAATAGGTCGATCAAATCACGTGTGAATTTAGGCTACGGTATAGGCGTCTTCTGTTTCACTTTACCGATCGTTGGTGTAAGATCGAGCAATCCCTGATGTACCACTGAAGACGGCGTTTCTGTAGCCGAAATGCGCGTCTTGTTCACCCAATTGTTTTACGATTTTAAGAATTCAACCGCGATCATCCATTCGATTATGTCGTTTGACGTCGGATGTGATATTAAAAAAAAGATTTAAATGGTTATTTGGTCGGTATAACGTTAAAAACGCTCGTTTTATATATGTACCTCCTCCTTACCGCAAATTAAACCGTTGTGTACGCATATTTTATCCTTTCTCGCGAAATAATATAAACCTCTCATATATGACGAACGGCGGCGAGCGGCCAACTCGCAATTAAGGAAAGATAGAATTACACGTGTGAGGCAACGTTGAAAAGGCTCGAATATATTTCCCTGAGTGAAAGGGAAAGCAGGTGGCGTGGTGGAGCTGCTCGCTGCGGACGCCGCCTCTTCGCCACTCCCTTCGTTATCGTCCTCAACCCTATCTTCCACGTCTCTCCCTATCATCCTCCTCCTCCTCCTCTTATCCCTCCTTTCCGTACCCCTCTACTCCCATCCCTTTCCTTCCTATCCAACTTATTCTCTCCCATCCCATCTCGTCCTGCTAGGATTTTTATGTGGTAAGGGGCGGCTTGGGTTGGCAAACGGTGTGAGAGTTGTTAGGTTGGAAAGAGAGAGAGAGAGGGGGGAGGATCGTTGCCTCCTACCGACCGCCCACTCCTGAAATAGGTTGCTAAAATTGTATTTAGAATGCGTGCGTGTGTAGTGCGTGAGAGCGGAATCTTGAAGCGGATATGACTATGGACGTTGTAGAAGCCATCCCCCGTCACGTGGTGGAAATGCGTGCAAAACTCTTGTTATTCTTTATTGCCCTTTGTGGGTTTGTAATAATCAAGATACAGGTTTACAAAATGAGTTTCTCTGTAAGCCATAAAAAAGGTTAGAAAAATCAGATGCGCATTTGGGCTTCAGAGCAGCCGCCATCTAGCGGTAATTCATCGTTAGTAAATATATAATTTACGTTATACTATCGGTGAAATTCCACTGATGGCGGCTGATTTGTATGCGAAATGCGCGTCTGGTTTTCGCAACCTTCTTATGGATATTCTGTCGGTAGACTTGTTGATTTGGGACATAAGGGAGCTCGATAATTTACCTGTGAATTGCACCCGTGTTTCCTTTTTGGCAAGTTTTCTGTAAAAAAAAACTTAATTTTTTTGGTATTCAACTTGAATCATCGTCATTGCGTTACGATATTATTTTTCAATTTAATCTTTTTTCACTTCGGTCTTCAGAGCCTCGTTAATATCGAGGTTGCCCACCATTAGCTTTACATTTCCCTTAAATTATTTTCTGTTTTAATATCGTCATAAAAGAGGTAGACCTCTGATTAGCCACCAGGTAAAAATCTGGCGGATAGGCTTTTATTATTATTATCACCTTTAGCTTAATTGCAGGTGTTCCAAAAAATTCCTTTTCGGGAAAAGCATGACCTGAGGTATGGTTGATTGCCGCAGGGAACTAATCGAGTTATTTTTTTTCGCGTTGAAGATAATTACGGATCGAGAGATGTTTTTGGTTAAGTCTTCGTGCTTTCTTCTGGCGAACTTCCCACGGAATTCATTTCATCAGGGCGCCTCGCTTCCTCGTTTGGACCTTATCGAATAAGCGTAGGGTCGAAAAAAAAAACATTCCTTCTCATTGCCTACTTGCGTGTCGACCCACCAACCGAAAGGAAAGAAAATAAAGCGTTTCAATTTTTTTCGGTTTATTTGTAATTAAAACTCGAACGTTGCGCTTTATTTTCACGTCGGTGACCGAACTGTGACCTCGTGCTGCGTCGTCATAGCGGACAGTAGGAAAAGGGACGAATCGGGGGCCCTAATTTCTTTATGGCGGTTTTCTCTCGAGCCACGATGGCTCCTCTTAATTGGTGAATTCGTGTTGCATTCGATATGAAATTTTTTGTGGGCGTGCAGCAATTGGCGGGAACAGGTTCGTCGTTCTTTTTGTTTGCTATGAAATAACCTAGTCGAAAAATACTTTGGGGATTTTTTTTTGCTTTTAGCGTAAAGTTCGATACAGTTGACTAGCGACATTGCCTCTTAGTAGCATGCGCGAGAATACAATTTCGTTATCTGAGCTTTGAAATACCTCCTATTCGAAGAATGAGTATTGATGCGTATGTTCTTCTGTTACGCGTAAATGACAGCATTAACTCTTTAGCCCAATGTTACCTTAGAAATATATTAGAAACAACAGCGTTATTTTTCAAAACGAGCACTTTGCACAGCGATTTAAAGATTTTTTGTCGTTGTGATTATTCGATTTCGTTATCATTTTCAATATCCAATAAAATATGCATATATCAATCATTGTTATCACTGCTATCATCACTTGGTGTTTTTCACGAGTATTGAGATAATTATTCCGTAGTTTCTAAGGATTCAAGCAAATTAATTGTGTTGCTTTGATTAATCTTGTAACTGTTACTCGACATGAAAATTTTCACATCTATAAAAAAGTAGCACAGGAGAATTTTAGTTATTCATTGAAATAATCCATTGGGAATTCGTTAACAGCTCGTGTTAATATTTTATCCTGTCTAGAGCGAGTGAAGATGATGTTTCTTATTCTCAGAGGAGGGTCATCGTTTTCTTGTCATGCCGTATATAATCCTCCGTTACTTCCGGCTCGTATCCTTTTTAGCATTTATTAACCAATCCTCCCCTTTCCGAATCTCAATTTTATCCCACGTCTCGTCGACGAAGCGTGAATTGCAAATCGAATGTCTAGATGGCGTTCGTAAAAGGATAGGATTTTAGCTGGGTGGAAGACGTCGTTTGAGTAGAAGTTATAGAGGTAGTAGTTGTTGTTATACTGTCGCTGCTCTAAGGTTATGTTTCGTCTCATTTTACGACCCAAACGGTCGACTAGAAATGGTTTCCAGCTCGATGAATTCATCCTCGTCTCATTAGGCTCTACCAGAAACTTTATGGTCTTTATAGAGCGGTGCAGAAGCTTGAAATGGAGAACGTTTTTGATCACTTCGGAAAGAGTGAAGAACTAGAGGTATTTTCGCTGAATGTCGTCTGACTTCTTTATTGACAGTAAATCCAATCCGCTTGCGAGTATTTATCGAGGTACTGCAGCCCTATGATCATATCAGCATAATTCAATGTTACGCAGAATCGCAAATGCTATAGTATACTTCAGTAGAACTTTGAATTGAGTTGATGATCGTACCTTAATGGTTTTAATCCATTGGGTGACCAAGCTGTGATCCTTTTGCCATAAACGGTTGAGATCTATGGCTACAGAAGTAATCTTCGTCATCTTTCAAAGACCTCCATTTTACAAAAAAATTATTCAGTAAAATGAAATCGTTGATAACATAGTCATAGTCATTGCTTTAGTATTTAAGGAAATGAGTAAGGTCAATCGATGTTGCATCAGATAATTGACAAGAAATACTCCGATTACATTCATATCTGCATAGTTAGTTATTGTCAGTCTTTGTAGCCTACATGTTTTATTCTTACTGCGGTAATATATTGCGTCATCAAAATTTACCAAAGTTCATCTTCCTGTTAGTCCATCGGCCTACTTAAGTGTGTCCGAGACGGTTTCAGTAAGTGTCCATCTACATATACGGTTTTGTAAAGATGTCTGATATTTTGGATACAACTTTGTTAGTCAGTTGTAAATTCGTTATATTCCTTGCTTTCTATTACTGTGATAAACGGGAGTTTGAATTTCTGACCCCTCTAATTTTTGCGTCTTATCAAATAGTACACGAATGGGTTAAATACTGCGGAAGCATGCAAAATCAACTCATCCGATTAACTCAATAGATTTGACACACGAATCGAAGGTCAAAATATCTACCCCACTTACCACAAAGTGAAAGCTTATAATACGTCCAGGATCTGGAACGACATAAAGTTTAATGGAAATATCGGAATGTTTTTTTTCCACTCTCTTCCCTAAACACCACATTAGTCAGCGTCGACACGAGGTCTGCGCCATGCGCTGGCGCGGCGTTCGCCTCACCCCAGCGGCACGCCCGGACGGGAAACGCGGGAAGGGGGAAAGGACTCCCTCGATACCCGAATGGACGCGATGTCTCACGGGGATATCCATTCAGCGTGCGTGCGTGCGTTTGTCGATGGAGCTAAAAGTCGGGAGCGAGGGAGGGAATACATTTCGGGGATTTTGTCCGCGCAAGAAAAGAGGGATAGAAGATGAGGCGGCGTAGATTGGTGAAGAAGCCTGAAAGGGTGCCTCTTTCTTCCTTTTTAATGGGATCGGTGCCTTTGAATGTGGATCTGGGGGGATATTTAAGTCCGTGTGCGTCTGTGAACGTCTTGAAGGCGTCCTCTATTTCTCTCTCCCTGTATTTCTCCCTCCCTGTATTTCTCCCTTCCCCACTCTCTCCCTCCCTCACTCTCATCCCCCCTCTCTCTCTCTCTCCATCCCTCCTTCCTTTCGCTCCCTCGCTCTTTCTCTTCCTCCATCCCATCTTCATTCTTCTTTCTCCTTTCACCTCTCTCCCTCCCACCTCTCTTTTCTCTTTCTCCCCTCACTCTCCCTCCTCACTCCATCCAGAGGCTTGACCTCACTCCTCCCTCTTTTCCTCTTTGCCGTCTTGAGTTTACAGCTCTTTGGTCTTTTCCCTTTATTCGCTCACGTCATCTTTCAGACTTCGCTTCTTTGTTCTCTCCTTTTTTAAAGAATAGCATTAGTCACCTCTTCTAACTTGTAAGTTACGGAGTAGAGCGCCAAACTGAGTGCACGTGGGCCGAAAATATATGTACCACCCGGTGGGAGAAACATGTCATCTATTCTATTAATTTGCATGGCATCGTGAAGTCTTTTGCAGATAATAGGTTCTGGAATCGGCTTAACGTACCGGTTTTAGTACCAAACCAAATGTTGCGTTTTCATAGCCGTAGTTTGGAATTGATAAATTTAGATGTATTTCAGGTTTTTGAATTGTTCGAAACCTTGTAATTGTAAATTGATGTAAATTGTAAAATTGGGAGTTTGTGGATAAAATATAATGCTGGATTCAAGTCTCACATATTTAAGTGGACTTGTTACATGCTTTAATCCTTCGCTAAATGTGTCTAATGCAAAACGAACGTCGCGAATAATACAAATTTTACGCTAAAATAATAGAAAAGCAAACTTTCCTAATAGGAGTTCTCCAACACCATCTATCGTCATCATCGTAAACGAAGCGAGTGCAAATGGCGCTGCATAACGCTTAGCAGTTCTAACTTTCAATGGATACTAGAATTTTTGTATGCATTCGAAGAAAAAAATATTGTTTGTGCGCAGTAAATATTTTCTTCTCCTTTTTAAGAAAATCTGTGACTCAGAGCAGTGCGATAAAACCTTCCGTCCCCTCGCTCTCTCGAGGTATTCCGAAATCATTCCTCCTGACGTCCGCCTGAAAGATTATCTTTCTGGTTTACCAAACTCGTCTGCCCATCAGCTCCTTGTACCACTCTGCGTGATAGAGAGCTCGAATTCTCTCGTCCTTCAGGGTGGCGATATTTCACTCTACGTAGAGAGGGAGAGAGAGAGAAACGATCCTCGTTTCGGTTCGCCACCGTCCTCCCGTTTCCTTTCTTTCTCTATTCCTTTCCACCATTACGAGAGAGTGGACGTCGAATTAGTGAGGGAAGCGCGGGTGTCTAAGAGATGGGAAAATGTCGGTGGTTTGGAGGGGAGGCGGCGTGCGGGCATAACGGATAGTGTGCCAGGTGATGCGGGAGGAATGGGAAAGGTGAATGGCACATTCGTAAGCCACCTCTCTCTCCTTTTCCATATCCAATCTTCGAAATTTCCCACTCCCCCCTTCTCTTCTCATCCCCACCTTCTTCCCCTTTTCCCCCCCTTCTTCCCTTCCCCTTCTCCCCCTCTCCCCCTCTCTCCCTCCCTCCTCTCTCCCTCCCCTCCCTCTCTCCCTCCCTCCCCCTCTCTCCCTCCCCCTCCCCTTCTCCCCTCCCATTCTCTCCCTCCCCCTCTCCATCTCCCCCCTCCCCTTCTCACCCCTCTTCCTCCCCTTCTCCCCTCCCCTTCTCTCCCTCCTCTCACTCTTCCTTCTCTTACTCCCCCCCTTCTTTCACTCCCCCTTATCTTCTTCCCCTTCATCTCCCTTCCCCCTTCAACTCCCTTCCCCTTTATATCCCTATATCTTTCCCCCTTCTTCCCCCTATTTCCACTCCTCTCTCTGTCTCCCTATTTGTCGTTGTTTTACATCGTAGGTTACCGGTGTCACCCCGCGTACGTGGGCAGAGAGAGAAAGAGAGAGGGCCCTTTTTCCGATTTCGGCTCTCCTGTCCCGCGGAGGAACGTCGTCTTAACGTCTTGGGAAGATAAAGTCAGCTCGGTGGTGTTTTTTTAAGCGACGTTCATATTTCTTTCTGAAACCGGCTTCGCTGTTGTTCCTGCCAATGTTTTTCTTTTTCTTTCGCGCTTGGATGTTTATTTTGTCCGGTCACTAATAACTATCTCGGGTAGAAAATAGGAAAGAGCCTCTGGGAAGGAGTTGCAGGCAGTGGACACGATGGAATATGTAGAAACTAAATTGTGGAGGAGAACAATAGGTATAAAAAATGAAGCGCACGGGATATATTTTCAGGTTTCGGTGGTATTGGAATAAATTTTTGACGTGTTAAGTTATTCAAATTTACGACTTTTGTATATCATCGATTGAGATGACTTTTTTCTAAGTTCACACAAGATATATCGCAAACAGATATACCAGCAACGAGGAAGTCGTTAAGCAGGAAATAAATTGAAAGGGAGGTAACAGAAAAGAAGTTAATTAACTACAAGGGCTGTAATTAATTCGTCGTATTGTTGGGGAAATTACCGCAATCCCTCACAAAGAATTTATGCATTGAAAAGCAAACGTATAATCGTGAACGGGAAAGATAAAAACGAAATCGTAGATAGTTGTGCCTGCCTGTTAAACGGAGGAGACCAGTTCAAAGGTGACTTGTCAGAATTTTCGTGGGATAAAATCCGTCCAAAATACGCTTAATTGCATGCAGTCGTGTTGCAACCATTGAAAGCTACAAAAGAAGTGAAGAGGCACGAAATAATCATCATAAAAATCTTGGCGGAAGAATAGAGAAAGTTAAGTATGGGGTTGAGAAAATAGACGATGATTGACAATAGTTGGAAAAGGATTAAGGATAGAAAACGGCCTGGATTGAGCTAGCCGCTAAGTTCGTTGAAGACTTACTGTAAAGTCTTAGTTAGATAAAGTAAGGATTAATAGCGAGCCAGCGATAAGAAAACAATAGCGAGAAAATAAAAAATAATATTTATATATGAAATGGGAGCACTGACCTGCCTCAACCCGTGAAATTTGTCTTCGGCATTATCCGAAATAATTTGTTTACGAATTTTTCCTAACGCACTACCTATTTTAAGAGTTATAAATAAAAATCCGGCCGATTTCGGATTACTTTTTTTCCTCCCCCTAGTTTTGAAATCGTCCGCTTAACCCCGCTTATCCACATCGAATAGAAAATTTACGAGTACATCGTGTTCGCGTATCAATTTTTATTTATTTTTACTAATCGCTTAATGGCACGAAGAGTTTATCAAAAATGTATTCTGGCGTAGAATAATTCGCTTGTTCGATAAAGTCGTAAAAAACTAATCAGCCGTGTTCCCCCTCATCGGATGCGGTCATTATCTGTGAGCTGCAACGTTGCCAAACTCGCGCTCCGTATCGACTATCCATGTCGAACGGATGAGAGAGAAGCGCGCGCGGTGGAGTTCTATCATCTCCGTGCGTCGCCTTTGTTGTATAAGATCCAAGTTAAATTAGCGAAGAGGAATTAGTAAGAGTGGACGATTTAAGCGATCGGATTCGTGCCCTCCTTTCCTTCGTGGTACGCGAGGGAGTTGCTTCTAGAAAAAAATTTTTAAAAATCTGATGTGGCCAACACGACTTTCTCCATATTTGGGGTATAGATATTTAAATTATTATGAATAGTATTGTAAGGCAAAATTATTATTTCCTATCGTAAAAGAATACAGTCGTCCTTATTGCCGTAAATTAGGTATATTTTGAATACGTTTACAGAATTCACCGCTAAATGGTGGTGGCGCTGTATACTAGAAAAAGCAAAATATCTCCGAAATGGATGGTTCTACGAAAATTTGTTTCAAACGAAAGTTGGAAAAATGTTATTCTCTACAACTTTGGTCCTTACGAAGATGACCAATTACAACGTTTTTAAGGAGATATTTGACAAAAACCGAAAAAAACCGATTATTTATAAATAATTTCTAAACAATAACTGCTATGGAAAATTGTTTCAAATGAAACCTTTGAATAGAATTGTATATACAATAATGATGTTTTAACGGAGAAATATCGCAGAAACCGAATCGGGTTTCGAATAAACCTCGACTTCCGGTTAACCGGTATTATCCAAAAACTAATCAGTTCTTTGTGCTCGTGCTAAAGTGGTATATATGAAGTTTGGTAACGATATGATAAGTACTTTTTGAGTTATAGCGCCCACAATCACATACGCGCGCACACAGACATCATTCCGAAAATAGTCTAAACGTGTTCTAGGGACCTCAAAACGTGTCTGTTGAAATCTCGAAGTCGATTTTTTTCGTGATCACAATACTTTCCCTATACTACGTATGGAGAAAGTAAAAAGGTTCTGTGGCGTAAGCGAAACGTAAGATCCGTAATGACTAGTGAGGAATCTTGCTGGACAGACATTTATGTTCGTATACGTTTCTCATATGTATAGTACGTACGTAGATTGTTTTATTTGATCAGGTTAGAAAGGTTTACCCTTTTGGAGAATAATTGTCTGTCAGTTTTAGCATGAAATTAATGAACTCAATTAGTAAATTGCTCATGAATTTAATTTAGAAGATTTCCAAAAAACTCTAGAGTGATTCAGTGAACCCGTATCAATTATAATGTGAATTTCCAGTCACGTACGCACATCTTCGTACGAAATGAAACGTCTTGATTGATGTTTTTAGTTATAAATGCGCGCACATACTTCCTGAAGGATCCCTACTTATTTCCTGGAGTCGCGCTTTTTAACTCGAGTGATGAAAATAGTCCATCACTTTACAGTATTTGCTCAGTAAAAGCGACTCAATGCATCTCTTTGCCATGCACTTTAAAAAGAGTCCGTAAGCCCAATGACGCTATCTCGAGTGTCTCTGGAGAGCGAGTGGCTTCGTGATCTTTCCGAGTCACGAGTCGTGGGGATTACTTCTCATCTGTTGTTCCTTCTGTTTGTTTTTAGCTCTATGTGTGCGTTTTCTGTCTTATTATGGTTCTAATGCTGTTACTGCCTGTTCCGCCCGTAACCTTGTTATAGCTATTGGAGATATCCGAGACAAGTACGTACTTACACAATTTTTTTTATATTAAAGTACTTATTCTTGAATTCTTCCTCGGGTATTTCATCGTTATGTGTCGTTCACATTTTTCAGATTAAAATTTTCCGTAGCGTGCGTAATCTGTTAACCTGTCGTGGCTACGACAAATTTACTTTCCTCTCCCTGCAATATTTCTTTCACATCGGCATACCTCTTTCGATTCTATGATGAATTCCGATTGTCCGCGTATATTGCCAGTTACGACCGCAATTTTACGCCCCCCAGTTGGGGGAGTTGAAATTTTTTATTAGGACACTTGCTCCATTGTATCCAGTAACCGCATTTTCTCCTACTTTTGTCATTATTCTGCTTTTGAGCGGTTTTTTTTAATGTCGCACGCTCGTCAACTTTCACGCCGTTCACCCGCGCACTCTTACAAGCTTTCCATCTCGACGTCCAGCTGCCTCTCCATCTGCCCTTCGCCCGCCAAGGCTCTCCAAATTCGGTCATCTGCACCCACCGCTTCCTTTCGATGCGGATTCGCGACTCCCATATCTTATTACACGCCTTCCAAGTACTTATCCTTCGGAATTTTTTCTTCCCACGCAATTACTTACCGAGTGATTTATTCTCGTTTCTATCTCCTACGTCACCATTTTCACCTTTTTCGAAAACTAAAAAAATGATTGTGGAATGAGGATACAACTTTTATTTGCTTAAAAAATAAGCCGTTAACAGCCAGTAATTTTTCCATTAGGTAGGATAAAACAGATCCCGATAGTAACACCAATACTACAAATAAGAACTGAAAACTGTCATAAAAATCGCTCTTTTAGAGTCTGTAAACTGTCTCCGATTATCTTTACTTTGTGGCTGCTGTGGCTGTCTGTTTTTTAAATCCTCTTCTGGATACAGCAGTTGTCTGTATCCTTGGCATTCACCTAGCGATACGCGTACATGAAGAGTTTTTAATTGATACGTTAAAAATTTTTAAAGTAACGATTTTCTCCTCAATGCAGCAATCTTAATTTCGGAATTAAAAGTCGTGAAGGTAGAAGTACTAACAGTGTAATGAAACGTTTTTAACCAGTACATAGGCCTTGAATTAAAACCACTTCGTTTTGTATTTTCGAGTACTGCTGTAAAACACGCCAGGAGATGGACGGGAATTACTCTGTGGTACTGGAAAGGTTGAATATCACCGGTCTTGTACTACTTGCAAGCCTCCAAATCTACTTATCCGCTACTCTTTCTCGTATTAAATACTCATTCTCGGTTTTCACGTCGTTTTGCTGTGTATAATATGGCAAAGAAAGTGCGTGCCTTCTTCCTTTGGCAAAATAAAAATTTCCATTACGTGTTGTTCTATTATAATTTGCGTTTTTTGCCATTTCTGTGTGTTATTAGGTTTTCCTCCATCTTTTCCGTTCCTATTATTTCTATTTAGTTTCCTTTGACGAAATTATTAAGCGGTAGGTTGGAAGAAAAAGGGACCTTTAAAAAAATAGCTTAGCTGTTCTTTTGTAACATTTTCGCCCTGTTTACAGTCCTCTCCGTGGAAACTTTCATCTTCTTTGCGAATTTGGGAGAGGTCGGTTTATTCCGATTCTTTTTCTGGTTCTTGGGTTCACTTCGAGTTTTTCCGTTTTCATTTCCATATCCTTTATCCCGTCGTAATTCTTTCTCTCTCTCTGGATTATTCCTCGTCTCGCCTACCTCTTCCTTTACTTTCTAATTTTACTTTCAGCATCTGGAACTTTTCCTTATTAGCGCGTTTTCTTACAAATATAATAAACATGCTCGTCGCATTTACTCGTCCGTTCCTGCTTGTTCGCCTTTTTTTATTTTTAAATGTTTCCCGAAGGTTCTTTTCCTCGCGATAGGATAATAATTCCACATTATATTTGAAACTTTTGCTACTTTTTTTCCTTGTCATTAGGAAGGACGAATTTTAATAAAATGTCTTCGACGAAACTTGGTGACATTCGAGGATTTTTGAGGCATGTGTTATGCCTTTATATTTTGATGATCTGTGTATTTTACTTATAAAAAGTCGTAGACCGTTTAAAGATTACACCGAATATAGTAAAATATACAAGAATGTATTATTTTTTTTAGGAAAACGCAACCACCTCGCTTCGATGAGGGCAGTTCTACGAGTCCCCCCTTTTCCGTTGTTTTTCTTCATTTTTGTCGAAATATCACAATCATTATATAAAATTTATTTTTAGTGATCGATACTACACTGTAAAACATTGATTTAGGTTCTGCTCCTTTATACCCACGAATAACACGTTTGTACTTGTAAGTCTAACTCGACCATGTTCATTGTTGCGATTATAAACTGTTGCAGTAAAAACATTGAAAAATTGCTTCTTTACGAAGTAACCTGTAAAATCCTGAAAGTGATCAACGATTTGGAAATTGTTCATACGATTTCTATTTGTAATATTTCTTTTAAGTTCACATATAAGAAATTGAACATTTCTTCGTGAGAAACGTCTGCGTTAGATTCCACCTGCATTTTGTTAGAATTTCGAGAGACGAGAAGAGAAATTTATGAAAACAATACTTTTGTTAAACTATTTTAGCATCAAACTGCTTAGCTAGCATAGTTCATTTGTGTGTGTGTGATTACTCTTGCTATATATTACGGTAGCCTATGCTGTCTTTTTCTGTAATATATGTTTTATTTTGGCGTCTCATTATCATGCCATATAATTGGTGCAGCGAGGTTTCCGTGAATATATTAGGTCCCTTTCGGCCAGTTTCTTGCAACGAATTCACCATCTGTGTACGTCCTTCATTTTTAACGTTTAAACACCCTCTTTTTCCCTTGGTGGAATTTAAATTCTTTCGAAGCAGGTGGTCTTTTTTTACGGAGGCAGTTGGAATCTTTTGTATAAAATTTCCCATTTAAGAATTTGCGATAAGGTGCACGCGATTTAATCCTAACTTGATGGAGAGTATCATCCGTCGTAAGCGTTTTTTTTTAATTGGAATTTTTTGTTCGCTCCATTTTTAAGCGATGGGTATCATTATCTCTGCGCAAACTCTTATTTGAGAAATTTTATACTACCACAAGAGACACTAAACGTAGGTGTTGATTAAACGGTTAGTCGGGAATTCGAGCCTATTGTTCCATTTAGGTTAAGCGAAATGAATTTTTGGTGTATCTTTATGTAGTTATTCTAAATAAAAAGAAGATAAATGTATGTTTTCTAATAAAATATCCTAGCAGAAGTATGGTATTTCTTCTCGTTAGTGTTTTTAATTCATTACCGAATGGAGTCGATAATTCATTTCAGGAAGCGAAATCTGATTAATGTAAAAATTTACAATATCCGCTGCTAATTACTCTCTGATGACACATCATCAAAAGGCCTTCAATTCCCCATAACAACCATTCATTATTTTTACATCCTGTTGTCTTTATATTTCGGATATACAGCCAACCAAATATAAGCATGAAGTAATGTTCCGCAGTAAAAGTATGCTTCTACCATGGTGTCTATGTTATTATTTTTTGGCTGATGTCATTTTGATTCTAGCTATGGTATTCGCTGGGAGTCGGTCCGTGTCATTACCTTAGCGATTACATTTCTGCCGCGGAGCTCAAGTAGTATTCGTTACACCGTCCCGCCGTTTTAATTATAGAGCGAGTACTTTCTCTAGGAAATCGGGTATTGTATTCTAAAGAGTTTCATCTTTTCATGCAAACCTCTAATTAATTTTTTTAAGAGGCTTCTTTTTTTGTGGCAGCAAGTAGTGGAAACTTTTGTTTGTCGGTTTAAAAAAAATTCCTTTTATCTCGCGAGCTATCGCCGGCAGTTGTCTTCCGGGTTACTTTTTCGTCGGTTTCTTCGAGCGAGACGTTTGCACGCCTCGCTTTCTTCATCTCTCTCTCTCCCTCTCCCTCCCTCCCTCTCTCTCGTCCTTTCTTCCATCCCGAGAATGGCCATCGACATATCTTCCTCGTGCGCACACGCACTTCACGGACGTCTTGACCTCACCTCGTATTTTCCTTACCCGGCAATGCGTAAAACTTTTTTTATTGCCTTCGGCTGTCCTTAAAAAATAAATTCTTAGACGCGTGTCGTAAATCGCGGAAGGAAATAATAAATTATTCCGCCAGAAAAGGCGAATACGGTACAATCCCTCAAATCTGGAATTCAGAAAACCGGTAATTTTTACTTTCTCCATACGTAGTAATGGGGAAATATTGTGATCACGAAAAAAATCGACTTCGAGATTTCAACAGACACGTTTTGAGGTCCCTAGAACACGTTTAGACTATTTTCGGAATGATGTCTGTGTGCGCGCGTATGTGATTGTGGGCGCTCTAACTCAAAAAGTACTTATCATATCGTTACCAAACTTCATATATACCACTTTAGCACGAGCACAAAGAATTGATTAGTTTTTGGATAATACCGGTTAACCGGAAGTCGAGGTTTATTCGAAACCCGATTCGGTTTTTGCGATATTTCTCCGTTAAAACATCATTATTGAATATACAATTCTATACAAAGGTTTCATTTGAAACAATTTTCCATAGCAGTTATTGTTTAGAAATTATTTATAAATAATCGGTTTTTTCGGTTTCCGTCAAATATCTCCTTTAAAACGTCCTTATTGGTGATCTTCGTGAGGACCAAAGTTGTAGAGAATAATATTTTTTCCAACTTTTGTTTGAAACAAATTTTCGTAGAACCATCCATTTCGGGGATATTTTGCTTTTTCTAGTATACAGCGCCACCACCATTTAGCGGTGAATTCTGTAAACGTATTCAAAATATACCTAATTTACGGCAATAAGGACGACTGTATTCTTTTACGATAGGAAATAATAATTTTGCCTTACAATACTATTCATAATAATATAAATATCTATACCCCAAATATGGAGAAAGTCATGTGTTGGCCACATCAGATTTTTTACATTTGAAATTATCGTGGTAATAATCCGGGAATTACCAGAAAGTCGAAAAGTTTTCAGTCTCACCATTTCATAGTTTTGCGCTCCAGATTCCATGCTCAGCCGATGCAGTTTCCAGGATTGATTATAAATCATTAATTAAATTTTTGTTTTCCTCGCCCATTTTAATGATATAATTCGTATGCTTAGGATACGAGAAAAAATTCTTAATGTGATTTGCTCCGTATCAACGTCAGACAGCATGCTTGTCACCTCTCTCATCCCCTTCAATGTAAACCTTTACTACAATCTCTGTGTATATATCTCACTTTGAGAGCAGAAACAGTGTAATAGTTTGGTCAATAAAAAGAAATACTTTATTATTTCATTGGATGAGCTAAACTCGTGGTATCCCTAAAATGTCAGAACCACTAGGCACATTCCTAATGGAAAATCCGACCCTGTACATACCTAGATAAAAAATCGAGAAATCCGGGAACGTCTCTGTACCGAGCGTCCCGGATTTGTGAGATTGCACTGTATTACGGTTATCCGGTTATTTATTGTTGTCTGGATAATGTATTATTTTCGTGAATAAAATCGTATTCGAGACTAATGCGGAAATAAGTACGCGTTTTAAGGGTCCCCGAATACGTTCTCGCTATTTTATCGAGGATGTCTTTGTGTGTTAAGAATTTTGTGGGCGCTATAACTTCATGAAGTGTTTATGGCTGTCATTTTAATCGTGAATATTTTGCGAAACTTGACATTAGTAGGAAGATGCGCAATTATATTTTTTATACATAGCAACAAATAACAATTTAGTTTACTTACTGTTTTTAATATGAAAGCAATTCAAAATATTTTTCATCGTAACAGTAATTCGTGATTGTAATTACCGATATTTACTACTGAGGACGCTGTTGTCGAGAATAATAATATTGTCAGTCATGTGGTGGACACGTCAGATTGTTTTGTGGGAAATATTTCGGGCCACGAATGCGCGCGACGATTAGATGCCTCGAAGTGTGTCCATTCGGCGTTCGGAACGAATAGCCTTTCCGGACAATTTTTTTTGCTCGCTTTGGACGATTGATTAGCATAATATCAACGTTTGTGGATGGGTGAGGAACGTTTTTCTATCGGGACATTACGTAATTTTCGAAAAATTTTGGTGAAATAAAAGCGTTTTAGGAAAATAGAAGGGAATTGGGCGTCATTTTATTACGTTTTTAGTCCTTGATCTTTTTCGGCGAATGGTAAATTTTGAGCGTGAGGGGAGGTGTTGGAGTTTCCTTTAATGGGTGGAATGTCTTAGGTAATTATTTTTGGGCGAATTTAACTGCCATTCATCGTTTATCGTTGAATTCGCTTTCAAAACGCTTGGTAACTATTGGGTTAGCCACTTTTCTTATCAATTAAATTTTTATTAATTTGTAAATGCTCGGTAAATTTAAAAAAATTCTTAGCAATTACTATGAAATTTTCAAGGCGAATTTAAAAAATAATTTATCGTCTGTGGAAGGCATATTTTTGTAAAATATAAATTCAGATTCAGCGGCAATTATTTGCAGGACCGGCCCTACCGTAAAGGCAATCTAGGCACGCCGCATTCAAAATCCGAAAAATTATGACATCTAAAAAATGTTATTCATGTTTGAAAAGTTTTAACATGGCAATAATATTTCATGGCCTACCGTCTCCTTGCCGTCCCTGATCTAGATTATAGGATTAGAATTAATATAAAGCTCCTTTGATGTCTTTCACAAATCGTTGCTTATGACTGGAGCACGTTCTCCCTTTCACCTACGATCAACGTTTCGTTGGTGCTCTTAGCAAGGACAGTGTGACGCCAGAATCAGATATTGACTTGGCTTTCCTGCTAACATTTTGGTAATCCAATCAGATAGGCATGCGCGAATTGCATGCAAATTTGGCCAGTGAGATGTACAGTTGCTGTATTCAGCCATAATTAATCACAACGCTTCGTGGTTACGTCCGGGGTTTGTGGCATTTTCCTCTAATGAGTAACTTTTTAGCGCTCAGAGAATTCATTGATTTATATTCGTGGTTCCTTAGGGTATTTCAAATTTCTTTGCATTTTATTTGAAAAATTTTCGGTTCAAATTGAAGTAGCATTAATGTTCGATAGGCTCCAAGGTAAGATAGTAATTAGTAAGCGAGGGAAAAAATTAGTAAAAATGTTTGCATTGTAGAGTTAAGTTCTCGGAAATCAAGGTAATATTCTCGGCCGACGATTTTTGAAAAATTTGCACGATAGAGTAATGTAACGTATTTTTAATTTTAATTGCAAATATATAGCATGTCACGGCATATTTTTTCTCCTGTTCCCAAAAATTTCAATTTTCAGCTTATGCCTGTCTGCATAGTGATCCTCGATCAATTCATTCCATCGGTTTACACGTTACACGACTATCTGTTACTTCAAAAAAAAGTTCATAGAAATTTACTTGGAGTGCTTGAAATAAAAGTGGAAATTCGAACTAGGAGTTGAGGAGAAAAATGGGGATAACTAAGAAAATGATCGCTTAATTAATGTGGAATTCATAGCCGCTAGAACGATGGGGTTAAAATACCAAGGCGACAGAACAAAATTCGGAAACATTCAAAAATAGAAATTCATACCGAGGGTGTATATAAATGAAACATTTTTCGATTTCCGTAGTAGTCATTGTACAAATGCAGAAGTTGCTGGCAGGAAGAGTAGTAGCGTAAGAAAAAAAAGTCGAGCTTTTGCATGGGAAGGCTAAACAGAACCGCGTATCGGAATGGGAAAGTCTACTACTACGTACACCTGCTCGGTGAAAGTTTTCTTCTACATTGTGCAGTTGAACCGAATGCTCGACATCACGTTAAAAAAAAATCGAAATGGATGGTAGACCCTGGAGGATAGTTTATGGCGGGCATAAAAATTAACTAGCCATGTCAAGAATGTAGCGAGGTGGGGGTGGGAAGAGTCTGTCTCGGACATCGGATGGAATTTCTCTGCAGCTTCCACGACGACTAGAACGGCTGGTTTGTACGTAAATCGTCAAAAGCGCATCGCTAAGATTATTTCTCTCGCAGTTTCCGATGCACCAATGTTTTCCCACGCCCCCCCTCCCGTTCCCCCCTTCCCCCCTCTCTATTCTTCCCATATGTTGGCGTGCATTTCCAACGCGGCGTTGCTCTCCCCCAAGGGAACCGGCCAACGCTTCGAGAGTATTTTTTTTGTTCGTTATCGAAAGCGTAGATCGAACACTCTTTTCTGGAACCGACGGAACGGTGTGTGAAGGTGACGCACGCGCTTTTCCGTAAATATGTATCTCTCAAATCTAATCGAGATCGGCTTTATCCGTTTTTTTTCGTACATTATGAAGCGAAGTGAGTGCTTTATGTGAGGGAAGGCTATTCGGTCGAGTAACTCCGCTCGTAAAGCGTATATCGCTGCCGTTTGTGTGGACGCGATTCGTTAAGAGAGCGCCAGATGGAGTTTCTAATTGCCCGAGAGGCATTTCCATATAGTCCCAGGGAAGTTTGCTTCGTAATATTTTTTTTTTTTTTTTTTTTTTTTTTTAGGTTTAGCGTAAAGATTGATCAGTTGGCAGTTACCCAATTTGCGCGCTTCTCGGTTGTTTTGCGCTGAAAAAATCGTTTCGTAAAGAGGTTGCGTTTGTGAGTCCAATATTCCGTTCGTAAATGTTTTATTCGTCGTCTGCGCTAATAATTTTGAGAATGTTTTGAGAATAGTGTTTTTTTTAATTGGAATTTTTTGTTCACTCCAACATTGGAAGTTATTCGAAAATTAAAAAGCGAGAGCTCACCTTATGGCTTGAATCCAATAGGTGACATGGTTAACTCCTGTTGCCATAAAACAGTCAAGTGAACCGTTGGTTCGTTCACTCGACCGTTTTATAGTTGAGGAAGGGGCACGTCATATTATGTAAATGGAGGCAATTTTTTAAAAATATTGGTGTACCGGAGTTACTACCCGTCCAAAAAATGGCGGGAAATTATCGTTTCGGTCGAAGTTCCTCCAGCCCCTTTTCCCTCCTCTGCGTTTTCTCTTGTGGAAGTGAAACGAATTGCCACCGAAATTTCGAAAAAATGACGCAACGATTTGAAAGTAACCTTTCATCACTGTTGTAGTTGCAATCACGCGCGATTATTTTATCAATATTCTCGAACCGGTAGATTTGTTTTTACGAAAGCTAATATGTATTTGTTTCCTTTAATAACGTCGATGTAATTCCAACTGGTTGAACTAAACTCGTTTTCGATAGAAATAATTCGTCTACGTATACCTGGAACAATAATCGTTTGCTTTTTTTCTCTCGTTTGTTAGTAGTGGTGACATTAGTGTGACTTTGAAAATGTGTTTTTAAAATTTTTGTTTAATATTTTATTTTTTTCGTATTTCGGAATTATAATAATCATAAAGACCGGTCTTTCTCAAAAGAGTAATGTAATTTTTCACCATTTTCGACTGACACATCTCTTAAAGAACTTTTCGCAGCTGTCATCCTCGCTTGATTGACGTTCAATATATAACAGGAAAGAGCATTTAGTTGGGAATTTAATGCACAGAAACACTGTGCCAGGCTGTCATTTCGTTTTACGTACAGTGACAGTTAAAAATTAAATCCGGTTTTATGTTATCTAACTTAGCTTTTTAGCTTTTAACTACCGAGGTGCAGTACGTGAGTCTCCACTTAAGTTGTGGTGTCACATTACTCCGCTAGTTTATCTTTTACGAATATTAAGGTTTTCTTTTTAATTACCTTTTATGCCTCATGACATTATTAAACATGGAAAATCAAATTGTGAATATAGCTGGTGAATGAATAATAATAAAAAGAGTGGTGGTCTTGGAGACCGCACTTCAGTTAATTTCATCTCCGAGTTAAAAGATAAAGAGCGGTAACAAGAGATGTTAATGTATGCTGTAATGACCGGTCCAAGAGTTAAAATGACGCTCAATTCCACTCGGCCTGAACCGCATCACCTCTCTTCCTCACCATTGAAAGATCTCTCCTGATCAAGTGCCAAGTCCAAAAACCTAGGAGGTTGCCGATTTTTTTATATTTCCGTTTTCTGGAACCACGCGCGCGCACGGCTACATAAACACGTACTGTCTAACCGTACTTTTTCAGTTATAGTTCTTATGGGAGAAAGCTGGCCTTTTCGAAAAGGTTAAACGCTTTTACATAGACGAAATTGCAAAAAGTTTCTCAGTAAACCGTACAACTCTCTCCTCGCTCTCAGTCGAATAGCGAAGAAAACCGAGGAGCAGCGTGGCTGGAAATATAGCGTCTAATCGCAGAAACAGAGCGTTTAGTCATAGAACAAGCTCGGTACCGAATTCAAGAGAATTTGTTTATCGCAATTCAGTTATAGTATATTTTGCAAGTGTCCTATCTACGGATAATTCCTATTTTTGGACTTTGTACTGTACAATATCTCTTACCTATCTAATCAAAATGCTCCCCTTGTATACCCCTGCTGTTTCTGTATTCTCCCAAGGAATCAATTTAAACATCACCAACCACACCTTCCATTATATATATTCCCATCCCTCTGCAATCCTTCATCCCGTCACATATCCTTTACCTTTGCCTATCCCAACACATCCTCTTACATTAAGCTGTAAATTCCTCGCCTATTACCTTCTATATCCCTTCTTTGTTTTCACATACTCCCTCCTCATTTCCTACCTACTCTCTATTCCTGCTTACTGATCTAACCCTGCCTATTCTCCTATTCTTCCAAACCTTACTCCCAGGAGGTTTCAACCAGGGATACGCCTAAAGTTTTAAAGAATATAATTTTTCTTCTGGCTGAATCAAATAATGTGATTCTACGACGAAAATGACGTTATTAAACAGTAAAGTACGTCAAAAAACCGAATTACGACGTTATACATGTTAACTATCTTAATGCGAGTGTTACTTATTCCATCGTCAATAATGTACTTGGAGGTAGGCGGCCATTAAAAAAAATGCTCGAGGGATACGTCAGCAAAAGGAAAGGTCGAAGATCCCTACCCTACTCCAGTCCTACCTATCTACTCTCTCCCTCCCTCGTACCTATCATATTTCTACTTCCTCGCGTTACCCATGTCTCTACCTCGCTTAACCCATCCACCTCCCTCACCTCCAGCTATCCAATCGTTCTCTCTCTCTGTCCACCCTCCTCCCCCTTTCCACTATCTCCCTCCCCCCTTCCTCCTGCCCATTCGACTATCTCTCTTCCTCCCTCCCATTTGACTCTCCACTAACTCCATCATACGGCAGCGTAGTTGTGTTCGGCTGCATATGAAATGAGGAGCACTGACCTCTTCGTCGCCTTTCTCCCTTTGGATGGAAGTCAGTCATCCGTTGCATGGGATTGTGCGTGCGCGCGCGCGCGTGTGTGAAGGAAAGGGTGGGATGTGGGAGTAGTGGTGGTGGAGGGTGTTGGGGTATGGGGGACGCGGATGTTTGCATGCGTGGGCCTGTGTCACCGCCACTTCCGCCTCCCCCACAACTCCTCTTCCCCCACCCCCACCCCACACTCTTCTCCATCGTGTGATAATTCATTTGTGGGTAAATGGGTGGAGTCCGCCCAGATGTATATTATGCGCCCATTTTGTGTGTGTCCCTTTTTTTTTGCAGGGTTTGTATCAGGTTGGTGACACAGATCGCCTGATACTCCCCCATATCGCTGGCGCTCATTATTTTTATTCTCTCTTTCTCTCTTCTTCATCGCATTCTCTCCCACTCGCATTTTCCCGTCTCCTTGCTTTTCTTCCGTTTCGACCCGACATCGCTATATTACCCGAGGCTATTATGACGGTTCGTAAGGGGGGAATATAGGGGTCTAGGGAAGGCTATTACGAATGTTCGTAAGGCGGGAATAGGGGGACTACGCCTCTCATGATGGGGCGTGTAGGGGGAGTGGAATTGCCTCCTTTTGCTATTATCTTCGGCGTGAAGCACCTGTTGTAAGGTTTTCATTATTTATGACTAGTTTTTCCTTAAATGCATTTATATTTTTTTCATTCTTCTATGTCGAGCCATTCTGTTTCGCAATCGTTTGTTATAAAGTTTTTGTGTTTGCTGTAGTTTGTTTCACCTATGGATTGCACATCCAGATTGGTTATTTTTATTCTGTTTAACCAAACTTAAATTATTCATTTTAGATATGAGTTTTCGTCCGATCAAGTTTCAATATTCGATCGAATAACGGAATGATGATGTAATAGCATAAAAACGAAAGGAATTCGAAGTATCTCGTTTTTCCATCAACCTGCTCTTGAAAAACGCGTCTTTTTGCAAATATCATACAATAAATCTAGTATTTGGGTATTTCGTTTCAAAGTTCCCCACATGCTTAAACGTTTTTCGTGTGTGATTAATTGTAAGATGTACAGTTATCCTGATATGAGCGCGTCGTAAAAGCATCTCCAGAGGATCGAGATGACTCGCGGGGAAGAGAGACTAATCTTATTCTCGATACCAAGATCGAAGGATCGAATTCCTTTACACATCTACAATTTATTTTATAGCTATAATAATAAATTTAATTTTTAAAATTTTGGCATGTTATAATTTTTGATAAAGGTCCCGCGCCTTAGACATATGTGGACGTCTCTTATTATCACCCTAGAGCTTTGAGATGGATCAAATTTTAAGTACCCTGGGAGCTTTGCTTTGTCAGGCTCGGAGCTAAGTATGTTAATAAAGAGGACGAAGAATTGTGGACGTTTCTTTCTTAGAAAAAATCTTTTTGGGTCGATCCTTGTCTTGCACACGCAAAAAACTTATCTTTTCATTCCTATAAATAGCCCGAGTAAAGGAAGCTACTACGATCAAGAGTTTGCATGCGGTGAGTTAGTCTTGCGGTTTCAGATGACATATTTGCCAACACACGCTTCTCGCTAACGGTAAATGATTCTGTTCATTTACTATATAAGATGGCTAAAATTCCAATTTGGTTTTGTATTATTTTCCTCAGAGTCGTGGCTGTAGGTTGCGGCGCTTTTGATTTTTTTAAGGACGTTATTTTTGCTTTAATTAAGAAAAATTCCAAAAAGTTGATTGTTTCAGGTGTCTCTTTGCGGAATTCCCTCATTTTAAAGGAATTAGGAGAAATAGCAACAGTTAATTTGGTTCAGAGATCAAGATATACATACGATAGATACAGGACAAGTCGGTGATAAGGAAATATGAAAATAAACTAATGTAATCTTTGAATAAACATAAGCCAAACATTGACAATTATACATCATTCATATAATCACCTATGCCAGTGGTGGCCAACGTGTGGCGCATGCGCCAATTTTGGTGCATTGGTCTATAAAAATTGGCGCACCATGCTTTGAAAAAATTCAAGATAATTGCTGAAATTAAGCAAATTGAAGAATATAAATAAAAAATGCAATAAGAATAAAAAATAAAAATTGGAATAAAAAGAGTTGCTAGAGGAAAAACATCGGTAGGGAAACATCGATGTTTTATCAATAGCATCGGTAGAGTAACATCGATGTATCGAAAGGTAAAGATCGATGTATCGAAAGGTAAACATCGATGTTTTTTTGGGCGCATCAGAGCTCTAACAAAATTAAAATTGGCGCACAGTATGTAAAAGGTTGGCCACTACTGACCTATGCTATAATACATTTGAAACTTATATATAAACATATTAGTTTTATAAGGTGTACTAGGTAGATTTTCAATGAAAACGTGGTGTGTGGGACCTGACAAATTTTGTTTCTCCTAATTCCATAAAGTAAAATTCTTTTCTTCCCCTCGATCAATAAATTTGGATATCATATGTCGCGTAGGTAGTTTAATGCGTTGGTATTTTACATAATTTTGGCAGCGATTAAAATTGTCAATTAATCTCTGTAGATGCACGGGGGCCCCATGTAATCACGTTTCGTTTTCCACGTCGACCTTACTATCCCGGATGAAAGGTTCGTTCGTATCTTAGGAAGATATGATTCAGTCCATATCTGTCTGCGTCGGCTGATCTGCACTAAGCGCCGTATCAGCTCGTACGGACGGATAACCTCGTTGCCGCAGCCCTTCGTGCGCGAGGGCAATTTTTATTCGTCTGCAGCGTAGCATTCTCGAAACTTCAAAACAACTTCAGCATGCTTTCCTCGAAATTCCCCTCGCAGCTGCTGCCGCTACGATAAAATACGCACAATTGCAAATCGAACTCCTTATGAAAGCTCGGCTGAATGAAAAAAATAAGACGGACGAGTAGGAACAGGATCGTATTCCTTCCTCGTTATGATTTTGCAATCTCATTTTTTTCTCTCGGCTACGAGAAGTCGCGCTTCGTTTTATTTTGCGTTTTTAAGAGCCCTCGTCGTCATTGTTCCTAAAATTTCGGAGATAAATATTTATAAAAGTTTCCGCCTGTTGTATATGCGGAATAACGACTTGAGTGGAGTTGAATCTTGGTTATTGGCAGTAAAACTTTTTATAAATTAAATATTACATCGGAAATAATTCGAATTAAATAAATCACCTAGGAGTTAATTTAACTGTGCTCTTATTTCCATTTAAATGAAATTAGTACTACAACGTTAAACTAATTCGTGTGTTTTATTGAATAGTGCGGAGTTTCACAAAACGTCTGCCTATTCAGCGAAAGTAAGAAATTTCTGTCGTTTGAGTGCCTTTACACGCGTAATTACTATGATGAAAATCCAGTTGACTCGTTTCGGACCACCAACGAAGCAGTATTCTGAGTTTTACCTCGATAACACACATTAATCTTTGTGATGTTTATTTTTTGCGTCGTAACTTTCCAAATGAAGTTCGATGGCTTAATCATTACATTTCTTTCTTTTCTTCGAGGTTCCCCCGTCACATGTACTGTTTTCATTTAGAGATGAAAACAATTGTTAGAAGCAATAGATAGATAAATCATATTGTCATTTTGTTTTATCAGTATAAACACCACTATAATTTTGGAATTATTCGGTATTTTTGTATTGGTCAACAATGATATCAGTAGTTTATCTTTCTTGCCACTCATACATCTTCCTCGTCTTATCTAACTTCTCATTTCTTAAATTTTGTAACAGTTTCCTTCCTATGCTTTGTTTTCTGCTTGGTGACAGACTAGTTATCTTCAACAGTCATAAAAAAATTATGTAAATCGAATGCGCATGTCGGCTACAAAACGGTCGTCATCAGCGGTGATTCACCGATAGCGTAGTCTTATCTACTATCGTCGAGTCAGCTGCTCTGTATCCGAGATGCGCATCAGGTTTTCATTATTTTTTTATTACTATCGGAGATATCTATTCTATCAATTGTTTGTAGCCATCTGTTGAGATCGATAACTCGCTATTTAATTCCGATTAGCGTTTATCTTCAAAATTTTCATATTCCAACCGGTTTTCACACGCTCATAACCAGTGTCGGGGAAAATTTCGACCCTCTTGACTTATCTCACAAATCTGGCATTCAAAATTCCGTCACCTCGTGTTTTGTCTGCATGTCTTCAGGAAATTCATTTCCGTTGCTCCTTGATACCATTCTTATCGTCATAGTCCAGGTTTCGGTCCCGTGAGTTAACGTAGGTTAGGGGCGGTTGATATTTAAACATGTCTCTGGTTATGGAATCCTCATGGATGTGGTTCAAGCGTCTCCCTGGAATTCAATCAGTCGCTTTTAGAGATTTTATTTCGTGCAAATGTATACATTTCCATAATTTTTGTTGTCCTTTCGATTCTATCGGAATCCACGAACAATGAGTGAATTTTTGAAAATTCATGGTCGCCTTCCAATCCTGTTAATTATATCAAGTGTAACGTTCAGAGAAGCGTGTTAAACAAAACGGAAGTGAAGCGGAGTTTGCCGTATCCGGGTTTACCAGAAATTGAAATAGTAAAGTAGGTATCTTCTATGATAGGGGAGTGGGCAACCTTTTCTGCATGGTAGGCCGCATTGGTGGTGGTGAATCATTTGGTGGGCCGCGAAGTTACCAGTAGAGATTCTTGGCACCATTTGAGTGACAATCAAGTCTAAATAAGGTTGTTAGGGTTAACATTTCAATATTATTAAACATAATGAAGTTCAATCTTAGAAATACCTCTGAGAAAACGATAGTAAAAAGAATTAAAGAATTAAAAGTCTCGATTTAATGCTAGATATTTTAACAGATTTTGCTTGATAAAAAGTATTATTTGGTAGGTGAATCATATGAAAAATATTAAACTATGAAACACCGGCGATGGGCCTCGTAAAATTGCTTAGTGGGTCACAGGTTGGGCACCCATGTTCTATGGCCATAACAAGATTTTGAAAATCCTGATGCGCATTTCAGCTACAGTGCACTCGTCGTCAGTGATGACTCACCGGTAGTAGATTAAGCGACTTATCACAATCGGTGAATCTGTGGTGATTCACCGAAAGTAGATTCTAAAAAGAACAGGTGTGTCGGTATTTCTGTGGTTTGTTTTTCGCATGTGCGGAAGAGGGTGGTGGGGTCAGTCGAGGATTCGCGTGGCGGAGGAATTTGGGTGTGCGAATTTGAAAGCGGTAGGTTTAATTATTTATAGTATGTATAATATGTTATCAATCTTCTTTTTCATGAAGTTAATGTTTCTCTTCGAGTTTTAAAAAAAAGTTAAAATGCTTCGACATAGGTAATTGTCGAGGTTTAATCAATTTTTCGGGGGCATGGTTTGCATAGTCCGCTGGGCGTGATGTGATGGCTCTAACGCTCACGCATTCCTCTATTCTTCTCCGAAAACCAAGCAGATGGTTCCTTTTGTACGAGTTTTGATTTGAGAAATATTTTCGACCGATTATTCATCGAATCCGCCGAATAATTTTGCCATTGACGTAGGGTGTGAATTTTTGTAACATTTCCGGTCATATTTTTTTTACTCTAATCGTACAACGCGACATTACTTCGCTTTTTTACTTTCTCATACGAAATATCGAGAAAGTATTGTTTTCGCGAAAAAATTCGACCTCGAGATTTTTACGGAAATACACGTTTTAGGTGTCGCTGAATCCGAAAAAGTGGTTTTCGCAATGCCGTCTGTCTGTCTGTTACTGGCTCTGGAGCCTAGACGGTAGAACGAAAATGAATGAAATCTCGTACTTAGGCATTTTATCATACAGAGCAGAGTATACATAGAAATGGTTGACATTGATCAATAATTAAGAGTAGTTTATTCTACGCATTTTTAACAATAATTCGATTTTGTAATCGCTTTTTTTTCTCCTTGGATATATCTCTATTACTCAAAAGGCTACGGGAAGCAATATTTAAGGCCGAGTTTTATTTTTATGGCGATCATAACAACATATATTTTATCGACCTCTTCCACTTTATCTTCCAACTCTTATAGAGCTATATCCGCCATTAAATAGGTTGCGAAAATCAATAATACGGCATTCCCGGTATTTTTTTCTGTTAACTAACGCCTTCTTTTTTTACCCCTCTTGTCCTTTGCAGGCGAGCCCACCTCCGCAATTGCCTGGAAAAGCTGAAGGAGATGGTACCCCTGGGGCCAGAGGCCTCAAGGCACACGACCCTGGGTCTTCTCACAAAAGCGAAGAGGTTCATCAAGGTATGGAGATTTCCTTTATCGAGTTCCAGCTTTATCCCCCAACCCCGTGTTCATTTCTTTAAAAATAACTCCTCATATTAAGGCAGGGATGGCAAATTTTATTGCACGCGTTACTATTTTGATTAGCACGCAACTATTGTTTATTGACTCGTATTTTTCCATTTTATGCAATATGAAAGACTGCTTCTTGCGAGGTGTCAATTATTTTAATAAAATAACCGAGTAATGGGGGCATTTATTTCTGCCTTATATGATCTGAACATACACTCTGTTTAGACGAAAAATTGAATTTTATAAAACCAGTCAGTTGTTTCCTGAATCCAAGTCTGAGAACGAACGTACGAACGATTAAACTATAAAATTATTTATTTTTGGGTGTATTTTAAATTTGCACGTAAGTTGGAAAAGGAAAATCAATCGTAACTTTGGCACGCTAACAAAAGAAAAAGGTTTGCTATCCTTGTATTAAGGGGAACAGTGGTTCAACCCTGGAGTATGACACGGTATGTGGGAGAACATTTAAAGAAATTATTCCGGCACCCGCGCATCGGGTGTGTTAAACTGTTTGTTATTGTATTTAGCCGTTCGCTTCTGTCTCTGGGAGGCGTTTGGATGCGCCATGCCTCTTCCGGGCTCCGTTGCACCCTCGTTCCTTTTCCCGGAAAAGTCACGGAACGCTGTTTTCTCCCTCTAGATCGACACGAGCGAGCTTCGTTTTGACGTGACGGAGGGTAAACATATCGTGCGTTGTCGGATAGGTGTCAGATTCAGCCGGAAACAACGCTCTCCCATTAATTTTTCCGCGATTTCACCGTCCTTTCATTTGGCTGGTGCGATCGTTAAAAGGCTTCCAAGTACGGAAGGTATATTTTTTCCTCATCGGCGAGGTGGATTATTCATCGTCGGAAAAAATGGTTCGGTTTGCAGCTGGTGAATCACGTGGCGTTGTTTTTTATGAAAATTTGTCGCCGTTGTTTTTTTGTATCTCTGAAATTTATCGTGTTAGGTCGAAAGTGGCACTTTTTCCGGTAGTCATAAAAATAAATTGGAAACACCAGACGTACATTTCGGCTACAAAGCAGGCATCATCAGTGGTGATTCGCCGATAATAGACTAAAAATATGAGAAAGTAAAAATATAAGTATGGTGACTGGTTTCTAGCCGAAATTTTCGACTGGTTTTTCCAATCTTTGTGTGGTTATCGGAGAAATATAGTTGGTGTATATATTTCAGCCATGACCCTAATTTAATTCTTAGTTGAAAGTCAGCCAAAGTTAAATCCATGAGATAAAAAGGATTTTTTAACTACTTTCTTATAAAGACTATTGTCATGTTATAGTTGATTTATTAAAACTGGAAAATAATTAGTCCCTTAGCGGATGATTTATTGCAGCGCACGCGGAAGTTTGAGCCTTGCTATTTAAAATGCTATGGATCTAATAAAGTAATGCTTATGAGGTGATAAGCACGATTTTATGTCAAGCTGATGGCAGCAAAAAATGATATTTCGTTCAGTCAGGTTAACAAATCACCCAAAATATTTGTCACGATAAATAAACATCGCTCTGAACTTGGGTAATTTATCCTCCTCTATGCTAGTATTACATCGCGTTACGTACCTCGTCCAATATATCTCGTTTTCAATAAACCGTAATGCGTCTTTATATGGGTCGTGCGACTGGTAGGTAATTCCGGCGTCAATCAACGAGCTCTTCGGGAATTGCTTCCTCCCCAAGTAATTCGTCGTGATTTCTTGCCATGGTTTCGGAAATTGCAGGTATCGCATGGCGGCTTCCGAGTATTTCCTCGAATTCACAGTTCGCCAGAAAATCGCTCAATTCTCCACTCCCACCTGCGCACAACACGCTCCGCTGCCTTCCCCGGCGAATGGATTTTCTCTCCCCTCCCCCTCTCCGCTCTCTCTCCCCTTCTCCTTTCCCTTTTACGCCACGAATCCCTTTATTCTCTCTCACTGTTTGCAGAACCTTTTTTTTTGCGAAATAGATCATACGCGATAGCTTTTCTCACACGCCCATAAAGGGAGATTGCCATCGCGTATCGACTCTCTCTCTCTCGGACTGCGCTGGGAGTCAGTTTTCATTGCTTTCAAGGTTTTCATAAGAGAGGGAGATGTACGGGTTGGCCTTTTACTCGCCCTTTATGCAAGCGAAGATCTGCATGCGTATGTCTCTGGAAGCGAGAGATACGTTATTTTCTCTAGGATGGTAGGTATGGGTAAGATCGCATTGGAATGAAGTATGGTAGCTCTCTCTCTCTCTCTATCTATCTCGGTCGGTTGTTTTTATTTTCCTCTCTTACCGTCTCCCTCGGGGATATATGTTTTAAAAAGATCCCCTCGTTATCGAGAACGCTGGATTAATCCCTGGTGTGCATTGGTCGGTAGATGAAGGGGGAGGCCATTCTATCCTTTTTCCGATTCCTCCAGTTTTTCCCACTAATTAGCGGAGTTTCTTCTCTCCTGCTTTATCGGGAGTTTTCTTGTCATTTTATCTCTTCTTTCGTTCTTTGTAATTTTCTTCGCGTCTTCAAGTGTCTCCGTCGAATGACATTGCTAGATGTTTGTTTATTTTTTTCCCGGTTTATGGGTTCTGGATGGCGTAGGTGGCTCTTTTGGCCAGAGAAAATGCCGACAAAATTGAACGCGTAAGTGGCAATTCATTGTAGAAGCGATGATCGGTGAGTGACCTCCAATGAAGTCTATTTATTATCTCCAATTAGCACGTGATTAATGACTCTACCTACCTCATTTATTTATTTGATAAATTCAGTTGGCTGCGCGGGCTTATTTCGCTTTGAACTTAATCCGGTGCCCACCGTGGGCAGCACACGTGGTCGGTAATTTGGTGGATGAGAGGGTTTTTAGGCAGGGTGGTCACACATCCCGTTTTTCACTCACGGTGTCCCGAAAGACCTTTCCGGGCACCGTATTTTCTCACGTATGATTGGACTTCATTGCGGTACTGTATTAATATCAGTACTTTTTATTAAATGTGACCGTAAAGTACCTTTTCCGATCAAGTCTGTAGTGATACTTTGTACGTATTGTTCGAATTTGTAAAATCATTTGCAACCTCTCGAGCAAAATTAAAATTAGAACTCGTAAAATTTGCTTACGAAGCACAGAAGTAATAAAAACAACATCGTAACGTTCCCCCAGAACACGTTGTTTCACGGTTTTGCTTCTTCCGAATCTGGTCAAACCTACATTTTGGATTGGATTGGATTGGAGATTGCAAGGAGTAGGTGGAAGGAAGCCAAGAAGCCATCTTGTTTCGAGCACGTCTGAACTTCGTCTAATAGGTCCGTATTGGGATGGCAATACCTCAGTTTTTGTGGTGGAGATTTTAAAGCCAGTTTGATGTAGAGGAGGAGTTTTCTAAGAAGTTCCGATGTATTATCTCCGTACCAATTTACAACGTCGTTGACCTTAGCTCAGCGAAAGTTTACGTTTGAACGAAATGGAAGTCTTCGTTTGGTCATCCCCATAAAACGATCGCTCGTAAAGAGAATGACGATTCTTTTAGTCTCGGACGTGGTTTTATGCGTATTCAGCTGGTTTTAAGAAGCGTAAAAGTAATAGTAAGTCACGTACTGTCGAACTTTACACGATTCTTACCTTACAAAGATAATTGGAATTATTTGAATAGTGATCGTAAAGGTTGGATTCGGCTTATGGGAACACGGGCGGAAAGAAATGTTTTCCTACGAACGATCGCGGGTTTGATTTATAGACGTTCGACTGCTTTCGACATCTGGTAATTCTTCCACGTTGCCCATTTTCGTCAATTCGAACCTTCTCTGATCGGATTTCCGAAAACGCAACCAATATGAAAATTCTTCCGGATTTATTTTGTTTTGGAATTTCCTTCACGTTGCCATCCTGTCGTTCTTCGCCTATCAGCACTTTAAAAAAAAGGCGTAGGAATCTGTCACCATTTTCGTTTGGGCTGCAAATAAGTACTTCGGACACACAAATCCTCATCGCAAAAACAACTTTCACTATTTTTCCCCCGTCAATCTCATTAGTTGGAAGTAAAAGGGAGCACCGTACGTTAAATTCGCGGAGGAATAGGAGGTGGAGGGGATTTGGTAGGGTGGGGAAGGGTGGAAGGAGTTGGGCTCGTGTGGAATAAGCGCCGCGGGCGGGAAGAGAGGGAGAAAGAGGGAAAAAGAAATGGAGGGAGAGTTAGGGAGGGAGGGAGGAAGGGGAGTGGAGTGGAAAAACAACCCGAGGAAATCCCGTTATTGGTAATCGGAGTGAGATGGAAGGAAACCTACCATCTTCTCTCTCCTCCCCTCTCAATCTCCACCATCACTTTCCCCTCCCCCTTTTTCTTTTTTTTCCTTCCTACTTTCCCCTCGATTTTTCTCCCTCTTGTTTTTCACACCCTCTCTCTCTCTTTTCACTCTTCCTCTCGATTTTTCCCCGTCCTCCCGATTCTTCGGTGTGCCCTTCGTTTCGCTGTCCCTGCTACACATTGGAGGCTTTCCGAAGTTCTCGTCCGACGGCTTTTTTCGATTTTCACTTTTTCTTTTATGGTTTTATTTTCTTGTTCTGGTTCTCTCTCCCTTTAGTTCATTCGTCGTCTTCATCTCTTATATGCCCTTTCGCTACCGAGAATGTTCAGCCCCATTTGACGTTTGAGTATTCTAATGAGGCAGGTTTCATTTGGAAGCGTCACTAATCGATATAATTTTGGACAGTTCATCTTCCAGGTACACTCGTTGGCAAAATATATGCGTATTTGGAAGAAATTAAGAATCATAAAATTGTTAAGGATAGAATTAACCTACCCTCTATTTATGCTCTATTTTGCGTAAATATTTTTATCCCTCGTTTGCATTTTCCTTCCTTTTCCCCCTGTCGTCTTTTTTCTCCTCTCCTTTTCCCTTCACTATTATTTTTTTCCTCCCCTCGCTCTCCCTACCTTTCCTACCTCTCTCCCCCTTTACTGCCCACGCCTCCCTCGCTATCTATTCCTTAAATCCCATTGCTTCGGCTTGATTGACATCGAGGAATCCGATCTGCTGGTGAAAGGTATGGAACCACACGGGTAGCCCGTTTTCGCGTACTTCGAGGGGCGATTGGGGAATATACTTTCGTGCTTCCAGTGTTGGGAGCTTTTCCTTTTATTGCGTTCGGTAATCCTCGTTTGTTTTTAATAACTTTTATATTAACTTCACTCGATATATATATATCGGTTTGTAATTGGGATATATAGCGGTTTGTGGCACCTTCATGAAGGCTTGTATCACCCTAGCGGCCCACGGGAACGGTGCAAATACACCGGTGACGCTTCCGACGCGACTAATGAGATAGGGATTAATTATTTATTATTTTAATAACTCAGAATCAGTAATATATCCTATTTAAATGACAATTACATGTAATTTTTACTTTTCCCCTTTGTCTGGCATCTAGCGGGTAATCGAAAAATCTGAGCTTGCTGAGATGGGCGATAGATGGTGAGGTACATACAGCGTGGTTCAACTATGAAAACAGAGGAAATGTTTGTTTATTATATCGTATATTTCTACAAAGTAAAATATTTCGTATTTTGACAATTTTTCTAATATAAATTAATAATTGAGAACCAGTAAGGGATAGAGCAACGATGTCTTACTTATAATTAAGTATACCGACACTCGTAAATGTAGTTATTCGGTTGTCTTCATTCGTTTGTTTCGGGTTGTTATAGAGCTTTAAACTTACTCACACTTTTAATTATGCTACGTTATACTGGTTTACAGGGCTTGAATGGTGAATGTTAACATTTTTAGTTACATCAATAATTAGTTAGAGATAAAATTTGTAATTTAACACTCTTACCTATAGAAACCATGGAAAAATGTGAAATTTTATTGCTTGAGACTAAAAAGAAAAAATTAATTAAAAAAAAGGTTTTTTAAAAAAAATAACTTTTATATTATGCACTAAAAAGGAAAAAATAAATTTTTATTTATCGATCGTTAGTTCGGCTGGTAAGGAGGAACAAAATTTACAACAATTTCAGTGGAATAAATTCCTTCTTGCTCAACAATGTTGATGTACTAAACTTTATTTAGAACTTTTGTAAAAGTTATATGGCGCAAGATAATAAAACCTGTAAGGCGCCATAAATAAAGTTTAGTGAATCAACATTGTTAAGCAAGAAGGAATTTATTCCACTGAAATTGTAAATTTTGTTACCAGCCGAACTCACGATCGATAAATAAAAATTTATTTTTTCCTTTTTAGTGCATAATATAAAACTTATTTTTTAAAAAAAACATTTTTTAATTAATTTTTTTCATATATCCGCCGCACCTGTTTTTTTAAAATTGGAATAACGCTCGACCCCAGAAGGATAATTTTTATTCAGCGCGGGCGTAATAAGAACACTGCAACCACTTTGCAGTCAGCAAAAAAAGGTTACCGTAACTAATTAGACGAGGGAGAATCTTGTTGACGGAAGTGTGTGTTGGTGAGAGAATCAAAATTTTTTTTACCGTTGCGATGTTTTTATTTTTGCTTCTGCACTTGCGTTTAACGGTCGAAGGATCCCATAACGAGGTCGGCAGACGGTAAAGTTAATGATATTTTTGTCGTCGGTTTAGAGATCGGAGTTCGTTTTCCAAGTTAATGTATGTCATTACTGGATTGACGGTCTAATCGCACGTTCAATCGTCCGTCTCGTCCTAGTATATCGGTTAACGCGGATTGTCCTCGTTGTGCGTACATAGGAACGTAACGGTAGTGTCATAAATCGGCAAAAATCTCGAGAGTTAACAGTCGCTTGCCCCAGCAGAGGCATTTCTCGTTCGACCGCAGGCACACGATTCCCCGTGGCTTCCAGTTTTAATGCAACGGTGTCTCCGTCCATCACTTTAACCAATTTCCCGTCTCCTCCCCAATTCTCTCCCATTAGATATCCTCCATCTTCCTTCCCCTACCACAGCGTACGAATCTCCTGCGATCTTCCATTTACTTTTCTCTTCTTCTTCCTCCATCTGGCTTCCAATCCCCGCCTCAACCCCTACATTTATTTTTATCCCTGCTTCTTCCTTTTGTTTCACCACATCTTCCATCTATTACTCTCCATGCCCAGTCTTTCTCCCTCTCATGTTGTCCCGTTGTGGTCTTATTCTCCCGTGATCCCTCGTCTTCTCCCGGTTCACTCCATCTTACCCCTTATATGGTTTACTGTAGGGCTGTAGCCGGAAGATTGTAGCACCTTCGGCACAGTTTTTTTGCTAAGCGCATAATCTCGTAATACAAAAGGCTAAATCTCTTGGTCATCATTTTCTGCGTAACGCTAAATATCTCGACATATCTCGGCCATTTTCTTCGGCCAGTCCAGCCAAATTCGCTAGGATTGCTACGAATGCCCTCAAAAAGCGAATGCTTTAAAAAAATTTCAAAAATGTCCCGGGTTCGACACCAGGAGAATGTTTTACGTTCCATATGAATCTCATATCTCGGCCCATAAGTTTACACGCTAAAATTTAATTTTCAACGAGCAGAGTTTTACTCTTTTGGAAATTAAAATTAGAAAGAATTGACCTACGAACTTCAAATTAGGACTATTTTAAAGGAAAATAATCGGGTCGTTTAATTTTGTTCGTCTTTTCTCACCTAAAGGTAAAACTTTAGCAAATTTTACGTTTAAATTCGCCGATGTAAGAAAATCGTTCATTTTCATCAATGATCGCCTTGGAAACGGGCATTGTTGTTTCATGCTCATAAACCTATATTAATTTACGCAAATTGGATGGATAAATGCGGTAAATTAAGTATTTTAAAACATGCTAATGTTTGAAATAATTCGACGATGTTTTAACGTGCCTTCGTTGTCTTATTGAAATCTTTCTGCATATTAAAGGCAGTTGCTTGCGCTGTGCCTTCGCATTATCTGAATAGAACATATTATGAATTACATTTGCCAGATGCAGTATTTTCACGTGGACAGCTGTATGTAGCCATAACTAGAACACGTGACAAACATAATTTGGAATTTTGGGTTAAGGATTAAGATAATCAAGAGCAGTTGCTGTTAAACGAAAGAGTATTTACAAGGAACGTCGTTATAAATAATATTAATTTTTTAAAACTATTCCTTTGTTTTCATTTGTAGCCCTTTCCAATCTTATTCAGATATTATAATTTTATCATTTGTTTGTTGGTTTTATTTTTATAGTTTTTTTTTTTTTTTCAAATTCCGTTTTAAATGGGCTCATTCGTCTAGTAAAAAAAAAAATAGTTTTGTAAATTGCTTTTGCTGCGATGTGGAAAGGAATAATTTTGTTATAACTTGAAAATGAAGTAGGCTCGCTCATTCGTTGATGCTTTGATGTCTATATGACTCCACATTATATTTTTCAGTTTGGTCGTCATGATATTGTTTTTTTTTTCTATTTATTTAACGACTTATTCTGATGGGAAGTGCAGAAGGACATATGAGTGCAAAAACTATTTTGTACAAGAAATAAATTAAAGTTGTTGATGGTTAATGGGTCCATGAAATATCTAGCGGTGCCGTATGTACAATATACCTCCATGCACCTGCTAAAAAGTTAAACAAGTAGAACATTTCATTGCCGACTGTTCGTTTGTCCCAGCAAAAAGATATTTTTGAAATCATTCACGAGAGGCTTCCGCGGTGCCTCTAGCGAGCAACGGCAAATTCCACTTTCGTTTTATCGTAATTACTTGACTGGTCTAATCTTCATATTTCTGTTGCCGTCTTCCATTCCCCTTACGCTCAAAATGGTATAACCAACGTATTAAGAGAGGGCAGACGGGATAGTGCGGTGCAATTCACATCCTGCCAAACGCCATTGAGGTGAATTTCTGGGTTACAAGGTATGCACTTCTCACCCCTTCCTTTATTTTCCTCCTCCGTCCTTAACCCATGTGTTCTATCACCATTGTTCAATTCCTTCCGCTTCTGCTCCATTCTTTCTTATCTTCCAAAACGTTCCTTCCTCCATTTCTCCCCTCTAACCCTTTCAAACTGAAGGGTGTGAAGGATAGACATCGCACCCCCCCCCCCCCAACTTACTAATCCGGTGAGTTGCAGAGTTCGATGTGGATGTACTTCCACGAACCCCCGTCTTCTGTAATTTCCCTCCTCCCTCCTACTCCTATTATTCCAAATCCTCCCCTTTTTCCATTGTGTATTCCCTCCATTTTCTACCCCCTTCGCTCCCTCTATTCCACCCGCTATAGTTCTTTCCCAACTTTCATACTCTTTCCTCCCTCCTTCCCCCTTTTCTCACTCTTCTCTCTCTCTCACCGGGTTGCTGACCACGCGTGAGCGCGTGCCCCGCAGCCGTCTTTTGTTCGCGTCAGCAACGGATTCCTTCATAGCTATAGAAAGGAGAAAGGTGGGAGGGTCAGAAATGAGCACGTCTCTTTTCGTAAGCGTGCGGTCCCGCGCGCATCGCTGAGGAGAAATATCCTTTTAACGTCGTAGGAAGGAGGAGATGCATCAGCTCTCAGGTGTCCTGCCCTATCGGACCCCTTGGACAATGCGTAAACATGCGTTCGCAGAAGGGAGCCGGGATGACGCTGATGGCACATTCTTTCTTCAGTAACCACGCAGCGGTCGGGAAAATTAGATGGGGATTTCGTCTACAGAAGCCCTCAGTGGAAATTCACACCGACGCCGATGATCGTTTTGGAACTCTTTAATTTCTTTTTTCAGAGCCAGCTATCGTTGAATTCCCATTAATGAATATGGTTTTGAAAATCAGATGCGTATTACTGATACAAAGAATCCATTCTCAGAGGCAATTAGTTTTCTTTGATGCTAAAAGCATTTTTTTTTTGCATTAACTTTTTCCTTCCTCTTTTTAAAAATCCACTATCAGTTCTCATTAAAGGCGTCTGTTTTGAACTATTCTACGCTCATAGCAATTTCGATTTTCAATTGGACAGATTATCATGCTCATAACCAGGGCATGAGAGAGGTGAGATGGGGCCCGGGCCAATCTCAAATGCGGGGCCCCATCCCACTCCGAAAGCCATACAAATATATTAATAAAAAGCCTTGAGAATAAATTTTGGGGGCCCCTCTGGGCACGGAGCCCGGGCCAAATGGCCCTGCTGCCCGCCCCCCTCTATCTGCCTCTGCTCATAACCATTTGGATTTTATTGGTCGTTTTACAAATTTTGAGGTATACATATTTTTATATTCGTCTTAATGATTTAATTCGCATCGCTTCTTAGGCCGAATTTTCGTTTTTAGCGATTAAAATTTCCCATTGATACTTAGATTAAATTACTAAAATTTCGTTTTCAGAATCAAGTTGGCTTACAAAATATATATCTATATATAGAGACCTTAAAGCGCCTTTTGGACTCGAATTATATTTACTACAGTTTTCTTATTTTTATTACTCTTACCTCCTGAAATGGAAGAATCTGGTGCGACCTATCCCTCCCAGTACGGTGTGTCCAACACGACCTATCCTCGCGTAGAGGAAAATATCGATTCGAAAACGCCAAGAAATGTGGGATTCGAAATAGCTCTGTGACCGTTTTCTGTTGCATGCCCACATTCTGTAGCTAGGGAGAGTACGTTGGCCTTAACGATCTTGATTAACTTCACGGATGGGAAACATTTCTGAATTCTCTCGAAATAATGGGAAAGGGGCTGTATCGAATTTATTTTTGGCTCTTTATAATCAGTGCGGAATTGTCGCTGCGGAATGTGTCAATTGGAATCGTTAAATTTTTATGCGTCGGGTTGCAAAGCGTTTGCGAAGTTCTTTTTTTAATTCCGCGTATTAAAACAAAACTCGTTCGTGTACGAAAGCGTTGCGATCGTAAAAAAATTCGACTTAGTATTGTTAGAGATTTTGATGAGCGTGCAACTCTTACGTACCCCTTTGTGCGAAAAATGACATTTTTGCAATTCCGTCTGTCTGTCGTCTTTGCATGGTTAAACGGTCAAACAGAACCTGAATAAATATCATATTTGTGTTGGTTGTTACCTTTGTTGAAAGGGGCATTCTCGCGCAACAATGGAGGTTGGGTTTATTCTTCTTGATTTTCAGAAAACGTCGATTTACTCACAACGTCTGATAGGATTTCAGTTATAATTCGTTCATTTACGGAGGTAGTTGTCATAAACAACATTTTAAAATTAATCTCCACGTCGTCCGTTGACTCGTTAGTGTATCGAGTTTTACGCCCAGCTATCGTCATGGTGCCCATACAGCAATGTAGCCAGTGACATTGTGTGAAAAAGAAGCGTGGGGATATGAGAAATTTTGTGAAGTGGCGTCTCGTTCCTCCGTCCATATTCGTCCTACTGCTTTTGGCTCATATTTATTTCCCTCTCTTACCCTCCATTCTCTTTCTCTCTGCCTCTTCGCGATATAATCTTTCTCTCGTCGTTTTTACTTTATGCCCTCCCATATTCGTTTCCTGTGATTAGGTGCCACTCCGCTTGGGCCGTGCGAGCGAAACTCCAGGGTAATTTTACGATCCTCTCGTAACCTTGTAAAATAATGGTCTATATCCTCAGGCGTGACTAATCTATCCCTCTCCTACATCTCTCCCTGCTTTTTGTAGTTTTAATGTATGTTTACGCTCGCTTTTAGTTTTGGTTATATAAGCTGATAGTGTAGCTTAAATGTTTGTCGATGCAGTCCCGCATTAATTGCGATTTAATGTTTAATTTTATGGGCAGGAACGAATGGAAATCAAAAGTAAACATTTTAAAATCGCTTTTGTAATCGGGATCGTAGTTGTAAACTTGCAGAGGACGAGATTGCTTTTTTTTAAATTTTACTAGAACTCTCTACTATTGCCTTTTCATTCGTTTTTACTTTTTCATATACAAAGTATGTTTATTGAGAAAGTATTGCAATCGAGAAAAAATTCGACCTCGAGATTTCGATGGAAATGTGTTATTATGTAAATAGTACAATCAGGGCCGGCTTATGGTTATCATAATGGGTCTAAGGCCAGTAGCAGGGAAGGGCCGAAAATATTATGTAAACACATTAAATGTACATGTATTCAAAAATTTAGGGCCGAAAATTTTTTTCCGGGCCTAAGGCTATAATAGCCTTTTTAGCCCATAGGTAGAGCTGGGCCTGAGTACAGTATGCAACCAAATCGGTTGTATAACATTCGATTCGGGTTCGTACTCCGATTGCGCTAATAATTGCATTTTTTTTAACGGCTGTGGTCAATTTACACCATCCTGCGATGGGTGCAGCCGCCGCAGCGCGCCGGTGCCATCCTCTTGGGCGTTATCTGGTAATGAGCGAGTCGTGTGGATAACTTGGGAGAGAGAGGTGACTTACAGGGAGGGAATAGGGATAGAGAAGGCCTGAGAACGAGGGGGAAGAAGATCAGGGATGAGGGAGGGAGTGAGAGGGAAGTTTTGAGGGGGAGGGAGGGTGAGCGAGAGGGTTTGACGTAGGATGTGAGAAAATTTCGCGGGATCTCGGTTGAGATCCGACTGTTGGTTGACTCATGTACTCACTCTGGCTCCTCTATCATACCCCTCCTTTTAATTCTATACCCCTTCCCTCCATTATTGATCCCCTCTCTCCCTGTACCCTACGCGTTGCACTCCATCTCAACTCGCTTATATCCATCCCTCTTTCTAGTACCCTATTTTTGTCCCTTTCTTCCTCACCTCCCTCTCCGCCCGTCCTCTCCCACTCCCCTCCCCCTTATATTCCTCCTTACTCCCATTCCCATATCCCCCCCACATGGTTGTGATCCCGTGGTATCGACCGACATCCTGCTGGACGTAAAGGATAGAAAGGAGTGAACGTGGATTGATGTTCATGACACAGATAAGAAGTGCTAACCCTCCATTCCTCTCCTTTTTCTCCCCCTCTCTCCCTTTTTCTCCCCTCCCCCCTTTTCTCCCCTCCCCCCTTTTCTCCCCTCCCCCCTTTTCTCCCCTCCCCCCTTTTCTCCCCTCTCACCTTTTCTCCCCTCTCACCTTTTTCTCCCCTCTCCCCTTTCCCCCTCTATTTTCCCCTTTTCTCCCTATCTCCCCATTTTTCTCATTCTCTCTATCCCATCTTTCTCTCTCTCCTTTTCTCCCTTCTTCCTCTTCACTTACTCCCCCACTCTTTTCCCCCATTTCTCCCTCTATCTCCCTCCCTTCTTCACACCCCTCCCTCTCTTTCCCTCTCCTCCCTCTCTTTCCCTCTCCTCCCTCTCTTTCCCTCTCCTCCACCTTTACAGCTTCTCTTCACTCGCTCGCTCGCTCGTTGCCCCTCCCTTTCCCGTGACGTTACACTCTTTGGCAATCGCGTCATTTGGTTCCTTAATTTGTTAAAGCAATAGTTGTATACACAATATTTTCGAGGGTTTTAGCGGCTTTCACCTCTTCTTCCTCTCCTCCAAATTAGGCCCCCGTAGTTTGCTTTTTCTGAAATTTGAGGTAATGTTACTAACTGCGTATTTGTTATCATGTGTGAGGTTTTGTGTCCTACTTGGCATCGTGATTATTTCTTTAAGTGGCACTATTTTTTTGTGGGCGAGAGGGGATTGTCGGAATTTTCCAGGCTGAATGCTGTTGATGTTTTTAAGAGTTTTTGTAGTAATTAATTGGAGTATAATTCGAGTTGTTTCGTTATCATCTTGAATTAACTGTGATTAAATGTATGTGGGAAGTAGAATAATTAGATATTATATGCTCGGACCATTACGTCTTTGTTTTCGATTTGAAATACTGCTGTCACCGTAAAATTAGCAGTTGATGAGTCTAATACAAACGCAGATATAAAACGAATAGCGTTGGGAGAATTCGTTTTTGGGTTTGCGAACAATTTAACGAGTTTTTCGTTATTACTGGCATTTTCGTAGTGGAATGCTATTATAACACGGTCCAAGCTATAATCCTTTATGTCGAAAGCTTTTTAAAATTATGGCGAAGATAAATCATTTTAACGCTTTCATTCAGTGTTGGAATGAACAGAACCGTAGATCGTTTTATTGAGCTTTGGATTATCAGATCAAGGTTTTGGCTTTCGTTTTGCAAAATACCCGCTGCTGCAATATATGCCACCTCGTCGCGCTCTCGTGTGTGTGTGCGCGCGTGCGTTTGTACACGCGCGCGCGTGCCAATTGTAGTCGTAGAACCGTTATGTGTAAGCCGAGAAAGCGAGCAGGGGAAGAGTTGGAGGCGAAAGAGAGAGAGAGATATGGCGGCATACGAAATCGTTGACGTCCTTTTTAACGCGAATCGCAGCCGTCGAAGACGATGGGGAAAGCAAACCCAAAGTTGAGTAAATAAAAGAGGCGGCTGGGAGAGTGGACGCGAGGTCAGCCTTCTCATCGCTGTCCGGGTTCGTTCGGGTGAAGGAGATTTTTTTTTTTTTAATCGGTTGGTCTTTGAGTTTTTCCCTTCTCGTACGATTCGTCGGAAGTCATAATAAACGTTCTCTTGTTCTTATATGTCGCAAGCTTTTTGCGTCGCTAAAAAGGAATTGTACCGTGGGGTAATTTTTTTTGTCGCTCTCGTTTTCTTAAAGGTCGAATAATTTGTTTTTATTTTTTTTTGTTGAGTTGAAGTTATGTAATTCGGGTTCTCTATAATTCGGATTTTTTGTTCCCGGCCATACGTTTCGTGTTGTGGAAGATAGGTTGTAATGAATATAGAGTGCTCGCATTGTTGGGGTCGCCCTAATCTCATTCACGAAATGTAACATTTACGCCTACATAAACGCGCACGTAACTAGGGCGGGGCAAGTGGGGAACCTGCCCTGGGCGAAACTAAGCAAGGGGCGCAAAAAATCCAAATGGTAACTTAATAAACTAGAGAAGATAATTTCTTGAAAGGGGATAGGGCGCTTATTTAGTAGTTTGCTCCTGGCGCTAAAATATATATTCTTCACTAGGTGTATTATTAACTGAAATCGATTATAGGAAAGAGCGATTTGAGGCTCGTATTTTCCTTAAGACTACCAAGGCAGATATTAGGAGAGTCAAACCTAAAACGCAAATAATATTTTAGACCTTTCAGATTTGAACTGTATCTTGCACTATATACTGTCTTCAGTGTTTGGCACAGATACCTTAGGTACACGTTGAAAAAGTACATAATCACGTACAGTGTGTCAGAAATATTGTTTAATATAATGTTTTTATAGGATAATGAAAATAATATCGTGTACACCAGATCTGAAAGGGTTAAAGGATATTTTGGTGCAATACACCCTCTTCCACTCGCGTTTGAAATTTTTCAGGGTTAAGTAAGTATCGGTGTACTCTGCAGTTCACCATAACTTTGGCCAGTACTAGAACAAATTGTCCCTCTATATTCTCACTTGTAACCTTGATTCTCATATTGTGGTCCTTATTTGTCGTAGGAAAAACGACCCTCCATATCACTGTCCCACATCAGTCCCACGTATTCGTATCTTCGTGATCGCCTCTTCCGATGTAGATGGAAGTTTCGATTAATCTTATGGGTCAGGCGCGGATTTAGGGAGTGCGAGACCCCCTAGAGGATAATAGTTTGTCAGGCCCACGATTCGCGATTTCCGAAAACGTGGGGTTAAATTTTATGAACAAAAACTATCAAGTTCTTAATAATTTATCTGCTGTAGACACAATATAGTGAGTGGATTTTTGAGATGTCGATGACAGCTCAGTCTTCGAATGGAACCCGTAGAAATAATTATTTTTTTAACGATACTCGTCAGTTGAGACTGGTTTACAATGATATTCGTCATAATTTTATGTTTTCCCCTCTCAAACTAAGCTCCGTGACTCTGTAAACACCCAGGTCTAGGCGTGAGGCCTTAGGCGGTCGCCCAGATCGCCTGGCTCCTCCTCTGCCTATAACGTCTTCAGCCAAGTACTTAAACTTTCCGCGAAGTTTCAATCTGACGTTCGTTCTGCGTATACTAACAAACTTGAACGTGTCGAACGTCTTTCCGAATTAGAAAACGTAGACACTCGTCCGATCCCGTCTAGCTTTTATTATCGACTTAATCAGTTCTAGGAGGAAGAGTTTTTACGATTTCGATCAAATTAAGATAAAAAAATTTACAAGTGCCTTAAATTTTTAAGCGGGGAAAATGGATTCTATTTTTTGAGTCGCGCAACATTGGATTTCTTTAATTATCGTAGCGTCGTTTTAATACCTTTTGCCTCCACATATTTAAGCGTGCTGGAAACGTCGTGGGAATCAGAAGTGGGTTTAATGCGGGAAAAAACTCGGATTACTTCACCTTCACCGGGTAGCTCCGTTAAAGTGCTCGTCGACTACACGATAAACTGGTTTTCCGTCGAGGTCCAAAATGAAAAAGACCTCATTCGGTTCGTGTTATTCAGGTTGGTATGATCTACTATAAGGCATCGAGTGTGTGTAGAGTTTGAGGCTAGAGGAATAAAGTCGCTTTAATCGTCTTCGAGGCTTTTAGAATAGAGATGTAAGCGTGAACATATGTGTATATAGGGTTGCGGTTAAAGTGGGAGGTGTATCTTATAAAAAAAATCGGTACAACATACATTGTACATACTTTCTCATATACTAACGCGTCGTTTAGTTATCTTTAGAAAATAAAAATCGTATGGGCCTGTTTTTAGAAAATCCAATTTTTGTTAAAGTTGCCAAAGAATAAACTAGCCTTATATACATTCATTGAGAAAAGTATTATTGCAGACGTATACTCAAGTAACGGTACGAAATTTATCAAAATCTCATATTGTTTCTCGACATCTGAAGATATTTGTAAGGGTAGTCTATGGATGCAATATCCTTTTGCACATCGTTTTTGAGAAAATCAAATTATTGTTAAAGTTGCCTAGAATAAACTAGCCTTATATTCATTTTTTGAGAAATATGAAATATACAGTATTATTGAAGACGTAAACTCAAGTAACTGTACGAAATTTGATCAAAATCGTTAGAGCCGTTTTCGAGAAAATCGGATTGTTGTTAAAAATGCGTAGAATAAACTTCCCTTAATTATTGAGCAATGTCAGCCATTTCTTCATATACTCTGCTCTGTATGATAGAATGCCTAAGTACGAGATTTCATTCATTTTCGCTCTACCGTTTAGGCTAGAGCCAGTAACAGACATGACAGACGGCATTGTGAAAACCACTTTTTCGAATTCAGCGACACCTAGAACGTATATTTCCGTAAAAATCTCGAGGTTGAATTTTTTCGCGATAATAATACTTTCTCAATATACTTCGTGTATGAGAAAGTAAAATGAAAAAAATTAAATTAAAATAAGTTATGGCGCTCGCCTTATGGCTGAAATCCAATAGATTAACTCCGACTTCTTGGCCTTAAAATATGGTTGTGTAAACCAGTTGCGTATTTCAGCTTCTGTGATTTTTATTGGAATCGGCCATCTTATAAATTGCCACCGAGGGGTCGGCTACTTTGTGTGTGGTTGTCATATTCGTTTACTAAATCTTTGTTACGGCTACAGGTATTACCTCCACGATATTTTGAATAACCTCTCTCTGATAGTCATGAAAAGGTTGAGGAAACTGGGTGAGAAGTTCGGCTACAAATCAACCGTCATCAGTGGCAGATTCTAAATAGAATTGTCAGTGAAGACGGCTGATTTGTCGCCCAAATTCTTTCCACTTTTCTGTACTTTTTTATGGTTATTGTTGAAATAAATGAAATGAGGAATTTTAACTTTGTAAGTTTGTTGTTAATTTATTTTGTCTCAAATACCTGCGTCGGCGTGTTTTTTTTATACCTATTATCTAACATGCTTGTCATATTTATCACTCGTGTCCTAGCCCGTGTAGCCAACCGCCCCGTCGAATTAGATTGTTGTATTGATAGCTTGCTGTGACATTATGCGCAAATATTGCCAACAGGAATTGCCGTGGCTTTATTTATTAGGTGTATCAAGGTCATACTTTCAGAATTGAATTTTCTTCATCTCCATTGAGAAACGATGAAGGCATTCCAATCGAATGTGGGAGTATCTGAAGGCGGGAAATTAGGTCATATTCGTAATAAACGTCGAACTGCGTCATTTAAAAGGTAGAGAGAGGTAGTATTTCTCACTGGAGGTAAATAGAAAGACACTCCGATTTGAAGACGAACAGAATCAATGGTAAAACTTGTTTTGCTAAGGTATAGGGTTGTTAATTGTTAAACCGGAATGACTGCGTCTGGTAGAAACGTTTTGTTGCTCCTATTTTTGTGCGGATTAAGACTTTAGTATTTACTTAATGATTAAGTAAATTGGGATGTATTGCGTTTCTGTGTGACCAAAATAAATATCGAGGAGAGAAGAAGGGTCGGAATCGAGAGGATAAATAATGAAAAAATGAAGAGAAAGTTATCAGCGGTTTGATTAAATCATTAGATTCGTTCAAGTGGGCCTTAAGTAGTCAAGGTAGATGAGCGGGACTAATATAGATTCTCAACAGTAAGTTTTTAAGATTCTAATTACAGTAAAATCCCCAATAAATCTATGTCGGATAACCGGATTTTTTTTAGAACATACAAGTTGAAAGTTTTTTATGCTGCCTTACTTGCGTACATATGTACTGTATTTACTTGTCCTACACTCCATGAAAGTGTTAATATGAAGTACATTATTTAGTTACTTAACTGTTCACTTACTTTTGTTTGTGTTCTATATTATTTTAATATTTACTTATTTTTCGTTTGTGTATGCTGTTGTGCAGGCAAATAGTTGTATCAGAAAACCGGAATCGACTTCGTCGCGATGCCTCCGACAATGCGAGATTTTGCCGCAATTGGAAAAATAATTGTCGAAAACGGGGACAATTAAGTAGCATTCCTTGAAATTCTATCCAGAAATGACCCTCGCGCATCATCCATACATTTTATTTGGCATCAGCGAAGTCTCTTACTAGAAAAGTACGACTTAACAATACCTGGCCATTGACGCATTGGACTTATCCCATCGCGTTATTTTATGAGGAGAAAAAAAACTCGAGCTTTGCGTGTTAAGGTGGAAACGAGAGGTGAACGCACCAAAGCGTGTTCGTTAGTGTGTGTAGAGATTAGGAGAGAGTTAAGGGGGAGGAAAGGTACGGACGAAGGGGCGGAAACACGGCGAGTAGTGAGTAAGGTAGGGGAAGGGGTAGAAGGATAAGTGCAGAATGGCTCGGGTGTGCACTTATGGGAACGTCGAGTACTTTCATGTACGTGCCGCGGCTGTGCCCTCGTTACAACTCCCAGACACGGCCTCGGTAGCGGAGTGGCTTGCGTGATTTTTATACGACCATGACTGGCTTGGCAAATGATGTTTGTTGTTAACATCTACTCACGTTTTCTCATCGTCACGATGGTTGGCGAAGTGGACGGGACGGTCCTTAATCGGGGCCACTGAGTTCCTATCCGAATCGGTTTTTTTTTTAAGCCAGCGATTTTTGCTTTTAATACTTCGCCCTTATGAATTAATCCCAAGCATTGCGGGTGTTTTTTTCGAATGTAACTGTGTTCGAGTCGAATTGTCCCGGGAGAGACAATTGTTTCGGCTCAGTTTATTGTCGGTAAACCGCTTTGTTATCACGGTGAATTCGTTGTTTTTGTTTTGCTTAAACGGCAGTTATACGATTAGCGATACTTTTTATCATTTTTTACGTTGTCACTTAAAGTTTGCAAGTATGAAATTGTTTTGTTTTTTCAGCTTTTTAAATTATCATTTTTTACGTTGTCACTTGCAAGTATGAAATTGTTTTGTTTTTTCAGCTTTTTAAATGCAAATTCAAATAACTTAAGCCGCAGGTAAAATGGCAAAATTAAATTCAACTCGTTTTACTCGTCGACATTTCATCGGACGAGATTTTTCTGTAGCTGCCGAGTTTCGCTGTACATATTAAGGTCACCGGAAGATGATGTTGTAAAGTTATCAAATTTTTTCCTCGTTTTTCGCCGCCCGTAATGGAGTTCCCCAAGGTTAAGGCTTCGAACCCGTAAATTTCTGAAGCCGTCCTATCTTCATCGGTGACAAAAGTTTTTTTTTTCTCCTAGTCGAGTTCGCGCCGTCGAAAATAGATTTCGCGCGCTTCTTTGCTAAATTTCTCCCTCTCGACGAAATACCGTTTAGCGATACACTCCGTGGCTCATAAGCAGGACTGCGATACGCGCGGTCCTTTACCTCCGTAGAGTACAGTTCGCCAAACTGTCTTTGGTGACGGCGAGAATTCACACCTATCTCCACGACCTGCTTTTCCCCCGCCCTTCCTCTTTCCTCCTCTCTACCCTCGCCTCCCTCCGACTCCTTCTCACTACCTCTTTGCTTCTTCTCCTCCAACCTCGTCTGCCGTGTGTGCATCTCAGCAACCGCAAATGGACGACCTCGATGAAGTATCTCCTCTTTAGCTCCTTATTGCCCCCGGGGGTGGAGCGCGAATACGTGAGGAAGGCTAGGAGGGGCATCGTGGGACGGCTTTTCGGCTCCCGTATTCGCACGAACGCAGGGTGAACACGTGGATCGAGCGGAGAACGGCCTTACCGAATTTAAAGTCACGTAGCGCGGAAGGGGATGCAATTTATGGTCACGGTATCCTGTGTAATTTCACTGCTCGCCGAAGACGTGGCTAAGGGCAAAAATTTATAGAATTTATAGAAAGCAATCTTTCGCGATCTTTCGTTATTAGGATTGAGGTCGTATGCCTGCGTCATTCGGTACGTATACTATATGGTGAAATATGGGAAATTCGCATGGAGTATTTTTATAGAAAAGTTCCTACTGAGATAATTTGTAATAAATGACGGTGTGGTTCTGATATCCGCACTGGTAGAAAAATCGAATTGATAAAGAGAATCGATTATCAAAATGTAAACCAGCAATTAGCCACGCGCTGAGAGTGTCTATAATATACTGACTTCTTAAAACGGTGGACCTCTTTGATGTCGAGCGAATCGCAGAAGCCATGTCTCGTAGAAACCGACTGATGATCGAATGTTCTAACCTAACGATGGAACATTTTCTCTCCTATCGAGAGGTCTGGGTTCGATTTCCTGCCGGGCCAGACTTGTTCTCATCCATTCGTGCGTATCGTTAAGGCTTACGACACCGAGGGCGGAAGGAAAGCCACCTTATCGAAGAGAGATTAGGACGCCGTAAATCCGCCGACGGGTTCCATTTCTCTCTCTCTCCTCCGCTTCGATAGCCTTCGTGACAGTTTTCGAATCTTCGAGGCCTTCGGGGAGAGCTTCGAGGAGAGTGACACCGAATGGTATCCACCCATTCTCGACCCGTTTTCTTTCTTTTTTTTACGAATGTCTTTTTTTCGCGTGAGGAGTGTCGTAATTGCCTCTTCGAATCATGCCCTCGTTCTGGTCTTGTCATAAAGGTCGTCGGCTGGATGTTCATAAGGGACTCGGGCGTAAAATTCCTGACGTGCGAACAGTTTTTAAAAAAATAATGGAATAATGAGCTCACTTTGTGACTCTTAATTGTGATTATGATGGTGCCAGCTCCGATATAATCGAGGCGGTTGGAAAGAATCTACTACCGGTAGAACAGCGCTGTAGATGACTGAATTGTAGCCGAAATTCGCAGGTGATTTTTGTCAACGTTGTTGCGGCTATCGGAATTAGCATCGTGTGTGTTTGAATCGCGTAATCCGCTGATTTGAAAAACGGTTTGTATAGAGGTAGCGATTTGCCGCTGCATACATATGATGAAATGGGTAGGTGTGGTAAAAATGATCGGTCCAAATAAATACGTTACGATTGAGACGACAGCGAAATTAATATTTTTCCGACTGTAAAATTTAAAACAAGCGTCTCGTTGTTTTGACGTGTGGTGTATCAGGCGCTTAATCCTCTTGAGGTACCGTCCGTGCTGTGAACGTATGCACGGCGTAGGTTAGATAAGCATATTTTTTTAAATATTTGATTTTTTAAAACATTTATTTACAGAAAGTAGCATTTTTCGGAGTCGCCGAAGTCCAACCCTATTTTATAATGTTTTTTGACGTCGTAAATCGAAGTCGTGGTGCCAGAAATTCTTGTAAGATCAAAGTTTAGTAAATCTTGAGATGGGTATCCGAGGAGCATTCCGTCGCTGTATTGGGATTTCGCGAGATTTCTCCGGTTATTCGGGTTTTTTTTTTTTTTAAGGTTCGCTATCTTGGACATGGTCCTTGCGTTCTAGCCACATGCTCTATAACTACGAGGAGCCTCTCTCATTCCTCCCCCGGAGATGTTGTTTGGTAGTCTGGGAATGCTTCCGTTGCCTTGGGAACGATTGATTCGATGCCTATGCGTCCGCTTGCTAATGTTCTCTCGCACATTCTCTCTCTCTCTTCTCCCTGCGGCCGACAAACCTCGTTCTAGTGTCTTAGGACTGGCTCTATCTCCCCCGACGCCACTGCATTCCATGTTGCGAACATCCATCTTCCGACTTGCCTCCCGCTTTCCCTTTTCTCTCTCTCTCTCTCTTCCTCTCTCTCTCTCTTCCTCTCTCTTCTCTCTCTCTTCTCTCTCTCTTCTCTCTCTCTTCTCTCTCTTCCTCTCACTTCCTCTCTCTTCCTGTCTCTCTCTCTCTAATATGCTTTCTTTCCTTCTCCTTTTTTCTTCATCGTATACGAGGTTTATGATATGTTGCAATCGTGAAAAATTCGACAAGTTTTTAGACGCGTGTCCGTTTGTGTTAAAAAAAAAAGCTATACTGCGCAAGCTATTTGTATGAAAATAAGTAAATGACGTCCAGTTGCGTTATAATAAATATCGAGCTGTACGCCCAGCTACCGCTAAGCCCCTCTTCATTCCAAGATAATTGTTCATACGAGTCCAACGACGAGAAAACTATTTTCTCGCGCAAGTAACATTTGTACGTTCTCGTTCTTCGAATTGCACGGTTTCGCTTTGCACCGTTTCGGTTTAATACTCTTCTATTAGAGAATCGCCTCGAATTGCACGGACGTCAGTTTAACTTATGCACGGCATTGAAGCGGTCACCGAGCATTAAAAGAGTATAATAAAATGTTCCAATTCGACTCGGAGGGTGTATGAAAACATAAAGGAAGCATTGCTGATTGCGGATGTAACGAAATTAGCACGTAGAGATGAAGATGGCGCTCACAGATGTAACCTCACGTCTTCCCTCCTCCGGAGAAAGTCACTTTGTGCGGCTTCGCTTTGCACGGTATTTTCCGGGAGCGCATGAGCTGCGCAGAGCGAGGGTTTGGGTGCGCTATAAGCGTTCGGATGTGAGAAAGTTCGCGTTATGTGTGTTGCGCCGATTTTTTTATATCACATTTCATATTTTATCCTTTCATCCCTCGTCGAAGCTTTATTCCCTTTCGCCGTCCTCTACTTTCCTTCTTCTCCCGGGATTTGGCGCGGGTCTGTTCCCTCGCGATAGTATCCGTCTCTGCCACATTACAAAAAGAAATAAAAACGTCCTTCCAGTATATTTTTCCCGCTGTCAACCTCCCCTTCTGTGTGTCTCTCTCTCTCTTTTACGCCTCGGCTGCAAATCCGAAGAATCCTTGTTCTTTTCCGGCCAAACATTGTTGGAAAACCTTTGAATGTCTTCTTCCCCCTACTCTCTTTCTCGGTTGGCAGTTCCGGTTTTCGTTTTCTCTTCCCCCCCCTTCCTACCACAATATATTATAGCCTTGGTGACGTTTTACGAGTCAAAAATAGCCAAAAGTATCGGAGTTTCGAAGTATAACCGAGTAATATCCCATTGTTGGGCGTTCGAACACGTCCTATTCGAATTGAGTTTTCCATTTAAGAGGCAATTTTTAAAAAAAGTGGTCTATTTTAAACAGGATTTAAATGCGGTTTAATTTCATCCATTTTTTTTAACGTAAAAAACTTCTCCTCTTGTCGGTCAAGGATTTTGATAGGTATTTTTCTTCATCGAGTCGAGTTCGGCGTTGTAAAATGTCTCGGGAGGATACGAGTTTTCCTTCGGGGACTCATCTTCGTCAACCATGAATGGCTTTTGAGAAAGGTTGAAAGCTTTTGGGGTTGGTTGCGTGCGTGCGTGTTGCGGACGTCACGGCGGAAGATGTCGAAATGGAAGGGGAAAAAATGGAGGAGAAGCGATCAGCGTCGGACATGTGAAATAATCGATCCCGAGAGAGAGAGAGAGAGACAGAAACATAAAGAGGAGGGCCAAGGACAGATTGGCTGGGAGACATGAGGAAAATCGTCGGAACTTCTCTCTCGGAAGATGGAAAAATGGGTGGCTGAGTTGAGGTGGGAGGGAGGTTTCCTGGTGCGGCCGAAGGTGGAGAGAGGCAAGAAAGCGAAAATTCGATTTTTTTTCTTTTGTGGGAAAATTTTTAGAATTTTCTATTTTCTCCGAGACGCGCGTGGTTTGATTGGTACATAAGACCTCGTAAAGGGATGAAGTTAATAAAGCGGTCGGGTTAAATCCACCTTTAAATTAGGCATCCGCGACGTTATTCCAGTGGTCGATTGATGGAACTTATCCGTTTGATAGTCATTAGAATATTACTCGTGCCAATTATTTGCCAGTAAAATATTTAGTATCACGGTTGACAATCAGTTTTGCTTTCATTCCGGTTAAAATCTCGGAAGTATCTTAAAAATTGCAAGTCTGCATTCTGTTTTTATCAGCCGCTTAAACGTCATCAGTTTATTGGAACCCAATATATGATCTCACCAAGCGGCGTCTGCTGCATTTGTTTCCGCTAAAATTCCTTGACGAATGGAATTTCCGTAACTATGGTTTTATCGTGAATCGCCGGTCTTCTAATTAAAAAAAGAGTTCTTTTTATTTAATGCCGATGGGAATTACCAGCATTGGCGAATCTCGCGCATACTTGCATCCGAAGACGGGATTTATAATGGAATTATTTAATCGTAGTGTAATTAGGACTTGCTAATCAAAATGCACGTGTAAAGCATTTCGTATTTATTGCTAGGAAATGCATTTCCCACATTTGGAATCTCCTTATTACGCCGCTGTTACTCCCCTTAACGTGGCATCATCCTTACCTTCTCGCTTATCCTTCTCCGTCCACCCTTTCCCCTTTTCTTTCTCTTTGTCCGCATGGCCGGCTATCCTTCTCCACACCCCGCTGCCCACGACATTCCGGAAACACGTCTTTCCTCCTTCCTCCCCCCCCTACAACACGATCCTTATTTCCTTTCCTGAAACTGCTACTGTTTGTGTGTGTATGTTATGTATAGCATGTGGGTGGCAGGAGGTAGTTCAAGGGATTCCAATGTTTCTCCCCCCCCCACTCATTCTCTCTCCCGCACCCGTTCGTTCTGCAAACCGCCTTGAGGGAATGTGTGTGTGTGTGTGTCTGTTTGTGTGTGTGTCTCTCTTTTCCCGTCCCCTCACTATCGTTCTCTTTGAAATATCGACTCGGGTCTGTCTTCACGGTCAAGGTCACGAGAGAAACATGCCGCCACTATTCATTTTTATGCGCACCTGCCGCGAGGTAATTGATAAATTGCGGATGCACTCGCTTAGGAAAACAATGCTCGGGAAAAAAGCCCGAAACAAACTCTCGGTTCATTATTTGCGAAATTTTTTGCGCGTTTTGTGTCTGGTGTTCTTTCGTCCGTTTTATTTATTTATTTTTATTTTTTTTACCCCGTCGGTAGTCTGTCGCAGCGGAATTGATTTGATGACTAACCTGTTTGAGGAAATCGTTAGATCTTGCTCGTTCGCGGACGAATTTTTTTGTTGGAATAAAAGGGATATTCGCTGTGGAGAGCATGGAAATGGGTTTATGGTAATTGTTGGTTGAATTCTGGCTAAAACGATTCAGGTGGGGTGGTTAGTGAGACACCCAATGGAGTTACATATTCTTGTATCAGCTTCGTGTTTGTCGGCGATAAAATATTGGTTTCCTGTTGAAAGCAGTACTTATGCAATAATAGTAACCTATTATCTTATTCATAAAAATGCTGTTATATTTTTCCTCGTTATTTTGCTACGATTCATGGTGATTGCAATAAAATAATAAAGGGTTTGTCACACCCCACCGCACTAACAACGTAAAGAATTCTAACTGCACTGTTTCAAAGTTAACATTTCTTTTTAAAATCCAATTATAATGGAAATTATGAATGCGCGTAATGAATAATAACGTCAATCATATTATATGGATCTGATATATCCACATACGCGAAAAAATCATTTTTTTTTTGTGTCTATATATTTCATTTTCTTGGAATATGTGAACACTTTTAATGGCATTTATATTTAAATAACATTTTATGTTTTATGATGTACGAATTAAACGTTGCAGGTTTTGAATTGGTTATTAATTAAATATATATTCTCAGCAGCGATTTACTTCGATTACCGTAGGTATTGTGGCGTACGCAAATACCACTTTCACTATTGTCATATAAATTCGTCTCTTTTAATTTTCTGCCCATATTCACACACGTCTTCGTATCAGCGGCGTGGGAGAGGTTAGTTCCGTAGGTGGAAAGGGGAAGAGAGAGAGAGAGAGAGGATTTCGGAGAGTATGCGTGGACTGGAAAGAGAGAAAGAAGGGGCGGTAAGAGATGGACGAACGAGCGCGTGGTTTGGGGTGGGGGGGGAGGTGGGGGTGGATAGGTCTGGTATCTTGAGGCCGTCGTGGGTGGTTGGGCGTTTGTCTGGGGAACGAGAGGAAAGGGAAGCGTAGAGAGAGGGTGATGGAGAGAGAGGGACGCAGGTGTGGTGTGGGACTTTCGATTGGATAGAGGGGGTCGTCCCTAACGAAGTAACATCCGGCGTTTTCGTCGCGGCCACCTTCCTTTCGGGCGGGGCAAAAATTTTTGAACTATAGTGTATTTAGGGGCTAGTGTGCTATTCCTCCACCGCTGATAACGAATTTTCCGTCGGGTTCTCAGGAAGCGAATTGGGGATAAGTTTATGAATAGAATAATTAGAATAATTGTAGGTAATTTGCATAGTTTAATTTACCTTAACATATTATACCTGTGAACAAAGAGCAGTTAAATGTCAGTAAATATAAGTACGTATACTATGAGCTGTGTTTGTAATTCTGTTACTCTCGGCCATATGCGCCGGTGACTGCATAAGATCCAGGGGTAATGTTACTTAATACGTTCATCATGCCTACCCGTGATTTTTGACGTGTACTTACGCTGTTTATATTAAACGATTTCAAACGTTTAAGACGCTGGCACCGCATACATGCATATATTACCATGTAATGAAAAAAAAAGCAAAAATGATCCGCATGTACCCTTTTTAACGCGTTTTATTTTTAAAACGCCCTTACGTTTTCGGTATCTGGCCCTGCGTCCGTCTGCAATCGATTAAAGTAAAATGGCAAGTGAACGGTAAGAGAAGACTAAAATTTGCAGGGTGTATGTAATCTATGATGTCATTTATTACGCTGCCGGTTTTCTTAAAAGAAATCGGTGGACGGCAGAAGGTGTCTTCAACATTTTCAAATTAAGATTCTGAGCATATAGATAGAACGTTAATTTTTTTAAATTAATCGTATATATTACATTGTAATACAATTATATTACTAAATTTATAAAGAATTTCAAGTTTTCAATTCTAAATAAACTTTAAAAAATAAAACGCGCTTTTTCGTATTGCGTCAGCAAATGAAGCTCCCGTTTTTTCCGCATTTTGTTATGGAAGTTGGGGAAGGATACACAGAAGACCGACCCATCTCAGCGGAATGGTGGAGAATAGTACACAAGCGCCTTTATTTAATTAGTTTACCGTTTGCGTCATAAATTCCACCTACAAACACGTGCGTCCCTAGCGAAGAACGCATTGTAACCCTCGGGATTGGAAATTGGAAAGCGGAAGATCCACCCTCCGGTATAACGATTAAAATAACTTTAAACGGAAGAAATTTCTCACCTTTTGAGGGATTTCCGGAAGTGTGTGGTATCCAGGCAATTGGTAGATGGAGGAGGGGGAGGAGGAGGTCTATCGCAAAAGGAAGCAGGAAGTTCGGGCGCCTAGGCGCGCATTAGATGACTTGCGAGGTTGGTGAGGCGGTTGGTATTCGGGGACGGTTTCTGAACCGTCTGGCGGTTGGAGAGGAAGAGTGGTTTTGATGGAGACTTAATGCGTTGCATCCCGACCCTTTGGAAAGTATCGAAAAGGCTATTTAAGTGGAAGTGCGTGGTTGTCATTTGACGGTTCTCGACCTCCTCTTTTTCTTGATTAATTCGGGAACTGAGCAAGCTTCGAATTTGTCTTCCATTTAAACAGAACTATCGAGCTCGTCTTATGGCTGAAAATCTTCAAGCCACAGCAAGGTTATAAAAAAACGCGCATTTCGGCTACAAAGTAGCCGTCTTCAGTGGTAATTCACCAAAAATAGATTCTAAAAGAATTTGAAATAGATTCTGTTAGAATGTATTTCGAATGTCTTTGAATTATTTTGAATTATCAAGCCCTCATGGTAGCTTATATTATGATGAGTCATATCTCTGCGTTACGTTCATCTTTCTTCGAACGTGACCTGCAGAATTGGTTCTTCATCGGTTCTTCAGTTTTCCAGAAGCGTATACGAAAATTCGTTTTTTCTGTTCTTGGAAATGTTTCACGGAATGAGTTTGTAGCTAATATCAATCTCATTTCAAAATTATCCGCCATTGGGGGTTCATTATTTTTATTGACATTGGACATTTTTTTTTGTATCGCGTGACGATAATCGTCACCTGATCACAACATTCGGTTGCTATCGAAACGTATTAAGCGCATTGACTATCAGCCATATACTGGTAATCGTAGCTATAAAATGGTTAGAATAAAATGAGAGTCTGAGTAATTAATTATTCATCGATTCTAATGTCCTTATTATTTTTATTCTATAGGATCTGATTGTATCTTCCATTATCCTTTAGATGTTTCATCATTTTGCTCCTACATGTAGCCGTGGTTTTATATCCTTTGGAGTGTAGTTTATCCGACATCTTTTCCTCCTGAGAACCAACGTTTTTTTTCCACTTCGTCGAATACATTTAAACTCGAGGAATCGGGTTTCCCTCTCGTTTCCATCGCAATTGCCTCGGGGAGGTGTACGGTAGATTAACCAACACAAAACCTTGCATTTTTTTCTTTCATCGCCTGTAGGTCCGAGAAATGGCGCTGCCTCGATTTCTTAACGTGCATCGCAAGGCCTTTTGGTTTTTTTTTCATTCGCGTGATATCTTTAAGCGTATTTGCTGAAATATCTTTTCGGTTTGCGAAACGAATATCTTCTTCTCGTCGATTGTAATCATCGCGTGTCGCTTCCTTCGAGCTGCGTTGCTTTCTCGTCTCGTTAAACGATTCGTGACGCCGCGTGATCGAAATTTTTGTTAATCTGTTTCAGAATCAACACTGACCTCGACTTAATTCGCTCGAATGTGAATGGTGGACCGTCGTTTTGTCCTGATTTTCTTCTTCGATGTTTAGCCTAATTCCATCTTCCTAATATTCGTCCACCGGTAGTTCAGCATTCGCTGTTCTTTCGTGTAACTTTTTTCCCAACGTCTCCTCGAGCGTTATGAATCTATCGGTGTGTGTTGATTGCCTTCCTTTAGTTTTAGGGATTATATGTTCAAATACTAAAGCTGTTTTATTTAGTTTTTAATGGTATGTTATTATTAATTGTAGGTAATATTCCCGCATTGGTTGCCCAGCGTTCATTGTTCTTTCGTATCTCTTATCTTCTACAACTCCTTGAGCGTTATGAATCTATGAGTATATATTTTATCACCTTCTTATAGCTTTAATGATAATGTGTTCAATTGTTAAAGCTGTTTTATTTAAAAAGAAAAAATATTATATATTTTCTCCTTTGTACATGAAAAAAACAGAAAAACTTGAGCATACCGATAGTCTCACTGGATGATCAGTTTGCCCGGCTCGTCTCTCGCAGCGGTAATTGTGCCTTGAGATGTTCCAGTGGTTTTCATAAGAACCATCGGAGCTCTTACCCTATAAAATGCGGGAACTCCTTTATATACCTCGCGTCATATATGTAGGTATGTGAAACTTCAATGGGGTTAGCTGACAAATCTTCGCATCCGTCCACGCGAATTAAAGGTAATTATTAAAATTAATAATTATTTGTGGAAATTCAGTTTTTTTGCTAAAGATTGTAAAAAATTGAAATAAGTAAAATTAGGATTTAGGATATTTTTCTTGACGCCTAATAATCTAATAGTTGTTTACTAGATTCCCTAGTTACGAAGATTGAGAATAAGCCGGAAGAATAATTAATGCACATTAAAAGGGATAACAAGTTTGTTTTGGTCTAAACAGAAAATATTCGTACATAGTTTCCTAATATCATGTTTAAATGTGTTCTTAATGAACGTAAACGTTAAGTGGTTGAAGTAGTGAATTTTATAACGAATGTATGATCGAAGCAGAATTATGCAGCTTAAATTGTTCGTTATTGTAGCATGAGATTTGTATAGGCACATACGATTTATCAATGCCACTTCGTTTAAGTTATTTTTTCCTTATGAGGTGCAATGTAATTTTATTAAATTCATTTTTATATTTCTCTTACTCCTAGAATTGTTAATGAACGTTTCTAGGTTTGTGTAAACTAAACGCATTTTTTGAATGATAATGATGAAATCCTACAATTTGGGAAAACGCATGTAGCACTACAATAAGGGATGCATATCCTAGCTAATAGGTAAATTTTAACGATAATAAGCACTAATACGATTACAAAGTCGAGTACATAGAACCACGTCTTCGGCAGGATTCAACCTTCATCCCTCGAGCGGAGATAGACACGCCAATCACCCCTCTACTAAAACCGGCAGTTAATATACGAACTTTGTAAAAGCTTTTGTGCTGCACGTCAATTACATGAAAAGATTCAGAGAGTATTTTTTTAAGTATAGGATAGCTCGTGTGCTTGTAGGTTGACGTCGTATTGTGTCCCCGTGGCGAATGAATCCGCACGACTTCTTCCGTAGCGAGGGAATGCGAGTACACGGCTTGAGGAGACTACAGAGGGAGGAGAATGGTCCGATAGAGCGGGGGCAATGGGAGATAGGTAATAGAGGAGAGGTGGGAGGCGAGGTTCGTCCCCCTTCCGACCCTTTGTTCGGGCCTTTTTTTTACGCTAGCCATCCGGGGCGGAGAAACGGGAGTGGGTGGGTGTGGTTTCGGTAGACATGGCTGGTGGGTAATGTGTGCGTGTGCGCGCCCCGAAACGCTTAGATGGTCGCGTAATTATTCGAAATTTGGGAGCTCCGTGCGGAGATGGAGATTTTCGGGTTTAGGGATTTGTATACTCGGGGCGGTAAATTTTTATCGCGTCTGGGAAAATTCCGATATCGCCGAAATCATCTTTAAGCGTGTCGTAAATTTTTCCCTTTCCGTTAATTATCGCGATCGTTAAATCAAAACGACCGAGTTTTTCCCTTTGTTTATTTTTATGACGTCTTTCCCGTGCCTTATTTTGGCTCCGGGGGGAGAGGAGGGGGAGGGTTATATATTTTTCCTCCTCCGAAGTCGTAAACATCGACGTTAAGCAGTTTAATTAACCTGTTTACGGCCCTTAAGTGGTATTATGCCCAGGGGAGCTTTTTGGTATCCTCTTAAAGCGAGTCTGGAGCGAGATTTTCTACAAGTCCGTGATTGGTGTATCGTTCACGATCTTTCGTGACGCAGAAATAGTGCGGAGAGAAGGAGGAGAGAGAGAGAGAATAAGCGAATTTAAGGGAAAGATTAGATGATGATGGCAGTTTTTGTCGGTTGTGGTAGAGGGTGTCATCGTGGGACGTAATTGAGAGCCCCATCAGAAATCAAATAATGGAGTCATAAAGGTCGCCATTTGAAACATCGCCGGTGCAACGTTTCGATCACGTGATTGTCGGGGTCGTTTTTTTTCTTTATTTCTGTCAGTGTGAGCGTTCACTTCCTCTCTTTCTCTCCATATATTTTACCTCTCGTCCTCCCACCTCTTGTAACTATCATGCGGCCATTTATCTTTTAACCACGGCCTCCCGTCTCGTTTTAATCCTTTTAAGATCCCTCGGCTCAACCGCCCCCTCTTCTCGCGTTCTCTTCCCCTCCTGACTACCGTATCTCCACCTCTATCTCACTCTCCCTCTCTCTCTCTTTTCACGATCTTCCATCATCTCGCTTTTCATGACATCTTCCCACGCCCGTGCTCATGTCAGATGCCATGTACAGCAAAACTTCAATATGCGCGGTTTTGACATTCGCGGTTTTGATATACGCTGTTTTTGTTCTCTCCGATTTGACATTCGCGGCATATAAGATTGATTCTATTGAGATTTAATCTTCGGCGTTATTCGTAAAAGTTGTTGTTGTCGTCAATGCATAAGCAGTGGAGTGGTAACATTCGCGTATTTTACATTCGCGGTGGTTTCCGAGAACGTCATGCTGAGGGCCTACTTAAGAGGAAAGATAAATTGATTTATGCCGTATGCTTACTGATTTGTTTCGCTGGTTACCGCGTTCAAAGTTCAGAAACGTTGTACGCACTACCGTGGTGTCATTAGGAAATGTTATGAACGTGTCTATTTTCTGTCGAACTGCTGACACTTTTACAATCCGCGTGCACTGGTTGTATCCTATCTTTCACCGCCCCGTTTTCCTTACTGTTTCAAGTGGTTTCGACATCCCACGCTGTCACGCGATGCGAACTGTTTTCGGAGTATACCGAACCGTCTAGCAGTTGAGATAGAAATAGATTAAGGGTCCTAAACGTGTGGTCCTCGGGCCGCATGCGGCCTGCCAGTCCTATATTTACGGCCGTCTCGTACCTTTAATTTTACTGTAAATTGAAGAGAAACCGTAAATGAGGCAATCATAAAGTAACGACGAGTTACAGAACAATATAAAAATGATTGACATTTATGAATTTTATCATAATTTTTTACATTTGATTAAAATACACGTACAATGGAACTTCTATAAGTCGAACCTCAAGGAAAACAAACAAATATTCGACTTAAGGAAAATTCGAGTTATAGAAGAAGTATAACATGAAAAAGATTTTGTCCTGTAAAGTTACGGGAAATTCGAGTTATAAACGTTATACTGTATACCATTTCAGTCGTGTAGTTTTAATATTCGACATAGTGCTTACTCTCATTATTGCGACATAAGGCCCGCCGACTATTTTGTAATTATCTCATGCAATTTTGAGCTTTAGACCCCCGAAATAGATCCTTAACAGCGGCGTTAGATACGTACGTGTTTGTCGCACCAAGCCTAGTAATCATCTTTGTTCGAAAAAAAAATTGAAATTCCGTTACCTCGCAACGCCATCCGTCCCGGAAAGAGGACATTATCCAGAGGGCGTGCCTCCGAACGTTCGTTACATGTATATATACATATATTTTTTTTCAATTTCCATTCTTACCCCTACTTAACCCCCTTCTTCGTCCTTCGGTGGACGCTTCCCTTTTCGTTCTTCGAATTTATTCATTCACTTTACGGGGGACCCCCTTTTGTAAGCCCCCAAAGGGAATCAAACTTTTCGCTCGGCTGAGCACCGACTGCATGTTGCTTCCTTTTTCATCCTCCCTCTCTCTTTTTTTATTTAGCTTCGCCACACGCTGTTTTGCCCAATGCATTTCCCCCACGCGATGTCCCCCTATCTTCCTCTGCAAAAAGCCTCGACCTCTTAAAAAGAAAAAACTGACGTTCCCCACTCTTCTGACTGGAAAACTTGATTCTTCACTTCTCCTATCTACGTATGTGAAATTTTGTATTTGTATATAATATTCAAACATGACGAAATGGTTAAATGTAAGAAGGGACTTCACAGTCTCAATTTCGCCCTAAGTAAAGTCGTCTGTCTGTCTGTCCATCCATCTCTTCTTGCTCCCTCTTACGTTTCATATTAACCCTCTCCATTCGCGAGCTCTTGGCACTTCTCTCGGATCTCGCCTTAACATGCTATTAATGTGTTCGAGTTCCATATAGATGTATCCCTGCACGCAAGGAGTACTATTTTTGGACTTGTCCCGTTACTCTCGAAGGCGTGCGTTTTAAAATGTTTTAGTTGTGACTAAAGCCAGTCTTAACTCTGTGGAATTGCATTATACGGGGAAAAACAATTTTAAAAAAAGAAGAACTTCGTATATTATATGGTGAAACATATACGGTAATAAATCCTAGTTTACATCAGGGAAATGGGATGTTAGGCTTGTGGGCTATAGAGGAAAAGGTGGTAGTGTGTAGTAGATAAACGTCTTTATTAGTGCGGGATTGAGACTAGTAATTCACTTCTTCTCCCTAACCGTATGGAATCGGAAGGGGAAAAAGGTATTCGTAAACGAACGGGTGTTTATCGTTCTGACAGTGAGAATAATTTTCTGATGTCATTGCTCATTTTTTCAACTGTTGAAAACTCCATTATTTTTATGTCAAGGGGCCGTTAATATACATACGAAGCACACCCAAGTATTTTTGGAAACACGACGATAAATATACGTGGCATCGGTTGCAGGACGACAATATCGAGGGTTTTTCTTTCTTTAGGGAATGAAAATAGGAGTAAAACGAAGAAGGTGAAATTTTGGTGCATTGCGTCTCCTGCCAGTTTAATGAATTCCAGTGTAAAATATATAAATCTCGTCAAGTTAATACTCTTTCGTTAATAAAGAGTCGTTTAATTTTTTGTTTCTTAAATAAGTGTATATTTTCCGTGCTACGAAAGCGTGGCTAAAGCGGCCTAAGAACGATACAAATCTTCCTTTAAAAAAAGCTCAAGTTTTGGTAATATTTTTCACCTTTACGATTTCCTCGGGGTATGGTTGCATTGAATCGGCCTTTTACTCCGAAATGCATTTCCCTCGTGGCTCATTGTTATTCGCGCCAAGCTTTCCATTGAGGGAGGAAAAAGGAAGGGGGGGATCGAAGCCGTAATTCATCGAAACGGTGTTCCATAAGAGGCTCGAAATTGCTCGGAATTATCCCTAGTTTTGCGTGTCTTATAACACAAAGACTCGTTCATCCCGCTCTTTTCTGCCTCCCGCGTCTCTTTCTTCCAGCCCGCACTCTCTCCCCGCCACCCTCCAGGTGAGAAATCTTTATCTCGACCATCGAACAATGCGGAGCCAACTCTCTGCTTCCTTTTGCTTTATACCGTCTTTTTCTCGCTCGGCTTCCACCCCTTTTCTTTTCTACTCGCTTCCATTTGTCACATTTTTTTTAAAATCCCGCAGGAGGAATTGAAATTCTTATTCGTCGAGATAAGAGGAATTGTCGACTGCGTCGAAGTGACGTAAGTTATGAAGCTAGTACGTTCGTTCGATTAGAGGTTTATGCCGTGAAATTAAAAACTCGGAAAGAAATTATGAAAATCTGTGATATGTCAATTAAGCTAGTTCAGTTTTCGGATTTTGTTAATAAAATTTTGGCGTTCTTTACGTTATTTCCTTGAAAGCCGCCGAAATGGTATGACAGGGGGTGCTATTGCAGCAGATTTACATAAGCTATCTGTTAGCCTGGATCATCGAATTAAAAAAAAAAAGAATCAATTACGCCTGTCGGTTGTAGCAATTCTTCTTATCTGTTTCCCTTTTCCCTGTGACATATCCCCGAGTTCAATAAGAAAATGCGGCACAAGCATTCTTATTACTATATTCTAGTATTAATTCAATGTATACGTGAATGCAGCTAAGTCGCTTAATTAACACCGTGTCCCACTTCCTTTATGGCATATTGCTTAATCTTTTGCTCCTACATCTTTCTATTGTCGATGGCAGTAGTATAGGTTTGAACTCTAGCGGCCTAATATTCTTTTCTCGAGCAGGCAGTGTCCGCAAGAGGAACGTTAACTCATTCTCACTCTTAAAACTGTTACCCCACCCCGTTATGTCCTCTTTCGAGTCACAAAGACACAGGAAGAATTGGCGTTCCCGCATGGTTCCATGACGATTTCGGGAAAGGAAACCCGAAATTATCTCGACCTCAGCGAAGTGCACCAAGAGAACACACGATGGACAATCGATCGGGTGTGTGCCTAGGGAATAGCTCCCTATGGGGTCGACGCGGACTCTTGAGACCGCGGAGAAGAATGCCATCAAAGAAACCTCTTTTATTGCCTTCTTTAATTCTTTTCTCATTTTCTGTAATTCCGTCGCCGTCACATTCCCTGCCTTGAGGATATTTCCTTCTGGTCTACCCTCTTAACCCTTCTGCCCCCCCCTCCCCCCCACCGCCTCCAATCTTCCCCTCCCTTTCACACCCTCTATAGCCCTCCTCCCACGCCCCTGTAAACCCCTCGCCGCCTCCAACTCGCCCTGCTCTTTCCGCATCGCCAACGCTACACTTCCGTCTACTCGCGCACGGGCGGTAATGGTCTCCTTTGCATGCATGCTCCATTCCTCCATGTCTTCCCGCCATCCGCTTCCTCCCACGATTTTCTATAACGTAATCCTTCTCGCGTTTTGCCCCCTTGTCTAAACTCCTTGTCTTTGCCTTTTCCCCCCTCTCTCTTGTAAGAAGGGACTATGTAGTCTCAATTTCGCCCGAAGTAAAGTCGTGTGTCTGTCTGTCCTTTTTATCCTCTCTTCCTTTCTCCTTCTAGCCCCTTTCTCTCTTCCTTTGTTTTTCTCCCTCCCTCTTTCTCGCTCCCACTTTCTCTCACCCACTCCCTCCCTCTATACCCTTCTCTTTCTCCCTCTCTCACTCCCCTCTCTTTATCCTCTCTCACTCCCTCTTTTTCCCTCTATCCCTCCCGCTCTTTTTCTCCCCCTATATATCTACCTCTCTTCCACTCCCTCCTTGCCTCTATCCCCCTCCACCCCTTTTCTCCCTCATCTATCTACCTCTCCTCTCATCCTCTTTCTACCTGTCTTCCTAACTTTCTCCTTCCCTTCCTACCTTGATCCCTCCCTCCCTTTCTTCCTAACTTTCTCCCCTTCCCTTCTCACTTCCTCTCTCCCTTTATTCCTAACTTTCTCCCTCCCTTCCTACCTTTATCCCTCCCTCCCTTTCTTCCTAAATTTCTCCCCTCCCTTCTCACTTCCTCTCTCCCTTTCTTCCTCCCATTCCCTCTACCCTCCTCTCTCTCTCCCTCCTCTCCTTCCTTTACTCAATTCCTCTCTCTCTCTGTCTCTCTTCTTCTGTCTTCCAGTCTCTATATATCTCTCTTTTGCCGATGCGTCGCTCTTCCTCTGCGAAATTCTTTCGTGCACCGTAGTTAGATTTGGGTTGGAAGGTTGGCGGAAAATGGAGAAAGGAGGAGGAAGTGCGTCGAGATCGCCTCCTTCCGACTCTCTCTCTCCTCCTACCTCTCTCTCTCTCTACCTCTCCTTATCAGTATGTACATCACAGCAGTCGGGAGTAGCGCGGCGTACATCTAAACAATAAAGGGGTCCCGCGATGGACGGTCGTTTCTAGCACGTACGGACCGACGCACTCCACGTTTTTTTCTTTTTTTTATTCTCTCGTTCCTTCTTCCCCTTTTAAGAGGAGCGCGAAACCTGCGTGACACGCTTTATACTACGGGATCGGAAGATGGGAAAAACTTCGTTTGAGTCGGCCTCTTTCCTCTTTTCTTTGAAATTTAATTTTGGTAGTCGAGGCATAGCGATCGGAAACGCACGTACCGGAGAGAGAGAGGCATGCGTTTTTTCTGCGTATGCTGCGAAATGCTCTCGCGAATGGTACCGAACGAAACAATTCTCACGGTCTTCCCGCGTTATCTCGTTTTAACGTGGAAGGATATTTCGCCGGGTATGGTTGGAACTTTGGCCGAGTTAATTTTGCCAGTCGAGCTCGATTTTCAAGTGAATTTTACAGTTTTGCAAAGTTTTGTGTTTTTTTTCTTTCGCGAAATTTCATTCGGCGCGATAGTTAAGGACTAATTATAATAATTCGGAATGGTTGTGATTTCGTCGTTCGTGAATGTTTTAGCGGTGGTTGCTAGTTAGCGTGGTAGGGTGAGCCAAATTCTTCGTGATACCGTAACCTACTTTCGTGATTGTACGGGAAACTAGCGGTTGAATGCGTGATTTTCGCCGCGAAAAATTCAATTTCGTGAATAATATTCGTGGAAATGAAAAATTACGACGAATTCATGAGGAAGCTAGGAGGGGGAGGTAGCGTGCCCAAGAAAAATAATGTCACGTCACCTTTTTTTTTCTTCGCAAGTAAATTTTTAGAAAGTTTTCGCGTTTCACAAGATCGTCGTACTGGCGACAAAATTTATCCCTCTTGAATTATCGCGAATAAATTAGCAGGTTTAATTTTTTAGGCACTGACGGAAGTTGCACGTCATTCAGTCTATAAAAAGCTAGTAAATGCGACTTTGAGTGGCGTCTTTTGCTTGATTTTTATTCTTAACCGCTCGTTTTGCAGGTGAGACGACGGAAATAGTATAACCAGCGGGTACTTTTAAAATGGCCGTTTTATGTTTGTCGAGCAGTACATGGTTTATCCTAAGGGCGAGAGAGGGGAAACCGTGCATACATCCTGTGACCAGGAAGTTTGTGGTTGGCGGCATGTGATTCTTCTTCTTTCCCTTCACTTGTTTTGGAGATTGTATTTCCCACGGGGAGAAAAGACGTAAAGAGGACCACATCACTACTTCCTCTTGCTTTCCTTCCTTCTCGACCTGTTCCTTAAAAAAAAAACAAATTAAGGGAACGAGCGCGCGCACTCTAATAAAGTATTGGGAATGGGTACGTGGGAAGGGGTCGAAGTAACTACTAAGAGTAAGGGAGGATGACTACCTGGTTGTCGACCTCACAACTCGTCCTTTATGCTGTCTTCTTTTCGTCATATATTTCTAAATTCTCACTTCACTTCCTCTGCTTCTTGACGTTTTTCCTTCCCCCTCACTTTTCCTTCATCTCTCCTCCTTTTTCCTTCAACTCTCCTCTTTTTTCCTTCATCTCTCCTCTTTTTTCTTCGCATACTTTTCCACGTATCATCCCCTCCCTCAAATCTCCGTCTCGCCCCTCTCTTTCTCACACCTCCCTCTCCCCTTTCTCACTCATCTCTCTCGTCCTCTCTCCTACCTTCTACTCCTCTACCTTCTACCCCACCCTCCTACCTTCTACCACATCTACCCTCTAACCTTCTACCCCTCCCTCCTACCTTCTACCACTCCCTTCTACCCCTCCCTCCTACCTTCTACCACATCCACCCTCCAACCTTTTTGCCCCTTCCACCCTCCAACCTTCTACCACATCCACCCTCCAACCTTTTACCCCTTCTACTTCTACCTTCTACCCCTCCCTCCTACCTGCTACCACCTCCACCATCCAGCCTTTTATCCCTTCTACCCCTCCATCCTACCTTCTACCACATCCACCCTCCAACCTTTTTGCCCCTTCCACCCTCCAACCTTCTACCTTCTAGTCCTACCTTCTACCACATCCACCCTCCAACCTTTTACCCCTTCCACCCTTCTACTTCTACCTTCTACCCCTCCCTCCTACCTGCTGCCACCTCCACCATCCAGCCTTTTATCCCTTCTACTGCTCCCTCCTACCTTCTACCACATCTACCCTCCAACCTTCTACCCCTTCCACCCTCCTACCTTCTCCCCCTTCCACCCTCCTACCTTCTCCCTCCATCCATTCCACATCTCCTTCTAACCAGTTTCCCCTTCTCTCGCATTTCACTCACCTCTCTCCATCTTTCTCGCTTCCATCCACCTCTCCGATCCCTCCCTCACCCACCTCCTCCCTCAGCCGCCCTCTCCTCCATCTCACCTGTCCTTCCCCTCTCACTCACATCGTGACCCCTGCCTTAACCTTACTTCCATTTTCCTTCTTATCTTGATCCATTTTTTTCTCTCCTGGCCCACCAAAATCCTCGGTAACTTTCTCCGCGTAATTTTCTCCTGCCTATGCCTCGGATCTGCCATTCGTTCGTGGCGGTTTCGTTAGGGTCACCTTATTCATCCTCTTGTATTTTCTTCGTCGGCGCGGCAGTATTCTCTTTAACTCTTAGTGTTGCTGACGAGTCGAAGAAAAGTGTCGAGATGCGTCATTTTTAATTGTTAGATAGGTGGATCTGTGAACTTATTTTTTATTTTCTTTCAGGCTCGTGTTGCCTTCTATTGCAGTTTTTTCTCTCGCTTTGCTAATTAAACCTTGATAATCTTGCGTTTACCCTCATTCACGTAACGTAAGCTTTTTCTCTATAACAGGGTTCATTGCTCTATTGCGTGCTCTCGTAGAAGAATGAAACGAGGTGGCTACTGAAATTTATTACCTAATTTGCAGGCAACTAATGTCCCAGTGCCGTTATAGTTTCCGAGCAGCCGTATGCAAGTTGTCGATTTTTCTTTTTTTTTTAATTGCCTTAACATTGACTCCAAGAGGTATTTCAGGATTTCTGGCGATAATAAACTTCATCGTTCCTTAAGGTAATTTCGTGAAGACATTTTAGAGGTCCACGTTAGTTTATTTATTGCGTATTAAAAATTAAAACGTTAACTACGAAAAAATTTATAATGTATTGATGATTGGTAGTGTAGCTGAGGCCTCGTCGAATTCCAGTGGGGTGGGGGGGGGGGGGGGGGGCAAAAGAAATGGAACATAAAGTTATTGAATGAGTAAAGACCGGGAGCCCACGCTATCCTATCAAATCGCAAGTAATTTCTATATAGGTGGATCTTCGGGAAAGCTCCCTCAAGAATTTTAGGCCCCAGGCAGCCGCTAGGACCGCCGGTACACCGGGCCGGACCTGATTATCTGCATGTACACATCCGATAAATTCTGGAAGCACAACCGAGCTTCGTCCGACGGTTGGATTTAAAAAAAAATATGATGATGAGGAGGAGAAGGAGGACTCTAGGTATATATGGGCAAAAAAACAACGATCTCGAATGTTTGAAACGGCGGACTCGCTCTATGTCACTTCCTTTCTCTTCCTTTACCTCCTCCCTTTCTCGATCAATCTCTCTAGCATTCATCATCGTCTCGCTTTTCCTCCTGCCACCTCCCGCACCGAACCACTCTTCCCCTCGATAAATAAACCAGAGAGTAATTAATCAGTGCCCTTTCCTTTCCGGTCCCCTAGGGGGGGTGACAGGGTCGCCCGATTGCAAAGAGAGGGGTTTGAAGAGGAGGTTCCTTTTCCGGCCGGATGAGGGAAGTTAAAACTCCACCCCCACGAATCTTAAGATTCTCTTGAGGCGGAATAGCGAGGGAGGAGTTTGGAGATCTTGGGAATAGTCGGGGATGCTTTTGTGCTCACGTCCGCGTTCTCTCTTTTTTTTGTGGTCTCCTCTTGTTTCGTATATTTCATAGGGGTGGAGTGAGTGGAGCTATTCAATAAATCCCAATCGTCCTGTCGCGAAAACTTTTTCGGAGGTCGCATTTAGATGGAAACGTTTCATTGTTTAACTGTATTTATATGATCACTGGAAATTTTAAGTGTTCGTTTTGGTAAATTAAAAAAATCAATCTATTTGTTGATCGAAAGGAAAGTAAGGAAATTTAGATTTATTTTTGAGGCTTTCATTTAAATAAAAGATGTGAATCGTAATTTTTAGGTTAGTATATTTAACGTCCTAACCTGGCAGGCAATTCGTCGATTTTAATCTGCAGTCGTTCCTCTACAATTAGAATATAATTAACTCGAATTTTTTAGAGGGTGAATTACCGCTACGTTTGAATGTATCAACAGAGGTATTAAGTGATGCGAAACACACCTCGGTCATGTTTATTGACTTATTACCTATCTTGATATTACGTAAATGGACCAAATACTGTGTTTTCAACCTGGGATAGGCCGAAACGTTAAATGCTATAGTAATTTTTCTTATCTTTCATGTATGACTTCAGAAGATTATGATATTACAACTACAAATAAAGTTATAAGAAATTCATCACATTTTTAAATTATTTACTATATGAGCCTTGTTTTAATACAGGTCGTGTGCATTTAGGTACCACTTTAAAATGTATTACTGGCTATGCGATTTTTTAAAATTTCCGAAGTGATAACTTTCTTAATTTCCCGAGTCGGAGCAATGCTGTTGTGCTCATATCGCCCTTAAAAAATTTCAACATGCGTGTTATTGGATTTCCAACTTGGAATTTTGTGTTTGTAACTTTCAATTCCCGAATTTCTAACGGCGTAATAACATCGAAGGCTAGTTCCTAAGGTCGTAGTCGTCGTCGTATCGTCTCTCATTTTATCGCATCGTTCATGGTATGGGAAATGCCCAATTACCGTCGTTCCAATACGTGGGCTTTATGCCGGTGAATGCCACGAGGAGGCAAACAACGAAATCAGCAACTATCCTCCGCCCTTCACCGCTGACCATCATCAACCCGGCCATCACATCTTCCATTTGCCTCCGCCTAATTCGTCATTTTATCCGGTTCCTGGCTGCGCCGACGCCCACTCCCTCCCTTTGTGTTCGCCATCAAAAGTCCTTCCTCTCTCTCCTCTCCCTTTCCTCCTCAGCCGACCCATTACGAGCCCATCTCTATTTCTCTCTCTCCTCCGTCTCCCTTATTCGTTGCCCGTAGCATTCACTCGGCTCGCTTCCCACACCCGCTCCATACATAGTACGTGTGTACTTTCACTCTTCCTGCCTTCTCGTTTCTCTCCATCTCTCGCTTTACCTCCCTCTCTCTCTCTCTGCCTCTTCCTCTCTCTTTACCTCCCTATCTCCCTCTTTCTCCCTCTCTCTTTCCCTCCCACCCCTCTTTCTACCTCTCTCTTTCCCTCCCACCCCTCTTTCTACCTCTCTCTTTCCCTCCCACCCCTCTTTCTACCTCCCCTCTCTCTACCTCCCTCTTTCTCCCCCTTTTCTCTCTCTTCCCCCCCCCCTTTTCTCTTTCCCTCCCACCCTCTACCTACCTACCTCCCTCCCTCCCTCCCTCCCTCTCTCTCTCTCTCTCTCACTCACTCTGCCTCTCTCGCTCTCTCTTTACCTCTCTCTCTACCTCCCTCTCTACCTCCCTCTTTCCCTCTCACCCACCCTCTTCCTCCCTCTTCCTTCCTCTCTCCCTCTTCCTCCCTATCTCTCCCTCTTCCTCCCTATCTCTCCCTCTTCCTCCCTATCTCTCCATCTTCCTTTCTCCCTCCTCCCTTTCTCCCCCTCTTCCTTTCTCCCCCCTCCCTTTCTCCCCCTCTCCCTTTCTCCCCCTCTCCCTTTCTCCCCCTCTCCCCTTTTCCCCCTCTCCCCTTCCTCTCTCTCTATCTTCCGTCCTCCCTCTACCTCCCTCCCTCCTGCCTCTCTCGGTTTATCGTGGAAGTTTTTTTTAAGTTCTCTCGGAGTAAAAGGATAGCACAAGTAGTACCGGACGGCTGTTTCGAAAATGAAAGTAGCTTCTGGCTCGCTCTCGGTTTAGTCTTTTTGTAACTTTTTTTAAGGATGAAGTTTTTTTCTCTCTGCGACGAATCTGTCGTCAACTTTTAAGCTCTTGTGCCCTGTAGGGTATTCCTTTTTTTTGTATTTTTTCGGCGATTGTGATGAACAAGCGGAATAAATATTTAACGTTCTAAGAGTTAAAAGTTTCTTTTTCGGTCGCGTAAATAAATTATACGGGCGATTGTTTAACGTCTATCTTGTTCGGATTGACGAACTGTTACAGTTGACGACGGTTGGTTTAATGTATTTGAATTTTTATTGTGTTTTGCTCAAACTCGTCATGACATAAGAATCGGATGTGGTATTTATTGCATTGGAGCATACGAGGGGAACAAACTAGTTCGTTTTGGAAGCAATATTTCAGGTTTTTCTTTTCTCATATTATGTGCTATCGTCGATTCTGTATAACTCAACGTAGCTATTTTCCCATTACCATTCTTCTGTATTAAATATGTCTCTTTTCATTCGAATTTTCTGTACCTAGAATTTTTATATTTCTATACGTAAGGTTCTAGTTAGCGTCGAGGCTATTTAGTCACACTCCGATTACTCGAATTTTCGATCATTCAATGTAGTTATTTTTCACGTTAGTATTAATTTACGTTAAGGTGAAGTTCATTAGCTCGGAAATGTCTATAACTCGAACTTTTTCTGTCTCCACCCTCCTGATGAGTTCCATTTATCGAGGTTCCGAGGTTCGACCGCGTTTGTTTCCTTTTCGTTGCTTCTGGAACCCCCAAGTACCCCGAAATTGACGCTAGTGCTTCTATCGAGGCTTAACTCGCCTCCATCTCGACAGTGATCGTGTCCTTTTTCTGACCGCCTCGTGTCTGAGAGATCTTCTTATAGCCTCCTCCCTCTCTCTCTCTCTCCCTTTCATCTCCCTTCTCCTTATCTCCCACTTCACTCACTTTAACTCTCGGCTCCACAAAAACTCGCTTGTCGTTGCCTCCTCGTGTCGGAGCACAAAGAGTGACTGTGCCATTTGGTATCTCCGTCCCCTTTCTTGCTTATCCTCGTTTATTTCATCTCTCATCCCGATCTCCTTTCCTTCCTCGTTCCCTCCCATATACTCCTCTACGCTTTGATGTTTTCTCTCCCTCTGCCCCTTTCGTGTTTTATCTTTCCTCTCCCTTTTCCACCCGATGTCCTTCGCTTTTCCGTATTTCCTCAGCCTCCACAATTTTCTCTTTTCTCCTCTTTCGCTCACTTGCGCCTCACTTCTTATCAAACTGTTTCGGTCATTTTTTTTCTTCCCCCATTTTGGACGCCATTGTCTTTTATTATGCCATTTTTCCTTTCGTTTCTTCGTGCAAAGTCCTCTCGTTCTTCGCGTATTCTCATTCTCTTGCATTATGTACCTATTCGTTCTTACCCATTTATTTTTATATCATCCGAAATTTCGGTGCAGGATTTATCCACCATCCCTCTTTCCATCCAGGAAGGCTGATTTTTTTTATCATTTTAGCAATTTTTCATACCGAGAGAGTTAGTTCGTGCTATGTATTTTGCATTTCTACCAGCTGTCTTCCAAAAATCAATTATCGAGCACACCTGGTGGCCGTAATCAATTTGAAGATTAATTTAACTTCAACGAGCGGTTTTATGGCAACTCGAGTTTTATTAATCCCTTTTAGCTGCCATTACACTAAATTTTATGTGGAGAATATTTTAATGATCTCTTTTAAACCATTAATAATCGCGCTAAAGAGGGAATTTCCAATTCGACATTCGTTTCTTTTTGCGTCTTGCAGAGTCTCGAGGAACGGGAAAGAAAGCATTCGGTGCACAAAGAGCAGCTGAGCCGCGAACATCGCTTTCTGCGGCGAAGGCTGGAGCAGCTGACGACCGCCTCAAGCGGGAGCGGGGGCAGCAGCGCGGGTAGCGTGAGCAGCGGCGGAGGCAGCGGAAGCCTGGCGGTGGGGACCTCGTCCAACGGCCACCATCACCACCATCATCACCACCACCACAGCAGCCACCACCTGCACGGCCATCACCATCATTCTCACCACTCGCACCACATGCACCACGGCCTGTCGTCGTCCGCGCCCGCGGGCGGCGCGGCGTCCTCCTCCTCCTCCGGCGGCACCGCACCGTCCGCCTCCGCCGCCGCACTCCTCGTATCGAAGAGGCGCTCCGTATCAGAGTGCTCGACATCCACAATCTCCAGTACAAATTCCTCCGGAGCCTCCTCCTCCGCCGTCTCTTCGGCTTCGTCGCCTTCCATCTCCGAGTCTGGTGAGTTGGACGCCCGTTTTCTTTTTACCTTCGCGTACGCGGTTCGTCCTTCGATCGATGGAGAGGAGGGAAGGGATGGGTGCAGCCTTTTTCGCAGAGTTGGATAAAAATTTGTTGCGAGACATTAATATATCTTGGCGGAATTATCTGAGAGACATTGGCGTAAATAGGAGCATGTCGTGGTAGAGGGGTGGTTAGCGTGTCTGCATCTGAATCATAAGATCGCGGGTTCGAATCCTGCTTTGTGTATGTTTGTCTTTGTTACTGTTAAAAGCTCTTTGTGAAATGCCGTAGATATGCTGTTTAGGAGCAATTGAAAATAAATAGAAGGGCCCGCGGCAAAATATTGTTGGTGGCCCCTTTCCTCCTCAAGCAACAAATAAACGTACATATGTTCAATTTATAAAAAACGAATCCCATTGTAGAACCTAACAGCTGCCGGCAAATATTATACCGATGCACCTCCTAACGAGATAGAGCATGCTAATGGACCTTCATAATTCGAAACTTTGAAGCAATACTAGGAAAATCGACTCGTTCAGTTTTTTTTTAGTTCAGGAAACTTCGGTTCGCAGTATGAGATTACTAGGAAAAATATTCTTCGAATTATCAGACGTTCGATACAAAGATTTTCGAATTGCAGATTTTGTGATGCTGTTAAAATATATAAAGTTTTTATTTCTGTTCTACTTTATGATAAATTCTGAATAAAACCTCAAATCCGTTCTCGTAAATTGGACCTCTTAATCGGATATACGCCTATAGTGTTATTCTTGCTTGAAGTTCTCTTGTTCGAATTTTGTATAATTCGTATTATTTTATTCTTCCCTTTCGAATTTCAACTTATAAGAGACTCAATCTCAATGTACCTCAATGTCTCAATCAGGATAAAATATCGGTAAATTGTCCATAAGTATGCCTACTTTGTAGTTCAAATGTGCAGGAGGTTTATTCAACCGATTTATAGTAGTAGGAAAAGATATTGGCTCAACCTCGCCAATATAGACAATTTATTTTGCTTTGTTTTTTATAATTAATTTTATTAACCACGCAATCTCATGTCGGTAAATGATTTTTGCCGTAATTTGCAATCGTACATCATATCCTTTATCCTATGCACCCTCTCACAACACTATCCAATGAAATTTGAGTTTATTGCCAAAATAACGAATTCGACCCAACTCTCTTAAAAGATTTCATTTTGAAAAATAGGAAGTCCTCTGAAAAGTGCGGAATAACGGCATTTTAACGTCACCCTGCAGAAGACCCACTTAAAAAAAGAAGGAACCCGAAATGAGAACGGACGTGTTAATGTCTTGCGAAAACACTTCCGAGTGTCCGCTATGCGATAACAGCGAGTTGCGAGGTGGATTGATGTGTGGTCTTGTTCGCAGGAGCGGTATACACGTACATCAATAATTATTTCTATTTACGTATTCATCCCATCTCTTTGTTTGTTTGTTTGTCTTTTAGTCTGAAAGTTCTCAAGGACTTTTCGAGAAGGTCGGAATTTTGCTTTCGAACCTTGCTTTCTCCAAACGTCCGACTCTTGCCTTAATTTAAAGAGCAAAGAGATGGGGACCAAGTTTTTGCCCAATGGCTCGATAGGATAGGCCCACGATCCGAAAACTGTAAATGCGAAGGAATCTTGCGGAGAAAAACGAACGTTTTATTCGTTTTCGTGTTATTTTTGGGCACGGTCAATGGTTTTCTTTATCGTTTGGTATAGAGGTACGTCTCTCAGAAAGGCGTAACGACGTTTGTTGAAGCGATACTCGAAAATCGCCAACAAAATTCGGTTTGAAACATCCCTCGCCTCGTTATAACGACCCAAAGAATAAAATGATTCCGATAAAAGTTGAACAGCTTTCCGTCGAAGAGCGGCGCTGCGAGCGCCGAAGAAATAAACCATAGTTCCGCTCTAAAAATAATTAATTAAAAATTAATGATTTATTTTCTTCTCTTAACATTTTAATAGGGGAGCATATGAAAATCGCCATTTTCTTAACGACTCGTTTTCGAAGAACCGAACCCATCGTTAAGCGAGGTATACTTGTAAATGTTTTAATATAATGCAACCTTAATAATACGAACTTCTGCTATTCTAATTTTCGACTACTCAAAGAATATATTTCTTCGCGTTTTGTGCCCGTATTATCATATTAAATTGGAGTTTTATAAGTAGAGTTTTTTGTCTTCTAGTAAGGTTCTAGTCATAGAGTTCGAATGTTATTTCGTTACCGTCGGATTTCTCCGCTCGAGCGAACGAGAAGTGTCATTCTTTCCGTTTGATAGAGAAAATGAGCGCGCGAAGAAGAGTATAAAGGCGTAATCGACACGGAACGCATGGGTGCTTTCGATCGGTAGGGCGATAGACGCGCAATTGTTTCACACACATAAAGGAATGAGGAGTCTTCAACATCGAAGATTGTGGGGAATGAGCAAAGCATGGTTCCTGGTTCTGGAAAAGCTTTCCTCCTTTTTCCTCCCTCTTATCTTTTCTTTCCACCACCCGTACCGTTTTCTTTCTTCCTCTTTATCTTTATATTACTTCCTCTCGATTTATCGTGTCTGAAATTCTTTCCTTCGTCTATGCCAGCGGGCCGCATGGTGACACAAAGTTTCGTTTGCGATGTTTTTATCTGTATTTCTGTAATGACGGTTTAGTTAACGATGTTCGATCTATCGAGGCTCGAGCTATTGATGTTCGAGCTTTCGAGATTCGATCTATCTAAATTAGAGTTAGCGAGGTTCGTGCTATTGAGGTAGGTGTTGTCGATGTTCGAGCTATCGATGTTCGAGCTGTCGATGTTCGAGCTATCGATGTTAGAGCTATCGAGGTTTGGCCGTATTCCTTTTGTAGCTTTCTTTTTCCTTTTCTCACGTTCCTCTATGCTGTTCTTCCCATGTTTTCTTCCATTTCATCTCTTTCTTCTGCAGCCTCCTTCAGATCTCATCTCTTCTACAAACTCCTTGCGCATTTCCGTCTTTGCCAATAAACGCCGGGACCCTTCATGGCCTATCTAAACCTCCGTTCTCCCCCTCTCAGGCTCACTTATTGCTTTTTTCCTTACTCGGAGAGATTTTTTTCCGGCCCTTTTCCTCTCTCTCTCTCATCTATCCTATCCTCTTTCCGCTTAATCCTCGGACATCGGAAGAACTTAGGTCGACGGCATTCTTTTTTTTTGCGCCGCCTCTTCGTCCACTGTTAGGCCTGTTATCCTTCCTCAGTGTCCATTTCCATCCTTTATACTGTTTTCTTTCGTTATATTCCGGAGCGTTGTTTTTTTTATTTTTCCGCTCTTTCACGGCGAACCCTCTTTTTTTTCTTCCTCGTTTGATCGATCGTCGTTCTTTTTTTTTCGCTCTCTCGCGTCTTATTATTTTTTTTATAGCTCGACGAATCACTTCCTGGCAGCCGTATCTCGTTTTTATTTTTACGCATTCATATCTCGCCCTTATTATTTTTCCCCTCGCGTCGTTTTTCTCTCTCAAAGGTCGTTCGTTATAAGCATTAAGTTCCAATCAAGATCGATGTTTTAATTTGCTAGGTTTTTTTATCGAGAAATTAATTTATTCTTGATATTTTTAAATCGCCGCCCGAAGTTGTTTTTTCTTTTTTTATTTTACGTGCGGGATTGGGGTCCGAAAAATATTCGATATAGGTTTTTTTAATCTTTGTAGTGATAAGACGTTGGAGTAGACCGAACGAGATTCGGTCGTCTTCAGTGGTATTTCGTCGAGTCTAATCAGAGTCAAATGCCGCGCGTTGCATTCAAACCGTAAAGGTTGCTGGGTGATTATTTTTAAAAATTTTATCATCTCATTTTTGTTGATTCCCCTCGCTTTTTCCCTATTAAATGTTATATTTTAAAGCGTATTTTCGTATTTTAAAAATCTATACACGAAGAAAACAGAAAAATTGCGCGATACATTTTATATCCGCCTTCTCCATGCGTATTCGCAAATTTAAAAAATTAAACCCCAGTTATGGATGTTATATGGCACTTCACGGCATTATACAAACACACTTCGCTTAACGACGCTTCACTTAGCGGTGTTCTCTTATAACGGCGCTCGAAAACTCGGTTTGCGGGATCTCTCATCTCCATATAGGAACATTTAAAAATAAATCACCTAGAATTTTAAACAGCATTCGCTTAACGACATTACGGGTAGAAATGCATTTTAGTTGAACGGAACGCCGTAATAACCTTGTTATCCAGAAGTACTAACCACCATGGGATTCTTCATATCCGTCATCTTTCTCTACCTGTCGTTTTTCCATTTTTTTTTACTTTCGCTTTCGTCGCTTCCCATCCTCCGTAATTCGTTCGTAGTCAATTTCCTAAAAAATAAATCTCCCCCTCGTTTACCTATTTCTCTCCCGCAATTTCATCCCGCCTTTCTCATTTCCTGCCATTTCCATCTCTATTTCCACCAATCTTTTCCTCGGTCTTTCCTGTCTAATCTTCTTCCCGCCCAGTTCTGGGCACATCGCCCCTCTCTCTTTGCTCTTTCTCTCTCCCCTCTACAACCTATCCACTCTTCTCTCTACCCTCTCTACTCTCCACCCTCTCTACTCTCCACCCTCTCTACTCTCCACCCTCTTTACTGTCCGCATTTATAATCTCCATCCTCTTTACACTTCATCCTCGGTACTCTTCATCCTCTATACCAGTGTTTCCCAACCTGGGTGCTGTGAAGTGTTCTGAAGGGCGCCGCAAAAAATATTGTTTTCCCATTTTTAGCTTCATTTTGTATCGTAGGCTTTCAAAAATGCAAACCAGAGTTAAGTCGACCTTCATTTCGTCGCAAAGACACTTCGAAATGAAAGGAGAGATGGAGTTTTGGGTTAGGGGTTCATCTTCACGACGATTATTACTGACGGTGGATAGGGAGGGGTGCCGCCAAATTCTGAAAAGTCACTTAAGGGTTGCCGCGACTCTAAAAAGGTCGGGAAACACTGCTCTATACTATCCTTTATACTCTCCATCCTCTATACCAGGCCTGTGCAACCCGCGGGCCTCATGCGGCCCATTCCGAGTTTTTTTGCGGCCCACAAACTTATGGTTTTCCACATAAAAGTGACCCATTTCGCGCAAATCGTCTATTTTCGATTGACGTGGATGCATTGCAGCTGAAGATAGTTGATTTGCAATGCAATACCGAATAAAAATTCATTTTTGAAAAGAAGAATGATATAGTTCAATTTTACAACAAATACGTTGAAGAATCAACATTCCCAAGCTTGAGAAACCGTGCTGCAAAAATAGTTGGTGCTTTTGGGGGTACTTCGCTTTGTGAGTCCCTTTTTTTTCTAAAATGAAGTTCGCGAATAATACACCTCGTGGTTCCTTGGAAGATGTTAAGTTAGAAAATCAGTTGAGAATTTCTACCACAAAAATTGTAATAAACTTTGATAAATTAAGTCAGTGCAAATAAAAACAAGTCTCCCATTGTATAAATTTTGTTGTTATGAAAAATCAAGTTTTTTTTATTTTTCTCTTGCGGCCCGCCCAAAATATTTGTTCTCAAAATTGGCCCACTGAGTGATTTGGGTTGCTCAGGCCTGCTCTATACTCTCCATCGTCTTTTACTCTCAATTTTCTATACTCTCCACCCTCTTTACTCTACCTCCAATCTTTTACTCTCATTCCCTTTCTACTCTCGCTCCCTCTCTTCTCTCGCTCCCTCTCCTCTCTCGCTCCCTCTCTTCTCTCGCTCCCTCTCTTCTCTCGCTCCCTCTACTCTCTCGCTCCCTCTCCTCTCTCGCTCCCTCTCCTCACTCGCTCCCTCTCCTCTCTCGCTCCCTCTCCTCTCTCGCTCCCTCTCCTCTCTCGCTCCCTCTCCTCTCTCGCTCCCTCTCCTCTCTCGCTCCCTCTCTTCTCTCGCGCCCCCTCTACTATGTACTCTCTCTACCCTGTGCACCCTGTCTAATCTCTCTAACCTCTTTCTCCACTCTCACTCCCTCTCTGTTCTCTCTCCACTAATGATTAACTGTAAGAAAGGACTCTTTAAGTCTCAATTTCGTCTGAATAAAGTCGTTTGTCTGTTTGTCCTTTCTTAATCTTTCTCCTCTCCACTAACCCCTCCTCTAAACTCCCTCCTCCCTCACTACGCCATCTTTCTTTCCCTCTCCCTCCTAATCTACTCTCCCTCTTTCCTCCCCCCATATAATGGATCTTTATAACGAACCTGAGCTTGGGATAGGGAAGTGGGCGAGGTGAAGGGTGAGAGGGGGAGAGAGAGACGGTTTTGACGGCGGTTTAGTGTGCAGGGCATGAAGGTGACCGGCGGGCGGGCATGTGTGGGAGGAGCGTGACAGGATATGGCCCTGTTGATGCATCGTGTTTCTACCGCTCGGAAACTCAAAACCGTGGGCCAGGGATACCCAGACCGTGGGCTCTCCCCGGGACGTTTTTTTTGTTTTTCTTCAGGGTTATTCCTCACGAGTCGTCGAATAATTCAGGTTCAGTCTCATCGGGAAGGAATTGAGCATTTTTTTTTGCTCTAATGGGTAATTAAAATCGTGTAGTATTTTATTTACTATTCCGGCAGGTTGGGTTATAATTCGGAATGGAGAGGTCGCGAATTGCGTTTTACGTTTGTCTACTTTAGATTAAGGTGTGGATGAAGCATATAGATTTGAATGGAAAGTAAACGGTGTTCGGGAAAATGGTAGCTGCCATAATTTGTTCGAGATATCCCAGGGCAGTGTTCCTCAATCACTGGGGTGCACCCTACCGTTGAGACGCGAAGTTTATAAAATAATCACGACAAAATGTATTCTCAACAAAATTATTGCAATATTTAATGATATTAAAACTTCCTTTAATGTAATTAAAAAGGCATTTAACTTCAAAATTTACTCCTTGTAAAAGGTAGGGTTGTTTTTATCATGGTGGGACCGGAGTTTATGTTGCTAAAATGGTTGCTGTGACGTAAGATGCAAAATGTTCAGAACAGCTGTCCCAGAGGAAGTTAGCTTTTTGTTTAAAATGCTCGACTTTTTACGGAATATTATTTACAAAGGCAGTTAAACGTCTTTAACACCAAATCGGCCAGTGCAAAAACGCTCTTTTACACGAAGAAATTTTGCTCCCCTAGGAGAAAAAGCTGTTTTTATTACAAAGCTCGTCGTTACAAATTTCATTAGCATGAACTTCGTATTGCTGACACTATAGTATACCAATTGTTTTTTTTACTATCCAATAGCGGAACGCTCTAATTCATTCTCGAATTTTCATAAGAGATTGTTGGTCCATTCGCTCGTTATTATTCATATGCCAGAAAAATCTATCCCGATTTAAAATTCCTTTCGCTTGAAAAAATCCTGTTCTTTCCTAAACCGAAAATTGGGCCGAATTTTATATCACTTGCGTGAGACATTTAAAATAGCTGGCGGTTGGGTTTGTTTTTTCACATTCCGGACTTCCATCCGTTTTAGCCAGCATATGGAATATGTCAGTCTCGCCCTCTCGCTGTGTTGTTATTGGCGAACCCGGCAAAGCCTATTGGCGACATTCTTCTTCAACACCGGTGACAGTTACGTTTTCTCTCTAAGACAAATAAGCTTTGTTCGAAGTGGTGACGCGAGCTTGAAGACTTCTCGAGGCGTGTCAAAATAACATACCCTTTAGGACGCTAATTTGGACCGTCCTCTCTTTCTCCTTGGTTCCTCTCATCTCTCTCTTTCTCTCTTTGAAGAGTGAACGTAATTATTCGAATAGCTCCGAGGTCGCGATCTGGTGAGGAGGAATGCTAATGAATTACCCCCTTTATTCCTTTGAGGACTGATACGAGTCGTGCGTCGTCGTGGCACGCGTTGATAAATTCCACTTTTCCCGGTGTGACTAATATCCTGTTGACTTTTAGTCTGTATCACGCCACGCCGGCGCAATTAGCCTTACTACCTATCTCGGAGATGACGAATATCATTTTGGACTCGGTGATCTGGTCGAAGCACCTTTCTTAGCCTATTGATGTCAGCGTCCATTACTTGGGTTAATTCTGAGATCGGTTTAAATGTTGTAAAAAGAAGGGCAGTCGTGACCTTTGAACTACCGAGGTGAAATTATGATGACGTAATTGAGGTGCGGTATCCCAGACCGCTGTTGTAGTTATTATTATTTATTCACTGGCTACGTCTAAAATTGGATCTACCGTGTTTAATAATGTCACGAGGGTTGAGAGGGAATTAAAATAAAAAACTAAATGTTCACTTTATTTATGTGTAAAATGTAAAATATGGGAAAGTAAAGTAGCGGGTTAACTTGACATAAAGTAGGTGGTGTCCCACAAACCGCACCAAAGTAATTAAATGTTAAACACCTTCGTAAGAGATTCCCCATATAAAACTCGTATGTTACGAACAAGTATATTTTCTCCCAACTGCTGATTATATAAATTGAATTTTGTAGTTTGTATCAATTTTGTAGCAAATGGTAATTCTTGAAGATTTTCGCTTTAAATGGAGCGAAAAAGAAACTGATTTGGAATAATTTTTACGTTAGAGGTTCAGAGAGGCCCGGGCCACTTCCAGATTTTGAGGCCCCTGACCACAATAAAAACACATGAAAACAATAAGTCAGTAGTCGACTAAAAACAGTGAAATTTAATTTTTATTTATAAAATGCCATTCTAGCCTTTATCAATGCAAAATTTTCAATGTTTGAGAAAAAACCTAATTTTCGTGCAATTATACAGTTGATATTAACCATGGCGAGTCCATTCAGACGCAAATTTGTCCCTCCTTGACCATGAGGCCTAGGCCAAATAGCTCTCATGCCCCCCTCTCCTCTCTGAGAGGCCCCTGTGTTTAGGGTGCTCATTGTAAAAATGAGCTTTAACGCAGTGATGATTGCTAATTATTTCTTTCGAACATTCACAAAACGAAAATCTCGAACAACGAATTGTAGAGATCCACTTTTCGATTTTATCGACTGTTGTCTTGCCAACTTCCGTAGCAACGTGTAATGCAAACGCGGTGAAAACTTGAGCTTCCAAGGAAGAATTATAGTTGGAGAGCTATCAAAAAGAGCTCCGGCCAATCACTTGTACAGAAACTTTCACACTTAATTGGCAACTAATGTTCCAACATTTCTCTTCCCTTTTGTACGAGTTGGCAATTTCGCTCCCTCTCCAGCTAACAGACAGAGCTCAAGTTATACGGCGCCGACTATAGTTAACTAGGCGCCCATTTCAGCCGCATAGTAGCCTTTCTCAGTGGTAACACGGGAGACCGTTGATTTTGATGCATCGATTCGGTCACGAAACTGTTGAATTACGGAGCCATACGTACGATGCCTCTTTAAGGTTTAAAAATGCCTTACCGCGAATGCTATTGCCCCCATAGCCGTCCGACTACTTGGCTAATGGTATCACTTGATTACAAGGAATTCCCTTCTCTCGATCCCTTTTCTGGCCCCAATTCAACCTCGCCCCTTTTTCCATTTCCCCTTTTCCACACCCGCGCACACACCGTATCCTATCGTTTTCTTCCGTCCCCATTTCCCTCTGTTCGTCCTCTACGCTCTTATTTCTCTTATACCTCCTCCCATCTCATTCTCTTTATATTTTGTTGCCTTATCTCGCGTTCGTAATGGGGCGTGCCTTGTGTTCGCGTGTGGCTGTTTTGCTTCCGTGTCCATACGATTACCCTCCCACGCCATCGCCTCTCTCTCTCCCTCTCCCTGCCCTCTCAAACTATGGAGCTATGGAGTTTCGTGGGTGCACGCCGTTATTTATCGTGTTCCCTTTTCCCGTCCGTTTCTACGCCTCCGCCCCTTCGTGGCCCCTTATTGAGGGAGAAGAGGTGTGTTGTAGCGTAGTACGTTCGTCCTTCCTTCGCTCTTCTACCTAATAGCTTCACCTTTCCATCCGGGGGGCGGTGGGGGTTAATCTTTCGATTCCCTTCGTCCCGTCCCACGTGGACTCACTGTTGCTGGTACCGGATGTGGCCTACGTCGTAGGCCTCTTTACCATTTCGTGTACCGCAGTACCTCATCGCTTTATCCCTCTCCGCCCCCTCCGAGGGCCGTCCGATGTTTAGGGCGCGTCGCGGTGAATGGGTCACGCTCGTCTCTCTGATTTCTCCTCTCCTCTTCTTTTCCTGTCACCGTGTCCTTACGAGGTCGAAACCTTTGAAATATCTGGCGCGTTGAAGTGGCTCCCACGCACGTTCTTGCTCCTCCCTAAAGACGTTTCGCGACGGATTTTTTTCTCGGTCCGCGAAAATTGATTAAAAGTGTGTATAGAAAAGGTGAAATTTGTCGGTCGGCGAGTATATACATATATTTTAATTTTGTTTGGACGTTAAATTGGAACAGAATCTCGCTCTTAATTTTGCGCGGCTGCCGAAGCCAGTGTTCCTCAAACTAGGGCCGGTCAGTGATTTCACCGGACCCGCCTTACATCAACAGTTTCTGTAAGACCAGTAGGCGGTATCATTAGATATCATTTATGAAATGTAAACGAGATTTTCAAGTACGTGAATGCAATATAATTTTAACATAGGCTTGACACATGACGCAATAAAAATAATTTGAAAAATAACTCTTTTGAAAGGTCCTATATGGTCCCAACAGAGGCATATAAAGCCTCATTTGGCCCATTTAGCAAAATGTTTGGCAACCTCTAGCCTAAACCACACTCCTTGTCTCGGATGAGTGTAACAAATGTTTGCGGATATTCCGCAATAGACGTTAACCGCATCGTGTGGGTGTGCGCGGCGTTTTAACAAAAACATGCGTCATTGAATGAATCGACAGTTTTACAAGCGCTGTATATGTATTATTTTAAAAGCTCTTAAAACAGGCTTCACACTATAACAACATTTTACAATGAGCATAAGAACAACAACAAAGACGATCACATAAAACTCAGCAGGATTCCAATTCGCAACCCTAACATTGAGGGACACGCCAAACAATCCTTTGACAAAGCCAGCACATTCCAAATGCATAGTAGATATACATGCAATATTATATACGAATTATGTGTTTTATTCCAAATTTGAAAGGAGTGGCTCTTCTCGTTAATTCGGTTGCCGACACTAGTCCGCGAGTCATTTGGGTTACCAGTCCACGAAATAATAATATCGCTATTAAAAGATTGCGTTATACCGACGCTACGGTTGTCGGTGTCACTATTAAAAGGTTGCGTTATACGGACGCTACAGTTCTCGGTGAATCATTTCAGCGTGAGACAGTGCCACGTTTTCCTGTCATCTCTCTCGCTACTTTTATTCCGCAAGTCCTGATCTGGTTCGTGAGTTTTATTCCAAATTTTAAAAGAGTGGCTCTTCTCGTGAATTCGATTGCCGACACTAGCCCGCGAGTCATTTGGGTTACCAGTCCACGAAAGAATAATATCACTATTAAAAGATTGCGTTGTCGGTGTCACTATTAAAAGATTGCGTTACACGGACGCTACAGTTCTCGGTGAATCATTTCAGCGTGAGACAGTGCCACGTTTTCCTGTCTTTTCTCTCTCGCTGCTTTTATTCCGCAAGTCCTGATCTGGTTCGTGAGTTTTATTCCAAATTTTAAAAGAGTGGCTCTTCTCGTTAATTCGATTGCCGACACTAGCCCGCGAGTCATTCGGGTTACCAGTCCACGAAATAATAATATCACTATTAAAAGATTGCGTTAATCGGACGCTACGATTCTCGGTGAATCATTACAGTGTGAGAAAGCGCCACGTTTTCCTGTCTGTCTCTCTCGCTGCTTTTATTCCGCAAGTCTTGATTTGGTTCGTTAAACGCGTGCGTGCGTGTTTTTTTCCCGAAGGCCTCGTAATGCGGTGATATTTTCCGTCCACGTTGTACTCGGAAGATATTTTACTGCGATTGTAACGAATCCTTGAAGGAGCGAGTTCCATCGTCCCATTTCCCCCATTCCATCATTCCGCACCATCCACCTCGCTCTTTACCACGTCTCGTCTATTCCATCCCTTCTGCACGCTTCTCCTTTATATCCCCTTTTCTCTCTCTCTTTCACTCCGCCCTCTCTATTCCACTCTCTCTGACGGGAAGGGCGAAGCTCCCCGCCCTTCGGACGCCACATTTCCGCCCCCGGATCTCCCCTTTTTTTCCTCGTCCACCACGGGGAGGGGTTGCCTATGTTTTTGACGGTGTCTCGTCTGTTGGATATGATGGCGGTCGGGTTTTCAGGGGGGGGGGGGTTGGGTAGGGTAGGAAATTCGAGTATGTTGGGTGTTCGGGCGGTGCCAACATTTTTGGATGGAAATAGTGGGGGTGGATTAGACTCCGCATCGTTCATTCGAATGAGATCTTCGTTGAGAGAGGGCTGAGGGGGAGCTTTGCCCTATTGAGGAACGGGGAGGAGTTGGTTTTAAGTCCGTTGGCAAAGTAATGGAAAGGGAGAGAGAGAGAGGAAGAAAGCGGCAATAACAGTAAGCAATTGTTTTTGATGTGGGTGCGCGAGGCGGAAGAATATTTGTGGGAGTACTTTTCAGGATTGGTGTGTGTTCCTTTTCTCAAAAGTCCCTAAAACCCCCTAAATCCAACGCGACTTCTTGTTTCTCTCTTCTTTCTTCCCGTTTCTCTATTTCTCCTCGTTTCTCTCTTTCTCCCCATCCCACCCTTTTCTCTCTTCTCTCACTCCGTATTTGCTGATGTAGCGTCTACCCCGATGGGCGTGCCCTTCTTCGTATACGACACCTGTCTCGTAGCCGGGATTATTCATCGCCGCATTTATCTATCGTGGATTATTCGACGAATGGTGGAAGTAGCGGAGAAATGCGTTCGGGTGGCAAAAAATAAAAAGGAAAAGAATCTTCCCAATCTTACGTATTAAAAGCCATCAACGTGAGAGGCGTTTCTTGTTTCAGCCTCGTTTTAGGTTAATGAGAAGTGGTCGCGTGATTTTAGCTATTTCTCCTCGCAATAAGTTACGGGCTCTTTTATTTGTCTTGGCTAAATATAGACGAAAGTTAACCGAGGATGCCGTATTTTTCGATTTCACGTGTCGTTAGGGTCGACTTTTTTTTTTTTCAAGAAAAAAGTATAATTGGCTAGTTTTTCTTTTTCGAAAAACTTGTTTATTAAAGCTAGTCGTAGACCATATGGCAGGATGGTGGAAATACGACCGGAACGGGAAAAGGTCTCCTTAAACATCTGTCCGTTTCACGGGTGTTGTGTGTGTGTGTGTGTGTGTGTGTCTGTGTCGGAAGCCGAACTGTCCAGGGTTTAAATTCAGGACGGTTTGGGAATGGGGATGGGTCATCGCTGACACGCTAAACCCTTACATGGATTTGGCCATATAATCCACCGCAGTGAATAAGAGAGACATTTCGAAAGGGTGAGTTTTAGCCCATTAAAACTCTCCCTAAATGCGGACGGGCTACGTGGACCTTCCCCGCAGCGTGAGGGGAATCCGAAATGACGTCGGCCGTGGTGAAGGAGGAAGGGGGGAGTCGCTTAGCAGAGAGAGAGAGCGGGAGGAAAAGAGGGGGTGTCACATCGCATAGGGAATGGGGTCATCGTCCACGTAATCTCTCTATGGACGACAAGTTTCACTCGTGTTTTGTTTTTAGAGAGCGTTCTCCGCGCGAACGGAGCTAATTTTCCGAAGATGTATTTGTGCGTTTTGAATAGAGGATACGGGATGAAATGACGGCCGGACCTCTAAATAATGCGAACCGCGAGTGGGGAAGACATACAATGATAGAGTAGTGGGATTTCTTTTAAATTTTTATGACTACGAATGGAGAGAAATATGTTTAGGTTTTTCCGAGTATTCGAGTTAATAGGCTTTCGAGATATCGAGGTTCTGACTTTATTTGAAGAGTTTACGTCGTTCAACCTTTAACCTCCTTGAGGAATCGATTCCTCAATGCCGTGGCACTTAACCTTTAACTGCTGAGGTGCGGTCTGTGAGCGACATCCTAACCTATTGTGTCAAATTAACCCGCTACATTATTTCCGCTAGTTAACATTTTATTAAGAAATAAATTGAGTATTAAGTTTTTTTCTTTTATCTCTTTATCCTCATGACTGTATTTGAAACAAAAAATCTAATAGCTAGTGAATAAATAATATTAAATACAACATCATACCACAGTTACATTGTGGTCATGAGTTCAGCTTATTATTTAAAGGTTAGGTAACTATTTACATTCTGATGTTAGAAAGAGTATGGGGTGTTAAATAAACTTACAGTTTATCGGAAATTCATATTGTTACATTTGGGTAACTTTTATAATTTTATGTAACGAGAAGAAATTTTCTCTACTTACCACCGGAATGAATAATCGTCCTTCATGCGCACGGCGATTTGTGTGGACGAATAAACTCGTCGTGTCACATTGACGGGTTAAATCGCCTTTCCTCTATCTCGTATATAAGCATCTGGCCTATGAATATCGGAGACGTCGTTATCGCCATAGTATCCAGGCGATACCTCACTTTATATGGTCATCTACAACATCAACTACGTCATTCAGCTGTCGTCATAGGTTAAAAGATAAAATTATTCGAGGCATTGAAGTCGCTTCACAGTTAATCAGGGAACACCTCCTTTTATCGTCAAATCAAGTCCATCGAGGCGCCCGTCACGATTCGACCATTGATCTTGATGGGAAAGGTTTAACTAAAACAGCTTTTCGACCCAACGATAAACATCTCCGCGGGCTAAAATGGCGGCCGTTTGTGTGTTCCTCGGGTTATTTCTTTAAGCGTTCGAAATTTGTCATTATACACCCATGCGATATGTTTTATTGTGTGTACCAATTATTGATAGTATCGCTTAGGCTGCCTGCTATAACGTGAAGTTTCATTTATCCCGTTAACAAATCTGCGAGAGCGTATAAATATATATCCTTGTAGGTCTGTTAAATTATCGGTTTTTTTGTCCACGTAAATTTCAGTTGAGTGATTAAAAGAGACTATTCTTACTGGAGGAAAGTCGAGTGGTTGATAATTACGACGCGAGTGAATTTATTAATCCGTAACTATATTGTGGAGTTATTCTGCGTATTAAGCCCTCAACGCCGAAGGGATTTACGGGAATCGTTCCTTCGAAAGATACATACGCTATATTAATGCGTCCTTAAAGATATTTGGTGTTAAAAAAATATACAAAATTACGAGTTCGTAAAACGTCAAGATTTAAAAAAAATCATCGCGAATAAATTGACGCTACTCTTGACGTGCTCTGTACGTCGGACGGGATCAAACGGGTCAATCCAAGATTAATTTCGGACTTGATTGTTTTAATAGCCGAATCGGTTTCGCCCTATTCCGTTCTTATTACGCGACTAACGTGTAGAGGTCGAAAACTGCGGTTATAACCGGATGATACCAATTAATTACTCCGCGTAATGGAAAACGCCTCTCTCGACTTAAGCCTCACTTTATTAAGTGTCGAGCGTGGAAAAGATCTCTTAACGAAATCATGTATATGCAGCAGCCTTTTTACTCTTGGAGGACTTCGTGTCACTTTGCTGCCTCACACACTACCTCCTCTTCTTTATCCAAATAAGCAGATTTTCGCTTAATTCCTGAAATTACGCCGACCTCCGAGCTCGTGTTTTTCAGCTACCTCACACTACCACTCTCTTTCTCTCTCTCGGGAGACTAAGACCGGAGGATTTGAGAGGGGGAAGGGGTGAGTGAGGGGGGGAGAGATAGGTGAAGCAGGAAGGAATGGAAGAGAGGGAGTACGAAAACAGATCGATATTAGGCTTTCGAGTCATTCGGAGAAGGGCAGGATGGGGGGAGTGGAGGAGTGTATGCAGGATTGGTGGTTGGAGGGAGGGGAAGAGGAAGGGAGGATATGTGGAGATGTTCTAAGGATGATAATAGAACATTGTGGTTTTTAGCGAAGGAGTGAGGTCGGGAAGGGATGGCGACAGAATATATAAAAAGGGAAATTCTTTTTTTTTTGTAGGCGAGGATGTGGCATGTGTCGTTCCTCGTTCTCTTTATATGGACTATAACTGGGTCCTCCTGTAACGCGGTTTATTTATGTAAAAAATTAAGGTAACGCGGATCGTGGTTCGCGTTAACATGGTTTGATCGGAGGTAGAAAGTGAGATTGGTGAATAAAGAAGAGACATTTTGAAGGGTACGAGTGCTTCGTTGCATTTTGTAGGGTACGAGTGCTTCGTTAAAAGCTTACATCAGAAGTGGGCAAGCTTGACTACATTGCGGTCCGCGTTGGTGGTTGCAAATCCTTCGGAGTCTCGTATTGGAAGTTAGCGTTGTATCGATGGAGCCGTGGCGTAGTGGTGCGGGCGCTGGCCTGCTACGCTCAGCAAACTCGGTGCGAACCGGGTTGCTCGGCCCCCCATTTGCGTGGTTATGAAGAGAGCACGCAAATCAGCGCCCCGTCCTTCGAAAGGGACGTAAAGCCGTTGGTTCCCTTGGTGTTTCTCGTTAAGAGTAGGCTAATGCCGGCACCGGGTTTATCTCCTCTCTTGCTTTGTGATTTAGACTGATTGTGAGAAGCCTACTATTAGCGCCGGTAGTCTTTCGAAGTCACAAGGTCCCCCAATTGGTGGTGATGGAAGTTAACAGTGCTTCGGTGGCCTGGATTCGGAAGTTACTTAGGTATTCTAAGACCGTAGTTTCATCATCACTAACTTAGACGATCGATAACATAGTTGTAAATTTGTGTATCAAAAAAGGTTTCAAAATTTTGGATATGGTGACTGAAGGGGTATGGTACGTAAAACTAGGTTCACTTAACACGGATTCTAATTACACGGTCTCTTTTAGAATGTATCCTACTTATTATTGCTGTAATTACATCATTTTTCTAAAGTGCAGTTTTAGATTCTTCAATATATACTAAACGCTCGTTCTTATTGGTCGTGATTTTTCGAAAGGTTTTTCTCATTCTCTTTTCCTACTTCACGAGGCGATCTTGCGCCCAGATCGTCCGCACCTTCCGTTGTTTACGACTCATGCTCGTTGCCTTATCTCTCTTTTCGTCCTAGCTCAGCGGTCGGCAACCTTTTTCCTAAGAAGAACCATTTTTCAAATTATGTATAACACGCATCATAAGAAGAGCCGCAGTCATTGACCGAACCACGGGGTGTTTCTCACCTCCTTAACTTTGCCGTTGTTTTACTTTTTGCAGTTATCTCTGTAAAAGCAACCGTTTATTCTACCTAATGCGTGCATACCTTTCTAGTTTACTGCAATTTCTATAAAAATAATTTGCGTAGCCAATTCCTTTTTTTGGAGGATTTATCAGGGAGAGTTGCTGTCGGGAGCCGCACGCAAGCACTTAAAAAGCCGCAGGTTGCCGACCCCTGTCCTAGCTAATGATGATGGTCTCCATTTCTTGTGGCCAAAGTCAGTTTGACTGGAAGGTTTTTAGAAGAAAGTGCTCGTTTTTCGTTAAATCGACGTTGTATACTTCTATAGATTTGTTCTTACTGGTTTAAAATGTTTTAAAAATATTTCGATAGTTTTCCAATCATCGTTTTACGACCGTACGCTTTTAAAGGCTTTGTTCGCTTATTAATATTTACGAGCATTAAAGTAAAGGTAGTGGAAATGGATAGGAACAATAGACGTGATAACTATTATAGTCAGGGGCTGATCTATGGACGAGCTAACAGGGTCACCTGGGTTGTGAGGGGCCCAGTTGGACAGATAAATTGGACATCCCAAAAATAAAAAAATGTTTGAGCAGAAATAAAAATACCACGCTGATGAATTTTATTTTTGAAATATTCTATAATTTTTTATCATCATTAAAATCCATCGTCCTCCGCGAATGATATTGCATCATCACAGGAGTTTGTTGTGCACGTCAAATTGCCATTAGTTTCAATATTTGGAAGGCTTTTAAGTTTTACCCTCGATTAATAATACCTGAAGTGACTTAAGATATATTGCGTGCTCTCTTCCCAAGCATTTTTATAATATTTACTCATTAGTTTAGGCTTTCATTTATTTTTGAGATCGAATTTATACTCAATAATCAAATGCGCAGTCGCCATCGTTGTATATATAATACGGTGAAGGTTGTCGAAGAAAGCTCAATTCATTGTGTTCATATAATATCACGAGCGCCAATCAGAATTTATTTTGGGATCTCTTAGCCAATCGTGGCAGTTCTCCCTCGAATTTTTTTCTCGAACGAGCCGATACCATTATTCCAGTTTTTAATGCAAGGTCTATGAAAAGGTAGTTATGGGTCGTTTTTTGGTACCGCGCTATTCTTGGTAGAAGATATGAAAGTAGGTCCTTGGATTTTCGATCGGATATAATCGGCGGTCTCTCTCTCCTTTGGGACGTTGATCGTCAATTTCCCTTTTGGGAAATCTTCGACCCATTGGCTCGAAGGAAGATTGCAACCTCTTCGCTCGAACCGAAAAAAAAATCATCTTGCGAGTCTCATTGCGGAAGGTGGAGTTGCAGAAGAACGATCTATATCAGGCTGTAATCTCAGGCTGTGAAGTAGGATTTCTTCGTTCATCGCATTTGTGGCGATAAGGTTCCGGCATTAGCAGCACGAAGCAAAACGATGGGAATTTGACGGTTGAGGTTGTAAAACGTAATCAATCAATACTGAAGCAACCATCAAGCCGGTGAAGCGGAATTCTCCAAATGGCCGTGAAATGGTTGGTTTTCACAACCGTTGAATGGCTTTCGGATAATTCAGATTCGTCAGTTTTATCTTATTAGCCATAAGACGAGATTGGCTATTCTTTGGATTGTTTAAATCGATTAACTTCGTAAGTCCAAAACTTTCATTTGCTCGACATTCATTCAAAAACGAAATTAATTACGAAACTTGATTTATGGTTAAAATGGAATGGACGGTCGGGGAAATGCCATTTAGAACGACGACTTTGCAGCTGAAACGTGGATCTGGTTCATTCGACTATGGCCGAAGAAGTTATTCTGATCATTCATTTATGAAGTATTGGCATATGATTGATGTATACATAGCATTTTTTTTGACCAAGCCCAACTGTACAGAATGAATATAAGTATAAAAACGAAAATTTTGAATTGAATATTAGAGATGGTGAATCTTCTCGTCCACCTCGGGCTTATGGGCCTCGATTGAAGTACGGCATGACAGGAGTGGTAAGAGATGACGAGGGCAGAAGTGATGAGTTGGAGGAGGAGGAGCGTAGAGATATTAGGAGAGTTCACGAGGTGGTGAGCTAGGAGGAGGGAGAGGAGACGGGAAGTATTGTTTGGAAAGGATTTTTAACCTTTCGACTCGCACTATTCGGTTATCGGGCACGTGCACCTGTGGTTAGGCTGCTCGCCGAGCGTGGCAGCTTACTCGTCTCATTTACGCCGCCAGGTGGTTGGGCAAAATACGCCCTTTTTTCCAATTTTTTGTCGTTTTTTTGAATAGGGGCACATTAAATGAGTAACAGAATAAGTTGGAGGCGATCTCCCTGGGTTTTGTTATTTTAAATGTAATTTCCGCGTCCTCTGGATTGTTTTTTTACATTAATCCACATTCAGTGTATGCATTTGTGCTCATAAAATGAAAGTGCAGCAGCATCCCCTATAATCCGTGTACGGATTAACAAGGGGACGGAAGTGTTTGAATTCTCCCAAATAGAATCTATTCCAAGGGTCCTTTTCTGTGCAAATTTTCTACTTCTTGTATAAGTTTACTGTTATTTAGTTTACTATTATTTTTACTATTATTTATCATAAGCTCGAAAAGCACTCCAATTCCAAATACCGTCTCAGTTATTTTGCTTGCTAGTTTTCCGTATGATTTCTTGAATCTCAACGCTTAATGAAATAATGAATTTTACTGCATTAACGTCGTCTATGCTTGGATGAATGCGGCATGTAATCTGTTTTGAGTGAATAAATTTTGCCTTTAAATTTTGATTTTTGGTGTTGTCCATGTCGTTCAGTTTTCCGTGCCCATCCCAGTCCCAATTAAATACAGACAGTCGGGGTTTTTACTATATAAGGGAAGAAACGGCAATCTAAGACTCCAACAGTGGCGGATTTATAAGTTCAGGGGCCGTAAGCGGTACGGAATTTTGGGACCCCACTGCAATTTGAAGTGAACCGCGACCCAAGCGCAATTTTTTACTGGCATTTTAATCATTAAAATAATATTAGTTAAAATTTAATGAATGAAACTAAATTTTTGGGGCCCCCAGAAGAGTCGGGGCCCTAAGCGGCCGCTTAGTCCACTTATCGGTAAATCCGCCACTGGACTCCAACCTAAAAATAAAACGAAAAACCTTTCCGTGGAACTTAATTTAATCGAGTAAAAATTTTAATCGGAACGGAATAAGTGAGTAGTGGACGACACGTTTCACAGAAAATCGACCAAATCTATTGCTACGCGGTCGATGGAGCGACTAAGTTTTTGTGCGAGGGGATATTTTTATGTTCTTATCGCCACGTGCGCGTGTGTGGAATGAGGTTACGCTAGATAGGGCGTTCACGGCCGATTTTTAGGCGCGCTTCGCTTCCAGCGTGAGCGCCAATTATCGTCGGTCTGTCCGTCCGTCCGTATTTTCGTTCTCGACTTCTACCAAACGGATTTTCATGAAATGTGATATTAAGGACTTACAATCAAAGATAATAATAAAATCGCAAAAATAAATCACGTACGTCAATCAGGGCTACCACTTTATTGGTGACAAAAAATGTAATCTTCGTCATATCTCGTCAAGTATTAGTCATATCAAAATATTTTCACATAAAAGTTGTAGAACTAGTAAAGAAGAGTATTTCCTTTCCTATACATTTTTATCGTAGGAGTAGCCGTTATCGAGAAAATCAAACAAGAATGTCTTAATTCGAGTTGAACTTAAAAATTTTCTGCATTGTTCTTCTTCTTCCATGTTGTTCTTCTTCCATGTTCTTCTTCATTGTTGCTAACATAAACAATCTCACAAACAAACGTTTAATTTCCTTACGTGTGCATGTAATATTATTAAATAGGAAGAAAATGGATTATTTATGACGAAGAAAAAACTTTAAAACGCTATTTCCCTTACGTACAGGTATATAATTTCGTTTTAATACCCCATTGCACGAAACGCGCCCATTTGTGATACGTTGTACACTTTCCTAACTTGTTTTTCAGTGTGGGCGGTGAAGAAGTCGGTAAATTTGAGGAAAGTTGGTGTATATATATGTTTGTGTTGGAGGAACACTACAGACAAAAGTTTTAGCTAACGAACGGCATATATAGTTTGGCTCTCCCCGCCCTTTTCCAGTACATGTTCACTTCCCTATTTAGTTATTCTCGTTCTCCTTCCTCCATAACTGCCTCTCTCTCTGTCCACCTCCCCCTCTCTCCCCACACCCCTCTCTATCACCCTCTTTTCTCTCTTCATTCTCCACTCCCCCCCACCCCCTCGTTCTCCCTCCCTCTCCCAATATCTCTCCCCTGTCTCTCCCCCATGTCACTCTTCCTTCTCCCTCTGTCGCTTTCCTCCCTCTGTCGCTTTCCTCCCTCTCCCTATCTCTTCCTCCTCTCTCTCCATATCTCTCCCCCCCTCACTCTCCCTTCTCCCTCTATCGCCTTCCTCCCTCTACCTTGCTCTCTCCCTCTTTTCTTTCTCTCTCTCCCACCCTCGAACTTTTTGTTCCTACTTTGCATGCCTCGAGGAAGAAGGGGGAGGGTTACGAATTTTATCTCGGCATCACGTTATTGCATTTTCTTCTTTAATAACTTGGCTAGATCACAATCTCTCCCTCGGATTTTTTCTAATTTATATACACGCTACGATTAAGATTAAGCAGCGCACGATCCGCCCTAACCCCGTCATCCTCAATATGAATAGCGCGGTTCAGCGTTTTTCACCCTAATGCTCCTCATTTGTCCCCGTTCCTAACCTCAGTGTACTCACCCCGACCTCCCTCCCTCCCACCGCTCCCCACTATTTCTCCGCCGTCGACCTTTCTCACTGTTTCCCTTCCACTCTCGCTGCTCACTCTTCTTTACTTATTCATTCCCTACTCCTCCCTCTTGCTCTCTCCTAGCCTCTCCTTCCTGCTAATTTTTCCTCCTATCCCTCCCGCCTACACCTACCTCATAGTCTTTCCTATTCCTCCCTCTATCCTAATCCCTTCTCCCTCCCATCCTCTCTAATATCGTCTCCTTCCGCCACTCCTAATATCTTCTCCCAACCTCCTTCCTAACCTCTCCTCCCACCCTCTCCTGCCACCCTCTCCTCCCACCCTCTCCTGCCACCCTCTCCTGCCACCCTCTCCTCCCACCCTCTCCTCCCACCCTCTCCTCCCACCCTCTCCTCCCACCCTCTCCTCCCACCCTCTCCTGCCACCCTCTCCTGCCACCCTCTCCTGCCACCCTCTCCTCCCACCCTCTCCTGCCACCCTCTCCTCCCACCCTCTCCTGCCACCCTCTCCTGCCACCCTCTCCTGCCACCCTCTCCTGCCACCCTCTCCTGCCACCCTCTCCTGCCACCCTCTCCTGCCACCCTCTCCTGCCACCCTCTCCTGCCACCCTCTCCTGCCACCCTCTCCTCCCACCCTCTCCTGCCACCCTCTCCTGCCACCCTCTCCTGCCACCCTCTCCTGCCACCCTCTCCTGCCACCCTCTCCTCCCACCCTCTCCTGCCACCCTCCCTGCCACCCTCTCCTCCCACCCTCTCCTGCCACCCTCTCCTCCAACCCTCTGCTCCCACCCTCTCCTCCAACCCTCTGCTCCCACCCTCTCCAACCCTCCCCTCCAACCCTCCCCTCCCACCCTCTCCTCCCCTCCCCTCCCACCCTCTCCTCCCACCTTCTCCAATCCTCCTACCTCCTCCTAGTCTCCTCTACCCTCTCTTCCCCCCCCTCTACCCTCTTATCGTATCCTACCGTCTCCTCCTACTCTTGCCCTACCCTCTCCACCTCTCCCCAACCCTCTCCTATTCTCCCGTACCCTCTGCTCCTGCCTTCTCCTACCCTCCCCCTACTCTCCTATCTTCTCCCCTAACCTCCCCCCTAAATTTTCCCTACCCTTCCAGTACTCCTCATCTCCCTCCCCCTAAACCTATTTCAATCTCCTCCTCCCCCTCTATATCTCTGCATTTCCTTAGCGTTCATCAACCTCTTCCAACTTCCTCCAAACGGAGGCTTTCGTGCCTCTACCATTCGATCCATATTTCTCTCAAGGGAGTTGTAGACTTAATCATCCTCGACCCTCTTTTCTTCGTCGTCCTCTTGGTTCACCGGCCATCCGCGATCCTCTCTTAGTCTTCCGGGCGGCTCCTTCATCCGTGAGCGACATCCGAAAGCTAACCTTCCAATCGGATGGGTCTTTTTTTTTTTAATCCTTATTATAAATGCGTCGTGGGTTATCGTGCGGCGTTGGCCTTTCATTCTCGAGGGAGCTATCGATTCGTGTACGCGGGAGTACGTTGCGTGACGCTCGGTCATGTTTTTTAAATTAACTTTCGATTAGAGCAGAGGTCGGTGCGTAGAAATCAGCGGGTTCAAAACGCTGCCCACATGCGGATCTTAGTTACTTTTCCCTGCGTTGGATAAAACCCAAAATTTAGGATTACGGCAGTACTTTCCAGGAGTGTTTTTACTTTCTCATACGAAGTATCGAGAAAGTATTGTTATCGCGAAAAAATTCGGCCTCGAGATTTTTACGGAAATGTACGTTTTAGGTGTCGCTGAATCCGAAAAAGTGGTTTTTGCAATGCCGTCTGTCTGTTACTGGCTCTGGAGCCTAAACGGTAGGGCGAAAATGAACGAAATCTCGTACGTAGGCATTTTATCATACTGAGCAGAGTATATGTAGAAATGGTTGACATTGCTCAATAATTAAGAATAGTTTATTCTATACATTTTTAACAACAATTCGATTTCTCAAAAACGGCTATAATATTTTTGATCAAATTTCGTACAGTTACTTGAGTATACCTCTACAATAATACTACGTATTTAATTTTTCTCAATGAATGAATATAAGGCTAGTTTATTCTTGGGCAACTTGAACAAAAATTGGATTTTCTAAAAACAGGCTCATACGATTTTCATTTTATAATGATAACTAAACGACGCATTAGTACCTATGTATGTGAAAGTTTGTACAATGTGTGTTGTACCGATTTTTAAGACTTGGAACTACTCGGTGCAATTTTCTTAAAAATTCGAATTTTCATTTTAAAAACTTTAATTTACGTTATTGATTTTTATTTAGAATAAAATACCGAATGTGTAAATTGAGAAAAATAGCTAATTGATGGTTACGAACACAAAGGCAAGCTTCTGAGCAAGAATCGACACGCAGGTCTCGCCATCCGTGAATTACTTTGAGACCCGTCGGTGAGTTGCACCGGTTGCACTTACGTTAAAAACGCCACTGGTATACTTTCAAGTATTCTGGGTCAATTTTTATAGGGAAGGTGTGGGGGGGAAATGGCTCCGTCAGACGCACGAAGTTCGCGAGAGCCTTTTATGCTGCCATTACGAAAGAGGAGCGTTAAATTTCATACAGATAATTTCATACTCGTTTCTTCTAGCGGAATTGCTACGCTGAAAAAAATCACGTATTGTAGATTTTCGCTCAAACGATCCCTCGCGGTCTCAAGGGGTTTCCCACGCGAACCCTAATGCGGCCCACCGAAGCACTCGCGCACCTGCTAATTAGGCCCATCCAAGCAGTCGAAAGTAGTAATGTTGCCTGCCTCGTTAAGAGTTTCCCCATACCGGTGTCTAGGGAATTATACTTGGGAAATTTCTGCGCGCTCAATGTGTTAAAGACTGTTTTCCGTATTTTGAAAACGTTTTCAATCGTTGGTTCGTAAATGTACGTGAGAAACAGTGCCACCATGTTTGTTCTTCCTCTAGTGCGGTGACAAACCATAACGTAACAACGTCGTTTACGGCGGCGTCTCTTAACGGAACGTAATTGCGAGCGTTTGCGTCTCTCCCTAAATTGTATCGCCCGCCTGGAATCGATTTCTCTCTCTCTCTCTCTCTCTGTCTTTTGTCCCCCAAAGTGATTTCACCCCTTTTCATCATTTTGTTCGCAACCTGTTTGAATGCGACCAAAATGCACCGCTTTTATGGTCTGCTACTTTGGCAACACGGTGTTTATGCTCCACTGGCACAATGGAGAAATCCCGGGGAAAGAGCGGGGACCCTCTCTCTCCGTCGCCCCTCAACCGTCCCGAACGGTCCCACGTGTCTTTTTTAAAAGCATTTCTCTGAAGTGAGCCAAAAGCAGCCAGCAAGGGCGACGTTAACTTCGTGGTAGCATGGATCGTTATTTTTTTAATTGTGGGGAAAAAGGTTGTGATGATCCAATATGAGAAAAACACTAAAGGAGCTATTTCGTGGAAGTTTACGATTATAAACTTATGGGAAGACGGAATATTAGTCGTAGTCATTCGAGTTATACGAAGGAGATGACCTCGTTAATGTTATCTCTAATTGTAGCGGCGTATGTTCGAATTGTAGGTCTTAATGGCCTAATTTTCCAAAGTATTCTCATGGGCAGTGCTGGATACAGGCATGGGCGGCCGCCCGGGGCCCAGCATGAGGGCTCGGATATTTCTCATGCCCCCGAGCCCCTTACCATCCTTATAACTATAACAAAATGTCACAGTCTCCAAATGGCTTTTAACAGTATGTAACACGTCGTAGCCTTATTTAGAAAGTAGTTAACATAAACTTTGAGAGAATAAATCAACTTATAAAAGAAGGGACCTCCGTAATATTAATTTTCCTTTGAACAGTGAGAGATCGATAGATAAAACTTCTACTCAAAATGGTTCCCTGCGCTGTCCGGTAGCCTTATTATTATAAACTCGAATACCTAACTGCGGATCCTTAATCTAGCGAGGAAAGTCTGGGCCCCTCCCGGAACAAATAATGTGACCCCCCACACCTTTGAATATCCTAGACATTTTTTAGGTGGAATTCCTTACCATTGCCGTTCCATTAATAAAGAATGCTCCCTCAACAAACACTACTGATATATTAAAAAGGCCTCCTAATTCGGGTATGAGGCCATGATGGGAGCCGCTAATCGCGGCGTACCTTCCTCCACCCACATTGTGGGGGTTGCGAGGCCCATCGAGACGCTACTATGGAAGAACAACAGAAGGAATTCCTTGTCGAATTACAAATTGTATATCTGAATTATCCGTCCATTTATCCTCCAGATTTTAAGACGGAAAAATTACTCGTACGAGCCAATGAAATATGCTTTCATAGGAGCATTTTTTACCGAGAGAAAGAGGATAGTTCAAGTATGTACAAAATCGAAAATCCCATTTAAACTTATGGAAAAATATACTCGTCTCCTGGAGTCGAGCCAGAGACTTTTTCCGGGCTATTTTATTTTTCCATGCCATGATTCGTTGGGGTTTAAGTGTATTGAAAGTTTCTGCTCTAAATTCCATTTGGAAGTGTCCTAAAATGGCGCGGCAGACAGACGGAAACTAATATATCCGGACACACGGACGGACAGCTCTATTATTATAATAAGATTATTCGACTTAATTATATTATTATTATTATTAAGTAGATTGTTATTATTTAGATTATTATATGTATTAAATTAGATGGCATCATATGCACATTCATGGGGCTAGTAGCACATCCCCCAAAATAAAAGTTGTATGAGACTGGGGATCCTCGAAGCCCATCTCGGCCGGGGCCTGAACAAGTTTTATTTTTCTCCGAAATATGTTGCTTGAATGCGTAAATAATTTGTTCTTTATTGCGCAAATTGTGTGCTTACTCATCATACGGTGGCTTGAAACCTAGTCTTAATCAGGTCGAGATGAAATAATGTTATTTCGTAAAATCCCTTTTGCTGTATTAATTTCAGTAGGAGTCTGGTGGTACGGTGTGTCTGAAAAAAATGCATGGGAAATCTGATTTTGAGAGTAATAATGCTGCGAAATTTGTCGTTATTAGTTCGAGTGTAGCGGCTGTTCTCTCGATCAAAAACATCCTATAGATGTGCAGTTTAATATATGTTAATCAGATGCAGCCTGGCAACTTCGGATTTGTCGGAATTATGTCTATCGCAAAGTATCTTTATTTAATCCATAACGTTAATCTTACTTCCAACAAACATCCGAAAAACGGATATCGTTCGAATGTAGTACATCCCAATAATATTAATTTCTTGATCGATATCGATTAAGATTGGCATCGAGAAAACAAAACTGAATTTCTTCGCAGAAATGGATGTCATGTACGACTCGTGTTCATGCTCATCTCCACCATATTGAGTGACCTAATTGGTCATTTAGGAATAAAGCTTCTCGTTTCCGAATTTGTATAATTTTAATGGCATATTAGAATTAACTTTTCCGTTTGAAATCTATACATCTATACATATTTATAAAGTAAGGTGTTTGTATGTATGTTCTATTAAGACTCAGAAACTACAACACGCAGAAAAAAGAGGAAGGTGTCATATTAACCGTTATCATGTGTACGGTGGTGTAGTAAGGTTTTTAAACCGATTCGGTGTACTATTTAATTACAATAAAATATTTTCGTTTATATGGGATTTCCATTTAAAATTTTTTCGTAAATTTCTCGAATTTTTTAACTCCTTACATATATATCGCAGACATATGCTCTCGCACACTTTTTTGTGGTAAATTATCTCCTCTTTTGGAATATTTTTTTAAAAGAGGGGTACTTTCAGCTAGTATTAATATAATATTGTTTTTTTTATAAAATTGAGGAAACTCTTTGTTTTAACCATGCTTTTGCTGAAATTCATTTTTCTCTTCCGTAAAAATGTACGACATCACAATCTCGTTAAAAATTCCAATTGCCAAGTTGAAAAGATGTTTCATTCAGACTCCCTTGAAGGCAAACGTTTTATATGTCGCGGGTGTGAAAATTAGATTCCTTCAACGTTTCAATGATTTTCATTCTCCCTCTCCTTGACTTATTGTTAGCAGCTTTTGCCTATTCCTCATTGCCGATGTCAACCCTCGCTTCGATTGCTCACGTATCGCTTAGATAGCCTTGCTTGATTACCTCTTACAGAGCTCCATCATGTGGTTGCTATAGCAACTGTGCCCGTTGCCCAATGGCAAGGAAATGAATAATGACTTTTAAGTTTGGGCTCATGCCAGTTCAAAAAGACTCCCGACCTTCGATGAGGAGTAGTTGTAAAAGTTTGACCTCAACAATTTTCGCTTCCTTTCGACTGTAACGCTCCGGGAAATTTTTTCAGCAGAATGTGGTTAATCTGATTTAAACCCGACTAATCGCAGAAAGCATTTGAATCCGATTCATCGCAAATGATTTTTGAATCTGATTGATCTCAAATGGATTTTATTGATCGAAGCGTAATTTTTTATTCTATTAATCGAAGAATTCGATTTTTTGCAAACTCACTGCGGCTTCGATTAGTCACAGAGTTCGTTTACAGTTCGATTTATCGTAAAATATCGTGTCTTACATATTACAGAGATCGTGGCATTGCGTAAGATCATTGTAAATAGCCAACTTTATCCATATAGCCGTAATATTTCTCATATTTAATGTTTTGGCAATGATGTGATTCGATAACTCGAACATGGTCGTAGATGTTTATGTGAAAATCAAATAATCCGAATCTTTTTTTAGGCGCGTTTCGCTTCCAGCGTGAGCGCCTATTATCGTCGGTCTGTCTGTCCGTCCGTCCGCATGTTCGTTTTCGGCTTCTACGGAACGGATTTTCATGAAATTTGATATTAAGGACACAATCAAATATAAGAAGTAAATCGCAAAAACGAATCGTACGCCAATCAGGGGTACCACTTTACTAGTGACAAAAAATTAAATTTTCGTCATATCTCGTAAAGTATTGCTCATATCAAAATATTTTTCAAATAAAAGTTGCAGAACTAGTAAAGAAGAGTATCATTTCCAATGTATGTTTATCGTAGGAGTAGCCGTTATCGAGAAAAGCAAACAATGTCTTAATTCGAGTTGAACTTTCTTGCATGGTTACTTCTTCATTGTTGCTATCATGAACATCTCACAAACAAACGTTTAATTTCCTTACGCGTGTATGCAATATTATTAAATAGGAAGAAAATTGATTATTTTTGAAGAATATAAGAACTTTAAAACGCTATTTACCTCACGTACAGGTATATAATTCCTTTCTTATACTCCATTGCACGAAACGCGCCCATTTGTGATACGTTGTACACTTTCCTAACTTGTTATCCTCTACTCCATGGGTTCTCAACCTTGCCATCGTGTCGAGAATCAAGAATATCAAGAGAGCACCTCCATACTTTTGCGAAAAAGGAATGGTCACAAATCAAATCAGCCTCAAAATTATTAATAATAATGTTCGTAGATGCGATCAAAAAGAAAGCAAATGAACAAATTAAAACTACTGGTAACAAAGGAAACGCTATTTTCAGCAAAAGAGCTATCATGCCAAACATCACAGCAGTCCTCGCGATCGCTAGTTTGGCATCCCATTCTCTACTCCCCATTTAATTTATTCAGTTTATACAGAGGCGGATCCAAGGGGGGGGGGGGGGGCGATCGCCCCCTCCTTGGATAACCCCATTGCACTCCACTGGGCGCTTTCTTAAATTCATTCCACGCAAAAATCCTTAATTATACGCCGCAGATTGGGAGGTCTGTATAGCAAGGGAAAGGATTCTGATAGGGGTAGGGATTTTCAAAATATAGGGCAGTTGGCAGGGGCGATCGCCTCCCCTCCCTCCTTGAGAAGTTTCTGGATCCGCCCCTGAGTTTATACGCTTCTTACAACCCCCATTCCAATCTTTATTCCTCCATCTTTCCGATTTCTCTCCCGCGGTGCATTCTTCTCTTTCTTTCGCACACCATAACTCATCTCTCTCTCTCTCCATAGTTTCTTACTGTCACTGCCACGTTCCAAATCCACTTCGCTCACCTCTGTACACTCCATACTCTATCTTCCTTTACCTCCCAACCCCTTCTCCTCCCCCTTTTCCTCCCACACCTTTTTCCTCCCACACCTTTTTCCTCCCTTCCCTTAACCTCTTCTGGTGGCTCGCTCCTACGCTATCCTTCCATCTCGCCTTTGTACACCCCACCCGCACAACCTCCCTAGTTCTCAACCCTCCTACCTCGGCCCTTTTACCCATGAATATGCTTTACATTCAAATCGGACCCCTTAATTTGACGAATATGATGGCAATGGGGAAATTGGGTCGTGCTAACCTTGGATATTACCACAGGTGTCTAAACGTAGCCTCCTAAGCTCGCATAGCGCGGTTGCCTTACTAAATCGCGTCGTTTTGCTTTTTTCTCTCTATATCTCTTAGATAAGATGTTCTCAACGTTGTGCCCGCCGAGTCATTTCTAGGTGCCCGCTTTCCTCTGCACACATGAAGACGTTCATAATCCCTTATGCAGTGATGCAAGTCTTGAAAATTTCATTACCAATATTTTCGTTTGCAATGCTGCCGAAAACGTTGATAATGCTGTAACGAATGATAGCAATATCACATTGTCTTCATGAAAATAATCGATAGTATCAGAGCAGTGCCCAGAGATACTGTCGTCTGTGACGAGATATGACCCGTTTCTTCCCATCCAACTTTTCTCAAATTGAGCTCTCTCTCCTCTGGTATAAAAAAGTATTAAAATCACAGTTTATTTTCACACAATTTAATTGTTTCAAGCAATAAACAAAAATATTATTTGTTAAATACAGGGTTATTACAAATTAGTTGAGCAAAAAGAGATTTTAATAACTTTTGAACAGAAAATGATAAATACAAAAAGTAAGTTTCCAGTGATGCAACATAACTACAAGTTTCAATCACAAATGTTCAATGTGGCTTCTTTGCGTCACTTGACAGATATCCCACCTATAAGAGATTTCCTCTTCTTTTTCTCCCTTCCTCTACCGCTCCCTCTTTCCTCTCCAATTGTCTTCTCTCTAGCTTCCTCACCTTTCCGTTATTGCCTCCCAACCTCCTCGTCTCTCGCTCCCAACCCGCCAACAAATTGGAGAGAGAGAGGGGGGATGATTTTTTTTTTGACTCCCCGAAAAGGATCACCATCCCGCAAATTTCGAGTCATTTCTTCGTTCTGTCGATCAAAAAGAAAAAGAAATTGGTCCAGAGGCGTATCATTACGCGTTCTATTAGTCGGGTAGGTCACGCCGCTCCTTGAATTCGATCTTAGCCACGGCGAAAGAAATATGGGGCTTGAGTATAGGGTAGCGACCAAGTCCCTACAGTGATATGTGCATTTATTCGCGGAAATAAAAAAGTTAATTTAGAGGTTTGAGTTCGTTTCTCTCTCTCTCTGTCTCTCTCTCTCTGTCTCTCTCTCTCTCTCTCTGTCTCTCTCTCTCTGTCTCTCTCTCTCTCTGTCTCTCTCTCTCTGTCTCTCTCTCTCTCTCTGTCTCTCTCTCTCTCTCTGTCTCTCTCTCTCTGTCTCTCTCTCTCTGTCTCTCTCTATGTCACTCTCTCTTTCTCCCTCTCTCTGCGGAAGTCCGATGATAAATGTAAGCATTGGGAGGATTGACGGAGTTTTCGCGAATTGATGATTCCGTGTCTGGTGTTTTTTGATTTTGATTTTCCACTCCGAATTTTTTTAGCGCTGTTTGCTTATTAGAATTTAAGATTAACGCTGCCGGTGAGAAAAAAATCTTTAGGTTATTAAATAGTTCGATCGCTTCTTTTTTTTTTACCAACCGCAGAAAGCCATAAGTTTAAGTCGATGATTATGAAGAGTCACTTGCGTAAGAGTGGTTCTTATTTTTACAGGCGCGGCATCCTTCCAAAAATGTACAGAATTTCGCGGCACCCCCCCTAACCTTGAAACAAGGTTGGTATTAATACGTGCGGGTGTCGCGACGTTTGGGAGCGTAATTTTTTTTGTTCTACTCCATCTTTAATTTATCGAAGAAAAAATTGTTCATCTAATGACCGATAAACATTTTTTTTTAAATCGTCGGTTTATTTATTTAGGGTTTTTTTTTCGCGGCAACCCTAACAATGAGGTACGACACTCCGTTTTGGAAACGCCGTCAAACATCTTCGAGCAAACAAACAACGCTATGACTTATGAAAAACAGGATCGATCTATGCGTCGTAACTTTTCACATCCTTATCATTTTCTCTCTTCCCAACAAGCGAGCTTGGGCTGACTTATTTTTTAAACTCGCCAAGGGAGCGTTCGATTTTTAGCATACGGTTTTTCATATTCACGAAGAAGTCGATTTCCTTCATTTTATCTCCGGCGATTTTGTCCGAAATAGCTAATCAGATACGTCCAGATAATTGGCTCCATCTATAGTCGTTGCGTTTTAACCTTAGCTTTTAGGCCGGTTACCCGGAAAAAAAACCGTCTTGGATCCAAGTTGGCCTCAAGAAAACATTAACCGTCGCAGGTGAATCGTTATTTTTTTCTCTTCCGTCGCCTCAACCGCTCGCGCGTGACCGCATCTTCGACGCATTCATCCCGCTCCGTTCCGTAATTCGTGGCCATCTTCCTTCACAAAAAAAAATCGAGGCGGCTCTAAACGGCTCAACAGAATCTGAAGAAATTTCATATTTATGAAGGATATCGTCCGGAACGGAAGCATTGTTGCGGTGAACCGTACGCGCAACAACGGAGGATGGCGGTTCATTGTTATCGATTGAGTCGAAAATGACTCGAAGGATTTCACTTGGAATTTTAATTGAAATACCTCCGTTTGTACAGCTTGTTTTCGTAAACGATGTGCCGTTGGTCGTAAGTTTCAAAGTGTAATTACGTAGATTCCAAGGACATCTCAGTATGAATAAAGATGAACTCTGTTATTCCGTCGCCCTAAACCACAAGCATCATCGGCGGCACGAGATCCAGGGGAGCTAGCGCACACGTACACGTGTGTGTGTGTATTCCATATAAATAATTGCCCGTTTGTAATTCCGTCACGCTGAGAGATCGGGCTTCATTTTTTAGAGGAGAGAGAGGATAATGTGAGGATGAGTTTTAATTTAAATTTAATACTTTATTCACGCGTACCCGTAATTTTTGACGGGCAATTCACACTAGTTATAATATTTCGAGTGTTACATCCATCTACCTCCAAGCTGCCCACTAGAGACATATCGTATGGAAGAGAGAAGCTTGTGGATACGAGAAAGTTAATGCATTGTATGTTGCTCCGGCTTTTTTTAACCCGTTTTATTTCACTAGTCTCGAGGGAGGAATATCTTCGCGACCGCCTGCCTAACCGAGGGAATTGAAATCCCCTTTCCTCCTCCCCGTCTTGATTGCGTGATTCCAGCCGTGCTTGCATGCACGAGCAGCGAGATAGAGTGGAGGAAAGGGGGCAGGTCTTTTTTTTAAATCTATTGTATCGCGAAGGGTCGGGCATAAAAGAAAATTTCGATTGTGCTCTCTCTCTCTCTCTCGATTCGGATGCAAGTGGCGGCTTTGTTGCGGATGCAATTTGACGGCGATTTAATCGCGAGGAATGCGTTGTTGTGACTTGCGCCGAGTTCTGCTTTGGAGTGCTCTCGGTTATTGTAACGTATCGATCATTCGGTATTGACCTCTTTATCGCCTTTCTTGGGTATTTCTTGTGTTCGATACATGTGCTGCAGCGATGCATGATTTATTGACGTTACCCGCTAAAGATTCTTGTTGAAGATATTTCGAAAGTTGTCACAGTTTTGCGCAACGGAATTTATTTGGGAATCGTTTTAATTGTAGGTTTTTTGGGATGACTTTTGTTTTGCTCGGAACGGTGTTTGCTTGTGACGTAGCAGAGCATAGAAGAATATTTTACGTAAGGCAATAATTCATAAAAGAATGTTTGAAATTGAAAAACAAAATACAAAAACAATACCATGAAAAAATGTTTGAAATTGAAAAACAAAATACAAAAACAATACCATGAAAAAATGTTTGAAATTGAAAAACAAAATACAAAAACAATACCATGAAAAATCTCGAAAATAAATACATCTCGGTTACAAAGTAGCCGTCATCAGTGATGATTCACCGATTTTACATTCTCATCACCGATGACGGCTGCTGTGTAGCCGAAATACATCTGGATCAACCCCAACTCTTTTATTGATGCTCGAGAAACACGTTTTTTCAATTATTCGGCAATGTGAAATTACAGGATTGTTGTTTTTTTTATTATTATTACCTTCCAGCAGTATTCATTTTTCGTATTTGGGCAGCATTTTCATAATTTTATGATATGTTCAAAGTGACCATAATTTACAGCAGCATTAATCCTGTCGCATGTCTTTGGTTATGGACCTCTGATTTAAAAATTGGTAGTAAATCTTGCACAAGTAATCGATGTCACTGTTTTCTCTTGTAAAGGCTCATTCTAACATTTTGGATTTGGGTTGAATAGTAATAGAACATTTTTCCATAAAAAAGTAGTGTTTTTGAGTACTTTCATTAATGCATTGGAAAACAGGAAAAATTTTCAGTGTATGTAAGTTTTCCCAATTTGGCTCAAATACAGTTTCTAATTTCAAAAATAAATTTTTATAATGTGACAGTATATTTGAGTATTATTTTTCTTCTGTCTCTTTCTAATAGATTTGAGTAAAAGAATGGAATTAAGAATATATCATTTCACCTTGTGCTACAACTTCAGTGGTTATGGCCATGATTAAAACTTACAGATTTTGATTGTCATATTTGTATCTTTTCCTTTATTGACAATTATGTAATTTTCATTACAGATGAAGTTGACGTGATAGGATATGGAAGCAATCAAAGTGACACTGATGACCACAGCAGCGTCCGTTCTACATCCAGTGACAGTGGAGTTGCCATGTCCACTAGCCGGCTGACCCTCTCTGAAATGGAGGTTATCTAGGTGAGTTCGGTTCTTTTTCTTTGGAAAAAAATCTTGAAAATGTGGTAGTTTAATCATTTTTGGATATTTTTCACAAATATCATTTGACAACTATCACATGTGAGATATCTCATTGACTACTTAATTGTATTATTTTATAAAGTGGGAACTTGGGCCATGTTAAAGAATCATGTGACATGGCCTTATTGTGAAAATAATCATAGATATTTTCCCACGATAGACTAATATGCTGTCAGCTTAATAAAAATTGTGATTTTCAAGTTTTTATAATTTTATATTCCAAGGTCAGTTTTAAATGCTAAATGTCATAAACATTCTCATTTATTTACTGCTGTAGGAATGAATCATTCATTATTCTTTGTGGGGGGTAAAAAAGAAAACTTTTGAGTTTCTCTCTCCTAATAATCTATATAATAAATTGCTTAGTGTCCGTCACGCTAAGATTCATAAAGCTAATAACTCGAGAAGTAATGAAGATAGAAACTCGAAATTTGGCAGGGATGCTTGATTAGCACTTTTTCAGGTGATGATGAGTTTAAATCGCCAAAAAATTCCTTGGTTCGATTCCAAGGAAGGCATTTCCATTTCCCATTACTTAACATGTAAAACGCGATTTTTTGATGTGCAGCTTCTTATTCATTTGGAAATTAATATTAGAAGGAATTAATCTACGACCTTCAGAGTTGAACCATTTTGAAGAAAAATTTATAAAGTTTCTTATTCTGTTCATCTTTTTTCGCCCACAGTTCGAAGTATTCCATGTTAAACGTTTAATTTACATTTTATGCAAATCTTGCCATTTTAACGGAATGTTTCCATAGTGACTCATTATATTGTTAAACCTCAAAATCCGATTATTATATCAATCCTTATGGGAATATAAATGCACTTAGAGAGGGGGAGGAAGAGGAAAGGGAGGGTGAGAGGGAGAGAGATGGAGAAAGGCAACAATATAAACAATAGCCTGTATTATTGATAGGTGTTTCTACTATTTATATTACTACGTTTTAGTAATATTTTTGTCTGCCATTGTATTCTACATAGCAAACCGCTTTTAAAACAACGTAACTCGAATAATTAGACAGATTGAATATATTCTATGGCTTCACTATTTCTGGGTATTTCTTGGCATTGTTTAAGTGCTGATGCATTAACAACAGAACAACAGGAAACTGTTATTCCAGTTGAATACTTGAATTCAATTGAAACAGCAAGCATCCCTGCACATTGATTAACACTAAAGCGTGGAATGATAGTTATTCTGTTAGGAAATCTTTCTCCTGAACGTGGGCTATGTAACGGCTCTAAACTTATTGTTGAAGATATGGTTGGCACAGGACTTCTTAAATTAAAAGTATGCCAAACGGGTGAAATTTATTTTATTCCCTGTGTAACACTACAACCAACCGATACTGATTTTCCATTCAAGTGACAGAGACATCAATTTCCCATTAAACCAGCTTTTGGGCTTACAATAAATAAAGCACAAGGACAAACTTTAGAAGCAGTTGGTGTTTTTTTGAAAGAAACTTTTCTCTCATGGACAGTTGTATGTAGCTGCATCGAGAGTTAAAAATCGACAAAATCTTCGATTTGCCGTGCCCAATTACCTACATACAACAACATTAAATGTTGTTTATATTGAAGCTTTAGCTTAAAAGTTAAATTTATATCATTGATATTTATAATGCCATATATGATACTAATAAATAAATGTTTTTGTTATATATGGAAAATTTGAATATTAAAAAAGAAACGGTTATAATATTTTATACATTCCGTGTTTTTTTTATAAAATTGCTGGCCAAGCTGCAATGGGCTACTAGTGCATAATAACTTGAATTCCAATGTAAGCTCCCATCTGGCCTGTAGGAACACTTTCAAAGTCTAATATTGCCTGGAAAAGCATTAACGATTATGATGTAAAAAGGCTTCGTGCCCATGACTCATATGAATGATCAAATCGTAATATTGTCGCAACGTTAAATAATTTCATTTTCTTTTTTATCTTGCAGGCATCCCATTTGTGCTTGAAGATTGAATAATAAACAAGAAAATGGTGGATTTTGTTTAAGAAGAGGAAAGACAGGTACAAGATGGAGATCGGGGGATGTGAAGAAAGTGAGACTTGAAAAGTGAAAAAAAAAATTGAAATGAGTGATAGAAAGTGAAAAAAAGGGGAGGTGACCTGTGAAATATATATTAAATAAAAGATCTTAGTGCTGGAGAAGGCCCGAGAGGAGGGGGAAAGGGGGAGGGAGTGTTATTTTTTCCCCTGGGATCCACATCCAAAAAATCGCCAATATACCCGAAGGTCAGATATGCAAAAAAGAAAAAGAAATTGACTGGAAGGCTCCGGGACACCGGAGGCAAGGTGCCTGCAGTGGGTGTTTGTTTTAAAAAGAATTAAGGGGGTAGGAAAGGGGGGGAGTGCCTCTAAGGGGTTTATTTTTAAAAAAGGAGGATGGGGTGCGCAGGAGGGAGGGGCAGGAGTAGAAGAAGAGGCGTGGGTTGATGTAGATAACTTTTTTTTATCTGCATCGTCAAGAGCGACTGTGACCTTTTTAAGCCCCTCTTTCAACCTCTCTTTTTTAAATCTCCCCAAAAAATATGATTGGCACCAACGCTTAATGTATCTCCGTTACGTGGGATTTTTAATGAGCCAGTATCTAAGAAAGAGGAATTAAAGGAAAAAATAGAGTTTTTTTGTGAGGAGGTGACGAAAAAAACATTTTTAGCCCACCATGTACAGTCACACAAACCCAATCTCTCGATGAGGGAAGTTGGAGATGGACAACCTATTGTAAAAAAAATGGAAACTATCTGACAATGTACACTTTTTCGATATCCAACACAGCAGTTTCTCTAGTCAAGTAATCCACTAAAAATAAGAAAAAAAGAGAAAAATTGTATTATACTATATATACATATATATATATATATATTTGGGGAATTGAATGCATTGTGTAAATTATTTATGTAAATTGTACATAATTTTGAAAAGAAGATGAAGAGACCCATATATTTTATCTGCAAGTCATGGCTTTGGCATGGGTCAAAATATTCTGTCCTTTGTTGGATTTTGTTTTAAAAGTCTTCGTGAATTTATCTGAACTAATTATAAGATATTTGAACCAGGAAAAAAAGTCCACATACAGTCTTAAGGTGTGAAAGTGTGTGAATGAGAGAGTGAGAGAGAAAAGCTAGTGTGATGTGAAGAAAAATTTAAATAGGCATTATTCAAGGTACCTGATGTAGCAGCTGTCGCTTCTACGCCAGGTCTGAAAAAAAAATTAAATCTTTGAAGTTGCCTGAGTTTAGAATGTTTGTGTCTATTAGAGATTAGGGTTTTGGGATGTTTTCGCTCAGTTAGGGAATAGGGGCAAAGGTTTGTGGAATAAAAGTAGGGTAGTACGAGATCTGAGTAACCTGTGAGTATTGAGTTATTTTTTTTAAGTGCGAGATTCCCACCCAACCTTTCTCGACGAGTGGCGATGAGGAAAATAAAAAAATTATATCGTGTGAGCTATTTTGTGTGTTTGAAAAAATAAATTGTGTCGTATGATGTGAAAAAAAAGAATTAACATAAGGACTTATGTATGCTGTGTTGAGTTGTAGCGACAAAAAATAATAAAGGTTGGTTGGGAAGTTCTTAAAAAAAAAAAAGAGGTTGGTTTTTTTGTGGGATGTGCAGGGTGAATGAGTAAATGGTAGAAAGCATCGGAAAGTGAATACCAAATAGCAACTAAAAAAATGTTTTAAAAAAGTATGAATAGTGGATACTAAAACAGCAAGTTTTTTTTTTGCAGTTTTTAACCGTATGAATTGTTAGAGTTGAAAAATAATTTTAAAAATGACTCGGACTGAGACTGCAAATGACCAAAAAACCATAATACAAATAAAATAAGAGATGGAAAGTGTATATTCATACAAATATTTGGGTTCGCCAAGATTAAGACTGTTCGAAGGAGAAGAACTGTGTGAGATGTTCGAGGAGGCGGGAGAACGAGAGGGATTGGGAAAAGGGGGAGAAAAGAAAGGGAGGCAGATTTTTGTGTGGAAAGACTGCTGGTTTAAAAAAAAAATATATCGTCCTAAGGTTATGGGGTAATTGAATCCTTAATTTCTGTGTTTTTTGAATCCCATTAACCTATTGAAATTTCTGCCCCTCCCCCCCGATTATAATTATTGTCTCATTCTGATGTTACAAACTGAAAAAAAAAATTGTAACGAGACTGAATCAGTGTGGATAGCGAGAAGTGGGTGTGATTTTTAAATGGTTTTTGTAGCTGGTGTGATGGCACGGCACTGTGCCTTGAAAAAATGAAGAGGCTGACGAAGAGACTAAAAAGAAGGTTTATGGAAAGGGGGTGCAGAATGCAGAACGAAGAGGATGGCGAGTCGTATTGGTATGCAGGGAGATAAATAAATGAAATATTACCTTTTTATCGATGGATCTCATTTTTTCTGAGATCGATCTTACCTTGGTGGAGGCAGAAGAGAGACTTTTTTGGCCCTCTTAATATAAAGAAAATGTATATTGAGTGAGTATATATGTAATATATATACATAAACACACACACAAACACACATGCTCCCTGCCCTCTCCCAATTCTCTCTGTCTCAAATCTGTGAGGTTAGAAGCGAGCGATAGGTAAGGTTTTAGTGATTGTTAAGAATTCAAAGAGTACAAATTCTGTATAAGCCCCAACTTATAGTTGGGGAAAAATATGTATATGTTTCTTTCATTGTCTATTAACTTTTTCTGTATTTTCTTTGGTTTTGGCATCCGGTGGATTTGGATGTTCGAAGGATTTTAAAAGTGCAAGGATTCTGGTCGGAGTACAAGAGGTTTTTTTTTCTTCCGAAAACGATAATGCTATTATGTTCATCTTACACGATGCTAGTGTTTGAATGAGTGTGGGTGTTAAAAAAATATGGTGTCTCTATGTTGATGTTTGCTGCAGCGTAGTACCTTTTTGCTGGTAGAGAAGATGAGTGGTATTATTGAGGAAAAAATGACTTTTCCGAGGGAACATCTATTATTATTTTTTTTTACTAAAAAAAGTCAATAGAACCTGTTTGTCGGGTGCCAAAATCGTCCACCTTTCCTTGTCCCTCCATTCCAAACCCCCGAATTTCAACTAACAATAATTCCTCCATCCCCTTTCAGTGCCCCATAAGCTATTAGAAATATGTTTAATTTTTTAAAGCACTTATATCTTGGTAATGTTTTTTTACCAAGTTTTAAATGTCTGCAAAAAGGTTTCCTTAATACCAAAAGGGAATGAATATATTTAAAAAAAAACAAAGCTGTGCAATAAGACCTTCCTGTTGCTACACCATATTGGTTTTGTGACCGGTTAAGTGTGTTTTGATGGGTCGATTGTGGGGAGTCGAAAGATAAATAAAGGGATATGTGCAAGTATAAAAAAAAGGAGCATGTACAACGCAAAGGGATTATCACAACCAATAAAAAGAAGAAATACTGCCAGCGGATCACCAGACGGAGGAAAAAAAAGACTAATGAAACGATTTTTAAAGATAAAAATAAAGGACCCAATTTTTTTTGTGTTGTTATAAGGAAGAAATTTCTCTCTGTGAACTTTTTTAGAGTGATATCAGTTGAAGAGAAAAAGAAATAATACTGACTTGTTGTACTTGTTATAATCCTACTTCCTACACCATTTCCTTCACATTCAAATCCAGTAATCGCTACTCGCATGAGACAAAAACAAAACACTAAATGTGAGGAATGATCGGAAAAATAAAAAAAACCTGCACAAGTGAGCGAAGTGGCAGGGGAGGGAAGGCAGTCGGACATTGAGAGGAGGAGAAAATAAAAGTGTGCAATGAGGACTCATGGGATGAAAAGGAGGGATAATAGGGGCATTGAAAAAGGATGTTTTTCTTTTTTTAATTTTTGAACTATGTATCATGCTACGTAGAAACAGTAAAAAAAACTACAAGATAAAAAATTTTTTTGCGAAGATGATATCCCTCTGTTGTTACATAACCTTCCTCTTCTCAGCTGTGTTAATGGCAAATGGCTGTTTAAAAGAAAATCGAATCCGTTTCTTACATGTTACATCTGAGATTTAAAATTTTTAAATGCAAGCTTCCTAGAAATTTTTCGGTCGGAACTTTTAACGAGAAAAATAAAAGTTCAGCGGAAACATGAAGATAGTCGATAAACATTTGGTCTAACATTTTGAATGTCATTGTGATAAATGAGGAAGGGAAAAAATTCAGTATTCATACGCGGATCTGTTTTGGTTCATCTGCCTGAGTTTGTTTTTAGCTGAAATACGAGTTAAGAAATATATAGTCAGTTATTTCAAAATCTTCACTGATGATACCTATACCTTGCTTACTTAATCTATCTGCAGTACTAATTAGTTTTCTGTGAATTATCATTCTTAGATTGGAGGCATGTTGACTAAAGAGTTTCATAATAAATGTGGGGGTCTAATAACACAAAAGGATATAAAAAAGAAAACTTCTCGATATCGATTTTTTTAAGTACTGATAGGCATCCAGAACTTTGCACTTACGTGTGTGCACCAGTGTGTATAGCCAGGATATACATGAAAGTTTCTTTTACTTAGTTTCTCCAAGATCTTAATATCGTTAGCTCTTTGTAAACTCTGGCTTCCCTCTCCTTGTGATGGCAAGAGCCTGAGGCACTGTGAAAAGGGTTATAGTTTTTGAGATTTTTACTCTTGTGTGGAGCAATTAGGATAAGTGGATACATACCTTTGTGTGGCAGGTAATCCTTCCTTATCTGCTTCTCAATTATTAAAATTTGTATCACACAAGAAAGCTCACACACAAAACATCCTTTACTGATTGCATTAAATCAGTTCCATTATGACCCTGCCCAAACCTTCCCACCATCCCTCCCACCTAACCATTTGATAAGACCAAGTCCCATTGTGTAGTCTGTTGTCTTAGGTGCCCTGTCATTTAACCCAGTTTTATGACTATTGAGAACATGTATATAATACTTGTAACTATTATTGCATTGTTTTGTTCTTAATTTTCTTGATTCTACAAAAATTAAAATTTGTGTATTATTTTAACTTGTTTTTATTTTATTGTCTCCCACTCAGTTGTATTGTGATTGCAGCTGAGTTTCAACAAAGAAAAATCTTTGGTGAAGGCTTGTTCGTAAATGAAATGATGAAGTCTAAAGTGTTTAAAATTTTTCCAAGATAAATGGCACATGAACTAGCTGAAAACCCAAGAAAGAAACAACAAATAATCCAAACTAAAGTCTGATTCAGATAGAAACTGATACATGTACAGGCTTGCCTAAAGATTTACTGTGAGACAATCCTTCCTTTTCATTTTGATCTGTTGTGATGAACTAAAGGGCAAAAATTCAAACTTGCAGCCTTCCCTCATTAATGACTCCTTACAAGGCCAGCACATAATTTTTTGCAGACTGTCTTGCACATCCCAAATAGACCACTGCTCTGGGTAATCTAACATGACTGGTTACAAGCTTCAATAAAAGTGTAAAAATTACTAATTGTGTATGAAGAGAGAAGATTTTGTGCTTACTAAAGTAAGAAAAGAAGAATAACTTGAATAAAAACATTTTATGGCCATTTGCTCTTTAAATTAAAAAAGAATGGCTTTGAAAATTTTTTTGGCTGCAGTAAGTATTGATTAATAACTTCTTTAGCTTGCCATACATAAAAAATCAAGATATTTTGTCCTCTTTAGGATGATTGGTGAAATGACCACAGTTCTTGTAGACAAGTCTGATTTCAATTCAACTGATACAGATTATCTTAATACAGCCAATCAGCAACATTTCACAGCTTCTGAAGACAGAATAATCCAGTTAAACTCCATTCTAATTTTCAATAAATTGATTAATTTTCCCAAACAAATTCACTTTTCTTCATGCTATTTTTTTGATAACTCAAAACTCTTGACATTGAATTTTTTATAACTTTCCAGGAATATTTTTCTCTATTAAGTACAGTTCTATAACCTGAAGTTTTATTGCTGAAATGTTTAGTCCCTCTTTGAGTTTAGAGTTTTAGAGGATCAATTGTGAATGCAACTTTATGTATGTATTCATATTAAATGTCTTATGTTTGAGAAAGTAAGAGATGATTGGGTTTCTAAAGTCATTTACCAGAGCTCTTATGTTTTAATTTTACATGGATGTGAAAAATCTTATTAGTAATAAAGTACAACAACCAAATTTGTTAAATGGAGCTTAACTTCCCAAAAGAATCAAAAAGGATAAAGATATAGATAAATCTCTTGAATAAATAAGCCTTAGTTAACTGTTTTTGGAATGGCTGAAAATAAAAACCGACATGAATGTACTAAAGTTTTTGATACTGTCACATATAAATCTACACATTTCCAATTTGCCCCTTTTTGTTAATTTTTATTGTTGCTTATTTCATCTTTACTCTGTGTTGGGACTCATTGCTTTGTGATCGTCATTTTATCTTTATTTATCTTACTTATTTTATTCAGTATGGAAGTACCCCATATTCACTTCTTTTAGACTAAAAGTTAGCAATGTTTTTGTATATCCTAAATTTTCTTCTCCACCCTTTACCATTTTTAACTCGGAAGAACAGACTGATTAAGATTTATATGCTGAAAATTTTGGGTATATTCTAGCTATGTCATTTTAGTGTGTGCATGTGTTTTTTTAAAAGAGTAGAAACCTTAGGTACTGTTTGCTGTAAACTGAATTTGTGATCCTCTCTCATAGAAATATTATTTGTCTAGACCAGTGGTCTTCAACCTTTTTTGAGTCACTGCCCACTTTTACCATATGTTGTCCTTTGAAATAAGTTCACCGCCCACCCAGTGGCATAGTGAGGGTTTCTGGCACCTGGGGCAAAGAATAATTTTGCGCCCCCAGTAGCAAAGCGATTTACGGAGGTATGGTAACCCTTATACTAGTGGGATTGTCGTTAGATGAGATTACCGAATACGGTAATAACAGTGTTTAAAAATTTATGATTTTATATATTTGATGAAATTAAACTTAAACGCTTCACTGCTGCTGCGAGAGACTCCGACCACCCTCATGGACCTTTCGATTTTACAGCAGCATGGATAAATTGTCGCTAGTATAGTATGATATGATACTATAGTTAACGACAAACAAACTGTAATAGTTGTGTGCGCATATCATTAAGCTTTTTTATAGAATTTTATTTTTCTGTGTAAAAATTAGAATAGCATTTGGTGAGTTCTTTAGCGCCCACCAAAAATCCAAAAATGCCCACTGGTGGGTGCTATCGCCCACCTTGAATACCACTGGTCCAGACTAATACATTTGACAGTTCATGGGCAGAGGAGGTCTGTGCCCAAACCAAAACTATTATCTTTCTTGTTATTGCTAAAAACAACAAGAATATTACTCATGTTTAAGGAATGGAAGCAAATCAGCTATGAGTACAATCATGAGTGCTAACAATAAGAGAAGCTGAATATCAAGATTGCTTACTTCCGTAATTTAGATATTCTAATTTTCGCTTATGGCATCTTCTTAGTTATATAAAGTTCTAATAAAATTTAAATTTTTGTTCTTTCTCATATTTATATTTCAATGTAAAATAACTTAAGCTTTTACTCTAATTACACATTTTTTAAAACTTTTAATGGGAAAGAAACTATGATTCGTAGGGAGTCCGTGGCTCCAGAAAAGTTGATGTGGGTCTGCGGCTCCAGTAAGGTTGAGAACCATTACTATAATGTATATAAAATATGCTATACTTAAAAAAATCTATTTATAATAAAAAATAAAAAAGTTATGTACAGTAAAAATGACCTCCAAATCTTATGTTCTCCATAGCAAAGCAGTTTGGCAGCACTGCTACCCCTACATTTTTAAAAATCTTAATAGGCCACCAGATGTACAGCTATGGAATTAAAAACTTATTTCTTAGCGGGGAGAGGGACCCTCGTAGCTGTGGTGAAGGCTACCCTCTAGGGGAAGAACAAACCCTGATCAAAAAACCCTGGTCCTCCAGGTTGAGGGTTGAGCAAATTCTACTCGCTACGTTTCCCAATCACAATAAGAATAGAACCGGACGGCATTTTAGACTGACTTTGGCTACGTAAAAGGACTTTGACTTTCGGAATGTGGAATATACAAGGTTTGTCTGGAAAGATAGAAAAGGTGCTGAAAGAAATTAATAAAAGAAAATTAGATGTAGTTATTCTAACTGAGACAAAGAAGAAAGGGAAAGGTTGTGACGTGGAGTGGTGTGGATAAAGCAGAGAGAGCCAGGGCAGGAGTGTCAATATTAATTGTAAAGAAATGGAAAACAGAAATAATTAATTGGGAAGAAGTGAATGAAATAATCATTAAACTCATAGTGAGGATGTATGGGAGAGAAGTAATGATTATTGGCACATATGCACCAACAGAAGACTCGTCTCATGCTGTAAAAGATGAATACTTTGAGGACTTAAATGCGGCAATGGAAGCATGCACGCCTACACAGGAAATTTTAGTGCTATGGGATCTGAATAGCAGAGTTAGAAGAAGGAGAGGGGACCCAGTAGTTGGACCGCATGATGAAGAGGTAGAGAATGACAGTGGTTGTAGGCTGATTAACTTGTGGCAAGTCCAGGAGTATGTAGTGATGAACTCATTTTTTGAGCATAAAGATATCCACAAGTACACCTGGGTACAACACACTTGAGGTTTAAGATCTGTAATAGACTTAGTTATAGCCAAGAGAAGGAGGCAGTGCTTGATTCAATATGTTAAGGTCATTAGGGGTTCAGAATGTAGCACTGACCACTATTTGGTAATAGCCAAGGTGACTTTTCCAGAAGGATCGAGAAGACAACAAGGAGAGGTAGTAGGGCACAAGGAGGTGGATAATACCCGATACAGTCTGGCCCTCTTACAAGATGAGAGCATTCAGGGACTGTATCAGAGGCGCCTATTTCAGAAGATCGATGTACAAGAGGATTGGAATGCAATCCAGATATACAATCATCTGAAGGAATGTGTACACACAGCTGCTAGGGAGGCTCTTGGCCTGGAGAGGAAACATAACAGCCAGGTGGAATGGATGACGGGAAGCCGCAGAGGCAATTAAGGAGAAAAAGGAGGCGTACAACAAGTGGCTCAGCTCTGGGAAACATGAAGATAGAATCGCTTATCAGACATGCAAGAGACATGTCAAACGTCTTACTAGAAGATGCAAGGAAAATGCGTGGGAGAAGGTGTGCTCTAGTATTGAACATACTACTGGGTATGGCAGGCAATTACAGGTGTGGAGAACGATTAAAAAAATTCGAGCTCCCACAAAGGGCCCGGGACCAGTGAGCATAATATCTATGGAAACATGGAGGAAGTACTTCAAAAGCCTACTTACGGAGGACAGAGAGGAGTTCAAGGACAGATTCTCCTCTGATACACTGAGTCGATGTGAGATGGCAGAGCCAGTTTTGGAGGAGGAAGTCCGAGCTGCCTTGAGAACAACTAAAAATGGGAAAGCAGCTGGCCCAGATGGAGTACCTATGGAACTGTGGAAGTATGGTGGAACAGGGATTGTGAGGATCATCACCAGAATACTTAACCAGGTGTTGGAGGGAGATGTACTCCCGGAGGATTGGTTACTATCGTATATATCAGCTATACATAAGAAAGGAAGCAAGAAGCTTCCCACTAACTATAGAGGAATTAGTGTAATGGCTTCAATGAGTAGGTTGTTCAGTAGGATACTGAAAGAGAGGTTGGAAAAGTGTATCGAACCGTGGATATCCAAGGAGCAGGTAGGCTTCACTGTAGGCAAGTCTTGCCTTGATAATATTTTTAGCATATGGCAGGTTACTGAGAAGATGGTGGCAAAAGGTCAGGAGATTCATATGATTTTTGTGGATCTCGAGAAAGCATATGATAATAAATCTTATACAGAGAATGTATAAGGGAGGTCACATTGTATTGGTAAATAAGTAATGTGAATTTTTTGGGTTGTGCTTGATTATTTTCAGAGATTTATCCCCAGAGCGATTTTTTCAAATTTGGATTTAATTCGTAAAAACCAAAAATTTTTAAGTTTTAAAACCTTCACTGCAAAAATTCGTGTTAGAGATGGGCTCTCAATTTTGTGCTCTTGTGTACTGTAGCGCTTTTGCACAGTCTAGTTGCTCTTTTTCTATGCTTAAAATTGTGCTCACAAGTGCTACTAAAGTGACATGAGGCTACAGTAATAATGCACACTAAAATATTAGAGAAAGTAATTGGAAAGAGTAAACACAGGATTGTAATTAAATAATGGTGCCATCAGACAAGGATATCATTTGGTCCAAGAACTAATTACAGTTTGAGAGCTTTCTGCCTCTTCAATAACATAAATTTTAATATTGTCGTTATTAGTTCATTATCAACGGTGGTATGGAGAACGTTAGGCATTTAAGACTGGAGTCCACGATTGAGAAAATGTAAATTTAACATAAATTAAAGTGTGGCTATTCTTAAGTATAGCAAGTGTTCCTTTTGAAACAAAACCAAAAGTGATCAATATAAGTAATGGCCAACACTTAAAAAATAAATTAAACTATAAAATTTTAGCAACAATACTTTTTTAATTGTATAGATTACATTTATCTCCTTATCTACTAGACTGTGTTATGGTAATTTATACTCTGCACATATGTAGGCGACCAACTGAAGAATATGAAGTAGCCTTTGCTCAATAGAATGTGAGCGGCCTAAATTCTAGGCGCAAGCCAGCAAACCGCAGATAGTCGAAACTGTGGTTGGCGAGGGACTACTCTACTTAACACGTTGATGCTGGATCGAGATTTCCATGTTTTGGTATTTATCTTATTTTACTTTTCTTTTGAGGAAAATTTAACCGTTAATGTTTTTTCTATTAACTTTAAGCAGTAAGTAAGGTTTTAACTGCATAGTAAAAATGTTTTTGTTAAAAGTTTCCTATTGTTATTTCTCGTAAAAGATAATTTTTTTTCTTGTTGAGATTCATTTAATTCAGTATGTTTATTGCCTACATTTTGTATCGTAACTTCTGAATAATGTTATGAAATCTCACCATTAATTATCCTATGGTTACGAAGGTTTTTGCTCTTTATAATCTGTGTAAAATACAGGTTTTTATCATCCAAGGGACATATTTCTGAGGGAGTAGTATGTCTTCACTTCCGACGCACAAGGCAGATGAAATGTTCCTGTTCTGGATATGGGATGTTTGCAAGCATTATAGTGTGGGCTTTTATGACTCTACCTTCCAAAAATAAACTTGGAGTATTACCTTGGGGGAATTTTCAAGAGGACACAGAAAAGGGAAAGACAATCATCCTTAGCTAGAGGCTGAGGAGAAGGCCATTCTTTTATAATTTTGCTCCGTGGGTAGTGGAGGATAAGGCAGAAGAATGTATCGGTTCCTCTGGTTTTTTTAAAACCAGTTCTATTTCTGGAGTGTTGCAGTTACCTTTGTTTTCATTTTGCTAAGTGTCAATGAAAACATTTTGGAAATATTTCATTTGAAAGAAGATATTTTGAGTGAAATTTCTGTTTTCCTACATATGCATTTCAGGTTAGTGCATATACTTATATCTATGGAATTCTCTTTGCATTATCAATCAGTATCACATATTTACAGTTACCATAAAGATTGATCATTAATAAATTTTAATATTTTATTTTTATGTCAAGCCTATAACCATGGCAGAGACCAGTGGTGTTCGTGAGATGACAGCAGATGAAATTTTAGTTGATTTGCATAGTGATGTACCATGCGAAAGTGAAACGGGATATATATGTAACTTTGAAATTTATACAGCAGAAGGTAAAAAGTTTGAGGAAACTATCTTTTCTCTTTTGGAGCCATATTTAAATCTCTGGCCCAATGTATATCAGAAAAATTACTATAATAGTGTATAAATAGTAGAAAATCTTCTCAAGAAGAAAACAAATGTTTGTGGGACCTTGGCCCCCCAGCCTCCACTGACAGTCATCAGCATATTGCATACGGTACACCATCTGAGGTAACACCAGAGTTTATAAGGATGTTTTTCTGATCATCAATTAGTATCTTATTATTTATAATCCCTCAAGCCTGTATCAATGAAGAAGCATGCTTATTGCTTTCCACCCTCGTATTTTAGAGCATTTAGCCTCGTATACCAAAATAGTTAAAGGTACAGGGAAAAATCAGAAAATTTCCCTTCTCACCTAAGCTGGGTTGTTCTACTTCCTGGGGTTCCACCTTTCCATGAAAATAGTCTCAATGGGGGCCGACCATTCTACACTTCAATAGTGGAAAGTAATAGGGGTAAAACAGGGATGGCAAATGATTTTAGAGGTGCATACCAAGAAAGTAGTGTGAACCATCAGAATTTTTTTTCACATGCCACTAGTTTACTCCTCTAAGAAACGTCATATTTTATACAGAAAATACAAACACATGCCAAGTAAAATCGCACGCGTGCCACATATTTGTCATCCCTGGGGTAAAAGGAAGCATTGACACCCACGTTCACAACAGACGCTTCCCTCTCCAATCCTTTTCTGAGGAGAGTAAAACATCTGATTCTAAGGTCTCCAGTCTAGCTCCACTTGTGGATGGACACAGGAATATTATCCCACAAGGGCTTATGGGTGAAGGGTGAGAAAATGGAATTTCCGTTATTGTTTCAGATTTGCGGAATATTCTGCAGTTCCATCCCTTTGACATTCCCCATGAGTGTTGATGTCACGTCTTTGAAAATACATAATCCACCTTCTTTTAACGTCTGAAAAGGGCCAGATTGTCTGGTGGTGCAAAGGGATTGGATAGCTAGTGGTCTAAGAAGGATCTTCTTACTCAAGTGCACCAGATTCAACATTCACTTTTGTAAGGCTTAATACTTGTACACCAAATTAAATATTACAAATTGCTGCGAATGAACGCTTTATGAAATACGTAATTTTTACAGTATTTCCAAAACAAGCTTAAATTTTATTATGAGTTCTAATATATTCATCTAAAGCAGCTGATGACAGTAATTATCGTAAATTTCTGCAACTATGCTTAAAAGATACTGTCGTTTTTGTAGCTGTAGCTATTCGCCATTCTGTTCTGGTTTTATGTGTTACTATTAAGTTAATGTAACTTCATTACATAAGTAAAGATATGTGAATAACTAGCAAAACAAACATCATTGGCCCTCGAAAAGAGAGCACTATAATTCCTGGTCCACCAAAGGATTTTAAGTGTGAAACACTGCGCTACACCAAATGGCTGTAAATATGTAGGTAAAAACTGTATAAAATATTGAAATATCCCATCCTTTCCTTATGGAGCATGTTATTATCATAAGTATTACAAATGCAATATTAAATAATTGATCAATTACCCTAATTGTTTATACATAAGACAACCAGTCAGCGCATCCAAACTGCTAAAAGCAATTTAATGGGGGCGATTTTATTTGTGTCAATTGTATTGTTTTGATTATTTGTTGGCTCCACGGGTGACATTATATTTAAATGTGCTGCAGGGGGCCCTCTTCGCCCCTGTAATTGATCCGGAACAAACTTGGTTGGAAGGTATATGTCGAGCCCCTGAACCAACCCTTGAATTTGGCGGCCCTAGCTTAATTTCCGAGATATTCATTGCTCACATACAGACGGACGGACAAAGTACTAACGTGAGCTATTTTTAAAAAAATCGCTAAAAATAAGAAAAAACAGAATTATAAGTTGAAGACATAGGAAAGTAGCGGATTGATAATATAAACAAAGCATTTGTATCAAATAAATATCTAAGCTATTATATTACTTTTAATACAAAGATAATTCGAATTTTGAAAAGTGGTGATGCGTTAATATAAATTACAACAACAAACAGCTTCTTCGTTAGTATGTATTAGAAATTCAAATTACTTTGACCCCCCAAATATTTTTGACTTAAACGCTGCCCTCCCTACTGTTGGTAGGCAAGTTACGTCCCTGTGCGATATAAGAAAATAAAAATTCAAAAAATATATTTAATTTATATATTATGTATATCTCTGTGGTAAAATTAAAACCCTATATAAAATGTCATTAACTGGCATTGTATTTTATATTAATTTCCATACTCCTCAATTAAAATGAAGCAAAGCGCATTTATTGCTTTGTTTATCAGATTTTCATGAACTGTTCAATGAAAAACGATCCGTTAATCTAAAAATATTCAATATTTACGAAACAGAGATATTCCACTATTAAAATCTACCAAGATGTTTGCATTCTTTCGTTTATTTTGGAAATAATGGAAATTACCCTGGTCCCCCCGAGAATAAAAGTCTAGTTACGTCCCTGCTTCTTATTGCATTTAAAAATGAACATATTGTAGCAAAGGTGAAGTGTTACTAGTTGTATGGAAAGACAAAAGGGAGGTAAAAATGATTACAACTATATATGATGCCAGCATGGGTAAAACAAGAGTGAATAGATGGACTAGAGAGACAGAAAAGAAGCTCATATGCATTACAAAATATAATAAGTACATGAAAGGAGTTGGTAGGGCAGATATTCACCTGCTATATTACTCAATTTTGAGAAAGATGATGTAATAGACAAAAAAGTCTTGATGTGGTTAATAAATTGTGCCATTTTAAACTCATTTAAAGTCTACAAAGGTTTAAACATATCCAGCAAACTTAAATACAAAAAATCTGATGTGGCCAACACATGACTTTCTCCATATTTGGGGTATAGTTATTTAAATTATTATGAATAGCATTATAAGGCAAAATTATTATTTCCTATCGTAAAAGAATACAGTCGTTCTTATTGCCGTAAATTAGATATATTCTGAATATGTTTACAGAATTCACCGCTACATGGTGGTGGCGCTGTATACTGGAAATTAAGAAAAAGCAAAATATCTCAGAAATGGATGGTTCTACGAAAATTTGTTTCAAACAAAACTTGGAAGAAATATTTTTCTCTACAACTTTGGACCTCACGAAGATGACCAATTATGACGTTTTTAAGGAGATATTTGACGGAAACCGAAAAAACCGATTATTTATAAATAATTCTTAAACAATAACTGATATGGAAAATTATTTGAAATGAAAGTTGTAGGAAATTACATTCTCTATAACCTTTGTATAGAATTGTATATACAATAATGATGTTTTAACAGAGAAATATTGCAAAAACTGAATCGGTTTAGAATAAACCTCGACTTCCGGTTAACCGTTATTGTCCAAAAACTAATCAGTTCTTTGTGCTAATGCTAAAGTGTTATATATGAAATTTGGTAACGATATGGCAAGTACTTTTTGAGTTAGAGCGCCCACAATCACATCCATCAATACACACACGTCATTCCGAAAACAGTCTAAACATGTTCTAGGGGCCTCAAAACGTGTATTTGCATTAAAATCTCGAAGTCGATTTTTTTCATGATCAAAATACCTTCCCATTACTATGCATGGAGAAAGTAAAAATATATCACTGAAGTTGCAAAACTTGAGCTGCAAGTTAAGTGGAGAAAAATGATTCCTCGAGTGATGATGCATCAGAGGAAGAAGAAAAGCAGACTCAACAAGCCCCTCCAAAGGATCATCCATTCAGGATGTCTGGTAGTCTGAGAAGGCATAACCTGGAGAAGATATTGGGCAAAGGAAAAAATAAATATCCTTCAAGAATGTGTTGTGTGCAGCTGAAAAACTGAGGAACGAAATGAGGTACATCTGTTCTTTCTACAAGGTTCTACTGCATAAAGGAGAATGCTTCAGGTGCCGTCACACAACAGAAAAATACTAGAATCATTGGTGAGTAAAACATTTCAAATTTTTTAAAAATGTTACAAATAAACAAAGTTATGAACTTTTAAATGAAATTGTGTTAATTTGGAAAGAAATCATTTAAATACCCAGTCCTATGTGGACAGATTGGATTTAAATGCCCCGTTGTCAACATGTTAAAAATCAAACATCCATTCTTACCATTTTTCTTGAACTAACAATTAAATGATCCCTCAATCCAATTTTAAGCATACTGGAAAAATTTGCTTTATGTACATCTTAAGATTTCAATTACTCAAAAGTTTTTATAATTACAGATTTTTTGCAGTCCTTTCATTTTTTGGTAATTGTTGTTTAACTGTATATTTATGCATCCAAGAATGTTATTAAATAAATCAAGTTATTATATTCTCTTAGTGCTCAATTTCATCTAATTCAAACCTTGGGGTATTCTTAATTTTAATGTTGTAAAAATATAACAAACCCAAACTTGAAGTAATTAATCTGTAGCATAAATTATGCATTTTCCATTTATTTAATTAATATTAGTGCCACTGTTTAAACTTTGTACATTAAAGAAGTATATATTTTGTTTTAATAAATGCAACATTGTTTAAGAGAGGATTCCTTGTTCCAAACTGGTTTATTTCATAGATCCCACATTAGAAAATAATCATTTCTCACTAACAAATTTTGAAATTCAAAAGAATTTACAATCAACCATTTTTGATTGACGACATTTTAACCTATATAATTCTTTGGTGCCATACAATTTGTAATATTCAACATTTATTGGCCATACCAGCAGCCATTTCACAGGTCACAGGATAAAATGAAATTGGGTTAAATCAGATAAAAGACCACGTTCATATCACTATGACTAGACACTGTCTTCCTTGAACATGTAAGGCATCATATAATACAACATCTAAATACAAAATGAGTGACACATTTCCCCTAAAACTTGAACAACGTTATGAACTACATAAAACAGTAAATTTGAACTAATAACAATTAGGTAACATTTTCCCAGAAATCACCTTGCACAACTTAACAGGGCAAACTACCTCGAGAGGTAAGAGGCAATTAAAAACTCTTCAGAGACTTAAAATTGCATTACACAACCAGCGAGTTTATCTGACAAGTCTACTAGCCTAAAAATATTTCATGGAATGTACATAAAAAAATAACATGGAACCAATGGACCCAAGTAGACATCAGCTGTGCAATGCAGTCAAAATACAAAAGTTTAAAGGAATAAATTAAATATTATTTACAACTCTATATATATAAATACAATTTTACATGGAATAGCCATGCATTAATTAGTAATTCTTTGGAATGTGGCTGCATTCGAAAATGTCAGTGCCAAATGGACTATGCTCCTTTTTCAAAAAGTCCATACATACTATTAAAAAATGAGAATCAAGTACATGAGTGGAGCACCCTAATGCACATTAAGAGAGAACTGGAAGGGTGGTAGACGAGCAAAAATAACAGCACTACCACTAAACCTTCCACTCTGAAAATTGTGACTAGTTAAAATTATTAATTATAGCAATAATTTATGCAGCAGATGATAGAGATAAAGATCCAATGCTTAAATTTACTTGTCACAAAATTAAGCTTCTCAAATACTATATTATGTTGGTCAACATAGAGTGAGATCTAATATTTCTTTGGTTGGATTAACTTTGACTTTGGTGCTGATACTTATTACTGTGGTGATGCTAACTCGGATTTCCTTTTTCTTATGTGGGTAGCAACAATTCCTTTAAGATATTTTCAAATAACTGAAGACAGAAACCATAATGCGATAACCTGGATCCACCTATGTCTTAAGACTACGACAGACGTTTTGCTGATGGACGCTGGAAAAACTGTATGGCTGCTGGACCAGGTCCACCCCTTAACCGACGAGTTTCCTCCGCTTCAATCTCAACTTCCATTGAATCACTTTGGCTTCCAAAATCACAATTTCCTGAGTCACCTCTGTCCATGATGCTCCCTACATCTTCAACTTCACCATCACTTCCCACAAGCAACACGCTATCCTCAGAACTGCGCCGGTTATGGTGCAGGCTGTGGTGATTGTGGTGCAGGTTGCAACGACCACCGAGGAGGGGTGGACTGAGCAATGCAAATGGATTGCTGCAGCGATCTAAAAGATGCAGATACAAGTTTTGGTCAATTTCAGGTAACAAACAATGTTTTTAGTAAGAACTATTATGAAATGCATGTTGATATGTTAACATCAATAGATGCCAATGGGTTAACCATAAAATGCCCCCACAGAGACATTAGTCATTTGAAAACTAAGCTCAACTGCTCACCTTTGCCACTATCACTCACGGGTCGTCGATGGGGTCTTGGTGTTATATTAAGTCGTGCAGACACAGCATTCAAGCGAGTGCAGACAGAAGATGCAGACGGCGCTTGATGCAAATGATTATTTGAAGCGGGCTCCGAAAAAGCGGCAGTACTCAAGACTTCTGAAGGAGGGAACATACATAAGTTTACAACTACTAATTTGTGAAGGTTCATCTAAATAAAGCGACATTACACCGGGACCACAAAATGCACTTATATATGAAAAATTGTTTTTATTGATGTGCAGGAGAGGTGTCAATTAAAAAGAGACAAAATTAAAAATACAGGCCTCCCTCACTTTGAACAAGCAAAAATAATGCTGAGTACAGACACATTATTTACAAAGTAACATTTCTTCAATGAGAATTAGAAGTGAGATATAATTTGGAGTTAAGCGGAATGGCAAGGAGTGTTTCATTTCAAAATTGATGCTGCACGCACAACTTTTGTTACAAATTTATTTTATGTGTATGAATCAATGCTCTGCAACTAAAAATTTTTTTGAACCTGAACCCACCCAAACCTGACTGTCCACCTGGACCTGACATATTTTACAAGTTGTAAAAAGAATGAAACAAAAGTAAATACAGTTCAAAATGAAAAGAAAGAATTGGTGAAATGGCAGTTTGAGGCTCAACTAAGGCAAATCCAAGGTGCTGTGCATGTCAATCAAAAAAATTTTTTTTCCTATGTATTTTTTAGGTGACCTGAAATTTTAAAATCCTGACCTGAACCAGACCTGGTCGGATCAGCCACCTGATACAGGGCTCTGGTATGAATACAAAAAGCGCACCCTCAGAGTACGCCGCAAAACACTTTCTTACATAGATGTTGCCATTGTAAGTTTCCTGACCCTCACTTCTACAAATTATATATTTTTTTATAATGGCAGCCCATAAACGTCCCCCATGACGAAGGAAAAGATGTGTATAACACTCGAAACCAAGTTGGAGGTGCTTCAATGGCTTGAGAGAGATGGCCTGACTATGGTTGACCGCATATTCAGCTTAAGTAAGTCAAGTGTACGTTCTATCTGTAGGATTGCAGCTTAGATTAAAGAAGCTGTCGCCTATTCAACTTCTCTATCAACAAAAATGATATCCAGAGTGAGAGATCCTTTAATTGAGACTATGGAGAAAATGTTGTTTGTATGGATGGAAGACTAAAATCTGAAAACCAGGCAGCGGAAGAAGAAAAAGTTGTCATTGAAGCAGTTGATCATGAAAAAGATGGCTTATTTGTCTATAATAGTTGAGAAACTCGCCTAAGCTGCAGTATATATGCATCCAAACACTGAGCAAAGCATCAAGTTTAGAAGGGAATTGGTGTCTATCATGGCTCCTTATAAGGAAATATACAATGAGAAACAAAGTACATTAAAACAGATCACCTTAACGATGTATTTCCAGAAGGTAAATGCAGGGGAGACCTCTTTCTCGCTCGATGCAAGTCTCCCGTCACAAGGTAATCCAGAAAATCCACTACCTGACTCAAAGTAATACTTCACCTCATCATACACTGCAATCATCTTTCACTGTACCAGGAAAGCCGACCCTATTTTAGTGAGTACATATTTATTTTATACTGATGTATTACTGGGTTTGCTAAGTCAACTGCATAGAAACTTTGGTGTATATCAGAGCCTGGAACGCATCTCCATTAGCACCATTTTAAAAGTGGTTCACTTAAAACAATTTTGATATACATGCCATTTCCTAAGAATGCAATCGCTGTTTAAAGCTAGGGGGACCTGTAAACTCAAAATTTCTCAAGAGGGGTAAACTATTCAATCTATTATTAAGGCTGCTGCTGAATGTATTCAGTATCTTTTCACTTTCTTTCTCAAGGATATTGCCAATCTTACCATTGATATCCTAAATCTGAAAGTGTATACTATTTGTCAATTTCTCCTGAAAATGTCTACTGCAGCAAAGTTTATTGATGAAGTTTGAGTAATTGGACAACATCCAATAATCGAAATGGAAATTGGATACTTCACAATCTAAAAACTTTGCGTTTCCTTTGATCATCCATTAATCTAACAACTAGTAGATGGTGCATGCATTTCAACCTACTTTCAATTATAATGAAAAAAGCAACACATAAGAAAAAGAATTTTAATGGTGTAGTATTTTTCCCAATTGTTATGGCCGAAATCCTATAATCATGCCAAATTTCAAGTCTCTAGCTCAACTGGAAGTGCCTTATAATTTTTATTCTCGTATGGGGCAATAATGGAGCAAAACAGCCCCTAAAAATTATAATTTTCATAATATTGGATTTTTTCCATAGGTGGGGACCGAAAATCTATAATTGTACTAAATTTCAAGTATCTATCTCATCTGGAAGTGCCCCATAATTTTCATTCTCATATGGGGCAATAATGGAACAAAGCAAAGCAAATTGGAAATGTAACAATATCGGATTTTTTCCAATGGTCGCAGTTTAATATTAGTGACATTATAATGTAGACCTCTTGATTCCCATTAAAAGCTTACCCACATAAAAGCATTGAGCTCGTTGCCATGGTTGTCGATTGTTGAGACCCAGAAAAATTCACACTATTTTTCCGATAAAAATTATAAATTTATGCTCAAGCAACACGAATTTGAATTCAGTCTTTAAAAAAATAAGAAACTACAATTTCTAAACATTCCAATAGTTCAAGTCCTGAGTTTTAATCTTGACGGAAAACAATTTTAAAAAGCAAATATAAAAACCCTTACACCGATTTACATGCTTTTCTTATGGGGCAATAATGGGGCAAAAATAGCCCCTGAAAATTGGAATTCCAACAATTTTGGATTTTTTCCTTCAATTGTGACCAAATCTTTACGAGGATTTCATTATACTGCTTGCCTGTGTGTAATTCTAGCCTCAACATTTAAAGAAAATCGAATGATATCCCATATTTAAGCACACTATCATTCAAAATAGACCCTCTGAAGAAATGAATGATATAATACAACAATAATGAATAGTTTGTTCTTGTTTTGAGTTGAAATTGCATTTGATAAATTCTGCATTAACAGTGCAAATTTGCATCTGAAGTGACTTGAACTGAACTAATGCTGGCACTCAGTGAAAAACATGTGCACCATTGCTAGAAGTGAATGTGTAAAATGAAAATAATGGAAGAAAATGAGTCAGCCTAGGTCAGTTGATTGTGCACAATGGTTTCAATGTTCTTTTGCTTGATATTATTTGTGCTGTGTGATGCTGTGATTGTTCAACATATCTACTTAATTTGCATCAATGGCCTGCCCAACCAGTGCACAAAAGATGCTTTAACCATTGCTCCTTTCACTTACAGTGAGTGAATAGCCCACTTATATGAGGTTGCTTTCTGACAAAAACTGCAATTAAATAAAAATTTTTTCCAACATATTACTTCAATGGAGAAATCATGTTCCCTTAATGAATACAGTATTTTGGTTGATAAAACGTTATAGAATTTGTGCCTGCAAATAACTTCTGAATTCTAATATATGGGAAGATCACTTACTAACTAATAACTCATTACTCACAAAATCTTATTTTTACTAATTTAAAAGTGCAGCTTCTGCTATTTTATTATACACCAGCCCCTCAACATTCGCGAGGGATATGTTACCAATAACCTCGCAAATGTTGAAATTCGCGAATAAGCATTTTGCTCTGATTATACTACCCAAACTTAATATTCAACATTCACACTGCTTTGTGCTCAACACTAAACCTAAAATTAAAGTTCGTAGGCTAAAAATAAACACAAAAAAACTAGAAAACAGTTTAAACAAAATGAAAACGTGAGTAAAAAGAAAAATATATGTACATGTACATGTAAATCAAAGCGCAAAAGCTGATGAAAAGTATGTAAGAGCGAAACAGTCTGAGCGAAATGCAGGCAAGAATGAAAATGCCCGGGAGGTGGGGAATGGTGGTGGCGTATCATTCGACTCCGTGGCGCGGTTTTGTAACTTCGTATGTACATACATAGTGCATACTATGTAACAGAATGATTCCAATTTTCGGAATTATAGCTTACTATAGGTAGGACATTACGAGTTGCATTTCTGAAAGGTTAACATTTACTGTCCTCAAGTATTTATACAGTTAACACCAACTACTTAGATTCTACTTGCATCAATTAATACCTTATTGATTACAACAATTCTAAGCGCTTTTATCGCAAGATTAGTAATATTTTGGATAGTCACTTACACAGCTTATGGGATTGTTGACTGTCTAATTTTAATTTTATAACCTGAGAACGGTTGCCTTTTTGAAATAATGAAATTTTATGGCTACCTCGCAAATACCTGAACTCGTGGATGTTGAGGGGCTGGTGTATTTAAAAGCTTAAAAAACAATATACCACAAATACAGCATACCGTAATTTTCCAATTATAATACACATTTTTGTTCACGAAAAATTGTCAAAACGGTAGGGTGCATATTATATATGGTAACAAGTGCATACAACCTTTTTTTAGTAAGGAAATAATTTATATTTTTGGAAATTTTTGCCAATAAATTATACATTTCAATGCATCTCGATAACATTCCTTTAAATATCGTTTTTAAAAGCAAAAATAAGAATAATTATTTATTTACTTTTAGCTGTCCAAATTTTAGCCTCTGAATTCATTATTGCTGTCCTCAAATAGTTTGTCGGCGATTTTGTTCTTTCTCATTGTCTAGTATGTAAATGTCGTCACCGAGGACATCATCTTCATCCTCACTATCCACTTTGGTGAAATCATCGTCCCACATGATGTTGTCTTCAGAACCATCCATGGCATTTGAGAGGCAACACTTTTTAAAGTCACGCTTTTTAAGAAAAAATCAATGCAAGTTGCGGGCAACAAATATTATTTTACATACCTCAACCGGCTTGTATAAAGACAGAGTCAGAACTAGACGTGATATTCACATAAACTATCTCACTCGGCGGCAAGGCGAGAAGTGTTATTTCAACTGACCAGATTATTACACAATGCGACATGTTTTTATACATTGTATCGATCTTTAAAGTGAGAGTCAAAATATATAGACATTAAGTTTTTGTAAACACTCGCACATATCTCACTTGGCGGCAAGGCGAGAACTGTGTCGATACTGCTAATAACCAAGTGAAAAATTACAGTGATCTTTTTACAAAAGATGAGTTGCGTATTATACATGGTGATAAGACAGTTTTCACATTTTACTCGTAAAATCATGGGTGTGTATTATAGAGGGTGCATATTATAATCGGAAAATTTCGGTATCTTATTATAGGATATTAAATGGCCAGCAAAATCAAGAATTCAGAAACATTAATTCCTTGTTGGAATTCACCAGAAACAATGCAAAAATAGATATATTAAAGCATCATTAGAAACGGGAATAATTATACTTTTGACCTTAGAACTAACCTTTATCAGTTGGAGGGCTCTTTGAGTGTCTTGGAGAAATCTGCCTGGATGGGGAACGGCCACCAAATGTTCTATCCTGAAAACAAGATTTGTAATGTAAAAATAAGATTTTAGTTTAAATGTGATGAGCAACACATCAAATAGAATCTATTATTGCATGTATGGATCACTAAGGATTCAGATAGGAATGAGAACAGGTAACATCACCGACTAATCATAACATTATTTGTTATGTTCTTTTATTTTCCAAGGTGATTCTTTCTACAATGGTTGAACCAACTGAATACAAACCATGAATCTAGTCTGATAATGTGGTTTTTGTATCTTTTTCTTTTCTGAATTCTTGAGTTGCTCTTATTCATGAAAAGTTACTGTTTGTTTTTGAAATGCCTTCAGTGTCTACTGAATATTTCATAAATTATAAAAATGCATCTGGATACCATTGAAAATAAAATCAGTTTACTTGATATATACAAATCTTAAACATTTTAGTGATTATAGAATGACTCTCCAGCACAATTTAATGCAATAAAGCTAATATGAAAGCAACATGCATGCTGTCTTGCCAACGCTGCTATCATTTCAAATAATTTCTTTTGTCTTACTTTTACTCAAATCAGCAGTCCCTCAAAATAAGGACATAAGAATACATATTACATGTATTCCTCTATTGAAAACAGACCACCAAAACAGTCAAAACCAAATCTTTAACACAACCTGCTCATGTAAATTATCAATGTGAAATGCAGGCAGAAGCATGCTTTACCTATTGTAAATACTCACAGGACTGAAATCCTCCTCATTCTGTGTTGGTGATGGGAACCGAAAAACTCTAAAATTTGGCGACTTTGGCCAAGATGTTGGTGGTGGACTTCGAATAAGATGTTCATGTATCTCAGGAAGAGTGAGAGGATCCTCATCATCTAAGCCTCCTACACTGCTAGAGAGTCCATCCTAAAAACCAGTAACAGATGCATTATAGAAGAACTCTTGACTGTCAATATGTCACTTTTAGTAATAGAATCAAATCAAGAGCACTAATAGTTAAAATTCACGCAGAATTATTTGTGAAACCAATTTTATTGAAGATCCTGTCAAATAGATTTTCAAAGTAAAAATATTACTATTACTTTAGTAGTAGTAATCTAAATATAGGACATTATTTCCACTTGTTCTCCAGTAAAAAAATTCATTTTGATGCCTTCAACTCAAATTTTTCTTACATATTTAACAACCACAAAATATAAATATTCAAGTATCCCCTTTGGGTTAATATTTTACATATCTACCACACTAAAATACAAGATTCACAAACTTGTGACATTAGAGTAGTAGCATCGGACTCCGTTTCATCAGCACAATCCGCTAGGCTCTCTCTACTTGCCAACACCTGGACATGTAAATTTAAATAAAAATACATTTCAACTTTGGTGAATTAAACTTTTTGGCATAAATGCATAAACTCGTTTTTCATTCCATGATAAGATCGAGTTTTAATGCTGAGTACTTGATCAGCGATAACTTGTAAAAATGCTACTACTTTTACCTGTAAAAAAGGATTGTCTTGACGAGACAGCCGGAGGGCTTCCATGTCTTGGTCTATGTCTCTTGTCCGCCCAGGAGTCAACGTTAAAGCAGAAGGCGCTGACGATCCTCCAATACTTAGAAGGCAAGGCTGTACTAAAATATCCACATCCACAGCTTGTACAGAGAGAGTTGAAGGAACCCTTCCACTGACGGTTCCTGATCCATCTCCACTCGCGCTTCTCGACTTTGTTCCATGTAAACTACCGAAGCCTCTAAGGTTCGAGGATGAAGACAAACCGGTTTGGGCTGTAGGAAACATTTCCGATTAGAAAAATACAATTAAAAGCTGCATATAATACCTGCTAATATTCTAACTTCCGTTTGTACACCAATGGGCTAACTTACCTTCATAAGTATAATTATGGTCCATTTCTCTGAAGGCACTGTCCTCAAAGTTTACTCTGTTCCCAGCACTCGAAACTTCAGGATCTGACTTTCTTTTAAAAATTTTTGACAAGAACATAAGAGACTTTTTCTTAAATTGAGAATTATGGTGCTCTGTCTCGGGTGAAACATGAAGCATTATGACCTGGAAAATTAATTAATATTATTAGATATTACAACTAAACATCTGAGTGCTATTAAATCAATTCATTGCTTTCATACGTAGAAACGTAAATTACATTAAATCTTAATTTAAGTGCTCAATAGCTTACATTCCAACGTAAAATAGCTTTCCTCTCCGATCACGTAGTTTTTGAGAAGATATTTCAATATCCATGAGAAATGACAAATGTTTCAAGAGCATTCCTTTTCAGAAAAGGGAAATTCCCTGCACCATACACCAGCTCTAACATATCAGAAAATATATCTATTTGCACAATCACACTATTGCGTTGCATTCCGCAGCATAACCACTCGAATTTTTTTACAAAACAGTTTAAATCATAGTTCCAATGATGATATAGCACCAACACAAGATTGCACTACGCTGAGATCATTAAATAAATAGAAATATACACTGCCTGTCATGGTTGCCTACCAATAAGGGTTGTTTTCTTATAGTTGGGAACCTCGTTACCAGATGTCTCCAAAAGTTTTGGAAATAACAAATGAGTTAACAAAATTTACCCTTTCCGATATTACGAACGAAACAAAAAGCGAATGTATTTTGTACTGGACTTAGTACGTATTTAATTAAGAAAAAGTGATATGAAAGAAATGAGTGACACTGGTGGATAAATGCTGCCCAAGTTACTACTTTCCGTACGAACATTTAGTCTTGGTTTTATTTAAAAAATTTTATGTATCCAGTTATCGCAATGGAACATAAAGAAGCACACGACCCAGAAAAGGATACGAACCAGCAAGAAATGAAAGATGACCCTAGCCAAAATGTAAGAAACTGGTTTTTATCAAAGAAATTTTAGAACTTTGTGTCATAAAGAAAGAAGATACTAAAACCCGTTTATCCATTCAATGATTGCAGGAGGAAGACATACTGGCTACAGATGTTGAAAGTCCATCCATGGAAACTTATTTACATCCGATAAAATCCACTGCTGTGGTAAAGTATTCTGCGTCACAGTCGCCAGCTCATTTTGCTAAGTTGCAATGTAATACAGATCTCAATATGCCTCCCTCGAATTGGCTCAGTAGCGCAGCGGAACCGTATGGATTGCATTATCTTCCATCGCATTCAACTGGATTTTCTAGGTGAGTGGTGAAGTTCGATATGTTATTTAAGTTAACAAATTGATTTTTCTAAAAGCCGCCATTTAAAAATATGTAGGTTGCATTTCCCGGCATCTTTTGTATACTTTTAGGTTAATTAATTTGTTCTGGAAACCCTTTTTAACTTGATCTATTTTTGAACTTTTACAAAAACCCAAAAATCAGTCATAATGAATAATTATGAAAGCTGCTATTTAATTTTCGTCTGTTAATGTCTAGAACAAAAGAAAATAAAGAAAAATAATTTGGCGGCGATTATTCTTAAATATTTTGCTTTTATTTTAATGTTATTATAATCAACAATTCTGCAGCGTTTTACCCTGTAGAAGCACTTCCCCTAAAGAAGGTGACTTGCAAGAGGTTAAACTAAATATCAAAGAATAGTGTCTCACTCCATTTCAGTTGGCCAAATGTGCCTTTTTCAATTTTTATCAAAATTTATTATTTGGAGCATTTTTGCAATCAATTACAATTGCCTAGAGTTAAGATTCTAAGCAATAGAATGTATTGCTTGGAGAGTATTATTACAAAATATTGACTGATTTCTTAATTACACAAATTTATCAATAGAAAAAATCATAAAAATGAAAATATAGCAAAAGCTAAATTCGCATATCTAGAATTTAATTGTGTGTTCAGTCAAACATTAACTATTCTAAACCATTGAATTTTTATGTGCAGCTTCAAAATGGCCCATATGTTTCCAGACTGTGTTGGTGAGGTAGATGTGGTTTCTGATGCTGAAAATATAAAAAAATTGTTAAAGATACCATATAGTCGAGGCCCAGTAAGTAAACACTATATTATGAGGCAAATGATGAAGTTTATCCAAACATTTTGTAGGGTTCTTTTAAAAACAAATTTGTGATAATGCTGTTATTCTTCCAGGTTAGCATGATGGTACACAGGGTAGAGAATACACTCCTTATTGATGAGTTTGATATACACAAGCACCTTTTAATCACAGCTAAAAAGGAGTGGGAATGGTTGAAGAAATTTTTTTTTAATCATGTTCTTACCTCTCTTGGTGATAAGGTATGAAAAATTTATGCCATTCAGGTTTTCCATTGCTTTTTTATATTATTTTACTGGTGCAAACATGTTTAAAATTGAAGTTTAATGAGTGGCAATAAATATATTTTACTGTATTTGCCCGATGACAAGACAATGTTTTTTTGGTACTACTGGGTTATCCCGCACCCCCTTTGAAAAATAATTTTTTGAGATAACCCTTTCACACAAAACAAAAGCTTGCAAACCCATGACTGATCTGCCTGTGGCGACATTTACCCACCTGATCACTGTACAATGGGTAGGGATAGTTTCGTTCCAAAGAGGTGAAGGGCGTGATACACCCGATATAAAAGGCATTGTAATATAAAAATAAAGCAAGCCGAAGGCTCTCCAATATCCTCGGTTACATGTAAAATTTACCCGTGACTGATCTGCCTGTGGCGACATTTACCCACCCGATCACGGGCCAATGGGGGGGGATAGTTTCGTTCCAGAGAGGCGAAGGGCACAATAGTGCCCAGAGATGGCTACACCCAATATAAAAGGCATTATAAACTAAAAAGAAAGCGAGCCGAAGGCTCGCCAATATCCTCGGTTACTTGTAAATAAAAAGTTTTTTGACAATTTCTTAGTTTGTTTTAATGTTTTTTTTCCAAGAAAGGGCTATCTCAAAAAATTATTTTTCATAAGGAGTTAGGGATAACCCAGTAGTACCGTTTGTTTTCTAAATTGTAAGCCGAAAATGTCATACCTTTTAATCACAACCAAAGTTATCTTTTATTCCACTTCTCTCATTCTCCCACACTAAAATTTAGTTCCCTATATTCTACAAAGGTGGCAGACATCTGCACCTTTGCTCTTGATACTCAAAGACATCACTAAATGTAACTCAATCTCTTATTTACCTACATTGTCTTTCATTCACAAAGCAACAATGTATACAAGCCAGTTAATCGAAAACATTTCCATTGCAGATACAGTGAAGCTTTGTGTGTTAAGTTTTTTGTACCCTTTCCTGGTGATTTAACCGTTAGCAAAAATTAAGTATCAACACCCCGAATTATTTTTACTTTCTCATACAAAGTATCGAGAAAATATTGTTTTAGCGAAAAAATTCGACCTCGAGATTTTTACGGAAATACACATTTTAGATGTTGCTGAATCCGAAAAAGTGGTTTTCTCAATGCCGTCTGTCTGTCTGTTACTGGTTCTGGAGCCTAGACGGAAGAACGAAAATGAATGAAATCTCGTACTTAGGCATTTTATCATACAGAGCAGAGTATATGAAGAAATGGTTGACATTCTGGTTAATTCTGGTTTATTCTGCGCATTTTTAACAACAATTTGATTTTCTCAAAAACGGCTCTAACGATTTTGATCAAATTTCGTACAGTTACTTGAGTTTACGCCTTCAATAATACTCTATAGTTCATATTTCTCAAAAAATGAATATATGGCTAGTTTATTCTAGGCAACTTTAAAAATAATTCAATTTTCTCAGAAACGGCTCTAACGATTTTGATCAAATTTCATACAGTTATTTGAATATACATATACAATAATACTACGTATTTTATTTTTCTCAGTGAATGAATATAAGGCTACTTTATTTTTGGGCAACTTTAACAAAAATTGGATTTTCTAAAAACAGGCTCATACGATTTTCATTTTCTAAAGATAACTAAACAACGCATTAGTATGTATACGAGAAAGTTTGTGCAATGTATGTTGTACCAATTTTTTTCTTTTGCATAGCTTCTAAAATAGAGGGTCGCCGTATATTTGAGACCGCACTATAATCAGGCATAAACTACATAAAGTGTCACAGTCACAGTCAATATTGCAAGTAATTTCAGCTGCAACTGCGTTTTTATTAATTTCAACTTTAACTTGAAAATAAATATATTTATTAAATGAAATATGATTTTTTAAATTTTATAGCAATGTTTATGAGTTATTATTGGAAAATTTCAAAAAAATGCCTTTTATTATTTGACACCCCAAAGTAAATACCTGGCTGTGCCACTTATTACACTTGTGCAATATCATAAATTCTTTGTATGAAAAGGTAATTGATGTTATAATTTTTTCTGTAAAATTTCACACTAATAACTACATAAATCTGCATTATTTGTTTTGCCAATTAAAATGCAATCAATATATCATATAATGAAACCTTTCTACTCTGTAAATCTTGACTACTGTGTATTGCTCAGGGAGTTTATATTAGCTCTCAAAGTATAAAATCAAATTTCAGTTTGACCAATCACGATAAAAGTGATATTCTATTACTTGAAGGCTGACTTTTTATCTCTAAGTGAATATTTTTCTTTAGTGTTTTTATCTTATTTTCTCACTTTTACCCTTGCTGCAAATATCTGTAGGTACAGATCGTTTCCCTTGATGGAATTTACAGGGAGGTCATTCTGGTATTGTTTCAGGAAATTATGTAGAAATAAGGAAATGCAACAGTATTAAAGGCTCAGAAGATTTCAGTAACCTTTCTTCCCAGGATACAGAGTAGATATAAACTGAAATATTGATAACATGATGGACAAAAATATATTGGAAAGAGTTGATGTTACTTATACTTTTGGAATAAAAATATATTTATTTGTTTTCCATATAATTAATTATTCTGTAAGGCATGGTAGTATGTGGAAATTTTTAACCCAATGCAGGCATGCAACCATGGGGGGAGGGCTGAGGGGCATATTCCCCCTCTCCCAAACAGTAAATTTTCTGACTTAAGAACCTTAAACTCTAAGAGTTTGTATTACTAGATATGTAGATACTCAGGAGGTTTGCTGTTTCAATTTCATATTTTTCTCACCAAATACTTTATAATTATTATACAGATATCTCTTAAATTACATGCTGTTTACTTCTTTTTGCATCTTGAAATAGCTGGATTTTCTAATATAGCATTGAAATGATCCACTGTTCCAAATCTCTCACTTATTAGAACAGCCTTTGCTCCTGCCTATAGTTGAGAGGACCCCAAATTGTCCAAATGTTTGGTGGAATATTTTTTGTAAGAATTGGGCCCCCCTCTCCAAGAGCAAATCCTGGGTGCGTGCCTGACCCAATGATTAATTTAATGATTATTTTGGATGTAGCATTTTCTGCAGGTTTATCTTTTCTTCACTTATACCCTACTCCTTTTCCCTTGATAATCTCTTCAAGTGACTCCGTGAAGTCTTGGGAAGTGCAATCTCATGAAACTTGCCTATAATTATATAAAAAATTTCCTTAAAGCTTGTTTCCATGTCAATAAAAATGATACACTAGCTGTTTAATATTTATTGTGGGATTCCATTTACCCTTCAAGCGTGCAGGGCATTTACTTAAATCCTGTGTTTGAGGTCATAAGAGGTTTTTAAAAATTTGCGAAAATGCGCGATTTCGATTCCTGAAAATTGAAAAATTCTTAACTTTTTTCATTTTTATTGGATTTGTATAAAATTTTTTAAATATTTTAGTAGATCATAACATTCATAAACAATTTCTTTTACATTATCTTACATTAAGCGCAATCTTTACATGAGAGAAGAGAAATACAAAATACTTAAATCACCCCGATTGCCGACCAGTTAGCTTGCACCCGTGCTTTCGTATATCTTTCAGTATTACAAAAACTATAAATGGCATTAATACGCAGTCTTTTTTAAAATAATATTTCAGCTTTTATTAACATTTCATTCGCTGGATGTAGCTACCTAAACCAAATAGGAAAAAAGTTTCTCGCAGGTCAACTTTTTCATGTTTTGACTAAAAATTTGAAATAAATTTTACGTTTCATATATTTTTAAAAGACATCTCATAAAGCTTATGAAGTTTTGAGTTGTACAGTAGTCATTCATAGTCATATAATTTACATGGTGAAATTTCTCCTATTTCATTCAGTGATGTTGTATGTATCAGAATGTATGCATAATAAGAAAATTAGAAAAGTTAAAAGTTTTTTAAAAAGGCATTTCCTTTATCCCATTTACCATGAAATTTACAAGAAAATATAACTTCAATGAATCATCTCTATTGAATTATTTTTACTAGCATTCACTTCAGACTAACTTCTTGAGAGAGACGCGAGAATATTTCTCCTGCAAAGACCCTAGAGTAAGGGCATGACGCAACCGCTCGCTCCGAAACTTACGCTTACTACACATCTTCAGTGATTTATTTTTGTAAACAGACTTTGGACCCAAGAAGAGACTTCTTTCTCTCATACTATAATGGTCTCAAGCATCTCAAACATTGCTTAAGCTAGCACATGGCCCGAAGAGAGCCGAACAATGGTTTTCGTTGTTCGGCTGTCCTCGTCTTATACCTCTCAACCTCTGACTCATAAGAAAAACCAAAGAAAAGAAAGTTTGTAGGCAGATGAGTAGTCTAGATCTTGTTTCACTTTGTAGTAGCATTCGTGTCAAGATACGGTTCCTCTCAGCATTGGATAGGAGATTTTTAGAAGACGCGATTCCCCAGTTCGCAAAAAATCAATCACAGAATTTAATTCACATTAAGTGTAATAAAAAAGACAAAAAGATTGCAGAATGACGATAAATAGATAGGCCAAAGATTCCTCTTTTAAAATATATAAAGGTTATCCATATTTAAGAAAATTTACTGTGTCAAAAAGAAAGCTAGCGACCTCCACTATGTACGCAGGACGACGCTGACAGTTTAATGACTAACTTCAATGTTTTCATACACAAAATTTTAATGGGATACTGTGATGTTTATTTAAATTGTTGCAGTATTAATCAATTGAGATTTTTCACACTGGCTGTTAGGAGAAGGGGCTCTTTCAGAAGAACAGAACAAGGGGTGCCCTTCAACAACGAAGTTTAGTGTCTAAATTTCTTTACCGGAGTTTGGCTGCTGACTCCATGCAGACTCCAGAGCACAATGTTGATGCAAGTGAAGCAAATTATGAGAAAATCAAAGGGCCTCAACAAACCTCCGATCCTGTAGCTGTTCCTTCCTCTGTAAGTAAAGGACCAACTAAGTCTATTTGTATCATTGACAGATATCTTTTCAACGTTTAAAATTTTATAGCAATGAAATAATCATCGTGATTACTTCTGAAAAAGATTTAATTGATCAGTTTTGCCTTTACAGCATGATCCAATAGTGAAAGAAATAGCTTTCGTTACCTGATGATACCATGAAAGGCAAAACTGGTCGAATAAATCTTTTTATTATTACAATTATTCTTTTATTACTATTACGAATATTACCACTTTCTCAAGATTATGAACTTTATTTCTCAGGAACATTTATCCATTCTTGAATATTATAAATAATTTTGATTTTTTTCTGAAATAATGCCAATTTTAGCATTATCCACAATTGATCATGTATTATAGATTAATTTGTTTAAGTTAAAAGTTGATTCTTTATTATAAACTCTTTGCTACCTTTAATGCCTACATCTAAAGCCAGATATTGCCGTTCTAAATGTGTAGTAAAATTTAGGTGTCAAATTTTTAAGGGGGTTTAATTATTTGTTTTTAAGGTATATTTGCCAACTTTTAGATATTCATGAACCGGAGATTGTGTTAAGAGTTGCCTACTTTAAGATATGCATGAACCTGAGTTTGCTTGAAACCTAGATACTTTAGAAAAAAACCCAAGAGAAATTAAATCTAATGATAAATACATATATTCAATATTCTGAAGGGCACTCATGATTTTAGGACAAATAATTAAAAATCGTTGTTTATTTTTTAAATATCACTAATTAACAAAATTGTAAGAGCATCATCAATTTAAGTTTTTGTATAAAACAAAATACAATCACAATTAAAGGCAACTATCTTAATTCAAATAATTTATAAAAAATGCAAAAGGTCATAAAAAGGGCTTTCCGCCGCAATCGGAATTGAACTGGAGATTTGAGCTACTCACCCAGAGACCGGAGATTATGGTGATGACCCAGAGATCTTCGGCCCAAAAGCTGTAGGTTGGCAACCCTAATCATGAAGTCTTGCTTTGGAAATTTAAAAGAGCATATAAAATATATGGTTCCATATCAAAAGGCTATGGAAATTTAATTATAAGTAGCATAGGATTAAAGTCATTGTCTTAAATAAAATCATTTCTTTTAGTGAGTTATAAGTTTAACTAATAGAGGATTTAATTTTTATACTTTAGGAGTATCCACCACTGCCAGAACCCAGGGAAGATGAAGCAGTACCTGATCCTGTTTCTAATCACAATTTTACACGAAATGTTGTGTGGACATTTGAAGACATTCAGATGCTAATTGGCACAGATATGCCCATATTTGGAGGCAGCACCCATCCATGCATTAGCCTTAGACTGAGGTGAGTGCATCCTAGTCTTGTGTTCAAAGTTTAAATTAAAAAAAATAAGCTGTAAGTATTCTCTGCAAGGCAAAGAGGTGGGCCGTCTGCAATGATCTTATATTGTAAGTTGTCAATTTATGTCAAGGGTGCATTCTTGGGAAATGCAACATAAAGTGAAACAACATATAATGAAACCTGATTTTTGTGACCCCACTCCCCATCTTCAAAACGGCATAGCACCTCATATTTAACCTCCAAATTTATAGTTTTACAAAATCTCTTTGATGAAGCACTTTTGCACATTTTTCACCCATATTTAAGGGTTGTGTGCAAATTAATGAATTAAAAAAATGACTGTAATTACATCGGAACGCACTCAACAATAAAAAATGGACGCCTTTGAGCTGCCTTGATGAAACAAGCGATGTCAGTGGGAAGAAAAAACTTTCCGACTCAATACATATCCCAGTCTGTTTGGTGTTACAAATTAGACAACTTTGTAGGCGTCAACAGAGAAGAGATACATTGTTTCTTCTATGATAGTGCCTCTTATACTGAGAGGGAGGGGCACACATTCGGGTGTGACTGCTGACTCAAATATCATTCCCCTCTCTCCTTTGCATTTTCCTGCTCCTACACTTGAATCGCTATTGCTTTTAAATACAAAAACATAATCCAGTAACGATGTTAAGGATGTAAACATACATACTTCGCTTGTGAATATCAAGATGTCACGTGAAACTATTTTTCTAATGAGTTAAATTTGACAAATGTTTACATGAAATTGTGATTGAAAACAGCAACAAACGAAGTTAAATCAAAATAACAGAAAGTTTGAGAGAAATTGTGGTAGAAATAAAGTAGCCAATATTGTGTGAGGACAGAAGAGGCTAACTTGGCAAATACTTGGTAGCCACGTCTCTCTTTCATCCAATAAGTATCAAAAACATTCTAAAAGAATTTTTAATGAAAAAATGATAAAATAGGATGATTTATTTCTAAGCATTCTGTCAGGATGTTTTTGTGTAAGTTTTTATTATAGAGAATCTATTTGAGGGTAGATTCAGCTACATTAAGGAAATTGCATAGATAATTGTTGTCATAGTAGCTAGTTACCACAGCGGCAAAGCAGCACACTGTGGGAATTTTTGGCAACGACGTTATATCGAAATGACATAAAGTGGTAAAGTGGGATGACTTAAATCGAGGACTTATTGTATATAAAAATAAACTTCCTCTTATTATTAAAAAATTAAAACGTCATGATAAGGTTCAAGAGAAAATGAAAAAATTCCCCTTGTACAATAACATTTTATATATCTATGTAAATCTAACAAATTATGTTGTGGCAGTGCTATCAATTAAAAATTATAAATTGTCAAATAACTAAAAATTACATATTATGCACTTACCATTTATGTTATTTAATTAACGTAAATTTCAAATAACAGAAAAATATCCAAATTTAGTTGAGAATCTTCTAATTAGAAGATTTTTCTCTTGATTTATCTCTTCTGTTTCAGAGAAATGACCCGTCCCATTAATGTTTTGACTGGAATAGACTACTGGCTGGATAATTTGATGTGTAACGTGCCTGAAGTAGTGATGTGCTATCATTTGGCTGGAATTGTTCAAAGATATGAATTAATCAAGACTGAAGATTTGCCTCATCTTCCAAATTCAAAATTCTCTCCAAAATTAATTCGTGATGTTGCCCAGAACATTCTGTCCTTTCTGAAATCTAATGCCACCAAAGCTGGTCACACATATTGGCTTTTCAGAGGTATGTTATCTATACTTAAACATTTAGTTTTAAAGTCCGAAATTATATATTTAATTTTGTAAACATGCCACTTATAATTAAATTTTGTTTTTCTTTTGTTTGCTCTTGTTATTCTGTTTAAAAAATGTTCTCATGATTAGCATGCATCTCCTTACTGTAATGGGTCCTGTTTATCTCTGATTGCTTTCTTTTTAATTCCATTGATATTTATTTTCTCCAAACTTTAACTCTTTATCAACACAGTTGAAAATCACCTTAATTTTGGCTATAAAAGTTATTAACTTAATACATATCAAAGTTATGATGAATGCTTTCTAGTATTATAATCAAATAAAGGCAAGCAAATCTGAAATGTCTTCATTACTTATAATATTGATAAAGATAATGATGTATTGCTCTTTTATTTTGCCAACAGGTAGAGATGATGATATTGTGAAGTTGTATGATTTAACATCATTGTGTACTGATGTGATGGATGACAGAGGTCAAAATCCTTTCACTGTACCTGTTGGTATGCTTCTGTACAGGTGTGCATTTAATCTGCTTCTTACTGCCACCCTATCATTTTGTACTTTTCTAATGTTTGACAGGATTTTGGTTCATTTTCTTTTCTCTGACACTATTTTTCAAAAAATAAACATGTGGGTCATTTTTGAGAAAATTCTCCCATGGGAACAACTTCAAAGTTTGCTAATTTATATACCATTTGTGGCTTTAGATTCAAGTTTTAATTTCAACCTCATAAACAGTAATATTGCTTTAAATGGGTTTTGTAATCCTCTATGCTCTCTTTAACATGGTTATTGTAATTATCATTTCCTGTTTCTTTACTGATAATAAGTGTTGACTCTGGGGAAGTGAGCATTTTCAGATACATGGAACTTTTTAATTTTATTCTGTGAGTGGTAGCATTTTCCAGAACTTGGGTTGTGACCCATTGAAAAATGGTAAAAAGGTTATCAGGGATATTGCAAAAATAATGACCTAATAATATTTTCAATGTCTAAATTAAAAAATATTTTTGAATTAAAAAAATTTATTTTGTTAACTTTTAAAAACTGCAGTGACTATTTTTAAATTTAGGGTGCTCTTCTTTAGAAGTTGACATTTTAACCCTAGCTGTTTGTCATTATACGTTGTATTTATCCAGCCCATGCATTTTTATGGAAAATTAAAAAGTATTTAAATTTTTTTTGAAGTATTGTAAGGTCATATTATAAACAATTTAGTGAGAAGGTGGATGAGTTGCAAAGTTGCAATAAACTATAGAGGCAAAGTGAGGTTCTAGGCAAAAATTTGCAATTATGCATTTTATATATTAATATTTTCACATTTTTGATCCAGAATGTAAGCAATTGGTATTGGTACTGATGTAGCCTTATTTCATTGCATAGTTTAGAAAAATAATTATATTATAAATTATTTCTGCCTAAAAAAATATTTTTTAATCGAATTTACATTTCCTAAAGTAAAAGTTAAAGATTTTATCATAAAAACATCTGATTAATTGAGAGAACATATTGAAATAAAAATTGTAATATATGTTTATTAATTATCTTTACACAATTCATTAAATATTTTAGGGTTGCTAGAAATATGAAACAGCCGAAACAGAATAAAAGGCAACAAGCTACAATTCAGACCTTACTGAAAAATTGTCTTACTCTCTTGGCAAAGGAGAGATACCCAAAGGTAAGGATATAGTTAAGTCTGCTCATGTGATTTATCAAATCAGGAAATTGAAGTATTTTTGGATTTTAGTCTGACTTCCCCAGGTTTTTGTGTTGCAGAATTTGAAATTGCAGTAAAGAAAGCATGTAATCTTTTGCACTTCGATTTTATTTTCTACTGTTATTCTACTAGGATTTAATGTATAAGTTCCCAGAAATGGCTGCTCTGGTATATTTTATTTCAAATAAATTTAAATTTTACTTTATCTTGTGTTTCAGATACGTAATTAGTACCATTTATTTTATATTTTGATATATACAGTCAGACCTAAAAAATGCTTAACTACAATGTATATATTTTACTAATACTAAACAACCAAGAAAATGTTGGTATAAAAATGTTGTGTATCTAGAATTTTGCCCAATCTTGCTTCAGAAGTTGAAGTCTTTCTGGGTTTTGACCTTGTAGCTTCTCTTGTAATTTATCGTGTAGTATTTACAGTTATCATATATTCCGGCGTATAAGTTGACCTTTGAAGCCTAAAAATTTTTTCCTAAAACTTAAGAGTCGACTTATATGCCGAACATAAAATGTGAACCTTAAATTACAGATGAATAAAATCAATATTTATGAAGACGATTTATCATTCGGTGGAGGTGATCACTATTTTGAATCAGTTGTTCCAGTATTTACATTTTATGAATTTATTTTAGAAGATTTATAATAATTAATTTTAATACTGTATTTACTCACATAATCTGTGTTCTTGTGTACCATGTGCACCTCCATTTTTGGACCAGTTCGAGGAGAAAAATTAAATTCCTGCTTTAATAAGTTGAAGTCTACGATGGTGGAAAACTAGAAAAAAAAATCAAAACAGTGTGGGGATTCCCCTTAGGTGTGTTCTCTCCATGGATCTCTCTAAGCTGCGTGACCTGGCAGCAGTTTTTGATGTGGCGTGCACGAAATTTTTAAGTGTGCACGATTGTGCGTATCTTAGAATATATCGGAACAGGGTTGCGTCAACCCCAGTGCACATCCGCGCACTAGTGTCATGTAGGTGCACATAGCGATATTCATTCCACCCATGGATGAAAAATTTAGAGGGAACCATGGTTCTCTCTCAGGTTAAAGGAGCATCAGCGGCTCACAATGAATTCTGTGAATGCAGATACCAGATGACAACTTATTCCATCAAAAAGTGTAGGTTAGAACTGATAGTAAATTTTTAATGACAGAACTGCTTATTTTGAGTAACAATAATAAACTTAAAACTCAATTAAAAGGTACAACTTTAATATTATAAATATATTACGTCATCTGAATGTTGAAGATGCACCAACAGCAGTATAAACCGCGCATTTAAACCCTAAACGTTTCTTGGTTGTATAGATACGTGTAAACTTCGTAGATTTCTTTGTCTTTTGCGAGTATAAATGTAGACGCAAGCGTGTTGCAGTAAATTTACTATTGAAACTCGCAATTTTTAAAACTTGGTCAGAAATCCTCATGTATGACGCGGTCTCTTTTTTTACCGACATTTTAGTAAAAAAGGTGCACGGGGTACACATTTGCAATATTTTATTGAATTTCACCACCGTAGAGATTGAGCGCAATCACTAGGTATAGTTCATCTCAATAGTATCATTAGCAGCTGACATCATTCGAATTATAGGAAACTTTATTTAGTGGTTCAGGTTCTCTGAGAATAACAGTTTCTTATTGGTTGAAATTAAAACATTTGTCACATGGAATGCTCAAGAAGAATAGCATGGACTCTAAACAATATTTATATATTTTTTATTATTATTTATTTCTGTTTTGTTAAAACTTGGATTGTACTTGACTTTGATTTCGTAGTAGTAGTAGTAATTAAGTTTTTTAGGTGCGTCGACAGCTAAGGTCATTTTGCACCGTCAAATTCTGTTAGAGAAAATCAACATACATCACAACATCCATGCCTGAAGCGGGATTCGAACCCGCGACCTTTCGGTTAGAAGGCAGGCGCGCTGCCTACAAGTCTAATCCGGCTGGCTTTGATTTTGTCTGAAAACGATTTTATGAGAAGTATTTTTAAGTGAAAAAGTGGGGGGTTAACTTGTACGGCTAACATATGCCTAATCATGTATTTTCATTAAAAAACAGGGGTTGACGTATATGCCAGAATATACGGTAATTAAACATGCAGGTTGCAATAGAAAACATTTAGGAATAGTTAATATTTTTTATTATCTTAAACATCAAATTGTTTAGTTTATTATGCTGTCAAGATTTACAAATATGATTCTTCATAGTTTAACAAAGTTGAATATTTTGCTGCTGTGATGTCTTAATACCATCTTCTGTTTTTCTGAAATCAATTTTTCCACAGATTGTAGCATCTGCTCATTACATGCTCTCAGACTTGTATGTGCCAGCAGATATTGATCCTGCATCCCCAAACCTTGGTACAAAAAATCCTGATAAAGAAGATAAAGAGGAAATTGTTATGAACAGTCAATCAGAAGATGAAAGCCATAAGGATGAGGAATTAGATGAAAAAGATGGGATTCTGCAAAGTAAGTTATTCTTATTTTGTATCTTTCTAAATATTTAAATACAGTTAAAAGATGATTAGTTGATACAGCATAGAACCTTTTATCCAGATTCCAGTTATCTGGAAATCCAGTTAACCAGCTATTTTTTAAAAAATAATGCAGTTTTCCAAAATTTGCTAGGAGAAATAAATTTTAATTTAAAGCTTCGCAAGTAATTTGGGTGTGTTCTGGTGAACAAGTGAACACATTATTTGGAAGAGAACAAGGAATTTATTTTGGAAAGTACCCGATTACATGAGCCGGCTAGGAAAATCGCGGGGCCCAGAGCAAACTGTGCACACACTGTCTTATGGGTCAGACATTTTTAATAGTAAATTTTAATAAATAAATCAGTCTCTCTCGCTATGATACTTCAATATTTTTTTCAGATTCTCTTTAAAAATGTGTGTACTTTATAAGTATGACAAATATTTTTTTGTAGAGCATGGGGGCTCTTTAAGTGCGGGGCCCGGTGCAGTTGCACTGTTCACACCGCCATCTAGCTTACCTTGCTGATTACTGTAATATTACTATTACTATACAGTACAGGCAGTGATGAGCTGGAATAAAATTAAGAACCGGCTCTCTAAAAAAGAAAAAGGTTATAAGGAAATTTGGATAAGGATGGCAGGGGAGGCCTACAGGCCAGGGGTACCAGATCACTCTAGGTTAGTAATACCATTACGCTAGCACAGTGGTGCAAAACCCACGGCCTGCCATGGTGTTTTGTTTGGCTTGCAGCCGCTTATGTAAACTCCTAAAATTTTTAAAAATTGGCAGATTTTTTTAATAGTTTGAGGGAACTAACCCAATTTGTATTGTATGGGATCATCCATAAATTATGTTATGCTCTAGGGAAGAGGGTGGGGGATTTCTTGTCTCAAGAAATTTTAATTCGAGAATTTTTTTAAAATTGGATTTTTTTGTATTTAAACCCTGAAGTGGGCCTCAAGCCGGCATGATTCATACATGCTGCACTGCAGAAATAACGTACCCCCTGACTGTTGGGTCGACTGAGCTTTATAATCAGGGTCGGTAAACAAAGTAAGCAAGGCATCGGGATGCTGAAAATCAAAAGCCGCTCAACAGATTGTCGGCGGTTCTCCCATTTTCCCTTAATAAAATAAATTTTAATTCAGATTTTCCTTAAATTTATGTATTCAATGTAATTTTTTCATAATGCAGCCCGTGGACTCGGAGAAAATGTGTAATGATAGAAAAAGGTTATGCACCACTGCGCTAGCATAACGAGTTTCCTGTTCGTAATATATTCCATTTCATACACTGTCGGTAATTGAATGTCAGAAGGGCAAAATGTACTTGAAAGGACAAAATCAATAAATTTTCATATTTTCTAAAAATTAACAACCAGCTCGCACAAGCCAGCTACAGCTCATCACTGAGTACAGGTATGTATTATAATAGTGCTCAAAACAGAAAGTATCACGAAATGGAATGCATGTTCTGGTAGTCAAACTGAAAGCAGTGACTCAAAATAGCTGATAGAACATTTACAATCGAGTTAAATTTTGATTTATTCCTTATGTACTACAATGAAGAAAAGTAAAGAAAATTTTTTTATATTATTTTTATTAAATGAAGTTAACAAAACGGTATTACTAAATGTTTGAAGAGGCAGTGATATTATCGACACATGCGACTTTTCTGGTGAGTTCTAGCACTTTCCGAGCATTGTTTATGAGTGCATTCCAGACAACCAGAAATTCCAGATAACTGGCTATTCCCATATCCCAAGCTTGCTGGATAAAAGGCTCTGTACCAGTGGTTCTCAACCTTTTTGATAACACGGCCCACTTGAACTTGAAGAAATTTCCCGCGGCCCACCCAGGGTCATAATAAGGAAATTTGGCAACCTTAACTTTCATAATTATAAGAATACCCATAAAAATGATTATAAATCAATCATAAAAATAATTTTTTATAACATTTAGAAATAAATACAAATTCATGAAACGTTTGGGTCACTCTTCGAAGTAATTATGATGAAAATATTGAGTTCCGGTCTTACTGTTTGGGCTTAATGCTGGTTTCTTTTTCAACATTTTTAGGTATAATCTGGAAAGAAAATGTTATAGTTATTACTTTTTCCATTTCTCGGCAAAAGATAACAAAATTGTGAAATTTAAAATATCGATTGCAATTTTAGAAGTAAAGCCAACAAAAATTGAAAAATTTTACAGTAACAAACCTTTGTTGAAAAAAATAACTGGTCGCCTACCTATTTAGTTAATGTGAGCCTTGTACTTGGCATTGGCTGACAAGTTTGTTGATTCTGGACTGTATAATATTAATAATAATTCGACTTTATTTTCAAGGGCGATATTTAGACTATATAGTCTACTCTTACATAGAACCCATAACGACAAACACAAACATCCATGCCCTCGGTGGGATTCGAACCCGCGACCTTAGTATTCAGCAGCAGATACTCGAACCACCCTTCCACCAAGGCCGACTGTATTGGAGAAAGGGAAACTCTCATAGTAGCAGAAGCATCAAAACGATTTCTTGATTTATTTTTTGTAGTGGTGAATATTGAGAATGCAGTCTCACATAAATGTGTGGAAGAGAATGAATATTAATTAATGAATACATTGGGTATGTTCAATTTTGCCCCAAAACTTGTCAATGTTGCGGTTTTTGTAAATTCGTGTTTTAAAGTTGTCACCTGACAGTTGTAGGAGAGTATCATGTTCTGTTGTGTTGAGTTTGTTGCTTGGATCGGAGCAAAACAAAAAGGAATCGCAAACCCACACATTTCCTGATCTAGGATCATTTTCTTAGGTAAAATAATCGTCAGATTTTCTCCTGAGGGCTTAAAGATGTCTTAGTATTACCTTACATACTCTTTGTTTGTCAAAATTGAAATTTTCATTATATGCAAGGTCCGAAAATGTTGGGAACATATCAAAAATGTCATATTTTACCCTCAATGCCCAAATTTCTAATTTCTTCTTGAAACCCTCAAATTTTTGAAAAATTGTAAAAATTGAGCATTTTTGACCTTGTAGCTGAAGATTTAGTTCATTTAGTAACTTTAAAATATCCTCCAAATAGGACAACTTTACCAGCCAATTATTATCATGAAGTTTTATTTCCAAGTGTAATCGTTTCTCTGATAGGAAAACTTGTACTTCTTTATTGAGCTCATATAATCGAGTCAGCGTTTTTCCTCTGGACAGCCATCGCACTTCAGCATGCAGAAGTAACTTCGTGTCTTCAGCTCCATTTTCTGTGCATAAAAGTGAAAACAGGCATGAATTTAGGGAGTTGGTAGCAATGTAATTAATTATTTTCACTACTTCGTTAAGAACACTAAGTTCTGGAAGCATCTCTTTTGATGATGATTTGTTTGTACTTTGGGTGCAGACATATTTTTGATTCTTGTTTCTCCAGCATGTATTCCTGTCATAACTTCAGCAGCGTCTGTACAAACACCGACATTCTTCTTCCAATCCAAACCTTTACTTGAAAAGTGGTCATCGATAACTCGAAATATTTCAGCACTTGTCGTTCTAGTTTGTAATTCTGACGTAAATAAGATGTCTTCTTGAATTTCTTTCTCATATACATAACGCACGAAAACAAGGAGTATTGCATAACTTGAGATGTCTCTCGATTCGCCCAATCGAATGGCAAGCCATGGAGAGTTTTTTATCCGTTCTGTTAATTGAGATTCGATGGTTACCGAAATCACATAAATTCTACATTTTACTGAGTCGTTAGACAAGGGAATTTGATTCATTTTTGCAGCGTCTTTACGTAGCATTTCTTGGCACGCATCTATAATTGAGGGCTTAATTAACTCTTCTCGTACTTTAAAAGGCTTCTTTGCTCTTGAAATGCGACGTGCGATTAAAAACGATGATTTTAAAGCAGAGACATTTATTGTATTACTAATTCAAATTGTCTTTTGTATACTTCTAATGTCTTCAAGCTTTATCTCAAAAAAAGCTAGTTTTTAATAATATTTGGATCGATAACTAATCTTAAACCTTTTTGCGGCCCACCGGTTGAGAACCGCTGCTCTATACTGTATATTTATTGCTGTAGAGTTTTTCAGGATACTGATATCCCTGTTCAGATACATGATATAGTTTTGTTCTGATAAATTAAAGTTAAAACTTACCCTTCAGTATAGAAGAGGTCTGATAAATAAGTACTGCAGTTGAATTTTACTGACTACTGCAAAAATTTATTCATGTTGTGATATTTATTTCTTTCTAAAATAACCTTTATGGATTGCAGTATCTTAGATATTATCTTTATTATGTTTAACTATTCAGCATTTATTTAATATTTTAGGTCCTGTCTCAAAACTTCAAGATGACTGCGCCGAACGTGAAGTAGCCGTCCAGTCACTTTGCATTTCCAAAAGATTTAAAAGATCAGACCGCCATAGGCGCAGGAGGAACAGTAAGCGCAGTTCGGCACCATTTGAAGACGTATCCATCAAAGAGCGTTGCCAGATGGCATTAAGCCACGTAGCTACTGGATTGTCTTGTCTTCAGTATCTCAAACCTAAAGGTTCATCCAACGAGGAATGTGATAACTTGAAGGAATCTGCTTCCAGCGAGTCGAAGAAGGTCTTCCACGAAGAAGAGCCCAAAATGGCACGTTCCTATCAGGCGATCCCTATGCCTTATTCCCATCTCGGAGACGAAAAAAACAAAAAGTTGAGCAAAGAGGATAGTAAGGTTATGCTGGATGAGGGAATCCGTGAAGGAAATGTACAACAGAAGAGTGGATTGGGTGAACCATGGGGAGCCATTTTGAGAGGATTACTGTATGAAAAGGCTGCTCTCGTGTTTGCTACCATGACCGAAGTTGAGTACAAGCTGGGAAATTTTGGAATGACTCTTGGTCTGTCGATCAATGCTCTCCACTGTTGCAAGATTCTGGAGAAACTGAGGGGAGAGAATTTGAAAGGAGTTGGAGGCCTGGTTAGGGGTCGTCAAAGAAAGAAAGGAGATGTCGCTGAAGGAAGATGGGATGATCTGGACGAACTGAGGGCATCTGTTCTCGGTCGAGCTGGTGATGCTGCTTTTATGGTGGTAAAACAGTGGAAGAGTCTTGAGAATATTAAGAAAGAATTCCATGAGTGTTTCATTGTATCTTATAATGAGATAAATGCCTATATAGAAGAAGATCTCAGTCTGAATGGTATACATGAAAAAATAGACAGTTCACCTCTGACATTAAGAGAAGATTGGAAGAATAGTACAAGTGAGTTTTTCTCCTTTTTTATTTTATTCTGTGAAATTTAGTCAATGTTTGCATTAGAAATTGTGTATGTATTATAAAATAATATAGAAAGGAAGAAAGATTCTGTTGGGATTCACAGATTTTATTTTAAGAGCCACTGGTTGTGACCTATCAGATTATCATCAGGCCTATAGACTCCTAAAATAAATACCATAGATCCTGAAATTTTTTAATTCTTTTATTGTATTGTAAAAATGAGTTTCCCCAAAGTTATGGCTAGCAGGGCTAATTAAGGTGTAACTTCACTTGGAAATAAAAAGGTTATATATTCTTTCCAAAATTGTCAATTATTATTTTTATGACTGATGTATCTTTTTTCATCACAATTCATCAATTCCCAAAATGAGCTAAGGATCAGTTGATTTTTATTTTCTGCTATATTTTGTTTTATTCAACTTGGCTAAGCAAGTTTTTAGGGGAATATAAATGATATTCAGGTTTTTCTGTTAATATTTTAATGATTTGAGGTTTTCTCATTACTGCTGTATTTTGTTTGTCAGAATTTCTAGTTTTATTTTTACGAGTTCTCTTTATCTTTTGAAGGTGAAGAGGAATTGATATATTTTGTCAGTAAAGCACTTAATGGTAGTATAGAAGAAATGCTACTGGTGAGTTGCTGCTGTTATCAACATGCCTTTTCCTTGACTCGATCTTCTACTCATACCAAGGGATCTGGCAGATCAGCAAATCAGTCTGCAGCTGATGTCCAGAGAGACATGCTCTTACAAAGACTTGGAAATATTCACAATGAGCTTGGAGCCTTATATAACGGAAAAGTTGAAGGTAAAATAAACTTATGAAAATGCTTTAGATCACTTCAGTGAAATTTGCTTCATAAAATACCTCTTAATGTTTTGCATATACCATAGCTACTTGCACATGAACCGACACTACACATAAGCTAGACCTCAAAAGTCACAATTAGGTGCAAAACATTCTGACGACATTCCACATTCGATGGCCTGCTAAATCTCCTGATCGTAACTCCCTTGACTTCTTTCTGTGGGGCCATCTAAAATCCATAGTGTATGGTAGAAACCAACCAGAGGATCTGTTCAAAGTCGTAGCTCATCTTCACGCTGGCGTTGCAACAGTTAATGTGGAGATGTTGCAGGGTGTTCATGCAGAAGTAATCAGACATGTAAAAGTGTGTATTTCTGCAAACAGGAACAATTTTGAGCAGCTATTCTAATTTGAAATAACATTTTTCATGCAATTTTTGCCATATCTTTGTTTTTATCAATAACTGTTAGCCTGTTGTATTGTATTGCATTGTATTATTGTCATTATAATACTGTAGTGTAGATAAAACTGCAATTTTTCAGTTACATGCCAAGTTCATAAAAACTCTTTGTCAAAAAGAATGAAAATAAAAAAGCAAGTGACAAATCCAAATGAAATAATAATAATAAATCAAACAAGTTAAAGATTATGAAAGTAAAGCAGACATTAAACGAAAATGAAAAAAAAGTCTATCGGTAGGGAATTGAACCCTGAACCATCCGCATGCAAAACATGAATGCTCCCACTGAGCTACAAGAAGAAGACGGATAGTACTTTGTCGACCTGATGTTATGAATGTAACGCAGCTCTCCCTTGTACACTGTTGCCAATTTGCGTTTATCTTTAAATGTGTTTTCTGAGGAAAATATGCGTCTGCCGAAGTTTTGACAACATTTTTATGTTAACACGTTCGCGGACAGTCGATGATTGCCGTATAATTCTAGAAACGCACATGGATATTTATATTCTCCAATAGATTTTGAAACTTTTATAAATACAGATATATATGTTAATGCTTTACGAGTAATTATCAGTAATTATAAGACATGACTGCTATAGCCGTCTTGCTCCTGCATAAGGAATAATTTTTTGTGCACGCAAGACGGTTATCGCCGTCCAGAATCTTTTTCTTTATTTTTGGTGGAAAGATAAATATTTTCTTGAGTTTTACACACATTTATTTTATTTAAACATATAAAATTTATTTGGATATATACAGAATTTTTTGTGCACGCAAGACGGTTATCGCCGTCCAGAATCTTTTTCTTTATTTTTGGTGGAAAGATAAATATTTTCTTGAGTTTTACACACATTTATTTTATTTAAACATATAAAATTTATTTGGATATATACAGAATACATTTATTGAATTTTATGATATTCCTCAAAACATTTCCCAGGACACAGTGGTGGATGTTCTGGGCATGTCTTGCACTGGAATGCTTTTTCCTTTCTTTTGTTAATTTTTGCATACTGTCGGCAATGTAAATAGTGTAGTTTTCTTTTATGTCCTACTGGATGAGGAATGTTTTCTTGGTAGTGCATATTATTTGATGTCTGAGGTTCATTGTCTTCCACACTTGTACTAGCACGGTTACCACCATGAATAAGTCCACTTCTTACCAATTTAGGCCCGTCACACATGGAAGAAGGCACACCAAGATATGCCTTTACTAGTTGTTCACGGAAAGCCAACAAGTTAACTTTTTCATTTACGATTTTCTTGTAAATAAAGTATGCATTCCATATATCTAATACATGAAATATCACTTTTTTATACCACCGAATCGTCTTTCGAGGGAATGAGTAATAACTCGTCATTTGGTCATTTCTATCAACTCCTGACATGTGCTTATTATGGGCGAAAACCTCCTGAGGTTTCATTTTGATTTTCCCACATCTATTTCTAGTCTCAACAATCTTTGGATGATGTCCGGTGGTAATGCATAAAACCTCCCTCGCATCCCTCTACTTTGAGACAAATATATCCACAGTGTTTCCATTTGTGTTCTCTCCTTTTGAATTTTGCTAAAACAACATCATTTGGGTTCCCTTGTCTGTTAGAATGAAGTGTGCCTGTTGTATGAGTCTTTAATTTTAGCAGCCAGTTCGACAGTTGACAACTGTTATAATAACTGTCCATGTATACATGATGGTCCTTATGTAGATAAGGTTGCATCAAGCTAGTAACAACTGTTTCTAATTTTGACATACCCTCTTGATTTGCATCATTTTTACCTTTGAATATATTAATGTTTAGCACATATCCGTCTGAAGAACACAATTTGAAAAACTTAATTCTGTATTTAGCCTTTTTTCCTAATATGAATTGCCAAAAACTAAGGTGTCCGCAAAACAAAAGCAAAGACGTCTAAAGACAAAGCTTCATCAGGATGAAAGGCTTCTTGAAAGTTCCGTATTAATAGTTGTAATAAAGGACTTCTCTTTTGCAACTTATCTGATTTATCAACATTCTCAGAACTTCGGAAACAGCATAAAGCTCTCAACATTTGTTCAAATCATCTTCCATACATTTTATATGAAAAACGTTGGTGATAGTATAAAGGATCATTTGAGAACACTTTGCATTTGTTATATTTTATTGTATTTATAAAGAAAATTACTATAATTTAACTACCTTTAAAAATGTAATGATAATAAAAAATAATATTTAGGAGTACATAGGACGAGGGATGCTACCAGTCTGTTTTGACCAAAGGTACTTCAGTTTTAAATAGTTTCCTTTGCTGAAATAATGAAACGAAAAAGTGGATGAATGTTGAATTACATAAATCTAAACATTACAATATTCAAAGCGATATCACCGTTCTAGTCTTCACCTTATTTTGCTCAAGCGTAATGTTGAGGTCTCCTCTCGCAATAAGCGTAAAGGCAAGGGCTAATAGGCATGGAACATATACTGTTGATGGTAAGATTCCTTGCAACAGAATGAAAAGATACCTTGAAAACTTGCAAAAACTTTTCCCACTGTTTTCGTTCACCTGTTTGCATTGCATTTGTTTGTGTTTACTCTGTGAAGTGCTCTCTCTCTCTCTCTCTCTCTCTCCCTCCCTCTTCTGAAGAAGTGCAGACGAAGGGGAGAAATGCATGGCGCATACTCTTTGGGTAGAAAAGAGTGATGTAGAACTCCTCAAAAGATTGACCAACACTCCTAATGGTTACTTCAGTCTGAAAAAGTTCGTCTTATCATTCATTGCGCTTTGTGAAAGTGGCATGAAAAAAATCTTTTACGAAATAAAAACAGGATATATGTTAAGAACTATACTTATAGTGAAAAAGATATATTTGAATAATTTTGATTTTATTGGGGGCGCTACTTCCATAAAAATATACTTAAAATTGATAAAAATTAGATTGCCTCGCGAGTACAGACTACGATAATAGTAGATGGAGGACGTCTAAATAATTACATATAAATATAATTATAGGGACAAATTACACAATTTTATTTTTTCAGGTGGGACAGAGGACCACTCTCCATAGTAAATGCGAAAGCATTTGTTGATGATAAGATATTTCATGCATTCTAGAGTGGGTTAAATGAGGACGGCTATAGCCGTCTTGTTCGCAAACATGTTAAAATACCATAAGAAATCGCATGGTTGGTTTCATATCCACGAATTCTGGGACACCCTATATAGAAATATCTATAAGTATTGTTACTGTTTATAATAATAAAGTATTTCAGTGAATTATATGTAACTAACTGATCAGCAGTATTTTCATTTCTTGGGATATGGAGGACAATATGTACTGCCTAAAATCAGGGAATACAAGGTGCTACCCAAAAGTTCCCAAAATGTATCTGAAAAAAGTAGACTTGTCCAAAGTGCTAATCGCCACTGTCCCCTTCAAAGTAGTCCCCTTGGGAGCATACACAACGTTCCCAACGTTTCTGCCACAATCAGAAGCTGTCCTGGAAGTCCTTTTGTGTCAGCGTGTTCAGCACCTCCTGCGATTCGGCCTGGATCTCCTCTACGGTGTCAAATCTTTGCCCCTTTAACTTGATTTTCATCTTAGGGAAGAGGAAGAAGTCACGGGGCTAATGCAGGCGAGTAAGGGGGGTGGGGGACGACCACCATGTTTTTGGAGACCAAAAACTGAACTGCTGCATAGCCAGAGCGGTGTGCGCGGGTGCATTGTCATGATGGAGCACCCAGTTGTTCCTGCGCCATTTCTCTGGCCGCTTTCGCCTCATGTCCTCCCTAAGTCGCCTCAGGATGTTGCAGTAGAACTTTGCATTGATGGTCTGACCTGGAGGTACGAATTCCTTGTGGATAATCCTGTCAATATCGAAAAAGCAGATCAGCATTGACTTAACATTGCTTTTGACTTGCCGTGCTTTCTTCGGTCGGGGTGAAGATGGACTCTTCCACTGGGACGATTGCTTTTTTGTTTCAGGGTCGTACCCATAAACCCAACTTTCGTCACCAGTTACGACCTTAGAAAGGAAGTCTTGGTCATTTCTGACCTGCTCGTGAAGTTCCATGCAGACTTCCAGCCGATCTTGCTTCTGGTCGTCAGACAGCAGCCTTGGCACGAATTTTGCAGCAATCCGCCTCATGTTGAGTTCGTCCGACAAAATACGCTGGCATGTCCCGTATGACTGTCCCACAATGTTGCAAACGTCATGGATCGTTCACCTACAGTCCTCAAGGATAGCCTCACACACTTTTTCAACATTTTCCGGCGTTGTACCTGTTGAAGGTCGTCCAGAACGTGTGTCATCATCAACTGACGGTCAGCCATTTTTAAACCAGTTAAACCAGTCGTAGGTTTGTGTCTGACCCAAAGCGTCATCACCAAATGCTTGTTTAAGCATTTTGTGAGTTTCTGCCATAGTCTTGCCAAGTTTGAAGCAAAACTTGATGCACTCACGCTGCTCCATCACGTCCCCCATTTCAATGAAAAATAATCGCAAAACGACACAAACACGACGTTATAAAAATGCATAGAACAAAAGAATGCATGCACTCAGCGCAAAGCCACGTCGCACACTGGTTCACAAAGGATACATGAGCGCTACCGCCACTAGTCTGTACTACAACCAGTTCCCGCGCAACGTTCAACTTTCAGGATCTTTTGGGTAGCACCTCGTATGTTTTTAATTTTTCTCACAATAGAATTATCGGAATGTGAGGTCAAACTAGGATGATGGTGGTTAGGGAAATATGAGAAGGATGGGATTCAGATATATGGGGATGTTGGAATAAATGGAGCTGAGGATGCTATCAAAGATTCAGACCAGGGAAGGAAAGAGAGTGGAGTACGAGGTCTGACAATTGAGTTCGTGAACTCCATCTATATCTACCCGTACTTACGTTATTGGTGATCAACTGCGTGGTCTCCTTCAAAGTAGTCCCCTCACAATGCAGTGCATGCCTGCCACAGTTTCTTCCATCCTTGGTAGCATTTATGGAACATCTGGAATTGCGTTTATTGTTTATTTATAAATAATCGGTTTTTTCGGTTTCCATCAAATATCTCCTTAAAAATGTCGTTATTGGTAATCTTCGTAAGGACCAAAGTTGTAGAGAATAATATTTCTTCCAAGTTTTGTTTGAAACAAATTTTCATAACACCATCCATTTCAGAGATATTTAACTTATTCCTAAATTTCCAATATACAGCACCACCACCATGTAGCGGTGAATGCTGTAAACATATTCAAAATATAATTTACGGCAGAAGGGATGACTATTCTTCTACGATATGAAATAATAATTTTGCCTTATAATGCTATTAATAATAATTTAAATATCTATACCCCAAATATGGAGAAAGTCGTGTTGGCCACATCAGATTTTTTGTTATTCTGCTTATGTAGTTGGTCAAATGCAAAAAACATTTTAGTGTTTTGATGTTTTGTTTATATTTTTAATGTTTCCTTGTTATCTAAGTCTTAAGGTCTTTTATAATAATTAAGATAATTCATTTTCTGCATTATAATTATCTCTATAGTCTCTATAATTATTTATTCATCTCATAAACTGACTTAAGTATAGTTGTAACCTTTGATTCAGCAAGATCGTGAATATTGTTATTTGGTAGACAAAATAGAATATTATTTTAAATGCTTATTTCAGGAAATCTTATGAAGGAAGAGAGAGATTCTGGAAGGGCCACAACAAATAATGTCCCATTGCATGTGCTCACTGTTAAGGAATTGGCTCGATTAAGTAGTGAACATTTTGAGGCTGGAATAAAGGCCTTTGGTTTTATTAGAGATCATCAGAACATGGCCCTTCTTCATTCAAACTTGGGGAGGTTAATGCAACTGCAAGCTCACAGAGCTGGATTAACTACTAAATCAACGGGTCTGAATCAGATGGAAAAGAAGTCTAGTTTTTCAAAACAAGAAAAAATCTTTTTCAACAAGGTACGATAGATATGAAGAAAAACAGTTCAGATTAACCTTAAGGTATTAGGAATTCTATTCTTAGTCATACCGATTACTATGTTTCTGTATTTAAAATATTAAAATTAATTTAAATAATAGTTAGAATATCACTGGGCATGAGGTCTGCTTTTCTTGTTTACTGTATTGATACAATTTGGTTTTTGTAAAATGAAAATGTGCTTCAGTTGGAAGATTAATTGTATAATTAAATAATATATTTCAAAATGAAAATAATCATAAAATGTTGTCTTTGCAAAATATGTTGTCTGTTGTTTTGATGTCTATCTGGAGTTTAATTGGCAACATATATTTAAAAGGCAATCGAGTCATACCAAAGGGCATTGGATGTATTAGACTCAAGAGAGAAACAACCAGGAATTTGGGATGCTGTAGCAAGTGGTCTTTCATCTGCCCTATTCAACTATGCAACACACTTGAGTGACCATCTAGGAAAACAGTCTGGAAAGGTAAAAGTGAAAAAAGATTTTTTGATTGTGCTTTTTTTATTAGCATTTATGTAGCAGTTAGTTTTAAAAGATTATTGAATGTTTTGGTATATGTTTTTCGCTACTCTTTATTTATTTGCGAAGGGAAATTGGTGATGCTGTAATAATACATAAGTACTCTAAAGCTTGCTAACCCATGACTGAACAGCCTGTAGTGACATTTACAAACCTGATCACCGGACACAGGGGAGGGATAGTTCCGTTCCAGCGAGGTGAAGGGCGTGGTAGCGCCCGGAGACGACTACTGAAATAAAAACAATGTGAGCTGAAGGCTCGCCAATATCCTCGGTTATTAGGAAAATTACTACAAATACCGGTATCCCCAAGGACAAGTAGATCAGATTCAAACAGAATTCATCGAAATACATTAGAATAAATTTTCACATCCTAATCAGAGGGAGAATAAAAATGAATAATTATCCAATTATGTTCTGCAAAAATGTTATAATGATTGCCTAGGATGGAACCTATCCCTCAGTCTGGGTTTGTAAGATAAATTGGCTCCATTTGCGGTGCCACAGTCAAGCGAGATATTTTCGCACCTTAGTCACCAATTTCCCTTCACAAATAAATAAAGAGTAGCGAAAAATGCAGTGTCGCGTGCACTCAGGGAATTCTCATACCGCCTGGAATGAAAACGTAGAAACATCGCCGATACATTGAGTAATGCACACAGTGCCACGTACTGGTGGAAATTGGAAGTTCTAAGTAGGCAGACCATGGCGCATAAATAGTGTCATCTAGCGGGGATACGTGGAACTCATTAGTGTGGCCGTATTAATATATCAGTACCAAAAACTATTACATAATGTACACATTATTTCATAGCGGTGTAAAACTAGATTCGGCAACTTGAAACTGGATTATTGGTTTGATGGGGAAATCGACGTAAAATCAGATCGTCATAAAGCGGGCTGTCGTAAAGCGGACCATTGTAAAGCAGGGGCTAAATGTATTTGCAAATCATATCTCATGCTAAAATACACCTGAGTATGGCCTGTTCACCACATGCAGTGAGTGGGGACTGTATTAGATGCCGTTTACTCATTAGACGCCTCTAATGTCAAGTCGTCCTTACGGTCCGCCCACATCTAAAACCTGCTCCAACTAATACCATATGCTACACTTCTATAGATTTGTATTAGTGCAACCTCTCAAATCCGACGCTCTTGGGACACAGGCTATGCCTTACTGTGGAATTTTCTAGACCACGGGAATTAGCCATAATGAAGGGTAAACAAAATATATACAATCATTTTTGGTTTTATGCATTGAGCCATTCAGTGTCCAACTTCACGCATTGCACGTGAACTCAGTTCTGTACTTTCTTATCTAGAATAACCATTTCGCTACGTCATTCTGCCAATTTTATTTGATTCATCAAGCTCAATCGTGTAAAAATTTATAGGCGATGCCCAAAAATTTCATATAAAGGTGATTGTTTGCGCACGATGTTTTTATAAATTGTAATTGTTTGCAATGAATTGCCAATAAATTATCTTAACTTCAGTGTGAGGATAGAGTTAGATTCGACTCGACAAGGAAGTTTGTTAACATAATCATGAAAGAAACATGTTACAGGTGTTCCCTATAGATAAATTTATTTTGTGAGAATTAATTATTCTTTAAGGTATGCTTATTATATTGATTACCTATATAGGTTTGGATTAATAAATTTTATTTGCTCACAGTATCTATTCAGATGGGAAGTAGTTGACCAGAGAAAAAGGGAGAATGTTAAACTTTTTATGACATTATTCTTAAGTGACTGGATTTGAGTTTTTGCCTTACTATATTGAGAGGGAGTTTATCTGTTATATGATATGTGTATGAAACAATCTTTCGAGTTTATAATTTAAACACACCGACGTGAGAGTGACGGCATTGGGAAAAACTCCATGATTTGTTCCAAAGCACCGGATTAGAGGAACACAGATTAAAGAGGTTGCACTTAATTACAGTCTTCAATTAACACTTTTGATCTCTCATAGTCTATCTATACCATACGATTACGATGCATAATGTCAGTTTCTTAAATTCACACCTGCCACCACCTTGATGTCCATTGCCCCCACAAAATTCCTTAACGCCCCCTAGGGGCGGTACCGCCCATGTTGGGAATCACTGTTCTAAACAGGGCATCGAACCGGAACCGAACCAAAAACCGAAACCGGAAAAAACCGTTATTTTTCCTGGAGTGAAACCGAACTGAAAAAAAATATTTTCCTGAACCAAAACCGAAAACCATTATTTATTTCGTTCCATATTTTTCGGTTCGCATAAAAAGTGGGAGCGAAAGAAGGGTTTTTCCTTTTGCTTTAGTTTGAGTCTTTCTGAAAGCCTCACGTTTAGAAACCGAATAAGAAAAGGGTTGGGTTTTTCTTGAGAACACATTCTTCTCAGCCTTGGGAAGGACGTGTCTTTGTGATTGGCTCAATAGTAGGATTTTTCATGTGCATCTCAATACATAGAGAGAGGGTCTACAATACATCCTGCTGAGATTACCTGTTAAACGAGGCTACTGGAAAGGAACTTGGGTGTTACTTTGAAGACAGTCTCTAATTGTCTTGCTACCCTCCCAGCAAGCATACCCCGTAGTGTGTGTTCCCAGCAAAAATATTTCCCGATTCTTAACTTGGATTTTCCTTAATGTCCCCATATACTTTCACGCCCTCTCCATATCCACTGAACCCTTGTATTCTGGTAGTCATTCTCTAAAACTTATCCAGGAAGGATCGCTCCGCAGTCGTGGTTTTGAGATATTCTTACTTCGGTTATCCTTTGTTACAGATTAGTAAATTTCTATTTATTTTATAGAGTGCATCCTAAAATGAGCACACATTCGTATTGGTTGCTTAAAACTGAAGAGAAATTAAATATGAATGCGAATTTGTTATTTTTAGTGAAATATTTTGCCGACTGCAGAAACCCACATTAGAGACTTTGCGTGAAGAAAGTTCACGACAGGCCGAATAAGTGTGTCTTATTTTCTTTTTGTTTGCATGTTTGATTGCAGGGTAATATGTAGATGTACGTAGATGTTTTTTATTTGCTGCTGGGTGAAAATCACATGCTTTCGCTTAGTAATAATTTTTCGAAACAGTACTTATCATTTCAATTTCATGAAATAATGAAGTTTAACATTCTCACACTACGTAAGTGATTAAAAATATTCAGTCATCGTAAATTTGTATCATGTTATAGTCGATCCCCCATCTGAAGTCTCTTGGCCTACTTAGAGCAAGTAGCCAATCACGAACGTTTCCCCTTCCATCGCCCCTCTCAACTTTCGTGCGGGAGAGCAGATACCGGTGCGCGCTGCCAGCTCTTGCTCAGCTGATATACTACGCAGTTTCTAAATAAAAAGGAAACGGCGGTAGAAACGGCAACACAGTCCGATGCGATCTCTTCGAGAGCAGGAGTGAGACTGGTTTCCTCCCCACTACCTTCCCAAACAAACAGTCTCCTATTGGCTGCTGCTAACTCGTGCACGCCCAGTTTTCGAGGCCATCAGACTTCAGATGATGGACCGACTATAATAAACATTTCTCAGCCTTTCTGAATTCTCGGACCCTCAATTTCTGCGGGCTTCTTCCTCATAGATATTTTATAGATTTTTTCATCCATTTAAGTAATCTCTGAATGAAAAAAATTAAGCCGTGCATTTACAGTGTTTACTATAATACGAGCAATGGACGTGATCTACAAATTGTTAATGAAAATAACATAATATCTTACTCAACTTACTGGCACTATTGAGATAATGCGATCTCTTATTTTACCGCACGATTTGTAAATAAAAATATTAATAATTATTAGGCATTCCAGCTTTAGCGCATATTAGCTTCAGTCTGTCCATTCTTCTATCAGGATACAATTTTTTTCCGTAGCTATTCAGTCGATTTTGATAAAATTTAGTACTAAGGACTAAGCACAGTAAATTAGAAAATGAGATGAATGCTTTGCATAACATAGTAAGTTTAGATTACTCTATCGCAGAAAACATGCTCATTTATAATTTACTTTATACTTTCCTAATATGTTGAAATCATTTGCGGCGCATGTATGGCTTGTAAATATTCAATCCAAAATATAACCTTAAATAAATAAGATACATACTAAATATTCACATTTAAATAATTTATTTTTGTGTTTTGATTGTTTTTTAAATATCACTATTTTTATATGGAAGATGTATTTGATTTAATAAGAAAATTACTTAATTAATAAATCAATTCTTGAAAGTTTCCTAAAAATATTTTAAAGTCTGAGCGAAAAAAAACCAGTTCGAACCGGTTCACTGACGCTTGCCAGAGCGAAACCTGAACCGAACCGAAATTTTATGTTTTGAGTGAACCAGAGCGAAGAAAATTATGGTTTGATGCCCTGGTTCTAAATGAAGATGCTCTTTTATATAAATACACATTTTATATTGCTCTCATCAGGCTCTAATCACTCATCAAAATATTAGATGAGATAAGAACTATTGATAAGTGTAATGTATCAAACTTGATAATTGTTTGAAACTTTTTAGGAGTTTAGATGTGAGAAGTTGATTTATCATTTTTTGCTCATAATTCTTTTCTTACCCTTTAAGAAATGAATATAATGACAGATGAATGCAAATGTGCTTCTATAATTTAATTATTGATTTAACTATCCATTTTCACTTTTATTTTAATCTTTCAGATGTCTGATGACTTGGAAGAGGTAATAGAAGCTTTCAGGAGAGCTCTAAGAGCATGTGACGTTGAAAGTGATGATGTTCGTTCTCCATTTTATCAATACCGTGCAGCTCTTATTCATCACCGCCTAGCTAGCATATATTATGATAAATATCGGTAAGCTAAAATCAACTTGTGGTCAAATCAAAGTAATTACCATATGATATATCACAAGGAGGCTCCACCTCCCTGGGTGCTCTGTGGCCCAACCTCAGACTGCCGCTCAGCCCTGCGGGTCTCATTTTGCTTTATGTATTCTATAGGAGGTAATTTTGATTCGTTCCCTCCTATCCTAGGTAAGCGGAATTCCCGTTGATGTTGCCGCTTCTTAGAAATACGCTTTTGGCTTTAAATTCTAACCTATAAAACCTAAACTAATATACTTAAATGTAATAGTAAAATAATTGCAAAAATTACCTCCTGAGCATTTATTCCTGTGTATTTCAAACTTATAATAATCTTTTGTTTCTTTGCAAGAATACGAAATTTTTGCTTTGCCAATATTGACTTACTAGTATAAGTGCCTGTCAAAAATGACAGGATGATCGATTATTCTGAAATAAAATTGAGGCAGTCTTCTTTGACCTAAAATCATACCTCCTGTTGAGAGGGCTGCCTTTGATCCGAGCAAAGGTTCAAAACCCTCTCCGCGAATATCTATTGTGCTTCAAAAGCTGACCTTAGCCCACTCTTGCCAGGTATATTTCTGTTTTTCAGAATTTGACAGAGGGAGTGACAAAAGGACAAAGGGACATAATAAGGCTTTTATATATTACCGATACATTAAAACGTTTTTTATTATATCATAATGCTATCCTGAAAATTTCATCAAATTCGGTTCAGTCGTTTGCTTCAAAAACCAATACACAAAACTTTTGCTAAGGCTTTTATTTATATGATTGGTATTTTTAAACAACATATATTTATTTATATTAGATAATCTAGAGAAAATAATTCTTTTGTGTTTGATTCTGAATAATTGTTGTTACACGACAGTGTTTGACGTATTAGAAGGTAGTTCAATTCCTTTCTGCTAGAGGTAGGACTTGCTTCTTGGCAGCCAATCAGATTCCGGAGAGGGTTGTGGACGGAAGGAAGGAAGGACTTCGAAGAATTATTATATGATATAAGCTGCCCCTGCATATAAGCCATGCCATTTTTTTCATACAAAAAGAAAAATAGTTTTTGAATATATGTTTTTCCAAGACAATCTAAAAAATTCATGTAGTGAGCTAGGGAATACAAATAAAAGAAGAAACACATTTCAGTTAGGCCTAAAGCATTCTGGAAAACTAAAAATCACATGAACACTGTGATGACTGTGTAAATATTTATAAATATTATTATTTATAAAAATAAAGTATTTCAGTGAAGTATCTGGGAACAGTCAGCAACATATTCACATTGCCAGAGACAAAGGACTATGCAGCCAAAAGAAACAGTCATGTAAAAATAGCTGGATGCACAGCTGCAGAGTTAATGTAGGACTTTGCCCTGTATAATATTATTCGTCTTTATTTTATGACTATGAATGGCATGCAGTCCTAGTGCTGACCGCCTTTCCTTACCCCATTCACTTTTTTACTTTCTCCATATGTAGTATGGGAAATTATTGTGATCACGAAAAAAATCGACTTCGAGATTTTAATGCAAATACACGTTTTGAAGTCCCTAGAACACGTTTAGACTATTTTCGGAATGATGTCTGTTTGTGTGTATGTGATTGTGGGCGCTCTAACTCAAAAAGTACTTGCCATATCGTTACCAAACTTCATATATAACACTTTAACATGAGCACAAAGAACTGATTAGTTTTTGGACAATGCCGGTTAACCGGAAGTCGAGGTTTATTCGAAACCCGATTCGGTTTTTGCAGTATTTCTCCATTAAAACATCATTATTGTATATACAATTCTATACAAAGGTTATAGAGAATGTAATTTCTTACAACTTTCATTTGAAAGAATTTTCCATAGCAATTATTGTTTAGGAATTATTTATAAATAATTGGTTTTTTTGGTTTCCGTCAAATATCTCCCTAAAAACGTCGTTATTGGTAATCTTTGTGAGGACCAAAGTTGTAGAGAATAATATTTCTTCCAAGTTTTGTTTGAAACAAATTTTCATAGAACTATCCATTTCGGAGATATTTAACTTTTTCGTAATTTCAAGTATACAGCGCCACCACCATGTAGCGGCGAATTCTGTAAACATATTCAAAATATAATTTACGGCAATAAGGATGGCTGTATTCTTTTATGATAGGAAATAATAATTTTGCCTTATAATGCTATTCATAATAATTTAAATATCTATACCCCATATATGGAGAGTCATGTGTTGGCCACATCAGATTTTTTTTTAGGTCTCTCATTAAGTGCTGTTGTCTACTCTTGGCCTTTAATTGCCATTTCAGATCATTAACCTCTACTTCAGAAGGTCAAGATGACCATTTCAAGCATTACAAGAGGAAAGGAAGCAGTAGAGCTGATGTCGGAAAGGCTAGAGGAAACCTTTCCCAGCGTGCATTGCAAACAACACATCATCATTACGAGAAGGCAGCTCAGTTACTTACAGACCTTGAGCGTCCAACTGAGTACTTGAGGGTTGTGATAGAGAGGGTGGCACTAGAAGAGTATCTATCAATAGGAAGTAAGTCAAGAAAATAATGACAAAAGTACAGTAGGACCTCGATAACCGCCACCATTGATAATCGTTGTTTCGATCAACTGTCATTTGGCACCAACCGGTAAAAAAAAAAAAAATTCCGTCATCCTTTGAATGAAACAGACAAATGAAGAAAATGAATATTGCCCTGTAACTGAGAGAGAAAGATTGCTGCCCGCCAGTACCATGTCCAGACATTCTGTCACCTGAAGCAACATACTATGTAACACGTTTAATGTTGAAACAGATGTTAATTCACCTCACCTATTGAAACGGTGCACTGCAACTGTTCTCGGGGATATTTAGTTGATCGTGTTAGGATGAAAAAAATTTTGTGTATATTGAAAGAGGGTTAAACAAATACTAATACTATTTAGAATTTTGCCTTCGAATCTAAGAATCAAACAGCAAAACATTCCTTCAGGGATTGCCACAGTACAGCTGTCAACTCATTTGTCAACAGTTAACATAATCCCTCTCACATATTTCTTAAATATTTTTAGCATATTAAACCCTAAGTGATCAAAATGACCCCAATACAGTGCTAGTGACAATGCTGCTAAAAGGTCCACAAATATGACATCCATTCAAATAAAACTAGACGTGAATGAATGAAAATGACACAGAGTCTAGAATTTCAAGCAAACTGAGACCTAAAAGTTCAGTTTTATATTATGGTTGTAAGGTTTTTTTGAACGAATTATTGACCTATGACATTGTTTCTATGGGTAAATAGGTCTCGACTATCATCATTTCGCTAATTGTCGGGGATTTCAGGAACCAATTAACAACAGTTATCGAGGTCCTAGTATATAACATTTATTGGCCCTTGAAATGCAACTGTATATTTCTTGTATGATAATTCAAATGAGATTGCATATTTCTTTTTGTTTACTTTTTTTGTTTTTATGAAATTTATATTATTTTTGTGAGAAGATTGTTTTTTTAATACCTTCTGTTTGATGTGCATTTTTAAGTGGACTACAAAATTCAACTGAACAGGCTCTGTGATGCTATTAAACACATTATTGGTTGCAAAAAAATCCTAGAAATCATCTCAGAAAGGACCGAAGAGAAGGGGCAAAATAATTCAGGTGCTCATCAGAAGGTACAGAACCAGAAGGAAGCAGATGACACTATCAGGTATATACACCGAACAAAAGGGAGGCTTCTTATAATACCCTCCTGCAGATTTGAATATGTTTTGATGCTTTTAAAAATTTAGAAGATGAGCCCTGGAAATGAGGCATAGAAATACTCAAATTTAAAACATGCTTTTAGTGATTTGTTTTTTGACAAAATCATTCAATTTTTCTCTTGAACAGATCTGATCAATTGAAAGAAGAAACGCACGAGGTGGATGAAAGTGGAAACCCTTCCTGTGAAAGCAAAGAAGCTGTAAATGGTGGTGATTCCGATCAGGAGACAACAGATGAAGTTGATGAAACTGAAGAGGAACAAGATGAAATTTTGGAACTCTTGCAGTCTTTAAAGGGAAAATTACAAAGTCATTTGCTCAAGTTGGCCCAGCTTAGCAGCAGTCAGTTCAAAGGGTAAGTTGTAACCTTATCAGTCATCTCTTCTCTATGGAGATTTTATGAGGAAATTGTAGAAAACATTTTATAAAAAATTTATATTTTTATACAAATAAATTTATATAAGTGCTTTTGACAGTAAAAAAATGTTTCAGATTAATGAAGTGTTTGAGAAAAATAGTGAAATGTAAGAATAGCGCTATATTTGGCTTCATTATAAAGGACATTTGGTAGTTAATGGAAAGAAGAATGTTTATGAAATTGGCTCTATAAATCATAAATATCCGCATAAATTCGAGTCGTGATTAATTTTCATTTCATAAATTTTCAAGTTGCAAGTTGTTTACACCATATCTGAGAAAAAATATTATCTCATCAACAGTGATGAATTTAAACTATAAAATGTTTTATTCATTCAGACAACTGTTAAAATGTAATTTGATTGACCAATTTCATTTTCATTCTGTGGTCCCCTGTCTGGTGCCTGACTGACAAATAGTCTGACAGAAATTGGTCTGGCAGATTTAAAACATAGTGCAGGGGTGAGAAACTAGTAAATTGTCTGTTTTTATATGGACTGTCTTTCAGGTTGGTCAATCCTGTCAAGAGGATGTACAGGTTTTCCATTGAAGTTGACATGAAAAAGAATGACAAGAATAGTAAACCCATTTCAAAGATATTCTTTTTGGTCACTCAACTGAAGGAACTGATTTCAAAACTTGAAGAAGAAATGAAAAATGTGGATGTTATGTCCTTGGAATGATGGCTCAAAAGTAAAACGGGTAAAAAATATCTAGCGATATGTGAATGATTCCTTCCATTTTTGTGTATCAAATCCATATGATATCTGGTGGGTGCTTAATAAAAAGCATAAATTTTGATTTACAGGCTATCCACCACACTATGATTCATCTTTTTTTCAGTGTGGCCATCATCTTAGACGTACAATTTTCACCATACAGCCTTTTTAGATGAAAATTTTACTGTATTGGAGAGAAATGTTTTCATTTTTGCAGTTCTGAGAAACATTTAAGCAGCATTTTAGTTATTTCTAAAGAGTGTCTTTTTGCTATTTATGTAACTTGTATCGTTGAATACAAATCCATGTATTTTGGTGATCTGTTTGATCATCTGTCCAGAAATTCAATGGCATTTTAGGCCAGTCAATATTTAATGCTAGGCAAGTAAGTGTTCATAATCTCCATCCATTTAGTGATGCTAGGGTTGAGGAAATCCGACCTAATGAAATCACCAGAAGAATTTTTTGCCATAAAGAAATAATTGAAGTTTAAAATGGTGCATTTACCGCATCAAATATAAAAAAGGTTGCTATCCATACAAAAAGAAGAGAATTTTTATCTTTTATCCTCAATTTTAGATCCATATTGCCGTGTTTATTGAAAGAATTGTATCTTGATGAAAATCATCAAAACTTTTCAAATTAACCCTCCAAGGACGAGAATTTTTTTTTCAAAAATCTTCTTATTTTTAGTAGTTTTTTCTTCAGATGGACTATTTGTATAAGTAAAAAATATTTTTAAAATTATAATAATCATGGGGTCTTCAAAAATGCCCGTTCCCATATGGGAACATCAGTCCTTCCAACTACTACTATTACAAAAAATATAAAGAAATGAATAAACATTACTTTCAAAGAAATCTTTATTTATTTAACAATTTATATACTTTATATTATTTTCAAATTACTTCATATGATAATTTTAAAAACATTTTACAGAAAGTCCCACATCGCACTTCTCACACATTGTTCTTCCGCGTGATGAACATTCCTCATTTGCACATCGCCTCCTCTTTTTCCCTGGAATTTCTGTTATATAATGCGCCAACCTATCATATCTTATTACTTCAGTAGAACCACCTTTTGAGGTGGATGCCCTGCTCATTTGTCCTCCAGATGATTTTAGTGGCATTTTGTATTGCGTTAGGTACACCTGCGCTATTTCTCTTAAAAATTCCAGCTTCGTCCTCGTCTCCGAGGATTTTTTTTCAAAATCCATGCATTGTTTATTGCTAAGTAAAAATTGCCACCACCATTTATGCCCTCTTATACCTGAAAAATCAAATTTGTAAAACATTTCTGTTCCCACAAAAGGAATTCGTGATACACTGCATTTGTTCAATTATAACGAAACGCTTCACGTTTTCTAAGCTTTTCTAGAGAAAAACGTAGAAAAGAATACGAGATTTTTTTAGGTTTCTCTATATATATTACATATGGGATTATTTGTAAATTATAAACGCATTACATACTTCTACACAAATTAATTATTTGTAAAGATATACCTGGTAAAGAAAAGGAATAGAGCGATCCGCAGCTGCAATTCATTGAATATCAAGAAGTTACGGCTGCAGAACACGAATGTGAAGATCGGCGGTAACTGACCCTAGTCTCTTCCCGCCTTTGATGCATTTACGCATCTAAATTTGTAAACCTATTTCATTGCATTTCAAGTAGAAATAATTATTTCGAATACAATATAATGTGTTCGCTCACACGTCTACAGTGTTACACTTATCTAATATCTTATGAAAATGCGTGATTTTTACGTTTTATTTTACGAAACGTAAGATTTTACGGTGCATTAGAATAACTAGCAATTAAATGCAATGCAAATTCTACTTTAATAAATTAGTTATTAGAAAAGTACATCGCTATATGTACAAAAAAATACGTTATATAATATTTCTTGAACGTCATCGAAAAAAAGGAACATAGCACTGGGAAGGACTGACGTTCCCATATGAGAACGCTGCGATAAACAACGCGATTGTGACCACGGGAAGTAATCAATTCTGCAATTTTTTACAATAATAAAGAGCAGCAACATTATATTAAAAATATCAAGCGACAAAACCGCCGAAACTGTAAAAGACCAAGAGATATAGTACTTACCAGTCAGAAGGGTCCATCTCGAAAATTGTCCTTCTTTTGAAAAATAGCGAAAAATACTTCACTGAGCCTAACCGCTCTAAAGGTCGGAACCAAACTAAATCTCAGACCTTCAAGATCCAGAAATAGCATATTACGACCCTTTTCAGATAGCTAGGGTATCGTTAGGTCTCCTAGAACAAAGAGCTGAAGCGGTTCCCAAATGGAGCCATCAGTCCTTGGAGGGTCATAATCTGTTCACTAGCTGAAGTCTCTTGGCCTACTTAGAGCAAGTAGCCAATCACGAATGTTTCCTCTTCCATCACCCCTCTCAACTTTCGTGCGGGAGAGCAGATAACGGTGCACGTTGCCAGCTCTTGCGGATTTTCGCCTTCTGCTGATATACTACGCAATTTCTAAATAAAATATTTCCCATCCTTCTTTTTGATCCGGGCTTTGGATGGCGGTAGAAATGGCAACTCAGGCCAATGTGAACTCTTCGAGAGCAGGAGTGAGACTGGGTTCCTCCCCACTACCTTCCCAAACAAACCGTCTCCTATTGGCTGCTGCTAACTGGCCAGGAGACTTTAGCTAGTGAACCGACTATAAACACCATTATTAAACTTTGTAGTTAGTTAGACTTCCTCAATTCTCATGATCTGTCATTCTTGCTCTTGCTAAAGCATTCCAATGGTTAACAGAAGTTTACATGTGGGATATAGTTACCATAATTACCTAATTAGTTTTTTGCTGATTATTTCCTCTGTTTTATAGTAATTTTTAATTGTTTTATGGAAGTATTGTATTAATAGATCCTTTAATGATTTCTCTTATCTTTGCTCAGGACTTCTCATTTTTTGTGAACATTTTTATAGAAGCAGTTGGGTACTCAGTCTTTAATCGGAGGAGGTTAATGACTCACAAGTTATCATGAGGTCAGTATAGTAGCTTCATTTTTCAGTCACTGGAGCAATCCTTTTATGCTGTTTATGTTGAGTTAACATAAATTTAACACCTGAATTCAGGATTGGCGAATGTAATATCCATTTGCTCAATTTCTTGCTTGTGCAGTTATTATGCCTGTTATATGAGGTATTTTTAAAAGTGTGTTTTAAATTCACAGTTAAATGTGCACATTGTTTTCCCTGGTGATATAAAATTGCCATTGAGCAATAAGAAAAATCTATGTATGTGTGTTATCCATTAAGGCTTGTTTGACTTACAGTTTTGCTTGATTTCTTTTTTACATGTTGGTAAAATGGCTTATTTTGAATTTTACATGTAGATGTTTGGAATGACAATATCTACATTTTTGCCACATGCCAGTCGTTTGTATTTAAAGGAAAAATTAGGAATAAGTCAAGGCAATGTATGTTCGCAATGGTTAGTCTACAGTTGGGGTCTGTCTCTCTAATCAGTGCCTGAAATATTACCTGTGATCTGTGATAAATGCTATTGATTAAAGTTATTTAATTTTTCCAGTAAATGTTTGTTTTTTATGAAAACCAAACCTATATTAAATATATCCCGTGAAAATTCAACTTTTTGGAAAGTAATGCTTAGTAAGATTTTTATTTTACTGTAGTTACTCGTATAATTGCCCCACCTGAAATATGAGGGGAAATAAAAGATTATTTTTTCTGATATAACCACATACTTGCCTCATTCTTGTATTAGTGCAAAAAATTGTGCGAAAAAGTGAGACAGCTACACTAGTAAACATGGTAATAATAGAATTAACATGGGCATCTACAAGAGCAGCATTTTCTCTTCTCTGGATTATCAGATGAAAAGTTAAAAAACAAATTTACTACATTATAAAATTTAATGAAGGGCCAATAAATATTATTAAAGTGGAACAGTCTATGAAGGAGGTGTGGGGTAGAGAAGTCAAATCACTGTACATGCCTCAAACCTACCCTTGGTTTTGCCTCACCTTAGAAAAGTTTGTGGATGCCCATCAGTATTAACATAAAAGATAACCTTTGTTTGTAGGGCTATATTATCTGGGAAATAAGTTGCATCAGGGCCCAGTGGCCATGGACCCCAGAGAGGAGTATGTAATATTCCTCATATCAGGGGTCAATTTAAGCCTAAACACCATGCAAGGAAATATTATCATAGTCTGCAAAATATGTCATGACTTCCTCATCTTTGACAAATGTTAGGGAAAGTGAAATGACACAATGTTATTTGAACACTACAAAATCATTTTTTAATAGCATTATATTTTTTTAATATGAACCCCCACTTTGAAATTCAGCCAGCCATACAGTGAACTCCTGATTAATCAACATAAACTGGACCAAGAGGTAAGCCAGTTTATCTGGAGTAATATTTTCTACTTGGACAAACAATAAATAAAGAAATTCTAGAATGAAAAATCATAATTGAGCAAACATCAAGAATGATAATTTATCAACTACAGATACATTATAGTACAACTATAATTAAGGGATTTAATAATGCATGCAACTGAATTTATTAAACCAACATAAATTGAATTTATAATAAATCAGTTTCCTCTCTTGTGCTGATGACTTCGTGATTATTGATTGTCAATTTGCATTGAGCAAGATTGCTGTTCAGCATTATAGAGTGCCAAGGCTAGTGCTTTTCTCTGCATCTAAATCACCTGTATCATCAGGATCTTTGTTGTTTCCTGATTCAGCTTTTGTCATTGCTTGTACGTATTCTATGTTGTCAATTGTTTGATTGTCTGGAGAACCATCAGCATTTTACCATTCCTCAGTGTCTTCCTTTCTCAAGCTGTTGAAATCATTTAGTGAAGTTTTTTGTTCAATTTCACTATTAGCGTCTTTCATGAGAACTATACACACATTTTTCTACCTCAGAACAAAGTTTTGCCAGGATTAAAAAAACGTAATACATAATATATAATGTAAAACCTTGATGATACAAAATCAATTGATACAAAGTGCTTGTTTATAAGGAGTGTACTCAAACTCCTGCAAAAACATAGGTATGTATTGCTTGTTATAGCAACCTTGTTATTGCAAACCTAGTTAATGCTAATTATGAAAAGGTGTCTTGTAAAGTTTGTACTAGTGAGCTTATACTCTATTTTCATTACCTATATTTATTTCAGGCAAAGAAGTTCCTTTCATTATAACAAGGAGAGGTTTCCCAGAAAGAGTGTAATAAAGCCAAAGTCAGTTAAGCAAGCATTGGTTAAGCAAGTGCCAATTAAGAGAGGGTCTACTGTATATAAGAATTATTAGTCACGGTTAGTGTTACATATTAATTTTTATAATTTATATCTTTGAGAACAATATGCCACATATTATATATAATTTGAATAACCATATTTACATAAATTGTATTACCCATCTTGTATTTCCCCTTTTCCCAAGTTTCAAGAAGAAAAAAGAATTTTTAATAATTCCCCATCTTTAACACACACATGCAACTAGAAAATTAAACCTTGTCAGGTTGTAAAGTAATAAAAAATTAATGTTTTCTTCTCGTTTGAAAATATATTGTAGCCTTAGCCATCAATTGTATTTCCACAATGATTGGCCCTTCTTAACCACTTGAGTGGGTATGCCGTATATATCCGTCACACCATTTTGCAGGCCATCCACTATGGGTATGCCAAAATAGCCCATCATGAAGCATCTCTGGTATCTAGCTCTGTCTTTCTAGTAAAGAAAAAATATACTTCGTACGAAAACCCTGCATTTGTAATGCGGGGATCACTCTACCTGCCCCTGCGATATTGAAAGCAGGGGTGTGACCTGTAATGCCTTTTTTGCATCCCCTTGTGAATGTTAACCAGTAGGACCGCTTTCCTCTAACTGTATAGGACAGGGATGACAAATACGTGGCACACGTGCCAGAAATGGCACGCTTGAGATTTTATTTGGCACGCGTAAGCTTCTATTTTCTGTATAAAATATGAAGTTGCTTAGAGAAGTAGTAAACTAGTGGCACTCGAATAAAAATTCTGATGGTTTACATTACTTTCTTGGCATACGACTCAAAATCATTTGCCATCCCTGGTATAGGATATTTCTAGGCAACTGGAGCAATAGAATCTTCCTCTGTTGCAGTAAATGTTTGACATGCAAAACATATATGAAGAAAATCGGATAGTTGGATTTTGGGCGACATAGTAGATGGTGTGTTGTGAAGTTAGAAATTTTTCGGAGTGTGTCATAGTACGAATAACGCGTACAGAATTTTATTTGCATTTAATTTGTATAAATTTGGTCGTCTTTCATCCCTTGAAATATTGGAATCAGTAACGGCATCATCTAGGAAACGTGCAAAATATTCTCAGAAGATTGACAAGGATATTTGTGATATTATGGATGAAAGTGATTCCAGTGAAGATTTGGAGGATGTTTATATAAACACTGATGTAAGTGACAGTGAATCTGAGGGAGAAATTGAACTATTTGAAAAAAATCTATTTCGCACAATTAAATACCCAAACAGGGTGCGCTCTTTGAAAAAAAAGTACCCACTGAAGTGGTTAAATGACCAAATAATTACTGCAAAAATAACATTTCATGAATAAAAAATCACATTAGATATTATTTTGTTTTTATAGATAAATAAAGTTTGTATATAAACAAAAATACAAATTGATAACTTTGTGATCCCCCCTCTCCATGAGCTTTTCCACACTGCCTAGGTTGCATAGGCAAAGCAAACCTAATGATTATTGATGCATCTAATGGACCATTTATGGAAGAATTGTTTCGGTTTTACATGGAGTAATGATATTACCTTAAAAATTTAAAAAACGAGCAATAGAACATGGGGGAATGGTAGTGAATGGTATATACAAGGGTTGCTCAGAAAGTAATGAACCACATTTTTTTTCTCAGTCAAATGATGTTTTTAAAATTTGAAACTTTCGGTACTACAAGTTTGAAATGTGCTGCGTCTAGATGCCAAGTTGTAAAGCATTCCGGCAGGTAGTGCAGTTGCAGTGAATCACCAAAATGACCTCTGTCAGTGAGGTGTGTTCCAAACAAAGAGCCATGATTGAATTTCTTGTGGCAGAGAATGAATTGGTGGGAAACATTCACAAACGATTGAAGAGTGTCTATGGAAGCAGTGCAGTCAACATAAGCACCATTAGTTGCTGGGCTAAACGAGTGACGACGTCAGAAGAAGGACAAACCGACTCCATGTTTTGCCACGCTCTGGCCACTCTGTGACTGCTGTCACTCCTGCAGTGTTGCAACGTGCTTATGAAGTCATTTGAACTGATCGACGCCTCACAAACAAGCAGCTGGCACTTGAGATTTTAATTAACAAAGGAAGTGTCAACTTGATTATCCTGCAGAACTCTTGTTTCAGCATGACAATACATGTCCTCACACAAGTTTGAGGACGCGGGAAGCCATCACAAAACTTGATTGGACAGTGTTTCCCCATCCACCCTACAGCCCTGATTTTGCTTTTCTGTACGGGTCGCTGAAGGAAGCAATCCGCGGTACAAGTTTTGAGGATAATGATGACGTGATTCATGAGGTAAGGACGTAGCTATGTACGCAGGGCAAGGCCTGGTACCGGCAAGGCATACATGCCCTTGCTTCTCATTGGAGTAAGGCCGTAGAAGTGAATGAAGACTATGTGGAAAAATAGAACGTGTAGGAAAGACATACAGTAAGTATAAGTTTTATTTTTTTGAATAAATTTTGACTGAGAAAAAAATGTGGTGAACTAATGCAGAAATTAATGAGTCAAAATACAAATAATTTTTAGTACCAAGGAATAATAACTTTGTAAATATTCCACTTAGTTGAAATAAATCCCAGGGCATGTGTATTTCAAGGAAGTGGAATTTTTACTTGGTTTTTATTCTTTGCCACTTTAATGGAATTTTACAAAATTAAAGCTTCCCTAGTGAATTACAAACATTTTTTGCTGAAATTTTACTTTTCTGTTGAGGCCCTCAATGGCTGGGGGCCTTGTTCCATTGCACCAGTTCGCTATTAGTGCACAACGAATGAAAGGAAAGTAACTTATCAGGGGTAGTGATTAAATACACTAACCACCTATTTAAAAAATAATACAATTTGATGCATTGTGGTTAGCATAGCTAAAAAGCAATTGCTATTTAGGACTTAGTTTATTCTAATAACTAATGATGACAGAAGCTTACAGTGCTTCTGTAATAGCAGTTTATGGCCTTTAAAAAATTCTGCTTTGAAAGAATTAAAAAAAATCATTTTCCAAAGGAAAAAATTCAAATACTTAACCCGATTAAACTAAGTCTTGGTTACAAAAGTCGCAAATAATGGTTAACCATTATTAATTCATCCCTTACGAATGTTAATATATGGAGGATCTTGCTTGTGAAAAAAATGGCTGGTCTCTCTCTCTCTGTAAGGTCCATACCAAAGCTGACTCACTTTCTGCCGTCTTCAGGAGAGTGGATCCCCAAGTTCACTCTCCGACCTAACCGTCCTTTTTGTAATCGCGAACATCCATTTCCCTCGATTTATATCCCTTCTTCGGCCGCCCTTTTGAAAAGTTCATGGCGGTGGAAATGGATCGCCCCCCCCCCCCCTTCTCTCCCCCCTTCCGCCCTACTCCCCCCCTTCCGCCCTCCTCCGTTTCTGTAATTTCGGAATGCCACCGGTATCCCCGCCCTCGCCCTGGTCCTTCGATCCAGTTATTCTGGTCAGGTATCCGTTGTCACGCGAGAGACTGCAACCTGTTACCATCAAAATTCACCACCACCCAACTTTCCCTTAACGTCCGTCCGAAGTCCCGCCTCTTCCCTCCGATTCCCATCTTCCCCTTCCAAGGTTCCCTTTACCATCTGTTCTCAGGGTCAACCCTTTCCAATTTTTTCAAAGACAGAACCTTCTTCATTTCCTCTCTTGTGGAAAGTTAATTCCAGTTATTATTTCGGATTTGAAATTTGTGAACTGTATGTTCGTCAGCGTCGTAGCTACGCCCTTCCGGTAGGGTTAAGTCCTCGGGAAAACATCAGCGGGTCCGGTTTGATGGCGGTGCGATTGCACAGGGCCCCGCGTTCCCTAAAAATAAATATTTGTTGTACTTATAAAAGTACATACGTACATTAAAACAAGTTAGGAAAGTGCTGCGAAAGCAGATAATACAAGGCGATTTTTTTACAAAAAAAATAAATTTCTTCCGTCAGTCTTTGTTTAATATTAATGGCGTTATAATATAGCCCTCTGGTTCGCGTTAAAAGCTTATATCCATATAAAAGCATTGAGCACGTTGACATGGTAGTCGATTGTTGGGACCCAGAGAAATTCCCGCTTTTTTCCCCGATAAAAACTATAAATTTACGCTAAATATATAGGGATTTGAATTTCTTTAAAAATACGATATTGCAATGTCTAAACTTTCCGTTCAAGTCCCGAGTTCGAATCTGGACGGGAAATAATTTTAAGAAGCAAATATAAAAACCTCATCACCGATTTACGTGCTTTTCTTATAGATCAATAATGGGGCAAAGTTAGCCCCTGAAAATTGGAATGTTAACAATTTAGAATGGCCACACGCAGCTCTCATATTTAGTAACTTATCCTGAAATTTTGGTTTCTCTAGGACGAACCGTTTCAGAGATATGGCCTGCACAGTCGGACAGACAGACAAAGTAAATACATAAAGCGATTTGTAAAAAAAATCTCTCAAACGAAAGAAATATCTAACACGGTCGTATTGAGGATGGTTGCTTTATTTGTTAAAATTTACTTTTAAAAATTTTTGAAGGGTAAGAGGCTTTGAACGCTGAAGTTATTAAGTGTTATTTATGTTTATATAGACAAAACAATATTTCCCGCGTACTTATATTTTTAAAAATAATAAAACCACGCGTTTGGTTATTTTTGCATTATTCATTCGTTTTTCAAGATGGGGACCCCGTCAATATTTCATGCACCGGTGCCCACAAAGTCGTAGTTACGCCACCGGTTGGTGTGGTCCATTCGCGTCATCTCTCTCTCTGTCCGTCGTCCAGAAATACTTGGGCAATTGGAATATTTTTTTTGAAAGAGGAGTTGCCTTATACGCTTCGGTAATAAATCTTTTTTTGCGAATGCCTGCACGGATTCGACCCAACCAGCTAGCTGTTCCACTCCCTTCGTTTTGTTTCTCTGTTATAAATTACGCGATATTTTCGAACTCTTGAGTCGCGGTGAATTATTGAAGCGCGGTCTGAATGGTCTCTTTATTTTTTTAGATTACCAAAAAAGGTATTTCTTCGATAGTTTTCATTCACACTGAAAGAAAGCGTCGATTTTTTATGGCGTCTTATGGCTTGATGGAATACTGATCTTTTGAGAATTATTCATTGTCTGAAAGTTTATGAATTTTAGCGGTGTTCTGATAAATTGTTATTTAAATTTTATATGCATTTATGCATGCTTAGTTTGTGTGCTTTATGACAGTAACAATGGATTTTACTCATGTTGCGGAACTGATAATCTACCGGAAGAACGTTGATGGGAGTTTTTCCATTCCGTGGTTGTCCGTGGCTCAATTACCTCCTAGTACATATTAATTTTTCACGAGACATTAGGCTTCTAAAATTACCCTCGGGTTATCTCACTAGATATAGTTTTTGGAACAAGTACTGACGGTTGAAAAGGATGCGTTTTAAAAGGCGGGTTCGCAAATCTGCTTAAAAATCCCCATTCGATGTGCAATAATATTTTTTCCCAGAATTGTAATAGATTTCGCCCTAAAAATTCTTCATCCTGCCAGCCCAATCATCCGGTCCATTCCACTTTCCTCCTTATCCTTCACCCTCCCCTTGGCCGTCTACTATCCTCTTCCTATCCAGACCAAAAAAAAAACCTGTCCATCAGACTTTCCCCACGTCTCTTCACGTCTGACCATCAATATATCTTCCTTTCAAATTCTGGGGATTTTCCTTTCCTCCATTTTTTACGCGGTCGGACATTTCGAGTCGATTTTTTTTGTGCAGCCTCTGTCGAAATCACCCATTCCCAACCTTTGCCATTACGCACTCATCGTTTTTCCCCCGGCCTTTCTTCTCCCGATTCTTATATAGGAACATCGTGTCTGCGGCTCGGATCCCGATTTTCGTTGGAATGCATATTCTCGTCTTATCCGCAGCGTAGGTGATATCGAGTATTATTTAGTCCATCAATCTATTCTTTCACTTCTTTGAAACTGTTTGATAATCCTTGTGTTTAATTTCTATCTTGTCGTGTTATTTTCCTCAAATCGTAGGGGGTGTCATACTTCCTATTTTTTGGCACCGAAAATTTATATATGTTCTTTTAACGTAAAATTTTTACGTTCCATTCACTGCCTTTGTCCGGTGTTATACCATGGTTGTGGTAGAAACTTTGAAATTTTTAACATGTTTATAGAGATTTCTTTTCAAATATGTGAAGATTAAAGAAATTAAACAAGTTATTAAAAAAACAATGTTGCGCGAGCTGTGACCGATCAAATGCTTTGGCCCAAACAAAAATCAGTTTTAGAGTTATGACCTCGTTTTTACACCTGTGTAATGATTATATTCCACTTTCAAAATTTAAACGTCTGGATAGTCCCCGAAACTTTAAGATGGACAGCTCTATAATTTTTTAAAAATGGACCACAAACTACTACTTATTTAGGTCAGACATTGCAATTAACCCATTTCTCGAACATGATCGACGAGAATTTCAACACACGACATGGCCCTGATGTCTATTTTGACGTGCCTTGTGATATACGAAGATTGACGTTTACGACTTCTTCCCACCGGCCTCGCCGAATATCCGTACCAGTCTTAGCGATTGGCTGTTTAATCGCTTTCGCACGGTATTGGAACAGAGGAAGGGGTTAGGGCAGGTTAGTAGCGATTAGAGGTAAAGATTTGGAAAGACAAGACGTCAGACGAGGTAGGGAGCGAAAGGAGGCTTAGTGGCTTTGTCGGCTCGCGTGATGGCAACTATCGCTTTGCCAAGAACCGGAAGAGAATTGAACGATGAACGGCCGGAATTAATTACTATATTATAGCTGCCCAAAGGGGGAGAGGTCATGCGATGATTCATTCTCATGGATCGGAGATTGGATCCTAATACCAACATACAATGGGGCGAGGGAGAAATTGCAGCCACACCCACTTCATTCATGAATTAAGATAGCAAATTTGAAGATCGGGCTGTTCTTAAAGAAATGCCGTCGGATATCTACTCATCGAAGTGCTCCAAGTCCACATTTTTCCTTGTCTCGGTAATTATTTTCCCTTTTATTTTATTAGATTACTTGAAATTCCACCGCTACGATTTTGGAAAGTACCCTAAAACTGACCTGGACATTTAATTAAGTGTATTCTGAATTTATTATTTCTGTACTTTCTGTTCATAAAGCTGTAAGAAGATACGTCACAGTACATAATCTATTATCAAAGGAGAATCTAGTAGGTTCGAACTATCATTTATAGACCTATTTAGAGAAGTTTACTTTTTGTAAAGGTAGAGCCTGTCCACTTTTTTACGCACATATGGCTATGCCGTTGGATGGATTTAAATGAAATTTAGTATTTATGATTTATAACAAAGGAGAAGACGAAAATTACCTACTCGAATCAAATCACTTTATCAGGACTGGCACTTTACCGGAAACAAGAAAATATTTGCTTTGTCTTTGAAATATTAATCTAGATAATAATTAATTTTCAGAATTTGTAGAGTATAAACAATGAAACATTTCTTTTTACATATTTTGATTTGATAGGATGATTAATTTTTGAGCGAATTGCCCGAAATATGTAATATCACATTTTTCTTATAGATAAGCGCCCTTTCCAGTAATTCATATTTGAGATTTTATTGAAATAAAAAAAATTGTATATCTGGATCATATCACTCAATAAGAACTGACAATTTTCACTTCTAAGTGCTAAAATACACGGTGATAATGGTTTGAGCCAAACCGCTCAGCCAAGGCTGCCGTTAAACCGAAAATTAAAAAAAATGAATTCCAACTCTTCAATAGTTTCAAGGCTACCACCTAGTGGCGCAGCGAAAAATATAGGGGCACACCTCACAATCACACATTGTAAATACGATTCAGAGGGGTGTGTAGGGCCCCTTGTACACCGCCCTCTACGCATTACGGGGTCATTGTAGTCCTTCACTACGCCCCCGCTATCACCTTATTGGAAACGATAAACGAAATTTTCCCCAGAGAGAAACGTTCCCAATTCTTGGGTGCTTTACCCTCTGCTTGTTTGTGTAGCAAGTAGGTTAAGGAACTTGATTTAGAAGACGACGCGCAATACTGTTCCACCCACCTCGCCTCACCCAAGTCAAGGGATAGGCCGACCACGTATATAAACCTCCAAGCCGGTATCACAGCATTATAACACGGTGTCACCAACTAGTCACTCAGGCCACATCCTGTCTTCGACGACTTCTTTCGGCCCCTGGAAAAAAAATGCGAAACTCACGCGTGTTGAAAGAGTTTTAAAAACAACGCCTAAAAATCGGACTACATATATAAAAAAAAATCCACCGTCTTTCGGACATGGTACATGTGTAACTGGAAGAGGAGTACGTGATTTATTTGGGCAAAGTCTTGAGTCAACGTGCAACTATTTGGTTATGTTGTATTAATGGTTGCTTCCGTTATTCTATCTTATAATCTATTGTATTGATTCCCAAACGTTTTGACATGACGATTCCCTTTTGTTTTTTCACTAAGTCGTCGTACCCCACCATGTTTTTGATTGAAATAAATGTATCCCTTTGCACTCGTATTTTCATCCTTATTCATGATCAAATAATTCGTAATTATGTTACCCATGTATCTTATACTTATTGGGAAGATTGAAAAATACGTTTAAACCATTTCAGCTGACTTTGACGTTAACAATTGATTTTTTCTCATGACCTCGCGCCTCCCTGGAACTCTCTCACGCCCCCCAGTTTGGGAACCACTGACCTATTGAGTCTAAAACATTTCATGATTTTTAATGCTTGGATACCGTTCCGTTATCGTGATAAAGTGAAGTCAATGACCGTGCAATTCGGGTTATTTTTCAAAAAGAAAAACAGCCCTAAACCAAAATCGTGTAAGTCGAAACCGCGCAATGCGATATACAAGTGCATTCCGAGACCATTTTATGATTAAATAATACATGGATACCGTTCCAAAGCCGTGCTAAAGTGAAATCGTTGGCAGTGCAATTCGAGATAGCCCTGTTTAAAAAGAAAACAAAACGCGTGAGGCTAGACCGCGCAATTCGAGGGACGAGTGCGTCCCGAGATCATTGTATCACTCGGAGCCCCTTTCAAATACATTTTTTTTAATGCATTCGTTTCCTTTTTTCTCTTGCCTTAAAATAACTCGAGCCACCCGCTGAGAACAAACGAAGACCGAATTTTGCCCGGTATTTTCACCCTCTCGTTTTATCTGCCGCGTTTATCTCGATCGCGAGATGGCATTCAGGTCGTCGTCTCGCGCGGGACGGCAGCGTGGGCCGCGAGCACACTCGGAGCTTCCGCCGAGGCCACGCCCCGCGGGTGAGGCCACGCACTCTCCCTTCTTTAGGACTCGAGAGGTAGAGAGAGGTTTGGTGAGGGGATTGGGAGGGAGGAGATACAATTTGCGGGACGGGGAAGGGAGACGGTTGCGAAACGTTTTCCCGCGTGGAAAGGGCGTTAGCACCTGAACCGAAACCGCCCACTCTCCCGAGCGCATTCGTCTCTTCGGTGATTTCCTCTGCGACGCGTTCGAGTTACAGCAGGACAAAATAAAAGAAGTCCGGCGACCGAAATAGTGACGGAATTATTTTTTTTGTCAACCGACGAGGTTTGTCTTAATTTACTTGTTTCGAGGAGCGTGGAAAAAAACTGGACGATCGGTCGCGCGCCGTCGAATCGACGAAAGAAAGAGTGGTCCTATTTTTTTGGGAGAAATATATCATAATTACATGATTGGAAATGCCTGCCTTAGACGTATTTTCCACTTCTGGCACATCCTCGTCTCATAAGTGGCACACACGTGCTTCGCACAATTTATATAAACAATTTTTTGGCAATTAAAATTTATCCGTGGTTGGAAACGATGATCATAAAATGTCATTGTGGTTTAAATCCCAATATCAGATTTGTGTATTGGTAAAAGGTAGGATTTATTATTATTACACATACGCTTGTTACACGCTAAAAATTAAATGGCGCATTGACGCTGCCACCGAGAAAATGGCGCACTGGTGACCAGTTCCAAATCAATAAACCTCAACTTGAATCATATCACTTCAGAATGACATTCAATTAAGTTGTGAATTTTCGAAAAATCATTCTACCTTTTGAGTAATGTATCGGAAACTCAATACCCAATGTTAAGAGACTTGGCATTAAAAATAACTTCATATTTCGAATCAACGTATTTGTGCAAATCAACGTTTTCCAATGTGCATTTCATTAAGAATAAATACAGAACAAACCTCACGGACCAAAATTTAGATAACTGTATGAGATTAGCAGTTACAAACTATACACCGGATCTTCACAAATTTTCCGAAGAAAACCAATGCCAGAAATCTCATTAACTATTTGCCTGTTTTAGTTTTCGTGTTTAAATTAAATATGTACCTTTCTCATGTGTTTTTCTATAGTAAAAATGTCAATTTTTAAACCTATATATTTTATTTTAAATAGAGATACACTTGTTAAAAATTGGGATAGGTGCATCTCGAGATCTTGTTTATTTTTAAAGTAGCTTATATGGTGAAAAAGGTTGCCGGTCCCTGGTGTAAACCATCTTTTTGTGAAAAAAGATCGGGAACGTAACAGTAAGATCGCCATTTAAGTTGCTGATCAGGGATGGAAATGAACCATTAGAATTAAGTATACGACATAAGACTAGAGTAGACAAAGTAAGGCCCGAGAGCCGCATGAGGCCCGCGAAAGCATTTTATGCGAACGCTGAAATTTAATTCCATCCTTTTATCTTGAAAATATGACCGGAAAACCTTTTCCAGTGAACACATGACGCCAAAAAATTATTTATTACAAAATTTCTCTACAAGTAACCCTCGCAGTCTCTCAAGTAAATCCCGATGTGAACTCTAAAGCCGGAGCGCTCGCAACTGCTAATGCGGTCCTCTTCATTGAAAGTTTTCCCAACCCTGCTCTCAAAGATGGCAATCGACTCCTCATTTCTCACGTTAAAATTTTCATATAAAATAAACTTTTTCATTCATACAGTTCGACCTATTTTAAAAGCAGTTTTGACACCCTTGGGAATAATAAAGATTCGCGATAATTCACGTAAACATTTGTCGGTAGGAAGTACCCCAGATCACTGAGGCATTTCCGTTCCATTTCCTCATAGGTTTCTCAACCTTTTTACATCTTTTTTAACTACCTAATATATCAGTCGGATTCCATCTCTATGGCGAGATCGACGATTCTTTTACAGTTGTAGGCAGGTTAACGCATATGTATAAATTAGAATTGATTCGAAGTCGTTGGACAAATGGTGGTAAGATTTGGCTCGCTCGAGATCTACTGTGTCGAAGTGGCTTTCCTCAATTACATAACGAAATACACCTATTCCTCTCTCCCTCTTCCTTGTTTTTGCTGTCATAATATATCTTGCGAGTTTTAAGCTCGAGATTTTACGTATGTAACTGACTTCCAGCGGCATCGGAAAAAATGTAATTATGGCCAGGAAGAATGATAAATCATTTATTTCGGCAATTCTTTCCTTTCTAAAAGATAATTACCGATTATTACTATGGAACATTTTTCCAAATACCCTTTAGAAGAACAAGGCTAATACTTATGAATCTTATGGTAGTATTTGATGCGATCGGTAATAATCACGCTTATCTAAAAAAAATCTAATGGGAAACGCGCCAGAATATTTTTTTTTATCGTTAAGTTCTAAGCATGAAATTGCGTTATTATAGGAATATTTTCGACGCCTTTCTCCTTTCCAATATGGCTGAAAATAATCTGTGGCATTGAACTTCCAAGTTAGAATTTAACGACCTCAGGTTTAGGTTCAGTCGACCTCGTCAAAATAAAGGAGAGTTGCGTAAACAGCCGCGGAGATTTGGGCCGTAAGGAATTGTTGGAACATTTCGTTTCTCTAAAAAAAGAGTGAAATCCCTTGTGCCGTCGAGCTAACTCGTCCTGGACGCAAGGAAATTAATTTATTAGAGGAAAGGATCATTGCGTGATGAAGAAATCACTATTTGATCTGCAAAAGGGAGTGTCATTAATATTTTCGTTGCCGCCCCAGGGACAAAAAAAAACTTCTTATGGTTGCCTCCGTTAGAACCGTCGAGGGACGCGTTTTTTATTGCTGGAAATAGGATAATTTTCATTCGATCTACGATAAGGATCGCGGAATTTTGATGAAAAATGGAGAAGTTAAAAGTTGAATCGGCGAGATTATCTTATGTATTGGATAATAAAACTCAGGGGTTTGGAAACCTTTTACGCTGAGGCAGGGACGGATTAATGCATAGCCTTAGGCCCTCACGTTTTTAGGCCCTACTTTAGGCCTTCCATATTCAAGTAACAGCCGAACGACGGTTGCGATCTACTGAAAAATTAGCCTTAGGCACCTCATAACCTTAATTTTTTTTTTACTGCGCAAGGGACCTCATTCGTATTTGCGAGTGTTACGGCGGGTTAAGGAATATAAGCTAGAATTGAAAGTTTCTTAAGAGATTCTTTAGTTGTATTTTAAGAGAAGATGAAATATAAAGGATATTTTTAGTTCTAAAAAACTTCACCGAAAAAGAAGCTTTGATGACCGAAAATTTAATTAACAAATATGAAATCGTCTGATTGAAAAATTATATTTTTGGCCTCGCGGGCAACATTAAGTGCTATCTAGGGTTCGCCTAACTTTAGTAAAAATTATATGGGAATTATCGTTTAAACTTGGAAATTATATTAATAATATTAAACAACAAATACAAATCGAATCTTGGATGAGTCAGAAAGTGTTTTACTCAATAGGAGGGGTCACCGAACTATTTAATAAAAGGGCCACATGAGGTTTTATATACCAACGTGCGAGCCACATACGGTCTCTGAAATGACTGATCGGGCGGTATGTAAATTTCAATGAGAGAATTTTAAAGTTTGTGGAATGGGTCATACTCCTATATTAAAAAAAACAAATGCATTGCATTCGAAAACTATAACTTTGAATCCATAAATTATATTCAATGACACTCCCTGCAGGTAAATATCTGAATATGCATGCCTCGAAGTACCTGATGAGGTATATGGCCGTACTTTGGGGACACCTTCTCAATAGTATTCAAATAAATCGACTAGAAATGCTAATATTCGAATTTCTTCGTATCCCTTAAGGCCATTATCGTCGAGGTTTCACAGACGAAAACTTAACGAGGCCAAGAAACACGAACTGCTATCCGGCAAGACGATTTGCATCCGATTCCTACCGAAGAGCGTTCGCGGGCGGATGACTAAGGCTCAAAAAAATAAAAAACGATCGCGCAACATCTCCGAGAGAATTCCCCGAGCCAAGAGGAAGGAGAGGAGACCCAGGGGCAGTTAAAACGCGAATGCATCTGGGGGTCGATCTCCCTTTGTCTTCGGGAGGGGGATGTAAGGGCGGGGAGGGGAAGGTGGGAGGAGGAGGGGGGGGGGAGAAGGTGCCGCGTGCGTGAGATTATACAAGGAGACCCAGTTACAGAAAGCTAGAGAGAAAGAGATAGGTGGATGTCGAAACCCTCTCCGTAATGAAGGGAGAGGTTAGTCGGTAAGGGGGGGAGGGAAGGTAGTGGGGGGAGGGAGTGGTCGACTCAGAGAGAGATCCAAGAAGGGCGAGAAAAGCGAGAGTGGGCGACGCCCATGGTGGAAACCGAAAGCAGTTTTCGTTTGCGAGGGAAGCTGTGCTCTCTCACTCTCTGCCTCACCTATCCTCCTATTATAACGGCAGAATTGTTACGTCAATAATTGCGATGCCGTATAATCGCCTCGCAAGGGGAGAAGATTTCTTTTTTTTCTTCTTCTTCTTTCGGGCGTGAACGGATTCTGCATCAGTCTTTGAGGACCATATGTTCCCCCTCTCCCTCTCTCACATTTTGAAAGGGGTGAGGAAGAGAAAGGGAGTGGGAAGGGGGGAGGTGAGATGATGGGGCGTCGGCCTTGGCCCGCCTTAGCTTTCGGAAATATCTATTAATGGAAGGGGGAAGAAGCCCCGCCAAAAAGGAGCGGAGTTTTTGGTTTCTTTGTGGACGTGCATTTTCACCCCAATTCACTAGCGTCGAAGTGACGCGCGGAGAAGAATACACAGTGATAAAAAAAACATCCGTTGTTTATAAGGCGGCGGATCGTTACAACGGCGAAATAACGATCCTCGGTAATCTTTCGCGGACCTTTTTTCAGTGCTTCGAATCCTTTGGATATATTTTTTTTTAATGACGGTCTTTGATCTGCGGGTAAATGTCGCCATGAGGTCGTTGGACGAAATGAAATATCGCCAGTCCTTTTGAATTTTAATTCGGGGCGGCCTTGCGCCACCGGCAACTCTTTTTTTCCCCTCTTCGAGAAAATGGCGCTTTTATTTCGCGGGCTCGCATAAATTATCTCAACGCTAATTGCGGGGGTTCGTTTATTGCTACATGAAAATACTGGGCAGCAACTAAAAAAATTGCCAGCCGACAACGGTCGAACCGTTTTAATTTTTCCGATACCTTTTAAACTGTTATAGTTATAGGTTGTAGTAAAGAAACGCACGAAAAACTCATATTGCCGCAGAATGGTCAAGAATGCCATAAGAGCAATTTAAATACAAAGTGGCCGTCTTTAGTGGACTTAGTGGAGGCAATTAAGAACATGCACTTTCCGCTGAATAGTTTTTATACTTTGTGGTCAAATGTTCACGCCACGGACTCGGTTGGCACCATACTATTGTATTGGAGATGATGATTATTTTTCAGTTCAACGTGAAATTCTAGCCCTTCTCTTTTTCTTAGGTTGTTTCCTAGTCAATTGGGTCAGTTGTGTTCAAACGGTCAATGCGCGATTCTCTAATCTCTCGATCGGATCTTTACAGGATCCGTGCTGCTCCAGAGTTGACGAAACATTTGACATTCAAGAACCTTTCTCCAAAGAACTTAAAGACTCATTAAGATTCATCAGATTTTTCAGGATTTCCATCCTTCTCGGGGAGAATGTCTATATAAAACACGACTTAAATGTTGTGTATGAATGAATGAACTTTCTTGCTCTCGTGACAGTTTTTTTAATCATTTGCGCAAATAGTATTTTAAAATAGCGATGGAATTACAAAAGGAAGCAACAATTAATGGCAATTTATTTGCTGCGTACAAAAACTTTTTGGTTTATGATGGAATTTCGGCCTTTTAACGGTCAATAATATGCCGTCCGCTTTCCAGCCATCTATTTTTTTGTTTCTCGGAGCTATTTGGAACTAAAGTGACTCGTAAAACTCCGTCAATTATCGAATTTATATCCTGCAGCTCTTTAACGTTAAACTTCGAAATAAAGCATCTGGAAATTACTTTTTTGCATGTTCAGTGATCTGTTGCCTTCGTGTATTAGGTATTGTTTACTTCTGTCGAAGAGGAATTTATAGTCTAAATGGATACGTTGTTTGCATATGTAGAAATGTGCAGTAATATACTTAGCGCGTTAGAGCTACATGACACCGAAATGGAAATATCAAAATTGACTTTTCATAAATAAATTGCGCGTCTTCTCAGTATTTTTAAACGATCTATATTTATTTTCAAAATAAAAATTTGTGGTTCATCTTTGACAGTAGTAGTGATACTTTTTTATTTAACGAGACTATCGGTATAGCTCTTGGAAAACGATAAAAATAATTTCGCGGCATAATTTTATTGCTCAAAAATCTCCAAGTTTTATACTACTTTGAAAGTTTAAAGAGATCGAAGAGGAACTTCACGTGTTAACACGGAAAGTAAAATATCGTATTGATATGAGAAGCGGACATCGTTTTTATCTGTGGTGCGACCGCTAATCTTTTTGGTGGAGCGAACGCATTCCGTCCTCAACAAGAGGCATTAGAATAATGTCTATGCATAAATCTCACGTTATTTAGTCGAAGAAATGGGACCTTTCTTCGAAGAGCAGTTTGACTCTGAGATAAATGTAAATGTTTGAGAAAATATCTTCCTTCAACACCTGCATAAGATGTATTGATTAGTGGAACCGGGCTGGATAATTCCGTCTTTGGAAGCTAAAGATTGAAAGAAAAAAATCAACGCATAAAAATAAAATTGCGCGCTACTGTAAAAAAATGCCATATATAACTCTAACTACCAAATTTAATATTTATTTACGTGACAAAGCCTATTTCGATAATTTATTTTTAATTACTTATTAGCAAAAGTTTATATTTTACTTAAATGCGCGTTGATTTATGCATATAATTATCGACGGTGGACCGAAAAAACTGAGGACTATCATAGTGACAGAGGTGCTCTTGGATCAGTAATTCTTAATAGAGATTTGATTATGAAAAAAGTAGAGCACAGCAAGCCAGAGGAGCATACCCGACCTTGAAATTTTATCTTGTAATGAAAGTGAAATGCCGGTATCTTACTTCAGTGGTGGCATCCGGTCGAATTGTAATTTCAGGGTCGATTTCGCTACTCGATCATAAAATTTGACGCATATCCTCCCTAAACAGCGGATCCGAACGGAAGCTAAAAATAATCAAGGAAATTCTCTACTGGTAAGGAAACTCTGGCGATGACTTTACGATGACTTGGTAAAGCTTGGACCGAATATGTACAGTCGAATACCTCGAAGGCATAAATAAATTAATATAAGTTTTCTAAGAAATATTGTACGCTATTGTAAAAATCACTGCTTTCTTCTATAGCGCATAATTCGGATAATTTTAATCCTTCTTCTTCACGGTTTAGCCCTATTTGTCTGTTCCCACTCGAAGTATCCTTTTCTCTTTCGTAGCTCGGGGGCATTCAGAGTTTCTAGTCCACTGCTTGTTTCCATAGGTTCCCAGGCTGTCCTCAATCCCCCTTTCCAGTTACACGGCATCGTATAAATAATAAATTTATTATTAAAATGATATTAATTCCTTGGAATAGATCTTAAACTACATAAATTACTCGCAAAGATATTTTTTTATAAGTATTTCCTAAGTAACCGGGTTAAATTCCCTCGAGTCAGGAGTGAAAGCGACGCGTAGGATAAGGATGATTGCAACGCAACAATCAGCGATCCTTTTCCTGTCTCCTCGGAATCAGAGCAATGAATGCAATAGCTTCAGGGAATTTCGCGTCCATGAAACGATTACGTGTTTTTTTTGTGTGCATAGCGCGGTTATCATTCGCGAAGTGGAGCGTTTTATTTTTTGCCGCGTCTAGAAATGAAAGTAAAAGCATTCCATCTCCGGTATCCCCCTTCGTGTCTTAATTAATGTACGCTTCAAACTTACAATTAGATAAAATTTGGACTAAAAGTTTCACAATTTTAGTCACGGATGAGAAGATTGTGGATTCCGACTGACCTTCCATTTTCGGCGTGGCCTAAGGTGTGGTTTGAAGGTCTATAGAGGCTTGGTCTGTGGCCTCTTTTTGCCCAAGAATATAAAAACCTAATGATAGTGGGATCTATTTGAGTGGTTAGTTTAAGACGTAACCTTCGTAGCAACAAAGACCTTGTGTGTGTAATGGCGCATGCCTGACTGGGATGAAGCTTATCTTGATTAATAACATAGGAATACTCTGCAATTCTAAGATTTTCAATTGACGATGCTGTATTTTTCCTTGGCTTCACGTAAAAGATTTTTTGGAGTTAGTCATGAAATTTCTGTGAATTCATGCCAGTGTGTGCTGCGGCACACTGGGGTGCCGCAGCTGATTTTTAAGGATGCCACGGAAAACTTTGTTTAGTAAATAAATCAACGATTTGGAAGTGTTCATAGGCAATTAGAGCAATAATTTTCCCTCGAACAAATTGATTATGGTGTATTACTAACAAATGGACGCTTCCAAAGGTTGTAATACTCGTATGCAAAAATATAAAACCCTTATTTCAAGGTAGTGGTGCCGCGAAATTCCATTTATCTTTGAAAAGGTGCCGCGAAATTCTCATTATCTCTGAAATGGTGTCGCGCTAACAAAAAGTTTGGTAACCGCTGCTTTAGACTGTAAACTGCTATTCTATAAGAACAGTTTGCTTCTGCTATCGGTGATTAGTTGAAGAAACTTAAGCACTAAGCATTAAATGGAGGTTAACTACGCTAACCACCATAAATCAAATAGTATTAATTTAATTTGTGAAGTTAGTGTAGCTAACCACCACCCCTGAAAGAGTGAAATACGCAAGAAATAACATAGGATATGAAGTGTACTTGGATTTCAAGATTTCAATTTTCGTGGTAATAAATGCGGAAAATATATATTCCTCTATCTTCCATCGAAGAGTAGTGGAACTTCTCATTTAAATATTGATGTAAGTCACTGAATCGTTGCAGCTTACACGGTGTGTAAGAAAATAATGGATATGAATACCTTAGCTTAACGCCATGTAACAGAAGCGTTTACGTTTGAATTATCTGTATCTGGAGTTAAATTATATCCCTTAAACATGAGAATGTAGTTTATGTAATTTTTTAAATGCTACCAAATCCAACCGTGGGTGCGTATGTAGGGAGTGCATGGCTACATTTTTATTGTCCTTTTCTCTCCCATTGTGTGGCGTTACCTTAAGTCCCCTATTCCTCAAGCAGTAATTCAGTTTTTACATAAAAATCGATCATAATTTCATACACAAAAAGTATTAGGTGGCTATAAAAAGAGGGAGTTAATTCTACCGGGACTTATTTGGAGATTTCAACGCCTGAATCACAAGGAGCCCACATCCTCAAAGGAACGAGCGTTTTTAATTGTCTTATAAATTACGGATATTTTTCCTGACAAAGAAATACGAGTTACTCTTCGACAATATTTCCTTTGAACTTTTAAAGACGGTGACCTCCCTCGACAGGATAATAAGAGGTTGATGGATGGGAAAGTAGGTCAATAGGTGAGGACGCGAGGGAAATGGCATCGTTGACAAATGAAATTGATTACACCCTAGATCATGCAAACGGGAGGAAAAGTAAAAGAAAGCGAATGTATAAATAATCGGTTTGTTTCGCATCATTCGTTGAGGTGGAGTCGTAACGATGTTGATATTTTTTTCAATGGGTGACAATCACTCAGTGTTCAAGTATGAGCGGGTATTGCTTTTGCAATAGCCTACAGAGTTTGGATTGACACAATGCATGTATAACTTCAAACATTCGTAAACTTTATTAGGCAAATGACTTTATTTGTATTTATAGGGATCTACAAAATCAAGATCTCTTTTTTGCGAGGTTGTTTTCCGGCGATGTCAAATAGGGCAACACGATACGAAGAAGATCGAAACCGTCCGTTAACAAATTTCCACTTTTACGCACTAAGTGTCGCAATTTTCGTCCTCGCTACATCAAGGTTATGCCATCAGTTCAATAGATCCGGTTGCCGAAAGGAAATTTCGTTCTGATACGAAAGTTCTTGGTCGCGTTTGACGGACGGACGTACGGTGAATGCATAGACGCTTTCATTCGCGCTTGGTATGGGAAGCGCCAAAAAGCCCCCTGCCCTTCGACGGAATTCGAAAGCACGATCTCATTCTCGGGAAGGACGAGCCGAATCGCGTTTTCAAAATGAATTTCGGAGCGAAGGGAGGAGAATTATCGGGTTCAGATCTCGGACGCGATATTTTAAAAAACATATGTATATCGTATCTTTTTCGAAAAGGGCAACGATAATTTTTCGGCCGCATCGATCGGATAGCGTGTCGATGAATCAACCCGTTCCCGAAACCAAGGTGTCATCCGCAAAAAATGAAATAAATTTAAAAAAGAAAACTCGAAAGATCCGATCTTGCAATCAGCTAAGAAAATCCATTTTATATTGTACAAGGCGTAACCACGATTTTTTTTACATAGACGGTAGGGTTGTTAGATACTATTGTTATTCTGTAGCAACTTTTTAATTTTAATTTCTTTTGTTTATATTTTGAAGTTGTGCATTCACACGCGTAATTAAAAGGTTATAATTCTAATAATTATTACAACATTTGAAATACGTGCTTTTTTCTCAAATAAGCTTCCGGAACGCATAGTATTTTTTGCCGACGGAAAGGTGGATATTATAAACGTCAGGTTATAAGCGTCATTTCATAAATGGTGGTTTGCATTTCACATGTGAAATGCACGTCAATATTTTAATAAATATATTGAATTTGAAGTGTCCTCAAAAAATTTATAAATCTTTATTCTTATAAATTTCTTGACTTATTATCTTGCATGAAAACAACCTCCGGAACGGCGGCGTTCCGGCAGAAAAAAGCACTGCGTAAGAATAAACATGTATTAGATATAATATATCATTGAAGGTTAAACCTAATATAGGAAGTTTTATATGTGGAAGAGAATATATTGGATAAATTGTTTTCATTTTAGTGAATTAATGTCAAAAGTTAATCCAGAGTGTTACCAATAATATTGTCTATAATATAATCTACTATATAAAATATTACATCTTATATCTAGCGTCGTTATGGTAGATAATCTTTCAACGTCAAAAAAACAACCTTCAAATCAATCATAAAACATCGCCGAAGAAATCGCACCATATGCACAATAAAAATTTAAAAATTTCAAAACGAAGCAGTCCGTAAGGAAGGATCAACCGTTACGAATTACATTTTATTCAACGAAATTTTATAAACATAATAATGCAAAAAAGAAGGAAATATGCCCCTAGCAGGAGGTATATTATACGTCGCGGCTGGTTTATACGTATGGATGAATCAAGATCTTTCCGCCAACGCGAGCCAAGGTTCTTTCACCCTCGTTGGAAGACAGGCGCGTGGAACGAGCGGTAATATTGCATGAATAGATGGAAGGCGGGGCTATGAGCACCGAGGTGGAGTTTTTTTTTCACCCTTCCCCCCAGTTTCGAACCGCGGAGTTCGAGAGGTAGACTTCGGGGAACTCTTAAATTAAAGCCTTTCTGCTGAAAGAAAGGGATAAAGGCAGCGAGAGAAAGGATAGGGGGGTCGCGTAGCGTGAAATTCCCATCCCGACCCGCGTTTTACCCCTTTCCGTCCGACAATACACAATCCCCGGGGGAGGCTCCGCCTGGCGGCTACCGCTTTTAAAGGGCAAAGGATAAAATGCACCGAGGTCTATCCGTTTTAGCGTCCGTCCTACGATGGACTGGTTTTATAATGCCATCGGAAAAATGGGTTCATGCACTCAACGAATAGAGAAATCCGCCATTAGAGCGGAAATGTCGAGTCCATAACTTCAGTGTTGCCCCTTTTTTTTTTTAGAGGGATGGGGAGAAAAGAGAGAGAGTTGTAGGTTAGGGAAGTTTTAGGGATGAGCCACTTCTCCTACGCGCTCTCTCTCTCTCCCTCCCTCTTTTCTCCGTCTTTCTCTCGTGTCTTATCGATATACTTCGTATTTCTCTCTCTCTTCATAACGGGGACCCTCGCGGAACGCGTTGCTATGCGACGCACGCCCATACTTGGTGGTGGCAGGTGGCAAAGGCGACTTTCTCCTATATCGGGGAGTCGTGGGAGATGGCAAATACGTGCTTCGCTGCCAGGCGACCGAGTTCTTTTTTCTTTTTATTTATTTTCATCAAACCGAATTCTAACGCTTTGGATTCGAAAGGTTTTTTTTTGTTTTAAAGTAGTGCTTGTATTTCTTTCTCGGTCCATCTCTCTGAAACAGTTTTTTGGTGTGTTTTTTTTTTTAAAGGTTTTAAGTCTTGCGTCCAGGTAGAGATTCATGGTTTCCATTGCCAAATGGGGTTAAAGGTCATTGACCTTCCGATCCTAACTTCTCCATTTCATTCCTGAATTACCCCTACTCGTTTCCCTCGTTTTCCATCGCTTCCCATCTTCTCGAATAGGTTTACGTGCGTGGTTCGATATAAAATTACAATTTGAAGCCTATTCAAGAAACGCTATACCAAGCAGAACCTTGGCGGCGTACGCACGTCCGTAACTTAAAGAAAAGCCGTTCGACTAAAATGCACGACGAGTACTTTATGATCTCGTGAGCATCTTTTATTATCGGCTGCAGATGTTGGCCTCTTTAAGACCCGTGTAAAGGCCATGAAAACACTAGTTGTACCATGATCGGAGATTCTCTCCTCATGCTCTCTTCAGTCGCTGTAAAAAGGTTGGGGGGGAACTAGACGTTCATTTCGGAGATAAGGCAGCCGTCATCAGTGGTGATTCACCGATAGTAGATTCTGATAATGACTTACTCATTAAATTATTTACTGCAATTATTTATCACATGTACTTATTGCAATCATTTTTACAATTATTTATTACAGTTGTTTACTACAATTCTCTACTGTCGATGAATCACACCTGATTAAGACTGCTTTGTATCCGAAATGTTCATCAGGTTTTTCCAACATTTTTATGGCTATTCGAGAGATATATAGTGTGTATCAATCTGATGTCACCTCGGTAATTGTTTTTCGATTTACTTCATATTCGTTAATGGTTGCTTCTAAATTCGTTTTTTTTTCTTTCGGATAAAATAAATAGAGGCCCAATTGGTGCCGAATCAGTTCAGCGAATAAATACCCCAATTTCCTCATCTCGTTATATGTGTATCAACGAAGGATTTGAAAAGTATTAATTAAACGATTGCAGAATTCTTCTTTAACTCGATTATTGCGGATAGATATACGAGAAAACGTACGGTAAGAGCGAGAAATTAAAAACGGTGAACGTAGCCTATTTTTTTGTACTCCTTTCGGCGGAAAAGGTCTCGGGAGTCAACGTCTTCCTCAGGAGGGCCTTTTACGGTTTTTTTTATCGCCTCAAATGATCGTCCGATTTTTCTTTTACGAGATGGAAAGCGACCAATCTCCACCCCGAGCGGTAAAATGCACATTGCTTGAACGATTTTGCGCGTTTGCCGAAAACGGATAAAAAATTCCGAAATTCGAGCATGTAATTATTGCAACTTACTGCCACATTTTAAATGGCTTGGGCCAATGAAAGACTTGTTAAAAATATTCCCTTGACAGGGGGAAATAATTCTGGTTAGGTTGGGTTTTATGGTAATTAAAAGCCGTGGAACATTAAAATCGCTCACGGTCTTGGCTACATATTTGTTTCAAAATTTAGCTCGAATGAGAAGGAAATGGGGATTTCCGTTTCAAAACGTCGAGAATTTATAATTTCTCACGAGAGTTATGGAGGTATTTTTAAGCGAGGAAATGGAATCGAAACTAATAAAATAACTTTCTTTCGAGACTCGTTGGAAGCATGTTTCGACCTCCTTTTTAACATCTTACCGAGAATTCTCGGTTTTAAAGGGTTTGGCTGTTGGGGTCACTTTGAGATTTTCGTGATCTGATTTTCGCTCGCGGCTTATTGTTAGTCCGGCGATCGCCGGAGTCACGAAGAGCGCGTTTCGTTTATTCTTCGTCAGGTCTCGAATAAACGTTTAAAATCGGCTAAGAGGAAGTTAGGAGATGATATCGGCGTATTATAGCTATTGGAACCTTTGTGTAACTTTAAGCTCCGATACACATATGTGAATTATCGCGTTTACTCGAATAACGCGTTTTTTTTTATTTCTCTGAAAAATCAGGGTACATATCTTATTTGGAGATTTCGAACCAAAATGTATTTTCTATTCGAAGAAGACAATCGCCATTGCGTGGAAAATGCCTTAAAAGCTAGGAAACGAGGAACTTCCAATAGAATAGCTAAGGCAATGATTCTCAACCTTTTTGCTCACAACTGGCCACCAACAGATCCCCCGACCCTTGTGATATTCAAATATGTATAAAAATACATATAAATAAACATTAAAATCGTTGATGGAATGAATGATCCGAAGATTCTTATGCGACAGCTACAATGATGGGAAATGTGGAAACATTAGAAAAATCTACTATGACCAGGAATCGAACCCGGGTCTTACCACTTGCCGGGCGGATGTTCTACCACTGAACTACCTAAGGAAATATTCCCGTTCTGAAACAGAAGAATTTGTCTGCAACGGTAGTTCAGTGGTAGAATATCCGCCCGGCAAGTGGAAGACCCGGGTTTGATTCCCGGTCATAGCAGATTTTTTCACCTGTTTCCAAATTTTTCATTGAAATCGTAAAAACTTCATGCAAAACACATCACCACATTATGAAATATGACGCATTTTGAAAAATGTTTTTATTCTGATGATCCTTCGCATCCCTCCTTAGGGCCCCACCGATCCTTATTTGGATCGCGACCCGAGTTTGGGAAACACTTATATAATTCATGAACGTACTTTTTAAAATGAATTCCGTTTTAATTGAGCTTATGAAGGGGAAATTTTAATAAATATTTTTCCACTTGACTTTCCCAAAAAAAAGGAGGTGCAAGTCGTGTTCTGGGACGTTTGTTACTCGAATTAATACGGTAGGAGTGAAACGTAGAGATACAACTTTCGTTGAATATCCGAGAAAGAATTTACCTTAGTCCAGAGGTGGGGAAACTACGGCCCGCGTTATCATTACGAAAACGAACCATTAAATGTAACACAGACAATTTCCTATTCTGTGGTTTAAATTAGGGTAAGAAAACCTTTTATTGTGAAGATTAGATAAATAATATTAATTATCAATTTTCACCTTCACATTATTTCAAATAACATACGATGTGGACCCTAATGCGGCCCACCTAAGCAACCGCAATGGTTAATGCGGCCCGTCTCGTCTAAAGTTTCTCCACCCCTGCCTTAGTCGATCGTATGCCAATACATAAAGTGTATAAAAGTTTTTTTAGAATAACTTAGCGAGTGATTGACGCATTTTTATGTAAATAGTTAAACGAAATATTACATTTTCAAAATAAATTCTCTTGTTGAATCCGACACCTTAACATGTTTAATTTTGCTATAAGCTAGCGTAATGTTATATTTAAATGTTATCGCACAAGTCTAACATAGTACATCAAAACGATATTAAATCACCAAAAGGGCTGGATGTGTCCGAATGTCCGATGTATTCATCTTACGCGCGTATAAAGAAGTCAAAAGTCAAAATAGGAGAAAAAACTCACATTGAGGTAAAAACGTTCTCTGTTTCCATAATGCTTTAACATTCTGCCGTATAGTTTTCCTTCATATAATCGGGAAAATACGAAATTACACCAAGCGGGGTAATTACCCACAGATTGGGAACCGCTGTTCTGTTTCACCTACACGAGGTCTTTCATATCCCCGGAGTATTGGAGAAACAAGTCAAACAACTAATGCTATAAAATTTATCCGTTAAAAAATATTTTGACCTTTAAGCGCGGAGCATTCAATCAGTATGATTTATTTAAAGATTTTAGCGCCTTTTCGTCTAAAATAATAGATTGTACGTTAGGTTTATCTGTCAGTCCGTCCTTGTAGGCAATATTTTGGATTCCTACGACCTGGAGAAGCCACGTTGATTGGCCCATATAAGAGCTGGAAATAATAAAAATTTGGTGAATCTAGGATCAGCTGCTGAGGAATAATCGGTGATAACATCAGAACATTTTTAATAACTCGAAAAAAATTCCTGCTACAGTAGAAACTGTAGATGAAACGTTTGTGTAGTGTAGGCATGTCAAACTTGAAGAAGCATCAGGGCCGCATTGAAGTCATGGATGTTATAGAAGGGCCGCATTAGGATTAGGGTTGCTTAATGAGGGCCAAGATTGGCAAAATAGACTTTACCTAGAGGATTGGTCACCTGTTTTTACTATTAAACAATGATTTAGAAACCGCGTTCTATTGTATCTCATTAACCGAGAGAAAATTTTGTGTCCTTTTCACAAAAATAAAGTATGTATTTATATAAAATCTCGATTTAGTTGAGAGACAAATTAGCTTTCGGGCCGCAGTAAGATAAAGGGCCGCATGCGGTCCGCGGGCCTCCAGTTGCCCGGTATAGTGGATATCGCGTTGGATTTCAAAGCACAAGTTACTTTTTGTTGCCTTCTGACAGGGCACCGTAAATTTATTGACGATAATCTTTTAAAAGAAAAAGCGGCTCATTTAATTTTCCCAGCAATCATTCATTCACTCTTTTATTTTACCTTTCTGCAAGCATCACACTACCATCCACGCCGTGAATTGCCCTTTAGCTTCGTGACTCTTCCCACGACTTTTAAAACCTTCCCATTCCGTATTCTCTGGCGATTCACAAAATTGGAAAAAACGGCCAATGTGTGTGTACTACACAAGGTGTATAGAGTGAAGTGGCGGTGGTGTTGGTGGCCATGGCCCCTTTCTATCCCTCCTTTTCCTTTTCTCTTCCTCCTCCTCTTTCCACATCAGTACGTTGACTCCTCGCAGCCTAACGACCTAGAAATTTCTCCGACGCCCCCTACGGGCCAATTGCTGAAATCCACACGGGCGCATTCATTAAAACGAGAAAATAATTTAATAAAACCCGCTCGTTTCGTTTCGGAAGGTAAATTTTGACGGGAGTTCCCACGTCGCTTTACCGAAGATCCTCGCGACGCGAGCATTTTTTTTTCTAAATGTCGCGTCCAATTTTTTTATTGCCGCTATGAGTTCCCTATGATTTAATGACTATGGGTTCGGAGAGATCATTCTCTCTTCGAAACTCGCGCGCTCACGCCGTCGTCGTTTCAAATGCTCGCGCACTTCGGCGCGGTTGAAAGACGGTCCTTTTTGTTCGAGAAGGCTCGCGTGCTCCTCGCTGTCCCTTTTCACGTCGCCGAGATGAATAGGCAAGAAACCACGGGGTTGCGGTTGCGTCGGCTAACCCGTTGGCTGAAAATATCCTCTTTAATGAGACGGTGAGATGTATCGTTGGAGTCACGTAAAGAGCAGTTGAGGAAGGTAATTGGAAACCCCTTTAGGCTACTCTTCGCGTTAAAACGAATCTCAGTGATTGGAAATTTGGACACAAATCGATTGAGATATTGATCACGTACGTCTGTGGTGGAAGTAAAGCCAACTCTGACGTGCGTCGAGTGAAATGATCGTAAAAATTTCATTGCGATCCCGATGGAAAAGGTTTAGGCAAAGAGGATCGGCTCTTCGAATATGAGAACAACGTCTTGAGAGCGAAAAGAAAGTTAGAAGAGAGTAATGCGGTGAAAGAGAAAGGAAGAAAGTAAAGATAAATACGTCGCGTTTATGCTGATGCCTCTCAAAGTTATCAGATTAATTTCTAGATTGATGGCAGCGGTGAAAGGCTTAGGGGGCGTGATGAATTTTGCTACAGGAGGACCCCCTCAGCTTTGAAACTATCTCCACTCCCTCCTATTCCTCATAGGACAGGTTAGAGATACCTTGAGAGTGTTGAAGGTCCTCCTGTGGCCAATTAGGAAATTTCAGTGGAGCGAGTTTCTATCTCAAAATGTGTTAAGCTCTTGATTTATCTGATGTCTCGTGATCCTGTAAACGTCAGTTGATTTGATATTCGGTTGATGGATATTTATATTAATATAATTGACATAATAAACACAGATGAAAAATTAAGACTGTGAAGAAAACACCTAGAGAAAAGTTTAGCGATGAAGTAAGGTTACGGGTCACGTGATGCTGTACTAATTATTAATAGGTTTATTAGTTGCAGGAAAAGGAATTACAGTACATGTGTACTTACGTAATGCACTACAAAAGTTTTTGAAATTCCGGTTAATCGAAATTCTAGCTATTCTGTATTCCGGTTAACTGAAATTCCAGCTTTTTCGATATTCGGTTACCCGGTAGTCGACTGTATAAAAACATCCTGCATGGGATGATGATCTAAATTAGTAGAGTATTTTTGTTCACGAAGAAGGAATTCACTTAGATTTTATTTTAGAGTTCCGAGGTCAAGGTTTTAAGATCGTGGAATGACAGAAGAACGTGTTTAGGTTGAATATGAACGCTTTAAATTAAAAAAAGAGAGAGAGATACAAATAAGTGATTTACGAGCTTTTGAAAACTGCCTGCCACAAAGAAAACCTTGTAATACATTTTAGGCATCGTTAAAAGGACCTAATTATGTGAGTCGAAGAAAGGTGAAAGTAGCAGCTGACACCTATATCAAGCTATACATAAGAAGCCACCATTCCGTCAGCGTCATAAGGCTCATAAAACAGGCCGAAACATTCAATCATTAAATTCTCTTTTCATTTACGCCATTTTCACTTTCATGTTTATTCGATCATCTTTGATTTTTTTAGCTTCTATTTTATATTGTCAAAATAAAAAAGATTTACGTGGTAATTCCACAAAATATTTTATTTTATTTATCTGATGATGTTGCACAGCAAGAAAACCTAGGTCGTTTTTTAAAATACAAATTTTGTGGAATTACCAAGTAAATCTTTTTTATTTCGACAATATGAAGAAATTCTATCAAGTTACGCCTGAGACTGTTAACTTCTATTTCATGTTCTAGTCTTCCATTATCTAGCATATATAATTTGTATTATGTGGCAATAAAACTTAGGAGTTTATATACTTTATAAATATGTATCTTTTGAAATTTTGATGCCCATAATTTTGGTGCTATTTTACGCGAAATTATTAAATAGCAAGTGAAGTAGTAATTTTGTACTGTGAGCTTTAAAAATTTTTCAATAAGGAATAGGTATGTCGAATATGGTCACAAATACAGAGAAATTGGCAGTTTTGTTTTCTTTAAAAAAATAATTAGGCTTGAAATTATTTATCAGACTAACAGCCTGCTTGAGGAGTGGTATAACGATTCGTTTATATTTAGCTCAGACCCATTTCTTGCTTTAATTCATTGTACCTTTATAAAGATTGCCAAATTGAATCGAGAACCCTATTTCACTATGCTCCCTCTACCCATATACTAGCTTTTATAAAGGCAATTTAACTCCGTGTCCATTCTCCAGTCGCGTGCACCTTCCAATATGTTAACTGTCATGTCACAGAGAAAATAACTTTCTCGTTCGGTCGTCGAAAAGAAAAGCGTGTTTCATATTGATCATTGTATCGATTATTATGGTAAATTGCCTGTTTTAAGTCGCGCGAAATCGTATTTCAGATATAGTTCTAATCATTAATTACGAAACAAAAGTAGTTTTGTGCAACACCTTTGTGTGATGACAGACAGCAGTAAGAAAAATGTGCATTTGCTTAAAATGAATCGATTTAAGTTTGTATTTTCCACCGAAAGATGATGTTTATAATTCAAAATTGTGATAAAATATTATTTCTTATGCCATAACTGTTAATAAAAGGCTCAAATTACGCTCTTTCTCGCGTTCATTGAATTTCGTTAAAAAATAGAAAATTATGTCATAATTCATAATAATGATATTGTCGTCTCATTAACTACATGACAGTTGAGTGATTTACCCATCGATTGAGCTCGGAAAATCATTTTCGTCTCGTAACTCATTGTGATTTTACCGTTTCCCTAATATTCATCGATTGTCTGTGGTTATATTTCGTTAAAAGTAGCTATTATACATCAGTTTCCATCGATTTAACCCCGGACTTCAGCGGATGAATGGGTTGCGAACATTATAGAAGCCAATTGCGATAACGGCCCTCGCGAGAATTATTAAACGCATAAAAACACTAAACTCCTACCCACTCAGCCTTGCTATATAGATCTATATCTTTATCGTGAACGGGGGAAATTTTAGAGGGCTATTTCTCCGTCATCAACGCCTCGACGAATGTTAAAAACTTTTTTTATTCCATCATCGTAAAATATAACCTGATCACGTATCGGTAGCGTAATAAACATATAAATCACGCAAAGGGAAAAAATAAGTCGATTGTCTCGAGTTGACATTTAGGAGTGGTATAGAAGTTGAGAATTTTCAGCCTTCAAGAAGGCTAGTGAACTAAAAACTTCCGTCCCTGGATGTTGTGTGGGAGGAGGCGCTGGGGTCGAAGCATATGACGAACGCGCTTAACCGCTACTACAGTTCGCTCCTCGGCCAAGTCTACGACGTGGATACGGCCTCGGGTTCTGTCCCAATTTCGGACTCCGACCACTCCCTCTTTCGCGGACAATTAATCTATTGGAGAGGGAGGCGATAAAATACGTAGCGCCCAGGCGGCGGGGATTCGAACGATCGAATTTAAAGTGTTTTAAAACTGTGGTAATCGCATTAATTGAATCGTCCGGATTTCGATCGTCTCGTCGTTTAGATCCGAAGATCGATTTTTAATCGAGTTACGACGTCGTATTTTCTCCTTTAGATCTTCGATCGGTACGTTTTGAACGGGATAAATACGGGTGTAGGTTCGCAAATATAACGCGCGAATGAAACGAGGTGTCCGTGAATTCTGGATCTCTGCACGTTCGTGACGTTCTCTTGCCTCTAAAATCATTTTTGTCCGTGCAGTCTATGAACAATTTTACGAGCCGAAGCTCTCGCAAGAATTTTCGATCGACTCGTGTCCGAAGTGAAATCTTAAGATAAAAATAATCGGTCGGTTTTGTTGAATTTATATTTTTCGGGTGCCAAATTATTCACTTGGCCGGATTAACTGGTGTTGTTTTCGGTTGACTTTGTGACACGTTACCCTGAGATTCAGATACGATGAAAAAAATATGATATTAAAATGCAGCATATTATTAACACTGGGAATTGTCGTCTGCCGGTTATTAGACGTCCATCACCAGCTAAGCCAAACCTGGGCAACCCGTGGCACGTGAGCCACATGTGGCTCTTTTCATAATTTTTTATGGCTTTCGTGTCCTTTCTATTTGGCTATATAATATGACTTTTGATTTAAAAAAACAAAATCCAAAATAATAATATTGAAAAAGCAACCAAAATGAAGAACAAACAATAATAATCGCAGTGATAAAGAATAAACCAAAAAAGAGTCAAGCAGTAGCAGAACAGCATAACGATTAAATATATTGCCTTGCAGTAACTAATGACACCTTCTAATGTTTCCACCTCTCCTTACACTCTTAAACCCAAAGACAATCCCCTCCAGACCTTTTACCCAATTTGGAGAAATTTCTCTATACGATAAACTTCCAACATTTTCACACGCCCATTTTACATTGACGCGAGTTCCTTTCCCGAAGAATATCAATTAGGATTAATAGATTTGCAATGCAATATTTTTTCTACTGGAGGATCAAATTGAGTTTTATTGCAAACTCATAACAACTGAAAAATACCCAGTTTGAAGAAAGCATTCTTAAAACATCATTTGCCTTTTCAGAAGTACATATTGATGTGAATCTTTTTTTTTTTCAAAATTAAAATTTACAAAAAAATATGATCAGAGCTTCTATAACTGATACAAATTTGGAAAATCAATTAAGAATTGTTCTATTCAAAATCGAGGCCAACCTGGAATATATCAGTAGAAGTATGGAAAACCAAATTTCTCATTAGCAAGTACATATGTGTATTTCTTTTTATCAATACATTTTTTTCTGTGGCTCCTTGAAAATAATTTTTTTTCGAGTAGCTCTTCACTTAGTTTGGGTTGCCCGGCCCTGATCTAAGCGATTAGTAGCAGAACGATTTATGGGCACGTCTCGTCTGTCCGTCCGTCTGTCTGTCTGTCGCGTCTTTCATGTCTTGAACCGCTTGACGGGTTTTGATTAATGATTAATGATCCATATTAAAATTTATCGACGAACATATTACCATTTTGAACCGCATTCGTCAATTAGAACTTCCACTTTATATAAACACTTAAATAAATTTAAGTTAGTCGTATCTCGTCAAATGGCATCCCTCAAGCTACAATTAAATGTATCGATTTTTAAAAAATATTGGGATAGAGGACAACATTTACCACAAAAAAAGTCCGCGAAACCACATAATTACTACTCGTAGTTTCAGAGATAAAAATTCGAAAAAATTCCGAATGTAACATAACATTTTTTGCATGGGTCGATATGACAATTCTATTGGCGAAAAACAATTTAAAATCTCATTATTCTCACCAAAGTCCTAAAGAACTCCCTTGAAATCTTCCATTTATGGAGTAGAGTACACTTTTTCTTCTTCTTGTAATCAAACGAGGAATTCCAAAACCAAATCTGATTTATGCAGTACTGCAATAAGTTTTTAATAGCTTCTTTATTTTATGAGTTAAATATATCAGAACGTGACCACATTAAGCGGCATCTGTTGTGTTTTGTTTTTTTTTGTGTTAGACTGGTAGGCAGAGCGCGTGCCTTCTAACTCAAAGGTCTCGGGTTCGAATCCCGCTTCGGGCATGGGTGTTGTGATATGTTGTTTTTCTGTATGTTTGTCTTTGTTACTGTTAATAGCTCTTTGTAAAAGGCCGTATATGTGCTGTTTAAGAGCCATTGAAAAATAAATAAATAGAAGTCAAGCAAAAAGGGAATATTACGCTCGCACCTCTCATTTTAACTACGTGCTTGTTCACGTCTTGTTTGTATTATTCATCACACATAACACGGAATCCAATCATTGGGTTTTTGGTCCTAAACAGCGTTTTTTTTCACCTGTATCGATGAGTTTCCTAACGCTTCTCGTAAAACTTTCTAAACACTTAACAAAAAATCCTGCACATTATGATTATTATAACGTTACAAAAGTCTTCTAGAATTTCATCAGCTTTCTTTAGTGAAAAACCAGAGCTAATATAAGGATCGTGTTATACCATACAGGAAATACCGAATGGGTTGACGAAAGAGGGGGTTGACGTCAATATGACGGCCCTAATTAACCAGCGGCGCGATACGGAAGACAAATGGAAAGGTAACTGGGAAAAGTAACATTGTCTCCCGATCGACTGAAAATTTAGCGAATAACATTTCGATTGGTCGTTTTTTTCCTTTCGATTTGTTGCAAGAAAGGTTAATGCGCCCAAAAATTATTTCCGACGAATGCGTGAAAGTTTATAAATATGTATGTGTTCAGAGGTGTATTTATCTGTGGACTATATGGGCACGATCCAAGGACCCCCGAGCTTAATGGAGACCCGGATTGACCTAGTTCGGTCTCCTATTCTTATAGATCGAAAGATGAACTACGTGTAAATTAGCTCCGGGTCCTGAAAAATTCAAAATCCTTTTAAACGTTCGTTACGCTTTAGTCTGTGTTAAAAATATAAGCAATCGCACGGAACCTAATCGAAGTTCATTTGTCAAAAGAATTTCATTTAATTGGTGACCACACAGAAAGATGTGTCTCGAAGATAGAAAGGAAAGATTTATACAAAAGGGAACCTGCTCGGATATAAATCACTACGAAAAAATATTTGAATGGCAGTAATTTTTAGCGGCAGTTATAAATTCATTTTAAGGCATATGGATCGTGCCCATGAATTTCTGAGAAAGAATGTCCAAGAAAAGCGAAACGTATAATTATGTTTGACTTGCCAATTTAGAAATTCACGCGAACAGAAGAATTTCTCAGTTATTACTCCTTAAAGGTGGGAATGAGTTTCTAATAAATCGACTATATTCTTATTTAAAAAGTTATTTTATATTTCAAACATGAAGCATTTTGGATTATCGTTTCATTTTGAAAAAAAAACGGAACACAAGCATCCGAAATGCTCTTTCTAAAGAATGTTGGAAGAATTTACTGAAACACATTCTATCCATTGTTCCACATTGTGAGTTTATGATCTTAATCTAGTTGACTTGAAACCGCTCGAGTGAATAAGTTCAGGGCGCGTTGCTGAGTTATGGTCGCATAACTCACTCGTTAGCTTCCTCGATTGCTCATATTTTGTCTTTGGAAAGTTTGAATGTTATATATTTAATTCTTATATATAAGAAATATTCAAAATGCTTGCCAACGACTAAACTTTAGCTTAACATAGCAATTAAACTAAACCAGGTCACTTTTCCACCTATGAGTTCCGATTCTATTAATTATATTATTTTCATAAACACACTAAACCTTAATATGAACCTTCTCCATTCCAAAAATTTTGGGCGGTTGACTAATATTATCAGTCGATGTTATTGCTTGTTCATAAAAAAAGAGAATCGGTGTAGACATTCTGAGTTGATGTATTGGCTGAATTCCTGTGTCTACGAATTACGAGATGAATGTGGAGTGTTCTAGTATTTCCCGTGAAATCTAGGCCAGTGAAATTGATCAGTAATTCGCTGGATTCTCTCTCTTTCATACCGCCTTTATAAATTAGAGTGGCATAGCCTATTTTCCACACGATAGGTTAAACTACTTCCTTAACTGTCTCGTCAAAGATATTCTCAATTATAGATAAAACGTGGGGATGTATTTTTGGTGTTTTACCGCTATTATGTCTTGTAGTGTCATCAAATATCTTAATATCACCGTTGAATTCGTGAACTATGCTAAGTACTTTTACGGCTGGCGAAGTCTAACATGAGCTCCGTTATTTAGCAGGGGAGGGTTAGACGTTGCCAAACCATCCACACTCATCGTTGTCAGAAAAAGGAGAAGACGGCGGCCGTGCACGACGTGGCAACCTTGCTGTTGAGTCATTGGCTTCAGTCCTCGTTGAGAGCTCCCTCGCTGTAATTTCTCCTTGGCTCTCAGAGCTCAAGTTAGAATGCGCCGGCAATAGTTGAATATTAACAATGCGTGAGATAAATTTCCTCGGACGGTGTGCAATATAAAGATATGTTTTTAATGATTCCGGGTGATGTAACGTCGATATTTTAAAAAGTTTACTATCGGCAGAATCCCCTTTCATGATAGGAATCTGCATGTGTGACGCGATTGCAATTGCTCAATATTTTCCCCGTCGGTACAATAACTCGCCGTTTTCGCTGATTAGAGCGCACTTTAACCACCTCCCAGGCTTGCATTCGCGTATTTTATAGCCCGCGCTTTTGAGCGTTGGCTTCTCTATTGCGTTTTTATTCCTTCAATGACAGGAATCGAGCGATTGACCCCTATCGCACATGATGTAGTACCGTTTGTAAGGTTGTCTCTGCGGTCCAGTTTCGTAACGTAAGAGCTTTTCCGTCATCCAGATATGCATTTTTGCGCTTTCTAAATTTGTCTGGATCTTTCATGTTTCCCAACCAATACGGACCTCGTCACCTTACTGAATAGGCGAGACGAACATGAATATGAAAATGAGCTAGGATGAGACGTAAAAAAAACTTCCTTTGTTTCGTTGTAAGTGTATCGTAATAGGCGCAGGGCCGTATTTAGACGTGATGAGGCCTTAAACCAAATCATGTGAATATGTAATAGATTTTTATCCTCACAGAAGGAAACAGAAAATGTAATAATGGAGGTTAATTTATTATTGATTATAAGCACAATGATCACTTGGCAAAGAAAATAATTAGAGCACGCGCTTTGCAATAATGTTCCCTATGTTGCAAGAATTTAAAAAATAATTTTAGAGGTGGCGAAGTCCCTCGGATTGCAAAGCCCCAAGCCATGGCTTATTTGGTTTATGCCTAAATCCGGCACCGAATGGGCGACATGACAAAAGACGTCGGGCAGTTGAAAAAACAAAATGGCGTCGATATAGATCAACAAACGCGCAAACGTAAGCGATCGTTGGAAGATAGACTTATAATTCGAGGATGGTTCCGTTAAAACAAAGGGCACCTTTTGTAAGAAGACAGTCGACAGCTACGCTTCGCCATGTTATTCCGACACCACCTAGAAATGGGAAAGAGCGACAAACCGGTACATCACTTTTAACATTTCACGTCAACCCACATCTCAACAGCTTCAACTCATGGCTTCACCTACTCGAAGTATAATACCATCTCTACTCCCACCAACGCTGCAGCCGCACCCCAAACGGCCTCACCTGCAACCCTTTTCTGCCTCCTCCTCCTCCTCTTATTCTTCCCGCCCTAAACCCCCACCCACCCACCGACTCACACCCTTCTATCCCTTTCTCTCTCTCCCGTTACCCACGCCCCCCGAGGGGGGGCAGCACAATGCGTAATGTTTGTGTCGGCTTCCCCATCCTGCGCCTCTAATGCCCCGCCCTTCTTCCCCCTTCCCTCCACCCCACTCCTTCCACACCCACCGAAATCTCTCTCTCTCTCTACCCTTCCCTTCCTCGATTAAATTCACTCTCTCCTCCTCCTCTCCATCTCTTCCCTCTCCATCAATTTCTCGTCCGTTACTTTACGTTACTTTAGTTACATTCGATACTTTTTCTTACGTTACTTACGCTACCTCCCGCTCCTCCTCGTTCCCTAACCGTAATCGTCTCTATCGTACATGCCCGCTCCTTCGTTACTTTCGTTTTATGGCGTTACTTCGCTCAGCTAGGTAGGCAGCATTACATGCATCCTTTGCCTTATAAAACTTTAGCTCGCCGTCTCTTCGCGCTTAATTTATTCCTTTGGTCCGCATGTTCCTGTCCAACGTCCATTCGTAAATTTTGGAAGAAAGAATTAAAAATTATTTTATTATATTATTTCTAAGATACAATTAACTAGGAATAAATACAGTGAATATGTTTGGAAAATAATACATTACAACAAAGAATAAAAATTAAAGCGTTCAAATATCTATAATAATACATTACAACTTTAGAAAAAGAATAAAAATTAAAACATTTTCAAGTATCTATACCTAACTATAACCTCTACAGAAAATAAATCATTCGAATCACATATAAATTTCTAATCATAGAAAATTCGAATCGTATACAATTCGAATCTTACAATTAGGCAATTGGAATCGTAAAAAATTCTAATCATAGATAATTCTAATAATGGAAAATACGGATAACAGAAAATTCTATTTGTAGAATATTCTAACCATATAATATTCCAATCATAGAAAATTGGAATCATAGCAAATTCTAATAATAGAGAATTCTGATCATAGAAAATTTTGATAATAGAAATTCTAATCATAGAAAATTCTAATCACAGAAAGTTCGAATCACAAAAAAAATTATAATTACATATTCGAATCACAGAAAATTCGAATCCGAAACTCCGGTCCGCAATTTCATTCACCGCGCAGGAGTTGTTACCAGGAAGAAACACACCTCTCTAGAACGAACGAGAATTTGAATTATTGGCGATCGAGTTACAGAGTACTTTCGTCCGCGAAATGATCCTTTTTTTTTATTACATCTCAACTCGTTTTTAAAGAAGGAATTTTCGGTCGTACGTTTTGAAATTATTTCACTGCCACCTCCGAACCTCCTCCAATACCCTTTTATGCCTCCAACCTCCTCTCCTTCCCTCGATCTTCTGCAACCTCTGAATCTCCAGCTCCTTCGCACACCCTCTTTCAACAACCCCTCTCACGCCTTCCCTCCCTCCTCCTCTTCCCACCCCAATCCGTCTTGTTTCCCCTCCTCTACCTTCACTCCCTCTTTTCACACTCTCTCTGTATCCCGTCTTACCTTCGCTCCACGCTGCCTCCTTCTTCTCCAATCTTCCCATTCCTACTCTTCCGAACTTCGGCCACGACAAGAGTTTTCTTGTTAGGTTGATGGTATGGGGAAACAGTCAACGGGTATATAAGGTCCACACAGCCTCTGTTAGGTACACTCCACTCCAGAGATTCTTAAGAGAACCTTAAGCAACAACCAACCAACTCAACATGTCCTTCAAGGTAAGAAACGACAGCGTTCTTATTGGATACGGCGAGTACGACAAGGGTTCTCGGTCGAAAGGATTACTAAGGAGTCTTAGGAGTTCAAAAGTTTCGAAGAATTTTACGAGAAGTGGTAGTTCATTTTGTTTTTTTTTTTCGATCGCTGCGCAACTTAATTGTCGCGACGAACGCTTGTGAATTTTATTCGACAGACCATAATTACAAACGTTTTTGGCAGCTGCTCATTTCATTGGACGATGCTCAAAAAGATTTTGGCGATTAAATTCATTTGTTGCGTCTTCATTTCCTAACTTTCGAGAAATCGTTTTCTTGAAATTAAAAAAGAAACGGTACCACGGGTCCGTATCACAAAAACGATTAACTTCCAAAACGCCTTTTTCACTGTTAAAATTCTGAAAATGTGTATATTAAATACATTCAAAATCTTATTGTATCTCACAAATCGCAAGTTCACTGAATTCGAACCGACCTTTTATTTTTTTCCCCCTTTCAATTTCATTTTTTTAAAAAAGGGGGATAAGGCGTTTCCTTTCGCATTCGCAAAAATTGAGCTACCGTCCCCATTACGTCAATTGGATAAAATATCTGAAATGCCGAGCAAGGGAAAGTACTGATAGAGACATTCGGTCTCCTAGTTTTACGAGCGGAGAATATATAAATCGTTACTGATTTTTAAAATTCTATTCGCTTCAATGACATAAATTTATTACAGCTGGGGAATCAAAAATCGTAGCGTTTCCGTATTAATTACCACGCTAGATGTCGATGGATTTTTGTTCAAAATAAGATTTAATATCGCATTTCGGTCATTTTTTTTGGGAATTGGGCGATTGTTTATACTTTTGGGGAGAATAGGATTTAGCGTGCATTTTTATTCGTAATCGTTTCGGTAAAAACACAAGCATTTAAAAAAATTATTTTAAAACGAGCGCTTCTAGTTTCATAGATTTCCGTGAACTTCTTTGCGAAATATGCGAAGAAGATCTTATTGTTAGGTGGCACAAGCATCTGCATCCTAAATTAATGTTTCAGATGCAATCCATTGCATTGTTACTCGATCGGGACTTTCGTGTCATAATTTCCGCGTTTACTCTCACCAAGATGGATACGAAATCCAAATAAATGCCTTCTTCGTAGACGGTCTCGGAATAAATTAAGCGAAGATCGAAATTCCTCTCAATCGGCGCACCCAACATGATCTCTCCCTCCTTCTCGATTCCAAAGCTTTTCTTCGTCGCTGCCCTCGTGGCCGCCGCCCATGCCGGTGGACCCGCTTCATACTCCACCTACACCGCCACCGGTGACTATGGCAGCGTTGGATCCACCCACGAGAGCACCGTGAAGGGATACGGGGGACAGTCCGTGGTGTCCCAGTACTCTAAGGCCGTCGACACCCCTCACTCCTCTGTCCGCAAGAGTGACATCCGTGTCTCCAATGATGCCCTTGCCTACGCACCCGCTGCCTATGCCGCGCACGCGACCTACGCCGCACCCGCCGCGTACGCCGCCGCACCCGCCATCTCCACCTACCACGGACTCGGCGCCGCTTACGCCGCACCCGCCTACGCTCGCGCCGCATACGCCGCACCCGCCATCTCCGCCTACCACGGACTCGGCGCCGCTTACGCCGCACCCGCCGTCTCCACCTACCACGGACTCGGCGCCGCTTACGCCGCACCCGCCTACGCTCGCGCCGCATACGCCGCACCCGCCGTCTCCACCTACCACGGAGCCGCCCTCGCCGCCCCCGTCGTAGCCCGTGCCGCCTACGCCGCCCCCGCATACGCCTCAGCCTACCACGGCGCCGCCTACGCCGCACCCATCGCCCGCGCCGCCTACGCCGCTCCCGCCTACGCCACCGCCTACCACGGAGCCGCCCTCGCCGCCCCCGTAGTGGCCCGCGCTGCTTATGCCGCCCCCGCCTACTCTGCATACGGTCTCCCCGCCTACGCCTCTGCCTACCACGGTGGAGCCGCTTACCGTACCGCCTATTCCTCTCCTTTGGTCACTAAGACCGTCGCCGGTCCCGTTGGTGTTGCATACTCTGCTGCCCCCGCCGTCGCTCACCTGTCCTTCCAGGGCATTGGCGCCAACTACGGATGGTAATCAGTCCCCACCACAAACAGTACAACAAAATATCAGCACGGATCGCTGAAGAGAGGGATGGCCACCGACAGCTGAGCCACGGGTGACGCCCGTTCCGATCCATACCAAAGAAACGGAAGGGACGCCGTCCGTTCCATTCCAGCGAACATCTAAGGAATGGATCTCTCTAAACGCATTTGTAATTTAAAAACAACAATAAATTTATTTGTGTTATATCGCTCAAACGCAACCATTTGCCTTTTTTCTTTGTCCTTCCTACCATCTGATGTGAGTCGACTTGCGGACACGATGCAGACGGCCCTCGAGAAACGGTCGACATAATTAAAATGTATATTCTTTTAGTAACTCGACATCGATATCGTATAACGATGTCGACTGATTTGATACGCCACCTAAACTATACTAACCAACTAAAAACAATATGTCTTTTACAATTTCTCAGTAGCGTAAAAGGTTATTTTTACGCACTGGGGCATCCCCACTACGCTCAAATAGAAGGGGGTAGCTGTCCCATTCTTCCCCCTTTTTTGATCGAGCCCTGGTCAGTAGCTCCTTTCCATCCCCTGCAGCTACGCCACTGCAGTGGTCTCAATTTTAAACTAAAATGATTATGCATGCTCGTTATCTATCATTAAAGTCGTGATAGCAGATGACTTCGTTAGCAAAATAAATTATCCCATTTGAGAACTTATATCGAAAATGTATCAACAGGATGAGATCTTCGAAATTTAGAAGAAAGACTTGAGTACAAAATTTACAGCCATTGAGGCTGAATAAATTCATCTTTAGAAGATAAGGTAAAATATGAGGTAATGGGAATATTCATTGTATACCTACTTATTATTATATATTATGTACTTTTTCTTTTTTTTTACAGTCCATTTTATGGAAGAATTTGTTCTCGCCTCCCTCTATCAATCGAAAGTAGGTTTTAGAATCTACTACATTGTAGCCGAAATGCGCATCTGGTTTTCGTAACTTTGTTGTGGCTATTGGAGGTACCTGAGATGAGCCCTTTTTTTCAATTTTTTTATATATTTAAGGACTTATCCTTGAATATGGCTTTCCACAATATTTACGCCTTCATCAGTAGAGTTCACCGAACGAAACGTTTGTAAATAGTCGCCTTTACTCGCTATCCCCATAACTGTAGCTCGTGAACAGATGTTCATGACAATACCTCGGATAATGACGCAAAGAGTTGGCACGCATTGGGGTTGAAAGTATGCGGAATAAGTTTGAGCTGGTGGTACTGACCAATAAATGTGAAATACGGGGCTTCCTCGAATTACGAACGCCCGATTTACGAATTTTTGCTATAACACAAACAAAAAATTAGAGAAAACCTTTCGATTTACGAAAGAGATTTTCGCTGTAACGAAAGTTTGACGTGAGCACATTTTTGGCGCGTGGTTCAGTTACAATACAATAATTAAATTATTTCGCTGAATATTAAAGTTAGCTCAAACGATTCCACCCCATGTTTTACCAAAGACACGAACTCGGTGTCATTATGGCATATTTTCACATCATGTATCTTATTTACTGAACAAGTATTTTTCGTCATTTCAGGATCAGCTGTGCATCACCAATCGATCTTTTCTTCTTTCGTTATAGTGGAAGAAAAAAAGTATGCCATGATTTGAATGCTGAAAATAAGGTGATGGTATGCTTCATGCCCCGGTGGTGGAAGGGCTAGCGTATTGGCCTACCATCACTAAGGTCGCGGATTCGAATCCCGCCAAGGGCATGGATGTTTGTGTCGTTTTCATAATTTCATATTTCATCGATCATGTGTGTGTGTGTCTGATTTGGAAGGCAACGGGAAACCACCACATCATATGTGTTTATTCCCTAGTCATTTCAAACCAACCTTAGGGTTGAAAACTATGAATGAATGAATGCTTCATGAACTTCGCAAATTTTACATATAAGTTACACATGGGACTGTCCTTTTGTATATATGTAATTTTAGCATGGTTTATCGTGTATCGGGATAAAATACAGACTATATATTTTATTACTTATGCTCTGTGTTAAAATACGCCATGCTAGGCTAACAGCTAACTTGATATACCGATGGGAAAGCTCCATAATTTGCTCACCCGTTTTATACAACCGAAAAAGATTTCGGGTTTGAAATTTTACGGTACCTCGAAAGGCAATTCAGTGTACGCAAGTCTTCCTACCAAACGCGAAAGTTTCCAGTGCAAAGGCACTGGTGTTAATGAAACCACAAAGTACTGAAATGATTTAATGTCTACTAAAAGGTGGCGGGATGGTCCCTGACCGTCTTAAGAAGAACTGATATGCCATACCGCCTCATACCGTCCCACCTCAAGCATTGGTTGTAGTATTATATAATACTAGCAGAAATACCCGGCGTTGCCTGGGGAAATTTGGTTCAAATCCGATTGAAATTCTACATGATACATTGTATTTAAGAATTCAATCGGCCGCCGTTTTGAATAAAACGGGTAGAGAGAAACAAAAACCACGTATGAATTATTCCTGGGAGCCCTCCACAATCGTCCCGGATTTTATTCAAATCAATAGTAGGACTCAGGAAAATACGCGTAGTTTAATGTTTAAATCGGCCGCCATTTTCAATCAAGCGGACAGACGAACACTAAAACCCCGTGTTGACCTTCCCCTTAGTGCCCCCTACAATCATGCCAAATTTGGTCGGAATCGGTTGGGAAATGTGGGCGTGCATAAAGGAAAAGACAGACACTTGACCTTTCCCTTAGTGTCCCCTGCTATCTTGCCAAATTTGGTTGGAATCGGTTAATTGTTGGCGTGCATAAAGGAGCAGACAGAAAATGGGCCGCCATTTTGAAACGAACGGACAGACAGACACTAAAATCACGCATTATGTGGAGGGAATGATAATGTTGTTAAGTGGTGAACAGAAATTGATTACCATCTCCTATTAATCCGGTGTGTTAAGTATATTTTCTTCATAATGAAATTTCCTGAATATGAAGGGTTTTCGACATGAAGTCGGAGTACTGGTTATTACATTTTAGGTGTTTGGCGAAATAGGGATTCGAAGATTGTTTTAACAAAAGATTTCCGGTATTCTTCCACTCGAACGCTTTTCTTACTCCCACTTTGTCCGGAGTTGATGGCGTTGAAGTCACTGCAGGTTAATTTGTATGTACCGCACTTCTTTCCTTTATCAGTTTTGTCTTTGGATTTGACAAAAAGATTTTTCCAATTAATACTGTTGTAGAAGGCAGTCTTTAATCTTTTGTCTCGCATCAGTTTCGAAGCGGGGATTCTTTTCTCTAAACCGTAATTAGGCTAGGGACATGTTTGATGCATTGCATCCCCTGCCATCCACCGGTAAGATGACTTGTAGGGTATAATGTAGATGTAAAAATCAATAAAAAAATAGAAATTTTGACACATATTTGTCTTTTTATACTTTAATGGGAAAATTGAGTATGCAATATAGTATACCGGAAATTTCGAAAGGTGTTATCACCTGGAAACTTATTACTTTAAATGCCTGCAAGGGACCTTTGCCGATACGCACGTCAACAAACAGGTTTTTGAATTGACGTTGCAGTGATTAGCGAGAGAGAATATGCTACGCATAAAACGATAACTTTTAAAAACTGAAACGAAGATCAATGAAAATAATGTGCAACAGGGGACGGATCGACCATCTTACTGATGGGTCAACTATCCTTTTATTGGATACGCCAATGCCGACGACCATTCACTCTGAATATGCCTCCCGCTTTCAGGGTATTTCTTGCCCTTCTCCGACCGATACATTCTGCGACGTCGAATAAATTTACCAGTTGAGGAGGGGGCTGCCGCTTTCATCATTCCTCCGTTAAATCGGATTCGCCACTTTGCGCAAATTAATTCGTTTTTCGCTAGAAAATATGAAAAGGGAAAGTTGATAATGTAAACAAGTCGCCGAAAACAAAGAAGGTGAATATTGAGAAACAATCTTTCCCCAGATCGACCGTGGGCAAAGCCGGTGTTCAGATATAGGTGCTTCCTTGCGTGGAGGAAATGGCTCTTCACTATAGCAGGCTTCTGTTTATCGTGAACCTTCTTCGAGCTTTCTTTTATTGGACATCATCCCAAGTTCTCGGAATTCAGGCCAGGAATCGAAAGGGGCGTCTACCTACGCGTGGGAACGTAGCACGTCTAGTTGAAAACGAGAGTAGCTTCTACACTCTTGCCGACGTATAAATATAGTAACGATCGTTTCTGTCAATGCGCTAGGAATTTTTTTCCATAAAATTACTTTTAAAGCTTTCAAAGAGGAATCGAGATTTTCTGCACGCGGATATCGATTGAAATTGGCATATTAACTGCTAAATATGGATAGAGAAAGTTCTGGATTTTTATATCTTTTTTTTGTTTTACCTGATATATTTCAAGTGGCCCACCTTACGCGAAACTTGGCATAACCGCCGAAACTTATTTGCGACCTTTCGATGGTTTCATATTGGGCATAGTCTGATTTCCTTTAACAGCTCTCTTTGTTGATGATTGTGCACTTCCGAATTTACAGGAAGAGGGCATGCAGACTTAATACGATTTTTAACTTTTGGTAAAGCAAATTCTAACTCCCTTTATAATGTTTCATTGTTTTTAATACTATTGGGATTCACTTCGGCAAAATATTGATATTATCGACGAAAATTTAATAAATACTGGATTAGCCTATGCATTCTTGCATAGGAAATTACATTTGAAATGACTTTAAAACTGCTTATGAATATGCAAAAGGAGTTGACATTGATTTGTGGCTAATGTAGTGGCGTATGTAGTACATATTAGTCCCGTGTGCAGCCTTTCCTTGTTACTTCCATCGATTTCCTTTTAATTGCCTCAGTCGCTGGATATTTTGTTTCTAAAACTTGTAATGCGTTTGTCTGGGTACGAAAATCAATGTCTTGAAATATCAGTTCTCAGATACTTAATTTGCAATGAAATCTTTATTATCATTAAGACGCACATTTATGTTTTTTCTTTTCAAGGAGAGCGCTATTAACAGATATAAATCGGAAATGGATAAAATCGGTCAGAGTAACATCCTGATTCAACTTCATTTAAGCGGAGACATTGTATGTCAAGCCCCTCCTTAATTGTCACTGTCTACGATTCAAAACCCAGCGAGTAACCTCTTCTCGATCAGCTAGAGTAAAGTCGTGCATTCAAATCGAACCACGACCCAAAAAATGTTTAATGCATCCCATGCAAATGATCTCGAAAGCGTGAGAGACTAGATTTCTTAATCCGGCTCTCACATAACAGGATTAGGGAATAGGGTGAATTTTAATTGCGGTTAAAATATATTGCGTGGAATTTTTTCGAAGGTAGCTTTTTCTTAGATTTCTTATTGAAAGAAGTGTTTTGACTGATATGTGTTCTAGAAATCAACTCTTCTCCGGAAGAGTTTATTTTTATCAACAGCATACGAAGAATTGCTTCGAAGACAATTTTCCTTGTTGTTTAAAAATTTCGTATAAAATGTAATGAACCTTAATCAGATTTACTATTGATGTTAATTTAAGTTTAATTTTAATTATTTATACAATTAAATATAATATTTGATGAAATAAAGGAATATTTCGTAATAATTTTAATATCCTGTAAGTTATGCAGCGCCACCAGCAATACTAAATTCTGACGTTTTATTCATACACTTGCTGTTCTAACGATTCTATTGAATTAAATGCACAAAAGTATTCTCGTAATGGTTAACTAATAAGTAAAATTAGAAAAATAAAAAATTTTATTAGATGTGCTATAGTAAAAGTTTACTGAAAACTCAGATGTAGCATTTTAAATTCGTGTAATTAATAGTGTCGTATATTTCTTAAAGCAATAATGCCGTTTCTGTCGAACTTTCGGGAATTGGTAAGCTCTTATATTTCCATCTTGTTTAACCACTGACTGCTATGAAATAAAATGTGAGCATAAAATAAATGCAGATATATGAACACAAACCTCGAATAATTTGAAAAAAATTGTTTTAATAATAACTGCTCAATCCATCCCAAAACCCGAATAATTATTCTTTTCAACTTTCTAATTTTCTCTTTTTATTCATTTGAAAAAAATATCGCCTGCATAACCTCAAAAATGAGCTTCCCTTTGCCGTTCCTTCACGCAATGATGCATCAAACGTGCCGCGCAAAATACTGGACGCGAGTCTCCCCGAAGAAAGAAATCTTCCCAGTATTACGGAACTCGTTACAATATGAACTCGCGGAAACAATGGACGCGTGCGCTCAACGATTCTTCATCCCCGTCAAAATGCATGACGGATTACGAGGGATGCCGGTAGGGCGCGTGGCGTCATAACGGAAGACGCCTTATCTCCTGGAGCGTGCCTCGTTGAAGGCACGGATTTATCTCGGAGGCGGGAGTATTCATCGTGCACCGCCCGAGAGGTCTGTACCGCAGACCACGACTGTCAAATGCCTTTTGGCAAGCGTCCCCGCTAAGCACGAGTCTGGACTGGCAACGCGTTCGATTAGTGAAAGTCGCCGGAAGGATTGAAGAGCAGAAATTTTCCGTGCGTGATCCTCCCCCTAGCCCATTTCTTTCGCGTTTGATTCTAAAGAACGAATAGGGAAAAAAACCCTGTATGGGTCGATGTGAAGTACTCTTCTTAACGGCGGCATGTATTACGTGAAATATATTAGTTCGATACCGGTGAATAATAATCCTATGCATATGGAGGATGGGATGGACAGTGAGTTCGTGCGATTTGCTTTCACGTACGCGTGTCTCATTTAAGTGGCAAACTGTTCCTTTCTCCTGGCACATTCGAAGACAGCTCACGCAACCCAAATGTTGGCCATCCTAGTGTCTTCGTATATATAAGTGACGGTGGACGGTCTCTAGATAGTTTCACGTTTGACAGCGTTGTGAGAAGGGGTCCCATGGTGACATTTCCAAGAGGTCCCACCGTCGAAATTGCCGATTTGAGGATTCCCGGAGTTTAAAAATCCGCCACTGGATTATAAGCGAATACAAATGGATTCCAAGGTAAAACTCATACGATTGTTTTTCGAATCTCTGTTGATGTCCGCCTATACCGTAATGATCTCGAGTTTTAGTGACCCTAGATGGTAATTTTTTTACTTACGGATTTTCACGAGAAGTTATTTTAACTTTTTACGCCTATAGAATTCGTCACTTGTAATTTAATTAAATATCTTAGTCTGAGCCATATAAATATATTAGTGCAATTCTTTTTTAAATTTCTAATAATTTCCTAGGTATTTTATTTATAAAATTGTAAGTAGAAGTTTTCCGAAATTAGTCTTTTTTTCTTAATTTCTCAAAGTACTCGTAGGGCCTAAATGTTAATCTATACATCTGTGAGATATTGGCAATGACTTCTGCTCTATCGTAATTATATTACCCGACACTTTCTCGTGCTTACATCAATCATGATTGTGAACAACATTTCTCAGGTATATAGAAAGGAATTTTAACTGAAATGTAATTTTGTATACAATATAAAATATTTTATTTTGATTGTTTAATTACTTGCTGTTCCTAAAAATAAATAATATTCAGAGTGTTTAAAAATATTATTATGTTAATTTTAATAATATCACTTGTTTAAAGTCGCGAATAAACTATAAATTAGATGCGAAGAAAATAAATACCTAAGTACATTTCCGATTAAATAATTACTGAATTGATTAACATAGTTAATTTTTAAATGGAAATTTTGCTAAATTATTTTATTTCGTATTATAATGACTTTCTAAAAAGTTGCGCCTGACTTAGTTGAATTTATAGAGACAATAATTCATATACTCGATTTCTTTTTCGTAGAACTATGAATATGTGGTGATGTTGGATTTGCCATTTGCTATTCAAACGTCTCTTAAGTCCATTAACAATTAATTGCATATCCCTGTAACATGTAATTGAAATATACTTTTATTTTATCGGGATTCATTAGGTACTTTCCTTACTACAATAATTTTATTGAAACTTGCTTTTGAATATCTTATACCAAAATTGAGGATATTATCTATTAATTCGGCGAGTTTGATTATTACATTGACATTTAACTTTTTATTAAAATAAAACTTTGAATATTATTTTACTTAATTTGAGTACTAATGGTGTGATGAATCTGATTTTTATGAATAATAAAAAATTTCTCTATTAAACGAATTATTGATATATCTTTGAACATAGTTAGAACGAGATTGCATATGAATGGCACCCACTAACCAAGGCTAAAGGTATCGCTAAACAATGTGACTACGTTAATCTGTCGGACCGTATTTACAGCCTTTACGGTGTTTTGATACTGCCGAACTCTACTAATAACATTGGGAGAGCGTCCTTAACATTGCGAATTCCAATAAGTTATCTAAGAAACGAATTTAATCAGGTTTAACTGTATTGCTATGTTATGCGTCATGAGCGAATAATCTATATTAATTGTGTAAATATCATTAAAGATCACTTTGCCTCTATGTTCTCCAAATGAAAGCACATTTATACTAAGGAAAATTTATTTTATTGAGTTGGGAAAAGAATTATCGTATTTAACTAGGATTCATCAAACGCATAGTAGGTAAAAGTGAGGAAAAAGTCAAAGAGACATGTTACTTCTCGTTAGTAAGACCGCTATTAGAGTACGCGTCGAGCATATGGGATCCGTACGTGAAAGGATCAATCTCAGAGTTAGAAAGAGTGCAGCGAAAAGCCGCTAGATTCGTCCAAAATTGTTACGATAGAAACAATAGTGTTACAGCCTTGATACAGGACTTAGGATGGGAATCACTAGCCGAGCGCCGATCACCCTCTAGGTTAAAACTTCTCGAAAGATTTAGAACGCATATATTCTCCAGCGATGTCGAAGAAATAATAAGAGCGCCAACTTATATTGGTAGAACGGACCATCCTCGTAAAATAAGAGAGATAGCCTGTAGGACTGAGAGGTATAAAGGCTCGTTTTTCCCTAGAACGATAGCTGAGCAGAACAGAAGTTACGAAAGGAAATCAGCCGACGTAGAATGATACTATACATTATTATGCGCTTTACCTTGGTGCTATTGCACCCCCTGCCACACACCATTGCGGTGGCTTGCAGGGTGAACTATAGATATAGATAGATATAGATAATGGTCGGAGGACAGATTTTTGAGGCAGCTTCAAGTATAAAGAAATTCTATTAGCTCTTATTTGATTTATGTATTCCAAATGCTTGAAAAAACTAAAAGATTTGTAAGATAATTTATAATGAAGGCATATATATGTAAGACGCTTCACCTTCAAGTCGTTTTAAAAAGGAAACTTATTGCGTAAATGTTGCGTTTACGTTTTCTCACTCCTATATTAAAAAAGAAATTACTGTGACGTATAAGATTTCCTTCGTTATGCTATCAATGTCTTGTAAGAAAAAATTAGTTTCGATAAAATATATGATTTCTTTGTATATTTTTATGAGAAATTTGACAACCCAGGGTCGAGATAAATATAAAACTTCATTTAAAGGAACATAAATGTAGGTTTATTATGCAATTTAATCCCTCATGAGATAGCTATTGATCTTTAGGCGTAGATAGTCTACAACTACTACACAATTCAATCAAAGCATTGCGTACACGCATTATTGCACAAACGAAAAAGTTGCACTTTTAATTCTTTAATATTAAGAAACAAGAATTTTATATTTGCTAGATAATTATTCTTCACAACAAACTTCCCGAGCGAAATAAAAATTCTGATTTCATTTTCTCCTTGGACGAATTTTCAGATTCTCTTCTCGACGCTGCTTGCGTTGGTAGTCTTGGCGACCAGAGAAACGGATGCCGCCACCTTTTTCTCTACCCACGGACCTCGCGGACCGTCTATCGCAGCATCCCGCCTCAAAATCCGACAGACCGCAACTGCACAACCAGCCCAGCAGCAAATCTACGCCTTCCAACAGCAAGCGCAACAACAGCAGCAGGAGACACAAGCCACCCCTCAAAACAATTTCCTCTTCTACCCGCAGAGTCCTAACCCCACAGTATCCGCACAGTTAACCGCTCAAAACCAACAGCAGGCTTTCCCACAAGTCCAACCATATGCTCAATACCTCCAGCAGCAGCAGTTACTGCAGCAACAGCAGCTACAGGAGATATACCAACAGCAGCAGCAGCAACAACAACAGCAGTTCCAGCAAGTCCAGCGAGAACCTCAATACCAGCAGGTTCAGCAGCCCGGAGCAGCGGCGAATCAGTTGGGATTACCATTCCCAGGAGGCATAAGGTACATCTTCACGTCTGCAAACAGGCAGCCAACGAGATTGACACAGCGTCTGCAGCAGAACCAACCTCAGGTGGTGGAAAACCAATCGGCTGCAGAACCAGCACATCCGGCGGCACCAGCCGCGAACTTGGGGCAGCTGGGTGTGGCATTCTCTCCGGCAAACTCCGTGGCGACCATCAAGTTCTCCAATCCTTATGCCAACTACTCATACTAAGAGAGAACTCGGCATCAATCAATTATGTTTGAAACTGTTTTTATGGGATCAATGAATGAATGATTTAATTTACTTTTTTTTACAAGGTTTGGGAGGTATGCATGATATGAAGTTCGGCCTGGTCGGAGTTTATAGGAACGTGTCGAGAGGAATAGTTGTATAAATAAGGATGTAAGTACATTATTCGAGAGGTACAAAGGATCTCAAGAGCTCGATGTAAATATTAAAAAAGATTCCATCGAGAGAATGGAACTCGCGAAAACTCCAACATTCCCAAAAAGAAAATATTTGAATATCAAACATACGATAAAAAAAGCCCCAAAACGCCGCCAGAGTTACAAATTTTATTTTAGTTATTAATTATGTAAATTTGAATGCACTTTGTTGACAATAAATGTTTTATTTAATAATATCACGTTTTAATTTATTCATGACTGAAAATATCACTCCGAGTGAGTTGGTTTGATTCGTAAATAGTTTTATCGAATGGTTCAAACGATATTATTCTTTCACTACATGATATGAAGTAGTTATATATTCGTAGGTGTGATCAGAGGCGTGGTGATAGGGCACCTATGGCAAAATTTCATGAAATGACTTGGTTATGTAGATATGACTTTATTATTCGTTTTAATAAAATAATAGCATTTTTATTATTAAAAAATCAACGTTTAAGAGTTAAAATAACACTTATTTACGGGAAAATTTACTTTTCACACTTTTTTCAGGAACGTTTAGCACCTTTTGCAAGTGACATCTATGGCAAATACCACCTTCATCATACCCTAGCTACAGCACTGGGTATGATAATATATTCAAAGTTATGATAACACTAATAATTGTTTCTGGGTATGCAAAATGTGTGTATACAAATGTATATGCAAAGACGTGTGTAAAAAAGGAAGACCATATGAATAAAATGGAAATATGGAATAGATCACAGATTATGGGTGAAGAGAAAAGGAAAAGAAAATGTGAAGATTGAGAAAGATCAATGTACTTTTGCCAAAATTTTCTTCAGTATGCAGGGTGAGGCTTGCCAATTTTCCTTGTAACTAGATAACTGTTCCACTTCTACTTATATAGACTTTTATGGGTAAGTGAATTGGTTACTATGTTAATTTAATTAGAACAAAGCTATATCACAACACTCACAATGACTTATCCCTACTTGTCACTCCATAGAATCTTATTAGTAAGTCATTATTTGGAAGTTTATGGTGCAGATGCATTACTTTCTATAAATTTAATATCTGGCTTCAATGAATTATTTAATACCTGACATGACTTTGCTATTCCTCTTGATGCTGGCTATAAATACAAATACTTTTTTATATTGGATATCCTGAATATAATACAAGGGGGTTAAGAGCTATCTATATATGTACTATAGTATTAAAACATCCCAGCTATATCATATGTGAGATGGAGTAGCAGGAATTTAGATGTTATATGATAAGGGTTAATGTAACTTTAATAAATATTAAAACCTACATAAAGTGTAACATTCAAACAAAATAAGATGGAAATTATATCACTGTAAATAGCAGTACAATAGTATAGGTTCTCTTTGCTTTATGCCGGTTCTTTTTGTGTGAATTCACTATTAAAAGATGATGTGATATGGAGAGAAAAATACTTTGGTCAATGCTATCTTCATTGACTTCAAAGAGTCCAAAGCACGAGTGAAGAATACATCATCAGAGAAAATGGATATGACATAAAAGAATTTAGCAGAATTCTTCACTAGTGCTGAAAATCTCGCTCAACTGATGTGGACCATAAGTTTGGAGAGAAGTCTTCTCTTCAAGTGCATTTTGGAAAATCTTCTAGCACCAAACATGGAAGTGTATAGGCAAAAATAACATTTCACCAGGCAGTGTACCATGCTCCATTTCTTAAAGCCATGTTCTGAAACTCATACTGCCTCCGCTGGTAACACTGTTGACCCTCCAACCTCCTCCATCAATCCTTATATCCTACCATTTCTATTGGTATGAAATACAGTGTTAATTGGTTATTTAACATTCGTCGTTTAAAGTTTGTTTAACCAATTATAACATCATTATGAAGTAAATAAAGCGAGTCCTGGAGGGGGATTAACAGTGTTTGTGGAATGTATCCCTATCTTTCGCATATAAATATAGGTTCTCTTTATGTGAATTTGTTTTATGCATCCCTTTCTTGGAACACAACCCTTGCATAAAATGAGGGAAACCTGTAGTATATTTATCTTAAATGCAAAAATTGACATTAATAGGAACTGTTTGCCATTAGATTAGAAAACACTTGTCTATTTTTTAAATGGTTCTCTAGAGTAGTTCAATATATCTGTGGTAAATTGTTTGCCAATCTGATCATTCTGAATAATGGGGAGAAATGTGCATAGCTGTTACTGAAGAACTCAGCACCAAACAATGGTTAGGCTCTGGAAATGAGTGAAGGGGCATGAAAATTAACAAAGGATAAAAATTCTACAAGATTTCTTTATAACTCCTACATTGAATTCAAATATTGAAATTATAATCTATTTAACAGAAGCACAGTGAAATAAATATCTATAGAGTATGTAAAAATATAACAGTGAAACCCTATGCTTTTAATAGGTTTACCAATTTTGGATTATGTAGAATGTCTTAATCAGATATGATTTTCAGAGAAATATATCAGTGAAAAAATATATTAGTTTTCAAAATTTAATTGCTTTGAATGAAATGAATTTATCTGAATACAATTTATAATATTATTAATATCTAAAAATGCATACAATTTGCTCTCAGGAGATCTGGTAGCCTTAAATACAATACACTTCTTGTACTTGGGTTTTCAAAAAACGCGGGAATACGTCACATGAAAGAAATATGAAACAGAAAACAACCCCCAAAGCGCTAAGAAACAATCCCTCAATAACTATACATAAAGAGCAATCTTAAGTATTCCTTCCATTAACTGAACTGAAACTTAGAATAATCATATAAGTAATCAATAAATATTTATATCCAATTTTAGAGAATCGTTAATTTTTACAGCAAAAACAGTGTTGAGCCGGTCATTTTACGTTGAGCCTAATTTTCAAACGATATCACCAGGGTACGTAACCTTACAGTTACATCACTCGAAATTTCCTAAGGATGAGTACAACATCTTTAGCGCTATTTTATAATGCAAAGTAATGCTTGTGGTTAAAAATATTCCATTATTGCGGAAATGTTAGGAACAGTCATTTGCTTGCAATACATTTTTAAATCTTGTGCTTTACTTTTTGTTGTTACCTTACCGTATTATCCGTCTATCGTTGCTACTTCGATAATATCGTGGCAAGTTCACTCATCTGATCTCACCTTCCTCGAATGTTTTCGCGCGGTTTGGAAGAGTTTATTTTGTTGTAGTTATCAATGTCCTGGTTATTTAAGTGAGTATTTTATTTTCCTCTCATATTTAAACAAGAGTTTCTTCTATAATGTCATGTTCTTTTGTGGGTTGAAGTAAGGATAAATAAGAACAATAAGAGAAACTTGTCGGTGATTATTTTGACAAGCATGGTTGAGTTATCTTTAACAGATGATTAAGAAAAGTTTGACAGTTTATATTACTAGCTAGCTCTTGCGGTCAGTTATATCATTTTATATTAATTTCATCAAAATTGCAGGTCGAAATGGCAGAATCTGAGTTCCAGGACTTACTCCATGCCGCCGAACAGTTGTCTTCGGATGCAATGGGTGGCGGTCAACTCCCAAGAGTCGAAAGAAATTTAAGACAGGTACTCGAAGCTTCTCAGGAACTATGGTCTCGAGTAACGCAAACTGGCGGACAAGATACTCAAGCGTAAGTGTTCTCTAACGTTATGCTAATTTTCTATATAGAATGTGAATATAAATTTTTGATACTGATTGGCCTGCTACGTTTTCAGAAATGTACTTCTGGGTTCCAAAGGAGTTGATTTACCGCGACTTAGCCAAAAGTTAGAGACTCTTAGTGCAAGAAGGACTTTTGAGCCTCTTGAGCCAACTCCAGACACTGATATCCAAAGCTTTCTGAAGAATGAGAAGGAAAATGCCATTCTGTCGATCGTAGAAGAGACGCATGAGGCTGTAAGTGAAACTAGGTTGAAACTGTGATAGGAAATCATCCAATATTACTGGTCAAAATTTAACCTCCTTTGTATTAGTCTGTTGACATCTGTTTCAATGACTATTTTTTGTTTTCAACCATTTAATATGTTTTGATTGATGCAACTTATCTCGTTTGGCTCCTTTTCCTTACATTTCACTTATTAAGTGGGGTCATGTAGAGGTACCATTATCAGTTTCGAAAATTGAGGCACAGGAGTAAATTGGTGGATCATTGTTATGTATAGTAATTTGTTTCACATTTATTAATAGAGAGGGATGTAGAAACTAAGCTCTGTTTACGATTGATCAACAAAAGTTATTATTTAATATAGTGTAAGCTATTTTTTGCCATTATGAGTTTGAAACAGTTATGAAATTATTTTTTTTATTACATAGATTTTGAGCCATAATAATCATTTGCTAGTGTCATATTTTATTTAACTTGTAAAAAAGGTCTTTCATTAAAGTCTGGACGTGAATTGCTAAATATATGGCATTCTTTCTCAGGCATTTGAGAGCGTTAGGCGATGTCAGTGGGAGTCTATAAGGAGTGAGTGGAAATGTGCCAAGGGACGAGCAATGGCAGCTCTTCGTAGTGGCAATGCTCACGAATTCGTCGACATCAATGTGACTGAGGTAAATTGGTTCTTGTCCATTATTATTTTATCTTATTGTGTGAAGTGAGTACATCATGTTTATAAAATTATATAAAGATCTTCTTTATAGCTGGCTTGATTTTTCCAGAGATGTTCATTTATATTTTACTCATAAAATGTCATTTAAGTTATTTTGGAGTTTATAAAACATATGCAGTAGATAAATTTTTGAATGCTATAAATTGAATATAAATTTTATTACCTAATTCTTGAAAATTTTTTTAAAAATAATCTAGGGCTTGTCTCACATGGAGGATGAAACAATACTTCATGGAAGGAGTGCACTTCAAAGAGAGGAATTGGCATTTTCAAGGGGCTTGATAGAACGAAACAAAGAAGTGGTGCTAGGAAATGAAGCCTCAAAGCCATCCCTCGTCCACACATTTTGGAACATTTCTAAAGAATTGGGTGATGAGGTATATTTTAAGTTTATGCTTTCCTTCTTTACTTTGGGAAATTAGCTTTGTTTTTTTATGGGAGTAATAGGGTGTTAGTTATTGTTTCTAGTGACAATTTGTTACTGTGTAACTCTCATATAACATTTTGTTCAATATGATTTTCTTTATTCCTTGCTTAAAAATTATATTAAAAAATCATATTAATGACTAGTAAATGATCTATTCTCTGTGCTATTAATTCCGTCAATATTATCAGTGATATGAATTTTACTGCAATAAAAGAAAATATGGGCATAAAAATGGATTTGAGGGTTTTTAACAGTCATACTGCTGTTTATAAAATAATGTTCATCTTCTGCTTGCTGAGTTTTATGAGAATGTTTTAATAAAATCCTTGAAAATGATTTTAAAATAATTGTCCTTTATTCTTTTCAATTTATAAACTTGTAGAAATTGGTGGAACTGTGGGAGATGGTGCGTTGTGTGGTACAAATACCATATGCAGCCCCAAAAGGTGGTCCTATCGCAACCAGAATATCACAGCAATTTTCCAGTGCACTTGTTTCTCAAGCAAGGAAGTATTTGGAGGAAAGGTGGGTCAAGAGTGCATTTTGATTAAGGCTGCTATTTATATGTTTTCTGTGTTAAAGCATTAACTGGTCATCCTTTCTAAAGCCAGATTTTTATAAGTCACTAGCTGAAAGTACCCGGCAATGCCCGGGTTATGCCAGACACGTGACCAAGAGAAAATCGCCTTTACACTGTAATCCATAAATCTTAAGAATTTTAACTTGTAAAAACATTGAAAATGGGATCGAATCTTTAATAATGCACACTTACCTTCTAATTACAGCAAATGCCCCATATATTGCTGTGCGGTACGTGTGTCATTTACGAACCAAAGAATTTGTCACTTTCTGGGGAAATGTCGGCGTCCTAGAAAAACTTGTATAGATTAGACGTTTTATTCACAATCACAAACTTATGTCGAGTGACTTCAATGGAGACTTATAAATGTGCGTTAGTAAGCATTACAGATGTAGAATATAAAGGTTTTACTTACTAAAAGGTAAGATTCAAGCATACACATGATGAATTGTCGTTATAAACGCTTCCCATACGCAGTCAACAGAATAATTATCCTTAACTATGTACGTTGCTATACATCATTGACAACGTCGGAAAGAGTACGAAATATCCATAAAATTTCGAAAACAATTGCGTATTTCTGAATGATTCGACCGTATAACATGTAAACATCGCACGAATAAGATAGTATAGAGTTTTAGCCGTTGAATAAAGCAAAAACGAAGAAAATTGGTCCATATTTACATATTTTAATGAATGAATGAAGGAAAAAAACCTTACACTTTGAAAAATCAAAAATCCCGTGTAAACATATGGGAAAATAAAATTGTCTCCTGGAATCGAACCTGGGTCGATTTTGGAAATCCCGGGTACCCTATGTTACTCGTAGAGTCATATGAAGTCAATTTGCAAAGTTTGGTCCCAATAGCTCAAAGGGCGTGGGAATGTATAAGGAACACACAGACAGACATTCAATTTTATTATATACGATTTTCCTGATCCATATTTTACTGATGTTGCTTTGTTGAGCATATTTGCTGCATGTAATAGTTACATTCTCTAGATTTCTGATAGTGCTAGACTTCTAATTCTTTGATATTTGAGTTGACTCTGTATATATATATATATGTAGTATATTTGTGTATTATTTGAATGAAAGAATTTTGATATTTTACTATTGCGTGTTGTTTATATTTTAAGCTGTTTATTCACTTTTCCCTTCTGAAATCGTGATTGTCCTCCTAAAAAGATACAAGACATATATGCAGAGTGTGGTGACATCTGACCTGGTTGGTGCACGTCTCGGTGGAGCACCAAGCACCGTGTCCCTTGTGCAGGCATTCACATCAGTGCGGCTCGGTAATCGTTCCTTACACTCCATAGGATCTCAAATTCCACAATCACCTCTAAGGCAAGAGTTTTTATTAACCACATCCATGCACAGTGAGACGGGCATGGAAAAATCCCCGTTAATTGATGGTCTACCAGCCTGGGCTCTCGTGTTCTACTGTTTACGTTGTGGTGATCTGCGAGCTGCGTTGAAGTATGCGCAGCAAGCAGGGTAAGTCCATTGATTATCTACTTTATATATTTTAGATATATATTGTATTTTTTATTTTTATCATTAATATTTCTGTCAGTTCGAGTTTAATTCTTGTTACTTTTTCATTTCTAATTTCATCAGTCGCCCCTCTGAAGATTCTTAGTTTTTTGCTTTTCTTAAAAGCTGTGGTTAATTTATATCCCCATCTGTCTTGGTATCTGTTGTTTTAGTGTTCGTTTATTGTTTTTGTCATTCTTCTAAGAATTATTTTTGTGATGTTTATGTTTTTATAATTTTCCCAAGAAGCGAAGATGTGCATCTATAAATAACGATAAAGCTAATAATGGTAATTCTGCTTACTGGAATTTGATTCTCTTATAAGTATAAATATAATCTTCTCCATTCCCATCAATTTTTAAATTAATTATGAAAGTTCATCTCCAAAGAAATATCCCTAAGATTGATTATAATTTTATGTTTAACTATATAGAAAATATTGAGAGTAGTTAATAACACTTCTTTTTTGTAATATTTTAGATATTTTTTAAATATAGGTTTCATTTTTAATCACACAGGAGTGAGTTAGAGGAAGTGAGCAAAGTACTGAAAGAATGCATTTCTTCTCCCAATGGCTCACTCATACCCAAGCATGATGTCCAAGTGAGGTATCAGTTCCGAAGACATATCCGCAGCTCTCCCGATCCGTACAAGAGGTAAGATGAAGGTTTCTGCCAAAATTTATTTCCATACAAATAATAATAGTAGGGTATAAATGTTTACGTCTGTCACTTTGACGACAAGCCACTAACTTCCACGCAAATCTTTGAAGTTAATATTATGTTCATTTGTCAGAGCTGTCTACTGTGTTCTTGGTGGTTGTGGCGATGGCATTGGCCGTGGCTTTGGTACAGAGGATGAGGGAAGGGGTGGCGGAATTGGTGGCTGGAGTGGCATCGAAGGCGTGTTGGGCCAAACCTCTGACGACTACCTCTGGATAAAACTCACACAGATAGAAAGGGAAAGTGGTGTTATGTCATCTGTTCCAGCCAAAGGTGGTTTGAGCCGTGGAGCCACGCTTCAGGAGCTTCAATCCCTTGTGCTGGATTATGGTATAAAGTGTTTCTTTCTTGTCTCTATGGTATATTGTTTAAAAAAAATATGCAATTCTGTAACGTTGTATATCCATCCATTTTTATTTTACCTTTTTAAAGATATTTCCCGAAATTATTTGTTGGATGGATTGGAAAATTAGTTAGGTTCATATTCCTCCATTACATACTGATTGTTGGAAAGTTTCAAATGCAAAAGATATTTTGATGAATCTATTGATTCGAGAGAACTCAAATATTCAAGATTGAAAAGGCTTAACAGGAGCATTTAGCAAAAGATAATTATTTATGTAGCTTGTTAAATTACTAAATCACTATAGATGGAGATGTCTAACTTGAGCTTTGACAACTAAGTAAAATAAGAGTGGGCAAACTAACAAAGGACTTTAGCCAATCACTGGATTGCATCATATGACATTGTGCATAACTGCTGTTTCTGTCATTTCCTTCGGTCGTCCTCCTCCCGTGTATTACGTCACGCCTAACATAAGACAGTCTATTATAATATCAGAATTTTCTGGAAACTTCATCGAAAATTTGCTACAGCATCTTATTTCAACAAAAGTCTACTAATTTTTACATCTCCTTTATTGAACATGATACAGTAAACTCCCAGTTATCCGGCATTCATGCAACCGGAATTTTCAAGCAACCGGCATCTCCTGGCACTCGATTTTTTTACATCTTGTTTGGAATTTTACCACTAAAATTGGTGTTTTCGGCAGTTGCAATACGTAGTTGTGGATGTTTCTTAGGCCCTGTGTTAATAATAAAATATTTCGCACGCCCTTTTTAAATGCCTCCTAAAACTTGATATAATAAAATGATATAATAAAATGTTGAGAGAAAGGTGAGAACCGTGATGTTTTAATGTAAGAGTTCAATGTGGGTTCTTTCACTATTTATGACATTAAGGCACATAAATCACAGTTAATGAAATTCATTGTGTCTTCTGAGACAACTAGAGAAATTGAATATCAGAGCACTCTTTGTAAGCAGAAACTTGTGACTTGGATGTTGCTATTTATGAATGGTTTTCTATAAAGCATTCTGAGGGAGTCCCTATTTCTGGACTAATGTTGATTGAAAAGGCTAACGATTTTTATAAACAAATTGAGAGTAGTGAACCGTGTGCATTTTCAGATGGATGGCTATCACATATTTTAAGATTAGGCATAGGATCAGACGTCTAGATGTTTCTGGTAATAAAAAATCGGCTGACCAGAAAGCTGCCGATAATGTTGTGACTATACTAATTGTACGGTATATACTGGTGTCATGATTGCGTGTCACTGTTTGCTTCTCTTTTGTTTGATATCAATTTTCCTCAAGAATTTTTTGCTAATACATTGTGTTGGTAGTGGATAATTTTTCTCCTTTCCTCGGACATGGAAACCACTTTTTCGGTCGGAAAATCCCAAAGGTTGGACTATGTTAAGCCTTACCTCCAGTTATTATTAGAACAAAAGAGAAGCTAATAGCGATAGGTACACGAGATACTCTGTAGGATGTAATGTAGTTAGTAAATAATGAAACATTGCAGTTAAACGTGTTGAATACTTGTATATTTGAATTTCATTACTTCCTTGAATGTCAAGAAATTATTTAAGAATAACTGTGAGTAGATTACCTTGTCTACGGGTTAGCAATTCCAAGGTGAATGTACAATTCTGCATTTATTTCTTATTTTTATATCCAAATGCTTTATTGAGACCTATCCTATAAAACTCTCAAGCAACAGGAAAATTCACTTAACTGGAAAACCCAATTCCCTGGGAATTCTGGATAACTGGGAGTTTACTGTAATAAGTTCCATGTAACTGATATGAATCCAGGTTGCAAACTAGTTGGTTTTAGAATAGTATTCAGGTATAAGAATGATATTAAAGCTAGTTTAAATTTTCTTACTTTTGGTTATTTTCCAAAATATTATAACTTCATCTCTGAGTTGTTGAAGTGCCTTAATGCACATTTTGATTAAAATTGGATGCCAGTGAATTGGTTTAGGGTTGTTTGGAAATTGATAGCAGGTATCTCCAACAGAGAGGAAACATTTCAAGGAAACCCTGTAAATGAAGATAATGAAAAATCAGGTTCATTGGAGTTATATAAGAATGAGTTTTTGTAACGGATGATTTCTATTACCATTTGATTATTTATAGGTCTTAGTTTTATGTGGAAATAATTTTAAAACCTATTATATTCTCAAACACATTTCTTTAATGTGAAAAATGTGAGAGACTGAGAACCTCACCATCTATTTTACATAGATTTTATATTTTAGAAAACATGGCATTTTGTATGAGTACTACTACCCAGCTAAGTGAGGTTTTACTCTGTCTATTCATTTACAGGAGAGCAGCACTATGGAGCATCAGAGCGTCCACATGTCTACGTCCAAGCCCTTATCCTAACGGGGCAGTGGGAAGTAGCGATAGAATTTCTTGCATCAAGGGCATTGCCTAGATTGCAGTCAAATTGTCAGGCTGTTCACTTGGCCCTAGCACTGAATCAACTCAACTTGCTTGCTCTCCCTCAAGACAACAAAGCTCCGTTGTGTGAGTATATCCAGTTCAAAGTCACACACCTCTGATGATTCTATATTCTTTTAATTCAAATTCTGTCAGAAATTCTTTAAATACATGGTGTTCACAAAACTGCAGTATTTTAATATTTTATAAAGGCATGCACTATTTTTCATAACTCTTTCAATACCGTTTCTGTTGTTGTTATTCTGTCTTGGAATATTTTTCCTGAAATGACTCAATTTAACGTTTTTGCTAATATTAGTAATGTGCAATAAAACAGTTTAAAGTTAATGGTACCGAAAAGCAATGTCTTCAAATTATGCAAATCCAAACGACCCACAGTAGCATAACTGGAAGCAGAAGTGCCCATGGCAAAATATTATTGGTGGCCCCTCTCCCCCAGTGTCATTCAGAAATTATAGTCGATCTCCCATCTGAAGTCTCTTGGCCTACTTAGAGCAAGTAGCCAATCACGAACGTTTCCCCTTCCATCGCCCCTCTCAACTTTCGTGCGGGAGAGCAGATGCCGGTGCGCGCTGCCAGCTCTTGCTCAGCTGATATACTACGCAGTTTCTAAATAAAATACTTCCCATCCTTCTTTTTGATCCGGGCTTTGGACCGGCACTGGCGAAGTTAAAAGTGTTTTTTTTCCTTTTTTGATTTTAATGGTCCCTATTACTATGAAAGCCTACAATACATAATTAATAAAATTAATAAAAAATACGCTCAATAACTAAAGAACTACATTCGATAACTGAAAAACTAGACTAAATAACAAAAACCTAAATGAAATAAATGAAAAGCCTAACTATAATAGATAAATCGTGCGATATCAATCGCTTATGTCTGTGTCACTTTCCCCAGAGGAAGCACTATCACTCTCACCTAAATTGATTATAAGGGGCTCTATTACATTGTCTATAGCCACATCCCTATGATAGTCTTCGTCCTGGAGCTTCTCTGCATGCTCCACCGTTTTTTTCCATTCACTGACACTCACTGCATCCAGTTCTTCCTCGATAAGTCGTATATCTACTAAGGAGAACGTGTTGTTCCTCTTAGCCACTCGACCTTTAACCTGCGCCCATACCATCTCAATAGGATTATATTGACAATGATATGGGAGAAGGCGTACAACAATATGGCCTCGAGCTTGAGCCATGACATCCACCTCATAGGTTTTTGTCCTAGGTTTAACTAAATTAACTAATCCAAGAAGCTCTGCCCTAGTTCGTGATGGCTCATAAAGGACATTCCGGGAAGAAAGCCATGTCTGAATATCTAACTTTTTAGTATTACTCGTCGGCACCTTATCAATCACCGTGGAATGGTAACTTGCGTTATCCATCACTATCACTGCGCCCTTTATATTGATCTCGTCAAGTTTGTCTAAAAATTTGGTAAACCACCTTCTAAACACTTCAGCGTTCATGTCGCTGTGGTAATCTTCATTACCCTTTGTCTTAGGCCGAAAAACAAGCTTGCAACCATCTAAAAATCCTGTCTGCGACGAACCTACGTGACACACAATCACCCTCCCACCTTTCCCTATAGGCACCTTAAGTCCGCAGTTCTCTTTTTCGTCCTGCCATATTTTTGTGGGCGCATGGTTCTGATTCACTCATGTCTCGTCTAAATAGAAAATAATCCGTTTCGAATGATTTTCACCAACGGGGTTTCTCAATTCTCGAATTCTTCTGAGAAAGGTAATGCGAGCCATTACGACATGAGGCCTTTCAACGAGGAATTTCCTCCCACCGTTTCCCGTCTTGTACTGAAATCCAATGGATTTCAGTAATTTCCACATGGAGGTTCTTCCCCACGGAAAGAACGTGTCTTTCTTCACTTCCGAGAGCAGCCTATCCAACGTAGGATATTCACCCCTCTGAAAGAAGCTTAACAACTTGCGGCGAATGGCTTCCTTATCGAAGTCATCAATTTTGTCGATGAACTTTCTTTTCTTGATATGCTTCCGAGGAGACCGAAATTTTGAATACCCGCAGACTTCCAGGCTCTTCTGTCCTTCCCTCACTATCCGCTGTATTGTCTTCGTAGAAATTAAGCAGGCCTCTGCTACTCTCACCTGCACTTTCGCCACATCGGTGATCGGCCCCTTATTCTCTGCCTCGCGCTTAAAATATTCATATACATTATGAATAATTTTTTGCGCTTGGCGGTGCACAACTTCCCTCCTGTTAGCCATTGCAGATCACGAACTCAGCAGGGTAACAAAAACAACGAAACATAACAAAAATAATAACAGTAACAATAACTTAAATTCCACAGCAAGGAAACGGCGGTAGATACGGCAACGCAGTCCGATGCGATCTCTTCGAGAGCAGGAGTGAGACTGGTTTCCTCCCCACTACCTTCCCAAACAAACAGTCTCCTATTGGCTGCTGCTAACTCGCGCACGCCCAGTTTTCGAGGCCATCAGACTTCAGATGATGGACCGACTATAGGACAAAAAAAGAAATCACCAAAAAATCCTAATTTCCTGTATATTTAACACTAGGTTGACCAGAGTGATCATTTTGACCGCTTTTCGTTTTCATCTCGCCGCAATTACCTTACCATTAACTGCTTATACTTGAAATTTTGTGACTTTTATTGATTTTTAATTTACTTTCCGAAATATTAGTGCAAATCATCATATCTCAATCGCCGTTTATGTTCTGGTACTTTCTACCTACTTTTACCGATGCGGTCATTCTGACCGCTGAGGCAAAACCCTACGTAATTTACGAAGGTCACACTGCCCTCGAAGAGGGAAGGAATGCTACATGTGATAACTTCTTCATCTCGCTGAAGCTAGCAAAAATTTTGAAGAAAAAGCGCACAAGCCTGGTAGGAACAGTAAACCGAAGCAGAAGGGAAGTCCCGCCTTCTGTGAAGTCTACACGTGACCCACTCTTCACTACGGTTATTTACAAGCACAACGACATTACTCTTACATCTTATCAAGGTAAAGTGAATAAAAACGTCTTGATTCTCAGCACTATTCACCCTGATGTTGGCATTGACGGGAATCACTCCAAGAAAATTCCCGACACAGTATCATTTTACACTGCAACCAAGTATGAGGTTGACATAATAGACCAAATGGCCTGCAAGTACACAGCAAAATCCATGAGTCGTAGATGGCCAGTGCACATATTTTTCAATGTGCTCAACCTCGTGCATCAATGTGTATGCCCTTTACAAGGAGATTACTGGAGAAAAAATACCTCGAAGGAAATTCATTATGCAGTTGGCTAAGGAATTAACAAAGCCATACACATCGTCCCAAAAATCAGCAGCATACATGCCTCATCTTACTATGGAAGAAGAAGGCGAAGAAAGATCTCGCCGCCAGAAATGTCAGATCGGTCGTTGCAACAAAAATAAAACAAAATACAAATGTCTAACATGTAAAAAAATGGTCTGTGGAGTATGTACTGAGAAAGTGACCAAAGTTCGTGTGTGTTTTCAGTGTGCAGAGTGATTCAGAGTGGAAAAATGTAAAACTAGAACGGCGCAAGGCCTGTTTGGTTTCTTCATCAAACCCATATTTTTTTTTAATATGAAAATATTTGAGGTACATATGGGATATTTATGTAATACTCTACTCACTGACAATGTGGGTAAGCCTTCTTCATGCTACGGTTTCAGAAATTCGGTGGCAGTTATGAGTCCAGAGTTTGCGCTTTGTGAATATATCGTCACTGGTTTTCGTAAGAATCATATACTAGTAATTATATGTAATATCCAAGAAGATATTTAGTTATTGTTTTTTGTTTCATTTCTTAATATTGGAATAATAAAGCATTAAATATTCCTCTGAAAACCGTCTTAAATGATTTAGAACCTTAAAATTTATAAATATAACGCTTTATGGAACAGCGGTCAAAATGACCGCTCTGGTAAACAGAGTAGGTCGGAGTGCTCGGTAAACCTAGTGTTAAAGGATTGGAGGGCCTCCCAGGTCCCTGTCAAAAATATATTAATCTCGCTTATTATCTGCCATAATCAGACTTTAAATGCATTCACCATCTGCGGTGGCAGTTCCCTCTTATTTTTTCAAATGGTTCTCACCAGCATAATATTATTTTTCAGCAAATCCTCTGCAAGCAGCACGCATACAAACCAATTGTCAGCGGTTAAGTTCCTTCCCGTCCTCAAAAGTGAGACAACAATGCATTTTACGACCTCCCTTGGACTATTGTCTAGCTTATATGGCCCCTGAGGCTGAGTCCCAACATATACCTCTAAATTCAGTGTATAGTAAACGTATGCATCCACAAGGGCGAATATTTTTATCCCGTATTTAACTGGTTTACTTGGTATATACTGATGGAAAGAACACTTGCCTCGAAAAGCAACTAATTGTTCATCCACAGTCGCAAACTCTCTTATTGTATAACAGTCTTGAAATTTTTCATTTTAATTTTAATTCAAAAACATTCCGAATGGCTGCTAATTTATCGGTTTCTTGCCTAACTACCCTATTGTTTACATTGTCAAAATGCAAGCACTGCAATAAAAATTTAAAACGTTGATAACTCAAGGATGCATGAAATATTTCCACACCTAATCTGTTCCGATCCCATAAATCTTTTATATTTTGGCGACCAGATCTATTTGCGCCCAAATAAAAAAGAAACCCTATAAGACAAGTTATCTCCATTTCATCTGTTTGCTTTGCATCCCTTTCACGTGAAAATTTTACTGCAACTTTTGAAATTTGTATATTCGTACAATTAACAATAATCTCTAAAATCTCCTGATCAAACATATTTCTGAAGCACTCCACAGGGATTTTTATATCTTCCTTGCCTCCCTTGAAACCAGGAGCTTGAGACACGATATTATGTATGGGTGTTCTAACATTACGTCGGGGTTGCTCCAAACTCCACTTCGTAACATTGTCTTTACCGATAAGGATGCGTTCTTCCGTATGACATGCAGTTTCATCATCCAGATCACTAACATCTTGCTCACTGCTTGTTTAATGTTCTGATTCATGTAGTCTTCGGAAGATCCATCGTTGGAATCCCCTACTTCTTCTTCAGAAGATTCACCAATAAGCAGAGCAATAGTTTCCCCGTTTGTCTCAGAATGAAATTCAGGCATCTGTGGGTGGATATAAATTAGTGAAAATTATTGAACTAATTCAAATATATAAAATGAAATCTGCTTCAAAATAGAAATAAATTTTTGGAAAAATAAAATAAAAGTATATTTACGAACCTTATCTAATGTAATATGATGATCAAAGTACTAGAAGATTTTCAGAAGACACTCCGCAATACAGCTACACTAAGTAAGCAAAAAGCTTCGCAAAATTCCGTGATCCGCGAACACGCAAATAAAAGCTTCATTACTTCTGTCACACACAAGAGCGCACTGTCAGAAAAAAAGCGTCCGAACTCAGAGCAAAGCCTGGTAAAACTAAAGATTTGCATGGGAAAGGTTCGGAACATCTTTCACTCCAGCTATCGAAGGGTAGGGGTCATAAAACCTAAACTAAACAGAATGCCGTCCCACAACGTAGGCTGGGGTGTCCACAGCACCCCGCGCGAGTCATGGAAGGTTAAGAAATATAATCAAAAAGGGCAGTAGTAATGTAAAATGATTGTAAATTCCTGCAAATTAGCTGCTTTGAATTGTATAAGTATATTCTGCATTGTAAATTTTTATTATCCGTATCATTATTATATTATGTAATCTACAGTTGTATTCACTATCAGATTTTATATTCTCCATTTATTTGTCATTTTTTGTATTTTTCTTGCCATCTGGGTTTGCCTAATTGCAAGTACCTCTGTAAATAAATAAATAAATTGATAAATACATATCTCCAAAAGCTATAAAAAGGTTTAGTTCTGTTTGAAGTGGATGACTGATTTTATATTTGACTTTTATCATAAATTTATAATTTGCAGTGGTGGCAGACCCAGCAGATCCTCCTACCATGCGTCGCCTCAATCTGGCACGTCTCGTAACCCTCTATGTGCAGCATTTTGAGTCCACAGACCCAAGAGAAGCTCTGAATTACTACTTCTGTTTGAGGTGAGATTTGAAAGACTAAAGCTGATGCTTAATGAACATAGCTGGGATTTTATGAAAAATCTAGAGAAGCCAGCATTTCAAATTTGAAATGTTGCCAGCATTTTTAATGATAAACACAGAGAAGCTTGAAAGTTTATTGAATATTTTTTAAAAATTTCATATCTACAATACTTAAGTACTTAGCATAAATGCCTGTAAATATGACAGGAAAGAAAATTATATTGCCATATCCTCCTTCCCCCTCCCTCTCCTCCCCTATCCCTCCCTCTGCCTTCCCTCCCTCTCGCTCGATACAGCTATATAAGTGCTTCGTATTTCTATCGTATGATGTATGAGTATTTAGGCAATAATAGGGATCTTGATTCTCAACATTGATAATCATTGCCCAGGAAACTTATCAATAAAAGTGCGATATTTGGTCAAAATTTGTCACATTTTTGTTGAATATGAGTAATTTGGAACGGAAGGTGAAAATTAATTATAAGAATAAAAAACCTTGTACGTTCTTCTTTAAAACAGTCCATGTATGGTGATTGTAGACCAATTTTTACTTTCTCCATACGTAGTATAGGGAAAGTATTGTGATCACAAAAAAAATCGACTTCGAGATTTCAACGGAAATACACGTTTTGAGGTCCCTAGAACACATTTAGACTTTTCGGAATGATGTCTGTGTGTGTGTCTGTGTGGATGTATGTGATTGTGGGCGCTCTAACTCAAAAAGCACTTTTCATATTAATACCAAATTTCATATATAACACTTTAGCATGAGCACAAAGAACTGATTAGTTTTTGGACAATAACGGTTAACCGGAAGTCGAGGTTTATTCGAAACCAGATTCGGTTTTTGCAATATTTCTCTGTTAAAACATCATTATTGTATATACAATTCTATACAAAGGTTATAGAGAATGTAATTTCCTACAACTTTCATTTCAAATAATTTTCCATATCAGTTATTGTTTTAGAATTATTTATAAATAATCGGTTTTTTCAGTTTCTGTCAAATATCTCCTTAAAAACGTCGTAATTGGTCATCTTCGTGAGGTCCAAAGTTGTAGAGAATAATATTTCTTCCAAGTTTTGTTTGAAACAAATTTTTATAGAACCATCCATTTCGGAGATATTTTGCTTTTTCTTAATTTCCAGTGTACAGCGCCACCACCATTTAGCCGTGAATTCTGTAAACATATTCAGAATATATCTAATTTACGGCAATAAGAACGACTGTATTCTTTTACGATAGGAAATAATAATGGAATGGAAATTAGCCTTTATAACGCCGTTACACAAAGGTGGGAAAAAAGATGACAGAAAATTACAGGCCAATTTCGCTTACCTCCCTATCTTGCAAGGCTCTCGAGCACATTATCGTTAGCTCCGTGATGGACTTCTTAGATAGTCAGAACTTGCTAAGTAAATATTAGCATGGCTTCAGGAAGACGAGATCTTGTGAAACACAGCTCGCTCTGTTCGTTCACGATATACTAAGATCAGGAGACCGTAAGACTCAGTTAGATGCGGTTTTCCTAGACTTCAAGAAGGCTTTCGATAAAGTCCCGCACAGTAAGTTAGTGAATAATTAAATGAATGTGGAATAAATCGAAAGATAATCGAGTGGATCAGGGACTTTCTTAATGAGCGTGAACAAATAGTAGTTATAGATGGATTTAAATCAGATTCAGTCAGCGTAGCCTCAGGCGTTCCACAGGGAAGTGTAATCGGCCCCCTACTATTCCTTTTATATATAAACGACTTAGATAAGGTTATTAAAAGTAAAATCAAGTTATTCGCAGATGATACAGTAGTTTACAGAGAGATTAACAGTCCTAATGATCAATTATTACTTTCTGTCGACTTAAATGCAATTCTCGAGTGATGTAAAGAGTGGCAGTTAGAATTGAACTTAGGAAAGTGTTCCTTTATGAGATTCTGGGGAAACAAAAACATTGACATGACGAATTACACTGTTGAAGGCGTCCAGCTAAAACTAGCCGATTCCGTCAAATACTTAGGCATTACTTTAACAAGCAGCCTCTCGTGGGATATGCACATACGAAATATATGCGGGAAGGCTAAACAGAAACTAGGATTCATCAAACACATAGTAGGTAAAAGTGAGGAAAAAGTCAAAGAGACATGTTACTTCTCGTTAGTAAGACCGCTATTAGAGTACGCGTCGAGCATATGGGATCCGTACGTGAAAGATCAATCTCAGAGTTAGAAAGAGTGCAGCGAAAAGCCGCTAGATTCGTCAAAAATTGTTACGATAGAAACAAAAGTGTTACAGCCTTGATACAGGACTTAGGATGGGAATCACTAACTGAGCGCTGATCACGCTCTAGGTTAAAACTTCTTGAAAGATTTAAAACGCATATATTCTCCGGCGATGTCGAAGAAATAATAAGAGCGCCAACTTATATTGGTAGAATGGACCATCCTCGCAAAATAAGAGAGATAGCCTGTAGGACTGAGAGGTATAAAGGCTCATTTTCCCCTAGAACGATAGCTGAGCAGAACAGAAGTTACGAAAAGAAATCAGCCGACGTAGAGTGATACTATACATTATTATGTGCTTTACCTTGGTGCTATTGCACCCCCTGCCACACACCATTGCGGTGTCTTGCAGCGTGAACTATAGATATAGATAGATATAGAATAATTTTGCCTTATAATGCTATTCATAATAATTTAAATATCTATACCCCATATATGAAGAAATTCATGTGTTGGCCACATCAGATTTTTTCTAATTTTAATTTGCAAAAGAGTGAAAGCACCTAGAGGGTGACTGCAAAAGTGTTTAGACGAGAAAACAATTGTACGCCGATTATAATATAGATTTACAAGCTTTGACACAAAAATTTCTTAAGATCATTGGTTAAGTTTATTAACCAAATTTACAGCTTTAGTTTATTAACCCTTTGTCTGATTTTCCTATATCAGATACATGCACTGCATCACTGGTTGTGTATATTTTGATATGGCAGCAGTTTTCATAAATAATAACTTTCATGTAGTTTTTGCTTCATGGATTAAAAATACCATATTATTTTAAATGATAAAGGAACTACTACTTTAATGGTTATTTTTATAGAATAATATAAATTGAAATGGAACTTTTGGTTACAAATTTTAAATTTACAATTCTGTTAAAGGGTTAAGTGTAATTCCTTTGTCTCACAACTGTGTATTTGTATTTTTTCAAGGAATCTTAAGGGTGAGGGTGAAGGTGTTGGTAAAGAAGACAACCTTTTCATTGAGTGTGTGGTGAACATGGTGCTCGAGAGTCGAGACTCTGGGCTCCTCCTCGGCAAGCTAATGGGAGATGGCTGCCGAATTCCAGGGCTAATTGACGAGCTTTGTATGCCAGGTTCAGGTGCTGATGTTGCCACCGAAGTGGCAGAAGCTGCTGGGAAGCGTTGTGAAGAGAGAGGTCTCTTTGAAGATGCAGTTGAGCTTTATAACCTAGCTAAGGTGAGATGGTTACACATTAATTCATGGTTATCGAAATGATTTTTATAGATTGATTTATATTTTGGATAAACATAGGTATGTACAGGCAATCCCCGAGTTACGCAAGGGATATGTTCTGGCACGTAACTCAAAATTTGCGTAAGTTGAAATTTACTATGGGTAGTATACATTACAGTATAGGGCGCTTAGATTAGACATTGATTTTTGCTTGAATTTCTTAACCATTACATTACTTTGCTAATTTTTATAGGAAAACATTACTTCAATCTGTTGTCCATAATGATTTTTTTTACTGGCATTTACTCTTATTCTGTTAAAACACTCACAGCTTAATCTCAATTTGCCTCTTCATCATTCTCTTACAAAAGCATACGGTCTTTTTACGAGTTGGTCTGCTTAAGGTATTTTATCCAAAATTTCTTAGGAAGAGATCTCTTAGCAATCTTTCTGTATACACTAGCAAAAAGAAGCGAGGAACGTGATCTATTCCCTTACTTTAAGATGTTGAGTCATAAATCTCTTTGAAGTAGCATTTCTCATTCTTTGTTTTGTGAACAGACCTCTTTATATATATGCTGATGCATAAACCCAAACTCTTGGTTGGCAGACCCAAAGAAAATATGCAGTCTAAAGCAAACCTCATGTGATATTCTGTTCACTAAGCAGGGTCTTCCCTCAGAGATAGAAGTAGCCTCAGCATTTCTTTGTGCATGGCAAAAAATGTATTCACAAAATTTCAACTAGGAAAAAATTATTAATTCAAAAAACTTTACAAATAAAATATAATTATAAAGGCGAGAACTTCTTCTTTTAAAATATATCAAGGTTTTGAAGATCGAAGAAATTCCAGCATGGCAAAAAATAAAGAAGCTAGTGATGATTCTCGACATAAATGTAAAATTACACACTAGGAGTTAAACAAAATCTTCATTGATTCTGATGCATACGAGGAGGAAAGTGCAAGTTTGTGATGTGTGTTGCCCCATGCTTTGAAGAGTATCACACTAGCCCTTTAGGGAAGAGGAAATGCTGGGGTTGTGTTATTATTTAAATTATTGACATTGCTGGATTTTTACTCAAGTGATGACTGATCCAAATTGATATGGTATCTAGTTTGATTATTTCATTTGGTTGGCGGCCTGTTAACTTTGATGATTGTATTAACTATTTGATTATTGATATTAGATAAGTATATGATGTTATACGATTATTTCATGTCAAGTTATATTTTTTCAAATAATTTTGATCTTTGAGCTGTCTTGATAAATCAGTTGCTGACCTTTGAGCTTGAGTTCTGAGTTTCAGATCCCTAGCGATTTTACAGATTTTTTTGCATTAAGTAATGTTACATTAAATAGCATTACTGTAGCACGTGAATACTTTGTGAATCCAATTATGCCCTGAAATCTCTCACATTCCAATTATCTAAAATCATCCGATTATGACAAAAAATCACTCATATTCCGATTGATCATCCATTTATTAAAATCATATTCTGAATAATAATGGATTATATAAATCATTCAATTATGCACAAACCGCTAATTTTTTTAGTGATTTACTTTATGTAAGTGCAGATTTATGTAAGTTGGGTTTACATAACTTGGGGACTGCCTGTAATTATATTGGAATCTTTTTATGCTTTTAAAAACTTTCTAAGCAACTAGTTTTCAGCTGGGATATATGTACCCCTATGGGTACACTAAAAGCTTTTAAGGGCAGGTGGTAAAAAACTGCAACCAAAATCTACTAGTCACTTGACAAAATCCTCTTGCACATAATTCATTTTGAGGTGGGTTCAGCTAAAAACCTACTCACCACTATCTTACTTTAACTCACTTGGGGCAAGTGGGCAGGCATATTTCTGGAGCCCTATTTAAGGGGCACAGTAAAATCTCGATACAACGAATCTTTACGGGACATGAATTTTTATACTTTACACTGAAAGTACGGTATACTGAAATGTCCATAAGGTGTACAGCATTTTCTCTAGAAGTATCTCAGTTGGGGTTTGGCATTCTCACAGGTCCGGCACAAACCAAAACTGGCGAGAATGGGAGTCTAACAAGAGAGATAATTCCTAGAACTTAAGACTTTATCTCAATGCTATTCTGAAAATATGAGAAGGTTAACTGATCATGGTTTCTAAATTTTTCAGTTTGGAAAATCCCTTCTTTTGGGATTTTGGCGGAGTTCCTCAGATGTTTACATACTAAAGACAAATTATGCCTTCAAAATTGGTGTAAACAAATTGAATGAGAAAGAAATCGTTATGGTTGAGCCATTTATGGATGAAAGATTACATTAAACCCACAAAAATCTTTTTTCGGTACCTCTGAATTTCATATGTAGTATTGAAAAGTACGTGAAGTTGAAGTAAGTTATTTTGAAATATTTATATGGGAAAATTGACGAGGATTCATAAAGGTACATTAATTTGAAACAAACATAATTGTGAAATACGTTGTAACGAGATTTTACTGTATGTGAAACTATTTAAGATGACAATTTTTCTTCCCAATTCAGAGTTAATGCATGATTTTGGAATAGAGATTTACAGACACAACTAGCATTATAAAGTACTTTAAAGTACTTGTACCAACAAATGAATTTTCAAAATTGTCTATAATATTTTTGTGTACCCATGTAAATTATAGCTGTTTATAATGATCAAATAGGCTTGTTAATTAGAAAGCTTGAATATCACTGTTGAAAAACATTCTACGTATAATATATAGCAGTAGATAGATAGATGCAAGAAAGTAGAATGGCATGAATTTATGTGAAAAATTTATACAACTTTAATTTGCCTGATTGTTGTTGGAAAATATATTTTAAATTATTTCAATGATTATAATTTTGAGTTAACAATTCAGTAACTTATTTTCCCTGTTATCTTTGCCAATCATTTAATAAATTACATCTTTGCTTAAAAAATATAGTGTTAAGCCATTTGAGTAAAAAGAAAAAATGTTAATCTTTTAATTAATTAATTTTAATTATTCTTTTTGATCGGCCTACTGATGATGGAGTCACTTATTCCGAAACATGTATTTAGCAATATTTTATAAATGAAGTACTCGTGTGTTTTTTTGGTTGGAGTGCATTTGTGTGTGTGTGTGAACAAAGAAAAAAGGGTCCCTGGCATATGTGAGTATTTTTCCTTTTTTAAAAAATATTTGTATGGTTATTAGGAGGTTCCTCCATTCATCTTCATTTGAGTAAGTTAATGAGTTTTATGTAACAGAAAAATTCATCAAAAATGTATTCATTGAAAGCCAATTCATCGAAAACATTCATCGAATGATCAATTCATCAAAGGGCAAGTTTTTTCAAAAATGAGGATTTCATCGAAAATTAGTTTGACATTTTTCTAAGAAATTTTAATGAAAACAATTGGTGTTCAGACATACAATCAAGTTTAACCACTTGAGTGGGTGTGCCGTATATATTCGTCATGGACTGTCGTATTCCCTGCGCATATGCCGTATATATCTGTCATGCAATTTTGCGGGCCATCCGCTATGGGTATGCCAAAATAGTCTGTCATGAAGCATCTCCGGTATCTAGCTGTGTCCTTCTATTACAGGTTACAGCCTGTAGATGGTGTTTTCTTCCTTTTGCTGAGAGAGAATATGCTTTGTACGAAAACCCTGCATTTGTTATTCATGGATGCCTGTGGTAGTGAAAGTGGGTGTGTAACCTCTAATGCCATTTTTGCATCCCCTTGTGAATTTTAACCAGTAGGACCACTTTCCTCTAACTGTATTGGATATTTCTAGGTAACTGGAGCAATAAAATCTTCCTCTCCATTGCAGTAAACGTTTCACATGCAAAACATATTTGAAGAAAATCGAATAGTTGCCTTTTGGATGGCATAGTAGATGGCGTGTTGTGAAGTTAGGCATTTTTCGGAGTGTGTTATAATGCAAATAACACATACAAAATTTTATTTGCATTTAATTTGTATAAATTTGGTCGTCTTTCATCCCTTGAAATATTGGAATCAGTAATGGCGTCATCTAGCAAACGTGCAAAATATTCTCAGAAGATTGAGAAGGATATTTGTGATATTATGCATAAAAAAGTGATTCTAGTGAAGATTTGGAGGACATTCATATAAACACCGATGTGACAGTGAATCTGAGGGAGAAATTGAACTATTTGAAAAAAATCTACTTCCCAGAATTAAATACCTAAATGGGATGCGCTCTTTGAAAAAAAATATCCACTCAAGTGGTTAAAGGGAGGGAAATAACTTGAGATTTATGACTAATGCTTCAGAATACTCATTATTGGACATAAGTTGGAGAGATTATATGGTAGGGATTGGAAAATTTGAAAAAATGAATTTATCAAATGATGAATGGTAGTTTTCATATTCATAAGAGTTTTAAGGGAAACAAAATCCTTACAGTACATTTGGAACATCTATGGAATATTTTAAGGAAAAATATACACAAGTAAAACATTATTATTTAATTGCTTTTCATTAGCTGATGTTAATTGTATTTAATACTGTTGCAAAGGAGTTTTAAGAGAAATAAATTGCTTTAAATAAACTTATAATACTGTTACATTCATATTTTTATTAATTTCGTTTTATAAAAGGCATAATATAAATACAAGTATTATGTAGATATTTTTATATTACTTTCTCATACGAAGTATCGAGAAAGTATTGTTATTGCGAAAAAAATTTGACCTCGAGATTTTTACTGAAATATATGTTTTAGGTGTCGCTGAATCTGAAAAAGTGGTTTTTGCAATGCCGTCTGTCTGTCTGTCAGTTACTGGCTCTGGAGCCTAAACGGCAGAGCAAAAATGAATGAAATTTCATACTTAGGCATTTTATCAAACTGAGCAGAGTATACATAGAAATGGTTGACATTGATCAATAATTAACAGTAGTTTATTCTATGCATTTTTAACAACAATCCGATTTTCTTGAAAACGGCTCTAACAATTTTGATCAAATTTCGTACAGTTACTTGAGTTTACGTCTTCAATAATAACTGAACGATGCATTAATATATGAGAAAGTTTGTGCAATGTATGTTTTACTGATTTTTGTAGAATTGTTTCTGTTTTTATTATTCAAATATTTATATTGTTATTCTGTTAGTTTTAGATAGCGTAGCTGAAGAAAGGATATAAAAGAGCAATGTACAGAATATATTTCCCGCATAATCTCTTAAAACTGTAAGTTTGAAAGTTCTCATTTGATTAACTGATTTTCAATGAACTCGTCTTTTTCGCAAAACTTGCCCTTTGATGAATTGACTGTTCGATGAATTTGTTTTTGACAATTTTGCTTTCAATGAATTTGTTTTTTATGTATTCGCTTTCAATGAATTTATCTAGAAGTTTTTTTTAAATACAAAATCTCTCTCTTGTCGACTGACCATACTTTATTCTTTTCAGAATGATGAGAAGACGTTGTCACTGCTATCCATACTGCTCAGTCAGGTGATATCAAAGGCAGGCCCAGTGGGAGAAGAGAGGTCAGGGGTTAGGAGGGATGGAAGAACTATGGGTGGAACAGAAGAAGAGGGTTGGCTGAGAGAGAGGCTGAAGGTGGCCACCAAGGCTGTGCTGAAGAGGGGTCAACCACCATCTTGCTCGGCAGAAACTGCTTCTACCTTCCAAACACTGTGCCGCCTCATTGATTTCTTTGATTTTTATCATGCTGGCAAGCATTTGGAAGCCCTTGATGTAAGAAATATATATACGTATATACTAGCAGCCCATTGCAGCTAGGCTTGCAAATAATCTAAATAGTTCGGCCCTAGGTTAGATCTTCCTTGTTCCCTATTCTTTTGACATGTTTCCCTATTCCTTTGTCTTTCTTGTACTCTCCGCTCATCTTCACGGGCAATCCTGTGTGCCTCTGCATCCCTCTCTCTTTCTTGCCTTCGCGTTCTTTTTCAATTAATTTATAAAAAATTAAGAAGTGTGTGAAATAAGTTGATCTCAATAATTGACATTTAACTCTGATAATGCATTTGTCCGGTGTAGGCCAAGTTAGACTGGCCTTCTAACCCAAAGGTCACAGGTTCGAATCCCGCTTCGGGCATGGATGTTGTGTTTGTATTTATTAAAATACATGTAATTAGGGCTTTCCTGTATGTATTAAATAAAATATTATTATTATTAATGTATTTGGCTCCCAATGTTTGCGGACTCGAATCTTGCTGTGTGTGCATATTGACAATTTATTATGCAAAGTCAGTCAGAAATCTGTATTTTAAAAGTCATATTAGAGAGGAAATTAATGCTACACAGTAATTGATCACGAACTTTTGTTTTTAATTTTCTTTGTTTCTTTTTACTTTCTCCATACGTAGTATAGGGAAAGTATTGTGATCACGAAAAAAATCGACTTCGAGATTTCAACGGAAATACACGTTTTGAGATCCCTAGAATACATTTAGACTATATTCGGAATGATGTGTGTGTGGATGGATGTATGTGATTGTGGGTGCTCTAACTCAAAAAGTACTTTCCATATCGTTACTAAACTTCATATATAACACTTTAGCATGAGCACAAAGAACCGATTAGTTTTTGGACAATAACGGTTAACAGGAAGTCGAGGTTTATTCGAAACCCGATTTGGTTTTTGCAATATTTCTCTGTTAAAACATCATTATTGTATATACAGATTGATACAAGTATTATAGACAATGTAATTTCCTACAACTTTTATTTGAAACAATTTTCCGTAGCAGTTATTGTTTAAGAATTATTTATAAATAATCGGTTTTTTCGGTTTCCATCAAATATCTCCTTAAAAACGTCGTTATTTGTAACCTTTATTAGGACTAAAGTTGTAGAGAATAATATTTCTTCCAAGTTTTGTTTGAAACAAATTTTCGCAGAACCATCTATTTTGGAGATATTTAACTTATTCTTAAATTTCCAGTATACAGCGCCACCAACTAGCGGTGAATTCTGTAAACATATTCATCATATAATTTATGGTAATAAGGACGGCTATTCTTCTACGATACGAAATAATAATTTTGCCTTATAATGCTATTCATAATAATTTAAATATCTATACCCCAAACATGGAGAAAGTCATGTGTTGGCCACATCAGATTTTTATTGTAGTAGTGTGTGTCCTTTCTTTTTTATATAACCATCAGTGCAACCGTTTATTCAGATTATCAATGAAGAGAAGATAACCATGTAATGTGCTAAAAAATAGCATACATCCCTATTCTCATCTAATTTTAAATTTATGCTTGAGTCTATTTGCGTTAATAAGCATTATATATGTATAATATAATGGTTCTACTTACAAAAAGGTACAATTGCAGCATTCAAATGATGAAATGCCTGATTAAATTGTTAGAGAAGGGTTTACTTGGGTTTAAAACAAATACAAAAATGTAAGAAATAATTACCAGAGACGGCTAGGAAAATTGCAGGGCTGGTGCAAAGTGTGCATGCTGGGCCTCTTATGCATAAAAAATTTTTAATAGTAAATTATAATAACTAAAGCAATCTCTCTCACTATGACACATCGATATTTTTTCAAAAATGCATGTACTTTATAAGTACAACAAATATTTCTTTAAGTGCGGGGCCCGGCATAGTTGCACCGTTCACACCTCAATCAAGCCAGCTCTTATAATTACCAACATAGTATATTTATTTTCAATAGCAAAACATAAACAAAATAGGCCAGAAAATAGAATAAAATGTGTTTAATTAGCTGAATGCTGAACAAGTAGCGTGCCTGTCGACTTCTTACTCCGCCATGGCAAGTAGTCTAAGTGACGGATAAGTGAAATGAAAAACCTCGAATACCGAAACATTATTCAATAATACTTTAATGACGAATACCGAATCTGCGATTACAGGGGACCCACTGTATTCACTTTTTATGGTGGAAGTGCTTTTGTTAGTACATATTGTATGCATTCTCATATATGTTGCTACAGAGAGACACTTTGATTATTGTTTATTTGTGCCAGTTCTGTAAAACATAGTTTCACATTCTGTTTATCATACGTTACAATGTTTATCTCAATGCACCTAGAAATTTTTATAACTACTTTAGTTGTTAAATCACATTTTTCTAGCAGTTATGATTGGTGACATTGTTGGACAGTGTGTATAAAAATCAAGTCATTGTTTGCTTGGCTTCAGTTAAATTAACAAAACTAAAGTAGAATTATTACTTTAAGATTTTAGACAAATAAGTAAAAGATAAGGAGGATTACAAGAGCTATATGCATAGTCATTATACATTTCCTAAGACAGCTACAAAAGAGCTGGGAGTTTCTCAAAAATTTGTAAATAAAAAGGTTACATTTATAGCATTTTTTCTTTTCTGTTATTATGCTATAGTGATGCATGTCAATCACGTTCATTTATTTGTTTCATAAAAATGAGAGAAAAGCAAATATCAGTTATTGTAAAGCCTGTTAATTTCAAACTCATGCAGAATGAAATTAGGTATAAAATGAAATCATTCTTCATTTATAATATAACACACAAAATTGAATCAAATGTAAAACTTCTTTTGTCATTTATTTTTTCTGTAGGTACTGGGAAAAATACATCTTGTTCCTCTATCTCTGGATGAAATGGAAGAGTGTATCATAACCTTCAAGCGTTTAGGAGATGAAATCTGCCGTAATATGCCAGACATCCTTCTGGCAACTATGAACATCTTGCATGAGCAGTATAATAAAGCTAGGTGTGTATCTAAAAGTGTTATCTACGTGCTAGATGAACACTAAATTCATCGTAGATTATTATTAGTTATGCCTACCAACCTGTAGCAGAAAATTGTTATCCACAGCAGATACTCGTGTTAAAGATAAGCAGTTGAGCTTTGTGCTACATTAAAAACTAAAACGATGTGTTTATTCCTTTAAGCCAGCGTTTCTCAACCGGTGCTCCGTCACCATTAGGTAGGTGCTTCGCAAACTTTTCATCCGTCATCATTTTGTATGGATTTATTTTTTTGATTAAACAACCAATGTATAATATGTGTAAGATCATCTTTAATTTCATTCCACTTTATTGAGTTCATTCATTCATTTTATCCTAGATCGTTTTTGTGCTGACAAGTGTACTATGATGGACATTCCAGCTGTTAGGTAATGAATGTTTTGTTAAAAAAGTTTGTTCTAGTGCTCCTCCTAAGTTAATGAATGCCTCTCTAGGTGCTCCCCAGTCTACTAAAGGTTGAGAAACACTGCTTTAAGCCACATTTATCCTTTCTTTTTGTGAATTACCTGAATTTTTGATTATACAGAACATTGTCCGAATTCGTTAGGTTAATCTGAATTCTACTGTCTTTTGTACATAACCTAATTGTATCCAATTTGATAATGTGATTTGTAGCCTTGTTTGTCTTCTAATCAGTCTTTCCTTATTTCAGAGGATCTGATTCATTAGGGGCTAGGTTTGACGAAGGCGGAAGAGATAAGGTAAGAATCATGCTTTTAATACTTAGCTGACAAATTCCATTTGGTATTTTATCCAAAATATCTTCATTATTGAAAAATTATGAACCATTTTTAAGTTTGTACTGTATCATGCTCCTTCAAATTACACTACAGGTAGACCCCGATTTATGTTGCCCCATTTTACGAAGTTTTAAGTTACAAAAAAAATTTTCTCCAGTGTTTCGTTATGCAAACCAAAACCCCGAAGTTACGAAAAAACTTATTTTTTGTAGCAAATCTTGTAAAGAAAATGAGTAACGGAAGAAATAATAATATTTCTAATCAATAATAATACAGTAATAATGATTACAAAAGAAAAAGCTAGTTTAAAATACAGTAAAACCTCTATCTAGTGAACCTCCGTTTATCGTAAACCTCCGTATTTCGTAATATCTTTTGGGTCCTGCCAAAACTGTATGTTACGGTATAGACAAACCTCTTAATATCGTACCTCCGTATTTTCGTAATTCTCTGTATATCGTAATGGGAAAATGCACCCCTGATAAAAAAAAACCTCCCTATAGTAAAATAATGTATTCCTGTTTACGGATAAAATAATTAAGCTAGTTTGCAATGAAAATTTGCATGTGAATAACCAAAAGAAATCAGTCGATGGTATATGCATACGTACGTACAAGGTTATCCCGTTGAAGCAACCACCGTAGTGGCCTCTCGAAAAAGTCGCCAAAATATTATCATAATGCAACAAATATGCACAATTTAAGTTGAAGTTAGGTTGCGTAGTTTATTACCTATGCCAGGCCCTACGAGTTCAACTCGCTCAGATTTACGGTCCCCTTCTAAAAGGAAACAACGGCAAGCACCAATAGTCAATTCTTCCGTGATTCTCAAGTTACACATCACTGCTACTTATGTACGTATCAATTTTAATCACTCGTGAAAAGTGTCACGAGAATATTATTACAATGTTGCAAAGATATATCATTTAAACGTAAATTAATTCTCGATCCTCAGCTAGCACACCATTGCTACGTATTTATTAATTTTCACGGCCTTTGAAAAGAACCCTGAAAATATGACTACAGTGTTGCAAAGGCATTTAATTGTCAATTCTTTCGTGATTCTCATGTTACTTTTACTGCCTCTGAAAAACCCACGAATATATAATTGTAACATTGCAAAGACAATATTTAAGTCAATTCTTTCGCGGTCCTGAGGTTAACAACGCACCACTGCTACGTACGTATCACTTTTTACCACATCTGAAAAGAAACGTGACTATAATGTTACATAGACATAATATTTAAGATACGTACTGCTTCTGCTGCGAAGATTTCTCGCCTGGTGAATCCCCTCACATGTCTTGGTTTATCCCCTCATGCAGGCGTCCGGCTATACGCCGGTATGCGTCAAGTTTCTATGAGCGTGTAGTGCTTATGTTTGCCTAATACGAGGAGCTTGTCAAAATTACTGGTTATACCACATTGATTTGTTTCATTAAGCTATAGTGGATACATAATCTACAAATACGTGTTTTTTAACGTTAATTTTGTCCTTAATCACGTGAGTATATTATTTATTATATCACAACTTTCATGTAATTATTAATGCGTTAATTTTCCGATTATAATTAAAGTTTGTTAGGTGTATAACAATATACTTCATTATGCCTTGTATAATATTAAGTGCAATATTTACAAATAATACACAAGTAATTAATGAATATGTTTATGAATAAATTAATTTTAGACCCATAATGGACATGGTAAATCATAGAAAAAGACGGCTGCTGAAAATAGAAACGAAGTTAGCAATTTTCCAAGCCATTGATGAGGGGAAAAGAAAAATAGATGTGGCAGAAACCTTTGGCATACCACCATCGACTCTAACATCTATTTTAAATAAACGTAAAGAAACTGAAGTAGCAGCACATCAAGGTTTCATCAATAAAAGATCTCGGGCAGTGAAAAATGAAGAATTAGATGTGTGTTTGATTGGTTGATGGAAGCTAGAGCCAGAAGCATACCTATATCTGGGCCTATTCTACAACAGAAGGCTAGGGAAATGGCATTGAAAATGGGAATAGATGACTTTCAAGGGTCAAATGGATGGCTACAGAAGTTTAAAGTGCGCTAGAACCTAAGAACTTTAAAAATGTGTGGGGAAGAAGCTTCTGTAAGTACAATTGTGGTAGAAGAGTGGAAAAACACTCTGCAAACAATTTTAGTGAGTTATGATCCTAAAGACATTTTCAATGCAGATGAAGCTGGATTTTTTTATAACTTACTCCCAGATAGAACTATTGCAGTTAAAGGAGAACCCTGCCATGGAGGGAAAAAAAGCAAGGAGAGATTTACAGTGCTTTTCTGTACCAATGCAGATGGCACTGAGAAATTAGAACCACTTGTGATTGGGAAATATAAAAAACCCAGATGTTTTAAGAATATAAAAAAACTTCCCTGTTTATACAGAAATTCTAAAAAGTCATGGATAACTGCAGTTTTATTTAGTGAGTGGCTAAGCATGCTTGATGCAAAGATGGGCATAAAGAACAGAAAAATAGTTCTTTTTCTGGATCAGTGCACTGCTCATAAAGTTCAGGGGATCGTGTTGCGACATGTTAAAATAATGTATTTTCCTCCAAATACCACAAGTAAACTGCAACCATTAGATCAGGGCATAATTTCTAGTGTTAAGAGAAATTACAGACAGCAGTTGGTGCTCTATATTTTAAGAAATGTGTATGAAACAAATGATCTTACAAAATGTAAATGGAATATATTGCAGGCCATGCATAGGCTCTACCTATCATGGAATTATGTTCAATCAGCCTCTATTAATAAATGCTTCATAAAGGCAGGATTTATGAGGACAACATATGAGGAAGATGAAGTATCAGATGATGAACCTTTGGAATGGGATGAAATCAATAAAATGATTCATCTTCAAACATCATTTAATGATTTTGTTAATGTTGACACTTCCCTATTAACTTGTGCAGCAGCTGAGGGAGAAATGGTAGAAGTGGAGATAGAAGTTGAAAGGGAGACTATAACAGAAACTAATAAGGAAGAAGAAGAAAATGATGAAGAGGAAATAATTCCATCTCCAAAAAAGAGTGAAGTGCAAGAGGCTTTGAGTGTGCTAGAAAGATTTTTTATGAATATGGAGGATTGCAGTGGTGATAATCTCTTGCTACTAAATAAAATAGAAAATGTTGTATCCAATGAATTTAAGAAAAAGATGACACAGACTGAAATTACCAGCTTTTTTTCCAGTAAACAATAGGTAGAGTACATATTCATTTTTTGTTCAGTTAGGTTGGTATTTATATTATAAACATATTAAATTTGTTGTGTATATATAAATATACTAATATAATAATTAAAAAGACAATAGTACTTTTAATTACCAGTTTGTGCATTTATGAATAATAATATGAAGGTCTTACGGTAAACCTCTTTATAGTGAACCTCCATTCATCAAAATGCCTAAAAATCTGGTCCCTTCCATTTCGATATATAGAGGTTTTACTGTACATGCAATTTAAAATAGTTTAAATTATTATACTTAAAAATCCTAGTTAAAACCCACAATCTTGAAAGGATGAAATCATGAATGGGCGAAGTCGTGAATAGACGAAATCTCAAAAATTAATACGTATTTATTTAAAGAATCATGCTTTTAATACTTAGCTGACAAATTCCATTTGGTATTTTATCCAAAATATCTTCATTATTGAAAAATTATGAACCATTTTTGTTTGTACTTTTTATTTTCACCTACTATCTTGAAAGAAAATAGCGCCTGTTTAAATATTTAAAATCTAGTAGTCTGGACAAAATTTGCTTTCTTTGGAAGAAAACTGAAATCTGAATGCGTGCTCTCACAAGGTTTTGTGCATCATATAATGTTGTTGAAAATAGTGTGCAAAGAGACACATTTCTTGCCTTCAGATGATCGCAGGATCAGATAAAATTTTTATCATATCATATGTGGAGGAAATTTTGTGTTACAATACCGTATTCACCCGAATCCAAGACAACCCTGAATCTAAGACGACCCCCCATTTTGATGATTCCAAAAGAGAAAAAAGCTCAAATTGACCTTCATGACTACAAAAATTATAAATCTTGTGAAATATTTATTTTCTCTTATACTTTTCTTGAATCTTTTAACATTTTAAAATCATAAGATCACATCACAAATAGAACCATTCAGGTTTTCAAACAAATTAAATGGTAGCATTCATTTTAAGATAACATTAAAAATAAAGTAAATACATTGAAAGAATATACTCATTTCAGGACAACAAAAAAACATTTCAATCCAAGTGCTGCATAAAATCATTTTATTGTGTTAGTCATCATCACTGTCTATGCAACCTTCACTATTTTCCTCATGCTCACTATCTTTATCACTCTCAACTTCATCATCAGTCTCCCACAAAACATCATCCTCACTCCCATCCATGGCATTAGATAAGCAGCATTTCTTAAATCCTTTCACTATTACTTTTGCATTCATTTGTTGCCACGATGCCTTGATCCATTGGCAGAGCATTGCAACTTCAGGTTTCTTAAGATTTCCTTTTGGTGTTAAAGTGTGAGTTCCACTCTGTAACCACTCAGAATACAAAACCTTTAAATTATTTTTAAAACACTTATTGACAGCAACATCTAAAACTTGAAGTTGCGATGTCATTCCTCCAGGTATTACAATAAGATCAATATTCATAGCACTCATTTTTTTTAAATTTCAGGAGATAAGTGTCCTTGAATGCATCCAGTGAAAGCATTGCTCTTTGTTTCAGTAAAGCTCCTGGCCGTCTATTCCACACCACATGTAACCAATCTCTCATTAGTTCTTTAGTCATCCACCTCTTTTCTTGACACCTATTATTCCACTTGGCAAATGTTTCTTAGGCATTGTTTTCCGCTTTAGAATCACATATGGTGGTAATTTAGTCCCATCTGCTAAAACCGCCAACATTACCGTGACTCGCATTTTTTCGTTGCCTGTAGTTTTAATTAGGACGGACTTCGCACCTTTTTCGTTCACAGTATAATTAGATGGCATGTAGAAGAAAACCGGAGTTTCATCGGCATTTCCTATTTGGCTCAAAAGGTAATTATTGGTTTTTCTAAGTCCAATTACGTATTTCTGGTAAGCGAGAAGTTTTTCTACATAGTCTTCTGACAATTTCTGACACAGCGAAGTTCGTCGCCGTAAAGAAAAATTATTTCGTCGCATCATTCTCACGCACCAACTTCTGCTGGCCTTGAATTCTTGCAATGATATATTAAGTCCTCTAGTAATTTCATTAGCTTTAAGTATAATACTTTCAGTCGAAACGGGCATACCGTTCTTCCTCATGGTGCGCACAAACTTGACTACTTCTTCAATGCCATGAAATCGGCCTAATTTTGGACCACTGAGCGACTTCCTTGTGGCTTTGGCTTTTTCTAGTTCCTGTTTTGAGAGTTTCCATCGACGCACATTTGCCTCAGATACACCGAACTTTCTACTCGCATCACAGTTATTAGTTTTTTCTGCGTAATTTATCACGATCAGCTTAAAATTTGTATCTGAGCTCCGTCTAATTCCTTTGTTAACTTTCCCTTTGCACTCGTGCCACGTACTTCAACATGATCTGTCATTTTAACTTACGGGTTGTGCATTTAAATCAAGAATGCACAACTCAAAATTACTGTCACACTTAGTGAATCACGGTGCGTCGTTTGAAAGGGGAATCCCAATGATTTCCGCTCTCATTTGTTTTGACATTGCGGTTGCCATTACGTGCAAGATGAAAGTACGTCGTCTGTGTTATGATCGTCGACGATGATTATTAGTCTAAATAATTATTATTCCCGTCATGTTTTTCTTATTGTTATTACTATTTGTTTATTTCACTTCTTTATGTACGTACTTGAATTTGCTGTTGTGAATTGTTTACTCTAATATACCATTTGTTGTAAAAACCATTGATTAAATGCTTAAATATACTTCGTATTCGAATGTAAGACGACTCTTGATATTTACAGCTGAAAATTTGGAAAAAAAGGTCGTCTTAGATTCAGGTGAATACGGTAATTTTTGGTTTTAGAATCCGCTGTTAAAAATAACTGGCAACAATAATAATAATAAACGGTATCTACTCTACTCTGGAGGAACATAAGCTTACCTATTTTAGTTATTTCCTATGAAGAAAATTCTCCTGCTGAACATATTTGTGCTTAGAGTCGCATTTTTAAGGAACGCAACTACGATGCTAAACGACGGATACTTGTAATGTTAATAGATGTTTAAAATAATTGTTTTCTGTAATAAATGTCCTAAGAAATATATAGTGTCATTTTACTATATTTAGGGGAAGATTTTTTTGCCATGGGAAAGTATTTCGCCTCTATAATTGGAGTCAGTGAGAAATTATACCTCAATTTACAAATTTTCAATTTACAAAATGTTTTTGAAAAACATAACTCTTTGGTAAATTGATGCCTACCTGTGTTTATCATAGAATCATGAAATTTAAATAAGTTATTTAAACCTTTTGTATTCAGATTGGCTGGTAACTGATGTGACCAAGACTGGTTCCTCAATGATCAAAACACTTGTTAATACAAGATATCAGTATTCAATTTTGTGCAAGTTATTTATGCTCTGTAATTTTGGTTTACTGTGTTTATGATTTTGTTTACTGGCACATCAATTGCAGCCAGTTTGGAGCATGTTTATGGTTATTGCAACTCATATTTGAAGAGAAAAATAAGTAATAAATAGCAAGACAAACATGAAGAAATTATCTTTGTGAATGGGTATTATGGCAGGCTGTAAAATATTACAGCTTTTATATGAGGATGGTATATTATTTTAAATGTTTATTTGTAATTTCATAATTGTGTAACTTCTATTCTCCTTTGCAGCAATTGGTTCAGCTGAGAGAAAAAGCAAGGGCAATTACAAATTTTGCAGGATCATTACCCTATCGTTTGCCTGGAGATACAAATGCTCGTCTTGTGCAGATAGAGATCCTCATGCATTGAATAAAGCAGTTGTGCTGCAGCAGAATAACCAATTGTGTGGTTAGTGAAGGGTTTGCTCTTATTGTGAGGGTTACATTACTTTGTGTCACAGCTGCAAACCCTTTGAGTGGATTTTTTTATGGTTTTTATTGCTCACTGCCAATTAAATGTTTTTTTATGTAAACTTACATTGTATTAATATATGATAAAGACAGTTTTTTATTGGTTATTTTATCCTGTGTATCAAGTTTTTCTATAATTCACATGACGAAATCCAGCTTTTAAAAAATCCTCTGGAACAAAAAGTTTTATACTCTTGTAATGTTTGAAAGTCTCCAGCAGGCCTTGATCTAAAACCTGTTTATCTAGAATTTATACTTGGACATGTACATCATATGAACAACGGAATTCCTCCTTTTATAAAATTATTTGCATATTGAATGAGATTCTGTTATCATGTGAGAAATTATGCATTATAAGCTATTGAAATTTAGATGTTGCTGAGGAAATCAACTGAATGGATGAAAACTGAGGGAAAATAATATTTGGAAAGAATTTTAATCAACTTGATGATAGCAGGGGAGATGTCAAGGTGAATTTTTACAGGAAATATATTACATTGAAATTTTTTTTCTCATTCACATTTGTGATAGAGGCTATTATTAGTGATAGATGTTGCAAGTACCTCTTGCCTTTCTGTTTTGATATGAAGATGAATTCTTGTTATGTACCAGGAGATAATATGGGCATGTGATAGCTTTGCTTTCATCAAATCCATCGTAATTTTTTTTGTTTATCGTAGCAGTCTGGTGACATCGTTTCTCTAATAATTTCACAGTCATATCACACAAATCAACTACTCATTAAAAAGAAATTCCAGCTGCAACAAAGGAACAGCTAAACTAAGGGCCGTATTTGTAGTCCGCCCCCCTCCCCCCAGCAAGCCCCTTGTCTAGAGACTGCCAGGGGACTCCTTCCCAGCGGCATTAATAAATGACTCCTGGCAGTCTCCCAGCAAGGGGAAAATCAGCAAATTCAGGAAAATCAGCAAATTCAGAAAAATCAGGAAATTCGGGAAAAACAGGAAAATCGAGAAATTCACGTAAATCATGAAAATCAGCAAATTCAGGAAAATAATTTTCCTGAATATCCTTATGTACCTGAATTTCTTGATTTTCTCAGTTTGAAACGCCACCTGCCTTCGATAAAAGGAGTAAAAATTTCACAAAGAAATATTGGAATTTCTCCATGAATATGGTGTTTTAAGTTTCCTTCTCAATGTGGAAATTTGCTGAGTAATTCTTGACATTCGCCACATCAATTTCAAGTGGAGAGTTTTCTTTTAGTAAACTGAAATTGACCAAAAATGATCTACGGTCATCAATGAACCAAGAGAGACTTTCTGGTCAAGCCATCTAATCTATCGAATATGACACTGCTTAAAATATAGATTCCAATGACATAATATTTTTGCTGAAGATAAAGCCCAATAAAGAAATCTGTAAAGAAACGATTGATTATTTTAGTTAAATAACCCTTTTAAAATAGGCACTTCTCATTTTATTAAACCATCTTGGGGTGCCAAAAAATCCTCTGCCCAGGGCGCCAAAAGTGGTCACTATGGCCCTGGCATGCGGTATATATTTTATTATGTTTACGGCACGTATTTTCTTACATTTGCGGTATGTATTTTTGTATGCTTGCAGTAGGTGTTTTCTTACGCTTGCGATATCTATTTTCTTTGCTTGCGGTATATATTTTCTTACTCTTGCGGTATGTATATTATTAAGATTCGGTATTTGTTTATGTTTCTGGTATGTATTTCTTTCGCTTGTAGTATATACTTTCTTACTATCCCGGTATGTATTTTCATTATTTGTTTTAAATGTTTAAATATGATTAATGACTAATATATCAAGTGTGACTGCTTCGAATAAGCATATTCTATATACAAATGTTTGGTGTCTGATAATAAATTACTGCATATCACAGTATAGAAAGTGCCCTTAAAATTTTAGCATCACATTGTTATCAAGCCGTGATGCGTCACCAACCTCTGCATAATATGGAATGCTTGGCTCGACAACCGATTCCCCGAGCATCAAAAATTTTAAAACACGGCTTGCGGGAGTCGGACTGAACCAGCTTCAGCACATCCCTACTTATAATCATAAAAGATTACGTACCGGCTTCAGCACACCCCTACTTATAATCATAAAAGATTACGTATATAGGTCACATTCCTAAATTTTTGTTGACTAGCCAATATTACAACATCTACCATGACGAAAACATTACCAAATTCTAAATTGGTTTTAATTGTAGCAAAACCGGTGTTATATCTAGAGTTGTATGGAATGCTGTATAATTTAATACACTGATATTGTTACCGAAACCGCTGATGATTTTGTGTACATATTTGAAGTCTGAATAATGGTAAAGTAACTGGTCTTCATAGCCTTACCTTTTTGTTGATCGGTAAGTATATATACATGCAGAGCCATAGTGAGAGCGTGACAACTGGGGCACATGCCCAGGGTGCAGCTGTGTAAGAGGGTGCCAAATGGAAAGTCTTATTATACACTTGATGACATGTGGTTACAGTTTCGTTTTTCGATATCTTCGCAACTTGTAACGGCCAAACTGAGGTTCATCTGAAGAGCCATGACTGTTCCAAGTGGTAGGTTAACGGAGAGGTTTCCAAACTTTACAAAGCCGCGACCCACTTCAACTAAGAAAAATATCCTTGCGCTCCTTTGTATGGTATGTTAAATCAAAGTTCATAAACAACACTAATTGGATCTACATTTGCAATTAATATAACCGCTTGAAGAAAAATATGGATGCAAATGATACACCCTAACCACTTGAGAGCTAGAATTTGGTGACTGCATATTGTAGGTATCACGATTTTCGCAGGTAACCCAATATTAAATAGAATGTCATCTATTTTTGCCCTTCACCTAGGAGGGTGCTCCCCACAGTTTGGTTAACACTGGGTTAACATGTGCATACATACCGTATTCACCTGAATCTAAGACGACCTTTTTTTCCAAATTTTCAGCTGTAAATATCAAGAGTCGTCTTACATTCGAATACGAAGTATATTTAAGCATTTAATCAATGGTTTTTACAACAAATGGTATATTAGAGTAAACAATTCACAACAGCAAATTCAAGTACGTACATAAAGAAGTGAAATAAACAAATAGTAATAACAATAAGAAAAACATGACGGGAATAATAATTATTTAGACTAATAATCATCGTCGACGATCATAACACAGACGACGTACTTTCACCTTCACGTAATGTCAAAACAAATGAGTGCGGAAATCATCGGGATTCCCCAGCCCCTGGAAACTCAATGGTTTTCAGAGTTTCAAGTTACGCTCATCTTTGTTGATAGGTGTCACTGGGTGCGCTTCAAAATGAAAGTGGGGGAGGGGATGGGTCTGGGTGTAATTCTACGTCCAGGAAGAGTAGGGTCGTGAACGGGTAAGTAGCTTTCCGTTCGTAATTCGCAAGAGATTTACGTCGACCTCGTGTTACTGTGATTGATTGTCGGTTTTAAATGCTTTAGTTAGAATTAAGCGAAAATTTAATTGTCGTTGTCGGAACGCCGCATCGGGGTAGCATCATCGCATTAATATTACCGTTCAATTTTGTCTCAAGGTCATTATTTCTTCTGATCCTTAGTTCATAGCTTTTGTGAAATTATTTCTTAATTAAACGAAATGGTTGATCTCTTCACTGAATTTTATGTCGGCATAATCTTTACATTAATTAGGAGAGACCTTTACATAAGATATATGTGGATCTATGCAATTATTTTCCTTGGTGAAAGTTAATCACGTGTATTTTGGGTGAACTGAGTCAAGTTGAGACATGAATATGGTTATTAATTTGTCGAGTGGTTGTGTAAGCGTATAGTTTGAAGGTAAAGGTTCGTTTTCTATCAACTTTGATTTTTAGAAATGATATATGTATACGGTGTTAGCCTATGATCAGATTGGCCAACGGTGGGAGTTTGATATGAGTTTCTGAGGTAATCCATCTCATTTTCGTGTATTTTAATCTCGTTAAAGCGTATGTTTGATAAAATAATAATATTTTAATGCGCAACTGAAAATATATTGATAAGGTTTTCTCCTAATTATTCAGTTTTCAGACAGAATTCTCCGTGTGCAGCTGTATTTGATTTTGGCAACCATTATCGAGAAATTCATTCAAAGCAATGCTGTATTTCGTTTATTGAAATGATATTAATTACGTAATCAATAAATACTAGTGTCATGGTTTTGAAATAAGTATTAAGCTTAACTTAGCAACTTAAGGAATATAAGTCTTATATTTTACAAATCTTGGAATTTGAGTTACAATACAATATTTTCGAATATTATCGGAGTGATTTAGCACGAGAGACACTACATAATGTAATCAGGTTATCAGAAATAATATTCAGAATTAAAATACAGTAGGTACATATTTTAAGATTTCATTCTCTTGTTTCAGAGGAATGTTTGCAGAAGACGTCACAGAACAGCTGTCATGTTCCCTTGTGTGATATCAAGAAATACATATTAACGGTGAGTACAATCTTTTAAGTAGTTTGCCAATTGCATTTGTATTGGCTGTTACTTGAAGTTTCCAGTGAGAATTATCGACGTATTTTACTGAATAGATAGGATAAATTTAGTCGTGTAACCACGCATGTGTTTTAATTGCGTCTATATATGTGCAGTACTTATTGTACTAATTTTTCCATCTATTAATGGTGAAAGTGTAGTAACTTAAGCTTACATTGGAAAGTGATAAATCTCAATTTATTTTAAGTGAATATTTCATTGAGAGAATAAAATTGATTTTATAATTTCGACTTTGAAAGGTTTGTTAATTATCGTTAACATAAGTGTTATCAATGCTTCAATTTTTGGCATATTTTATGAAATACTTTGTACCTGGGAAATTTTACTTTTCAATCTACTGACATCCATTTCAGCATAAATCAATTAAGTATGCTCTATAAACACGAGATGATTTCATAGAAACAAAATTATTACTTTGTAGTGACAGTGTAACGTGAAATGTTCATTGACTTTTAACTCTTTGGTGAGGTGTAAACTAATGTTGAAATTATGGAGACATTTTGAGGAAAGTAATTAAAATATTTTGCTTGGAAAAGGCTATCTATATGGAAATTGCTAAAGCAATCAATGAAATATTTTGAGGAATGGGATTTCTTAGTCAAAGTTAGTCGAATTCTTGGAATACATGCAAATTTTTGAAAAGTTGCTATGCTAATGGAAGTTTATCGTGACAGTTGGTTTTTATTATGCTTATTTCCATCGGTGGTTGGCTAATCATCAGTTGAGCATCAAAAAATTGTAGAAAATTTATTCAAATACTATTTTAGTGCATTTTATTTTATAAATGTTCAATCAATCAAATCAAAACAGAAATTTAACTGTAAGAGATAGAAGGCTGATGTTTGCGGGGTGTATGTCATGTGTTATGCCATTTATTACTATGACAGAGGATTTTATTTTTGGTGGAACTGGTGTGCGACAAGAGGTCCAATGCTTTTTAAAATGTGAAACATATTTCATAGCATTAACATAACGATTTTTATCTTATTAGCCTGTTATTTACAAAGTATTAAAGACAATGAATAAAGAAGTGAGATCAAGTCAGAAGCGATAATGTCAGTTTTTACCTCTTTAAGTGCAGTCTTGTCACAATGCAAGCTTTAGGAAGATTAGAAATATTTTCTTACTATTCTTTGGCTTAAAATTCAATTCTGAATTCATGTTCTTTGATCGTTTTTAAAGGTAAAAACAAACTGTAATTTTATCCAATATGACAATGGTTTTAGGTTGTATTATAGATATAGACATTATAATAAATGCTGTGATTTGTCGATAATTTCCAATTAAGAGTACATGGAATGATTTTTATAAAGTTAATTGATCAATTTAGTTGATTTTATAGCATAAATTAAAATGAATATTGCTGTTACTACTTGAAATTATTAACAGATAATATTTAATACTTGTCAGTAGTTAAACCTCTGTATTAATTTCCATATTTCCTACCTGTTATCACTAGTCTATTTATCATTTTCTGGAGTACTTGATCGTCCTCGTATTTCACTGTTCTTATAATCCTTCCTCTGATTTAGAAATCTCCCATGCCTTCTAACGGTTCCTGCATTAGCCTCTCTCCATATATATTGAATAGAATCGGCGATAGACAGCAGCCCTGTCTTACTTCTCTACCGATATGTACTCCGCTGGTATCCGCATTCTCCAACCTGACTTTTACCAGTTGATTTACGTATAGATTACCGATCAGTCTCCTGTCTTTCCAGTCTACACCTATATCCTTTAATATCCTCATCAGCAGTACCCAATTTACTCTTATCAAAGGCCTTCTGCCAGTCGAGGAAACATACACAGCAATCTTGACTGTATTCTATTGCCCTTTTTGATATGATTCTCACTACACCGATAGCATCTCTGGTTCCTCGTCCTTTTCTGAAGCCGAATTGATCTTCCCCTAGCATTTCTTCGGCATTTTTCTCTAGTCTTTTATTAAGAATCCTCGTGATGATCTTCGAAGTGTGTGACAGTAGGGATATCGTTCTGTAGTCCTTACACTGCATTGCCTTTGGCTTCTTCTTTAGAGGGATCATTGTCACATCTAAGAAATCCTGAGGCCTCTTTCCCGAGTTGTAAAGCTTGTTAATTAGTTTCGTAATCACTTTTAGTCCTTCCGATCCCATGACTTTAAGTACCTCTGCCTGTATTCCATCGCTGCCTGTAGCTTTCCCTTTATCCAGTTCCAGAATTGCCTTTTGTACTTCGCTTTCCATATTACTTGTTCCCAAGTTTGTCTTCTTCAACGTTATCCTCTTCTTCCGTTCTATTTGTGCTGATCCTGCCTGCTTGCTGTATAGTTCCTTAATGTATACTTCTCATACCTGTGCTACATCCTTTGGTTCTGCGACTATTTTTCCATCTGCGTTCATAATTGCTTTACCACAAATCCCATTAGACTTCTAATCTTCTAACTCCAGTGCCCTAGCATACATCATATCATACCGTCCTAACTTCTCAGTTGTATTTCCTCACATTTTCCTTTTATTCAAATTTCCCTAGCTTTATCTGTTACCCTTCTCGACTCATTGTTTGTGCATCTATAGTTGGCTCTACCTTCTTCACTGTTAACATTTTTTTCCATTTTTTTCTCTCATCCATTATCTCCAGCATTTCCTTAGTGATCCATGGGTTTCTGATTTTCTTCTCTTGTTTCCCAATCTCTTTATTCAAGGTGTCTTTGATGCTGGCTTTAATTTCTTCCCATTCTGTATTCACGGTCTCTGGTTTGTTTTCCAAATTTCTAAGGCGACCTTCCGACTTCATGCTGAAAGCATTCTGCCTTTCTTCCAGTTTTTTTAGGTCCCAAGTCTGTCTTTCTCTTCTCGTTTTCCTTATTTGTTTCAGCTTTGTGGTTACATCGAGTATTAGAAGGATGTGATCTGAATCAATGTTTGCTCCTGGTAATGTCTTAGTATTTTTTATGCTGTTCCTGAATCTTTGTTTTACTAGGATGTAATCTATTTGGCATCTCATTTTATCTCCTGGGCTTTTCCAACTGTGTTGTTCCAATCTCCCATTATTGTGCAGTTCTACAACTTTTAGCTTTATTGCCATCAACCTATTGTTCGTTGCTGTTATTTTTGTCACGCTATTCATCATATCTTTTAAGTACCAGAGCTACTCCCCTTGCCTCACTATTTCCTCCGGTGTAAACTACCGTGAATTCTTCCGAGCGGATCTGACTTCGCTCAGCCCTATGACGTCAATCCTATTTCATTTTTCAGGTTCTCTAGCTTTTCTGCCTTCCTCGTGGTTTTTAAATTCCAAGTATCTTTGCATAAGTTACCTTCGAAAGTTGCTTTCCTCAAGGCAGTCCATGCCCGGAGATCTGATTGGGGGACTATTTTACCTCCGGAATATTATATAATATAATCATTATTAGGGAAATGTAATGTGGTAGTTTCCCTCTTGCTTTCCACATCGCAGTACTGTAGCCGATCAAATCATGCCTACTGTTCTATTGAATATATACCCAACCAACATCATTTGTTTTCATCTCTATACCGTACCGACAGTACTGCTGCCTACTGCCAGACACCAATGTTAGTTTTTTATTATTAATTAAGTAATTAATTTTTTTGTGAAAAAAACCTCCATTTGCGGGGATCGCACCCCGCAGCTTTGTAATGGGAAGCTGACACGCTAAGCACTACACCTTATGGAAGGTTAAAATTTTAAAACTAATTGTCAAACGAATCTTTCACATAATAATTTGAATAAACTCGTAAAGAATTTAAAATTTTAAGATTCTAAATAGACCTTGATAAGTGAATGTGCTCTTTCATGTTGTTTAAGCAAATTAATCTTTTATATTTAGATTTTTTAGTTAATATTTCTTTATTGAATTCACCACAACCATTTTTCCTCTTCGTTGTAGGCATTCACAGTTGATGCTGAGTGAAAATGCGATGGTTTGAGGCGTCAAGGAACCATGAATCGAAGAGTACTGCTTTGCTGAGACGACAATTGATACACCTGGGTGCGAGAGTATAGAGGAATCTGAGCTGGAGGCTATACATATGGGATGAGAGAAGGTTTTTATACCTATATGTTGCTATATTCTGGTTTGTTCAATATGTCAGGCGATAAATATCTTGTATAATATGTAGCTGCATCTTACGGAGGATGTAGGAGAGATTGTAAATTATAAGTCCCTTTCAGATGAGCTAAACGCTTCAAATTTGGCATTATTATAGCTTTATGCTCACAACCAATGAAAATAAATACAATACAATAAGAATTCCAATTTTTAGGTTTTTCTCCTGTCATTCAGAATGAGCAGAAATTTACGATAGGATTAAACGATTCCCCAAGAATTTGATTTCTTTTAAAAATATTGTTTAATCAACTTACACTAAAAGTAAGTAAATGGAAAATATAGTGCTACGTCTGAAAAAAAAGTTTTATCTGATATCGTCCGTAAGAGTATTTTATTTCTGAGAATGTAGGGCATCAATTTTCTGTTTGAACTTAAAAACTTTCTGATAACTCAACTTTTTTATAAAATGCATTTAATTTTTTATTATAAATTTACAAGAATATAAGGTGTTGGTTTTCAGTTTGAACTCTGAAAACTTTCTTTAATTTGATTTTATAAAGAATATTCCATTTTGTTTGTAAAGGTTTATTAGCGTACTTCTATAAATTTTAAATTTTTGTTAAATTCACTTCCGTTAATAAGAATCAAATGTAGTAACAAGTTATTTACGAATTTCCGAAGATGTTGAATTTAAAAACTTTAGAAAACTTATAAAATGCCAAGTTTTCGTATTGACTTCCGAGACAGCACTGTATTTGCTCATGTTTGCAGACTTGTCATGTGAATATCGTTCCGCAAATTGGATGTTGGAAAGTAATTAATTAAATTTAATCTTAAAATAGGAGCAGCCATTAAAAAACATTATTTGTATCGGGATTTTTGGTGTTCTACATTTAATATTTTACCAAGAGGGTTTGTCGTGGTTAAATAATTCCAGATTTGATTTAATAATTTAAAGAAATTTGGAGATGTAGGATCTGCTTGAATTAATTCAGAAAATATTCTTTGGGGTTTTTATTGTTGTTTATTCAAGGCAGAAAAAATTCTGAGGCAATACAAATTCAGTTCATTATTCAAGTTATCAAAATCAGATAAAGAGATAAAATGCAAATGAAATTTCAGTTAGTTTTGAGAGTTTTGATTGAAAATCCAGACTATGTAAAGTATTTTCATTGTGAAAAGTTTATATTCTCCAATTATTAAGCCATGCATCGGAAATGGTAGTTTAATTGTTCTTGATTCTAGACGATATTTAGAAAAAGATTTAACTTTGTGGAGAGTTAAATTTCTTAATTAAGAAGAATTGTGCAGGTTATTTTATTCTTAATTAAAGTCAATGTCCAGAAAAAAGTTCTTTTAATAATTCCATCAATATCCAATTTGCTAGATGTTATTTATTTGTAAATACGTTTCCAAAGTGTTGTGTTATTTATATATTATTCAGAACAATTGCAAATTCTTTTGTCTAAATGTATATAAGCTATTGCTTTTCCATTCTGTATAATTATTGCCATTTTTTTTAATCTGAACAAACCAGAATTAGCAGCACTTTTGGGTATATATTTATCGACTCTCATTTCATATTTTTTTCTAAGCCATGCTATTTTTCCTCTCTACTTTCTCACCAATAGAAATGATTAAAGAGATATTATCCTTGCCAAAGTACTTTGTAAAAATGTCCAACTTTTATTCTAGTGCTTGTTATATTTAAAAAATTTTCTGCAGTTCATGAATATTTTTAAATGGCAATTTTGATTTGTGCTAATATTCAGATCTTTTTAAGTCCAGAAATTTTTTAAGTCAGATATTATTCTAAGTCCAAAATGTAAACAAATTAATTTTTTTCAAGTTCTAATTTCAGAAATCTTTCAAGTCTAGCGTTAAAAATTATTGTCCAGATTGTAAACAAATTACTTTACAAATTGGACAATAGTTTTTAACTCTTAAGACTTGAAAGATTTCTGGAATTGGGACTTTTTCAAAAGTTTTTCTAAGTACAAATTGTAAACAAATCAATTTTTTTTCTCAAGTCAAAGTCCAGTATAATTTTTATTTTCAGGTGCAGGATAAAATAAGTAGACAAAATGTATTATTTCAGATTGTAAAATTTTTATTGAACTTGTATGTATACACTGTACATTTTAATTGCAATAAAGACATTTTATTATGATCAAAACCTGTTGACTCCTTTTAGATAGAAATAATTTCTTTTTCTCGGAGCCTCTTTTAAGTATCGTTGGACTTAAGGGGTTTTTTTAGGTATATTTTTGCTAAATTTAGCACAATTTTAACCTAAAAATGACATTTTTGACCACCAATTCAGCCAAATTTTGCTGATTATTGAACAAATTATTCAACATTATGACAATTTATCTGCATTTCAACTATTCAACAACTGACATATTACATATAACAATATTTTCAACTGTTGTTCAACAGCTGACATAAATACATATATAACATGAAAAAATAAACCATCAAACACATTTTGCAGCTGAAATAAATTATTGAACAAGCACTTGAAGAAGTTACTTGCCTCTGATAAAAATAACTGCGACTGAGCTGTGGAAAAATTAATACAAGCATTTAGACTACAGAACAGCCGTCATCAGTGGCGAAATGCCACTGACGACAACTGCTCTGAAGTCGAAATGCATTATTAATTTTTTCACTACTCTGTCGCAGCTATTTTTATCTGAGGCAAGCAATCTTTCAAAGTACTTGTTCTGGAAACACTTAAAAAAGAAACATTTCACATTATCAATGACCTTAATTACAATTAACAATGTCTCTTATTGGTCAAGAAATACGTAAAATTGAATGCACGCAACTGATTCCAAATGGGAGCAATGTTTGCATAAATGACGAAAAAATAATGAATCTCGCAAAGCAATGCTTAATTGGAATTACTTAAATGCCAGGATAACATTTTTATAAACTATTCCAAGTCAGAAATAAACTTCAAAAATGCAATATTAAAATTTCATGTCATACCTATTTCAAATGTTAATAAAATTAAACCTTTATATTTGCCAAATTAATTATTGTATAAATGCACAAATTATATTACCTCAATTAGACGTATTACTGTTTTTTGAAAAAGATTAATAGCATAATATAAACAAAGATTTACTTCTGATAGCAATTTAATTTTTATAACAGCAAAGATTGAACTAAATACATTTTGTCTTTAAAAATTATCTTGCATTTAAAAATATAACTGATTAATCAAGGTGAGATTATATTTACAACATCAAAAACATATTTGTTCTAATGTAAAGTTCAGATTCAAAGCTATTATGCAAAATATAACTGATTTAATCAAAGCAAACACCCTATTTATGAAAAAATATAGCATATTCTCAAAGTTTGTCTTATATTTCCAGGTAATGTACAGTAAGTGCGTAAAATTTAACGACTTGAGGTTAATTTACTTTAAATTTAAGTAGTAATTGCATTGCGTGACTCAACTCACTATCGTTAACAAATCACAGTGCTCCTTATCCATAGCTTAACACTTTCATGGCCAATTTGTCAAATTTAAAAGGAAAATCAGCAAATCAAATCATTAAAAATTTATCAATAATTATATTTTTTAACATTATAAATGTGCAAATTGTAAGTAGCAATACATTATCATTACAAAACATTTATTTAAAAACTTATATTTGAAGAATTTTCAGATTGTAATTTATGAAAGTATTGAGTGCACGAAAAACTAAAGTATTTCATTAAATATTTGTATACAATTGAGTTATTTATGTTAATAAATTTAAAGAATTCCTTTTCAGTAACGCTTATGTTAGAATAAGTCAAAATCTCATATGGAGTTTACCGAAATTATCGTTACGATAACTTAATGAAGATATTTTAAACAACAGCCATGAAATTGTTAAGTAATCTAAAATATAACTCAACCAACAAGAGACAACGTTAATATTTACATAGAGACCAACCTGAGAATCAAAAGAATAACTACAAAATTGAGAAACAAAATAAATATCCTATAATTATTATACCAAATAGAACTGAATGAGCTTCCCACAATCTATATATATTTGCAAAAGTTTGTTTGCGTGTCTCATTATGCATGCCATAAACTATAAGACACGAATAACTAAAATTTGGTACAATTATTATTAACATCTTAACTTGATGAATGTATAAAAGGTTTGGTCAATTGGTTAATTATAGTCAGTGCTATAATAATAATAATATAGGGGAATATAACATTTTACAATTCCACTAGAGATGCCTGCATTTCAAATTTGAAATGTTGACAGAATTTTTTACAATAAACAAAGAAGCTTCAAAGTTTATTGTATATTAGGATTAGCTATGATGCTGGTCAACACAGACATCCATGACATTTGACGGTGCGATGAGACACTATTACAACGCCAACCTTCATAACAGCCTACTTAGTTAGACAACAAACCCATACAGCGGCCGGGTTACGCAATCTTACTTTCGATAATACACAATTTATACAAGTGAAAACATTTACCACTTACTTTATTTGCTCACATTACACTGTGTTGGATGTGGTTTGGTTAATACAACACGACAAACAACAGATGAACAAACAAAAAGAATTAATGCAACGAAAAACAAAAACAGTAGAAAAGAGAATTAAAATCACACAGGAATTCAATGCTCTGACTCTTAGAACGATTCTCTAAGCAAAGAGTTTTGTTAAAATAAATTTATGTCAAGTGAATAATACTTTGTTACAATAAGTGGGCAATGCCTTTGTTAACACGTTACAAATTGTACTCGACAATGCCTTATCCCCCTCCCTCCCTCTGCTGTTCCCCCCCTTATCCCTCGCTAGGCAATAATATGAATCTCGAGTCTCAACAATGACATTCGTTGTCCAGGAAACGTATCGATAAAATTCAAAATCTGTCACATATTCGTTAAATGTGAGTAATTTCAAAACATGTGGTGCATTACTTTCTGGGAAACCCTCGTACAATGTTGTGTGAGACAGACGCTCCTTTCTAGGAACCTGGTATTATCTGAATTTTTAAAGAATGTTTATTTTGAACTCCTAAGCATCCCGCATATAACTGTCCATGCGTAAAGCAAAGCTACCGTATGGTAACTGACTTAAGAAGTCACCTCTCTACTCTGCGTGCAAGGGGATTTCCCTTCTAGGAAGCGCGCTCACCTTCAATGCCCCTCTATTCTAATGGAATTCGTTCCCCTCCACTCTACATATTACCTCCGATCACTGAGGCGTAAGGTAACTTCTAGTAATTTTCAATTGCTACATTAGGCGGAACTACCTGTACTCTACATGCACGTTCTCTACCGGAAGCTTAGAGAACGAACTCCACCTGGCAAAAAGCATCACCTCACAAAATGAATCGACTGCGTTGATTGTCAATTTTAATTACGAATCCTCAAAATATTTTCCAACTCTTTCATTTATATCAATTAAAATATGAAAAAATTTCCCAAATAAAACTTAATTCAAGCATAGATTATAATTTTTTGTTCATAATTATTGCCATAATTTGAAGTCACAATGATTTAAAACATAACCTGAGCAACGCTGGGTAAATTTGCTAGTTATTTATAAGCAAAGAACTTTGCAATACCATTTTAATTTAATTTATTCACCAGAGAACTATATAAAGATGTTTGTGTAGCATCGTAAAATAAAGTCCAATAATTACTCCAAGATTTGATGCACAAAAACGATTACAGTGTAATTTTCCTAATAAACGTTTAATGTGACTAAATCTTAGAAGGATATTTTGTAGTTTAATTTACATTCTTCGTTAGAAATAATTTTATGAACTCTGTATTTATCTCAGAATCACTACAAATATGCTGTCAACAATTTGTTGTTAACATACATTAAAGTTATGGTAATTTAATGTTGTGCTTACGCAAACTGTATAATTATAAAATATCAGTTGATTACTTCGTTTAAAAATTAGTACAAGAGTTTAAAATAACACTAATATTTATAATGAGATTTTAAGATATAAACAAGTTAGGAAAGTACAACTAACACAAATTTGTGCATTGGAGTATTTGAAAGAAATTATTTACGTGTTTGGAAGGGAAATAGCATTATAAAGTTCTTTTCTTCATCATAAATAATCCATTTTCTTCCCATTTAAAAATATTACATGCATATGTAAGGAAATTAAACATATTTCCGTGAGATTGTTTACGTTAGCAACAATGAAGAAGTAACCATGCTAGAAAATTTCAAAGTTCAACTCAAATTACGACTCTTGTTCGATTTTCTCGCAAACGGCGACTCCTACGATAAAAATGCAGAGGAAAAGAAATACCCTGCTTTATTAGTTGCACAAGTTTTACTTGATAAATATTTTGATATGACCGATACTTTACGAGATATGAGGGAAAGTTCATATTTTATCACCAGTAAAGTGGTACCCCTGATTGGCTTACGTGACTCATTTATGTGATTTTCTTATTATCTTTGACCGTAAGTCCTTAATATCAAATTTCATGAAAATCTGCTTGGTAGAAGCAGATAACGAACATGCGGACAGACCAGATGGAGACTAATACTAATAGGCGCTTATGCTGGAAGCGAAACGCACCTGACAAATAACCTTGCATGTAATTACATTTACAGATACACATACATTACTAAAAATTGTCTTTAATGACAAGAATGATATGTTACTTATTTGTTCAATATACAAGTAGAAGGTACTTGCATTCTGTAAGCGTTTCAAGTCATTATTTATGGCTTTTGCAAAGTAAAAATTATAAACTAGTTAAATAAATAAAACAACTTCAAGTACTCATTAGAATAAACTTCATTAGACCACCGATTCCCAATGAAAAGACAAAACTGATAATGGTTTGATTCCGATGCAAATGAATTGGAATATTTCGAGGCGGTGCTTACTGTAAAAGAGAGACTGACTGATATTATTCACTTCTTTCGGTAAATTGTGATGAGATTAGCCATGAGGAAGTGTATCATCCGAAACAAAAGTACCACGAAGCCAATGAAAAGGAAGAAATCCACAGTACATTGAACCCTCTGCATACTGGACCTTGATGGAACGTACTTAGGATATAACGGACAGAATGTCCGGCGATGCAAAACAGTTAAATGACGCCACTAATACATTGTGTCTCATGCGGACCTATCACATGTGCGTTATTTGGAAGGTCTAATGAATACATCGCAACATTATAACTAACGTATATCACGGCGTATAAGTCGACCTTTGAAGCTTAAAAAATTTTTCCTAAAACTTAAAGTCGACTTATACGACGAATATAAAATTGTGAACCTTAAATTACAGATGAATAACATCGATATTTACCAACAAGGGGAGGCCATAACATTAATATTGAAATTCGTAATACCCTTTTAGGAGGTGAAACTAGAACTAAAACATCACCTATATCTCTCTGCGTTTTTGCCAATGGGCCCTTGTTTAAAAGATCTTAACAATTTAAATTCAGGTGTAAGCATGGATGCAACATATACCATTAACCTTAAGGTTACAAACAGAAGCAGCGATAGCTGAATGGGTAGAATGAATGTCTAGTATCGGATGGGTTGGGGTTCGCTCCCAGCAGCCAGCATTTTTAGGCGCGTTTCGCTTACAGCGTGAGCGCCTATTATCGTCGGTCGGTCCGTCCGTCCGTCCGCATGTTCGTTCTCGGCTTCTACCGAACGGATTTTTATGAAATTTGAAATTAAGGACTTTCAATCAAATTTAATAAGAAAATCGCAAAAATGAATCACGTACGCCAATCAGGGGTACCACTTTACTAGAGACAAAAAATTAAATTTTCGTCATATCTCGTAAACTATTGTTCATATCAAAATATTTTTCAAATAAAAGTTGTAGAACTGATAAAGTAGAGTATTTCCTTTTCTATATATTTTCATCGTAGGAGTAGCCGTTATCGAGAAAATCAAACAAGAAAGTCTTATATGGAGTTGAACTTAGAAAATTTCTTGCATGGTTACTTCATTGTTGCTAACATAAACAATCTCCCAAACAAACGTTTAATTTCCTTATGTGTGCATGTAATACTATTAAATAGGAAGAAAATGGATTATTTATGATGAAGAAAAGGACTTTAAAACGCTATTTCCCTTACGTACAGGTATATAATTGCTTTCTAATACTCCATTGCATGAAACGCGCCCCATTTGTGATACGTTGTACGCTTTCCTAACTTGTTTTCTTTCAGAAGTGGTCTGTACATATATTTTAACTAGTAAAATTGTATTATTATTATGTCTTTTTTGTATTTTTGTTTTTTCCTCAATTTTTTGTGATTATTTTTTTTGTCTTTTTCACGTACCTTTTTGTACTTAATTTATTTGCACCTTCCACATATAATTATGATATTATAATTATAAATAAATAATAAAATTTAGAATGTTATAATCATTACTTGATTGTTTATTAAAATATCAATTCTTTAATACGACATTTATGAAATGTTTATTACGGACAATTACCTTGTTTTTTTAATTGTATCATCCAAAGTATTGTAATGCTGTAGAAGTAAGTGAGATAGAAGAGGTACACTTCGATCGGAATTAACCATACTAATTCCATGTAATTATCAGAACCATCCTCACGCCTGCCAACATGCGATACTTTATTGAATTTCACCACCGTAGATATTGATTGCGATAACTAGGTACAGTTAATTTTGATAGCATCATTAACAGCCGATATCAATCAAATCATAGGAACCATTATTTAGTTGGTCAAGCTCTCTGAGAATAGCAGTTTCTTATTGGTTGAAATTAAAACACCTGTCAAATGGAAGGCTCAAGAAGAATAGCACGGACCCGAAACAATATTCATCTATTTTTTTATTACTATGTTTATTTCTGTATCTTGTTAAAACTTGGATCGTACAGGACCTTGATTTTGCCTGGCAACGATTTCATGAGAAGTATTTTTAAGTGAAACAAAGGGGGTCGACTTATACTGCGAACATATACCTAATCTAGTATTTTCAAGTTGAAAATTCAAGGTCGACTTATACATCGCAATATATGGATATATATATACATATTATAATGTATATAATTACTGTATATACTCGTGTATGATGCGTCCCAGTGTATAACTGCCGTGTATAATGCGCACTCGTACTTTATTCCAAAAAATCCCGACTTTTTCTGATACCACGTGTATGACACACATCCTTCATTTTTGGGAGGTATATGAATTTTAAAACGTTTGGACTTGTCCATAAGTGTATTACGTTCAATAAGCTCCATATTATGTCTAAGAGAGACATCGTCAATAATTAAAGCGACTGAGTTGAGATGGCAGCAACCTCACATGGTAAGTTGGGCAAAGTGATGCCGTGTAGAAAACTGCAGCGCCACTGTTGCCAATCCTTTTAAATCAGACAAAAAGGGATCTATAAATTAGTTTTGATTTAAAGTGGACGTTGGTTCTCTCTTTCCTATCTCATTCTAAAACTGTTTAAGAGAAGGAATAACGTAAAAATTTAACAAACAAATCTGGAAACAGGAAACGCGACAGGTATGAATAAGTTCACACACGAGATTCTATGGGTTTTAAATTACTTACGTTGTCAATCGTAGACACTAGAATCATTTACTAAATAAAATTATTTCAATTTGCTTATTCTATGTTTTTTTTGTTTTTGATGTGTGTTTTGCGGGAAGACTATCTTGTGATTTTGCAAAAATTACAGCAATCAGCTGATGAGCTAGTGAAATGCGGAATAATTAGAGGATGGAATTATAAATGTATAGAAGTAATTAGGTGTTCTATACATATAATTATGTATGTATAACTTGGAGTATCAATAATTATTGTGCTTTTCCCATTAATTAACCCAAAAAGCGTGAATCTGGTGCGAGGTAGGTTCCCATTTTAAGTGCAGAGAAGTGTTACCTGTGTATAACGTGCACCCTACTTTATGACCTGAAAATTTGGTCTTCAAACAGCGCGTTATACACGAGTATATATGGTAGATACAATGTATAATTTATTGGTGTAGCAAATCTGCAAAAATTAATTGTTCCTCCGTTTGACCTTTGTGACTGGTTGAAATTGACTGACTTGCATTACTTGTGGGGTTTGTTTGTCTTAAAACATTCTTTGTATTCATTGTTACTTTCTGCCAATTTCCACCAGGGTCAGGAAAAATCTAAAATCTCGAAAAAGTATCCCAAGTTCCATTCCTAAGAATAATTCCGTTTCAAATAAGAACGCAAGGGAAAATCAATTTTTCTTATGGTCACTATAATTTATTTCATTCTTAATTATGATCTTATAAAAGTATGCTCCTGCTAGCACACTGCAAGCACCTTTTACTAGTAAAATATAAAAATTAATACGATTCCTATTTTCCTAAATTAATTAGAAAACTCTGTGCTATTATTTCATGCGCTCTTAACAATTTGTATAAATATATAGCAGAGTAAAACACTGTCTTTCATAACATGCGCATTTTAACAATTTAAGGCAACACATACGTTTCCTTCGGATGTTTCGGATATAACAGACAGGCCTTCCCCTCCTTTTAGTCCAATATATCGAGGCTTCACTGTACGTATGTAAAGAATGCGATGTCGGACTGTGTACAATACCACGTTTTGGAATATACCATACACGAAAACGTATCAAGTATATAATCGCAAGCTCTGGAATAATAAAAATTAAAATAGTTATAACGAATCCAACGTATATTTTCAATCCTTTCAAACTTTTACAAACCTATGCCAACAGGTGCTTATAATGGAATCTTAACTTAGTACTTAAAAAGAGTTAAAAATGAAACAATCTTTTGTTATTCTAAAAGCTCCCAATTGCAAGCGCTATCTGAGTTTATATAAACATTTGAAATACAGTTGGACCTCTATAAACATCACCATTGATAATCGTTGTTTTGATCAACCCTCATTTGTCGCCAAATGGTACAAAAAAATTAAAAAGTTCCGATGCCAGTTTTGAATGAAGCAGACAAATGAATGATGATTGCACTGTGACCGAGAGAGAAAGATTCCTGGCATTGCCTCCAATTCAATTAGTGCCAATTAAACCTTCAAATAAGTGAAAGAATAGTGTTATTCGCTTCACACTTTAAGCATCGAAATTAATGCTGTAGCAATGTCAAACTTTATAGATAGCAACACAAATATTTACGGATAATTATCCAGTTAATAACTGTGTATGGGAAGCATTTCTAGCAATTTAATCAAAGCAATTGATCTTATTTAAAATCATTCGGATGCTGGAATCTTACTTTTTCAGTAAGTAAAACTATTAAACATCTATAATGCTTATTAAGGCAAATTGTCTCATGCGTAAATTTAAAATCAGATGAGAATAGGGACGTACATTATTTTTTAACAAATTGAAAGTTATATGGTTATGTCACCTTCGTAGATAATCTAAATGACAAAGAATGTTAGGCGACGGGCTACGTTTATTCAGGAGCAGCATGAAAACATTTCTTTTAGATTGATAACCTAGAACTCGCCGAAACTTATCTTCTCTTCATTGTTAATCTAAATAAACGGTTGCATTGATTGATATATGAAAAAAAGGACGTATACTTCAATAAAAAGAAACAAAGAAAATTAAAAACATAAAAGTTTGCAATCAATTACTGTGTAGCATTAATTTCCTCTCTAATTTGACTTTTAAAATACAGATTTCTTACTGACTTTGCATAATTAATTGTCAATATGCACACACAGCCTCGCCCTCAGCGAGATTTCTACCCGCTAACCTTACCTATACTGGGGAAATGCATTATCAGAGTTAAATGCGAATTATTGAGTTAAACGTGAAATACTGAGATCAACTTATTCTACACAATTCTTAATTTTTTATAAATTAATTGAAAAAACAGTGAAAACACTGTGTGGGTACAGCTAGTACTCCGTTAATTCATCAAATAGAACTTATAATTTTGTTTGTTTAGTTTACATAACAACGCTTTTACTCATTATTACCTCTGACGGTAAAGCACTATCAATTGCAATTTCCCAGGTTGTTGTTACTATCAGCATTTTAATTACTACAAATATAACTTTTAATTAAAGTTTAAGGCAATAATAGCCCATTAATTCATCAAATGGAAGAAAGAAGAAGATAACGAGGCCTTTGAATCTGTGTAATTTTTACTTATGTACCAATGACGTGAATCTAAATTGATTCTTTCGAAAATTTTAATGTAAATCTGATTCAAACGTACTTTATTGTGTCATTTTATGTTACTTGTCGCCACCTGGCACATCCAGCCACCATGTGACTAAATGAATAAATAAATAAATATTATAGAGACAGAAGAAGATAAAGAAGAACGACGTAGAAGAGAAAGAGTGAGAAGATAAAATACGGACAGATGAGCAAAGGCAAACAGCGAGAGAGACCATAAACGAAATCAGGTAACAAAGAAGAAACGAACAAACTGAAGAGGGGAGTAATATAAGAAGAAGCCAAAACAGAATCGATGCAGCCAACGGCGGAAGACGAAGAAACGACACAAATTTAAACTCAGCAATAGGAAACGGATTAGCTACTCGACGAGATGATTCACATTTAGGAAAAATTAATAAAGAATGTCAATATCGTAGAGCTTTGTTTTTTAATAACTGAGAAAAGCATAACAGATGCTGGTACGAGAAGAGCACTTCCGCAGCTTCCAGATATATTAAAACTGCCGTAGAGAGAAAATACCCCTATGTGTAAAAATACGTAAGACTAATGTAGTTTCTGCACATGCCAGGACATGAAATATATATTTAAAGCGGGAAGCTCATTAGTTCTAATTTGAAATGCAAAATCAATCACACTCACCCATCTTCTTTCTTGACATCGCAAAGCAGAGCTGGCCTGTGGAAGATCTACCATGCTGGCTGCGTTTTCAGACTTCATTCTTCGGAGGCTCGCATCTGAAACAACGACAGAACCAACTCAGAAATCTCGCACCCAAAGGATAAAAATTCTACAAAACCTTAACAATAACTTTTGATTTGAAGTTTATAAAGTAATGGAAACCGGCTAATAATGTATTATTCATACGTTTTTAAAAACACAGATTCTCATTTTATGAGGTAAACTATAATTTTTACGTTCAAAACACAATATATATTGATAACAAACCCTTAATTAATCCTACGTTAAGAGTGTAACGCCATATCTTGGCTATATTTGCCCATAAACAAATCAGTCCTTGCAAAAAATTTTACCAACTCTTCACAGAAAATGATACTTTACAACGATAAAATCACTCATTAAACATGTTATGCAGTAACAAAATGTTATACATAAGGACTAATTTATAAAAATAATTACTCCATTATACATAAATATGATAAATATAACATTTCCTATATACATATATATACGGTAAAGATATTTCAACTATAAATCAAAGATGAACAGAGAAGTTATTTAAGATTTCCTTACCTTTGTAGATATAAATCCTCGAGGAGATTGACCAGGACAGCTGTATCACACAATAATAACAGTACATTTATTTTCCAGAAGATCAAAGTTACATGGCAAATCAATAAGACAAACTCAATCACAACAGAAAATACAAAGTAAAACAATATAACAGCACGAGTGGACTAACGAAAAACAATAATACATCAAAACATCACCATAAATTACAATTAAGTGGCAAAGCAGGGCATACTGAATAATTACATATACAAATTCACATATCATTGTATTATAAAATAAGAAATAGTATTATTAAGAGAAGTTAATTAATGTCCAGTAAGCAATGTGAAGATTACACACATTGAAACTATAAAAAACTTTAGATAATACTTCACTTCGCTTAAAGTGTCTTAAAACGTACACAAATCAAACTAAAAGTACATAATTAAAAACTGATGTCAAAATGCGTCACATGCACCACTGTTTTCGAAGAATAAGCGGCCAAAATTTTGTCAAGATCAAAACTATCGACATTAAATTTCGAATACAATAAAAAGGATTAGTTTTTTACTTGTAAAAAGTTCTGGTGTAAACACATAAAATAACCAAAAGTATTAAAACTCTGCTGTCAAAATGATTATCACGTGGACCAGTTTTCGAAGAACACACGGCCAAACATATATCACGATCATAACTATCAACATTAAATTTCGAATACAATAAAAAGGTCTAGTTTTTTCCTTCTAAAAAGGTCTGATGGAAACAAAATAAATTTCGAACTGTATTACGCACATAACAGACAACCCCGTCAGCCATTTTAAGATTTCTACGAAGTAACCAGAAGTAACGCGCAGGCGCGCAGGCTAACCAACATTTCCCCTTATAAACCTGGATATTTACAATTTCGACAAAAAAACCACAAAAAATAAACAATTCCTTTTTATATCTTGATTTCTCATTTTAGTAGGAACACAATTATAACTTATTGTAGCATCGATAAAATTTGCTTAAATGTTATAAATTACTTGCAGTAAATCAAATTTATTGGCATTAAACTTTTGCTTTGCAAACCTAAATTTGGATTCGTCATGGAGAGGGGTAAAAATAAGGCATTAAAATATATTTTCAGATTGCTTAATAACCGACAATGTAATTAATTAATTAATAACGAATTTTTGGTCCAAATACGTATGCGTTTTTTTGTAACATTTATTTTTCTGTAGGACGTCTTCATAAACAATTACATGGGTAGTTTCGGCGGCATTTACAAATTATGCGGAAACAATTATTAGTTATTAAAAACTATTCACGAGTGTAATTATAAGAATAGCAATTATACTCCGGAAAATACTTTCAGGTTTTTATCTTATCCATGTACTTTGGAAACCTGTGGTATATTCAATTGATACCGATAAAATATTCGTATAAATTTGAAATGTAGGTACCTACGGTGGCAACAAAGATAAAATGTCAAAAGATTTTAAAGTGAGAAGGAAGGTGTGTTCCGTGAGTGGGTGTGAGGGACGCAGCGATGGGACAAGAAAATTTTTTAATTTCCCGAGGACGGAAAAAGTGTAAGTTAATTTATATTAATGAATATTTTTCTTGTGAATGCTGAAGTGTTTCTGCAAGTTATAAGTGTAGTTTATAAATAGATACAACGGTTGTTTTCAGTGCGAAGATTGTCATTTATAAGCGAAATTTAGAATTTTATTTATTCACTCCGCTTTGAGGAAGTACGTTTAACTAAATGAAGGGATTTGTAAGGCGAACATATATGTGTCATTGGTCTCTCCATTTGTTAAATATGTATAGGTGGTTTGTTTGAAATATACATGAGTTTCGTCAATTAAATCTAGTGGAAAAGTTGCTGCCTAAATTATTACGTTTTGTAAATTATAAATTACATGATTTCAGCTTCAATGTGAATTATTGTATGCTTTTGGAGATTCGTTCCTTACATACTCTTTAGGACGTAGGAATTAAATCATTCTTTCCGTATTTGTTTTTAAAAAACTATGTCGATTCTTCTAGTCTTTTTGCACTTACTATTAACCTCTCAAACTGTGAGAAACTATCTTTAATATAATAGAAACTTTTACAGCAAATGATAGAATACAAAGGGCAGGTAATGTGTATATTGACATTTGCAACATTCTTATATGAGATAAAAGGAAACTGAAAATTTCATGTACAAACAAATGTGGTATGTTTCAAAGCATTAATTTAACTCCAAATATGACAGCAATTCCTAAAATGCATTTATTCCTGCTAATTGTCGTAATGTGATTAATTTGCATTTATAATTTCCAGTGTGAAATATTTTTGTATTATTATTCCTTGACCTTTTATAAAGAAATTAATAAAATGTTCGTGATTACCTTTTATATAAAACCGAGTGCACCTTTGCAATTATGTTAAGAATAACTAACTTAATGTGGGGGTATAATGGCACTATTTGTTCGATGGTACAATTTCCAATGCTTCTTAAATGAGACGGTTTTCCATTTCTTTAAGAAATTTTGTGAACCTTGCAGGTTTTTTTTTCTTTCTGGTAATCTATGATTATTCATACCGATTAATGTCTTTATGTGCAGGTGCTTGGAATGGCTTTCATTTTGCCAAAACTGGCAGGTTCGTGACATGTATGAGCGTGGGGGTGTGCGAGCGGTGGTCCACAAGATGGTTTAAAATTTTGTTTTTTTTTTATTTTAGGGTATAATTTTCACGTCTTAGTAAATATATTTTATTTTAGTGTATAGGTTTCACATTTCTTTGTCACTGTTTTATTTTAGGGTATAGGTTTCACATTTCTTTGTCAATGTTTTATTTTAGGGTATAGGTTTTACATTTCTTTGTTAATATATGTTATTGTAGGGTATAGGCTTTAAATTTTGTAAATATATATATATGTACATATTCATTATTCAATCTTTTAATTTCTATATGCTTTTTGTTGGGGAAATTAACATAATTCAGATATTGTGCGACCTTTTATGTTGCAGTATGTACACATTTTCACTTCTTATGATTTAAAATTATCTGCCTAATATCATTGCCCTCATTAGGTTTGGGAACAGGTATTACATCATGCCTCTTAATGTTAGAGTACATATTTGGATGGTTTCTGTGTGTTGTATGCACTGCTTAGTGTATATATGTTCATTTTTATACTGTTTATTTGGTTACCTTGATATGATATTATGAACTTGTATATATGTCATGTGAAGGGTGTCACTGTTTATATGCTTGCATGAATTAACACATTTGAGATGTTGCAGTATGTACATACTTTTACCTTCCTGTGATTTCAAATTATCTAATATCAATGCTCTCATTAGCTTTGAGAGAAAGTATGATTTTATATGCATTTTGTGGCATGAACTAGCGCAATGCAGATAATTTGCAACCTTTTATTATTTAGTATGTACCTGCATACATCTTTTTTGTTAATTCATTGTTCATTATGTTCATATTACATTTTTTGTCTATGTTCAATTGCATATTTTCATGGTTTACAGTATTGTCTATACTACTTCGTGTATGTTAAGATTTTCTTATACTTAGTCTCACTTTTTTCTGTTTGTGTAATACCAGTTGAGGATACATTTCCACATATTTTGTACTTTTCCATGTGTGATCTCTGTTGAATTGCTAATGTTTGAATTGAGATTTGGCAACTGTTTGTTTTCATCTGGTACTACTTTGTAATGTAACTGTGCCATCTTTCTGAGTGTATATCGCAAATAATTTGTGATGTTTGCAAAAACCTGTTTGCAATCTCAGCTGAAATGCTACAGAATTGTTTCTCACTTAAAATACGGCATTTACTTGTTATGTGTATATCTAACGAAGCTTAAATAAAGCAATATCAATAACGTACAATAATTTTGTTGTTTTTTCAATTTTATATTTCTATTTAAAATTTTGCGATCATATATATTAAGCATTTTACGAGGAATAAATAACCTGATATTTTAAACGCGCGCGCTTGGTGCGACGGTGGTGCCATCTATGAACAAATGTAGTCGTAACTTGAACCTATTTCCCACAAGAGTAAGATGCACAGGGCTGGGATTCCCCTTTTAAACGACGCACCGCGATTCGCCAAGTGTGACAGTAATTTTGAGTTGTGCATTCTTGATTTAAATGCACAACCCTTAAGTTAAAATGACAGATCATGTTGAAGTACGTGGCACGAGTGCAAAGGGAAAGTTAACGAAGGAATTAGACGGAGCTAAGATACAAATTTTAAGCTGATCGTGATAAATTACGCCGAAATAACTAATAACTGTGATGCGAGTAGAAAGTTCGGTGTATCTGAGGCAAATGTGCGTCGATGGAAACTCTCAAAACAGGAACTAGAAAAAGCCAAAGCCACAAGGAAGTCGCTCAGTGGTCCAAAATTAGGCCGATTTCATGGCATTGAAGAATAAGTAGTCAAGTTTGTGCGCACCATGAGGAAGAACGGTATGCCTGTTTCGACTGAAAGTATTATACTTTAAGCTAATGAAATTACTAGAGGACTTAATATATCATTGCAAGAATTCAAGGCCAGCAGAAGTTGGTGCGTGAGAATGATGCGACGAAATAATTTTTCTTTACGGCGACGAACTTCGCTGTGTCAGAAATTGTCAGAAGACTATGTAGAAAAACTTCTCGCTTACCAGAAATACGTAATTGGACTTAGAAAAACCAATAATTACCTTTTGAGCCAAATAGGAAATGCCGATGAAACTCCGGTTTTCTTCTACATGCCATCTAATTATACTGTGAACGAAAAAGGTGCGAAGTCCGTCCTAATTAAAACTACAGGCAACGAAAAAATGCGAGTCACGGTAATGTTGGCGGTTTTAGCAGATGGGACTAAATTACCACCATATGTGATTCTAAAGCGGAAAACAATGCCTAAGAAACATTTGCCAAGTGGAATAATAGGTGTCAAGAAAAGGGGTGGATGACTAAAGAACTAATGAGAGATTGGTTACATGTGGTGTGGAATAGACGGCCAGGAGCTTTACTAAAACAAAGAGCAATGCTTTCACTGGATGCATTCAAAGGACACTTATCTCCTGAAATTAAAAACATAATGAGTGCGATGAATACTGATCTTATTGTAATACCTGGAGGAATGACATCGCAACTTCAAGTTTTAGTTGTTGCTGTCAATAAGTGTTTTAAAAATAATTTAAAGGTTTTGTATTCTGAGTGGTTACAAAGTGGAACTCACACTTTAACACCAAAAGGAAATCTTAAGAAAGCTGAAGTTGCAATGCTCTGCCAATGGATCAAGGCATCGTGGCAACAAATAAATGCAAAAGTAATAGTGAAAGGATTTAAGAAATGCTGCTTATCTAATGCCATGGATGGGAGTGAGGATGATGTTTTGTGGGAGACTGATGATGAAGTTGAGAGTGATAAAGATAGTGAGCATGAGGAAAATAGTGAAGGTTGCATAGACAGTGATGATGACTAACACAATAAAATGATTTTATGCAGCACTTGGATTGAAATGTTTTTTTGTTGTCCTGAAATGAGTATATTCTTTCAATGTATTTACTTTATTTTTAATGTTATCTTAAAATGAATGCTACCATTTAATTTGTTCGAAAACCTGAATGGTTCTATTTGTGATGTGATCTTATGATTTTAAAATGTTAAAAGACAATGACATTCAAGAAAAGTATAAGAGAAAATAAATATTTCACAAGATTTATAATTTTTGTAGTCATGAAGGTCAATTTGAGCTTTCTTCTCTTTTGGAATCATCAAAATGGGGGGTCGTCTTAGATTCAGGGTCGTCTTGGACTCGGGTGAATACAGTAATTGGCAGATTTTCAGCTGCCTTTACTCTTTTAAGCTCTGATTATAATTTCTTTTATTTACATTTGTCCTCAAAAAAGTGTGGGCCTTATCACATCGCATTGCATTACACGAGCAGATCCAAGTCGTTGATAAAAAATTAATTATTGAGGAGGCCTTTATTGATTTTATTGCTGTCAAATCGAAAAACAGAGATGAAATGGTGTCAAAAATAATTTAAAAATTGGAACAGGATGGACTATATTTACAAAACATGAGAGCTCAATTGTATGGAAATGCTCCTAATATGACCGGTAAATTAAACGGTTGCGAGGAAATAATTTTTAAACATAAAACTCTTTAACGTTTCATACCACGTACAGAGCATTCACATATTTTAGCTTGTTATCATTCCACTGAAAAAAATAACCGTAAAATTCGGGAATTTTTTGCAAAGGGAGAGAAACTGTTCCTTTATTTCGCTGGTTCTACACCGAGATGGGTTTCATTCAGGGAGGTCCTTAAGGTCACGTTGAAAATACATGGCACAACAATGGTCATCAATAGCAAATGCTGTGAATTCTTTGAGCTTACAATTGAAGCAAGTTTATAATATATTAGAATAAAATTAAAGAATGAACATGAATGCATAGATGCTGAAGGTTTGCTAAAACAGATCGACGTGCATTTTATATTTGTCTTATTATTTTGGGATGCCTCTGGAAGATCACCCGCCTCACTAAATCCCTTCAGGGTGCCGATGTAACTGTGGATAGAGCCATTGACACGATCTACAATTTGGCACCAGACATAAAAAGTTCAGAGTCACAACTGGAAGAGTATATTGAAGAGGCAAAGAAATTTGCGGTGAAAAATATTCGTTTTTTCATTGCAAAGTTGGTGCTGTGCTCCCGAAAATAAGAGGAAGAAAATGGAAATTTCATGACACGATGGAAACTGAAGCATCCTCAATACCTGTAACAACAGATAATACTATCCACGATGCAATACATCCAGCAATAAATTCTCTTCAAAGGCAATGATTTTAAATTTTTAAATGTTCTTTATATAATATGACTGACGATGAAATGATAAATTCCTGTAAAAATGCAGCTAGTATGCATAAAAACAATTTGGCGGATGTGTGTTAATTGAAGAAATTCACAGTTTGAAACACCACCTGCCTTCAATAAAAAGTGTAAAAATTAAGCAGAAAGAAATATTAGAATTTTTTCACGAATATGAACTTTTAAGTTCATTTACCAATATGGAAATTGTGCTGAGAATTTTCTAGACATGCCACATCAATTACAACTGGAGAGAGTTCTTTTAGTAAACTGAAATTGATTAAAAATTACCTAAGGTCATCAATGAACCAAGAGAGACTTTCTGGTCTAGCCATCTTATTTATCTATTGAATATGACACTGCCAAAAATATAGATAGCAACGATATAATCATTATGTTTGCTGCAAGTAAAGCCCAAAAAATAAATCTTTAAAGAAATTATTGATTATTTTAGTTAAATAACTTTTAAAATATGCACTTATCATTTTATTAGATCACGTTGGAGTGCCAAAAAAATCATCTGCCCAGGGCGTCAAAGGTGGTCACTATGGCCCTGTATACGTATTATAAAAATGTAGGAAGTACAGGAATATACAGTAAAACCCCGCTATATCTCGGAGATGCGTTCCTGAAAAATGCAACTTATAACGAAACAACATATAGCAAAACAAAGATTACCATAAGAACTATGATATAAGTTAGGAGTTACCTTCCTGGTGGATATTTTGTGACACATTTGTTTCTCAAATAATATATATCAATACAGTACATTGGATATACTATGTTACCACTATGTGTTTACCTCTCATTGCTACTAGGGTTTAATATACATTTAATCGTAACAACAAGTAATCAACTGCAATAATAAATTCAGAAATCACAGAAAATAATTGTCTATAGTGTGATGGAGCACAAAAATTGTTTCTTTACTTACACATACACTGATACGCACTTTAGAGTACTTTTCAAGCAGATTTCACAGTCCAAAGTATATCCAATATCTCATGAGATATCAAGGCAAACGTAAACACATAAAATGTTAGACACAACTATTCACAAAACTCAGAAATAGGTTTTTACACATCGTCATTAAAATTGGGACAGTCCCTTTTATCCCGTGTATCTTGTGAATCACCTAACCCATCTCTCAAATACATGGCCAGCAAATGTTTATTCTGAGTATGATTTTACACGAACTGATAAGCATGAAATTAATTTAATTCGTATAAATAATAATAAACATGAAATTAAAAGCCAAAAAAAGGGTTTTTATTGTTATAGTTATAATTTATACACCGCAATTGGAATTTCTGAAATTTTGCTTTAGTATTTCACAAACGACGTATATGCGAAGCGACACAACTTATAATGAAACATGTTCCTTAACTGATTGGTGACGTATATGCAAAACTATGTATAGTGGGGCTTTACTGTATACATATTCAGTGAATGATTGTCAAAATACCATATGATTTAGTATATTCAGTGGCTTTCGCACCGCTTCTATTAATTCTACTTAATAATCCCTCACTGCGCCAAATGAGAACCACCCAGATATTGGTTTATTTGAAAATTACCTTAAAAGTACAATAATGAAAAAAACGGAAAGCAGTTTTAATGCTGAGTGAACTCAAGACCTCTGGAAATACGATAAATTATTTATCAATAGTATTTATAACTTTACGAGGTGCTACCCAAAAGTTCCAGGACTAGCCGCGTGGAGCGCTAACCGGAAGTAGTAGGGACTTCTGCCGCCAGGATGTGCTGAAGACATCCTTTATGAAGCAGTGTGTAAAGTTTCAGGTGTGTGTGTGTGCACGTGTTTTCTTTTCATGGAAGTTTTTTCAACCCATTGTTACTGGCATCCTGCGATTTTCTTGTGTAGTGAAATGGCAGACTGCATCAAGTTTTGCTTCAAGCTTGACAAAACCACGTCCGAGAGACATAAAATGCTTAAGCAAGCATTCGGTGATGAGACTATGAGTAGAACCCGGACTTCTGAGTGGATCTCGCATTTCAAACGTGGACAAACGTCTGTTGAAGATTCTGAATGTTTTGGTCGGCCTTCAACCAGCACAACGGACGAAAACATGGAAAAAGTGCGACAGGTCATTCGCGAGGATCGTCGGCGTACCATCCAAGATGTCAGCAGCATTGTTGGCCTGTTCTACAGGACATGCCAACGAATTCTGTCTGATGAACTAAACATGAGGCGGATGGCAGCCAAATTCGCTCTGTCTGTGCAGCAGTTCTTGGCCAAGAACAACATGGCAGTGGTCCCCCATCCCCCCTACTCCCCCGACTTAGCCCCCTGCGACTTCTTCCTGTTCCCCAAGATGAAAATTCATATGAAGGGACGGAGATTTGACACGGTTGAGGGCATCCAGGCGGAATCGCAGGAAGTGCTGAACAACATTTCAAAATCACAGTTCCAGAGGTGCTTCCATGACTGACAGAGGTGCTGGGATCGTTGTATCAACTCTCAAGGGGACTATGTCGAGGGTGAGTAGAACCTCAGGTAAGCCTACGGTAGTTTATGGCTACAATCCCGGAACTTTTGGGTAGCACCTCGTATATAATAAAATTTGTATTACTTATGCTAGGGATGACCATACTTCTTAGAATAGGTACTGTTTTTTTTAATTGAAACATTTGTCCTTTCATTTTTTGGTAAGTAAATACGTCAATATATAAAAATGTAGGACGTACAGTGAAGTATATTCAGCGAATGCCGTTCAAAATACAGCAAGGTCCACGGTTGTCGCTAAGAAACATTTTTAATTAAATAATTTTTAACTTCTCCTATTGAAATTGAATTATTGCATTGCTTTTCAATTGCCTTTTTCATTCAGAGATGCTGAATTATTCCCTTCGATTAATTTTCTTCCGTAAACATGAAAATTCCTTATTTTTACACTTAAAGTTTTTATATTTTCCTGTTCCAGATCACAAACTACAAAAGAAATTGTTCTCAACAGAACTGGAATAAATTTAGAATAAGTAAGGTGGTTTTACTTCTGCAAGAAAAGCTAAAAGAACTTACAATTCTAATCATTCAATACCTTGTTTAAAAAGTTAAATTTAAGTAAATATCATCATGATTTAATTCAAGTATTATTATTAATACACGGCGAGAAAAATATACTTGGAGTATTCCATAATACATGTAATATCGCAACCGTCATGTCGAAACGATTCCATAATTTAAATAAAATCAATTGTGATATTAATATTACTGTGAATTTTAGTTATTTTCTAAAAATGATTATCAGCTAAATATGGTGATCTACCTTAATAACTATATATCTTCATATATATTTTTAGACTTTCATTATCGCATAAATAAAAATCTTACGGAAAAAAACATTTAAATGCCTAAAAGTAGCTCTATTTGTTTGAAAACAATAACTGGAGCATGTTCGGGAAATTTTTATGAGGAGCGTTTGTCATCCTCACAGTCAATCGTTTACATGAAAAATAAATTCCAGCAATAAAACCAAGTGCAAAGAATCAAGATAAGAAATAAATGTAAATATAAAGACGGCTGATTGATTTGTCATTAATCACAATTGATTGCACAAATAAAGTTACCATAATAAACAAGATACCTTATTAACTAGAGTTATCGAGCTCATCTTGTAGCTGAAAATAGAAGAAATACATTCTAGAATAAATGTTCAGTATTAAAAATCATTTACTTTTGCTATCTCAAATAGCTGTAAGTTAATAGTTAAGTCCTTTTTAGCCATTTATTTAAATAAAAAAGATTGTATTCAGTTCATCCGTCTCAATCTGTCTGTCAGAATACAAAATAACTGAAAAATTACGTCAACTACAAACACCAAGTTTACAGGATATATAATTCTATATTTGGACAATATATGGAAAAAATATTTGTAATTTTTGTTTTATTAGTTTTTTTTGGCAGAGATCAAACGAACAAAATCTGATGTGGCCAACACATGACTTTCTCCATATTTGGGGTATAGATATTTAAATTATTAAGAATAGCATTATAAGACAAAATTATTATTTCATATTGTAAAAGAATACAGTCGTCCTTATTGTCGTAAATTACGTATATTTTGAATATGTTTACAGAATTCACCGCTACATGGTGGTGGCGCTGTATACTGGAAATTACGAATAAGTTAAATGTCTCCGAAATGGATGGTTCTACGAAAATTTATTTCAAACAAAACTTGGAAGAAATATTATTCTCTACAACTTTGGTTCTTACGAAGATTACCAATAACGACGTTTTTAAGGAGATATTTGACAGTAACCGAAAAAACCGATTATTTATAAATAATTCCTAAACAATAACTGCTATGGAAAATTGTTTGAAATAAAAGATGTAGGAAATTATATTTTCTACATTTTTACTTTCTCCATATGTAGTATAGGGAAAGTATTGTGATCACAAAAAAAATCAACTTCGAGATTTCAACGGAAATACATGTTTTGAGGTCTCTAGAACATGTTTAGACTATTTTTGGAGTGATGTGTGTGTGTGTCTGTGTGGATGGATGGATGTGATTGTGAGCGCTCTAACTCAAAAAGTACTTGTCATATTAATACCAAATTTTATATATAACACTTTAACATGAGCACAAAGAACTGATTAGTTTATGGACAATACCGGTTAACCGGAAGTCGAGGTTTATTCGAAACCTGATTTGGTTTTTGATATTTCTCCATTAAAACACCATTATTGTATATACAATTCTATACAAAGGTTATAGAGAATGTAATTTCCTACAACTTTCATGTGAAACAATTTTCCATTTGCGGCGCAACGGTCAAGAGGATATAATATTGAAAGGATATATTGATGAGCCTTTGTCTCGCTTTGTTTTAATGGGTTGTTGTCTCCGGGCACTACCGCACCCTTTGCCTCGCCCGGAACCAAAGTATCCCTCCCCATTTTCCAGTGATTGGGTTTGTAAATGTCGAGGCCGGCCAATCAGTCATGAGAAGGATATTTAACGTTTCCTTAGCGACCTTAAAAATTAATAATTTTTTGGGAGGTGATAACAGGATAGTACCACCAAAAGCTATTTATAGTTCAGACTCCTGAAAATGTTCATCCCTTATTCATAAATGATTTTATAGTTACAATAAATACTGTTATAACAGCTACAACAATAAGATTAAAAAATTACATTTACTTCTGTGCTTACGTTAAAATGATCTTCACATCAGGTATTTTTGTTGGAAGGTAAATAAAACCTTTTACAGCTTCAAACCAGTTCTCTGCACGTCATCTGTTAGCACTGCTGTGAACACTTTCTCAGGGACTTCAATGGTAATTATACAACACTCTGGCATGAAGCAATACTGAACTTGGAGATGCATCTATTACTTAGAAACAAAGCAAACAAAGTCTTACACTCAGGCTATAAGGTAATGAATACACCAGAGATGTTTCATTTACATTCATGCTACATCAAGACAAGCTTCAGGCTAACTTTTGAATTTCCAGAGAAACTTTGTCTTGTGGGAATATTTAATAATAATTAACAATAACCATTAATAAATTATATGGAAATACTGCTGATGGTAATGAGAAATAATGGTCATAAATAAGACTGAGATTAAGAAAATTAAGAAAAAAATTCAAAGAACTGAAGCAACTTCCATGGTCAGCAAAAAAAGAAGCACGAAGAGTGTCAGTTTCATCAGCAGGTCCTAAAAAACATAAGATAGGGATGTAACTAGAGTAGGGTGTTTATAAGCCCTTGGCCTCCTGCTTATTATTATATTTAAAATGGAAATATAAAGATTTTTTATTTTTGTTCTAAAAAACTCCTTTCATTTGTAGGGCTAATGCAATAAAAATTACTAAAAAGTTAATTTTATGTTTTAAAATAATTTTTGGTGCCCCTCCAAATATTTTTTGACAATGATACTGCCCCCTCCCCACACAGTTGAGAGACTAATTACGCCCCTCCTTAAAGACTACGGAACGTAGACGAACGCACAAGAGGAATATTACCCAACTGGTGACGACACTTGACGTCGGCGGCCGATAGGTTTTCAGCAAATTGCTCCCAGTATTGCACTCGTTTAAAATTTTTTTATATATTCTTTGCTCTAGATGAACTATAGTTCTCGATTAACGTGAACATTATATGTAGACATATAAATATTTGTGCGGCAGATGAGGTAATTTCTGAGTAAAAGAAACCTAATTATCAATAATGGAAAATTCATCCAAGTATCAAAACAACATAACTTTCCGAGTTTATTATTAATTTCTATATTTTACGGTTATATTTTGGACATGCAGGGCTTGTCAACAATTTCCAACATTTAAAGCATGTTCCATAAATCAGCAAATGCTCGCCTGTTAAAGGAACGACAACACATTTGTTGTACTCTTCTCAGTATTGATTTTATCATTCTAAAGAGTTTTACATTGTATTTATATCCCGTATATTACTTAGGAAACACGTTGCACAATATTTACCTATTCACTTTCAAACTGACCAAAACGGACATTCAACAAATAGAAAAAACTTACGTTCACGCGTTTCCTTACACTCTTGTCATATTTACCTTGTTTATTAAATAAGTGACTTGAACCACGATCGTCATTGAATGGATTAAATATTAATACGAAATATTGTGATTGGTAGAAAAATGACTTAAATGAAACACTAGCTTTCGTATTATGTTATTGAATTATAAGGAGTCTTCGACCATATTATATATTGTTTTATCGCCTTAATTGTTAGCGTGAAAAAAATATTTTTATTCACAAATTTTAATGTTGGTAGTTGTTTCGATTATAATGTGAAAGTGAACTTGTTTTGGTATGTATGTGGCTGTCACTGTAAAAATGTCTGGTAGTTCTGAAACCATATGTAATGTTGAAAACAGCAATGATTCTCATTCTTCATTGGGCCATTCTTCATGCAATATGCAGCCAAAGGAAGTTTTGGAGGAATTCAAGAAGTTATATGAATGCCGTATTAAACGAATAGATGAAGAAAGCCCTAATAGTACTGAGGTACAGCACATATCACTATGCTTATTTTTTTAATCATTCCACTTGGGAAAGACCACAAAAATCTTCGGAATATTTTGATTGATCTTCCTCAACCATCCAAAAGATATGCGATGTGTACTGTTTACTTTTATCTTTAATGGTGTTATTACCGTAAAAGCAGTGATCTAGGAGTTTGCGAACGAAACTATATTTGTTCTATTTTATAGGAAAACTTATTTTGTTAATGAAACAAGGAAAACTGTATTAGCATTTATTGAAATATCAAAGTTTGATTAGTTACTGATACAAGGAAACGGTTTTATAGGCAGGCAGAAAATAATTACTGTGTATGCGTAGGTATGCTTTTGGCTGCTTAAAGTGTAATATAAGTGGAAAAAAACTTTCCTAAGAGTAAATCAGTGTCATTTATAGGAGAAAATGAAAAATAAAAACCTGTATATTTGGAACATCTCAGTATAATTTAAATTCAATAGTCTGGGTAATAACGCTATCGCACATAAGTAAGAGGGAGGTTCGTCACCAAATAAATTAATTTAAAATAGTCTGGAGATTAAAGGTTCCACCTTGAGAATATATGGAGGTGCAAATGAGAGTTGTAGAAATAATAATATGAATACTTAAAGAATTTAATTGGATGTACAACCCAAGAAACGCTAAGCAGCCTTATTACATAATTGCTTGTTTTCATTTTAAAGTTTATTTTCTATAGAGGGATCCACTTGAACATTAGTATAACAGTGCTTTAGGTAAATAACCTGCTCAATTTTATGACTTTTTTGTTTTTAAACAGTCATACTTTCTGTAAATATAAAAAGTATTTGCTACAATGGCAAAGACGTTATTTTAAAGAGATATTAATATTTATTGGTGCTTAGGTCATGAGACAAAGGAAATTACTATTGTCATATTATAGAACAAATAGCATCTTAAATCTACACATGCTGAAAAATTGGTGTTTGTATTGCTTACAGAATAAACATTTCTTGCTTAATTTATTTTACTTAATGGTTATATTTTTAATTTTAAAAAATTATTGAAGACATGTAATCTTAATGATGTCCTTAGCTCTTGTTATGATACAAAACTTAGTAATAAAATTGCGACAGAAAAGATATCAAGAATTACAACAGTGGTTAAACTGCAAGAGAGTAAATTATTTTTGGGCAGAATTACTTTGCAAAAATAAATGACGATGGACCTCAAATTTGTGATATAGGTACATAGAAATTATTGAGCATTCAATTAACTGTTTTAATAAGATATTTTAAATTTACAGTAATTAATGTCAAAGCTTATACATATTCCAAAATGTGAAAGTTACATTTGAGCTGTATTCGTAACAGACATGAAAAATATTTTAAGTATTGTTATGAGTTTGTTTTTTTGGGAACTGAAGGTATTCTTATCTTGTTAACATAGTTCAGTAGGTAATTCAAGGGGAGATATTTGAAGTAACGTCATCTCTACTTGCAAGCTTGAGTAATTATGGTGTTTGTTAAATGTTACAATTATGTACATCTTTTAAGCTCATCATAATTAATAGTTCAGGTAGAACAATCTGTCAGCTTTTTGACAATTAAAAGTTTATAATTGATATAACATTGATTTGGCAGAAGCTGTATTATTTTCTTATTTATGGTACACAAAATAAAGGTAATAAAAAATTTCAACAAAAATTTCATACTCTAATTTACTCATAAAGAAGTCGAAGCAAATATTTTATGAAAGACATTAATGAGAAGTTTGGTATTTATCCTAGATGGTGAAATATTGTGTATAAAATTCTTTGTTTAAAAATAGAAAAATTTTATCTGTTGCATCTATGTTGAATTTTTCAGTGGTTGCAATTCATACTCCAGTTTCAATTCAATAATTGCAACTGTATTTCACTCCAATTTTCTCTGATAGACTTTCATAATTAAATGAATTTTTCATCCAAATCATCATAACAATGTTATGGATTTAAATAGAACTCATTTATGATATGAGAAAAATGTTTAGTATCATTCTTACTTTGAGACCAATTTTCAAGTTTCCAGTCAGTAAGTTGAGGGTGCCTTTCTTCCATTCTGTTCCATTAACATGCTGCTTATACCTCTCACCTGCCAATACCTAAAACCAAGTTATTTAAGTTACCTAGTTATAATTAATGATTTAATTAAGTTTTTTAGAATGAATAATAATACTGCCAGTATTATTCATGTAAATTAAATTATTATCTAAGAAAAATATTATCTTAATTATAGTTTAGCTCATATCGTTTTAGCTATTGTACTACGTTCATATTATATATTGAATCAGATTAATTTCGTATTGAAATACAAATTATTCATTGCTGAATTATCTATTGGTATTAAAATATTGGAAAATGGAATTAACATCTTGCAGCTGTTAGTGACCTGGATTTTATTGTTAGATGCAGTCTGTTAACCCTAATTTGTTGTTCAGAGAATTATAGACTGATGGCTAACATTTTTCCTTAGCTGAAAGTGACTGTTCTCGAGGAATGGGTGCAGGAATTATACAAGCAAAATGTAATGCTAATCGATGCAGCTGAGGAGCTGGAGAGGGAGGCACGTGAACGAGTTGCTCTATTAGAATCGAGGCTCAAATGCTCGGCTCGTGCTGCCAGGGAAGCTACCCTGCAGCTTCAGCATTTTGAGACACATGTGATGGAAGCTTCTGCTGAGAGAGTGAAGGCGCAGACAAACTCACTTGTAAGTATTCATGTACATTTTAGTAGGTTCATATCTCTGTTTGAATTTTTGCGTCCATTTTCCCATTTTATTCTCCCAACCTCGGGGTATCTTCCAACATCTCATAGTGAAATTCATAAATTTTCCATCTTCAGTAGCCTATTTATTATTCATTAACTATAAATAAGCTAAAACTTTGGATGTACCAAATCAGGCCAGATGAATTCATTTCCTCAGACATTATTTGGAAATGGAAACAGATTCCAGTAGTCTTGAGTGCTCAAGAAAATGTTTCTGTAAACTTGAATTTCTTTTTAAATAACAGGGCACTGAATGTGTTAAGGACATCTCCTTAAATGTCTTAGATTGAGTAGGTCGCATCAAAAACCATAGGTCATGCTTCATTTGCATCGATTACTCATAATTTGCTCTCTAATTATCTAATTATATTCTTATAGATAGATAGCTTTATTGTAATTTTTACCAAAGTTTCTCATGAATATTTACCGTATTTCCTGCCATATAAGATGCACTGGCGTAAAGATTATTTAGGAAAAAAATATACCAAGAAGTTCTGTATCTGAAATGGTGGAAAAAAGCCAGCTGCTGCTCCTTGCGCAGTTCAAAGTTGGTGCGTTTGCATAATGACTATGTAATACTCATTACGGTACCTTAATAGATCCAGCAAGGTTAATTTATTTGGACGTTTTTAACATTTTAGCAAGAGTTTCATAAAATTACCGGTATATTGGTAAGTATTTTCGTCTTTTATTTATTTTTCTTCTATTTGGACATTTTTTTGGATTTTTCTCTACTGTTTCCTTTCTAATTCATTCATTTAAGTTTTAACAGTTTTTAGCGATATTTGTTTGTTATTTTATAACCTTGGGTTGCGTTGCTGTTTTGTTTGTTCGAAGATTAAAAATTTTAAATAAAGCTTTGGGCGATCTTTGTTCTCCTCTAAAAATAACATTTGATCTTTGACCTTTATATACCTACATATACATACATATCGTTTCCGCAAGGAATCATCAAGAAAAAATCGTGACCATCACCTTATAAGACACGGTGATTTTTTGAGATATATTCCTGGAAAAAAAGTGCGTCTTATATGCCAGGAAATATGGTAGTTTAATTTATTCCAATGAAGGGGCTGAAGTTATTATTATTTTGTGGTCTCTTATTATATTATAATGAAATTTAAAATTAAGAATATTAAGTAGAATGCTATTATTTATTTCTTCCTTATTCACAGTTTATGCTTTCTTGATTTGGAGATATCTTTCCACATCTTCGCAGCATTTTATTCTGGAAGTCTGGGGTTTTTTCATTTATAAACAAATACAACCTGCTGTCATTCTTGAGCATTTTACTTGATTTATTTGAATGTATTTGTTGTTATCGTTCTGTCACAAAATTTTAAGATGTCCAAATAACTCTACCTTGAATTTTTCCTATCCGAATTTTAGAAGGCTAAAGGTGACCTGTTCATGTCTGAGCAGGAGCAATCCCAGCTAAGGAAGGAAGTTGCTGGTCTCAGGAATGATGTTGCTGGCCTTCTTCATCTAATCAAGAGAGCACTGAGAACGGGAGAATGGAATACAACGGGTTTAATTTTTTTTGAGGTGTCTCTAGATGAGCTGCAGAGGTAAGTTTAAAAAGTAGTTTCAGGTAGTGAGTGTGAAATGTTTTTAAGGCATTCATTTAATTAATGTTAAAAATGATGTTGTAATTATCAGAAAATTGGTGTTTAATTTTTAAAAGAATTTATTTGTCTTTTTTGTTTCAGTATAATTAAGGAAAAAACTCAAGAGATCCAGGTAAGGTGAATATTTGTTGCACATGCCTAAAATCAGAAGTTAATTTATTTAGTAAATTAAACTCATGAACTTTATTTTTATGTTTTGCTTAAAGCCAGGAGGAATTAGTAACTCTAGATCAGAGGATTTTTGCAAAATAGCTAGGGTTTTGGAACAAGAAGTTATAGATAAAGACAGGTCAGTAGTCTTAATCTGTTTATCATTTTGATAAAGGAATTAAGCTACAACTAAAGAGTATATGATAAAAAATCTTAAGTTTTATTTAAAAATAATATTTATTCTGTATTTAATGACAAAAGATTGCAGTGATAAAGACATAACCTTTTCATCTGGGTTAAGAAATAATTATTTTTTATGCTATAGATGGGTTGTGCAAGTGTTAAACAGGCCAAAGACTTGAAATGTTTAATTACTGCACATTTTTAAGGTTAATTTGAATTTTATTATGCTGAAAGATTTAGTGAATATATATAGTTCAATTTGCATTATATTTAAATAATTTTGTTATATGCTCTTTTTTTTGCCATGACTTTGGTCCATTCATCAGCATTATTGCAAGACTTGAATCGGAGATGACCCATTTGTCTCAAGAGCTTGCTGTTAGTGAATCAGCCCATCAAATTGGCAGACTTGGGATTACCATAAGTGAAACAAATGAGGTCAGTGAAGTATTATTTAAACTATGTGTAAGAGGTAGTTAGACCATTAAGGGTAGTATCTTAGTTTAATCCAAACGTTTAGTAAATTGATATTCTGCATTAAATTTAACTGGTATAGGCAAATTTGTGAAATATCATGAATTTCTCTAATTTAAAAAATTAAAACATTTAAATAAGAATAAAATTAAATAATCAAATGAATCAAGGTAATAATTTTATCATATCTAACACTAAAGACATAATCATCTTTATAGCGCTTTTTATAAAAATCTGATGTGGCCAACACATGACTTTCTCCATATTCTCCATATATTTAAATTATTATGAATAGCATTATAAGGCAAAATTATTATTTCGTATCGTAAAAGAATACCATCGTCCTTGTTGCCGTAAATTACGTATATTTTGAATGTTTACAGAATTCTCCGCTACATGGTGTTGGCGCTGTTTACTGGTATTAAGATAAAGCGAAATATATCCGAAATGGATGGTTCTACGAAAATTAGTTTCAAACAAAACTTGGAAGAAATATTATTCTCTACAACTTTGGTCCTTACGAAGATTACCAATAACGATGTTTTTAAGGAGATATTTAACGGAAACCGAAAAACCAGTTATTTATAAATAACTCCTAAACAATAACTCCTATAGAAAATTGTGTCAAATAAAAACTGTAGGAAATTACATTCTCTATAACTTTTGTATAGAATTGTATATACAATAATGATGTTCTAACGAAGAAATATCGCAAAAACCAAATCGGGTTTCGAATAAACCTCGACTTCCGGTTAACCGTTATTGTCCAAAAACTAATCAGTTCTTTGTGCTCATGCTAAAGTGTTATATATGAAGTTTGGTAACGATATGGCACGTACTTTTTGAGTTAAGAGCGCCCACAATAACATACACACACACACAGACATCATTCCGAAAATAGTCTAAACGTGTTCTAGAGACCTCAAAACATGTATTTCCGTTGAAATCTCAAAGTTGATTTTTTTCATGAATACAATACTTTCCCATTACTACGTATGGAGAAAGTAAAAAAAGAACTTATGTATTCGGTTCATCCGTCTTTCTGACCATGTACAAAATAACTCAAAAATTACGTAAGTTACAAACACCAAATATTCAGGATACAGTAAACCCCCAATTAACGCGGGGGATGTGTTCCGGAGGTCTCCGCATTAAGTGAAAATCCGTGTTCGCCAGGAGGATCCTAAAATTTACGTGCCCAGATGGAAATAACTTCACAAATGGTATTTTGGACCCACATTCGATGTAAAACATATTTATATCGGAGTTTTAGAACAATTTATTAAATGATAAAATTACAAAGTAAACAAAAAAAACATTTTTAGCGGTAAAATTACGTAATTTGAAAATACAGCCGCACACCTACTATGTTTTATTAAAAAAAAGGTCCAGAGTCGTCTGCTTAGCTTTTTTCCGCTTATTCCTTAGAATTTGTCTGTATATAACTCGACTCGTACATGGAAGGGAGGCAAGAGCCAATGGGAAAAGGGCACAGTTTTATGTATCAAATCAGTAGTCCCGCATATTGGGTTTTCTGCAATTTATATTTCATTATTTATTTGTCAAGGTAAACAAAAGAAAAAGCTAATTATAATATTAGCAGTCGTATGTTCATTCGCATTTATTCTACGCCTTGGAAATGGTAATGCAGTAGAAAACGTTTAGTTCAAAGTAAGTCTTCATTACTTTCCTTTCGATTAAAATGCATTCAAAATAGATAAGAATAGTTCTCACAATTGATTTCAAATACAATATCAAATTTCATATCATTGCTTTTAGATACAGACTTATTTTTGCTAGATCAGCAACAAAACCATCGCCTTGACGACGAAATTTTTTCTTATAAATTTTCGCCAAATGTTCGTGTTAATAACGATTTTGTGGAATGATTAGACGCGTATTCGAAAAGCAATGACAGGAAAATGAATATCCGTTCTTTTAGGCATTGTTTGGTGCAAGTTCCGCAATCGTATCGCAAATCTAAGTGATTTAAAACGCAAATGAAAAATGTGATGTACCGCATTTGCTATATGTGTATAGATATAAATTTATATATATTTATTTAACAATTTTTTTTCAAAATTAAATCCGCGTTATAACGAATCTGCGTTGGTTGGGGGCACGTTAAGCAGCGGTTACCTGTATATAGTTCTACATTCGAACTAGATATGAAAAAAATTTGGGGTCCGTCCGTCTGTCGTTTAACAGGATATTAGAAAACCCCTTACAAGCTATCTATACTGGTCCATTATGGCTTTCGTATTGTTGGCTGTATTCACATCAACAAATGTAAATAAACAAGTATGCTATTAAGCAAAAGTAAGTGGAATTACACAGTTCTAAAATTTTATTCTATGAAATATTTTGTCCTCGTAATTTAATGTCAATTGTTTTTGAAGAAATGTTTACGTGATATGCTGCTTAACCTTGTAATGGTAAAATACATTGCTGTGAGATTAGCCAATTAATTTTTCGATACAAAAGTGAAATTACATAGGTCTGAAAATGTATTTACATAATTAATGTATTGAATATTATTAAAGAGGCAAAATTTTCAAGATAGGTTGGTCTGCAGGGGAATTTTTTTTATTTTAGTTTTTAAAAAAGCGCCTAATGTAATTTGCTCTGTGATTCTTTCCTCACTTGTTACATTTTTAACTAACAGACTTTTTTATCAATGTCATTTTAAACTATGATTGATTCTACCAATAACCAATGTTAATGATGTTTGTTATTTATTTTCGCCAGTTCACGTGCATCTGAAGCCAATAACTCATTAGAATTAGTGAATTATTATTGAGTTAATAATAAATATTACTTGAGGAAAATATTTTTACATATATCCCAATGAATATAGTTAGCTTTTCATATTTTTTTGTAGACTATTAGTCAACTTCAGCAACAGCTTCAGAACTGTGATGAGGAGAATGACAAACAAAGTGCCTTCATAGAACAGTTGAAAGAAGAAATAGCAGAGAAAAGGAGTTTAGTTGCTAAACTGAGAAGTAATCTCACTCAAATGGAGAAGGTAAGAGTAAATGGAGAAGCATGGGTCTTATTATTTTATCAAGAAGTCGAATCTGGAAGAAAGAACCACAAGTTAAAAAAATAAATTGTACATAACAGTGTGTAAGACACGATTCAAATTTAAGTTAAATTTGAATGTAATATATTTTTAAACTTTACTCAAAAACATCAGTATTTTATCAAACGTTAATTATCTTATAACCATGGAAAACAACAGATGATGAATACAAAATTTTTTATCGCCATATAGCCTATGTTATCCGCAGGGTAAAATTATATGCCTCTGCGAAGTTTTGTGATGATATCTTTAAAATGTGGATTTGTATAAAGAACAAACAATCTGAGTTTCACTTATATATATATATATATATACTAGTTAATGTGTGCTTGCATTCTGCAAGCATTTTCTCTAACCTTAATATATAGAGTAAGTGCAGACAAATAATTTTTAACACAGAAGTTTGCACCTCTGCGCCTATATACGTGTTTTTCTTTATGGACAATATTGGAAAAAAGCAACCCCTAAAATTTATAATTGTAAAAATTTTATAGGTTTTCATCATTTGTTGCAAATACTTCACATTTTCGCAAAATTTCATCTATGTAGCACCTCTAGAATTGCATTTATATAAATTTCATTGTTTAAACTTTATGAATTTTCAACAGCCACAATAATAAACTTTTCTAAAAATTTTCAAATCTAATTGTAACTGAAACACAATTCCTTAATTTTCAGCTTTCTAGTTCGTACGAAGGTATATAAAGATTAGTCAAATTTTTTTAACATTTATGAATTTTTAACGGCCGAATAAATAAACATTTTCAAGTTTCTATAATTCCGTTATCGTTATTTGGTAAATTCTACTGTCAGAAAAAATTTCAGCATTGTAAAACATTTAGAAGTACATAAACCATGAAATGTATATATATATATATGCCCCCCCTGCATGAAGTAGCGTAGGAAAATGGGTGTTCGCTGAGGTGTGAGGAGAGGGCAAGGGGGGAAGGTGAGAGGAGAGCGCGAGAGGGGAATGCAACCCTAATTCCTAAGATCGCCACCGGACAGAAGTAGATAGCGCATTAAGTGGCGCACGCCTGGAGTATCTTTTCTCGCTGACAGAAAATGGGTGTCAAGTTTTTGTTTTTTTCCTAAAATATGACCCTTCAGACCTGAAAAAAATATAGCCTATGTTACTCCTGGAAGTATAAGGAATACACCACTGAAACTCCCATCCAAATCGGTGCAGTGGTTCTTGAGTTTATCGGTAACGTACATACAAACAAACGATTTTATATATTAAGTGTGTGTGTATATGTGTGTATAGATTTAACAGCAGGAATAATTACTTGAATCATTTATTGGATTCAAGCTGTAATGTGAGCTCGATAATTCATTTTCTGATCGAATAACATTTTATGAAAAAGAATCATTGGTACTAATTTTACTACTTATTAAAGGAATCAAGAGAGGCTCGAGATGTGCTGACTAATGAAGTGGCTGAAAAGCATGATCAAGTGTTGCTCTTACGAGGAGAAGTTGAGAAACTTGAAGAAGCACTTCATAAGGCATGTATGCAGACTCGCTTCAAGGATGATATCATCAAAGAAATGCGCCAAGAAATTAGAACCGCTCGGGCTAAGGTAAAGAGACAGGATTATTATTAACCCATCAAAGATAAGCTATTCATGCATGGAGGAGAATCTCTAGACTAGCATGATTATATTTTTTGTTTTTTTTTAAGAACTTTCATGCATGTAATGGATGAATTATTTCTTACCATACATGTCATTGACTGCATAGTTCTGCCTCCTATAATACTATTTAAGTGATCTATTCAAACTTCCAAATAGAATAATGTTGGCAGTGTCGATCCTATCATATCCAAGTAAACATTAATTTTCTTATTTCCTCATTTTATGGTATTTTAAAGCATAAACACAAGAATAAATTAATTTTTCCATCTCCTGATCATTTAATAAAACTCTTCTTTATAAACATAAGTTTTCATTACTATTTTCAGAGATACTAAACACTTCTGAACTGTATTTGTGACCTAAATTTATTCATTGTTGAAAGTTATAATTAATAATGAAATTTTTTGCCTGCTCCATATTTTATCTATAATTCTCACTTGGCTGCATTTCACCATATTAGTAATTATTATCACTACCAATGGATGGAAGTGAATATCATATTTAATTTGAACTTTTATTTTATAAAATCATGAATTTGAGGCCCATATAAAAATATTCTATGATAGTTTTTATTATTTAGTTAGTTGTTAAGTCTTTTAATTGGGAAACTATTCCATTAGATGTTTTGTTTTGATGTAGTGTGACAAAAGTATCAAAGGAATGATTTTTTCCTGATTCCTTTTATTTTTTTACTTTTAGGTGGGAGCACTTGAATACCACATTCAGTGTCACAATGAAGAATGTCATGGTGCAAATCCTTCCCTCTATCCAGCAGGGAATAAGGCAAACTGCCACTTTCCTACTGAGAAACTGGACTTATCTACTTCTACTCATAGAATTCCCAGTTCTGAGAAGATGCATAGACATGTAGATCCTAGTGAAAAACCATCAAGTTCCTTGTTGCCTTCTTCTTGCTCTGGTGCTAAATGAGCTAGCACAAACAGGGGCATGCCATCTTCCATGCTTTTTGAAAATGATATACAATAATTGTGATATTTATATCATTTATTTTTTGGATGCACTCTATTTTGGGACTTAATTTTGGTGGATGCTTACTGGTTAATGGAATATGATGAAGAGAAATAACAGCTTTCATTACTTGTTGAGTAATCAGTGTTTTCACACATCTTCTATGGCTAATTCTCTGCCTAAGAAGAAAAAAATCACATATCACTCATGTTTTTATTGTGTTATGGAGGTAACATCCTATAATTATTTTTTTAAAGATCTTTATCCATTATATTTCTTGTATGAGGTCAGATTTGACTTCCAAAACCTATGCTGAATGCTTTATACAGAAAAGTATCTTTTTGAATTACTTTAAAATTATGTAAGTAACACTCTTACAATATAATGATATAACATGGTTAAAATATAAATCCTGTAAAAATTCCTTGTTGAATAAAATAAAAACAACAAATGAAAATAAACTTGTTGAAGATTTGAATGTTTACATAATATTTTACTATTAATTTGAGCATCGCTTGAAACATTCACAATAAATCATTTTAAACTTGTGTATTTATTGTTCATTTTTTGTATCTAGTTGTTAATGTAAGAAAAAAGTTTCATCCCACAAATTCATTGCTCAAGGCAGGTCTTGAGCAATGCCTTCATAAAAATGTAAAATTTTGTTGAAAAATAGTGAAAAGTGTATGTAACCATGGACGCCCGCAGTAAGGGGCAAGATGGGTCACTTGCCCCCCTCCTACGTTTCCCAAAAAATTTTACAAATGGCATTTTAAAGTTTACGCTGGCACAAGCAGAGCTGACAGATCGCGGTGCCAATGGTGTGACTGCACCGGGACCCGTGCCATCTAAAGATGTTTTATTTGTAGCTGGGCAAAAATCTGCTAAAGTGTGGCTGCAAGTAAATGTTTTGAGTGCAATAACACTCCCATACCCCTTATGTTGAAACTGTATTTCCAAATGTTGATTGTAAGAAATATAAGGAATGCAGATAACTATATGTAATTTTCCCGACATGTTTGTGGCCATTTGGGTTCTATATAATCAATAGTAAAGGAACAAGTAATCCGAACACTTGCTGAGAGGTTTCCCGGAAAACCATTCGCAAAACGGAAGAAGAAAAGATGGAACGCTTTAAAGTAATAATTTGCTCTCCGGTATTATTCTAAGTGCCCTATGTTGGAATATAAAGTAACAGAGATATGAATCTTTGAAATTTATCAGGACAGTACTGCAAGCAGGTACGCAGCCAGAGGGGGAGAGGCTGCCAGGCTTTAGCCCCTCCTAGGGTTGCCAGACGTCCCAATTTTCGCGGGATTGTCCTGACTTGATAACGTTTCCCGCATCCCGACATCTTTTGAATGTCTCGCTTTATAAACAAAACCATTAAACACTGAAAATGTTAATCTGAATATTTGCTAGGATAATTTTTTAACTAATAATACAAAAGTACCCTAACCATGACTGATCGGCCTGTCGCGACATTTACAAACCCGATCACCGGACAACAGGGAGGGATAGTTTGGTTCCAGCGAGGCGAAGGGCGCGGTAGCGCCCGTAAACGACAGGTAAAATAAAAAAGCGAGCCGAAGGCTCGCTAATATCCTCTCCATTTACATATTCGCTCCTTTGGAAGAATTCCGTATCTCTGTAGGAAAGCTACATTTTGTTCTTCATTAGTTGGCAAATCCCAGAGATTCATATTGAACTAAACTTTTAGGATAACAGTTTGTTATTTATCAATAACAATACTCCATAACATCAACAAAAACTTTTTCTAAATTATAGACAATATTTGAAAAGTGGCCCGGGATAACCCACAAGTACCCGTTTTTGTATTAATTTTAGTATTATATTTCAGTTATAAATTAACGATAACACTTTTGATAAGAATGTTATCAATGAACCACTTTCACTTACAATTATGACATTGACTTGCAGACATTAGTCCTAAATTGTCGAGTTGGTTCGATAGCTTTGGATAGCTTCGATAGTATCGGCAATGAAGTCGTAACTAGCCGAGTTATCGGACAACTCGTGCAATCATGGTTCAACTTAACACAGTTGCGTTGATAGCGTTGGTAGGGTCAGGTAGGGTTGCTAGGGAGAGTTAATAAATAAAGACCTCAGGGGCAAGTACGCTGAATGCACAAAGCTTGAGTGGTCGAATGAATAATATACTGAAAGGTGAATGGGGTCAACATTTTAATTCTGAATCTGAAAGAACATAGAATAAAAGTAAATAAAAATTATTTGCAGAAATGAATCCGGTATTTTATGATGAAGATGACATTACTGGCAATTTAGTTAGTTCAGAAGATATTCAATTTGATACGGTGGTTGGACACATAGAAGACATTTTAATCGGTATTAAAATTGCTGTGATGTCATGTAATTGTCCATATTTAAGTTATAATATTAATGCATTATTAAACAGATAAGGAGTTCCAAATGCTGCAAAGAAGCTTTCTTGAAAAGCACTGCCATGTATTTACCACTGCAGAAGAGAATAAGTTGGAATATATGGAAATATTTAAGGAATATGTAAGTTTATTATGTAACAATGTACATTTTATTCTAACAATGAAATTAAATGAGTTCCTGTATAATGACGATAAAAAGAAATATAGCCAATTAACTCAATTTTACCGTAATAATATTTTTATTACTTTATAAATTCATGGAATTAACAGTCATCTCTCTCCAGGATCTTACATAGCTGGCTGAGTAGCTACAATATGCAAGAAAAAAGCTAAGCATTAAACACTACCTCCTTTGTGTGAAATATAGTTAAGGAAAAATGGTTTGCAAATCTCTTAGATCTATAGAGAATATATATTATTCTTTTACATTTGAAAACTTGTACATATTCCAGAATTGATGTATTGCTAAATTCACATCTTAACTTCAAAGCGTAGAATTATCATCATTCCTTGCCTATTGATGACAATGTAGCTATATGAATAGCTCAGTCATAGTTTGAATGTTAGTAGTCTCAACTGTTAATGCAAAGGTTTTTAATGTCAGATATATGTATTTTTGGTAGCAAATTTAAGGTTATTAATTGGAATAACTATATTTAAATTAATTAATGCACAGTACTTATCAATTATATTAATTATATTCCAACACATGGTGCTAGGAGAAGAGAAACTTTTGAATAATTTCCTCGAGAAGAATAATGTTTGTTATAATTTCCTGCCTCTGCCATTTATTTTTCTTATCACTATTTCCATAAAACATTAAGTTCACCATGTAGACTAGTGGTTGTTATTCAATTCTTTACCATCAATTTATCAAACCAAATATCTGAAATTCGATAATAAATCCGTGAATTAGGAAATGTATGCAATAGCAGATTTGAGAAAATTCATTTTATTTTTGAAATGCTGTATAACTGTACAAAGGAAAAGTTCTACATTTATTTAATTCTTTCCTAGTTTCATTGCTCCTTTTGGGCGCGTTTCGCTTACAGCGTGAGCGCCTATTATCGTCGGTCGGTCTGTCCGCATGTTCGTTCTCGGCTTCTACCGGTGATAAAAAAATCAACTTTCCGTCATATCTCGTAAAGTATTGCTCATATCAAAATATTTTTCAAATGAAACTTGTAGAACTAATAAATTTGAGTATTTCCTTCCCTATACATTTTTATCGTAGGAGTAGCCGTAATCGAGAAAATCGAACAAGAATGTCTTAATTCGAGTTGAACTTGGAAAATTTCTTGCATGGTTACTTCTTCATTGTTGCTAACATAATCTCTCAAAACGTTTAATTTCCTTAAGTGTGCATGCAGTATTTTTAAATAGGGAGAAAATGGATTATTTATGATGAAGAAAAGAACTTTAAAACGCTATTTCCCTTACGTACTAATACTCCATTGCACGAAACGCGCCCATTTGTGCTACTTCGTACACTTTCCTAACTTGTTTGTACTTTGAATTGAATTGTCTCCCCTTCCTTTCTTTCTTTATCACATAGGTTACAATTGAACTTCCTCACATCAAAGCTTACACTTTAAACCTGTGGTTTGTGTCTTAGTTGTAGCTGTCACTTCTAGAGATAAATTCTTTTAGAAGTGGCATTTTTTCCAATTTTTCAACAATTCCCATTGAAACTATAGAAACAATCTGTTTTATTCTGATGATTTTCTTAATTTGACACATCCTACTGCAAATATACTTCATAGATTTAAGGCTGTGCAATGGCATGGAAAAATGTCCTTGAATAATTTTATTTGCAAACTAATAGCAATAACAGTGTTTAAGGGAACATTATTTCTTGATAAACTGCATATTAGATTGGATATTTTGTTTGAACTTATTAGTTAACAGACTTGTATGTATAGCATATAGTATAATATTTCAGTTAATTACATTCTTTGAATATGTATGCATAATTATCTACACAGTAAAGATTTGTCTTGAATACAGTTACAAACAATTAAGTCTATAAGTATCTAGGTGAGAAATAATTTTATCACAGATAAGCTATAACAACTTAATAACTCGGTAATATTATTGTATTGTTTGAGCACACTCTGAATTATAATTAATTGCATTGATGTAGTATTTTATCAGTAATGAAAATCTTACTATATAATTTGCTTTTATTGTTTCTTTGTTATTCTGTCTGTTCCACTTGAAAGATTATTTTTACCAAATTTGATCCACCTTTGTCGAGTGATTTCAATTAGTTATGATACACATTCCACCATTCACACATTTTTTTTTCATTTTAAAATTACTTATAATCATCACACAAATTCGGTACTTGAACTAAAGAATTCCTAAAAGAATGAAAATTTGTTTACTGTTAATATTTGTATTCCAGTTGAACTGTTACAAAAATTTATTTTGAGCATGAAGATTTTACATTTTCTGAAGTGAAAATATTTTGTCGCCAGGACCTCATGACTCTGAGGCAACCAAGTTGTTGATTTCTCAAAATTGTGTACATTAAATTGACTCAACTGGAATGTGAGAAAAAGATTATGATTTTATTATCCAAAGGATTTCTCATAAGAATATTCAACTTTTAAGTTTACACTAGTGCAGTGTTGTATAGAGTATATTGAACATTAAATATCAATTTCAGTATCTTTGATCTCACTATCAATAGAGAAATCCAAACTGATACATTGAAGAAATCTGCAGAGTGAGAGACAGACAGAATGACAAAGGGCTTTATTCAGGCAAAACTGAGACTATAAAGTCCCTTCTTGCATTTAACTCTTAGTGAATCTAACTATTCACAACAAAATATACAGGGATATAACATACAGCATTGAATTTATTCAGAAGTACATATGAGGTGTGCTCAAAAAGTTCCTGAAATGATCGTGCACCTGACTGTAGCCTACAAGTAACAGCAGGTCCGAAGTAGCTTGGGTGTTTTGTTATAGAGTTACAACTAGTTTTGTGATTGAGTTTTTTCTGCTGTGTCGCGTTTTGATATGATACCCACAAAGGAGCAAAAACTTTGCTTAAAATTTTGTTTCAAACTGGGGAAAACAGCTGTGGAAACCCACAAAATGTTGCATCAAGCTTACAGTCATGAGGTCTTGAGTCAAATGATGACTTACGAATGGTACAAACATTTAAAAATGGAAGAACTTCAACAGATGATGATGAGCGGTCTGGCCAACCTTCATCTTCAAGAATCGAACCTGTCATTGTCCAGGTGAAAGAAGTTATCCATGAAAATCTTTGACTTACTGTCCGAGAAGTAGTAGAAGAGACTGGAATATCCATTGGCTCATGTTGTCACACAATTTTAACCGAATATTTAGGGATGCATCAGGTCTCAGTGAAGTTTGTGCCAACGCTCTTGACTGATGATCGGAAAAACGAACGCATTCCCATTTGTGAAAATCCTCCAAAAAGCGAATGAGAATGAAATATTTTTGAAAAACGTCATCTCCTGAGATGATACATGGTTCTATGGGTATGACATTGAAACAAAACAACAATCCTCACAGTGCATTGCCAAGTAACAAAAAAGCACGACAAGTGCTCTCAAAAGTGAAAGCAACGTTGCTCGTTTTTTTCGAATATTGTGGCATTGGTCATCACGAATTTGTTCCTCGAGGTCAGATGGTTAATCAAGCGTACTATCTGGATGTTCTGAGACATCTACAGGATGTGGTAAGAAGAAAACGAATAGAAATGCAGACTGCAGGAATGTGGCATCTCCATCACAACAACATGCCTGCTCACACAGCCCTGTCAATTCAAGAGTTCTTGGCGAAACATTCAATTCCTGTCCTTCCATACCTCTATTCGCCTGACCACTCCCCTCCAGACTTTTTTGTATTCCCTATACTAAAAATGATCCTGAAAGGAAGATTTCAAAAAGTGAAGGACATCATTACAAATACGACGAATGACCTGAAAGTGATACAACAAAGATCCTTCCAACAGTGCTTCCTAAAGTAGAAAAGGCGGTAGGAACGGTGCATTTCTGCGGAATGGAATTACTTTGAAGGGAATATTTCTCATTAAGCTTTAAATTTTGAGTTTAAGTTTTTATAAGTGAATTCCAGAAACTTTCTGAACACATCTCATATGTACATACGAGAAAAATAAGATAGATTAAGTTGTTTTATTATTTATATTTTGGGGTAAAAAGCTATAAGTAATCAATCTATCACAGAAAAAATATCCACCAGCACCCATGAAGAGAACGGGGTAAAATAAACCTGCAAAAATTCCTGCATAGAATGAAATACATACAAATGGAATACATGTTATATGACCGAGGTTTGCAAACTGTATTCGGCAGAACCCTAAGTTTCTGCAAAAGCTAGATGGGGTTCCGTGAGAGAATGAGAATGAAAATTTTCATCTATTCTAATTCTTATTTTTCAACCCTTGAAAAATTATGTATTCCAGACAAATACTATAGAGAATTACATAGAAGTTAAGCTGACCAGCTTAATGCCATCATTTTCAATGCAGTCCTTCATAATGCAGATAGAGTAAGTAATTGCATGTTCTGTTTATAAAAACAATTCACAATGTTTTCTCTAAATTACAAAATTTATTTGACAAGAAGTGCCAAGTTGCCCTAGTATCTGTTGTTGTATTATTATTTACAATAAATATTAGTATTTAAGAATAACTTTTATTGCATTTTTCATTTGTGAATATCATACAATCTTTTGAAATTAATACATTGAAATTGAATGAAAATTGTCTGAATAATGAGAATAGTCTGGCCAAAGCAATAGCACAATAAGTAATTTAGCACCCTAAATAATTTTAACAATGTTTTACATTAAAATCCCTAAAGTTCTAAGACTTCTCTGTTTGATTTTTACATTTATCGCATCAAGATATCTTAAACTAACTGTATTAAGAGAGATAATTCATATTTATAACATTAAAATTTACTGTTTTGGCATATTTTTCTGATGTATGACGTTATTCTTAGTTGTCATAGACACAGTAAGAAGAAAAATTATCATCGTTAACACTTTCGCATACCCCTTCAAGACTCTTGACGTACCCCTATAGGTATGCGTACCACTGGTTGAAAACCCCTGAGCTATTGTATGTATTCTTAAAAAAACTTATCATTGTATTTTGTTATCCTATTCAAGTAATTTAATTTCATCTGCTTGCTTCTTTTTCAATTTATTAACACCCAAACAGTTTTCAAATCAATATGTGAAAATTATGTGGGAACACGGGAAGAGAGAATAAAATTCATCATTGAAAAGAGATTATACTTGTTTATGCCTTATTTGGCCAACAATTTTGAAGACCAGTTGTTCCCAAAAATTTTTATTCCATTTTTGCACCTCTTTAATTTTAATTCACTTTCTTTGTTTTTAACTATCTCTGAGTTTTCCTTTACTTTTTAATGCATTACCATCTTTTTTATGTATTTAAATTTACACAATTCATCTGATATCAGATTTAAAAATATGTACTCTTTCAAATAAAGTGAGCCAATTAATTGAACTAGCTCAATTTTATGCCATAGTGCATAGATGATTTAGCTGCATCAGTTACTTTTATATCATCCAATCATTAAAGCCCAATATTTTATATTATTTTAAAAGCAGCTTACGTATGCCCATATAGCTTGCATTTGGGGATTTATTTATAATATAACTAACAATAAGTTGTAAGTGGAACATTAAACTATATATACTCATTAAATCTTTTCTAAAACTAAAAATAAAATTTGTTAAGAAGCCCAGTTCATAGTGAAAATAAAGTAGAAAAAGATAGTGCACCTGCCTATTATTAGTGGCACAAAAAATTATTTTTATTTAAGATTGCTTGTAATCTAAAAATGTAATGGCCATAATCCAGTATATGCTTTCTTACACCAAGATTTTAATAGAGAAATCAATATCATCACAGGAAACGAAAAGGTGACATTGAAGGAGAAGTGTTTGAGTTGCTGTTTTCCTTTACCGACTTCCTTGCCTTCAAGGACCTGATGTTAGATTACCGTGCCATACAAGATGGCAAGGTGTGTGACCTTGGAGATTGCATGGTTGTGTTATCACTTATGAACACTTAAGATTTTTATGCATAAAGTGATGGACTAATCAGAACTGCATTTAAAGTGTTTAATTCAGTTTAATTCATTTGTAACAAGGGTTTATATTTATTATTTATATCCTTTTCCTTCTACGAAATCAAGGCTTGTCATCCCTTTTCCTTCTGAACATTAAATAACTGCATTGTTGTCAAGTATTATATGTACACTTGGAACAATGAAAGGGGTGTGCAATTTTTAGGATAATTTTCATCATTTTCTAAAGCTGTTTTTCAAGTTATTTATATAGCTAAAATGGCATATTTACTATAGATATTTTAATTGTATTCATGGTCACTCAAAGTGCATACATTTTGTATCATGATTTTGCACACAAAAAATATATGCTATGTATTATCAAACAAATTTTACAGGCTTAGTTGTCTTCAGTTGCCATTGTAAAAAGAATCAATTATTTGTAACTATCGAGGACACCTAAACTGTAGCTGAAATTCATCTGATTTACTTAGCCATTTCATGGAATGCCTGGATTTGGGGTTGGCAAACTTTTCTTAATGGCAGGCTGCAGTAGTAGTTCTAATAATATTAATAATAATTTAAGTAGTGAGATGGTCAATATAAATTGATATAGGATGCATGATGTTGATTTAGCAAGCTATGTTGGGAGTGGTGAGTACTTCAGCGGTTGAGATAAGAGCTAACAAAAAATTCCCTAGAGATGCTGGTCAGGACCAACCCAAAGTATTTTGGTGTGCTGGATGAGATTTCATTTCAGATAATTTAAACATTTAATTTATTGCTTCTTAGAAATTAAAACATCAACTATGAAAAAAATAAGAAATGCCATTGATATTCTACCTTTTCTGCAAAATATACCGGTAACCAAAATTTGTCCACTTGCAAGCAGTGCATAGACAGTTCTTTGGAAATGTATGCATAGATAATGGTGTACTTGGCAGCTGCAAGTACCTTGAGCCAGCCATAAGTATCTCGAGCCAGCCATGATCTGGAATAGGTGAGAATATGAAACCTGGTAGATGTACACACACACATATATATATATAAACATGAAATCATCAGGAAAAATCTGAAAACTGAAGTTTGGAATATTTGAATTATTCAATTTTTTAAACATTTTATATAAGAAATATATTATTTCACTGTTTATATCTGTAAAAGATCATTATTAAAGTAGTTGGAATAAAGATACGAACTTAAGACTTGGACAGTTGTATAACTGAAAGAACTAATTGTAAGTATATTCTTCAAACCATAACATAAATCTCATTGCAAAAATCAACATTAATATTACTCAGCATTGTGCTCGGACCCTAGGTACTTGAGTATCTGAAATATACAGATATTGTAATCAGCAGCACAAGATCGCAGCCGAACTTAGAGCTTAGTTTTTTTATACCTAAAACTAAGGTGATTATCCGTCTTGTATCTTACGGGAACTTGTCCCGTGTATTTTAAATTATTATATAGGACGCCCAAATGTCCTGTATTTCATTAATTGTCCCGTAAAAGCCTGTATTTTCTAACATGTAAAAGTTTTAACGGATATATATATACAAATATCGCAAAAATTTTTCGTAATATATTCTAGATTTTGTCCAAAATTCAAACTCCCGTTCCTATTTCGATAGATATATATATCGATTGCATACCGAGTTATTCTGCTTGTTGAACGTCTGAAGTTGATTGGCATATGAGTATTTCTATTTACGTGATAAAAGATAAAATGTTTTCAATACCGATTTACAAAAGGAATATTCCTACATTAAGAAAACAATTTCCAGCGGTGATGTTAAATGTGAGAAGTGTTTATCATCACTGTCAGTGGCTAATGGATTTGATCTTCTGTATTTTCAAGTCAAAATACAGGACATAACTAAATATGCGATGTATTTTCTTTCAGAAAATGGTCATCTTACCTAAAACTAATTGAAGGTCGATCGCGATCGACATCTTCAGCACACCTGCTCTTAAGGTATAACACTTTGCACAAGCGTTACTTCGTATATAAAACATGAAGTAACATTATGAATTAGATTATAAATTCAAGCAATCGCTCATTTAGTAATGAGAAGGAGAAATATTTGTCTGAGATTTAAATACATATTGGTGTAAGATATTGGTATGGCGCTAGAAACAAATATCGGAAGTGGTGGATGATCAAAGATGATTAAGTGAATTCTTTGCTTGCGGCTACATATAATATCATTTAATTCTTAAATTAAAAGCCTAAGCACTCAAATATTGAAATAAGTATCTTTTTATTTTAAGAAAATATGAAAATCACAATCTTTTTATTTCAATTTCATTTGGTCTATCGATGTAGCTGCCCTCTCACATGAAAACTTGATAGTATTGGTTCGTTTGGACCCGTAATATCTTCGGTCATGTTTAAAACAGAAGACTACCACTTTATCAGCTAACCTATCAAATCTGTCCACATCTCTAAACGCGGTACACCTAGTCAATTTTGTGATTCAAGTTGTATGCGTCGGTAATCGCCAATGGCGAAATTGGGGTTTCATTTTATCCTGTATTTATATATTTTACTATGTACTTTTATAGTTCTAGCAGGGTTAGTGAAAATTATAATTTGTTTTTGCTTAAAATTTCTTTTTGATGTTTACGTCAATAATAAGATTTGTATGTTAATATTGTTTCCCTTTCTTTGCAGAAGAGACTATTATTCGATCCTTGGCGTTCCCAAAAATGCTAATACAAATCAAATCAAGAAAGCATACCGGCGTTTGGCGAAAGAATTACATCCAGATAAAAATAAAGATGATCCGGACGCGGAACAGAAATTCCAAGATATAAATGCGGCTTATGAAGCTCTTTCGGACCCAGAGAAAAGAGCTACGTACGATAGGTGTGGAGAGGAATGTCTTAAACGAGAAGGTGTTGGAGGTGGTGGTGCTGATCCTTTTGCTTCATTTTTTGGAGATTTTGGATTCCATTTCGGTGGTGGTGGGGGCAGTGGCGAGCAAGAAACTCCTAGGGGTGCCAATGTTGTTATGGATTTATATGTCACTTTAGAAGAATTATATTCCGGAAACTTCGTTGAGGTAAGGATATTAGAACCAATGATCGTGGTAGAGTTATTGTAAAAATTAACGGAATATCAACTATTCATTGAATAAATATATAAGGTCCACTGTGCGATGGTAATTCTATGACTGCAGCATGTACTCGATAATCTTACATGTTGCTATCGCACTAGTCATTTTTGTGTGAATAACAACTTATTGTTAGTATGATCAGAATAAAGTTATGGATTTTTATAACAAAAAAATTGTGTTACACCTTCAGAAGTACCTTAGGTTGTTCCTTATTATCCCAAGAAATTGAAATAAGATAAATTATTTTTGTGTGTATCGAACTTTAGAGGACTCTCCCTCACTGCAATCCACTTTTTATTCCCCACCCAAATATACCTAATTTACCATATTTTTTGAATAATTCTTAGCTTAAACCGAAACATCGGTCTCTGAGACTCCTTTGAAATTGTAAACAAAGTCTGTGGAGTCAACCTTTTGTTGCCAATAGCGCGGCGCCGTCTACCTTCCTCTTATCAGTCAAGTATTAGTTTAATCCAGTTGAGTTGATGGCTCAGTTAGTTACACAATCCAGGAGAAAAGTTACAGCTGTGTCGGTCTCTCAGTCTGGGTGTTTCTAATAGTGGATAGTTATGTGCCGGTATAGAAAATTATATGCTGGTGTTTCTTTTTGGCTGATTATGCTTTCTAAATGTCATTGTTATCCAGATTTATTTTGTAATATATAGTCATTGAAATTTCTTAGGTCGATAAAAATGGATAAATCATCTTCAAGTGAAGAAATGTTTTATTACGACGATCCAAAATTTGAGGAAAAGATTCAGAGATGTTTGCTGGAATCAGATGAGGAGGAAGAAGAAATCGATGACTCAGACAAGGATCCAGATTATGTTGAAGAGAATGAACCTCTAGAGTCTGAAGATGATGATAATAAAGAAGAGCGTAACATCAAATACAATAATATCACTCCAAATAGTACCACGGCTTTGTATTATTATGGAAAAAACAACTATAAGTGGACAACAAAGGAACCGAATAAGGCTCCAAACATAATATAATCAGGGGTCTACCAGGTCTCACAGCGAGCAGTAAAATTTTAGGAGAAGCTCCGACTAAAAGTGAAATATAGAAATTGTTATTTGATGAACAAATTATAAATGAAATTGTTCTACGGACAAATGAGAAACTGTTTACTGTGAGGGGAAAATTAAATCCGAGTACTAATCCTTCAACTTACCGGGATACAGACAGTACGGAGATGTATGTGCTGATTGGGCTGTTCATGTTAACGTCAATATTCAAATCAGCTCATGAAGATAGGTTGTCTTTGTTTTCAAAAGATAGTACAGGTCGTCCTATATTCAAGGCAACTATGTCTGTGAAAAGCTTTGAGATACTGATATGTTGCCTTCGGTTTGATAATCCTAAAGATCATGAACAGAGGGAGAAAACGGATAAAGCTGCTTGTGTTTCAGGAATATTCAATTCGTTCATTTCAAACTGTCAATGATTATATACTTTGAGCTCCTGTGTGACTGTGTTTTTGTGTATATATGCCCTCTAAGCCAGCAAAATATGGCATAAAGGTGATGTGCATGGCTGACTCCAAAAGTTGCTATTTATACAACGCATACATATACAGTGGAAAAGACAGTGATGGCATCAGACTTACTCAGGAGGAGCTAACATTAGGAAAACCAACACAATCTGTATTACGTCTCACACAACCGTTTAGGGATACAAATCGAAATGTAACTGCTGACAACTGGTTCACGTCGATGGAACTCATTAAAATTCTAAAAAAACATGGACTAACCTATGTAGGTACAATAAAAAAAAATAAACGTGAGATACCACAAGAATTTTTGCCAGCCAAAACAAGAACAATTGGGTCTACTATATATGGATTTAGTGAGCATGCTACTCTGATCTCTTTTGCACCAAAATGAAATAAGGCTGTTATTCTGGCATCTTCTATGCATGATTCCATTGCCACCGATGAAGAAACAAAAAAACCAGAGATAATAGCTTATTATAATGCAACAAAATCTTGAGTGGACATATTGGATATGAAGTGCACGAACTAGTCTTGTAACCGTAGATCACGTCGTTGGCCAATGGCTGTCTTTTATACCATGGTTAACGTCAGCAGCATCAACAGTTTTGTTTTATACTGCTGTTATAGAAAGAGTGTACCAATCTCAAGACTAATATTTGTGAAGTTGTTGGCAATGGAAATGATAGAACCACATCTGAGAAGACGTCTTGAAATACCAAACATGGCAAGAGAAATAAAAGAACTAATTCTGAAAACTCTTGGGCAAGAAGCGCAACCACAGCAGCATCAAGAAATTTCCTGTGACAAGCTTGAAAAAAGAAGTCGTGCAGCATTTGTCCCTATTCCAGAAAACGAAAAACTGGGTATAAATGTATAAAGTGCAATAATGCTATTTGCCTTGAATGTAGTAAGAAAATTTGTGTGAAATGTATCAGACAAAATTAACATTGATGCAAATCTTTTCATGAGTTTAAAATATTTCATTATTGTGACATACTTTTTTATTTTATTTTGTTTTTGTATTCGGTATCTATACAATAAAATAGTTATCTAAAACAAAGTTTTAATTTTATAAATCTATTAGTTGAAGCAATTAAGTTATGGCTAATGAAAATGAGATAGAGGTCGCACAGACCAGGTGTTTCTAATTATGAATGTAAATGAGATGTTTCTGTTTAGGGGTTAAATTTGTTATCAAACATTAACATTGAAGTAAATTTGAGCCACATAAAAATGATTCTAAAATATCAGTACACCCATCCCTTGGTTTACACGGTACATGAGTTCCTGGAAAAAATAAAGTGAAACCATGCAAAGTGGGATAGGTGTTCCCCAGAGGAATAAATTAGGTTACATTTTAGCAACATCTCAAGTTCAACATGCAACAACTTAGTTTTATTGTACTAACAATTGTTTTATTCTTTATTATAACCTCTTGAGTTTTATTGAAACTTTATGAATTTTAATTGTTGGAAACCATGCTAAACTGCAATCAGGTGAAACTGTATTTCAAGGGATGATTGTATGTTGCTTGATCTAGCTGGTATTTCATGTCTCAACTGATAAGAAAACCAAGTATTGTAATTGGAGTTGACATTTTTACCTTATAGATTACTCGCAATAAACCAGTAGTAAGGCCTGCGAAAGGGACACGGAAGTGCAACTGTCGACAAGAGATGGTCACTCGACATCTGGGTCCAGGGCGTTTCCAGATGATGCAGCAAAATGTTTGCGATGAATGTCCAAATGTTAAGTAAGTGAATTGGTTATACCAACATTAAGAGTTATGAGATGTATTCATGGCATATATTGCAACTTGGCTCATTATTCCCTGCATAAAAATTTGAAATGAATGTACATGTGCTAACACTTTACAATAGTATGTTTTCAACAGTAATGTAGGCAGTTATGATTCAGTTCCCTTTACAGCCTAAAAAGCATTTTCAACTGTTTATACTTATGTTAATTTAGTTGTGGCTTTATGAAGAACAATTATATTTATTGTTCTGTTAATATGAAAAGAAAGTTTAAACTGGCGGATTTAAGGAGGGTCACACTTAGCACATGCCAGGGGCTCCTTGAAGTAATGGGGCCCTGAAAAAATGTTTTTATGTATAATCTCAGAATATTAAATATCTTGCTTTAAGAGTCATGAAGGAAATTTTATTTTTTTGCACTGTGGTACTTAATTAATTGAAACGGGGAGTCAAATAAAGGGGTAGTCGTTAGGTGAGGTGTCAATATATATGGTACAGTCTTGATAGTTTGAGGTGAATGGGACCGAGGTCGCCTCAAACTATCGAAAAGCTTGGACTATATGGAATAGATCCTCAAAAAAAAATAGAAGACAATTTACAATGTGTAGGATTTTATTGATAATAGTATATTGTATAATTTTACTTGCATTATAAAAAAATCAAAAAGTTCCCTTCTAATTTAACGTGCAAAAACTTTTTTAAGGCTTCTTTGCGTTTGAAACTGTGTTCGCTTCTTTGCTTCTTTTTAGAAGCAGAACATCAGCTGGTGATGCTTCTTCCTGCTGTTCTATATAGCATAGTGCTATCTCAAGGGCAGCTAGTCCTTCAGTATGAAGCACTCTGTCTTTGTTTTCACTGTCCGCTTCTTTGTTCACCATCTCAATTATGGAATTGTCTGTGATATCATACTGTTCATCTTGGTCAAACCATTCTCTTAAGACATTCTCATCAGAATGTTCACATCCTGGCAGTTGTTTGATCAGGCTGGTCAAGTTCCCACACTCATTGTCTTCTGCCATCTCGTCCTGGACTTCAGTGTTCGTCAGCAGCTTTCTCCATGACTTTACTAGAGTTTCAGATGATATTTGGGATCATGATTCAGCTATCCAATATAGAACATCCTTCACATTAATTTTCTTCAAATAGTAGACGATACTGTCTTCATTCGCTCCTGCTTCAAGTAACGATTTCAACAACTTTCGTCAATATTTTCTTTTTAAACACTCCAAAACACCCTGCTCCATCGGTTATACCAAACTGGTCCATCAGTTGTACCAAACTGGTGACATTAGGTGGTAAGAACATAGCATGAATACCATCACTAGTCAATTCTTCTTCATTTGAATGGGAAGGTGCCTTGTCTAGTATCAATAGAGCCTTACGAGGAAGATTCCTCTCTTTTAAAAATTTCTCTGTTTTTGGAATGAATTCTTCAAAAAACCAATGTTTGAACAGCTCACGGTCCATCCAAGAGCTTCTCTGGCCTTTATGTGAAACTGGCAAGGCTGTCAAAGAAATGTGTTTTAAGGCCCAGGGTTTAACTGATTTGCCGACGCATACAAGAGGCAATTTGTGAAGCATTACAGCAAGCGAGTATAGTCGCTCTTTCTTTGCTTTTTTGTGACCCGGAGCTGCTGTTTCTTGGCAAGAAGCTAGAGTTTTAGATGGAAGCATTTTATAGTTTAATCCTGTCTCATCACAATCGTACAGTTGGTCAATTGTAAGATTCTCATTTTCTATGAGGTTTAGTAATTTATTTCGGAATGTTTCAACTGCTTCTAAGTCCGACGAAAGTTTTTCCCCACAAATATTCGGTTGCCGCATCCTGTACCTTTTCTTCCATCTGTCTAACCAGCCTATGCTAGCAGTAAAGTCACTGTCACCATCTTGAAGTTGTTTCTGGAAATTAAGTGCTTTTTCTTGGAGCATTGGTCCTATGATTTCAATCTTTGCTGTGAAAACCATAGGAACGAAGCTTCACTGGTTTTTTCGTATTCAGTTTTCTTCGTGGTTTTTTTGGGAAATTGAGGCAGTTACTGCCTTGGACTAAACAGAACCTCGAACTATCGAGACTATACTGTGCTTAGATTGCAGGGCCCTCAATTATTTAGCGCCAGGGGCCCCAATAGTTTTGCACCAGGAGCTGCAATAATTTAGCACCAGGGACCTCAGAATGTCTAAATCCCCCACTGAGTTTAAAGATGTTTTTTTACCAAATTGCTTTATTTTACTTAGTTTTATTATGAATTTTCGATGGAGAAAATGTTTTATAATTTCTTCGATTTTTTTCAGGTTAGTCAGTGAAGAGCGAACACTTGAGGTGGAGGTTGAGGCTGGAATGGCTGATGGGCAGGAGTCTCGTTTTGTTGCTGAGGGAGAGCCTCATGTTGATGGTGAGCCAGGAGATCTGGTAGTGCGCATTCGTGCATTGCCCCATCCTGTATTTGAGCGCCGTGGTGATGACCTTTACACTAATGTCACACTAACTCTTCAAGATGCTTTGGTTGGATTCCAGGTGGGTGTAAACAACAATTTTCAGTCACATTTCCATATATTTTGGTGGCTTAAGTTTGTTAGGGTTTTCATGTCTCAGTATGTTCACATTATTAACATGGTGTCATTTCTGATGATTACAACTTACCAACTCTATTGCCTATAATTATTTCATCCACTTGCTTGTGTTAAATAATTATATGCATTGCTTCTTTTGGTACTCTTTCTCTATTGGCCATTATTATTAATTAAAAATTGAAAGTATTATGTTCCATCCAATTTTAAATAAACATTAAATGTAAAATATTTTATCGGTGATTCAGGTCTGTTATTCATAATGAGATGATCCAAGAATGATCTGATAAGAGACATTATTACTTGAATAATTGTTAAATATCCTTTTAAAGTTTTGATTTGGCAAAATTTTGCTTCACTGCTGTTTATCATTTGTTAATCTGAATGATTTCAAAAGCATGAAATATTTAATTTTCTGTTGAAATTTAAAATACAGTGGTCATGATTTATCGAACTAATAGGGTGGTTGGGCCATTCAAAATTCATGAGAACTTTTGTATCCGGTCACTGTGATATGTACAGATGGTCATAAGCCAGTTCATAAAACACCTTTAAAAGACAAAAGTAGCCCCTAAATAATTAATTCAGCATAATTCACAGTTACTATAAGCGATATTAATGCATCAGTAACCATCATTTGACATAAGTAACCTTTGCAAGTCGTAGGGAATACAAGATATACTGTGTACAACCAAACACTACTGAACTGCATGTTTGAATACCGACGTACTTCTGGAATGCTGTTGACAATGAACCATGTTGTATCACACAGAAAAGGCTGTCGTGTTGAAATAAATATGCTAATGAAATTAAACTGGTTTCTATTAGGCAGTTTGAAACATCATGTATTCGAAATTTCATGACTGCACTGTATTATAAATCAGGGGTCGGCAACCTTTTCTGCAAAGTGGGCTACATTCACAGTTGTGAATGCTTCGGAGGGCTAAATTGGAAGCCAAGAAATCCTTGATGGGCTGGATGAGTGAATAAATCAGAAGTTATCGAGATTTTCTGTGGTCTCATACAAGCAAAAAATCAAGTATACATAATTATTAGCATTACAACTTCACCAGAAAGGTTTAAGGCCACCATTTCACTGAAATAAAATTAAGTAAAAAATATTTTTAGCGTATATACACTTTTACTTAAAACTGGACTCAAAGGTAGAAAATAATTTTTTCCTGGGCAAAAAATATTATTCAAAAATTTGTATGCTTCATAAAAGTGGGTGGCATTAATATGAACCAGGGCCGTTGCTAGGCCATGGTGAATCGGGGCAACTGCCCCTAGCCCCATGATTTCAGAGGCTCCGTGCTTCTATATTACTGCAAAGAAAGTCTAAATTTAATTTTTGCTGTTAATGTTAACAGAGTCCCGTACAGGATGATTTGTCCTGGGCCCTGCACCTCTGTTGGGGCAGCCCTGTGGTCAACAATAAGAAGTAATTTATGTGGAAGACGAAATATAATAATTAGAAGAGAAAAAACCACCCACTTTTATGAAGCATACAAATTTTTGAATAATATTTTTGTCCAGGAAAAAATTATTTTCTACCTTTGAGTGCAGTTTTAAGTAAAATTGTGTATACACTAAAAATGTTATTTTAATTTATTTTATTTTTATCTTTTTCGTCTTATAATTATTAGTAATGCATTTTTTTACATGCATGAGAAATAATTATGGAATATAGAATTTAATAAATTTGGAATAATTGTTGCAATGTAGGAGAAATGTGTAACAAAAAATTTACCTGTTTTATCTGACTGATGGACTTTTTACTGGATATTTTTTTTATTAAACAAAAAACTTCAGACATTGTGAGAGTATGGAACTCAAAATTATGTTATCATACCAAAATTTCCGAAGTGAGAACAATTATAACTTTAACTTAAAACAGTTGCGTATATTAATCCACGAAAGAGAATGAATGTATATTCAATATAATAATTTACGAATGTTGTTTACTTTGGTTGCTATGAAAATAATTTCCTCGCCTTCCTTCTTTCTCCCCCTCTCTCTCTCGTATTAAAAGCATTCAAAGCACATTTTTACCCATAAGGATTGAAATAACAATATGATATCGAGGTCTAACGATGGAATTGGTAGGAAAAGCAACGTCCTGTTAAAATGGCAAGATGTCCTCAAGATTTGTGAATTAAACGTTTACATTGAGCAATTTCGAACTGTAGGCAGAAAAAGATAAGAAACTTTATGTTTTTTCAAATTGGTTCATATACAAAGATCGTAGGTCAATTCTTTCTAATTTTAATCTAAAAAGAATGAAAGCCTGCACATAGAAAAGTTGATTTTTACGTGTTACCTTATGGAAAATTTAAATGTCTTCCTTGGCGTCAAACCCAGGACTTTTTTCAAGATTTTTTTCATTATCACCTTAAAATATGTGAATCAAGCATTCCTGCCTAATTTAGAGTTTCTATCTCTATTCTTTCTAGAGTTATTAACATTTTTGTGTGTTGATGTGTGACAAATAAATAAATAAATATGAAGGGAAGTAAAAGTTTGTAAAAAAATATGAAAATACCCATGTAAAATTTTCTCAGTCACCTTTTCATTACAGCTTTGTGGGCTGCCTAAATTGCTCTCGAGGGTCGCATGTGGCCCATGGGCAGTAGGTTGCCAAACCCTGCCGTAAATTACGATTTTTTGCCAAATTCTTAAACTTAGGCTTGTGTTAATGTGTATTTGGATAGGATTTCAAGGTGTTTGCACCAAATTTAATTGCAACTTTTAATTTATAGATGGAGATTGAACACTTAGATGGGCACAAAGTAAGCATTTATCGAGACAAGGTCACGTGGCCTGGAGCTCGAATCCGCAAAAAAGGTGAAGGAATGCCAAATTATGAGAACAACAATCTGTTTGGGACGATGTACATAACATTTGATATTGATTTCCCCAAGATAGAATTTACCGAGGAAGAGCGTAATGGTAAGTTGTTTAAGAGTTATTTATTTTATGCTCAAGAATGATAAAAAGCATTCGTCAACAAATCAAGTTTTAAAAAAATTATGTGAAGTTTAACTGGTGAATGGAAAATAAAATACTTTTCGGTCAAATGAATATCAAGTAAATTGGAAAATTTAGGTGTACCTTGCTGGTGTACACATGGCCGATAAAGATTAATAATTGATACTTTAAATCTTCTAGCTCCTATCTTTCATGGCTTATTTTTTAAATTTTGGTAAAGAAAATGTGTTTTATGATAAAATTGCATTTTTTGATTAATAATTTTCTTATTTTTCAGAATTAAAGAATATCCTGAAACAAAGTTCAAGCCATAGATCATATAATGGTCTTCATGGGTTTTAGGGCAATTGAGGTGTGACACTGGTGTAAAACATAAGGGAAAGTGCAACAGAAGTGTGCAAAGTGAGAAAATTATGTTTTGAAATTATTTGAAGAAAGTGTTACCTGTGCATTTGTTTTATCCATTATTTATGTTATAAGACTTTATGGTGACTTTAACATTAAATGTGTCTTCAGAAATTAGCCGTGGTTGCTATTTTACTGAGAAATGTTGTTGCAGGTCGTATTGTTAAATAAAGTGGAAAAAAAACATCATTACCACAAATACCTTTATCCTGCTATTTCTATGTTCAGAATCACGAATTTATCTTTTCTCTATTATGAAAACTTTTCTATATAGATACATCTAATTGCATCAACAGCATGCGGAGGTCAGCCAGGTTGTTTTCTGAGGATTCACTTGTGTAAGTTACTATAATGGGAACTCTTGTTACTCATAAGTGGATTTTCAGGATTGTAGGGAAGACAACTGCAAGTAATGGTTGTTATATTCCTGAAGTGGTTGACAAAGAGTGTGTTTAAAGGAACCAAAGATTATTGGGAGAGAAATATAAAAAGATGAAACCATATGATTTACAGGAAAACATATGGGGACTGATTAATCTCTTTCCAAAAGATAACTGTCATTCTATAGGAATGATATATGCTAGCAGTTTGTGGTTGCATTGTAGAAGAATTTGTAAGGCAATGAGAAATTAAATGAAAGTAGCTTAATGTTACTATTGCATTTCTTTTTCTTAATTATATTACAGATATTAAATGAATTTTCATCATAAGATGCAAACCATGTGGATTAATTTGAACCTTTATAATTTATTCTTTAGGAGAAGTTAGAAGAGCATTGAAGGAATTAAAAAGAAATTAATGTGAGTAAAAATAAAAATTACCTGAAGTGTGAATTAAAGAGGTACATATAACAAAACTTTTGTTCCAGAGGTGGTGGAATGATTATAATTTATGCTTAACAGTGGTTATTAAGAAATATTATTGAAAATGTTAGATCTCATAAATTATTAAATAAAAAGTTATAAATGGGACTTGTAATTAACTGAAAGATATTCTAAAGAAATGCAAGATTTTTGGTCTACTATAAATACTTTCACCATACATAAATTAGTGTTTTGTATCCTAGTGTTGAATATAAGTTGTAATATAAAAATGTCAGTTGTCATTGGTGCATGTAACATCAGATAAGGGAGGGGCCTTGGAGCAATTTCAAGAGGTAGGCCTTAAAACTGATAGAAATGAAATTTAATATTTATTTATCTCAACTAGATTAAGCAGTTTCCAGTATATTATAATTGGGGTAATAACTACAATAATCACAACCAAAGCTTGAACTGGGTGAGAACACTTCCACTTGATACAAAAAAAACCCATTGTGTTCCCATTGTTAGAAAAATTTGAGAAGAATTTTCTCATTAAAATATATCAAAAAGTCATGTTTGTGCATAAGGATTTGAAATGTTATTTTGGAAATTTTTAGTTTGACCACATTCATAAGTGCCTAATTGCATTGTTCAAATAACAGAACCAATGAGAATTGGTGTATGCATGCGTCAGTTGCACCTCCAGTTTCCAGTAATTTACATGCCTTTTACTAGTAGGTAAGTTTTGTCAAATTAATATATATATTAAATTAAAACAACTCGGTTATTAATTTAATGCATGTTGCAATAATAATATGAATAAAACTCAAATAACTTTAACTAAAAGCTAGTGTTCCCATTGTTAAAATTTTGCAATTAAAACGGTGAATACAACCATCTTTCTCAGCAAGATTCAACCTTGAAAGTGGGCCAAAACATTTACGATATGATGAATTTTTAAGTTGCTGATAACTGGTTTTTCTGCTTTCATTCAGCGTTATGCATATCCTCGGACTTTTTATATGCCTATACTAGACCTAGACCAGTAACATTATTATTATCTATTCTTAGTTAATTTTTAACATGCCATCGGTGGTGCATCTGCATACTGTTACGCTTTGGACATTTTCTCAATTTTAAGCAGAAGTGCCATAATTAAGATGGCTAGGTTTATCTAGGTTAACAATCAACCACCACCTTTAGTGGAGGTTTTATTTCTATCAAGGGTCTGATGTAATGTTTGTTGTTTAAAATAAATTTCTATTTCTCTATCCGTAATTAGTTTTCTAATTTTTTTATTAATGGTTAAAAATTAATTTGCTCTAAAAACGTTTCTAAATTTCCCTGTCATGTTGCAAAGTATAAATAAAATTGTAGTGGGTTACCTAATTTGTTATACATCTGATATCGAAAAGAATCTAAAACCTTGCTCCCTGTTCGAATAACCTCTCGATACCTAACAATTATAAATATCGTTTTTATACATTTTTTTGGAAGGAAATAATGACCAACTTTTCAAGCTGCCGCTTATAATACCATGTAATACGCTATTGGCCAATAAGTTCTTATTTAAAAAAAAAGTAGTTCGATCAAACTTAGCAGACGGCACTGCAGTCAGGAAAGTAATTTAATGGTATGAGTTGTTGCGCCTATGTTTAAATTACTGAGGCATTTAAATTAATTATTCCGAGTATACTGTAGCAAGGCATTAAAAATAATTCATATATATTGTCGGAATTTTAATTAAGCGAAAGTTTGTGATGTGGCGTGAAAACAACATTAATAAAGCTTGGTGAGAACTTTGAAATACTAATGAAAGGAACGTGGCCACAATGTTTACATGTGAGTGAAAGGATTGCTTATTTATTTATTCAGAGGTCTTTTGATTGTAATTAAGATCGATAAATATGTTGGAATTGCTGAAATATTTGCAAATGTATTGTCAATATCGTAGTAAAAGTGTTACATGGTATGTTTGAATGTCAACGATGAAGGATGATTTTTTTTTACATTTTCAGTAAAGTGTCTTGCTGTAAACAGAAATGCAGTTAATATAATAGGGGTACTTTTTCCGGTAAGAACTTATGCTGCCAGGAAAGGATATCGGGAAAAAGCCAGAAAGAAAAAAGTTAAAGTGGAAGAAAAGAAAGTTGGGTTCATTCCTCATAATCAAAGAAATCTATACAGGTAGAATTGGATTAACTATAGGATTCATTGTATTGACAGCGTACGTTAAAAAAACTATCTTTAGTTCGGGATATTTAACTTTATTATGTGCATTTTTAAAGAATAGCCAATTCTCATTGATAGCTTTTCACATTTATATCCCGTGTTAACTAGCGTAATTATGCTGCACTAAATAATGTTTAATGGAAACAATGCAACAGCCATTGAAGCGAATCGATCATATTCAAAATTATGCTGTTTATGTTATTTTGTTTCCATTAAAATGCTAATCTGGTTAAAAAATTAACTACTGTAATTATCAATCAGTAAATAAATAACGAAACTTAATATCAAATCTATTTATGATAAGAAGTCATTAAGATAAATATCATGTGCGTAATATTTATTTTTGGCATCTTTTTAAATAGTGCAGTAGATTTTCCTTACTAAAAGACTTGCTATGGGAAAGAGGAAGGGAACAGTCTCCCAGTGTTTGGGTGTTCAGGTGACCCACCTTTGCATGGAATAATCTCACCTTGGAAGGAAAACAATACAATATAAATTCATAGTAGTGCCTTACCCTCACCCTTCCATACATTGAGAAAGAACTATCAGGGGAGGTATTATTCATTTCTAAACTGTTGAATTTCTTATGTTGTCATTACCTGACAATCTGTTTTATTTGTATTTCTTTCTAGGGCCAAACCTATTGCAAGCAGAAGAATTGATGACAGCTGGAAGGCAGATGCTACAGATGATGTTTATGTTACAAAATATTACAAGCGGAAGCAGTACGATTTCATTGAGGCTGTGGAATGCCATCGAGAAAGTCACCACCCTACCATATATAATCTTCCAAAAGCTCCTCTGAATGTTACAATAGAGTTGGATATGCGAGCTGAAAAAAAGGTAATTACACATTTCATAAAGATTAAATAAAAGGTTTTAGATAGTTTATTACTTGCAGTAATTCATAATGTACATTACAATTATCCTAAGAAACAAAAAACACGGAGATACATAAATTAAAACACTTAAACACAAATTGAAAATATTTACAATTAAATTGATTGCGCTATCATACATTGTGTAGACCATTTCTAATTTAATGAAATTCTATAATTGAGTCCATCAGATTTTTGATAAAATATTCCTTAAGGTTTCTCTTAAATTGTTTGATCTCTAGACCTTGTACGCCGAGTGCCAACATTATAAAATACTATCTTGAGTTGATATGCTATATTTAGTGACATATCCTGATCATTGGTGATGGGCGTGCAGTTAGGACGAAAGAAAAAAAAGTTTTATGCAACTGGTACGGCATAAGACAATATCCAAGTCAGGCATGCAATCTCCCTCTCTCAAAATGCTAAATTTTCTGACTTAAGGATCTTAAACTCTAATAGTTTGTATTAACCAGATATGTGGGTACTCAGGAGGAGCTTCTGCTCCTGCCTGTAGTTGAGGAGACCACAATTTGTCCAAATGTTTGGTGGAATATTTTTTGTTAGAGTTGAGCCTCCTCCAAGAGAAAATCCTGGGTACGTGCCTGATCCAAGTGCCACCTCTAGGGAAATAGTGGAAATACTATTACAGTAAAATGACAAACTGCCATCTTGCAGATATTGTGCGAGTTACATCTGTGCAAATAATCTTGTGTTTTGAAAAATTTCAAGGAACAAAATTGTTTGAAAATCTTGAAAGAAGGCCAAAAATCCATGTGCTTTAACAATGGCATTGATATCCCATGGTGATCAGCTAAAAGCAAGAAATGTCTCTTTGCACACTATTTTCGACAACATTATACGATGCACAAAACCTCGCGAGAGAGATTCAGATTTCAGTTTTCTTCCAAAGAAAATGCATTTTGTCCGGACTATTTGATTTCAAATATTTAAACTAGAGATGCACCGAATATGGTTTTTGGCTGAATGCTGAATGACTGAATATTAAAGTGGACACCTGGCCAAAACTGAAGCCGAGGCCAAATAACACTGTCATAGCATTAATTTTTAAATTATCAAAATAAAACTGAAAATTTATCAACTAACCTTTTTATTTATTTATTTATTATTACAGTTTTTTCCGCCAGTATCAATAGCCAAATTTAAAAAGTTTTATTTTATGGTGCAAAAATAATAAATTCTCTGCATTGTCTTCTACCAAATTGCTTCTGTGGTCACTGTATTGAATACTTGCAGTGCTAAAAAGTCACTTATTTTTGACAGAGGTTGGAGGAGGGTCAAGATATTTCTGTGCAAACTTTGCCAGTGTGGGATATTGCTGCTTTCTTCTTTACAACCAAGCTATTGGACATTGCTTTTTTGTAATAGTGCCTCACCAAGGTTTTGAATAATCTCCTGTTTAACTACAGACACAAACTTGGAGGTTTGGTTGATAATGATGGATACACAATTTCATTAAAACAATCCCATAAACCGATGTAACAGTAGCACTCTCTTTTGTCTCTTTTAGTTCTATTTTTTTGCTTCCACTTGCTGCATCACTGTGAAAAATTTCTTCTTAAACCTAGGATCTAGTAAAGTGGCAATGGTGCAGTGTAGTTCATTTTCAAGACAACAAAATCATCTCTGGATTTCATTCTGCATCTCAGCCTTCATGGCACATATACCAATGTCAGTATCTTCCATGGAGTAGAATGATAAAAGTGTTTTAAATATAGGTATTGACTAAGAAATACTTGCACTCTCAAGGTACATCAGCTTTGTAGCTTCTTCAGTAGGTCCAAGCAAATGAACTGTTTTCTCTGCATTGGTGGTTTGTGAGTTCTTTTATGTTGGCATTGTTATCAGCAAAGTACAGGATGATGGCTTTCTTTTGCAGCTTTTCTTAACATGTAGTAGCTCCTATTTCATTTGTTTTGAACATCTTGTATAAGCTCATGATGGGAGTGTTCCAACTTCTCTTGTATCTCACGTAGTTTGTCTTTCACAAGGGAAGAATGACGGTAATTCGATTACATTACACTGTGCTAGAATTTCTTTCTGCATACATAACTGAAGTTTGCGAATAAAGCATCTTATACTTGTGAGTCCTAGATCACTCATTGCCTTCACCATGTTTAGTCCATGTTTTTACATTTTGTATTGCTTTAGTTTACAATACTTTTTAATTAGACTATCCATGAGTAACAGAAAACCTGTGAAAAGCAAAAAATGGGGTTTCCTCCAAGTCTCTGTGCTTCAGATGAAAATCTACAGGTGATGAATGTCTTAAAGTAGGCAACCCTAATCTTTAACCAAAGCTTTTAAGGTTGAAAATGGCACAAGCACTTTATAAACACCCTGTATATTGTTAAATAATAATAAATATTCCATATTCTTCCATTCGTTTAAAAAAAGTAAAAATATAGAAATAATTTGGTATTTGGATATCATTTGGTTATTTGGTCTTAAACACACAGAGGCCAAAGCAGAAGCCAAATAGTAGATTTAGTAGATATTCAGCCGAATGCAGATGCTATCCTGTATAATAGAAACCACAATAGAAGAAACAAACGCTTAGTAACACAATGCTGCATTCACTCAACAGCTTGTTTGCTTGCTGCTGACCAAACACCCAATTCACTCCTAAGAGCTGCAACCTGAAGTTTCTTTGGGATTATTGATAACGAGGTTGATAATCCCGAAGAAACTTCAGACTGCAGAATATTGCCTCTAAAGCCTGCAAGAGCTCTAAACTCAGCACTCGACTTGAAGGCGGTAAGCTAAATGCATAACCCAAGTCTCTCTCCACTGCATCGGTCTCGTGCGCATAACTATAAAGGGATGTAAAGCATGCAGAGTTGGACCGCTCGACCTACAAAGAAATATTGACTCAACGTGCGACTTTCAGGCAGTAATCTACTATACATGATCCCAGTCTCTCTTTGCCATGTCACTATTCTGTTCAATGCTTCAGAGTAAGCGTGCAGTGTCAGATAGCACGACTTCAATAGAGATCTTCCAGTGAACGCATTTTCACGTGCAGAACTTTTTCGGCACAACTGCATTTCATAGTTGCCAGCATACTGACAGTTTTCATAATATTACATATATATTGTGATATTCAGTGGGTGTGCACCACACACCTAGCACACCATGAATATACGACCCTGGTTACATGCATATTTTTCATTAAGTAAAGTCACATGCATATGTGGCAAAATTCTTGTAATATTTTTTCAATTCTATTTCTTTTTAATAATGCATGCTAGAAATTCATTCTGGTGTATTTAGCTACTTGTTTTACTGCTTATGTAGAACTAATAGATCCACCAAGTGTTAACATTCATAATTTTTCATCTTTAGGAAAATCACTTAAACTCACATTTCTAGTCTTTGTATTTTTTTTTGTACCTATATTACAGGATCGATACATTGAGAAATTCTCCCGCCTTGTTGGGATCCCACACCCTTATGATCATGGAGAAGAAAGAAAGATTGCGGCATTTTGCAAGAATTCTGAACTGCAGAAGGTAGCAATGGATGCTGGCGCCACACTTTCTGGAGGCTCTGAGTTAATAAAGAGTGTGCAGGTATGGTGTTCTATTATGTGATATCCTGTGCATTTGTTATGAATTAATGATTTAATTCCATTGTTGCACATCACTACATCTTTTCCTATTTCAATATACATGAAATTCAATCAGTGGTGTAGTTGGAATTTTCTCAAGGGAATGTTGGAGGTTCAGGGTTTCTGCATTAGTATTCATGAACATGAATAAGTTAAAAACTGTTATTTCGATTTCAACCTTTAAGTTGGGGGCATTTTTAACGTCAGTGCAATTGGTGCGACTCGCTTACTTAGCTTGATAAGAGGGCAGTGAAAGTATAGATAGCAATAATTCTCACTCGCTTAGACATTTAGCTGGTGAGAACAGTAATGCGCCTATAGGATTAACTTCTGAGGAAATGAAGCGACCAGCAGGTCGAATCTGGATAATCTGAGTGGGAGGTAAGAAGGATAACTGATGAGATATTGAAGACTATTGCTCAGCTTTCATTGTCCGTAGGAGCTTTGAACCGACAGGCCCCTCATACTGAGGGTCCCAAAGTTATTCACGAATGGCGAGACTGCATGTTGATCCTTGCTGAGAAGCTTGCCTTTGTGTTCATAACCATCGGAGTCAATGTCAATAAGCGATTCTTTCTCTATTTACACATCCAATATTTTATTATAAACAAAATGACTAACGTAAATTAATATTTTGAAAATGAAAATTCAGATTTTTATATGAGATTGGTACAAATGGGTACTTCTATGTCTTAAAAGCGCCCCTGCTTTAGGTGTATGCCCAGTGTAATTTATGGGCAAAATTGAAATGTTTTAATTTTCATACCCGAAGGTAGATGTTCAAATGTGCAAACAGCTCTCTTGGCGATGCCACTGAATTCAATATACAGGCACTCCCAAGGTTACGTAAGGAATGCATTCCGACAACCGTTCCGTAAGTCAAAAATTACTACGGATGCTATGTGTTTAAAGTATAATTTACTGCATTAGTACAGTACAAGTAATTGGTTAAAATAGAGGCATGCAAAATAGCACTTTTACTCTCGCTGTGACACTCATCAGCCGTGATTGCATGGACAACATGCTAATTTGCGCAAAAGTGAAACACATGTTAAGAGATCAAGCAAATGTGCATGAGTGGTAGAACACACTGAGAACACTGCATTATAACCCATGCCTTGCGTTCTTCCTCTGTGCACATATGTAGTTCCTACTTGCTTACACAAACTGCTATAGTAAACTTTCCACATAACAAAACTTTTTTAGTTGGGAGTGCCTGTTTATGTATTTATTGTCAATTTCAATTCTTTATCATGAAAAGGACTATTTCTAATATTTAACACACACACTGTTGCATTTCTAGAGAAAATTCAGGAACTGGGCATTTCTGAACTTTTGGTACGATCCAATTTTTGTAAATTTGCTTGTACATATTTACATGAATTTCTAACAAATTTTAAAGATTTTTTTGTAATATTTATGTTAATTCCATCTATTATTTGTATATATGCTATTCTGAATTTTCTTTCATCTTATTTTACTGATTATTTTATATTTTTATACAAATCTCTGTTCAGGAAAACAAAGCTGTCAATTTTAGAGATATGCAGGCACTTCTTTTTAGAACAAAATTTTTCACATGACCAAATGCAACTGTGAAATAAAGAACTGCCTCTTGGTCACACATTTGCTTCAGCTTCATCTTTGAGGCATGTGGCTGATAAACAGACCTCAGATTGTTTATCCTTTGGTCACTCATGCAGACAAAACCTCTTACACATCTCTCTCATTACAATTACAATTACAAATTCTGATAAAACGTTCTCATCCTTATTAACCTCATTTTACACCAACAATTCGGAACGATCGTTTATATTTATTTATTTATTGATTTATTTTTTCACTAACTCATAAACAGCACTTTATGGCCTTTTACAGTGAGCAGAATAACAGTAACAACAACGAAACACATACGGCCATGCACTCCGCAGGATTCAAACCTGTGACCTCAGCATTGGGAACTAGACATGATAACCACCCCTCTACTAAGGCCTGTAAATCATTTTCACTGTCACTATCAGAACTCAATATACTTTCCTCAGAATCACTTGCGAGCAAAACATCTTCCATTTGTCTGTCACCCAATTCTGCTGACCTTTTCTTTCCTGCATGCCATGATTAATGAGGGGATAATATTCCAAATAAATATACAGAACTATAACACACAATTAAAAATATGCATAATACTATTAAAAACACATGTAATACACTATTTAAAAATCTGTACGACATACATTGTACAAACTTTCTCATATACTAATGCGTCATTTAGTTATCTTTAGAAAATGAAAATCGTATGAACCTGTTTTTAGAAAATCCAATTTTTGTTCAAGTTGCCGAAGAATAAACTATCCTTATATTCATTCGTTGAGAAAAATATAATACGTAGTATTATTGTAGATGTATACTCAAGTAACTGTACGAAATTTGATCAAAAATGTTGGAGCCGTTTTTCAGAAAATCGAATTATTGTTAAAGTTCCTTGAATAAACTAGCCTTATATTCATTTTTGAGAAATATGAGCTATACAGTATTATTGAAGACGTAAACTCAAGTAACTGTACGAAATTGGATCAAAATTGTTAGAGCCATTTTTGAGAAAATCGGATTGTTGTTAAAAATGCGTGGAATAAACTACTGTTAATTATTGATCAGTGTCAACAATTTACTCATAGACTCTGCTAAGTATGTGCAGCGATTTTCCCCACATCTCTGCACTTAACGAAGCGCGGCTTTCGCAGTCGGCGAACAGAACACCGAATGGCCCGCCGAATGGCTGCTCCCACACCAACGCGCTTTATATAGGGCGAATATTACCCCTATTTCCCATTCCCTCCTTTTCGCATGGTTATATCACATAATCAGGAAATTAACCAATACGAAGTCGAGGAGTCGCCCATTTAAGCTACCCGCCGAACCCCCCCTGAGCGGCGACATCAGGCGAGAGCGGCCGTCGAGAGAACGAGGGCAGAAGCACCGGGAGATACCGACAGCCGAGGGTCGCCGGCGGTGAGCGGGAGTTAGAGAGAGAGTCGAGTCACGGAGACAAAAGCGAGAAGAGTTGTTCCTCGCAAGGGAGAGTGTGCTAAAGTTTCCTGTCGGACAGACTGTAACGATAAGTTGACATTTTCTGAAGTGGTTAAGCTGCAAGACGTACGTCTCAAGAGCATTTGTGTTGTTTATACTTTATTTTTTGGTACAATATAGCATTTAGTTAGAGCTGTATGTGGCTATGTTTTTTGGTCGCCACATAAATGGAGGCACCGGAGAGATGTATTCTGTAAATCTAACTATAAGGTTGCTATATGTTCGGTTTATTTTGGATCAACAATTTGTGGGGTAGTTCTAGTTGTTTAAGAGTATTTCTGGTTTTTCGTGGTATAGTTCTCCTGGTATTTGATTGTATTGTGAATCATTCCGCTTTGTCATCTCATTAATTCCATCTCCTTTCGAGATTGCCGTTTGATTAATATCCTGTTATTTCGTATTAAATATGTCTAAAGAACGCGGTAAAAGGGGCGTTGGATTGCTTCCTGAACCTGCAGAAGAGACCCAGTCGAACGGGGGTGAAATGAAGCCTCATTTCGCGGATTGTGTAAAAGTCGCTAATCAGCTGTTGCTTGAAATTTCCCCTTTCCAAGAACCCACTTCGGAGAATTGGTTTAAATTCATATCAGCGGTATACGATGTCTTGTCCTTTGATTCCAGAACATTATCTGTTTACTCTGTTGCTGTCTAAACTTCCGGCTAATTGTCGCCAATTCTGGCTCGCGGTCGTTAACCAGAGACTTCCATGGGATAATATAATAACTAAAGTATGGGATACTTTCGTCTCAAAAAGGGAATACGAACGACTTCTGTCAACCAAAGTCAAACGATTTCAGATGCCGCACGAGTCCCCTTGCGACTTTTATTATTCCGTTCAAGTTGCCGCGAAAGCACTCGGAAAATCGTATTCTGATGAAGAATTTATAGAATTGGTATTGCAAGGGCTGAATCCTATTTCGCAGTCCACGTTGACCTTCGCTACCCGCCCCCAGACGCTTGTTCAGCTGGAGGGTTTGATGAGTCACACAGCTAAGGGGCTAATGAATCGCCTCGAATATTCCACGGCCCAGGCGCCGTTAAACTTAGCAAACTCACTTCCTTCTCCCAATTCACAGTCGGTTGCATTCCCCCATGTAACAATTTGTTCCTTTTGTAATAATCGCGGACATTCTTTCCTTGACTGTCCGCGAAGAGCTAGAGAAAATCGCTCCGCGAGAAACCGCCCAGCCATTTCGTTTTCGAATATAAATGACCAACTTGACATGCCTTTTGTAAATTGCGATGTTCATTCCGCAAAAATTCCAGCTTTACTAGATACCGGCTCCTCCTTGTCGATGCTTGACATTAATACTTGGCGTAAAATTCCCCGCACGGGACGAACCCAAAAGTGTAACATTACGTGTCGGAATATCATTGCAGCTCAGATTATCTTGACACGATACGTTACATTGAGGGTCCGCATTCAAAACTTATCGTGGCGACATACATTCTATTTGTCCGATTTGCCTGTCCCAATGATATTGGGTCAGGATTTCATCAAAAGGACGCGAATCGTACTTTACCACGACGCGTTTTCCTTTGAAAACTGTCCAGATAAGAAATTCCCTTTCCACTTCAATTCCGACACTTCGTTAGCGTCGTCCGATTCGCCCCCGGCATCAATTGTTCATATGCAAGCAGAACCCATTCCTACACGGAAAATGTTTCCTCCAGAGGCGAAGACAACCTTAGTCATCCAACAAAGGAAATAAAATGTCTCGTCGATGGCTATTCCGACGTAATCTCTTCACAGTTAGGCCAAACCAACCTGATGTGTTATGAGATTGAATTGCTCGATTTAACTCCGGTCAGATCCCCTCCATATCAATGCTCACCGCCAAAATTGGCCATGATGAGGGCTCATGTCGATAAGTTACTCGCCGACGGTATTATCCAACCTTCATTATCGAACTGGAGTTCACCTGCCTTTCTCATCCCCAAGAGAGATGGCTCCGAAAGACTTGTGGTCGACTATCGTAAACTCAATAGGCAGGTCAAGGCCGATAATTTTCCTACGCCTTCGATAGAACACGCCCTACAATATTTGGGTTCGGCCAAATATTTCACCATTCTTGATTTAAATTCTGCCTTCCATCAAATTCCTTTGACACCGCCTTCAAAGGAGTACACCGCCTTCGTCACACCGTTTGGGCTGTATCAATATAATCGTCTTCCTTTTGGTTTAACCACATCTTTTCAGGTCTTTTCGAGGTTGATTGACAAGGTGCTGGGTGATTTAAAATATTCTTGTGTATCCATATATTGATGATTTATGCATTTATTCCAAGAGCCTGCCAGAACATCTTCGTCATGTCAAACTGGTGTTGGAGAAGCTAAGGGCAGCTGGTCTCACGGTCCATCCAGAGAAGATGAAATTGGCCCATGAATCCATTACCTTCCTTGGACATCGAATCTCCCATGGCGAACTTACCACTGACCCAGATGAGAATCTGGAAAAACACATCCATTTTCGGCTTATGCTATGCCTTTGTGAATACAAAGATGATGTTCGAGGCAGCATAAAGGATGATTAGACCTTTATGTTTGTCTCCATGGCTCTAAATTTTTATTATTTAAAGTAACCTAGCCATGCGTTTCTTATGTTTACTGGTAATAATGCCACCATTACCACAATAGTTTTTGTGCACTCTCCCCAATTGGGATAGTGTACCTTAAAATGTTTATTACACTGTATACTATTGTCAAAACAGCTGTGCATCTCAAACAGGGGAAATATACTAATTTAAAATTGTTTCACTAATCATAATTATCTGGACTATTCTAAATATTAACCAATGTTATAATAATTATCTGTGCCACTGTGAAAATTTAATATTGTTTCACTAATCATAATTATCTGGACTATTCTAAATATTAACCAATGTTATAATAATTATCTGTACCACTGTGAAAATTAATTAATGTTATAACAATTATCTGTACCACTTACTAAGCTCAAAATGGTTAATGTCATACTGACTTGAGCCCTTGTCTTAGAAAATAACTGCTGGTAAGTGCCCAGCATAAAATACTGTTTACTTTACTTAATATTTAAATTCAAAATAATTTTTTGTTAAATTTCGGTACTTCCCACTTGGAACTACCAAGAACTCCTTTTTTCTTATAATATCCATTGTCTTTTAATGTGCCCTTACTGTAAGCCTAAGGCAAGGAGTGGGCAATAAGTTTTTGTATCTCAATTCACTGGTGCTATTCTGAAACCACACACCAGAACCCTTCATGATAATTAATATCCGTTATGGTAAAGACATAAGTTAGGCGATTGAATTTCCATCCGAGAAGACATCTCACTGCAGTGCTTAGTGAACACTTTCCAAACCTGCCTTCAAGGAGTGTCTAAACCTGAACAGTGTTAATCAGTGGTGAATATTTTTCCATTCCCCCTGAGAACTTCAAATGGAACAGGGGCGCAGACTCGGATTTTCAGAACAAAATAACATTTCCAGTGAATTATTCCCAATATGTTTGAATTATTCCAATGACATTAAATAAATTATATTAACAATACTAAAGAGAATTCGTGTGTGTGATCTAATATAAAGAGTGATTAAAGAAGTGCTTCAGATAAAGGGTGTGGACCATTGGGGGAAGAGATGGTCTAAGGAATATCCCCCCACCCTTCAAAACTTTATTTTTTTCCTTTTTCTGAGGGAGGATGCAGCGATTTTCCCCACATCTCCGCACTTAACGAAGCACTTGTCGAATAACGCGACAAAAACGCAGAAAATCGCCGCGGCGCATTTCGCTGTCGGCGGCTTTCGCAGTCGGCGAACAGAACACCGAAGGCCTCACCGAATGGCTGTTCCCACACCAACGCGCTTTATATAGGGCGAATATTACCCCTATTTCCCATTCCCTCCTTTTTGCATGGTTATATCACATAATCAGGAAATTAACCAATACGAAGTCGAGGTGTCGCCCATTTAAGCTACCTGCCGAACCCCCCCTGAGCGGCGACATCAGGCGAGAGCGGCCGTTGAGAGAACGAGGGCAGAAGCACCGGGAGATACCGACAGCCGAGGGTCGCCGGCGGTGAGCGGGAGTTAGAGAGAGAGTCGAGTCACGGAGACAAAAGCGAGAAGAGTTGTTCCTCGCAAGGGAGAGTGTGCTAAAGTTTCCTGTCGGACAGACTGTAACGATAAGTTGACATTTTCTGAAGTGGTTAAGCTGCAAGACGTACGTCTCAAGAGCATTTGTGTTGTTTATACTTTATTTTTTGGTACAATATAGCATTTAGTTAGAGCTGTATGTGGCTATGTTTTTTGGTCGCCACATATGATAAAATGCCTAAGTACGAGATTTCATTCATTCTCATTCTACCGTCCAGGCTCCAGAGCCAGTAACATACAGACGGCATTGCGAAAACCGCTTTTTCAGATTCAGCGACACCTAAAACGTGTATTTCCGTAAAAATCTCGAGGTCGAATTTTTTCGCAAAAACAATACTTTCTCGATACTTCGTATGAGAAAGTAAAAACACAAATGTAATACAACATTACAAACAAATAACAGAAAAAATAAAAACCACAAGAAGCTCCATTCAGGGCAAAGACTTCTTTCGGTCTGTCTGTAGAGATGCGATAAATGTTCAGCAAGGCAGCGTAAAAATGCATATTTCCACATATGCTTTTAGTTTTCTTAATCCCACTTTCCCAAGCAGACCTATGCTGGACCTTATCCTTCAGATATAAGTGCAGCTGTTTGAAAGAACCACATTGTCTCACTGCCTTGCTCTAAAAAAGAAATTCATGGATAGAGCACATATGGCCAAGAGAATCTGCTGAGGGTAAACAAAAGTGACGTGAAATCATCATAAATGTCACCCACACTTCCAACTCACGGTGTTCCTTTCAAATCGAAATGATGTTCATCTCATCGTAGGTTTGAGAGATTTGGAAGGGTAATAATTCAAAATTGCATGCAGCAGCGAAGAAGGCATTAAAAATTCAAAATTTAACAGAAAAATAAACAGCAAACCTTGCTCTAGTAGAATATGTAAACAAAACATAGATAGTGTAATATTTATTTGCACATAGCAGAATTAAGCCAAACATGCAGGGTCAGTGCCCAGCACATATCTATAGTTCACCCTGCAAGCCACCGCAATGGTGTGTGGCAGGGGGTGCAATAGCACCAAGGTAAAGCGCATAATAATGTATAGTATCATTCTACGTCGGCTGATTTCCTTTCGTAACTTCTGTTCTGCTCAGCTATCGTTCTAGGGAAAAACGAGCCTTTATACCTCTCAGTCCTACAGGTTATCTCTCTTATTTTACGAGGATGGTCCGTTCTACCAATATAAGTTGGCGCTCTTATTATTTCTTCGACATCGCTGGAGAATATATGCGTTCTAAATCTTTCGAGAAGTTTTAACCTAGAGCGTGATCGGCGTTCAGCTAGTGATTCCCATCCTAAGTCCTGTATCAAGGCTGTAACACTATTGTTTCTATCGTAACAATTTTTGACGAATCTAGCGGCTTTTCGCTGCACTCTTTCTAACTCTGAGATTGATCCTTTCACGTACGGATCCCATATGCTCGACGCGTACTCTAATAGCGGTCTTACTAACGAGAAGTAACATGTCTCTTTGACTTTTTCCTCACTTTTACCTACTATGCGTTTGATGAATCCTAGTTTCTGTTTAGCCTTCCCGCATATATTTCGTATGTGCATATCCCACGAGAGGTTGCTTGTTAAAGTAACGCCTAAGTATTTGACGGAATCGGCTAGTTTTAGCTGGACGCCTTCAACAGTGTAATTCGTCGTGTCAATGTTTTTGTTTCCCCAGAATCTCATATAGGAACACTTTCCTAAGTTCAATTCTAACTGCCACTCTTTACACCACTCAAGAATTGCATTTAAGTCGTCAGAAAGTAATAATTGATCATTAGGACTGTTAATCTCTCTGTAAACTACTGTATCATCCGCGAATAACTTGATTTTACTTTTAATAACCTTATCTAAGTCGTTTATGTATAAAAGGAATAGTAGGGGGCCGATTACACTTCCCTGTGGAACGCCTGAGGCTACGCTGACTGAATCTGATTTAAATCCATCTATAACTACTATTTGTTCACGCTCATTAAGAATCACGCTCATAGGTCACATAGGTGACCAATTTTTCCTACTCAGGAGGTATATTCTCTATATAAAAAAACAAATTTGGAGGTAATACTTTGATAAATGGGAAAAGTCAGAACAAACTTCAAATGTTAAAAAATTGGATGTTTTAATTTGTACAAATATTCTATAATGAAAGTTCAGTCGGTCAATAAAAAAAATACTTATTTAGGTACAAAAACTGCTATAATTCGGAGAGCAGATTTTGAAGAATCTGAGGGCTCTCAGTGACTGTATTAAGAGAAGATATGAAATAAGAAACATAAAATACATTCATGAATCACAACAAAATTGTGCATATCAGCTTAGTTGGTCACCTTATATATATGATTAAAACTTCTGCAAACCAAGGTACAATACCATAGCTATATAACCAATCTCAGTGTGTTAATTTATGGAAAGAATCCTGTGTCTCTCTTTAATGCAGTAAAACTTTTTCACAGGTAGGAGACATATCCATGCATGATTTTCAGTATGTTGTTGCTCATCCTGATATCTTACCTGAACTTGTTTCCATTAGGGGATTGATGAAGAAAAATTTTCCAAATCCAAAAAATGGTAAGTTTCACCATTAAATGCATTATCTCCTTAACATTTTCCTACAAAATTTCAGTGTCTGATTTGTTAAGACTAACACTATTTTTATGCTCAATTTATTTATTTTTTTAGGAACCCTAGTAAATGATATAGTTAAAAGTATTGAAAGGTTATGTACGGGTATATTCTACACTGCTCAAAGAGATACATATGAAGAAGATTATGGCTGGATTGATACATCTGTGGGCACAGTAAGTAGAAATGATTCACATGCCAAAGATACAAAAACCCGTCCTAACAGTTTCTTTTCAGTGTAGTTTAAAATGTTTATTGACAATCTTTGTTTTTTGTGATGTTATTCTTTGTTCCAGTTATGTTTTTCAGTTTATTTACAGTAATATTCAAGAAGCTTTTTTCAGTAAAAATATCTCATTTATTATGAGTTAAAGTTACATTGGAAAATGCCACATATCACAGCTGCAAATTTGCATCAAATTGATTAGATTGGATTAATTTGGTACTCAGTGAGGGACAAGCCTGCTGCTGCCAGCAGTGAACTTGTTGAACCAACTGAATAGGCTTGTTAAAGTGGATGCCTGTGGGCTTAATGTATGTATCCAAAGGATCATTTTTTACAGCCTTTCAGCTGTAAGATTAATAAATATACTAATGATATTACAGGTGTATTTTCACAAAATATAGATTAGCATTTCTTGGAACAGAATGTTTTATTAGTTCTTATGTTTAAGAAAACGCTTACTAGAGTGGCTGTACCAGAATTTTCTGTGATGAATTCTCTGGGAAATGATCAAGTGTTTACTCTTTGAATCTTAGATAACTTTTCGAAATTCCCTAAAAAGTAATGTAAAACCAGTATTACTGCAGAGGTTGAACTTTCAGCACAGTTGCATGTGATGATATCAACATGAGAGAAAATTTAACTTATATAAGAAAATAGAAGGCACTTTCTATGGTATAACTACTGAGAGTTAATATAAATTTTCACACTTAAAAAACCAGCATTAAAGTGATCATTGTTTTCCTTTATTTTGAAAGATGTGAACAAATTTATAATAAATTCAAATATTATCTCATTTCAGTAAAATTTCATTCACAGTACATTATTCTTCAAATTGTCTGTTATTTTACAGAAATGTCTGCATTATACATTGCACCAACATTATCATATACTTATTGTTTTTTGACATGTTCTATAATTGAAGGAATTTAAATCAAATCAAATTTAAATTAAATCAAATCTAGGTATGAATAAATCAACATTTTGTGAAAATTGGAAAGAATAAACTGCCCCTTATTTGCCATGCTATATCTTTCATCTCTTCCAGTCAATTCTGGATGATAGTACATGTTACTATGAGATATAGGTTTCATTAACTGTTTAGATCCTAGGATCATGCACAGATAGTCAGCCAGACATATGGCGTTGCAAAAACCACATTTTTGAACATTTATTTCCATCAAAGTCTTGAAGTTGAATTTTTTGTTATTACAGTCCTTGCTCTATATACTATGTATATGAGAAAGTAAAAACATGGTTGTTCATTTTGAAATTATTGTTCTTGAAGTTTTTTTATACAGTTTTTATTGGAGTTTTATCCCTTGTTTTGGTTCCTGTATAATAGGGATGGGAAATGATTTTTGTGCCGTGTGCCAAGAAAGTAATGTGAATCAGAATTTTGTTTGCATACCATTAGTTTACTCTAACAAACTTCATACTTATGCAGAAAATACAAGCTTACGTGTGCAATGTATTTGCCATCCCTCCTCTGTCACACGATTTTCCTTGTTTTTTCTCAAAATATGTTAATTCCTGGCTGTCGTTACCATTTTTGTCTCATGTTTTTTTCATTTTTATTTTAGCTGGACATGACTAATGAAGAACTGGAGAACAACTTTAATGCTCTTCTTCTAGATGTGAACTCTGTCCACCCAAAGAGAGATGGCCCATTCATTACAAGGTGCCTTCTACTCTCGCCACCTTCAGTTGAAAAACTTAAAGTTGATCACACTCTTTACTTAAGTGAAAAATTGAGTATGAGACAATCAATATCTAAAGACGATGCTGCTGAGGAATACAATGACTCAGAAGACAACGCCAAAAAAGTCATATTATCCGGAAAAGCTGGGTGATGGAAGTCTTTTGATAATTGTGTTAGTATCAAATTATGACATATAGAAATGAGTGATGTAAATGAAGACTTTGTATTAACTAGAATGCGTGTAATTTTATTTTGTTCCCAAAGCTGCCCAAAAATGGGATTGTTGAAAAGTTTAATTTCCATTTCATATATATTTAAAGCAAATGCAGAAAACCAGGTTTCAAATTTACTCATCATTTTAAAATTTATATGTAATGTTTTTGTAAAATTTTCAGGCAATTATTGTTTTAAACGTATTCCTGAATTGTTTTTATGTCATCATGAAATTGCATTATGTCTTACCATTTTTGCAGGACTTTCATTCATGATAAATCTGTATTGAACTGTTTTTGATTAAACTGGTTTTTATTATACATTAAAAATTTATGCAAAGAATTCAGCTTAACCTCCAGAATGAATGTGATTGAGCAGCTTTTATCATCAGAATTTTAGTTTTTGTGGCTGATGAATTTAAAATAAGTGATCCAAAATTTAATAAAATATATAGTAACTAGGTAATAGCCAGTCAATATGACGGGCCGAAATAATATATCAAATATGGAAATTTCAAAAGATAATTTTTATTCTGTTCAATAATGTGTTTTCAGTTGTCTTTCTTTTCTGAATTTAATACCTGAAGTGTGCATTATCAGGTTGTATGTGACCAGCTTTCTTTAGTTAAACTTAAAATAGTTGCATATATTCTTCCAAGAAAGAGAATGAATGTACGAATCATAATTTAAGAATGTTGTTTACTTTGGTTGATATGAAAATCATTTCCCTCTCCTTCCTTCTCTCTCTTGTATTAAAAGCATTCAATGCATGCTTACACCCATAAGGATTGAAATAACAATAAGATTTTGAGGTCTAACCATGTATTTGGTAGGCAAGATAACATCCCATTAAAATGGCAAGATTTCCCCAAAATATGTGAATTATAAAAGTTTGACATGAATGATTTTCAAATGTAGATGGAAAAAGGTGAACAGTACAAGAAACTTTATAATTTTTCCTTAAAAATGGTTTAGATCTAAAAATCATAAGTTAATTCTTTCTAATTTTAATCTAAAAAAGAATGAAAGCCTGCACATCGAAAAGTCGATTTTTACATGTTATTTTATGGGGAATTGAAATGTCTTTCTTGGGGTTGAACCCAGGACTTTTTTTCATCACACCTTAAAATATGTGAATTGAGCATTCCTGCCAAATTTAGACTTTCTATCTCGATTCTTTCTCAAATTACCGGTAGAGAGGTGGTTAGTGTGTCTAGCTACCAATGCTAAGAGTCGCAGGTTCAAATCCTGCCGAGAACATATAAATATTATATTATTTGCATTTATTCTAATGAGTGGGTAGCGTTACATCAGACAAACCTATAAACAAACCAACCAACAGATTGTGGAAGCTATATATAGAATTTATCCTCGCCAGCAAGGGATGGAAGAAGCCTAATATATCGAAGAGTTTGAATTTCAATTGAGAAGGAACTTCCACATTGTTTATGCGGTTTCATGATATAAAGGTTATATGCATTGTCAGGGGTGGCCCAAGGAATGTTGGCATCCTGGGCGAGATAGCATTCTGGTGCCCCCTCCATAAATGCTTGTTGAGATATTTTTGAAGTACATGCTAATGTGTTCATCGCTATGTAAAAATTATTGATGATGAAAAAATATAAGAGATAACATCAATGTTATAGCCTGTTCTGCAATATAAATTGGTACTCAGTATTTATCCATTTGCAAGTAATGCATAGATATATGATTGGTATAGCGCCCCCATGACTTTGACGGCCTGCACAGCCACCCTACTCGCCCATACCTTGGGTTGGCCTTGTGTATTGTGGTTATAATAATGCCTTGATCGCCATATGGAAAAATAAACATTCCATTAAGATATAATACAGTATACAAAGAATAGTGGTTGATAAAAATTCCCCCGTAACGGTTTCTAAAAATATGTAGAATAACTAATTTTAAACATTGGATCAACAATATGAAATGATATGATTATTATATACTAAATAAAAAAATAATTATATAAAAAATCAAATTATGGCAATAATTATTTTGACACACTATAAACAAAAAGGGCTAGGGAAAACTTCAGTATACCATTTAAACAGTATGGAAAATATTGAGGTACCCTGGAGAATCTCTCCAGTGGAAATCTATTATTGAAGTGTATATTTTAATTGAAAAACATTTGTAGTTGATATAACTTTCCCCTGAAAAGAAATACAAGGAGCTCACATTAACTCTTCAGTGTAATAAACCAGTGGTTCTCAACTGGGGGTCCGTATGTTGTCTCCAGGGGGTCTGTGAGTTGATTTTGGTACCTTATATATTAAAACGATGCATGATTTTCCTTCAGATTCATTTGAGTGGTCGGGTAACATTTGTAAATGTCTTAAAAGAAAGGTCTCATAGCATAGATTACATTATTTATTATGTTAAGTAAGATTTCCACTCCTATCAATGGATTTTAGAAATTTTAGATGGGCGGAGACGAGATGAATGAATGAAAAATATCCAAGAGCAAAAATCTCATTAGCCTTCTATGACATTTTAGTGCGTATGTGTTTTTAATAGAGTAGAAACCGTAGGTACTATTTGCTATAAATTGAATTTATGACCCTCTCGTAGAAATATTATTTGTCAAGACTACTATATTTCATGAACAGATTAGGTCTGTGTCCTAACCAAGACAATTGTAGCTCTAGTTATTGCTAAAAACATCAAGATATTATTCATGTTCAAGGAATGGAAGCAAATCAGCTATGAATACATAAGAATGTCAAGATTGCTTGCTTACACCTGTAAGTTAGATATTCTATTTTTTGCTTATGGCAACTTCTTAGTTGTATAAGGTTTTAATAAAAATTTAAATTTTGGTTCTTTTTCATATTTATATTTCATTGTAAAAAAATCTTAAGCTTTTACTCTAATTAAACAACATTCTTGAACTTATAATGGGAAGGGGTCTGCAGAAATTGTGATTCGTAGGGGGTCCACGGCTCCAGATAAGTTGAGAACCATTGTAATAAACAATAGCTAAATACAAAATCTAGATTATGTATTTTTCATATACAAGCATTCACATACCCTAAAGTGTCAATTACCCGAGACGAGTTTACTTGCTACTTGCCGTTGAGTTTTCTAGCCAGCGAGTTGGATTTCAGCTAGTATACTAGTTTCCTAAATTACATTGGGCTACTTTACTAGTCACTATCCAAACATGTTGCAGTGTGTTCCCTTGTAATGATATGGTGAAAAATAATTAATGTCAAGAGAAATAGTTCATGCAGGTGTTCTATTAGTTGCTGGGTGAAAAACTGGATTGGTAAAGAAAATTTTGGTGCATCTGCTACTATTTTGAAGGAATTGGCAAATGAAGATTTGTTGTCCTACCAAAACCATCTGAGGATGTCCATTGAGCAATTTCAGGAATTACTGGAAATGGTTGAACCACTAATTCGCAAACAGGATACTCAATGAGGATGGCAATTCCAGCAAGAATAAAATTTGAAGTTACTTTCTACTTTTTTGCCAGTGGAGATAGTTTGAAGTTTTTAGAATATCTGTTTCGGGTACTAGAATGCACAGTTTTGCAATTCCTACAACTACTATGTTCTTACAGCAATATCTGAAGTTCTCAAACTGTACATAAAGGTGATTGGCTGTACCGATAATTTAAGATTTATTAGTACAAACTTAACCCTTCCCACATACCTAATTATTGTAGATAATAATTGTGGTCTTTGTATAAATCTGTAAATATATTTGTCATTAATTTATCAAGAGGTGAAATAAAAAATAGCCATGAAATAAGAGAATTTTTAATGTTTATAAATTCGTCATCATCATAAAGTCGTCACTTTCGAATGCACTGGCAACAGGTATGTGATGAATTAGTTGAAATTGAGGTTGAAGGAATATTGACCTTGGATCATGTACTGGAAATTCATTGGGCTCACATGGGATGCAGGAAATTACAGCATGTGTAATTGATTGCTGAATTTCTTGCTACAATAACATCGAGGCACGTGGTGGAAGTGCGTGAATTTGAGAAGCAACATACATGCCAAATTGATCACATGTGTCCTCTGCATTTATGTACTTTATTAGAAACTTCATTTAGTTGTCCAATAACACTTTCTATTGATGGCAATGAACTGTTCTCTTTCCTGTATGGCATTCGTGAGGGTGGCTTCAATTTTGTCCATGAAGAATGGGCTGATTTACTTTTTTGAAAGAAAATCTAATATGGATTCAACTGATTCTTTTGATGATCCTTCTTGATTGTTGTCTGTATCATCAGAGTTACTTCTGAGGACACAGTAGGTTCTTCTGGGGATGTAGCTGGGGTCAGGTTCTGAAAATGAGCCTGTTTCATTAGAATACTTGCATTCTTTAATAAGTATACCTATTTAAATTTAATGTGTTTACATAAAATCTATCTTTACAGGTGCCAAGAACTATGGAGGAATGGACACAAATAATAAGAAGCTTCATGATTCCTTGGAATTTCCCAAGATGTTGTGGTGCAATAGACAGAAAACATGTACAAGTGGAACATCCCACAAAAAGCGATTTCAAGCACTACAACTATAAAGAAAGCTATAGTATTATTTTATTTACGCTGGTAGATGCAGAGTACTCTTTTAGATGTGGATGCAAACGGACACACAATTTACAGCACAATATTTCAAGACTCCATATTAAACATTGGCCTGCAGAACAACGCACTTGCCTTTCTAGAGGTGTCTGTAATTATTGTGGATGATGCCTTTCCTTTGTGAACTAATTTAATGAAACCATATAGCAAAACCAGATTAACAATTAAGGAAAAATTTTCAGCTATTGGTTATACTGTGCTAGACAGGTCATGGAGAATGCTTTTGGGATTCTAGCTTGGAGGTTTAGGATATTTTTAAAACACATAGAATTGAAATCAACAACAGTTGATAAAGTCATTTGGAGCACCTGCGCTCTGCACAACTGATTGCAAATAAGATCTAAAGTGTACCTTCCACCACGATCGGTAGACAGTGAAGATTTGCATTCTGTAGATGTTATTCCCGAATTTTGGCGTGAATACACTGAGGGATTGCCACCTATAAATAATGTGGGCAGTAATAATTATAAATGTGAAGTTGAAACTGTATGGAAGAGATTTGCTGATTATTTTATGGAGGAAGGTTCATTACCATGGCAATGGAAGAAGGTTGGGAGTGACATTAAAGTGTAATTTGCTCTTCTGATTTAGTATACCTACTTGTAGTTTTGTTAATAAGGAATTATGTACAATAATTCAAAATGAGAACTTTTGAATTTGACACCAGATTTGACCTTGAATCCCTCGTGGATACAAATTCTCGAAGAAAGGCAGCTTTGCTGAACCATGTTAATTTTGGTTTGTACGCTTCCGCTGCTCCTGTACCACTTTTATTATTTCTGACTATTTTGGCAAGCTCTTGCTGATGCACATCCTCTATGCTTTTGATTTTTACCTGTAAATTTGGTAGGCCTTCGTCTTCAAGTTGTTTCACTAATTTTCCAAATTCACTCTCTAAATTTTTCTGTCTGTAACCTTTATCATGCACTTTCCATAGTGTTCTGTAATTCTCAAAAACAATTTAAAAATGTGCAATGTCCTTTACGTTCCACTTTGCCATGGTTGCAATACACAAGTCCAGCTGTAAGGCACAACAACACTGGTTGATACATAGCTGCTAGTAAAGTTGACTGGTTTTCAACTTCACTTGGTTTGCTCCCCCGTCTAATTACACGATGCTAATTTGCTAGAAAACTCGCCGGTGAGTAGAGAGTCAACTCACCTCGTGTAATTGACGCTTAAGACTTGAGTGTTGCGCTACCTGCCCGGTATAATTTTCTCCCGTTGAAATGGCGCGGGCATCAAGGACTATCGAAATGTATACGTTCGATTATATCGTGGCTAACTTCATAGCCACAGACCTTCTTGGTTATGTTTATATACATTTTATAACATTATAAAGTAGACTCTAGTTGTTGTTTACTCCCTTTCTAAAGTTATTTTTAGATGTTTCTTGTTGTATGGTCAATATTTCACATTTTATCTAAAGTGTAATTGCTGAAAGATAATGCTTAATGCTCTTTTTAATTGTGTACACCTCATTATTAACTTCATAAACTTTAAAAACTATAGAGTGGTCGCAGTTAAATTACGTGCTGCTTCTGTAGAATACATCAAGCTACTGAATTGCTACAGAAGGGATATTGGATCATACGGGATATTTTATCGGCTTACATACAAGCCAAGAATGGACACCGGCAGCCTGTTAAGTACGCTTAGCAAGATGGACTGTGCAGCAGTACAGTGCTCTATTGGAAGGGAAAAGGTATAGTTTTTATTGATTAACCTATGCTCATTATAATATTTGTCGCCGTTTGGTGAAATTGTTTTAAAATTTGACATGCATGTATCGCTCCTGTACTTACCAATTATGTAGAAAAATGAAATAAGTTGCGTCTTATCCGCGCCTTCTCTTTAAAGAGTAAGATAGAATTCCGTCAAGTGTAATGACAATGTGCAAAATATGTGGCATATCAGTGTGCTACACATTATGTTATCAAATATTTCATTCATGTTGTGACAGCTTTTCTGATTTTCTTTTTTATCAAGTATTTATCACATATAAATCGCCGGTAATATGTTTTCTTATAACAAGCTATTCACACCGAGAGGTTTTACTCAAATAATATAATTAGCTGTTGAGGCGTTAAGGCAATATTTACTACCGGTTTATTTTAAAATAATACCTAACATTTCTAAAAAATTTTCTTCATCGAAAAGTAATTGCATCTTAAATCCTTAGGCAGTGTGTTGCTTTACAGTGGTTCCGTTATGCTCACTATATGCATAACTTTTTAATATTTATGCTGAAAAAATTGTAGAAGAGGCATGGGAAGATGTAAATGTAAGAATAGGAGGTAGCTTAGTCAGATCAGTTATATTTGCAGATGACAAAGCATTTGTGAATTATTCGGAAAGAACCCGCAGATACTAGTAGGGTCCTTTAATGTCAATTGAAAGGCAAGTGGCATATGGTGACATTTTGGAGCCCAAGGCTAATGTTATTTGGAGGGTCTTAACACGAACTAAATATCAATAAAAATAAGAGGACAATTTTTGGGATGAAAAGTTTACCCTTTACATTGCCGGTATTGTTTATTCCTTTGTTTAACATAATATTTTATTTTAGTGATTTTTGACTTTTTTGTGAAATAGATGCCCTGTTAATCCATTCACAGACCTGCCCTTGGCAAGGACATTCAATATAAAAATAAATAGGAAGAGACTTTATTGAGAGTGAAAGAGTACCACAGGTGAAACAATTGACTTATTTAGGTGGTATTGTGACCTAGAAGGGAAGAAGTACTCCAAGAGAACAGGATAAGAAATCGAATAGCAAAAGAAGCATTTATGAGATGACTAGAGCTGATAACTGGAAGTTTGAATAGATTCTCAAAGGAGCTTAGTGAAGACTTGTATATGGAGTGTTGGATTATGTTGGTGTGAGCAGATTAAAGGATTTTTGAGGTTTGGGAAGGGCATAGACAGGAGACGGTTGGACCTAGAGGTAAAAACAGTGCAAATTTTCAATACAGTAGGAGAAGAATGTAGCTTAAGTGATGCAGCAGAGAAAAGAAATAGGTGGTGATTGTTTTAAAGGAGAGTGTATCTTCTTATTTTCCTTTTGCCTGTGGTATAATATAAATCTTGCACCAATTTTTCTTTGTGCCGAATGTTTATTTATCATTCATACCAAACACTGGAGCCAATCTGTATTAAATGTACCATGTTTTCCTTTTCTCATAACATTAACCGCTAGTTGGGCATGGTTACAATAGGGGTTATATTTCCAGATTTATTTTTATCTGAATTGTGGTAGATTTTATTTTATTGGATGATTTTAGCAGAAAATATAGCTTAATAATATTTCAGAGTTCCACTAGTTACATCACCTGTCTACGCCCAGCATGGAAACTTCAAATGGAAATGAAAAAGATTTAAAATCATGTCATAGGTACAGATAAAATGGCCAGCACATATAATTTTAAGTCATGGTTTGATGATAATTACAAATGATGTTATTATGAGGGAGAAGTATAGTTATGAATATCATTCACACCTCTCTCGGATCTACTGCTTTAACGTAGATGTTGGATGTCAAAGTTCTGGGATTGATAAGGTATTTTATTTTGTGGACTTCACTTGTATTCTTATTCAGAGTATCATGTGGAAATGCATAATTTTCATTCATAGTAAGTATGCTGAAAGAGGGTGTAAAGCAGGGGTGAGCAGGGCCCAGCATTTCATATTAATGAATTAAAGACAAAATAAATACAAAGGTATTCTATTTTTCACTTACAAAAATATAGTAGAAATTAATAAACAATAATTGTGTACTTTTATCACTTTTTCTAGCATTTATGGGAACTTTTGAAAATCACACTATAAAGCAACGAAATATGGGGCTCCTATAAATGTGAAGCCCTAGTCTAGCACCTAGTGAGCTTATACCACAATGCGTCACTGCATTTTTGTTGTCCCTGAGTCCAAGAAAGTTGTTTTTGCCATGCTGTCAGTCCATCTGTCTGTATGTGCATGGTTCTAGGGCAGTGGTTCTCAACTGGGGTGACACCGAAGGGTGACGTGACGTTTATTGAGGGGTGATGCAGATATTTGATAAATTCACAGTGTATCATATTCTGGCTTATAAACATAATTAAAACCAGGAGAACTCGTGCTTATTTAAATGCTAGAATTTTATCTTAATATGATTAGGGAAAGCCTAATTTATCTTTAATGGTGACTTGAAGTTAATGGAACTGTAAGTGGTGTGACGCACACCTGAATGAACTGAACATAGGGTGACGCAGGCAAAAAAAGGTTGAGAACCACTGTTCTAGGACCTAAACGGCAAAGTGAAATTGAATGCTATCCAGCATTTATGCATATTATCATGCAGAATAGGTTCTCTGAAGAGATAAACTATATAGCATAGCAATAAAGAGTAGTTTATTCTTGTCCACTTACTCGAAAATGGCTCTGACGATTGTGATTAAATTTCGTTCAATTGTAGAGCTTGATATCACAAACAATATTACACAAGCCATATTTCCCAAAAAATAACTATATGGCATCCAGCAACAATATAAAATACCAAGTTTTACGCCCAGCTACCGCACAGCTCTCTCCAGTCTTTTGACGTCACACAACAATCTTCGTCCAGTAACAATGCCACAGCACCTGTGTGGCATTCCTGACTTTGAAACCAGACCCTTTGAAATTTAAACAAGGTTATAAAACGTTTTAGGCACATTTTTATTAGGGACAGTGTTTTGAGATAAAGAATCGTTTGTTTATTTCTGCATATCTTCATATATATAATTTAAGAAGAGTCCGTCCATCCCCCCTTTTATCTCTTGAACAGTTTGTCATAGAGAAATGCTGTAAACGCAGTTTTGTTTCAGCCAACTAGGAGATCCAGGGAAAACTATTATCGTTTGCGGAAGTGTCCCGGGTTCGATTCCATGAGACAATTATATTTTCCCATAAGTTCGCGGAATTTTCAATTTTTCAGAGTGCAAGGTTTTTCCTTCATTCATCAAAATATCTAAATATGGACCGATTTTCTTCGTTTTTCCTTTATTCAACGACTAAAATTGTACACTATCCTATTATTGCGATGTTTACATGTTACACGGTCGAAATTTTCAGAAATACGCAATTGTTTTCGAATTTTTGTGGATATTTCGTACTCTTTCCTGGCGTTGACAAGGCGACCATCATTGTAGCCTCCGATGCAATTACTGTCAATTAAACCTTCGAATAAACGAAAGAATAGCGTTATTCGCTTACAACTTTTGTTTAAGTATCGAAATTATTGCTGTAGTAACGTCAAACTTTAACATAGAAACGTAAATATTTACGGATAATTAATCAGTTAACTGCCTGTGGGAAGCGTTTATAACGATTGATCAAAGCAATTGAATCGTCTTTCATCATTTGAATGCTGGAATCTTATATTTTTGTAAGCAAAACCATTATATTATACATCTATAATGCTTATAACGCAAATAGGCTCACGCATAAATTTAAAATTAGATAAGAATAAGGACGTACGTTATTTTTTAAACATATTGAAAGTTAAATGTTTATCTTCTCTTCGTAAATAATCTAAATAAACAGTTGCGTTGATTGTTATATAAAATAGAAAGGATACTATATATTTAAATAAAAAGAAACAAAATTAAAGACAAAAGTTCGCGATCAAGTACTGTTTAGCATTAATTTCCTCTCTAATATGAGTTTTAATATGCAGATTTTTGACTGACTTCGCAAGAATTTTAGCTGATACCAATAGTATCTTTAAGTAAGCGTGCTTAGTAGTTATTTGAACGCGTTTTTTACATGCATAACGTCACTCGTGGTCGTTTTAGGCGTATTGGAAAAGTATGTCAAAAACGTGTATTATGTTTTAGCGCGGTTTAAAAGCACGCGCTTATATTGTCACTTTAGCGTCTTTCAGTCTGTCCGTCTGTGCACTTGCTTAAATCGAAATTGTGACGTAACCATAAACTATAGAGTTTAGATTTTTGTACTGCTGCCATTTTTTTTCTTTTTATTTGAGTTTTTAAGAATATGCAGGGTCAGATATGTGCCCATTAAAAATTTTCAAATGTCTCCGAAGGCATAGAAGCTGAATTTGAGGATACATTTCCGCATTGATTCCACTTTCAAACGAGGTCATAGTTACCGAATATGTGGCGGTATAACCACATAATTTTTTTTTAAACGCGCTAAGTTTATCCATGTACATGGATAAACCTCAACTCGTTATTTTATATAAGTACTTTCATAAGCAATTTGTGTTTCAGTGAATGTGTTTTTCATTTCATTATAAATATTCTCGTCGGAACGCGATTATTTATACATGCTAAAAGGGGTACTCCAGAAAAATAACAAGGTTCAAGATGTGGTCTTCGTGATCGATGAGTATTGTTCATATTCCAATACGTTGTGTGCAGTCAAAAGTTAAATCTAAAATTAGTTAGAAATACGATTGGCCGCTCCCGAGATCTAGCGAGAATATTCTGATGGGAGAAAGACGGAATACATGCTAAAAGGGGTACTCCAGAAAAATAACAAGGTTCAAGACGTGGTCTTCGTGATCGATGGGTATTGTTCATATTCCAATAGGTTGTGTGCACTGCAGTCAAAAGTTAAATCTAAAATTAGTTAGAAATACGATTGGCCGCTCTCGAGATCTAGAAAGAATATTCTGATGGGAGAAAGACGGAAATTAGTTACTGGTCGCCATGCGGTTGACGGCTGGCTCCCGAACATGTTATTTCCGTCGAAATAATTTTTTTTTCCGCTCTGTAATTTCTGTCGTAGTAGAGGAAGTGAAAATGGAACGTAAACATTCGGAGATATTCTAAACTCTTGCATCCCGCGAGCCCAACGAAGGATCCATCACTGTGCCCCCTTCACATAATGTTCACGAATACATTTTTTAAAAAATCGGTACAACATACATTGTACAAACTTTCTCATATATAGTTACTAATGCGTCGTTTAGTTATCTTTAGAACATGAAAATCGTATCAGCCGGTTTTTAGAAAATCCAATTTTTCTTAAAGTTGCCCAAGAATAAACTACCCTTATATTCATTCATTGAGAAAAATGAAATACGTAGTATTATTATAGACGTATACTCAAGTAACTGTACGAAATTTGATCAAAATCGTTAGAGCCGTTTTTGAGAAAATCAAATTATTGTTGTTAAAGTTGCCTAGAATAAACTAGCCTTATATTCATTTTTTGAGAAATATGAACTTTACAGTATTATTAAAGACGTATACTCAAGTAACTGTACGAAATTTGATCAAAATCGTTAGAGCCGTTTTTGAGAAAATCAAATTATTGTTGTTAAAGTTGCCTAGAATAAACTAGCCTTATATTCATTTTTTGAGAAATATGAACTTTACAGTATTATTAAAGACGTAAACTCAAGTAACTACGAAATTTGATCAATATCGTTAAAGCCGTTTTCGAGAAAATCGGATTGTTGTTAAAAATGCGTAGAATAAACTACTCTTAATTATTGATCAATGTCAACCATTTATTCATAGACTCTGCTAAGTATGATAAAATGCCTACATAAGAGATTTCATTCATTTTCGTTCTTCCGTCTAGGCTCCAGAGCCAGTAACAGACAGACGGCATTGAAAAAACCACTTTTCAGCGACACATAAAACGTGTATTTCCGTAAAAATCTTGAGGTCGAATTTTTTCGCGAAAACAATACTTTCTCGATACTTCGTATGAGAAAGTAAAAAGCTATAGAATTTAAACAATGAAGACTGAACATTAAAGAAATGGCGTCGAGATATCAGTACGTTCACCGTTATCCATTGAAACCCATTATTTATTTGCGTACACACATGGGCGACCACAATAATGAGCAAGATAGGGCATTACATTCCACAAAAATCGGTACGACATACATTGTACAAACTTTCTCATATACGTACTAATGCGTCGTTTAGTTATCTTTAGAAAATGAAAATCGTATGAGCCTGTTTTTCGAAAATCCAATTTTTGTTAAAGTTGCCCAAGAATAAACTAGCCTTATATTCATTCGTTGGGAAAAATGAAATACGTAGTATTATTGAAGACGTATACTCAAGTAACGGTACGAAATTTGATCAAAATTGTTGGAGCCGTTTCTGAGAAAATCGAATTATTGTTAAAGTTGCCTAGAATAAACTAGCCTTATATTCATTTTTTGAGAAATATGAACTATACAGTATTATTGAAGACGTAAACTCAAGTGACTGTGCGAAATTTGATCAAAATCGTTAGAGCCGTTTTCGAGAAAATCGGATTGTTGTTAAAAATGCGTAGAATAAACTACTGTTAATTATTGATCAATGTCAACCATTTACTCATAGACTCTGCTAAGTATGATAAAATGCCTAAGTACGAGATTTCATTCATTTTCGTTCTACCGTCTAGGCTCCAGCGCCAGTAACAGACAGACAGACGGCATTGCGAAAACCACATTTTCGGATTCAGCGACACCTAAAACGTGTATTTCCGTAAAAATCTCGAGGTCGAATTTTTTCGCGAAAACAATACTTTCTCGATACTTCGTATGAGAAAGTAAAAAATTCATATTATACATATAAAAGCCCATGTGTCTTCGTTGGTTGGTTACATGTTATACATGTTTTGCCCCAACCAGAAAAAAATTCTGCGGGCGACATGCATACAAATAATATATTGATACACAGAAAGAAATCGTGCGCAATAGCTTTAACATATGACGATTGGTATTGTACTATCATTTATTAGTTATCTTGAAAAAAAAAACTTGCGGCATTTTATAACGAGCTCACAAACACTAGCAATTTGGGTGAAGAATTTTCCTGGAATCCGGCAGGATTCGAACCTCCAGCCCAAATAAGCTCTCCGAGATCTCATTTGAAATCAGGATAATAAATTGATTCATTTGATGATAAAGGTGGGCTTATTTGCTCACGAAACGATTTAACGTACCCGCTACGTTGCCATCCTCAGTGGCAAACGATCGTTCCGGCGATATCGTCAATTAACTTTCTTTTGTTTTTCAATCAACGATCCTCCAGTGCTCCGGCTGGAGCCCAGCTTTCCTTCTCTCAGTATCCATGCAGGTTTTTTTAAAAATATCTTTACGCATATGACACGTATTCGGTCCCCGCCACATCTCGATTCCCCCACCCCATCATCGGTTCTATCTCACCCAAAAATGCCTCTTTTTCCCTACTTCCCGAACATCCTCCGTTTCCCTCGCCGAATCCACCTCTATCCTTAGCACGCTGATACCCTCTCTCGTTCCTCCCCCATTCTCTCCGCTTCCTCCCGCCCTCCCTTCGTTCTCTCTCGGGGAGCTTTCGTTTAGAGCGCACGGCGCCGCTTTTTCTCACAGTCGGCCTCCTCCGTCCCTCCCAAGCACGCGTACAAATGGACCATCAGAGTGGTTGGTGCGGGATGTACCTCCCTTGGTATTTTCCTCTCCGCGAGGCGTTCGTCAGGCCTTTCAACTTTCGGGCTCCCAATGCTCCGGAACTGAGGTTTCCCGTCCCAGAAGCAACTTCTCTGCTCGCTCCGTTTGTACACACTTCGCATCGGCCAACTTCCTCCGAAATCCCGCTTCAAACCGCCCATCCTGCTTATAAGGACCAACTCTTATTGAATCCCTCCCTAGCCGTTCTACCGACAAACCCTCAGGTGAGCTTGGAAATAACCACCCCCCCCCCCCATCTCCCATCCCCCGCTTTGATTCCTTTCACGTCCGCCCCCTCTACCACGTGTCGTCCGTTACCACCCATTTCGTTTCCTTAAATATAAGAATTTTTTCCTAGCCTTCGTTTATCATTAGCCCAGTTTTTCGGTGGTTGTGTCGTCCCCACGTGCCGTCGGCTCTCGTAACTCCTTTAGACTTAACTCTTTCAAACCTGGCGCACGCAGTCACGTTTTTCCCGTATAAAATGTACAAAAAAATCTCTCAGACACTTTATTCGTGATCAATTATGTCTCCTGTGTGAATCGGTGTATCCCGTGTTGCCATTTAGCGCGTAAAATGTCAAGTATTATCCAAAATGTGCAACTTGGCTACTAGTGAAAGTAATAATTCGGATGTGAAGGTATTTTAAAACGGCTGAAGATGCAATACGTGCATTTCTTCTAAGAAGTGGCAGTCCTCATTCTCGATAAACCCATCGTTTGCTGATAATAGGTCTTGTTACGAAGCTATTGACGAATTACTGCTGACAGTGACACCTTTGTAATCGTAACGGGCTTATGTTTTCTTGAATAGTTTCACGGTTGTATAAATTACCTACGCCGTTGTTGAGTTGGACTCTATTCTGTTACTGGCTCGCGAAATGTATTTCTTTTTCGACTTTCTCAGTCTCTGCGTCTCACTCCTTTCTTGGTCATCCGCCTTACCGCGCCTATCTTCCTTCGCCTTTAATGCCTCCCTCTTTTTACTCTCTCTCCCTCCATCAATTCAAATTAAGTTCCATATCTCGTATTCTCGTTTTATCTCTCAATCCTTAAACCAGCGGTTTCCAAACTTGACAAAGCCGCGCCCTCCTTCAACAAAGAAAAATGTCCTTGCGCCCCCATATATATCATATATATATGGCAAATGATACGCCCTAACCACTTGAGCGCTAGAATTCGGCGACTGCATATTATAGGTTTCACGATTGTGACAGTTAAAACGACAGTAAACACAATTTGGAGTCTTTTTGCGCCACCACTCCCATGACGCGCCCACCGCGCTTCTCCCAGGGTGGCGCGCCATACAGGTTGGAAACGGTTACCAGATTTCCGAAACTACCGTGCGGGACATTTTTTGTAAGAAATAAAATATTCCCGAAACAGAATAATGTTGAAATAATAACAATATATATCTAACTTTTGAAAGTGAAAACATTTACTTATTTACAATCAGTGTTACGTAGTACAACCACAAGCTTGGCAATAATAAACTTTTGGAAAAATCGCAAAATATGGAAATATAACGCCAAAAGCACATATAAAACAGAACTGCAACCGTCTGGTGTCCAATCCATTCTCGAAAGGAGAACTGCGCGGGGGTGAGTAAATCAGTCATTCTCTATTGAGCTAAAGTTTCATTTCCCATTAAGCATCCCTATCCATAACGGCCTTTCCTAAATCACGTGACTTTTCGCGCAGCTATGTGCCAATAGATTTCAATATGATTATACACTAACGCTTCCTATTTATAGTGGGCGCATTCAAATCTTTAGTTTCGAAATGGTTTAGCGGAACATTTGTAAGTCGTGCGGGACAATTCTTTGTTGTGCGGGGCATCCCTGGTTGGAAACCACTGCCTTAAACGACTGCCCCCTCCTTATTTACATTAAGATTCTATTCATTCCTTTATCGCTGCTGTCATCTGTCACGTATTCATTCCGACCACATGTCATGTCCATTCGGTTCGTCCTTAATGTCACTTTCCATGCATGTATTCACTCGTCCTCTTTATTTTAAAAATTTATTTTCTTCTCGTCTGCCCAGTAGCGGAACCGCAAACTTTCGGCTCCCGCGCATTAGTAATTTTTTTGGGTCCGTACATAATTCGTTGTTTAATATAATGTGTAGATGTGGCCGCGGGCTCTGCGGTATTATAGTTAAGGTACTGCGTCTGCCCCTTCTCCCCTTTCTCAACCCAAACTTTTCATCACCCGTATTTGAATCTGACCCTCACTTCTCTTCGATCACACCTCTAAAATTCACATCAAGCGACGGTTCTGCATTTGAATAAGTCTTTAATAAAGTAAATGTATGCGGTAGTTCGCGTCTCGATTCCTTTCTTTAAAAAAATACCCCTTTTTAACGTTCTGAACTTTTTATCGCATTAAATGTAATATTAACTTTGAATTTCACAGATCATCTTTTTTTTAAATAGCAAATGATAATCATGACCATTTTTAACCCAAAAGAGAATTTTCGAGCTCACATTTTGGCCGATATCTAACGGAAAAACTGTCTTGCCAATAGCCATAAAAGGATTAGGAAATTTTTTAAAATGATTATTGTAGAGACTTCATTTTTCAGACGCGACCATTTCTCAGTCGAGTTTAGTCCATCTCTTTGCCTATCCCATCCTTCCTTAATTAAATCACGCGAATGTCTTTTTAGATACGTTTTGGATCCCACTCCTCCATCTGCCGCTCTTCGACACCAGTCGAGCTCTATTCCCGATCATTTATTTTCCTTCGCATTCAAAATATCTCCCTTTTCCATTAATTTTGCTCGTAATCTGTTTCTTCCTTTTCCGCTTTCACCCGCTCGTCTTCTCCGTGATACGAGCTATTAAGATTAATGTCATAGATATGACATAGTAATATATTTTTAAAAATATCTTCTTCATTTGCTCTCATAATAATATTTAGTTGATTTTATATCATGTGTTTTTGTATAAATGTACTCTTTTTTTTCAAATTTGGTTTTGCCTCGTTTAAAACTTTTAGTCAGGTCGTGAGTGCCAGTTGAATCGCAATCTTTTTCATCGAAAATGTAAATAAGACGGAAAATAAGGGAATTCGATGAAAATGAGTGCTTTTTCTGAAAACTTTTTTTTACTGTAATAAATGAATTATTGGGAGGCATTTCTGCTTGAGTTCCTATTTTTTAAAAAATAAATCTATACAGTGCTGATAGGATTTCAGTTCTCAACGTCTTCACCAGGGGAGAACCATCTAAGTTCCTCCAACGATGTAGTTTTGTCCCACATCAAAGAAGAGTTCTAAAAAATAAAAGACGCGAGATTTTTTCCCTTTCAGTGCAGCCAATTTTAACTTCTCTTTATTCCGATCCTACCGGCTTAGAACATTAGTCCGATATTTTTTTCTTGTAGGTTGAGCTGTCGCTTGCGCTCTCGTGGGATTCTTTTTCGACACGCTTAAAGCGAAGAAGAGGCTAAAATAGGAATCTCGTAATGCGTTGGTCTCACTCATTCCGTTACGACTTTTGTATGTTCCCTTTTGAACTCGGTGTGTAGGCCTTTTTTAGTGAACTCACATCCTACGTTTGCATTTTTACTTTCTCATACGAAGTATCGAGAAAGTATTGTTTTCGCGAAAAATTCGACCTCGAAATTTTTACGGAAATACATGTTTTAGGTGTCGCTGAAAAGTGGTTTTCTCAATGCCGTCTGTCTGTTACTGGCTCTGGAGCCTAGACGGAAGAACGAAAATGAATGAAATCTCGTACTTAGGCATTTTATCATACCGAGCAGAGAATACATAGAAATGGTTGACATTGATCAATAATTAAGAGTAGTTTATTCTACGCATTTTTAACAACAATCCGATTTTCTCGAAAACGGCTTTAAACGATTTTGATCAAATTTCGTACAGTTACTTGAGTTTACGTCTTCAATAATACTGTATAGTTCATATTTCTCAAAAAATGAATATAAGGCTAGTTTATTCTTGGGCAAATTTAACAAAAATTGGATTTTCTAAAAACAGGCTCATACGATTTTCATTTTCTAAAGATAACTAAACGACGCATTAGTACGTATATGAGAAAGTTTGTACAATGTATGTTGTACCGATTTTTCCTTTTGGAGTACCCTAAGGTTTTAAAGTGTTTATATTTGTCTTTTCAACTCAAAATCCCTTTATATTTATTCAACTCCGGTAAAAGCGCGTCGTCGCCCCTCATTGCCCGTTGTTGTTACCTAGTTACGAAACTTACGTTTTGACTATAACATTTTTTTCAAGTAGGAAACTACATAGTTTATTTTTCGTGAAATTACGCTTGAGGCCATCAAAATTTGTACTAAAAACTAATATCATTTAAACGCGCCCTATTCTTCTATATCGTTACCTTGAACGTCATCTTAAGATTTTCAGTATTTTTTACTTAGTTTGTACGGAAAATTGAATTCTGTTTTGTAATTTTGCCCCCAACAAAATGAAGGCTTCATATTATTTATTATTACGTTCAAATCTCATAATATTTTAATTCTATTGTCACTTATTTCAGTTTTCTCCTTCCCACAAATTTTCCTTTAACCACGCTTTTTCTCTCCCGGCTACTCTTTCACACCAAATAACCATTTCTCTTGTAAGTTCGCCTCCTCCTGGATCGTATATAACCAAATAGGCATTCCATCCACGCTTTCGAACGCTTTTAACGGTCCGCATCGAACCAAGCTTCACTCGTTTTTCAAAATTTTAGCCGCATTCTCTTTCTTCGCAGCGTATAATTTTGGAAGCATCTCCATGGAGACGCCAGTCTTTTTTTTAAAGGCTGAAATTGTAAATGTATATCTGGTTTTTATTTGATAAAATAAAAAAATTCAACGTATATTTTTGTCGTATTTTTTTAAAAATAATAAACAATGTTTTACGAACGCAAAAGCCTATTAATTTTATCCCATCCAATTTAAAATTAGAAGTTGGACAATTTGTCACGTGGAGGAAGGATCTTGAATTTTGGATTTAAAAAAAAAAGTCATTTCTTCATTCCTGTGTTGATAGCCTCTGAAAAAGTGAAAGTCCGAAGCTATAAATGGAAGCGTCGTCAGAAGTGATAATCTTCGATTTTACTTCCTTCTCATAGAAAACGAGATGAAAGTATCCGGTGTTGCTCGAAATTCTAAGAAATCAAAAAATACCGAGATTTATAAATGGATAATTTAAATTTTTAGCCTGGTAATGAAAACGAATTTATGTAATTTTATTGTAATGCAGTTGGGTAAACTACAACCTCTATAATCCCGCAGAATTTGTTTAAAATCACTGCAGTTTTGTAAGGTCCGGTTTGCCATATTGAATCTTAATGACTCCATTGTATCCAACCATAGACAAAAATCTGCTCCTTGATTTCAGGAATAATCATGCAAAATTTTTACGACTTCTTAGGAGGTGTCCAAACGTATAGCAAACACAAAGTAGTCACGACTTTTTTCCGATGAAAAACAAAAATAATTATTTTATTAGCAGGTGAGACTCGTTGACAGGGCAAAGTCGTTTTCCGTAGATTACGCTTATAGGAAAGTTCATAAATTTCAATAGATGTTAAAGAATTTTTTTATTACTGTGGTTCTAAAAGGGAAGTAAAAGAAGTTGTAAATTTGTTGTTTCATTTGCAGACATTATTCATTTTATTGATTAATTATTATACATATTAAATTGGAATAATAAATTCTTAATTAGTGAAGAAAATTAACTGGTCTTGGTTAAGGCTTGCTGATGAACAATGTTTGTAGTTTTTCGGTCTTTTGCTAAAATAAACAGATTTTTTCCATTTCCCATTGTGAAAGTTGCTACATAAAGTTGTCCGTGTGCCAAACAATCTATTTTTAGATCCACTCCTGCTACCGTAAACGACTGCCCTTGTGATTTGTTTATTGGCATTCTAAACGCGACTAACAGTTAAAATGTGATTTCAGTAGAAGCTCTTTTATTCAAAATGTTCGGGGTCTGACCCATTTCGGATGGGCGATATTTCCGGATATTAGAAATCTTAACCATTACTTATCATATCAACCAGAAACAACGTTTTTTTCTTCAAAGTATGGCAGGAATAAATGCTGTTACAAACCAAATAAACTTAGAAAATGTTTTATTTAACGCGAAAAAATCGTATGAATTATCCTACGACGCAAATACGGTGAATATATTAGGTAATACATGATGATGGAAAATCAGCCAATAACATCCGTGTGTATATACCTGGAATTGGCGAAAATAGTGTTACAAGCACAATACTTTTAGGAAACCAATTATTTAATACAGTGTATCACATGACGTAAATACAATGAATATGTTGAACGTTTCAATACTTGCACGGATAATCATCTAATGCCATACTCATTTACCAAGGTACTGCAAAAATATACAATGTTACCTATAAAAAATACGAATATTATATTTACGGTAAAGTTCGTTGATCTGCAGAGAAGTAGTTTGGCATCATTACGGATGATCAGGAGTAGCCGTAACCGATATCGCAGGAAGCAAAGGAGAGGATGATGCTTTCCTGAAAAAAAACTGTCGGCGTTGTCTGCTTACTTCGTTTGCGCTGTTCTTTCACAATTTTGTCTTTTAGCCTATAAAGCTGCATTATTTCCTCCTCTGTAGTAAATGATTTTTTCTCCATAAAATTAATCAGATCGTCACAACAGGAAATAGCCTCTTACATAGTCATTTTCTGATACTCATCAACTGGCACGTCACGGTCATCACCTCCTTCACTGTCATTTACCTTTAACAGCATCGATAATAAGCTTGCACTTACGGGTGCCTACAGCATTACCACACGTCAAAACTATTAGTCTCTCTTTGGACTCCTTCACACCTGATGCTGATTTTTCATCGTTAGAAACTAAAGTATGCCGCGGGAGATAACGCCAAAATAATCCTTTCTCGTCGGCGTTATAGATTTGCCCTAAACTAAGGTTATTTTGTTGCACCAATTTCGAGAGATCAGTGAAAAATTCCTCTGCAACTTCATGAGCGACAGACATTTTTTCATCGGAAACTGAGATAGCGAATGCCATGGCGCTTTTTGAATTTCTGCAACTATTCGCTAGAATAATCACATTCACCTTGAATTTTTGGGTCATCATGGTAGGCTTTTGCGGAGCCGTTTTTGAGAAAATCGAATTGTTGTTAAAGTTGCCTAGAATAAACTAGCCTTATATTCATTTTTTGAGAAATTTGAACTATACAGTATTATTGATGACGTAAACTCAAGTAACTGTACGAAATTTGATCAAAGACGTTAAAGCCGTTTTCGAGAAAATCGGATTGTTGTTAAAAATGCGTAGAATAAACTACTCTTAATTATTGATCAATGTCAACCATTTATTCAAAGACTCTGCTAAGTATGTTAAAATGCCTACGTACGAGATTTTATTCATTTTCGCTTTACCGTCTAGGCTCCAGAGCCAGTAACAGACAGACAGACGGCATTACGAAAACCATTTTTTTCGGATTCAGCGACACCTAAAACGTGTATTTCCGTAAAAATCTCGAGGTCGAATTTTTTCGCGAAAACAATACTTTCTCGATACTTAGTATGAGAAAGTAAAAAGTAAATAACACAACATATGAACGCATGCGATTGAAGCGCCGTTGCTGTGATGCGGAAAAACTAAGACGAAAAAAAATGATACCTTTTACCAAGCATATATCGTTGGAAAAAGTGGCGCATTCAGCTAATTTAAGTGGCAGGATTATTTATGTAGAATTTGATATCTGCAGGTAATCGGGAAGTATGACTTTATTTGACACAAACACATAAACTATTCAAAATATATAATAGATAATCATAGTGCTTCAAAACATTATTTATTATTCACACGTTCTACATACATATGCATTTACCTGTTGGACACTGTCACCCTATGAAATTTTAGTTCCCCTTTATCCATCCATTTTTCTGGATGACTTGTTTTAATCTTGATGTGTCGCTTAGGTTGTGCGATGGGACGATTGCTGTCCAGTAAAAAAAATGTTCGAGAAACATTGTTTTAAAAACTGCAAGGCACATCCAGGCGTTCAAAATGACTCTGTCTATGTCAACAAGAGTGGATGTTGCAATTAAAAAATAACCGTTGATGGCCCAAATATTCCGATGTAGAGTTAAAAAAATTAGGCAACTTCCTAGTCGAAAAAGACAGTCGTGCAAATCAAAAAGTGACAGGGGCTGGAAATGAGTTATTTTGTCGCACGTTTCGGCCATTTCAAACGTGATTACATGAATTCCTCGATTTATGCCGTGGACGCATCCCCGGAAAACACGAATTTAATCGAGTAAGTCGAAAACATATTTTTCCATAGACTTACATCGAGGATGGGTAACCGGAGATATTTTTTATCATAATTCGTAAAAAAAATGTAGTTACAAGTTGCCAAAAGACCCTGTTTATATAAGGAGTAATATATAAATAAATGAATATTATCCATAAGAAAGAGGTGGGATTACTTTAACAAATAATCCGGTCGCTTGATGGTATTTGGAAGAGTTCTTGTCAAAAGAAAAAGATCGAAGAGACACTTGAAAATCCCATTTTATTAAAACACGATTTCGCGGGGTACCACGGAACCTATATGGACATTTTTTTCATAATACGTTGGCGACGTCATGCCGAAATAACTTTATTTTTTCACAAGCTCATAAACCGCATTTTATGGCCTTTTACAGTGTGCGTAATAACAATAATAAAGACGAACACATGCGAACATGCCATCGGCAGGATTCGAACCCGCGGCCCTAGAATTGGCAGTCAAGACAGGCTAACCATCCCTCTACCGAGGCGACGTAAATCAACGGCTTCCTGTTCAGTAAAAGCACGTTAATACAAAATCTGTTAATGTATAATTAATCCCAACGCTAAAACGCATTCATTGTCAATGACAACGAACTCATTACATACCAAGAGAACTTAAGTCCGTTAAAATTTCTTTTAACGAGACTAGGCCCTAGAATTGGCAGCCAGACAGGCTAACCACCCCTCTACCGAGGCGACGTAAATCAACGGCTTCCTGTTCAGTAAAAGCACGTTAATACAAAATCTGTTAATACATAGCTAAAACGGCTTCATTTTCAATGACAACGAACTCGTTATTACAAACCAAGAGAACTAAGTCCCTTGAAATTTCTTTTAACGAGACTATACTGCGATTAATTTTTCGTTGGACGGAAGTTACCTCTCAAGACCATTTTGCTAACATCTGTTCCCATAGCCGAGTTATCATCAGTATAGTCTGCAGAAAACGTGTTCTTTTTTCCGTTGGTTTACGAAGTGCTCACCTTAGTAAAATCTTCCTTCTTGTTATCTAATTAGTTATTAGTTCTGTCGACGGCACTGTCAGGAACATTTGTCACCGTTCGTCATTTTTTTTCGGAACCTTCGCGAATATATACATATAAAAAGAAAACGGTGTTCATCCGCGGGAGGCAGCTTTCCAATTTTAGAATACGACGGGAAAAATGCGAGTTAAAAGCTGCGAATGAAAACGGGCATATTCTAAGTGGTTATAATTGAGTTGGAATGGAGTTAAGTCATTTGGTTGGTAACCCTTAGGAGTTTCTCTCAGTTTTCCTGCATTTTTTGTTGCTGACTAGGACTGAAATGCGTTCAGAAATAGAATTCGCCACCGACGCCCAAATTCATTTAAAAAAATCCCCGTTTAAAAAGTCCCCGCTGGCTGACTGCTTCTTCTTATCGGGCCCCAGCCCTCTCCGTTACTTATCTCTTTTTTAACGCTTTTGATGTTGGATGTCCTATAAACTTTTAAGGGCACTTATGTTCATTATCATGATTTCATTCGCTTGTTAGTTTTATTTCTTCGCGAAATTTGATTTTATTATTTTCTATCTCTCTACACTTAACCAATCATGACTAAACATATCTGTTAATTTTATTATGTACACTACAGCATGTTTATCACCATTATATAAATATCGTTGTCTTTTACGCCAGGAGCTGGCCAAGTCTTTAGAATTGATTCTTGTTGTCAATTACAGTCGAACTGGGGACTGGATAGTTTTGCTCGATATAGCCTTTATTCGTAAAAACCTGCATGTATTATATAGTAAAAGTAAAGATATAATAAGTAAAAATACATATAAATTGAGATATTTATGAAAAAAACAAAAATGTACATAAACTAAAAAATTTAAAAGTAAACATATAAAAAAGTTACTTACTGATACATCATTAATCACTCCCCGTTTTACAAAGATAATTTAGAATTGTGGCCTGTTTCGTAGATTTCACCTTGAGGCCTCTTAGATTACCTTTTATTACACTTACAATTAGTGCATTAAAAACACCATCGGCAGTGTCACTCTTCAAAAAATTCAATTAACGTTTCCACGGCATCCTGAGCTTGCGAGTAAGTTGACACGGGTTTAGTAGAAATATTGTATTCAACGAATACAAAGTTGTCTTTGTCACTATCTTCTTTGTTTAGCATTTTCTCTATTATATCACTCCGTAGGAATTCCAGAAGTTATCAACTCGTCATCAACATTAACGAATTGTCAGTGTCATTTAAATGATCGAAATTCGTAATTCAATTTTGTTTCAGCTATTCAGTTAGAGGTAGATCATCTTCATTAACGTTTTGATTACTGACCGAAAATTCTCCCGATGATAAACCAGATTTCCGAAAACAATTTGAGACTGTTGTAGGTATAACACTCTCCCATGCGTCTTTCATCAAACGAATTGAATCCAATCCAGACACATTGTCATCTAATCCTCGTTCCCTTCGATCAATCAATTTGAAAACCAAAAATCGCTTGAAATAACCCTTGAAGCTTTTAATTATGCCCATGTCCATTGGCTGCAAATCAGAAGTTGCATTTGGAGGCCAAAACACGTTTTACATTGGATAATTCCTGCATATGAGGGTGTGCTGGACAGTTATTTACCAGGAGTAAAATTTTTCTATTTTTTTCTCCTTAACTCGTTGTTCCACTTCATACGTATTGTTGAAAAATATCGGAAGTCATCCATGCCTTGTTATTAGCTGCATATTCAACGGGAAGCTTATTTGTTTTTGAAACAACGTGGTTTATGCGATTTTACTATAACAAAGTCGTTTTTTGTCAGTTCTAGTCATGTTCACACACATTAAAGCCGTTAAACGACCAAGGTCACGAAATTTTTTCAAATTGTGAGCATACGAGTTCCAGGAAGAGTTAATGTGGAGACGGATTAAACCAGGGGTTCCCAACCTTATGTGGGAATGGGTGTCTGGTTCAGAGAAGGCGGCGGGCGCCAGTGTCCTTTCCCCCCAGTACCCCTTTATTCAAAACTACTTCGTAGCTGTAAAAGTGATGATGGGTGTGGGGAGAGGACAAACAAAACTCCGCGGGTGCCACGGTGCCCTTAGTTACCGGGTTGGGAATTCCTGGTTTAGAAGGGGAGACCTTTGTTCAACAAAGCTGCGGACAGAAGCCTCCCCGCGGGGGAGGTTGGGCTCGTGAACCCAGGAAAGTAACCGATCAGATGGGGGAATCAAGAGGTCTCGGGCCCCATTGAATGTTGAAGAGGCTGACCGCCGCGGATGAGACAACGCCGAGCGGACAAAGTTTGCTCGTTATATCCGTGAAGTGTGCTCGTTATATACATGAAATATTTGTACGTAAATCTTCGTAAACTTAACTTAGAGATACCATTTGCTCACTATATCCGTGACCTCGTTACACCCGTGCTCGTTATAAACGAGTTCGACTGTATATTTTATTTTAATGTCTAACAATGTTATATTCCAATTAAAAGTTTTTTGTATTTTTTGTTTGAGAAATAACGCGAAATCTAACTTAATACTTTGAATTTGTTGCTGATAAAATACTTTCCATATATATCGCGTTTGAACATTACGGAAAAGAGTGTACGCAATATTTGGTAAATGGAATGATCAAATAGTCATAAGTTTGTGAAGCACAACTCTGTTGGATATCGAGGTTTTAAAACCAGAAGCGGACCAGATTCGTTCGTGGTTGTATCTTTAGGCCGTATTGGAAATAGCGAGTGCTTCAGCGAGTTAGATAAGTAGCTTGCGTCGGAATTTACCGAACCTGTGTTATCTCGTAAATGGCAATCTGTGCAGTTGTATGAGTTTAAACTTCTTCAGAAAATATAGAAATTACTACATTGCTCTAAAATGATTTAGAACTGAGGATTATTATTTACTACGCCGAAATATCGTGCACCATCCGATAGATGGAAATGAAATTATACGAATCAAGAATTACTTTCTCCCTACGCCAGGGATGGCAATTACGTGCACGCGTGCCGGAAGTGGCACGCTTGTAATTTTACTCGGCACGTGTAGGCTTGTATTTTCTATATAAAATATGAAGTTTCTTAGAGAAGGGATAAACTATTGGCACGCGAAATAAAATTATAATGATTCTAATTACTTTCTTGACGCGCCACACAAAAATCATTTGCCATCCCTGGCCTACGCAGTATAGAGGAAGTATTGTTTTCGCGAACAATTGATTTCAAGGTTTCAACGAAAATTTACGTTTTAATACTTTATCTTCATCATCATCATGTCTGTGTATGAGACATTTTTTGGGCGCTCTAACTGGAAAACTACAACCAAATCAGTACAATATTTCATATTTAAGATTCTTATTGAAAAATCAAGATCTGATTACCTAGATTTGGGCTAAAATTGGTCAACCGGTAGTGGAGGTTTTTACTCTTGTCATTTTTCCGTTTTTACCAAATATCTCCTATAGGGCTTCATTAATGTACATATTTACCAATATCAAAGTTGAAGACAATATAATGTGATATAATTTTGGTTTGAAACATTTTTTCGTAAAATGGATTTTTTCAAAGAAATTTTTCTCTGAACTTTGTCCAGTACATGAATGTCGCTAGGCGACAACATTGTTTCCGTTGCTCTGATAAAATCTTCGACTTGTTGGTAGCGACATCAGCGCTACCAACGGCAAATTTAAATCGCTATCAAAATTATCCCAGTACTAGCGTCATATTTTATGAACAATTTTCTTTGAAGTATTTACAGCGATGGCAGTGTCGCCAGCGTTAATTTTAATCGAGAATATTTGACGCAATAATTTGACTTTGGCACTAGGACACGCATCAATATTATATTATCCGTAGAAGTATATAAAAATTTTGTTAATGTATTGTTTTTCAATGTGAACAGTGATTTAAAGTACAGTAGAACTCCGGTTATCCGAACGCCGATTATCCGATTGTCCAATTATCCGAACCAAATTTTAAATTGCTGCATGTTTCTTAATCCTTTCGCTGTGACGTTCGGATATATTCGAATACGCATTATGACCCTTAGCTGCAATATTTGGATTTATTCCACCGCCTTGAAAATAATTTCTTTCAATGCAGTCGAGTCCCTCCCTCTCCCCCTTTGCCTTAAAACGCTCTCTGAAAATCCCTTAATGCTCTCCTTTGCGTAAACACCCACATAATATGTACAATCCGCGTAGGCGTCACCACCGTAAGTGGAAGACACTTGCTCGGAGGTTATAAATGCTACTTTTGACGGTATTTTCTTTCTCATGGAGAGATTAGGGCAACTTTTATGGCCCTAGTTATGGCTCGAAAGGCATTGTAAGCAGCGCCGTAACTAGCTGTTTTAGCACCCGGAGCAAATTTCCAAAGAAAAAAAATTCTGTAATATAATTTTTTACTCTTAGGATTTTAGGTGAACAGTTAATAAATAAAAATAAACTTTAAATGATGTAATTTCACATTACATAATTTAAAATATCAGAAAATACAAATATAGATAAAATATTTAATACAAAAAATATAATTATTTTATTATTAAAGAGTTATTCGACGTGCTTTTAAGGCAGAAAACTCATCAATAACATCATCGAAATTTATAGTTTCTGCTATGGCATGTTCTACGGAAAGAATAGATAGTCTCTGCTGGCCCATGCTGGATCTTAAATAATTCTTTACGGACTTTAGTTTGCTAAAACTCCATTAACATATTGCTGTTGTCATAGGTAATTTAAGAACTATGCAAAGAGCTATAGATATATTAGGGTAACTTTCTACAAGTGAATAGTCGTACAGTAATTGTAGAAGATGAGACGTGAGGCTGATGCTAAATTTTTTAAAAGTGATAGAACCCTAAAAATTCCTCTTTCAATAGAGAAATCATCACTATTTAAATAATTTTCATTGCTAAGTTTCCAGCATGTTTTTTTAAATTCAGAAACCTCCATTTCCGCGATGGCCGATCCAGACAAAAATGAGAAATCATCGACGATTTCATATAATGCATCGTATCTCCAACTTAAATGAGCGATCAAGGTATCTAATACTTGTTTTAATTGAATCTTATATTGTTTCTTCGGGGAATTATCATCTGGTGACTCTTCGAGATCTACATTTCTTAATTGCCCTCTTCTTTTACTTGGCATTTAATTTTTGATTTATATTTCCTCAGCTAGTTTAGAGTCTTCTACTTCTAAAATTTCTGTAATAGTAGAATTCCTTAATTCTTAAATTGTATTTTTTAAACTATTTATTAATTTATCTGCTTGACTAACCATCAAACCTCTTTTTTGTAAAGCTACATTAATAATATCTTTGCGGTGTAGTATCTTATTCCAAACGCATAAGTTACAGACAAATGTATAATCTATTTGATTAATAAAACTTTCTGCTTGTCTCAGGGTCTAATGATTCTTCAGTGATTTTTTCCAGAGCACTTTTTATTTTTGGTAACTGCTCGCACATTGCTTTTATAGCGTTGGATTTAGACGGCCATCGGGTTTCGGAATGACACTTAAATGATTTGTTCAAACTACTCATTAAAACTTACCATCTAAAGGTAGAGCTAGCGAAAAACACAAAAAATCTTGGGACAGTTCCGAAAAATCTTCTCATCTCAGGAGATACTTGGGCAGCGTGAACGCATGCTAAGTTTAGGGAATGAGTTGAACAAGGGATACATTTTGCAATACCATTCACTTGTAATATCCTTACCTGAACCCTTTTATATTTACCTGCCACATTAGCCCCATTATCATATGATTGTCCCCTTGCGTTTTTTATTTCAATTCCATACTGTTGTAATTTATTCAAAATTTCTCTTGATAAGCTAAGGACAGTTTTCTCTTGAGAAAGAAAGAACCCTATAAAATTTCTTCAACTGTGACTTTTCTTTCACACACAGCCCCGTTACCAATAACGATGTTTTTAAGAAGAAAACCGAAAAACCGGTTATTTATAAATAACTCCTAAACAATAACTACAATAGAAAATTGTTTCAAATGAAAGTTGTAGGAAATTAAATTCTCTATAACTTTTGTATAGAACTGTAAATACAATAATGATATTTTAACGAAGAAATATCACAAAAACCGAATCGGGTTTCGAATAAACCTCGACTTCCGGTTACCCGTTATTGTCCAAAAACTAATCAGTTCTTTGTGCTCATGTGAAAGTGTTATATATGAAGTTTGGTAACGATATGGCACGTACTTTTTGAGTTAGAGCGCCCACAATAACATACACACACACAGACATAATTCCGAAAATAGTCTAAACGTGTTCTAGGGACCTCAAAACATGTATTTCCGTTGAAATCTCGAAGTCGATTTTTTTCATGAATACAATACTTTCCCATTACTACGTATGGAGAAAGTAAAAAAGGTAAAATGTTTGAGAAAATGAAAATTTTGGAGGAGAAGCTCCACCTGAGGAAACTTGCTAGAACGAATGGCGAGGGTTGACCTCGGCGAACGTCCTTCCCCCCTCCCCCTTTCTTGGACTACTGATTTTCCAGGCCCGGCCCGTACAAATTCGGCCATTCTCGAAGAAATTGTAGGCCCGGCCCGTGAAACTACTCAGAGCCCATTTAAAGCCCCTTCGGATCGAAAAATGTAATTGTTATAGTCCAAATTTTCTACCAACATCTGTGTGCTGTTCAATGATTTGAAAAGGATTTTTTTAAGTCCACATATTTGTAAGCCTTGGAAGACCACAAACAAAATAAATTACTATACAAAATATATACACAAGTAAAATGTTACAGGCAAAAAATATATTAACCAATTCAATACGGACGAGTCACAATCACTCTTCACTATCCCTGGGTTAGTTTATCTAAAAAAAACCCATGCCACTTTTTTAGCTTGAACCCATTCAGTACGGAGGACTAGTGTGACTCGCGTAATTTTAAAGCCCGGTCCGGACCATTGATTAATTTCGGTCCGTGCAGGACCGTGCAGAGCCTTGGACTCGTCTTCGGACTGTTTTGATTTGACGCCGAAGTGTATGTCCGCAGGATAAAGGGGTCACTCCCTCTGTTAGGAACTTCCTGGATCAGCTCCCGCCTTAAACCGATAGGGACCGCACCTACGGGGAATCGCCGCACTTTTTTGATTTCTCATTTTCTGCCGCCCAGCAGTAAGGTTAAGTTTTTTTTTCATAATCATGGTTATACAAATACAATTTTTGGATTAATAAATTTCAACTAGCAAGTTTTTAGTAATTGGTCTTTTCCTCGCGTCTCGTGCCATGGTGTTAAAAAAAGGTAGCGCGGGCTATGACGGGTTAAAAATCGACGCAAAAATAAGAGGATCCGCGAAAAACATCCTCTGAGTCGATGACGGATTCGTAACAGGTCGACATTCTGTCAGGCGACGACCTCTAGCATCAAAACCTTTTTAGCGGGTTAAAAAAAATCAGCTATTGTAATAGTTTTTTTGCCTGTCAGTCCGTCACGCTTCCGTGTCCGGTGAACTATTTCTACACCATTCAGGTTAGAGTAACCAAATTTTGAGGGATCGATTTTAGTCGTAAGTTCTTTTCGCCGTTGAAATTTTTGAGACGCCAGGGGAAGCCTAAAGAGTGCGGTTTTTATTTTTTTTAAAACCATACTTTAATATCTCATTCATCGGCTCTTTCCTTACCTATTCCTCTTTGTAATTTCATACACCACTAAGAAAACAAACCTAGCAGATAAGATTGGGGTCGTGTGGATTTCATTACCCTGTTTATGGTCGGAACGCTCGTTTTCGTAGAGAATAAAAATAAATACCGAGTCAGCTTAGTCGGGGAAAAATGAGTATGCTATTTTCGTCTTAAGCTTTCTTAAGTTTTCTCCGAATCAAGTTCCCGGCTTTGAAAGGCAAGTGTAATCAACCGATAAAGTAAGTCGGTGACGTGAAAAGGCTGTTTTATAAGGTTCACGTGATTGGAAGAACCCTTCGAAAGTTTCGTTATCGAAAATCGACGTCTTTTCAGGATTTCCCGCGCTGATTTTTTGATGGAAAAGAGGGTTTGGTTGGAATCACGCCAGAGATTCGTGTTTGGCCGAGGCAACTTTTAAATACTTTGTGTTTACAGCGAGGGTGGAACGTAGCGGCTCTTATCGTTTTGCTTTTTTAATTTTATTTTATCGTCATTCCGTTTTTTTTATTTTATTTTTTTTGTTTATCATAGGTAAATCAGCAGGCAATCCTGAATTCTTACAAATAGCGAACCGCCGTTAAAAAGGGCAATTACTATCGTACTTGTCCACTGTAGGGTTAGAACCAGGGACCTTAAATATTAGGTGGCAGAAAATCTACCTATCCCTCCAACAAGGTCAGGGTTTTCCAATTTCATTAATGATTGGCGTTGATAGTTCGAACTTTTTTCTTACTATCAGGGAAATATCGTACGAAGATTCCTTGTTATTTTTGCCTTTTATTGTGGAGCGACGAATTTAGCTAAAGTTATTTTTCGTAAGAGGAATTCGGTTGTTTTTGTAGGTTTTGAAACGACACCGAGGTGTTCCCGTCTTTTTTTGTAAAAGATAAATATCCTCCTGCGTATATTTCGTATTCTATTTTAGTCCAGCTCTTTGTTAATAGAAATAGCTGGTGGAATTACCACCGCTAAAGCAAGATTTCTTAGAAACTTAAAATTTTTCAACACCTGCGTTACAAAAAATGTTCTCGAAATCTCTAAAACAGAATACCGAGTTCTTCCTCAACCCTTTGTCCTCTCATAAAATTTTCATGGCCTACTTTACCTTACTTCCCTCTTATAATTTTGTTAAATTATCATTTTTTAAAGTTTCTCTAATGACAATTCGTGCATCTTGAGAAAATACCGTTTGCTTTTAAAATTCTATTGCTTGGGAACAGTTCTTCTGGTCATATACGTCTCAAAGATAATTTAAAGAAAGTTTTTAGCCCGTAAAGAATGTGTAAATGCAGGCAGAAACAAAAAACAGAATCTTAGGTAAATTCGTAGTTTGCGTAGCATCTCTCTTGACTTAATACGAAAAAATGGCTAATTAACGAGAATAAATCTTAGAAAAAGAATATGGGTAATAAGATGAAGGCCATTAGGTAATTTAAAAAAGTGTTATATCCATTATATTTGTACGCTCGAAACAAAGTACTGTGAGTACGAAATTACCCTAATTAGAGCTTGAGCATTATATCTTCATGGTTTTAAAAGTCTCATCCCATTTGACTTAAACATTTTAGTTTCATTTCCGCGAAACAAAGAAAGAGAAAAACGTGATAAACTAAGCCAGCAGGAAATAAAGAAAGGGGTAAAGAGGCGACTCGAACGAATGGGGTCGAAAGGGGGGGATGGGAAAGAAATAATATGACGACGTGCAGTTCTACACGTAATGTCATTCCCTGTTTTTTCTTTATGTACGGTATTTCGAGACAACAGACTGACCTGTGTCGTGGGAAATGGTAGAGGGAGAAAAATATATATGTATATATATATATGTGTGTGTATCTATATATATATATATATATATAAAGAGAAATTCGAGGGAGCGGTTCTAGAATAGTGTGTCCGGGCTCACACCCTCGCAGACATCGCAGGCACGCACGCGCGGCTATATGAAATGGCGTTTTCCCGCCATAAGGCGGTAAACGGTTCAACGCCAACCACCTTGCGAAGCCATTTCGCTTTTTTTCCATTTAACGCAAAGCAAATCACTATCTCCTCACATAGCCTTCACCAACCGCCCGTTTACACGCTTAGAACTTTCTTATATTAAACGCCCTCGTGATCAGTTCAAATGCAGTTAAAGTAGGAATTACAAGAATTACTTACAGGAACCGTAATTGATTTTCAGGGTCTCAAATTGGTTCTTCCAGGCTGTTATTGCATATTTAGAAACGCAAATAATGAAAAATTGCTGTCTTATGTATTTAAAATTAATTTAGTAGGCTGTATGTTGAATGTGTGGCCATAAATCTCAACGTTTGTTTCGCCCGTAAGGATACATGTGTACAATTTACCTCCACATTCCCATCTCTGAGTTCAAAGGTGATTGCATTGGAAACATATTACATATATGTATATACGTTAGCCTCAAGATTGCTATCTGAAATTTCAGAACTTGCGGTGAATTTATTCATTTGTATCAATTTTATTGAAATGGTGTTTGTAATGTAGCTAAAACGTAGATGTGTTTATCACGACGCTACTTACAGAATTAACTGAATAAGCCGTAAGTAGATGAAAAGTAGCTACTTTTCATCTACTGCCGTAGCTTTGTATCGTTATAGAATACAACTACATGTTACGGCAGAACGCAAAAAGTTGACAGTCCTAGGTTTCGCCAATTGCTCCAAACTAATTGAGTCTTACGGGTGCAGATTTATTATTATTTATATCTTACTGTATGCTACAGTGAAAAATTATTTGTGGAGGCCAAAATATTACCGCTACATCCTTGCATTATATGCCAATGTAGATAATTTAATAAAGAAGCTAGGAGTGATTAAGGTCAAGTATCTAAAAGGATTTTTTATTTTTACGATGACTAAAATGTTGCTGCGCCACTTAAAGAGGTTTAACTGTACTATAGCAATAATGAAATATCCTTTTGACTTCGGCTACTTGTTGAAGAAAACGGTCGTTTTAATGTTTTCACAATATTTGTTAAACAGATTTGCTGAAAATTTACTCAACAATTACACAGCAAACTTTTTATTCATGATCATCGAACGAAGTTTATATCAGCGAAATCAAAATCAAGCCGTAGGCGAGCATTCACAAGGCATATTCTAAAAATAATCTTGGACAAAGTTTTGTTTGAATTTAAAACTTGAATTTTAACCTTGGGCATTTTTCTTTCTTTCCTAATTTCCCTGAAAAATCGCCACCCAACCCTCTCGTGCATTCTGCCTTTCTTTGGAGTCAAGTGTAAGAGGGAATTCTCCAACCTCAGCTTTGCTATAAAATCCAAAGAACTTGACCGAACTTTGTGGTAGTTGAAACTCATATTTCCGAAGAAAATAATAATTTTGTTAATTTTTTTTCTTTTTTTTCCATTTATTTTTTATCTTTGCCAGCTTTCTGTACAACTAAATTACTATCATTAAGGAACCTTTTCACAAAGGAAATGGACGTGGAAAAATTAAATCTGTCTCTATTCTTCATCCTAGCAGAAGAATTGATGGACCTGGGATAGTATGGGCGTAGATATGCTTAGAGGAGGGAGGTTCTTTGTGAAGGGCCAGTTCACAGTCCACAGATAAAGTCTTAACATTCTCCATAGTCAAAGGAAGCGCGGGGGAGAATTTCAAACCTTGACTAAGTAAATCCACCTCTGGAGTGGGTAAGGGAACGTTGCTTAAGTTTACAATTCTAGGATGGAATTTATGTTCACCGAATATTGGACGGTTGTTCCACTCACAATACGGTTCTTACCAGAGAGCAAGTTTTTTGTTGAGCTTGGCGAGTTTCGTGAGCGCAAAGTCGCTTACCTGTATTCTGATATCGTCTTCCAGGATCAGCCATTCCACCCAATGTAGAGAGTGGTACAATTCGGAGTGGAGTGGTAATGTGAAAGTGAAGCACTCTTACTATACCAAAACTTGAAAATTGTGGAGTTTAACAAAGTTATTATTTTCTTCGGAAATCTCAGCTTTGCCCATGTAAAGGATTGATCGTCCCATTTCTTGGTGTTGTTACTTTTCATCAATTGGTCAGTAATTATAAACTCTTTATTCACATTTTTCGTCCATTTTCATGGATAGTATGTTACTCCTCCGAACCAGATAATGGACGTGTTTTTCTAGGTCCGTAATCGTTTGGAGTTAAGAAGACATCAAAGCCACGATCGCATGAAGTAACCAGAAGCCCACAAATTGTGCCAAGAAGGTTAACACTGATGGGAACTTTGCTAGACACTCGGTGAAGGGTGTCATTTAGTTCACAAAGGTACATTTCATTCAGCGAGTAGTTTCCTCCAAGCACCAAGCGGACTACCACAAGTGGGTGCACGCAAGGCGTTAGGTTTGAATTAGTATCATGCATGTCGCCGCTCACTTGGCAGTCTCAGCGTGCTGCGGACTGTATAATGTTTTAATATGATTTAAATTCGCTCTGACGGTGAAATTTGAAACTCACTATTTTTATTTTCTAATTAGGAGTTAAAACGTATCTCAGCAGAGGCGTACGTAGGCGATATGGCGCCAATGCAAAATATTAGGAAATGCCTCGGTTATGTAGGACATAATTTTTTTCCGTTTTAATAAAGAATAATAGAGTTTTTATTATAAACAAATTAACGTTTGAGTGTTAAAATAACACTTATAGGAAAATTAACTTTTCGCGGGAACGTTTGGTGCCTTTTGCAAGCGGCGCCTATGGCAAATGCCGCCTTCTCCATGCCCTAAATACGGCAATGTATCTCACACTTCAACTTATATCGTTTACTAAAAAAGTGATTAAGTCGTCGAAAACGGAAAAAAGATTGTCGTTCCCGGTCTGGATGCTTACTTTCACTCTTTGCATATATTTTTTTCGATTAAAGAAATAATTGTAAATTTCTCATCAATTTCTCGAGCCTGTATCAATTATAACCATCCTTGATCGGTAGGTTTTATGTGTAATGAAAATGGCGACTAAATTTTCTTAAGTGTCCAGTCTGTTTTCTATTTTGATACCAATTATTATCTCCTTCTGTCCACCTATTTCCGTTGCAGTTGTGGATTATTTTCTATCGTGGCGGTTTATCCCCCGGAAAATAGCTTCTTAGCTTATCTTAGTATAAAATTGACGGAGATGGTGAGAAATTGGGCATTTAGAATGAAATACGAAGTAAAATGCGACGATCAAACAGTACTCTGTGTCTCACATTCACCTATAACGCATATTTTCACCGAAGTAAGTATTAGTTCGCTATTTATCTTTGATTTTACTGTCAAATTCTCGTAAAATCGACATATGCAGTAAGCGAGGGATCCTGTTAAGATTCGAGGCGGCTTTTCAAGGGAAAACTAATACTATCTGATTTTATCCTGTGGCAGGGATGGAAAAAGATTTTTGGTCCGCGTGCCAAGAAAGTAAGTTGAAACATCGGATTTTTTTCGCGTGCCACTACTTTACTCCTTCTTTAAGAAACTTCATATTTTATTAGGAAAATACAAGCTTACGCGTGCCAAGTAACATCGCACGCGTGCCACGTATTTGCCATCCCTGTCTTATGGCATCCATCACTATGTATTAATCCAGTCGCCGATATTATTGCGAAAGTGATTAGCATAAACTTTCTTTGGAATTACAAAAATATACACGAATCAAAAATGCATCATCATAATTTCACGTTTACCCACTATCCACCTATTTGTGTCTATTGCTGAACTATTAAAAATAAAGGTTATTGAATTTGAGACCAAAGATACTTTTATCAGCCGTATTCAAAGTATTTCTACTGTTTTTGAGGCATATTCCAAATGTAATTAAGAAAGCAAAAATATTACGATATTGAATTCAGGAGATATAATATACCTAATAGAAGGGAATTATAAATAACCTGTAAATTGACTGCGGAAAGTGTATTTCAAGTTTTATCACTTCTGTAACCACATTTTTTCCTCTTCCAGTTGCTAAGCGGTGCAGCTCTGTGGAGATCGGGGAAGCATAAATGTTCTTCAGAAGCGGATTCCGGCGAGGCGAAGAAGGTTGGTTTTTATATCTTGTACTTGTTCTATACTAATATATTTTTCGTTAAAATTTTTTTTTGCACTGAGAAAACTAGAATCGTTCATTTTAGCTCAGCGAGGATTGATGATGAAGCAGTTTTCATAAAATATTGGCGTTCTCTTTTCTGTAATGTCCATTTTCGTGAATAAGCACTGCCAACTGCAAGGGAGAAGCCATCCTGTTCTTTATAGCATTAATTCCTGTAATGTAGTTCTCATTTCTTAAAATCTTCCCTTGGCAACAATTTCGTCGGAGTCTTCCAAAGCACTCTGCTAATTCGAATGTCATGTTATCTCAAAAGTATTTTTATGCCTTTGTCCATATTGTCCAAATCTACTTTACGTCACTTGCATCAAGAAACGTTCTTTTGAATTTCGACCGTGCACTTAATTTGGTAATGTGTTTAGGGGTGGACGAACTGCGGCCCGCGGACTGAATGTGGCCCCCAGAGAACATTTTACGTGGTCCCTCCGCGGAGCCATGATGAAAAAAGCAATCTGTAAACTTTATCACACAAATTCTTATTTTCTGTGAAATTGTTATAATAAAACCTTTAATTTTGGATTGGTAACCCCAAAAATCTCATTTAGACTTTATTATCACTTACAATAAGGAGCCGGCAACCTACGGGCCGCTTGCGGTCCACTCAGAGCGCTTCATGCGGCCTGCGAATTTATGGCGAAAAAGTAATCGGTGAAATTTTCCCGCCCTTTAGAATCTTGTGATGCCGATTGTAGGTACTAGAGCCGATTTACTCCGCTGTTAATTTTCTTAGTCCTTTTCCTTTGATGGAAAACAATCTTTTCTTGTCGAAGTTTCCGCTCGTGTCACCCTCTGGTTTTACATGTGCACTTCGATTTTGATGGTAAGCAAAACGCGATTTTGGTACTAGTAGCTCGCTTCTGCAACATTTAGATGTCATTTCTCTAGAGGTTGTGGCTTTCAAAATTGACCAATGTGCGACCGAACTCGCTAACTTCAGGTTCGCAACATTCCATTCAGTATAATTATTTGATTTTAATTACAGATTTGTAGATTTCGAGAAAATTTTATTGTATTCAATTTAACGCATTCCAATAAATTGATGTATTTTTTGCGAAGCGGGTTTTGTAATATCTCTTATTTTCATTTTCGTTATGCGCTCATAGAGTTCACTGCTTCAATTTGAAGTTTTTTTTTATAATTTAGCGTTGCCACGGTATGTATTTAATTGTCAGAAAAGAAAAAAAATCATCTGTTATTGGCAAGTTAAATGACTTGCAGCTTTTGGAAAATCTCAGCGGCGACATGTCATTTCTTTCGCGTATTTATGAAAAATCTCGACGATATCGTATCCCCGGCATCCTTTAGAGTTAGTGTCTCGTTTGCGATTTTTTTTCGCTAGATGACTGACTGCCGATGTACCACTTCCTCGGAACTTGGATCTCATCCACATAACTCCGTCGTAAAATACGCAACCCATCAATGGAAGAGAAAACACGAACTATAAATTTGGTTTTTCCTCGTTTACTGGACTTGGTGGCTATTCCGGAGTGGAAAGCGACGATCGATCTGCTCCAACAGCTTGCGTTAATCCTTGTCTCGGAAACAGAGGAATTCTAAAATACTAATAATCATCGTAGAAACGCGGAATTTTAATCATAATATAAATTAAATAATAGTAATTAATTTTCAAATCGAAAAAATCTACCTAAGGTCCACCATTGGCCAAGATCGGTGCGTTCGCGGTATTCATATAGCTTGCGGTATTCATATAGCTTGCAGTATCATGAACACTATTATCTATTAATATGCAATCTTATTCAAAGAAACATGTGAACATTTGTAAACATTTCATCCGCTGGGTGTACCTCTCTAAAACAAATAGGGGAAAAGTTTACCACAGGTCAATTTTTTGACGTTTCCACTGGAAATTTTCAAGAAAATGTTGCGTTTATGATTTTTTAAATACAGATAATTAATACTATAGAAGTTATAGTTACAAAATCATTATTCTTAAACATTACAGAAGTTATACACAAAAAATGTTACATTTTTTTCATTAGAAGTTTTTAAACTAAAAATTTAAATGTCTCGGATAAATGACAATGTGACTTATGTTAGTATTTTCCAGAATCCATAAGATGACAATTTACATAAATTAATTTTTATAGCTAAAGTTTATATTTATTACTGACTTTACATCAACCAAGCATACAAGATATTTTTTATTTTAATCATACATTATACATTCAAAGGTAATTCGCTTGATCGTTTTTAGAAATAATACATAAATGCTACTATAGAAATACTTGTGTTATAAAAAGGTGAATTTTGATAACTTGGCCATAGGCGCCAATATTCCTAGCTACGTCTTTGTTACAAACGTTGTATAAAATGCATTTATGATAGGAAATGAATGTACAGTAGTCCCTCGCCATTCGCGAGGGTTAGGTTTCTGAAAACCCTCGTGATTGACAAATTCGCGAATTGTAAGTAATTGGGTATATGGAAAAAATAGGGTTTGGCTCTTAGAGTCTCTATTCCAGCATGTAACTTGCATTTTTGCCCTTCAAAATATAATAATACAAGACGTGCTGTGGCGTTCTGACTAAACGCTACATTTTATTAAGGAGCAAGGAACCGATCTACACGCGCTTCGATGACGTTGGCGATATCCCGTTTATTAATTATAAATCCCACGAATTTCCTTATATTTTAAGAAAATTTTTAATTTCGGTGAGGCAACACAATTTATTTATTTTTAACAAAATATCTATATAGGAGTTTACGGAACGTGTGTAAATCATTAAATAAAGTAAAAATGTTTTGCCTCCGTATAATAGTGTTAAGGATATGTTGACTGTTATTAATGAAAAACAATTATACACTAGTTAAATACCAGGATTTGAATGCGAGGCATAACAATATCTTGCAAACTATTTCGTGATATAGTTCATTCTTCAATTTGAAGGCGGGCCAAGTAAACATTGTAATGCAATCACGCAGTTTCGTGAACAATGAAATGCCTTGATTCCGTTTTTTGCTCGGGCATTTTATAACGATAAAATAAATGATATTTTTCCCATAGCTTTGAAAAGTGTTATCCAACCGACGGATCACCCTTCCTGAACCATAATTCACCGATCGCTGATTCTTTCAAAAAATCTTACAAGAATCAACAGTCGCTTGCATGCACAAAATCGTTTATAATTTTGACCTTTAAACTTGTGAGACAACATGAAAAAAATATTTTCCTCTACATGATTCTTATTTTGAATAGATTAAGTAATTTTGATGGAATAGTCGAAGGTGAAACTTAGTAAAAGCTTTACCAAAAAAATTTCGAGCGATTGGATAAAATAACTTCCATATAAATAGGCTTTTTATTCATGAAATTGACCGATCGCTATGGAAATTTTTGACCATTAATAAGTCATTTCGTAATAAGCACATAAAAACATAAAAATATTAAAATGTACTTATTTCGGGTATCGTCAATAGCCACAACAAAAATTGAAATATTAGGTTTTATATATACATACAGTAATCCCTCGGTATACGAGCAATCGGTTCACGAGTTTTCGCTTATACGAGATGCACAAATTAATACGTTTTTCGGTTTACGAGCCAATTTTCGCTTATACGAGCTCCTTTCTCTCGCAAACCGATTGTTTTTCCCGGCGCCTATTCTCGGCTGTCGTCGGTTCCCAAATCTTCTCGAATGCGCAGAACGTCACGACATCCCAACTTTAATGATGTAATTATTGCTTACAAAATTTATAACATGGGATGTATTGGGAAATTAATTTTCGTTTTACGAGTTTTCGCCTTACGAGCAGTTTTCGAGGAACAAATTAAGCTCGTAAACCGAGGGATTACCGTATTCAGAAACTAAAATTAATTCATTAAAATGAAGCATTCCCATGTAAAATTAAATCTTGATCAAGAAAATCAGCTCGTTAGCTTAATGTGATTTTATCCATGTAGTAAAAGGATCCTAAACCCGAGCACCGCTATGCTCTTAGGCAGTGGTGCCCAAACTTTTTACATGGCGGGCCGCATCGTTGACTGCGAATCCTTCGGCGGGCCGCATTGGAGGTTGCCAATTCTTCGCCGGGCCGGATTATAGATTAAATTGGAAGTTATTCTAAGGTGACATGTGAAAATCAAATATAAATAACTTTTTTATTTATAATTTTATTTGACATTTCAATATTAATTGTTTTATCATAAAAATCTTCATAAAAATGTATGGATTTGTGTGCAATTTTTCGGATTGCTTTTTCGTCATAACTTCGCGGGCCTTAGGTTGGACACTACTGCTTGGGTATTTTAACGGCGCTCGCGAGAAGCAAGAATTCAGCGTATTAAGACGTTTTCTTTTTCGGTACCTATGTATTAAAACCTAAGTTATAACTCGATCGACTTTTTTTTTACTCATTACGTATTTTTTAAAAATAACATAGTAACGATATTTTATATTGTCGAATGAACTTGGTTTTTAAAAAAATAACCACGCGGAAATCGAAAAAGAATGAGTATTCAACTCTGGCGTCTCTCGCAGCCATAACAATGTCATTGGAGTATAATAAATAATTTATTTGTCATTTTTTATCTTTAAATGCTTCTCTTTCTTGGATTCGTTTTTTTAGTCACAAGGCGAGCTCGATAATTCCCTCGTAACGTCGAAAAGTTTGGTAACCTCTGACCTAGTAAATGACGCTCGAAATAACTAAATTCATGTTTGAAGATAGAGAAGGTGCTTTAACCAACTAAGCTGTCAGTCCAGTCTAATTCTTCATTCTCGACTTAGGGTATTTACGGTGAAGAAAGGGCTGTTTATCTTGTCCTAATCTATCACAGATATATTTTTTACGCCGCAATTTTTGTCGGTACAAACAGATTCCCCCCCATTATTTCACTGTCAGTTAAAATTATCTTCGGTCATAACGCCTTCGCAATATGAGGTCGTTCTCTTCCTTCGCTTTCGCTTTCCTCTAATTTCGCTTTCCTCTAATTTCGCTTTCCTCTACTTTCACTTTCCTCTACTTTCACTTTCCTCTAATTTCGCTTTCCGCTAGTTTCACTTTCCTCTACTTTCGCTTTCCTTTCGCCGGTGTGTTAGTCCGCGCCCTTTGCCCGGGCCAGGTCGGCCTTGTTCTTAAAACGGATCTACATACATCTGGCATATTTCCAATGTGTTATATGTATATATATATATATATATACACATATATATACACACATACATATTCACATATACATACATACATACATGCATGTATATATACATACATACATGTATATATACATACATGTATATACACATACATACATGTATATATACATACATACATACATACATATATATATATATATACATACATACATATATTTACATACACACACATACATATATATATATATATATACATACACACACATTAAAAAATCTTCCTCGCTTGTATACATTCCTTTTACATCGCTTTCTCACGGATATCCCTCCCGACCGTTGAGTATCGAAACAAAAATAGGGAGAAAAGCAAACATATTTTTCATCCCCGGAACCCGACCGTGACACAAATTAGAATGGATCTAGTTTAGTTATTTTTTTTAATTCGTTTGAGATCGCAGGGACGTTCTTATTATTTGACACTATCGCTTGCGTAGAAGAATTCGTCGCTAAAGATCTCGACCATCGGGTGCCTCAAAGGCATTACTAGACGATTAAAAGGCTCGAAATACGATTGTCGAATAGGAAAGAATGGCTCGTTTCAACTAGAACGAATAAAAAACATCTTTGTATGATTTTATAGAGTTCTAGCTTTTGGTGGTGCCGTGGTCTGTTGTGACACGTGCACGGGACGGCGGCGGGCGGAATGCCAAAAAGGATGCCTTTGCAGGTTTAAAAAAAAAAATAGATTTAAAGGCAGATTAAGAAACGAGAAGAGGGACGCAGTTGATGGACACGCAAGAATGAAAAGCAGGAACGGGAAGTGGATATGCGCGGCTAAGATTTGGAAGAAGTTGGAGTGCTTTTCGCGTTTAGTGCGTGACGGCCAATTCCGAGAGAATCTACGTACTTCCGTGTTGGTAGCGAAGATATAAGATGGTTGAATTATTTTCATCGGGAGCCTAATGAATGTGTCTAGTCAGTGGCTTTCGATGTTTCGATTATTAGGCGTTATTTACGAAAAGTAAAATAATGAAGGCGTTCACGGTCAGGTCTTGTCGTGTCTGTCTGTCGCGTTTCATCTCCGAAACTATTGAGTGGATTTTCACGAAATACATTTTGGCATAGGGCAATAATGACATAAATCAGTGGTTGCCAAACTTTTTTGACATGACGCCTCCCTTTTGGTTTTCACAAAGCCGTCATGACCCACCTTGTTTTTGATTGAAATAAATGTAACCAGTTTCACTCGTATTTGCATCATTATTATATCTACAGTTCACGCTGCAAGCCACCGCAATGATTAACTAACTCGTATTTATTTTACCTTCCCTCCCACCGCTGGAACTCTCTCACACCCCCCAGTTTGGGAACCACTGATATAAATGGTTCTCACAACACAGGCAGAGGTGCTACCTTTCTATGAACAAAAAATTAAGTTTCCTTCATGCCTCAGCTTTGAATCTAGTGTATGGGTTTGGTGAAGTTTGGTACTAAGGACTTATTGGACGAAGAGCAGTGAGGAAATGATATGAATGGTTCACATAATCCAGGCGTGGTGAAGAACGCCTCTCTTGCATGCATGTGCGCATGAAGTGTTCATCTTTCCTCTCGTTAATTTTTAATTTGCTTTTAGTCTTGGTGAGTGGCCCAGGGCATATCGACCTTTGCGGGGACCCGTTATCTTTAACCGCCAAATTAAATTTAGTAGGGACGGCTCCGGTCTTGGGTCAGGTTTAGGTAACTGTCTTTCATTGCTCATACAGGGTTCGTATCTTAGTTTTGACGAATTTACTTGCCTTTGTATCATCAGCGAATTCATTGTAATTTTTGTCGAATTCCATCGATGATTTTATGGTAAATGTTGTCTTCGTGTTTCTTTCTAGACATTGCGATGTCGATTTAGAGATTTGTAATTATTAATTTTAATATTTATGCCTGGGTATGAAAATAATGAAAAATTAAATGGTGTAAATATTTAATCGGCGACTGGCGGGTTATTCATAATGTCGCAAATTTATGCTGCGTTTTTTTCATAGTTCGTTTATCTTTTGTATAAAATATTATTGCGGTTTTCATATTACAATATTATTTAATACTTTTTGAAATCCTGATAAGCATTTATATTTATTTTTTACCTACGAACATTATTTATCATCCTATGCGAGTCTTCATGAAACCTAATGGAGGTCTGCATTCACAATATATTCCATCTAATTAACCTAAGTCATTACATCATATGTGTTTTCTTCTAGGCGAAGCTAGAGACGAAGGCTTTGAAAGAAAAGCGCCCTGGATTCACCGACGATCGCTACAATGAAACTTCTTATTACATAGAAAATGGTGAGTATATATTTGTGTAACTTCGTTTGACCAAAATAATTGAAACCTAGTTTTCATTTAGGTGTTGAGCATAATGTGTATGCGTAATTTATTTTTCCATTCTAAAATATATTGAAATAAGCGTTTTTTTTCGTTGACGATGCATCGGCTGTGCTTCTCATGGGCGTAAATCTATTAACTTAAATTTTAATGCCTTTTCATAACACACCCATCATGCAACTGAGGGTTGGACGATATTAAAACGCACTATATTTTGCAAAAATTACATTCGAAAAAAATGTGCTCTTAAGTTTTTATTGCTTTCTACATAACATTTTCGTGAGATTTTTGTTTTTCCTACAATTTTTTTTGCTGGAATTCGTCGTCGTAAATCTTCTCAGGAAAAATCATCGGTACAATATACATTGTACAAACTTCTCATATACTAATGCGCCGTTTAGGTATCTTTAGAAAAATATGAACTATGTAGAATTTTTATAAACATCAACTTAAATAACTATACGAAATTTGATGAAAATCGTATGAGCCGTTTTTTTAGAAAATCCAATTGTTATTAAAGTTGCCCAAGAATAAACTAGCCTTATATTCATTTTTTGAGGAATATGAAGTTTGTAGTATTATTGAAGACGTAAACTCAAGTAACTGTGCGAAATTTGATCAAAATCGTCGGAGCCGTTTTTGAGAAAATCTAATTGTTGTTAAATTTGTCTAGAATAAACTGCCCTTAGTTATTGTGCAATTTCAACCATTTATTCTTAGCTTCTATTCTACATGATAAAATGCTTAAGTACAAGATTTCAATCATTTTTACTCTACCGCTTAGACTCTAGAGCCGCGAACTGACAGACACGGCATTGCGAAAAACACTTTTTCGGACTCAGGTACACCTAAAACGTATATTTCCATCAAAATCTCGAGATCGAATTTTTTTGCGATAACAATATTTGCTCAATATACTTCGTATATGAGAAAGTAATAAAGCTATACCAAATTGGCATTCAGTCACAATTGATGACAACGCCCTGTGATGAAATTGCTTTCAAATGGGAGAAGAAGGTTTCATAACGCACTTTTGAAATCTTATTTAAATTTGACTCATCATTCGCACGTCATTAGGAAAATAAATTATGCCTCAGGTTTGATTTGGTTCACTCCAACTGTTTGGAGATGGAAATACAAAGTAATTTTTAAGCCCATTTATAGAAATTTGTATTAGTACAAGTTCAACTAATCCCAATTAAAAAACAAGTCTTAATTTTCCATTTACAAATAAGAATTGTGCTACCATGCGTGTAACAATAATTTTGTGATTTCATTAAATTTCATCTGTTCACTTTTCATTGTGAACAATATTTTAAAATTTTTGCGTCTTCATCATTTTCGTCGATTTATTAACCAGAGAATCTTAAAAGAAACATCAACTATGTTACGAGTATATGCAATAATAACGTACTCTCTACAAAATATGTATCTATGCAATGGTAAAGCAATGTTAATATACAGGTGTGAAAAAATTTGTTGAGAATTTGCATTTTCATGCCCTAATGACCAAAAAATCTGTAGGTTAACATAATAAAATTGAATACTTAGGTAAAGTTGATCTACTGATTTGTGCTCACAGTTTAAAGTTATCAAGAAAAAGATTTTTAGAATGAAGCACCTCTTATGGAGAGGAGAACATTTGCAGGATGCAGTACTACTGCTTTCTCACGTATAAGGCGGAAGTTCCAGTGAACCTATCGGTGCAAATCAACTCCAGGCGAGAACTTGGTATTTAGCAGGGCATCGAACTGGAACCGAACTGAAAAAAACCGATATTTTTGTCTGGAGTGGAACCGAACCCGAACCAAAATAATTAAATGATTTGAACCCGAACCGAAAGCGATATTTATTTCACTCCTTTTTTCAGTTCACATAAATAGTGGAGGCAAAAGGCGGGATTTTCCCACCGCTCAGAAATCTTCCATATTCAAATGCCCATCGCTTACCTCATGTTCCCATACCCTGTTGCCATGGAGCCCAAACCCTCGAGTCCCTTGGGTCGTTTCACGAATAAGACGTTAAAGTTTTTTGTAATATAATACCTACCGACTTCCAGCAGTTCCATGGGGGGAATTTTTTGTGTTGTTTTAAAAATAAGTATATTGTAAATAGCTTCTATTTGCCCCTCATTCTATAAACTTATATATATTAATGCAATTACCTGTCAAATTGGCATGGAGGAAATATTTGGGTTAGTAAATTTGTAATATTTAATTGTAAATTCAATCTTAAATAAATAAAATACACACTAAATATTGACATTTAAATAATTTATTTTCATGTTGTGATTATTAGTTTTTTAATGGCACTAATGCCATAGTGAAAATGTATTTCTTTTAATTAAAAATTACATAAATTAATAAATCAGTTATGAAATTTGTCTTAAAATATTTTAAGGTCAGAGAGAAAAAACCGGTTCACTGATGATTTCCTGAGCAAAACCAGAACCGAACTGAAATTTTGTGTTTTGAGTGAAGCAGAACAAGCAAAAAAATTGCAGTTCCATGCCCTGGTATTTAGATATTCCTATGCGGGAAAAATGATTATCCCAGTTTTTTATTGGCAAAATTGGAAAAAGAAGGAATGATGTTTATAATTAACTAATTATTTAATTTCTTTAAAAAATGTTTCTTGCAAAAGTTCCAAATTGTAGATGTGATATTTAACAGGCATACAGTCTTATATTATATAAAGGACAAACGTAAGTCACTGGCAATTTTGTGATTTTTCAGTTTAAAAAATAAATTTTATGCTTGTGAAGTTAACTTAGCCAAGTTTACTTCTCTGTTGGCAGCAAACAGTTGGACTTTTGTTTCTCCTGCATGCCATTTGTATAGATTAGTAATAATAGTAGTCCTAGCATATCACTCTGAGGAACTTCCAACAAACCTGAATTACTTTTGATAGCTTATGTCCTATTTTAATTGTGTTCATTCCCAGAGAAAAGCTTTGATACATTTCATGGTTTCTGGGTCAAAACCTATTTCACCTATTTTTTTAGAATACATCAAAAATTAATGTTGTAATGAAGTCATCTTTAATGTTTCAATCATTGGGTTTAGATTTTATGACAGGATTTATTTCCCCAATAGATATTTCTCTTCTTTGTCAGTTATAAAGGATGCTTTTGTTTGTGCAGGCACAATCTTAAACCACAGTGGGTGGTTATGTTTTCTTAAGTTGATTTGTCTCTAAAGAATAAACTATATTTGCAAACAATCAAAGGTAATTCTAAGAAAACTGACATAGTTTGTAATTGGCTCAAGCCTTGTGATATATAGTATTGTTTCTTTCTTCAAATAGGACTCAGAAAAGTTTATCCATATCACTTCACATTCACAACGTTCACTAAAGGACGCTGGGTAGGCCAGAAAATACTGGATGTTTTTGCCAAAGAGTTCCGTTCACATCCCGCGGAAGAATATGTAAGTAGTGATGAAATTTTGACAGTAAAGGAAAAAAATTTGTAATATTATGAGAAATTCGTGCATATAAATTTACATTTAAATTCAAATTAATGTTGTTGTTATCTGAGTTTTTGAGAAATCAGTAAATTCTGCAGCTTTTGATTAATGAGAATTAATTTGTTAGCTTCAGATTTAATTTTGTAAAACAACAAATGAATTATATATATGCAGCTGTTTTTCAAAATGATAAAATTATTTCTTTTTTAATATATTAGTTGCATGATGAACGTATTTCCCAGATACAAGACGATACTGTTGATTTATTCTTCGTTTACTTATAATGATGTTTATTTAAATTGCTTCATGGAGGTGATCTAACCTGAATTTTAACATTATTAATTTGCTTTTAAGCTTTTAGTGCCCAATAACATTTCTGAGAAGGTGGAGATTTTCAATGTCACATTATCAATTATAATATTTTTTATCACTTTCTAGGAACGATCCATTCGGGATGGCTCTTTAACTGTGAATTGCAAAAAAGTTGATGTGGATTACTGCTTGAAGCATAATGAGCTTCTTTCCAATACTGTTCACAGGTATGAGAAAAATCATTATTGGTGCTTATTTTTATTCATAATAAGTTCAGTTTATGCTTAAAAAGCTTCTTAATAATTCCATCACTTCATCATGTTATAACTGATGTATTCTCTGTTCTTTTATTTTGCAATTCTCTTCTCATTCAGTGATGTCCTATATGTTTTTCTTCTAATTTTGTATGTAAAAATTAAGTGAAACTCATCTCCTTATGAGGAAAACTCTGTATTAGAAAGATATATAAATATCCTTTGACACAATACTTGGTATGTATTGATTACATGCATATTAACACTTCATCAGATATAAAAGTCTATCCTTAGCATTTCAATTTAGATGTACAGGTGACGCCCGGTTTACGCCATAGATACGTTCCGAGTTATGGCGTAAATCAAAATTGGCATAAATCAAAAGTAATGTTTTGACAGAATTTGATCATGAACAGTGGCGGCGTTTATCAAATACGGATTAAATTTCAGATTATGGAACACATAGCGTTTCTTAAAACAACCAAACCAACCATCGCTAGCAGCAAAATGAACTACATCTGTCTCATTCTTCATCAGTTCTTTGTATAAACTTCTTACTTCCTTTTGAATGATGGCCATGGATGAGGGACAGTTTTGCTGGTTTTGCTGTTCAATCCACGTAGCCAATAACCGTTCCATTTTCTCTAAAGCGTCCAAACGAGCTTTCATAATTCTCATAGCACTGATATCCACTGATGTTCGAGCCATTTTACGAATACTTTTAGCATTGTCACAGATTGTTCTTATTGTAGAATCACTTGAGTCCCAATGCTTTTTGAATGTCAATGTTTCTTTCACCATGCTCAAACCTTTTAAGCACCTCTATTTTAATTTCTAAAGAAAGAGACTTTCTAGCTTTTTCACATCCTTCCATCCCATATTAGAATCACTTCTAACTCTTTTGAAGCTCATTTTAACACAGAGGGATAAATTAAAGAATATTAAGAATTAAAATCACAGAGATAAACGAGAGCTAAATGGATAACGTTAGCACTATCAAAGACGACAACAGTTAAACTCCTACCTATTTATACTTTCGTGGTGAAAGAAAATGAACGCGAGACTTCACAATGTAACAGTATGTATACTTTGTCTGCGAGCAATAGGATGTGAGTGAGACTTCACAATGTAACATTCAAAGGTAGCGAAGGCATAGAAATGAGCACGGTGGCGCAAATACAATTTTATTTGTACATACTGTAAGGCTGCTACTGTTGACGGTTGATAATTTATATTAAATTTAGTGTACAATCAAATTGTTGACGAATAAATGCCTTTTTTTTATAAAAAGTAAGTATTTTTTAGTTCAAAAATATTTTTTTCACCTTATGGCGGGTTGCACAGTTGTTCATTGGAACTGGTGTTAAAATGAAAGTGCGTAAATCGAATTGGTGTAAATCGGGCATTACCTGTATGTCCCTTTTCATTTAATCACCTTTGTGCCTTAATCCAAACTATATAAAAGACAGTGTCACTTTGTGTGTAATGCTTTTTGAAGCTTAATATCTCTCAAACGACTGAACCGAATTTGACGAAATTTTGAGAATAGCATTATGATATAATAACTGAACGTTTCAATGTATCATACTCGTGATCAAAGAGCCGGGTTTGACTCCAGGGGATAATTTCCATTTCCTATAAGGTAATACGTAAAAATGGACATTTTGATGTGAAGGCTTTCATTCTTTTTTAGATTAAAATTAGAAAGAATTGACCTACAATCTTCAGATATAAACCATTTGAAGAAAACATTATAAAGTTTCTTATTTTTTTTTACCTTTTTTCCACCTACAGTTCGAAATCGCTCAATTTAAACGTTTAATTCACACAGTTTGAGGAAATCTTGCCATTTTTAACAGGATGTTACCTTGCCTACCTATTCCATTGTTAGACCTCGATATCATATTGTTATTTCAATCCTTATGGGTATAAACGTGCTTTGAATGCTTTTAATACAAGATAGAGGGGGAGAGAGTGGGAGAGAGGGAGGGGGGAGAGATGGGGAGAGGGAGGGAGGGAGAAACGATTTTCAAGACAGTTGAGGTTTCTGATGTTAATATGATCTACCTAAATAGTTTGAACGATCGTATATTTCCTCCCATCGTTTTTGACGGGCTATACACTAGTTAAAAAATAAAATGCATCAAAGGTTACAATTTCAGGCATGAGGTTCCTGTAACTGCAGAACCCATCACTATTGTCCATGCTGACAAGGACTTGGTGGTGGTGAATAAACCAGCATCGATACCTGTGAGTTCTTTTCTTTTGCAAATCTGTTGATTGAATGCTATTTTTTGAACACCTTCATCCACTAACTTGGCAAATTCCAATAGAAATTTAGATGGTAGAAACTTTTACATTGTTGTTTGCCAGTTTGAGTTACACTTGAAAGAAAACGTAATTATGTTGTTGTTATTTCTTGTGCTCATAAACCTCATTTCCCTTAAAAAAAACGTGTTTGTTAAACCATGGTGACTATCATTTATTACATACTGAATAGGTACACCCTTGTGGTCGCTATCGTCACAATACTGTTGTATTCATCCTAGCCAAAGAGCATGGATTGCGAGGGCTGAGGACGATCCATCGTTTGGACAGGTTAACCTCTGGCCTGCTTCTCTTTGGGCGAAGCCCGCAAAGGACAAAGTTGATGGAGCAGCAGATCAGGAATCGACAAGTCCAGAAGGAGTATGTTTGCAGAGTGGAGGGTGAGTTTTCAAGGTGAGTTGACAAGAAACAAATTCATATTATAGTTAATATGGAATTCATGCACTAATCCTTGAATAATGAGGCTTGATCTTTGAAATTAACATTTTACCTGCATCATACATGAAATCCAAAAAATTTACATCAATTTAATGAATATCTGTCATGTTCAGATATCATATTTTAGACTTACTAGGCTAACATCCATTTTTAAGGCGCATGCAGTGAAATCTCATGTATGTCTGCTGATTATGCATTTTTCTTGTTTATACCGAAGATATAAAGCAGAAAAATGTTTGCAAGATAAAGAGCACGATTTTAAATATGAATATATTATTGTATAATGCCTCAACAAAATTTTTTGTTAACAACATTTATATTTTATTATTTGAATATTGAGTGTGACAAAAAAGTTGAAAAAAAAACATCAAAATAGTAGTAGCTTCATGTTTTATTGATTTGTATATATCTTAAATGCATTACTCCACCAAACATCTCTATTCAAGATCTGGAAAGATAATGTCATTAATTTCCGTATTTGTTGCAAAAGTCAAGATAATTTTGCTCCTTTTACAAGTCAAATTAAAATGGTATTAACAAGAAGAGGGCTAAGCATTTCAAATAATTTTGTCCCAGTGATAAAAGCAAAGGTGTTTAAAAACATTATAATAGGAAGTAATAGTCTGTTAAAATAAACAATAATTAATTTAAGGAATACTTGTTAATTTATCTGTATTAACTTTAGTTCTCAGGTTGATTGTCATGAACCCATCCATGTGGTCAGTTTCAAAATAGGCGTGAGCAAGGTTCATGCAAATGGAAAACAGTGCCACACCACCTTTCAAAGGTTGTCGTACAATGGGATGACAAGTGTTGTGCTTGCTAAGCCTCATACTGGACGCATGCATCAAATAAGGGTTCATCTGCAATATCTTGGTTAGTTAATAAGCCAAACACTATTGTTTTTATCAGAAAAGAGAGATCCATATACTGACAGTCGCTCCTTTCTGAAAAAGATTTTGTGTGCAATTTTTGCATTCTTGTATTGAAAATTTAAACTAAAGAAGTAACTGTTATTTTTTATAATTATTTTGAAATCAAAATATTGAAATTATATCCGTAATAAAAAAATAATTTGTGGTCACAACATTAAAAATTTACATGACTGTTAAAGGGTTAATATAGACCTCTCAGGCAAATATTTTATTAGTTATTTTCCTTAAATACATCTAACCTATATCATTGTAGCTTAATTTTTTTAACATTCATTCTAGGTTATCCAATTGTGAACGATCCCCTCTACAATCACACAGTTTTTGGTCCAAATAAGGGACGTGGGGGTGATTTTGGAGGGAAGAGTGATGATGAACTAATTAGAGATCTTATCTCTATACACAATGCAGAGAATTGGTTAGGAGTTTTAGATGGAGATGTGGAGGTTAGGATGCTTGAAAAACCGTTGCAGGCAGAGCCTTCGCCATTGCCCCGAGATGATAGGGGCCCACCCACTTTTGCAGAGATTGTTGAACAAATGCCTCAAAATGATGAGGATAACAAAAAGGAAGAGCAGGCTGTCAGTGATGTGTTGAAAACACTCTCAAATAGTGGTGGTGGTGTATCTGAGGTGGCCACGTGTGTCGATGATGGTAGAGTGACAGTGGCCACACAGACAAATGAGGAAGAGGAGGATAGTGGTGATGTTGATTTCACCCCTAAGCCTGTGCCACCCCTTGAACCATATAATCCTGACCTTATAACTCGTGATACAAATTGTCATGAGTGTAAGGTCAGCTATCGAGATCCTAAACCTAAAGATCTTGTCATGTATTTACATGCTTGGAAATACGAGGTAAGTTTTACAGCCAGTGCAAAAGTTGTCTTGTATCTTTTATGTACCTTAATCATTAAAAAAGATAAGATAATAGCTTTTCTGTTATCATTATAGAAATCAGGAACTTTAAAACCATCCTGTTTAGGAACTAGTGGATTGATCAATGGCTCTTATGTTTGGAGAATATCATACCAAGTTTTGCTAAGGATTAGCCTATTTGGGTTTGCCAGATGATACAGTTTATGGCAGTTCCTTAAATATAAGTCAATGTTTTTCCAAAATTTGAGTGAAAAAATCAGCCCTTGGCATAAATTTGGGTATGAATGTAAAAATTTATCATGTTTACTCGTATCTTTAAGAATAGCGATTTATAGTATTTTTCTAAGATATTAAAAATATTTATTACTCATCCCTATTATAATAAAAGCCAATCTCGAAGATTGCTTTCGGGTTTTTCACCGCATGTGTAGTCTTTCATTAACAACAGTTTCGCCAGCATTCCAGCAGGCTTCTTCAGGTTGAAGCAGAGAAATCTTCTCCTTATATAGGTGGGTCCATTGAGTTCATTAGTTTATTGGGCATGTTCCGCACGTGCATTTGATTTTGTACACTCCCTCGTACAGACTTTGTGGAGGGAAGTGAAGGAAGATGCCATGATGGAGAAGCCTACAGCTTATGCTATGATATGTTATGCGGCCAGCACTACCAAGAAAAAAACCAGAATTCCCTCGAAACACAACATTGTCATGGATTCACCTGTGTGAAAAAGACAGGTGACCTTCTACCTAAACCACAAGATCTCCTGCAAACCTTGTACGAGGGAGTGTACAAAATTGAATGCACATGCAGAAAATCATATATCAGACAAACTGGAAGATCAATCAAGTGCAGACTTCAGGAGCACAGAAGGGCAATGAAGAATAAGCAGTTCCGCCTCTTAGCTATCATGGAACATGCTTGGTCTGAGCCAGATCACACAGTGGAGATTAAAGACGCCAAAGTGGTCACAAGAGAAAGCCAATATTACCCCAGGCTTATCTGAGAGGCCATAGAGATCGCCAAACAGCTGAAGAACTTCAACAGGGAAGATGGCTACACTCTCCCTAGTATGTGAAAAAGGGTATTCCAACCACCCCATTGCCCCTTGAGTGGCCAATCATAGCCTGACGGACCCACCTATATAAGGAGAAGATTTCTCTGCTTCAACACTTCGACCTGAAGAAGCCTCCTGGAATGATCGCGAAACTGTCATCAATGAAAGGCTACACATGTGGTGAAAACCTGAAAGCCATGCAGTCTTCATCATCCATACGCTGCAGAAACCTTCTCATGAACTTCAAAAGTCAATCTCATTTTTCATTTTATGTGTAAGATTTTATGAATTAATGTAAATAATCAAGAACTGACCATTAAATTTCAATGAAGCTTTCACCAGATGATCAGCAAGTCCCCTTGCATGTTTTAACAGGTCAATGAAGAGAGCATGGGTTCAATTCTAGAAGTTTACTTTCCCTGTTTGTTTAGCATGTGAATGAGCATAAAATATTTTTGTTTGCATTTTAAAAATAGTTAACATCAAGATACAGGCAGTCCTCGACATCCGAACATTCGACATCCATATAATTCGCTCTTTCGTACATTGTAAATTCTCACCCCTAAACCGCCTTTTGTATGCCGAATTCAAACTTTCATTCGTCAGCTGACGATCAAACATTTCGAGCTTTCGCATAAGCCAACAAGCCAACACTTTTAATAAAGTATGCTGTGTAATAATATATGTATTGTAAGATTTGTGTGTAATGTTTTTTAATATTGTACTGAAATTTGACAAGATTAATACCACTGTAAAGTCGGTTAATAATCAATAAATTATTATTCAGTCTTGGCAACGTTACCATCTTTGTTTGTACGTACAGCAGTGTTTCTTTGTTTGTGCATTTTACCCTATTATTTTATAAACATGAGTGAGAAATGGAAAACTGAAAGTGCTAATACAAGTGAAAAGAAACGTACGACTCATAAACTGAACACGATTGAGACAAAGATGGAAATAATTAGGCGTGCCGAAAGCGGCAAACCTCAGCTTCAATCGGATGCTCATTGAACTTAAGCCGGTCGAGTGTGTGTTCAGTTGTGAAGAACAAATATAATAATACAATACGTACTGTGGCGTTCTGAATAAATGCCACATTTTTTTAAAGAGCAAGGAACCGATCTACACACGCTTCGATGACAATGGCGATATCCCGTTATCAGACCGAGAAACAATTTGAGACATAATGATTGTGCAGTAGCTTGGCTTTCTCGTGAATGACAGTTGAACTCAGCGGGACTTCCTTGATCGCTTCTTCACTTTTCTTAATCGATCTTATTGCGGACTCGTTCACACCAAGTAATTCACCAACTGATGAAGCAAATTCATTATGTGCAAGCCTATCTAAAACTTCAATTTTCTTCTCAAAACTCGTCACTTTTTTTGCCCTTTTTACCGACTTTTCTTTCATTTCAATCATCACTCTCTTTGGGGCCAAGATTAGGCAATGTTACAAAAAAACTATGAAAATAGCAAATGCTTTAATGAAAAAAGAGGGATTTCGTATGTGCACTTTAGGCAGTCCTTGACTTGCTTGCGTTCGATTTTCGTACAACTCGCACATTAATCATAATATTTATTTCCAGCTGGTAATCACATTGTAGTCACAAATCACAGAATAAGTTTCATTAATCACAAAGTAATTTCTTATCCAACTCAGCCTGTAAAATGGTATTGGGGTTCAGCAACAGCTGGTCTTCCACCTCTGCCAAAAAAGACACTGCCATAAACAAAGATAATTTCACCAAAAATACAAAAAAATAAATAGATATAAACAAGAAAAAGGGAACTTAATACCAAGATACAGGGTAGACCAATATGAATGGGACGATTACAGTTTGCATTATTTAATTAACTAGAGCAGTTACAGCAGTGGAATAACTTCGTACATTTAGAGAAACACTTCAAGATTTTCCTATAAGTGTTCAATATGTGAACCATGAGTAACACGGCATATGTCCCAACAATACTGACATTCCTCCCAAGTGCGCAGTAGCATAGGTGCATCGACTCGGGCGGCTGCATCTGAAATTTTGCATCGCAATTCTTCCAGGGACCGTGGCATTGGTGGTGTGTAAACATAGTCTTTGACAAACCCCCAGAAAAAAAAGTCGAGAGGAGTCAGATCTGGTGATCGTGGTGGCCAAGGTTTTGGGCCACCTCGTCCTATCCAACTTCCGGGAAGCTTTTCATCCGGAAATTTTCTCACTTCCAAGTGATAATGTGCTGGTGCCCCGTCCTGCTGAGAGGACAAATGGTTAGGAAAGTCGTCTTTCAGCTGGGGCCATAACCACAATTCCAACATGTCTAGATACGTTATGCTAGTAACGGTACATTCAGGAAAGAAAAAGGGACCAAAACCTTATCCTTGGAAATTGCACAAAACACGTTCACTTTTGGTGAGTCACTCATGAACTCCACATTGCCTTGACGATTCTTACCCCAAGATATGCACATTCTCTTTGTTAACTTTTCCACTTAGGTGAAAAGTGGCTTCGTCGCTGAAGACAAGGTGGGAATCAAGTGTATCGTCTTCTTCCAACTGAGTGATCAAGTTTTCACAGAAAGCCTGTCTTCTCACTTTGTTGTCTTCTGATAGTGTTTGCAAGAGCTTCAACTTGTAAGGCTTGAAATTAAGTCTGTTACGGAGAATCCTCCACACTGTTGTTTTTGGGATTCTGAGTTCAGTGCTGGCTCTTCGAGTTGACTTGCGTGGACTTCGGACAAATGCTTCTCTGATTTGATCGACATGTTGTTCACGTGTTGACGGCCGACCAGAGCTCTTACCCTTACAGATGCAGCCTTTATTCATGAAGTCATCATACCAACGCCTGATTGACTTCTTATCTGGTGGATCAACACCAAATGTTGTTCGGAAATGCCGCTGGACTGTAGTCACAGATTTTGATTCATGAAACCACAAACAACAATGTGCTTTTTGCTGCTGAGTCACCATTTTACATTTTGTGAGCGGCCAATAGGTGAACTATGACATGTTCCCGGGAAACTTAAAGTGTTTCTTTTTATACATAAAGTTATTTCATTGTTGCAAGCGCTCTGGTTCCTTTAATAAGTAAAATTGTAATCGTCCCATTCATTTTGGTACACCCAGTATAATAACTATAGTCAACGACTAGATTAGGGTAAGGATGGAAGCACTGTTACAAACAGTACAAATAGATGTAATTCTTGCAGTAATTAAAATTATTTGAGAAAAAAGAATAATGAAAAACAAATAACGATAAATTATAATAAAAAGATAATAATCAATTACACTTTGTGTGTGATAACCTTAGGATAATACAAGGGAACAAGAAACTAAGATAGCATAGATTGACACCCCTGAACCGCCTTTTGTGCGCTGATCAGACTTTCGCGCATCAGCTAAATGACAAACGAATGTTTCGAGTGACGTTGGTTGCCGGCCACCAGTTTCCACCGTGTCGCCATCTTTGTCCATACAGCAGTGTTTATTTGGGCAATTATTTAAATATTTTATTGCATTTTGCCCTATCTCTCTATATTATAAAATCGACGATTGTGTCTAAAAGGCCCCTGCACAAAAACTAAACATTTGTACCATAATTAGAGATTTTATAATATTTTTTGGCTCTCTGGGAATGGAACCCCCCCTATAACATGTAAATCTATGTTCGACATCCATACATTCGACTTCCGGACACGTTTTCAGGAACGCATTATGTACGGATGTCGAGGACTGCCTGTATGCAGGACTCTCACGTGTTGATGTTAAAAAGAACAAAATTGATTTCAAATCCAAAAGAAGTGAGAAATTTCCTGCACTTTCATAATGGAGAATAATTTTTTCTGAAAATTGTCCTGGTTAAACTCATCAAATAATTGCCCTCACCTACCTCATTTGGACTACTTAACTCTAATTGTTAATAGAAAACGTTTGTACATTCAGAACAAAAATAAATTTCTACTTAAAGGATTTGAGTATGTTTAATTATGATTTTGGGTAATTGAAGCAGCAACAGTCCTATCTCAATTAATTTTAGCAGCCAGTATTTGACTCCAGGAGTGTCTTTCCTCCCTTTGACGTAAACAAAAAGAAATATAAAATATATTTATAATGTTATTATGGAGTTCCTGCAGATAGTGAATTATGTATGTTACTAGGCACTCCACATTTATTTTATAATTAAATTAATAACCATATGCACATTATTATTCATAACATAATAATAATAATTATTAAATAAGTAATAATTATTTTAATTATTATTACGAATGTGATATTAAAAAATTCTACGTTAAAACATTTTCCACGGATATTTCAGTAACCACTTGTGCCTTATTCGTGATTATTTCACTGGCTGTTTCCAAATTGTACGTAAATGATACAACGTTTTTTAATTTTCCAAAAGGTTCAGGGTTCAAATCCTGGTGCAACCCTTTTCTCCATAAGAAAGACATGGTTCTGGTCAAGGCATTGATGCAGGACATTATATAATATCTTTTTAAAATTATTTAACACTTTGATAGAAACTCGGTCGTTAGACTATATTAAGGCTAAAAGAACAGAGTAATTTCTTCCTGCCAAATTCATTCGAATCTGTTCCAAAAAATTCCAAAAATGTGGTTAATAACTGTAAATAAAGAACACAGGTTCTGATCAAAACATCGATTCAGGACATTACATAATAGCTTTTTAAATAGCTTGGAATTGAGATATAAATTCAGCACTTAGACTATATTAAGGCTAAAAGAACAGAGTTGTTTCTTCTTGTTGAGTTCATTCGAATCTGTTCTGAAAATTTCAAAAAATGTTTAATAACTGAAAAACATACTTATCTCACATAAGCTTTTAATGCCCATGAGACAGCAATGTTCCATCCACTGAGTAAGAACTAGAAATATATTATGAAAGTATTAAAAAAGCTGAGGTTGAAGACAAATGCACAGTATACCAAGTACTGTGACAAAGTAGGATGCATTATAGTGGTTACCTAGTGAATTCTGATTATTTAGCCTCGTTTAATTACAAATGTAAGAGATTGTTCATTCCTTCCTGTCATTTCTAATGGGTTATTATACTAGAATAATTTTTTCTATAATAAAAGCCCAGACCTATCTGTCTGTGTATCCTGTTGAGTTTGAGATGCCCTATTTAAATTATGCAGCTATAAAAAAGTATTCAGTTTAAATGTGTCGTGAAGTGTACAACTATAAACATAACTTTGTCTTGTATTTCTTTTTTTGTAGGTCAAGTCTATTTTGTCATTATTCACATGTTTGACTTCATTCAATAAATATTAATAAAAAAAATTTTAGTTGTTTAATGAATTAACATTTGCATTGAATTTAATAGGGTCCAGATTGGTCATTTGAGACAGAGCTTCCCAAATGGACACGAAGTGATTGGGTTGAAGAAGAAGGTTGAGACGTATTAACTTACTATTGATGAAACACTACAAGAGTGTTACGTGACTGCTTTGAAGCAAATCTATGGATATCAAACATAACCATTTGATTTATATTCTCCACATTTTATGTACATTCTCAAATCTATGTTGATGAAAAGTGTGGATCATTTTTAAATAAAAAATAAAGTTTTGTCTAAAATATGTTGAAACTATACTGAATTATTTGTATAATATAATTACTATATAAAGTTATAATTGCATAATATGGTACATTGGTCAAATATGGTATAAAGCATTCCAGCTTTTTATATATTGATTATCATACTTCAATGATTGAAGTGCCTTTAGTAGTTAATATTCACGATATCTTGAGCTACATTGTATTTAAATGGAAAGTTTAATTTTAAAATAATGTAGCATTTTCAATTTCTCTAGGTCCATTCAAAAATTTTCTTAAGTATTAATTATACGAGAAAGAGATACCAACTGAAAAAAACGTCAAAATTATGTTTATTCTGAAACAATTTTAACATTATTTACAAAACTTTTTCATATAAGTTACACTCATCGTGTAAAAACATTATGCCACATTTTAAACATGAAACAAAAATCCAATATTGCTACACTTAGGTAACTTGAGTAAAGTGTAATTACGCAATAAAATAAAGTATTTTTTTGCCATTCCGTTATTTCACCACTTTGTTATTCGAAAAAAATATAAAAGAGAAATGTTGTGGGGTATCATCTTGTATTCTCCTAAAAATGAATTTAAAAACGTAACTGTAAGCTGGCAACTTCTTTGTTGACGAAATCTACTTATAATTGCAGGTGCTTTGGTGGCCGTTTTAGAAGTTAAGAATGCTTTTGCTGGTAGAAGTTGAAAATTGAACTCGAGATCGTGTCGTTGTAGAAGGGAGAGTCAAATCGATGCAATAAATTGCGTTAAAGATTCATCATTAAATATTTTATCAATGTTTGTAATTAAAAATATAAAATTTCTTATACGAAATATATCAGTTTTTCGTCAAAGGTTACATAAATTACTTACAGAGCTGTAGGTTACACATTCCAGTTATAGAAGGATACCTGATTTCCTTAATCTTCAGTATGAACTAATTTCTTTCTCTCAGAAACGAACTTCAACATCCGATATCATTCGCATTCGGCGGGAGTGTTTTAAATGGTACCAACGTATGTAATTTTAAATTTTAATATGCAAGGTACCCATTCTTAAGTTTACGTTAGAAAGCTTAAAGGTAAACAATTTGATGCAGCTGGTCAACTTTCAAATGTGATTGGTGTTTTTTTTTAGATAGCAAAAGTGAACCGTTTAACATGTGAATATGAGTCCTCTCAAATTATTTCATCTGGCTCGATTGCCAGAAAAAAGGATTTTCAATTTCCTATATGATGAAATTAAAAAATGCCAGGAGTTATGGTGCGGTATGGGCTTTAAAAAATGGCAGTATCTAAACCAAATGATGAAGTCATATTATTCATAACTGATATAAATATTTCCTCATAAAAAAAATCTTTGCGCAATTTATATTCAACATCTAACTTTCAATTGAACTTTCTAACCATTTCTAACTTCTCCAATTAATTCATGTTTACGCACAATTTCTTGTTAGTTAATGTTTCTGCCACTAGAGGGACTAAGTGCAGAAGTTTACTTATTTGGTCCAAATCTGCTCGGTTAGTAAATTTTGGTCCTCGTGTGTTTGATGCGCTCAGGAAATTTATCGGCGTCTGCATATGAAATGTGACCGTTTTTCATTTTTTAGTTATTAAGTACATACACAGTGTTGTTTCTGTAGAAAGACTCGCGTTTACTTAGAATTTCAAGTTATTTAATGTCTACGTGAAGACCTAGTGATTTTTATATATTTAAGTTACTTCATGCAGGTATTGAGTCATGATGTTTTATGGATTTATTATCTTAAACGTTTCATTTCGTTTTAGAGAAGTTACAAGGGATTTTATTGGTGAATAAAGTAAAAACTCATTATTGTTTGTGTGGTTATTACCGGTAATGGCACTACTATTATTACAGGTGGTAGTAATAAGCAGCAATGACTGGAATTCAACATCTGAAGAATTCTGTGCTTAAGCCTCTAGCAATGTCTCAGACTATGTAAGTTCCAATTTATAATTTTTGGTGATTGATAGATTAACTTTACTCTCAATTATTGTTAGATCGGAAATATGTAGTCGTTGCCAATCCCCAAAACCAAAGTTAGTTAGATTTGTGTAAAATAATACTGTGTTGAAAGTCTTAAGGAAATAAAACTTGTCACGTTTTCATTAATTGCAGTTGGGTAGTATTTATGCATCATTAGAATGCCTTCTATATTGAAGTATAACGATTTATTTCATCCAATGAACTGTAATGCCTGAAATAGAAGTTTAGTATTTGTAGCATGCGAGAAACAAGTTCGTAGATTTCCGTTTTTTGAAACCCTAATATTATTTAAAATTCGAGTTAAGTCGATATAAGTATAAGCCCAGAAAATGTTGGTTTTTCAACGACAATCAGTATTGCCGATAATTTTAGGAAATGTGTTGTATGATATACATTTTTTAACATGTGGTCACTTGCTAAAATTTCATCGGATTTGTTTATAAAATGTAGGCGAATTTAATGGGTCGAATTGACATTCAAATGAAAGGACATGTTACCATGCCTGCTGAATCGTGTTTTGTTAAAGAGGGAGCGTCGTTACTTGACCCTCAAGTGTCTTTTTATGCTTTTTGCGTATTAATAATTACTGTCAACGTACTTTTAATGAAAGAGTTTTGCAGTTGGGTGGTCGTGTAATTTCACAGTAGTTATTTGACTGGGTTTACTGAATGGTACTTTTTAATCTCTATGGTAAAGCTGTGGATTGCTTTCCTTATGGCAGTGAAGTAGTCAGGGTTCAATCTTCGCCAAAATTGATGGTCTGTCATCTTGACTTTTATTTGGTTAATTTATGTATGCAGTTGAAAGTGTGCTCTTAACCTTTTTTCAAATATGCCATCAATGATCGGCACTTATTCTGATTCTTTGCCTGCTGGGGATTTTGATTTGCAATTTAATTCTTAAATTTTAAGTGAAGGCTTATGAACCGTTGAGCGTTTCTCATTAATCTGAAAATATGTGTTACTTCAATAAAAGAAAGATTTTATGACAAGTTTTTTCTCATGTAGTGAATTTCAAACTTTGACCTCCTATTTGCAATGATCTTTTCTGTAATCGCAAACAGAGACCCGTGAAAAGTGTAATCTGTTAATTTTTTGTAAGCAGTTTTGCTGTATCTGATATTGCTGGAAATACTTAAATATTTGCAATTATATCTACAAATTGGAGAACAGATATTGGCTTTGGGAGTTAAGTCAATCTCAGAATTTTTACACGAACGAAAGAAAACTTTTTCAGAAGCTTTGAAATGTTTAAATTTCAGAAGTTATCAGAAATAGCTCATTATCCAGTGAATTCTTCTAACAAATCAGACATATTACTCTAAATTCAAGAGGTTAGAAATTAAGGCTGCTAAATAATAATTTTATCTGCATTGCCAGTTAAATTTTATAGGAAGTTCTATTTCTAATAATGTTATTTTGGATAAAAGTGCTGTTGTTGTATATCTGAATCATTAACACCCTACAGATTAGTTTGAAGAAATCTGTCTAGGATTATGCTTTTATTAAAATAATCATATTTGTCAATTATTGTATTATATTTTAAGCCGGTACTAAAATTTTAAAAAATAATGAAAATTCTTTAAATTCAAAATTTCTTACACCGTCGGGTGAAATAAGGTAATAATTCAACTATAATTTGGCATCTATAAAGTGTATACATGTGATAGTCTATTGATATGATAGCTGAAGGAAACTTTTTTATTTCTTTGTATCTTCTCTTTAGATCTTTTCAAGATGCTCAGGATGGCAGTTCTTTCGATGTCTATGCAAAGGAGGTTGTGGTGCAAAGTAGTGCAGGGAGCCACACTACAGGAAGCTCAAAGGTCAAGTTGAAGAGCATTGTTGACTATGGCTGGGAATCACGTCATTACCCAGGAAGACTAGTGGCAATTCATATGGAAGGGAAATACCTGGCCTATGGTCTCAAACGTGAGTTGGTGTTGAATTTTTATTTGGCAGTAAGTTTTATGAGTCGAAAGATTGAAAGTCATCTCACGATGAATGTTGATTCTGTAGTTTTCCATAAATTTTTGGCAACTAATTGAAATAATGTTTACTTATGAGCTTATAAGCGTGTTTTACTGCAACAAAAATGGATAGTTAATGTATTATGTTCATTCTAAAATTGTTTATTAGCATCAGTTAATCATCAACACTTGTACACTGAATTCAGTTGCAGATAATTATCACTTGTAACAACGAAGCTATTTATTGCTTATTTATGTGACATTGACTATAGTTGGAAAAATGTTTTGAGGCACTTTATACACAATTGAAATGTTAAGATAATGTAAAAAATAAAACATGAATGTTTAGGATACTGTAAAAATAGAATATGAAGATATGTGGTTTTGAAATAAATGCAGATCTTACCTTGTAGAAAGCAATAATTAGATTCTGCCCAAGACTCACTTGGATCAAGCATTGGTAACATGAAACAAGTACTCTTAAGATAGCACCAGGTATAATGTCAAAAGGTTTTAAAAATGTCTCATTTTATTTATCCAGGATCTAGACAAGCATTTCCTACATGTTTTACCAGAAATTGACAATTTTATTTTTATATTTTTTCAATTTACTGTCTTCCTCTTTGACTTATTCTAATAATTTACATGCTTTACATTTTAATTTCAGCTGTTGGCAAGACTGTTGGTGTGGTACGTGTGGTAAATCGTGAGACAGAGGAGAGGGTACTTATAAGAGATCTTTTGGGACTTGTTAATGACCTCTGCTTTGCCCATATCCGCTCACAAATCATGCTAGCATCTGTAGACCATTTTGGTAATCTGTTTGTGCATCACATCCAACGAGGAACCAATGACAACTTAGAGTATCCTTTTGTTAATGCATTAGTATTGTGCTTTGATATTCATTTTTAGTAGAAAATGAATGGACTAGAAGACATTCCATAAAAAGTTAACCAAAAAACTTAATTTAAAATGGTGAATTTTCTCACAATGTATACAGTATATATCCACATATAAAACGCACCTGCGTATAACACGCAAGGAGGTTTTTGGCACCATTTTCTGCATTTTTTTATGTACCCGTGCATAGCACGCATATGTTTCTAGATTTTGATTTCTGTAACATACTTATCATTCAACGACAAAATTATTTGTTATATCGTTAATATCATCGAGATAAGTAAATTAATGAAAATATATGTATTTCAGTTCATACTAACAGTAAGTATAAGATGCACCCTGCTTTTTAGCCGAAATTTTTAAGGAAAAAAGTGCGTGTTATACGTGGGCATATATGGTATTATAATGTAGGTATTCTTGTAACTGTGTACTTTTTCTTGACTGCTTTTCAAATAAAGTTGCAGCCTTATTCTTCATGTAGAGCATGAGGGTGGTCAGAGTGGCACAGGACTTAGCCACCGTGTGGTCTGGTGTCCATATATTCCAGAGGATACTGGAGGATCTACAGTTGATGTAGCTGCAGATGATGATGCAGCAAAGCTTCTAGTAGTTACACATGGGGCCAAGGTATGATGATTTCTTATTCCTATGTTATGTTACAAGAGGCAAATGTTTTCAGAACTGACTTTAATATTGCATTGGTGTGTCACCCCAAGTTAAAATATTCCTTTCCCTTATTGAAACTACTGAACAATTACTATCTTAATAAGATAAAATTGTTCAGTAGTCCCTGGCACCTTTCAAAACATAGAAAGTTGGTGGTACAGTAGAGCCTCCAAATTCACTGCTTCCAAATTCGCGGCTTCCAAATTTGCGTGCTTTGCAGTTTCGCGGTTTTTCCGACTACTGCTGCCATCTTTGAAGGGATGAGAAAAACACTAAACAAATGAATTTGCCCGTCCGCGAGGTTTTTTTTATCACGCTGTGGCTCCGTTTTACGAAAATGTCTACCAAGAGGAAAGCAAGTGATAATACTGAAAGCAGATGCAAAAAGAAGATGTTGACTTTAAATGAGAAAATTGAGTTGCTAAATAAACTTGCTAGTGGCCAGAGTGCGGCATCAGTGGGCAGGCAATCGCTGACCTCCCGCACTCCTCTGTGATGTGTCCAGATGAATCGGACACTAGGCCAGAGGAACAATAACCTTCATTTTAAGGTATGGTTATATTGCTGAACATAACGGTATGCTTGGAGAGGGGTTCATTTTCTAGCTCTCACCAATTTTAATGCATGCATTTTTTTTTGCCGTTTATGTGATTCAATAAATATTTTTTCGGTATATTCTTAGCTAATCATGGTTTATGCAGAATTATCTCTTTAAACCTACTGTATGGCTATGGCAGATTTAAATGCCACAGTAGCAGCCCGCTGCAGCTACGTTTGCAAATAATGTAAATAGTTCGGCCCTACGTTAGATCATATCTCGGTTCATTCAAAGGGGAAAAATTTTTAATTCTACCTTACCTTAATTCCAATGATTATCATTGCACCCTTATAGACGAACTCACAAACAGTTGCTTTCCTTCAAGTGTCTATCAGCTACTGCTTTTAACTTCTTACAGGACCTACTATAAAGGCGACGTCATTGCAAGTGTTTATTTAGATTGTCAATGAAGAGAAGATAACAATAACGCTTTTCTTTCCCCCTTTTTTTAAAGGTTTAATTGGCCTTAAATTTTAAGGCCAATTAAACCTTCAAATTTAAGGCTTAAATGAATCGGAAGCAACAATGAGAGTCTCCGTGGCAACGCCCTGAATGAGTACGAAAAATCTGCAAAATTTCGAAAAAGAATGCGTATTTCTGAAAAATTTGACTGTATAATGTGTAAACATCACACGAATAAGATATTATAGAGCTTTAGCCATCGAATAAAGCAAAAAAGAAGAAAATCGGTCCATATTTACTTTTTTTATGAATGAAGGAAAAAAACCTTGCAATCTGAAATTGAAAATCCCGTGTAAACTTATGGGAAAATATATTTGTCTCCGGAATTCGAACCTGGGACACTTTAGCAAATGAAAATATTTTTCCAGGGACCTCACATAGTAGAAACAAAACGCCGTTTACCGCATATCTTTACGACGAACGGTTCTCGAGAAATACGCTGTTATAACTATGCAAGGCTTCATACGCACGCAGCAGCCGCGAACCTAACCCCCAGTTTTTCATATGGCCTTTGCTTCTATTTTCGCTGATTCCAAATTCGCGGTGTTGTCGGGAACGTAACCCCGCGAATTTGGAGGTCCTACTGTATTTTAATCATTTCGGGATTAACGATATTTTGTAAAATGCAATAAATTTATCTATGTAGTTTGTTACATGAAGAAGCCAATGACAATTCATTTAAGATGGTTTTATGGCGTTTTCTTTTGAATAAATGGAACATTAAAATATAGCTCAGATTTCATCATTTATATTTCAAAAAAGTTCAAGAAAAGAATGATCAGCAATTGATCACTGAAATAGAGCAAATTGTTCATTATTATAACTAAAAATACAACCCATTAGTTTATTAAATATCACTACATGTTTGAGTCAATTCAGTGTGTGGATCATCTACAAATTACAAAAATAGTTTTGTCTTCCTTTCACATTGTTTAAAAATGTTGTGATTTGTTTCCTTGTAAAATAATATATTGTTTTCTTTTTAATAGGCTGAAATGTTAAATGTTGCAAGAGTACGTGCAGACATCCCTACAGGTGAGGTAAGGGTGAGGCCATCACATGTTCTTGAAGGACGCCTACCAATGGAGGAGCATTCTGGAGATATTGTAGAAGCATCCTTTTCTCCCGATGGCACTGCCTTAGCCACGGCTAGTGCTGATGGTCTCGTCAAATTTTTTCAGGTAATTTATAAGTGTGTATTAGTTTGCATATTTGTGGAAAAGCAAAATGATCCGATCAAAATTTATAAAGACTTATTATATCAGGTTGATTGAAAGTTGTGAAATTAATTTTCTAGTTGTTCAAAGTATGATACTTTTCTCTTTGTATATTAAATTAGTCTCTGGTGTTTACTTTTTGATTCATCTTATCTCCAGTTTTGGTTGATGATATTTTTATGTTAACTACTTTTCTCATGCAGGTATATTTGCCCACTGAGGCAAAACCAAGGTGCCTGCATGAATGGCGTCCCCATGGAGGCAAACCTCTCTCTTGCCTCTTTTTCCTTGATGACCACAGAAATCATTCCCCAGAGTGAGTTGTTTTGATTTCCTTTTGTCATGTAAACACAATGTAGACATATTTTTCCTTAAACCATCATACTCTTTCCAAACTTTAAACACTGTGTTCTGTACCAATTAGTTTTTTCAGTGTAATTTATTTACAGTGGATCTTATTGTTCCTGACCATTCATGTGTCTATATTGCACAGGAAAATATTTCCTATGTTTGAAATGACCCACCTTATTTAATTCAGGTGTTGCTTGATCGAAATTCCACATGCATAGAATGTATAACACTATAATTTTCTTAAAGATGTCATTTTTCAACCAACAAATGACCTCAGTCAATTACCTAACCCTTTAGATGCTAGATAGCCAATGCATCTGCACATTGTACTTTATCCATAATTTACAGGCTGCTGATCACAGCACCATGTTCATTTTGCCATAAATTGTCACATTTTCCTTTTATGTCTACAAACATCTGGGCTATTGTTCCTGGAGTTCTTTTCATTCTCAGAATCTTACATTGTAACATGATAGTTAGGCTTCTCACATAACATATTTGTCCTGGATGACACCAACTTTACACTTGATCAACATATTATGCTTATCTTCACTGTTGGTTCATATCTTTACACTTCGGGTAGCATTAGTTACTGCCCGATAAAAATAATTTCTCTGTTATTTATTTAGATATTTAAGATTGTGAGATTGTCATTTAGTAACTTTCTCTTATTTTTTCAAATTTCTACATTCTTCTATCTGTTCCATGTACTTAAGAACATAATTGGTCAACTATAAAAATGGTTCACTGCTATATTTTAACTTTAAATTAATTTGTAAGAGTTTAATATGTTACCTGTAATATTTTTAACAAAGAGTCATCCTCCATTAAGCACTTTGTCTACTGTCTATAACAAAAATATTACTCTTCTATGTGAAAACCAGTTATTCTGTAAGGCAGTGTCTGTCAACCTTTTTCAGTTGGCGAACCCCTAAGTACATATTTAGAATTTTAGTGTATCCCATGATAAATTTAAATATTTCCAGTTATCAAGTTCTAAGTAGGATGTAACAAATTTAGCTCGAGTGATCAAATTTCATTTTAGAGCCTTTTGTCTCAGGACGTGTAGAAGATTTTCATTTAAAATCAGTAATTTTAAATTGTGTTCCTGACTCTTCGTGACCTCCCTCCCTCCCCAGAAAGAGCTCGTGCGCCACAGGTTGAATACTGCTGCTCTAAAGTATGTTTCTTACAAATATCTTGCAATGTTATTGTTCATAGACCTACTACATTTTCCTGTCTCTTGTACTTTTTACCCTCTTTGAGGAAGGACGGTCAAGACTCTCTTCATATTATAAGAGATCAGTGGGCATTGCTATCCTTGAAAACTAATCTTCTATTATTGAAAGATTTATTATATTTTTATATAAAAAGCATTGAGTTCTTGTTAACCAGTTCTGGCCTTCTTTTGGAAATGTATGATTTTAATGACATTGTAATATCAGTGGATAAAAACAAAACATTGTGTAAACATAGACAAACACACAGCTAGATGAAGTGACATATTAAGAGAAAATGCTAAGAATTGATGTACTTGATGAAATAATAAGGCATATAACACTTGCTTTTTCTTTGACAGGGTGCAGTTCTGGAAATTTGCAATAACAGGGACTAGGAATAATCATGAGTTAAAATTGTGGTCGTGTGAGTCATGGACTTGTTTGCAGACCATATACTTTGGGGATAAAGAAGCACCTTTAGGGCAAGAAGAAGGATTCCTCAAAGCTGGCCTTGATCTTGCAGCTAAATTTCTTCTCCTCTCTGATATTGGACGGAAGGTTTGGGTTCTTGAGGAAATATCTCAGTTTTTTGCATGAGACATAGTGAATGAATAGAACCATTATAGTCTTTATGGAACTTATTATTAATATCTCACTTGCAAAAATTAATATATTGATAAATAAATAATTATTTAATTACAATTATTGTTTAAAAACTACTCTAGACAGTATACATGCAACAAGAATATATTTTTCTGTGGTTATATTTTAAGATTATTTTGAAAAAATATGTATTTCCATAATTACGTGTTCAAGATGTGTAAACATAGAAAATTAATTATGGCTTTGAATGAATAGAAATAATTCCTTTGCTGAGAGAAAGGTCATATGATTTTCATTGATCAAACATGCTTATCTATGATTGCCAAATGGATTGATGAATTCCTATTTGGTTTCTGTGTACACTCTTAGTAATTATTGGTCATTTAAATGGGAAGCATTGAGGTTTTGCTGCTCCATATTTAATCTAATTATGTTCAGTGAGATTTTGCAGCAAGTATGATTTCATTGGATGAGTAGTATTTTTTTAATGGCAAAGTAAACCAAATTTATACAGCATGTTTTAAAAGAATACTTATTTATACTTTATTTTCTTTGGTTTAGGTCTTGTATGTTTTGCAATTTGGACGTGTTGAGGATGAGGGGGTATCGTTTGTGTCCACTATCTCAGAGTTCCATCTGCCTTACCCTATATTGAGCTTTGGAGTGGTGGATGCAGAAATATGCTACAATAAGTGTTCTTCATCTTCTCCTACTGCTGCTTACTCTGACGATCCTTCACTTGGTTAGTTAAAACGTCATGTGCATTTTCTTTGTTGTATATTTTATCACAATAGAACACGTTCATTTCTTGCAGGTATTCTATTCCATAAATCTTAAATCATTATCCATTACTGGTTGAATCTTACTGTAATCACTAATTTAGTGGTGGCAAGACTTTATAAAGTTGCATTTTTAAAGTACAATAAAACCTCTACCTTACAAACTTCCATAGAACGAAAAACTCCATATAACGAAAATTATCGCCATTTTAAAAAAATTCACTAATAAAACTACATAGAAAACGTCTATATTATGAACCTCCGATAATTACAAAACCTCCCAATTACAAAATAAAAATTGCACCCATTCCACTAAAAACAAACCTCTGTATAGCAAAATTTAAAAAAGAATATTGTACGAGCTGTTGTAAAGCAGAAATCGATGGCATATATGCGGGTGTTAATGCTGTTATTATGACCTTACCTGAATGATTTGAAGCATAGTATTTGTTGTAATTTCAATCATTTCGAGTGATAAGGTAGATGGGTAGACCTCGTCTTTCGCAGCTTTATCTTTCGCGTATCTCGATCTTTCACGGTTCTGTATGTGTGACCAGTTTTGCCTTTTGTGGTCTCATATTTCACTCTTTCACAGAGAAAAATCATGGAAATTTTTTATATGTGGAATGAATTGCCTTTTCCTCGTGTTGTCTCTCATTGTCAGGCCTGAAAAAATGTTGCGTTATTCTAGTATGTAAAAATATTAACGTTAATGCATTAATGTAATATATATATATATACCTAATTTAAAAAAATAGATTGCATGTCTTATATATATGTACTTTTAAATATTTTTAGGATGCAATCCTCCCACACTTTTGTGTGAAAATTTGCAAAATATAAGCTGTTATCACCGTTCAGGAGCTTTCTTACTTTATGACGACAGGGAAGTCCCGAGAGAAAAAACAACTCTCAACTCTTGATCCTTCCTATTCAGGGTATTTGCTCAGTTTGAGGTAGTTCAAATGCCTAAGCTTTGTTTTACATATCATTTGTTATTAGTGGAGTTTTGCAAAGTTTTTTAGGAATGTAACACCACGAGAAGGACAAGGTCTGCCGTATTTGGGAAATTAGCTCCTGCAAGTTTGGCAACCACTGTTCTTTTTTCTTCATTTCTACTACAGAACTTATATAAGATTTTATTTTCTGATACTTTTTTCATGTTCCTTTATCTTACTTTAGTTTCTCTTTCATTTACATTCATTTTTCTGTCTCTTTTTCTATTTTTCTGTGGTCACCAATACAGAGGACAAATGATCCATTCTTGTTGGGGTGGGAACCAAACCCTGTTTTTCTCATTGTCGTAATTACCGTATTTGACCGAATATAGCCCCCCCGTTTTTGGCCAAAAGTGAAGTGCAAAAGTTGAGAGGGGAGGCTATTTTTGGGCACTAAAAATTAGGTGGGTACGAACAAGTGTGCAAAGCTTCAATAGCGGTGAATTTCATTCGAGTCAGTAAGTGTTTATATCCATTGTAAGATTAAACTACTCAGTTTGCGAATATTTATTTGCAAGGCTGATTGACATCGCCATATAGGAAGGATTTTTCAATTACCTGATCGCTCTTCTTATCGTCAAATTACAAGTTTTAATATCAATAAAATTAACCTTACCCGAGAATGGACTAATTGGCTGGCAAAGCTCCAATTGTTAATTGCACAAACGAAAGATAGATTAGCATTGCGCATCGAAATATGAGCAAAGTGTGAATTTATATTGCTGCATAAATTGGTATGTTATTTTGATTTGCTAATATTGCTGCATTAATTAGTATGTTATTTCGACTTTTTAAAGTTTATTTTACTCCCTGAAAATGTATTTTTGTTCATTTCCTTGTCAAATATCTCTTTCGTTAGTATACCCTCTGGTTTTGAGGTACAAATCTGAAAACCCTAAAATTCTTAATTAGCATGACGTTTTATCACTCACTAATCGGTACTTTTTTTATTAAATCCGTGCAAGTTTAATATTTCTTCAAATTATACAGCATGTTTCATGGCATTAAAGTCCTAAAAATGATGTGCAAAGTTAAGTTTTGCAAATGAGCTGCGATTAATTCCAACTGCCATACCAAATTGTAACGGGACGAGGTTAACCTGTGACCATGCCTGTGGCGCTATATTTTTCAAAGAAGTTCCGTTAGCCTTGATTCTTCTACAGGATGCCATTGTAGGCAGATGTTTACAAAGTAACAAGTTAAAATGTAGAAAGTAATAGCTTCCGCTACGGGGAGGTGGTCGAACGGCAACAGCATCGAATGCTGAGTAAACACGTCAACCTTCGCTTATCAGTGTTGCCAATTAGGCGATTTTGTCCCCAGATTTAGTTGGCAGCACTGTCACCTATTTGAATATAGCAAAGGTGGTGTCTTACTCGGTGTTAGATTAGCTTCCATCGGGAACTCGATCAAGAAGTAGTTTGCTGTAATAAGTGTAAGAGCATAATGGACTCAGTCGAAAGAAAAGGGTCAACAGTGGTGCAAATAAATAAGCACCAGAGAAGGTCAAGATCGCTGTAGCACCGTATGCACTTGAAAACGGTAATCATGCGGTGGCGGAGAAATATGATGTCGACAGGAAAAGTGTCCGACTTTGGTGTACGCAACTTCCACGACTTCAGAATTGCTCCAAATCGCGACAAGCATTCCGGGGTCCTACTTGCGTCAGATTCGAAGAATTGGAACAACGCATCGTGAGTTTTGTGCGCCAATCACGAGCGGATGCATTGGCAATGTCCCGCGAGATGATTTGCACAGAAGCCTTGAAGATCGCAGATGAGATGAAAATTCGGAGAGAATTCAAGGCCAGTTCAGGGTGGTTGCGCCGAATGATGAAGAGGAGTGGATTTTCCGTCCGTCGGTGAACAACACTTGCTCAGTGCCTTCCAGCGTACTACAAAGAGAAATTGACGGCTTACCAGCGCTATATCATTCATTTGCGACTTAGCTTGGATAAATGGGGAATGCAGATCAAACGCCTATTTACATGGATATGCCCAGTGGAAGAGAAGGAGGCGAAATCAGTCCTCATAAAAACAACTGGGAGTGAGAAGAATCGCATTACCTGTATGCTAGCCGTAACAGCTGATGGCAGGAAGTTCCCCCCATATGTTGTCTTTAAAAGGAAAACAATCCCAAAGAAGGATTCCCTCCTGGGATCCACATCAGAGCTCAAGAAAAAGGGTGGATGACCCAAGAACTAGTGAAAGATTGGGTGAAAATGATCTGGCAGAGGAGATCTGGAGCTCTGCTTAATTTGCCATCATTGCTTATTCTTGAGTCATTCAGGGGACATGTTTCTGAGGCTGTGAAGCAAGTAATTAGAATGGAAAATTCCAATCTTGCCATCATCCCTGGAGGAATGACCAGCCTACTGCAGCCACTCGATGTGTCCATAAATAAACCCTTTAAAGACAGATTAAAAGGTATTTATGCTGACTGGATGAAGAATGGGAAAAAAGAATATACCCCTTCCGGTAAAGTGAAGTGTCCTTCCCTTACTCTGATGGCCAATTGGGTATTGAGTGCATGGAATGCCATTCCGGAGACAGTGATAATGAAAAGTTTTAAAAAGTGTTGTCTCTCCAATTCCTTAGATGGCACAGAGGATGACATGGTGTGGATGAACTCAGAGGATGAGGAGTACATAATTTCATTAATAAATTTTCAGTGTTAAGATGTGTTCAGAATTTAACCTTCAATTACGACCATTCCTGCAGAAAATGAAATACCAAGGATGTGCCAATTAAGCAATGCCAACTTTGTTTCACCTGTCACAATACAATGTTCTTGTATGTGTAATCATGTCCTTTCAGGGTATTAAAATATTTTCTAGATTTGTGTGAGAAAAGATGGGTAGGGGGGCTATATTCAGAGGGGGGCTATATTCGGTCAAATACGGTACTTCTCTTTCATGATTTCGTCTTTCATGGTATTTTCAGGAACATAACCCTGTGAAAGACAAGGTATGCCTGTATGTATAATTAAGTATGAAAATTTATTAAAAACACAATAAAATATAAATTCTTTTATAAATATATTTTCTATAGGTAATTTCTCAGTACAGTGCACTCACAAATCTGGGACGCTCGGGACCGAGACGTGGCTGGATTTCTGGATTTTCCAGTTTTTTGAATTAGGTATTTTTCTTCAAAAATGCAGATGTCCAGGGTCGGATTTCCCATTAGTCATAATAGGAATGTTTTTAGGGGCGCCAGCGTTCTAGGTGTACCAATATTTTTGTTCATGTATTAAAAATATTATACTATGGTTCTATTAATCTTCTGTGAAAATCAAAACTATCGTGACCCTAACATTTATTAAATTACGTATGGCTTAATATTTCATTTTTTATGGAAAACACGAAAGTCAGTTGTGGGCAGGGGGCAATAAAGATGCTTTGACCAGGGGAGCATGATATACGAATTCACCAATATATGTCACAATATGAAGTAAAGAATAATATACATGCATATAATATTTTCGAATGCAATAAAATATTAACCCTCCAAGCATGCAGAATGTTTACTTAAATCGCGTGTTTGAGGTCAGATGAGGTTTTTAAAAATTTGCAAAAATTCGTGATTTCGATTCCTGAAAATTGAAAAATTCGTCTTTTTTCATTTTTATTGGATTTGTATAAAATTTTTTGAAGATTTTAGTAGAACATAACATTTATAAACAATTTCTTTTACAGTATCTTACATTAAGCATACTCTTTACAGGAGAGAAAAGAAATACGAAATACGTAAATCATCCAGATCGCCAACCAGTTAGTGCGCACCCGTGCTTTCATATATCTTTCAGTATTACGAAAACTATAAACGGCATTGATATGCAGTCTTTTTTAAAATAATATATCAGCTTTTATTAACATTTCATTCACTAAACCAAATAGGAAGAAAGTTTCTCACGGATCAGCTTTTTCATGTCTTGGCTAAAAAATTGAAATTTTTACGTTTCATATATTTTTAAGACATTTCATAAAGCTTATAAAGTTTTGAGTTATACAGTAGTCATTCATAGTCATTATAGAAGTTACATGGTAAAATTTGTCCTATTTCATTCAGTGAAAACGGAGGTATGATGATGTATGTATCAGAATGTATTCGTAATACAAAAATTAGAAAAGTTAAAAGTTTTTTTAAAGGCATTTTCTTTATCCCATTTAACATGAAATTTACAAGGTAATATAACTTCAATGAATCATCTATACTGAATTTTTTTACTGGCATTCACTTCAGACTAACTTCTTGAGAGCAACATGAGAATATTTCTCCTGCGAAGACCTGAGTGTAAGGGCATGATGCAAGCGCATGCTCCGAAACTTTCGCTTACTAAGCATCATCAATGAGTTATGGTTGTAAACAGATCTTGGACACAAGAAGAGACATTTCTCCCTCTCTCTCATACTATAATGGTCTCAAGAAATGCTGAAGTGTGCACCGAAGAGAGCCAAGCAATGGTTTTTGTTGTTCGGCTCTCTTCATCTTATACCTCTCAACCTCTGACTCATAATAAAAACCAAATAGAAAGAGAAGTTTGTAGGCAGATAAGCAGTCTAGATCTTGTTTCACTTTGCAGTAGCATTTGTGTCGAGATACGGTTCCTCTCGGCATTGGATAGGGGATTTTTAAAAGATGCGATTCCCCAATTCGCAAAAAATCAATCACAAAATTTAATGCACATTAAGTGTAATAAAAAAGACAAAAAGATTGCAGAATGACGATAAATAGGTAGGTTCCTCTATTAAAATATATATAGGTTACCCATATTTACGAAAATTTACTCTAAAAAAAATAAAGAAAGCTTGCGATCCCCGTGGCGTATATAATACGCAGGACGGCGGCATGTGGAGTTTTCTTTTTGCATACCCAGTACGCAGACGGCGTTGATGGGTTAAATAAAGTGTATTTTTTATTTACATATAAAATTATTTTACTTTTTCTGCTCTCAAAGTGAGATGCGTAGAGATTGCTGATAGATGTTTACATCAGAGGAGATGAGAGTGAGGTGGAATGTATGCTGTCTGATGTTGATGAGGTGCATGCCACAGGATTTTCGAGGCTGGAATATACATGTAAATCTGGAGTGGAAGATGGTTCGATACTCTTCTTTGTAGACTTTTTAAAGTTATTGTGCAACGTAGTTTGTGTCACATAGGAATTTTTTCTTGTATCCTGAGCACATGAATTATATCTTGCTCAGATATAAAACTCTTCTGTTCTAGACCTTCAATTAATTCATCGCATAATTTTAGGCACCTGTCTATTGATATTTTTTCACGAGTGGTCTCGACATCATCATCACTGTCACTCTGTTTATCATTGTCAGGGTTCAAAACCATGTCCATGATCTCTCCATCACTTACAATTAGTTGTAGACATTCATCCATTGCTCAATGTCCTTTTCCTGTAAATCCTTTACAAAAGTGCATGAAATGCCTTTGGTATATTCCATTAAATCTGACACAATCATCTTTTCTTTACTAATCCATAGACCTTGTAAATCAGGTTCAGTTGCACCTTCACTTTCATTTTTATCAAACTTAATAGCTGGCAACAAGTTGTGCCACCCATGCTTCAAAGTATCTTCAGTTACATTATCCCAGGCTTTCGATGTAGTTAATGGTGAAATATCTCTTGAATTCTTCTACTTCTTCCATCACCATTGCAAGCTATCATCATATGCCTCATGAACCTCCCTCTGTATTGGCACTTCATTGAGTGCAAAATACCATGGTCCATCGGCTGTATTAAAGATGTGCAATTTGGTAGTAGATAAGTAGCAAATACATTATCTTTCACCGAACCTTCTGCATCTGGATGTGCAGAACAGTTATCCAGAACTAAAATTATCTTGCAACCCGAATCAAGCCCCTCTGAATTACAATGGGCACGAACTTCTGGCACAAAGTGGTTCTCAAACCAGTCCAAGATTATTTTTGTAATCATCCATGGCCGCTTATTTGCATGGTAGAGAACAGGAAATATTCTAACCTCTTAAAAGCACGCGGATGAGCACTTCTCTCAAAAGCAAGTAATTTGCATTTGTGTCCCCAAAGCATTGGAGCTGGCAAGAACGGTTATCCTATCTTTGGAATCCTTGGTGCCAGATGCCGCCACTTCATCTGCAGTTGCAAGTGTTTTCCTAGGAGTACAATGCCAGTACAATCCAGTTTCATCAGCATTGTATATTTGGTCAGCAGTCAATTTTTCATCAGCAACTAACTTAGCAAATTCTTTAATGTAGTTTACAGCTGCTTCATGGTTGGCAACAAGTTTTTCACCCCATAATTTCAACTCACGTATACCATGATATGTCTTAAATCTTGTTAACCATCCTTGAGAATGTTCACAGGGTTGTTCAATTTTCATTTCCTTATGGAACAACTTGGCCTGCTCAATTATCATTTGCCCGGACAATGCTACCCCTTCACTCCTATGTTGACGTATCCACTCGTACATAACTTGTTCCACATCATTGATCTTTGCTTGATGCAAAGTCTTACGCTTAATCATACTATTGAGTGCATCACTATCTGCATAAAACGAATATTTTTTCTTTGTTCTTTTGAAGATCGTAAATTGTTGAGGTTTCTACATTATAATCTTCACAGAGGCTCCTCTGTCAAGTTTTTGTAAAAGTCCATCTTTTGCACTATGGAATGCAAATTATGTTTCCGTTTTGAGGGGTGAGCACTTTTGAGGTCACTGGTTTGGCTTTTTGAAGACATTCTAATGGTGGATGAGGGGCAAAATTATTTTTAAAATCACACACTTCAGCTAACAGTCTATTAAATAAATTAAGTAGCAAGGAAGGAGAGAGAGGATTATCCCTCAACGACGTGTGTCATTGCTAACTTTCTTTATTTTTTTTGAGATGCTCGAGAGCACTCATTTGCCTTTAGAAGTGTCTCCGGACCATGTGCCATCTGTTGCGTAACCAGATCTTGAAGATCTATATAGTGAGATAAAGTAAGGGTCTCTCCTCTTCACAGAATAAACATCAGCGGAATTCTGTATACAGAAAGATGCCTAAGAAGGCCCCTTCATAGAAATTACTATCTAATGCCTTGAGCCAACCATGACAAGCACATTTCACATTTGGAAGAGTGGAAGGGCAAGGAAGCTACCCTCACTTTGTGTTCGAACATTAAATTGAAGTTGTGACGTTTTCTTACAGTACATTTCATGCCGAGTCCGATTATACATGTAAAAATTTTCAGAAAAATCAGGCTGAAAGCAGCGCCAGCTAAGCATGGAATTCGTAACAAAGAAGAAGTGGTAAGACTGAAAATTTCCCAGTTTTCTGGTAATCTTCCCGGATTAGTAGCACGATGATTTCAAATGTAAAAACTTGCCGGTTTTCTGGTGAAGCTCGTTTTCTGAATGCCGGATTTGAGGGAATGTACTGCAGTAGTAGCATATTGAGAAAGTATTGTAATCGTAAAAAAATTTTATCTTGAGATTTTTATGGAAATATATGTTTTAGGTATACCTGAGTCTGAAAAGTGGTTTTCGCAATTACGTCTATCTGTCTGTTCACTGCTCTAAACACTGGTCTAAACGGTAGAGCGAAAATGAATGAAATCTCGTACTTAGGCATTTTACCGTACATAATAGAAGCTATGAAGAAATGGTTGACATTTCACAATAATTAAGGCGTTGTATTCTAGGCAACTTTAACAAAAATTAGATTTTCTCAAAAACATCTCCAACGATTTTCATCAAATTTCGTACAGTTACTTGACTTTATGTCTACAATAATACTACATAGTTCACATTTCTCAAAAAAATGAATATAAGACCAGTTTGTTCTTGGGCAACTTGAATAACAACTAAGGGCTCTGCCCCTGGCGCTCAACCCCGTGCCACGTTTCTCAGTGCTACTTCTCTGTAGTTAAATAATTGCTTCTCTCCTCCCTTTCTCACCCTCTTTCTATCCCTTTCTCTCTCTCGTACCCTCCCTCCTACCTTATGGGAAATAGAAATGTCTAATTTGTAGTTGAATTTGGGACTTTTTTGGAGATTTTTTTCGGCACCGCCTTACAATATATGAGTTGAGCATTCTTGCTAAGTTTAAAGTTTCTATCTTGATTCTTTATCGAGTTATTAGTATTTTTAACATTGTTTCACAAATATCAAATTAATATTGTAGAAAGAAGATAATTTGTGTGTGGTAACACATTTATTATTTTCTATTAGAATTGTCAGAATCAGCAAAGAAGACTGACAAACTTTTATAAACTGTCCGTAATTAAAAAAAAGGAAAAATAGATAAATGAAATATGTGAAGGTAGATGTAGCTGTTGAGAGTAGTGTAGAATAAAATTTTTGCAAAGTCAGTCAGAAATCTGCATTTTAAAAGTCATATTAGAGAGGAAATTAATGCTACACAGTAATTCATTGCGAACTTTTATGTTTACAATTTTCTTTGTATCTTATTATTGAACTATATGTCCTTTCTTTTTTATATATAATAATCAATGTAACCATTTATTTAGATTAGTCATGAGGAGAAGATAACCAAGTACTTTCAATAAGTTTAAAAAATAACGTACATCCCTATTCTCATTTAATTTTAAATTCATGCGTGAGCCTATTTGCATTACTAAGCATTATAGATACATAATATAATGGTTTTACTTACAAAAAGGTAAGATTCCTGCATTCAGACGATGAAATGAAGATTCGATTGTTTTGTTAAGTCTTCCGTCTCTTTTACACATCCATTTGGCGTGAGGGGGAGTAAGTCAATCAGAAATCGTCATTTTAAAAGTCATGTTAGAGAGGAAATTAATGCTACACCGTAATTGATAGCAAACATTTATGTTTATAATTTTATTTGTTTCTTTTTGTTGTAATATATGTCCTTTCTTTTTTTATGTAACAAACATAGCTGACAGCGTCACTTTTGCCATTTAGATTTGTTATCCCGTGGATGCAAGTTGTCTTGTTACTGTACTGCTCTTTATAAACTATAAACCCTCATCATGTCTGAGAAACGTAAGAGTGGTGAAATTGTTCAGTGTTAGTAAGAAGAGGCACACTATAACTGTGGAAACTAAAGTAGAAATTATTAAATGGTATGAAAAAGGTGAAAAGTTTGTAGACATTGTACGTGCATATGAAATGAATGAGTCTACGATTAGAACAGTTATCAGAGATAAAGATCGAATTATGCAGCATGGAAAAAGTTCTGTACCAATGCAGTCCTCAATTATTTCCAAAAAAAGAGGCATATTATAGAAGAAATGGAAAAATTAATGGGTGTTTGGATTAAAGACCAACATCATCGACAAATACCAATAAGCCTTATGCTCATGCAAGGGAAAGCCTTGAGTCTTTTTAAAGACCTAAAAGATAAACATGGTGAGAGTGTTGCTGGTGTTACATTCAGCGCAAGTCATGGATGATTTAATATGTTTAAGGCTTGTACTAAGCTGCATAACATCAAAGTGACTGGTGAGGCTGCTAGTGTAGACACAGTAGCAGTCACAGAGTTCCCTAAGGCTTTGACAGAAGTCATCGAAAATTTTGATTACCAACCACAACAGATTTTTAATTTCGACAAAACTGGTTTATACTGGAAAAAAATTCTGGATTGTTCTTACATAGCAAAAGAAGAGAAAACTATTCAAGGATTCAAGGTATCAAAGAACAGGCTGACGCTCCTACTTGGTGGAAATGCTATTGGGGACTTCAAAATAAAACCACTGTTAGTTTACCATAGTGAACCCTAGGGCCCTCAAAAACATTGCAAAGGCTCTGCTGCCTGTCGTATGGAAATCTAATGCAAAGGCATGGGTGACTCAATTAATTTTCCAAGACTGGTTTTTCCACCATTTTGTGCATGAGGTCGAAAAATATTACAAGAAAAGTAACCTACCATTTAAGATCATGCTGTTGGTTGACAATGCCCCAGGTCACCCAGCTACTCTGTTTGACTATCATGAAAACTTCAGGGTGATGTACTTGCCTCCAAACACAACTTCTCTCATACAACCAGGGCGACGTGGGCGACCGCCCAGGGCATCCCCTCGCCAGGGGCAGCCACTCATCCTTTCCGACGCGTATTTGTGAAAATGGGTGGCGAGATATGGCCCGTCTCTTCGCATCCAACAAACTTAACTCGATTGTTTTCGTCCTCCTCTGGATGCTTGCCTTCTATTAATTTAACAATAGGAACCTTCGATTCTTCTTAAGGCACCTATTTTCCTAGATAGCACTCTCCCTCAATTCAGCCATAGTCATTAACGAGGGACATGGTTGAAAATTTTAATCAAAGAGACAACAGCTATGAGTTCACGACCAACGTTTTGCCTACAGAGAGTGTAAACAGATTTGGTATGAACAAGTGACTCATATTTCATACAGACAATGTAGTTTCTCTTATGAGGTTCCTGGCTCCGTGTGGATTTTCACATACTAGCTTGGGTGCATTGTAAATTTTCTAATCCCTTTCCTTTCTTTGGTTTGGAATAATCCGTGTTAAAAATACCGTAATTTGTTAAGGTGCCTGTGCATTTCTTTAAGATGAAGACTTGAGAAGTAGTGCCACGTACATCTAACAAATTGATCTCCCGCACACTGCCTTTACAGTATTTTCAGATATCCATCAGTTTCAAGACTTGCCCCTTCAGTCCAGCACAAACTATTCAACTTTAAGTTTCACTTACTTTTCTATTTATAGTGTTCATAAAGGACGGCCAATAAAATGTCAGGCAAAAAGAAAACAAAAATGTACAATTTTAAAAATGTGTGCGAGTTTGCTGCCATTAAGTCAAGAAGGATACATTTTTAGGTGTATTTTGAGACATTTGTATTACTCTTATGTTTTATGTAAATCTTGCTATAAGAAAATGTTGCAAATTCTTAATAATTTTAAAAAATATGCATTTCTTAATTTTTCTTATTTAAAAGCACATGTTTTTTTAAATATGTCTCTTACGAAAATTTATTATTTTACAAAATATTTTCCGTTGACTCAGTTCTTTTACGTAAGTATAATAAGGTCATTTCCTATAGTCACAGAGTTGCCCTGTAATAGTGTGACGGTATGATGATGTTAATGAAGGCTTTGGTAGGTAATCACATGGAAACAGGGCTAACTTATCTTAGAAAGAAAAGGTTGCAAGGAAATTTTAATTTGTTAGGGGCGGCCAAATCAAATCTCGCCCACACTTATCAAATCTCACAGGCCGGCCCTGCATACAACCTATGGATCAAGGCATCATACAGACTTTTTAAAAATATTACATACGAAGAACATTCAGGCAGGCAGTGAAGGCTACTGAAGGGGAGAATGGAATACCATTGAGGCAGTTCTGGAAAGAATATGATATTTACAAAGCTGTTAAGAACATCGATGCTGCCTGGCGAGAAATTACAACATCTAACATGAATGCTGTTTGGAAAAAGCTCACCCCCACCCCCCAGCTTGTTCAAGACTTCAGGGGATTTGAAGAGCAAGATGTGATTAATAACCTTGTGGAAATGGGCAGGGAATTAGAATTAAATCTTGAGGAAAATGATTTTAATGAATTGTTACAATGTCATACAAAGGAATTGAGCAACGAAGATTTAATGGAGCTCGAAGACCATAGAAAGGGAGACGAAGTTTCAGAGGAAGAACAGGAGGCTGAGCCACCAAAAAGATTTTAGACTAAGCAGATGGCAGAATGCTTTGATATGATAGAGAAAGGCTGGCTGGTTTAGAGGCTCAGGACCCAAACACTGAAAGGTTCACGAAGGTGTCTAGAGGAGTGCATGATGCTATTGCATGTTATAAAGTGATTTATGATGAGAAGAAAAAAGCTACAGTACAAACATCACTGGAGAAGTACTTATATAAGACAGAGAGAAAAGATCCAGTGCCATCAACATCTGCAGAATCTGAGCCAAAAATTACTGAATAGTAAATATGTATGTATTGGTTTTCTTACAATTACGTTTTTATATATGTACTGAATTGAATATATTTTCATTTTCTTAACATTTTGTTTTTATTAGCACTACTTTTTTAGCTTTAACTATCCATTGAAACAAACGTATATGTCAAAAAATATATCGTATTTAAGCATTGTTGGACTTAAACGGTTTTCAACTTACACGGTGACCTTCAGAACAAATTAACAGTGTAAGTTGGGGACTTACTGTATATGCACATTGTTCTTTTTCTTACGATGTGATTTGCCAGTCTCTTTCTCAGTTGTTCTTTTCCTTCATTTACCCGGTTATTTCTTAGCCTTGTGACTTGATCTGACAGTCCTTTAGTTCATTGTTTATTGGCTTTAATCGAACGTTTTGGTCTTTTTCTTATAGTTTCATCTAATGTTATACAGCTAGTGTCATAATCAGAATATAATTCAATTTACATAAAACAATCCACATGGTGAACAATACAAAGGATCAAAAATAAATATTGAAATCAACGAAAGAATGCAATTGGAATTATGTTATCATGTTAAATCCCTAACAATTGGGTTGTCATGGCAGGGAAAAATTTTGTTCAAAAAACCTTAAATTTTGTGGTAAAAACCTTCATTTTGGACAAATTCAGCTCGTATTTGAAATTCAACAGTAGGAATATGAAACTTTAGTTTTTTCTCTGTTTCAAGTCTCATCTTTGTACCATGATTTTAAGTAATTTTAAAGTGCAAATTAAAAATAGTCTACGCTCATCCCTGTGTGTCAGTTACAGGATGCGGCAAAATACGTGGTGTTGGTGTGACGTTCGAATCATAGTAATGGACAGAAACGAAACCTTGACCATTCACTAAGTTAGGATGTAAGGAAGAAATGTTCCAAATTTGATTGTTCCAGCTTTTATCATTTAGGAGGAGTTCCATGAACAAATATACATACATACATACATACAAAATCTTTAAAATATATAGTAGATCAAGTTTTTTGATATCTTTATGAACAAGAAATTTGGTTGCCATCCTTTCTCCCATTGTTTCTGCATTTGGCTAGACTTTGATGGATATTACATACATAAAACAAGTGTTGTTATTAAAGGGGTCATTAACAGAAATGATAAATTCGCTAGGGTGGGAATCATTGCAAATTAGAAGGAAACTAAATAGACTATGTGGGATATTTAAAATATTTAATAAGGTAGGGGCATGGGAAAATGTATTCATGGAGATAGAGAAACCTAACTACAATGGAAAAAATGACCACAGGTACAAAATTAAATATAGGCCACAAAGAAGAAGAACAGACGTCGCCAAGAAGTCATTTCTAAATTGAGGAATTTGTGAGTGGAATGAGTTACCTGAGGAAATGTTTAAACTCTTTCCTAAATTTGTTAATCAATTTAGAAAAAAATGTAAATGCTTTTGAAAGGAGACGAAGGAGTCAGAAGAAGTAGAGTGAATGCTTGGTAGGGTGAAGTATGGTGGGGACTCTGTGGGCCTTGGGACTGCTATGGTAGTCGTGAAGGCCTACCATGAGCCTTGAAAATGTCGGCTTCATGTGTACAGGGTATTTTATAGAAATTTAATGTGTTGCTTGTTCCACTTATATTTGTTATATACTGCAATATGCTGCCACCTGGACATGTGCATAATTGCAGCATTCACATTTGTAAATAAATGAACAATAAAGGAACTAACGTCATATTTCTCCTCTCATGTTTATATTTATGATTTGATCTCACATTGAACATATACAGGTGTAAAATTAGTCAGATTTCTTCTAATTTTCTCTGAAATTGTTTTCTTTTCTTTTAGATGAGGGAAATGAAGAGGGCAAGGGGGATCTAGAAGAAAATGGAGGTAGGAGGCCAGCAGTTGAAGGTGAAGAGGCAATCCAGGCAGATGAGGATGGAGGCACAACAGTTGTCATACAAATAGTATTAGTACAGCCAAAATCCTTGCAAGAATGCCACATCATGTTCAAAACAGTATCATCCAGTCTTTCTTTGCCAGGTCATATATCCAGCGGTAAGCATTACTTGTTTGAATGGCGGTCTTTTGAAGATACACTAGCGTATGTAAAATATTGTAATTCATATGTTATACCTCTGGATATACCATATCTGCCCGAATACAAGCCGATGTTTTTAGTCAAAATCTATCATGAAAAAATCACCCCTCGGCTTAAATGCGAGTCCGAGGAAAATTTGGGTTATGGTTAAATCTCGAAGTCTCTCATTTCCTTCGCATTCAAATGATAGTACTATATTTTTCGTAAAGTAAATATTTGACCTACGATGACTATATATAAAAATATCTTGGTGAGATCGCTTGCGTAAATTGACGGTTACGCAAAATGCGTTGACGGCTTTGAACGCTCAACTGTTTGAATTTCGGTAAAACTTTACATGGAACGTGTATAAATATAAAAATTCAGTTTCTTAAGGCAATGTATATGCTAATTTCATTGGAAATAGACATGGATGAAGAAATATCTTGGCGAAATCGCTTGCGTAAATTGACAGTTACGCAAAATGCGTTGACAGCTTTGAACGCTCAACTGTTTGAATTTCGGTAAAACTTTACATGGAACGTGTATAATTATAAAAATTCAGTTTCTTAAGGCAACATATATGCTAATTTCATTGGAAATAGACTTGGAAGAAAAAATATCTTGGCGAGATCGTTTGCGTAAATTGACGATTACGCAAAATGCGTTGACAGCTTTGAACGCTCAACTGCTTGAATTTCGGTAAAACTTACATGGAACGTGTATAATTATAAAAATGCAATTTCTTAAGGCAATATATATGCTAATTTCATTGGAAATAGACTTGGATGAAAAATTTCTTGGCCAGATCGCTGTTACTGTATTTGACCTTTTGTCAATGAATGTGGAACATTATTCAACTACGCAGAATTATTAATTGGAGTAATATTTCAAAATGTCAACTAAACAATTTTCCACACATTTCTTCGATCTCGAATAATATATTCTAAGATGTGGATGAATGTCCGGCACACTTCAGCATATAATCTACGAAATTTGCATTTTTGTCAGAAAATTGTGGAAATTTTTGGGGGGGTCGGCTTAAATCCGGGGTCGGCTTCTATTCGGGCAGATACGGTATAATTATTTCAAAATTATTTAAAAATTTGGAAAAATTTTCAAATTCTTTTGCTCTCTGTGAATAAAAATTGCTATTGCAAATTTCTCAAAATTTTGTGCATTATTGATACAATTTATCAGTATTAGATTTTGTTTTGTTTTGAAGATATTTTTTTAAAGTGATAAATTTTATTGTTATACTTAGTTTTAATATTATAATCCTATATATAATTTCTGAAGTGTCCGTCTGCCCATCCCCCCTCTATCTCAAAAACCGTTTGCCGTAGAGATATGCAGTAAACTGAGTTTTGTTTCTACATGCCAGGATGTCCTTAGAAAACTATTCTCAATTTCCTAAACTCCCGGGTTCGATTCCAGGAGATAATTATATGTTCCCATAAGTTTTCACAAAATTTTTGATTATTCAGAGTGCAAGTTTTTTTCCTATATTCACTAAAATTCCTAAATATAACCGATTTTCTCCATTTTTGATTTATTCGACAGCTAAAACTCTAAATTATCTTATTCTTGCAATGTTTATACCTTACACAGTCGAAATTTTTGGAAATACACAGTTGTTTTCGAAATTTTGCCGATTTTTTGTTCTCCTTCGGGACGTTGCCAAGTCGACCTTAATTGTTGCCTCTGATTCAATTATCATCGATTAAACGTTCATATTGACGTAAAAATGGAATCCTTAAGTTAGTAAGATCATTATATGCTACATTTTTGCTTTAATTAAAGTTTTATTGTTATAAATATAACAATGGATGAATTCATTAAGATAATGATTTAACTCGAGAACATTCAGTAAGATTATTTTCTGTGACTAGGACGCGTTTATCGTAGATTGTGGTAGTAAAGCATATTTATTTTTTAAAATACTGTATCTGAGTATTCAGCCTTTTGGAAATACCAAATGTGTTTGTTTTCGTGACTGAAGCGACCAAGAATCACCCTGTCAGTGGAAATACGCGTAAGACTCTGCCATGCATTATGAAGGCTTTGGTGAGGAGGAATCTTCCTAAACCCTGGTAAGTTTATACTCCGCATTATTCTACAATCAGTTGTTTCAGCGCTTACTTTTTTAATACTTTCGCCTGGCTTAAGTGGATAAATAATTATTTTTTGTGGCGTCGCTTTTACAGGAGTTATGTTTTGGGATTGATTAAGTGGATGACATTTCCTGTAAATTACAGAAAGTTCACATCTTTCTTTTCCCAATATTTGCTTTCTTTGAGGTGTTAATTGTGAGTTATCCAGTTACAACAACAAGATAGAGAAAAAAAGCCTATATGAATGAATTTTGTTGTATGTGATAATCACTAAAGAAGATTGATTTTAAGAATCTCTCACAACTTATTCCTTACTCTTAAGGTGAATTGTTCGTTTGTTTTATTATTAGCAGAATCTTTGACAAACCATAGAAACATAAGTATAATAAAAGTGAAAAGAAATTTGATTTAGTTTGACATTTTAATTTCACTGCACATTCATATTGATATCCTTTATTCGACATAATACGATTTCAAAAAAAGTATTTTGACGTATGCCATTATTTGCAGTAAAATAAAATGGGAAGGCCATTAAAACGTAGAACTTTAAGTCCAAGAATAAGCGCCAGAGAGAGAAAACGAAGACAGAGATCGAATGAAGACTTTAGACTAAGGGAGCAAGCAAGGAACACTGAAGCGCATAGAATTGCACGTCAGGAAGGAGAAAGGAGAGAAGAAGAACAGGAAAGAAATACAGAAAGGCGTAGGATTTCCCGTCAGGAAGAGGAAAGAAGAAAGGAAGAATAGGAGAGAGATTCAGAAAGGCGTAGGAGTGCATGTGTGGATGAGGAAAGAAGAAAGGAAGAACGGGAGAGGAATACAGAAAGACGTAGGATTTCACGTCAGGATGAGGATAGGAGAGAACGAGTGCGAGAAATAAATACAGAAAGGCGTAGGAGTGCACGTCTGGAAGAGGTAAGAAGAAAGGAAGAACAGGAAAGAGATTCAGAAAGGCATCATTTCAATTTAATTACTGTGCCGCATCAATTTACTCTCTACCATAACTTATAAAATACAGATTTCTGATTACCTACTACCTACGGATAACATTTTTTTAAATATGCGCACACTGCCTTTCCCTCAGTGAGATTCTAACACGCAAACCTTACATTGAGAGTCAAATATCTAAGTATCTTATACTGTGTAAATTCATTGCTAGAGTAAAATATGAATTATTAACATCAACTTATTTTACAAACTTATTAATTTTTTTATGAATCAATTTAAAATTAAACGTGCAAATTTTGCGCGGGCTCAGCGAGTATTTATAATTTTCTACTGTATTTCATATTTTAAATAATTTTACAAGTTATAATTAGGTAGAGAATTAGTATTATATGCACTCATGCTCTGTAAAACATCAAATTCTAAACTTCTGTCAAATGTAATTATTTTACTCTTAATTTTACTCACACATCTAAAGGGTTGAAATAAATGTGTTAATTTTTGTAAATGCAAATTTATATTTGGTTTATTATTAAGAATATTCTTGAGAATAAATTTTGTTGTTGCATAAAAAATTATCAAAATTTTAAAAAATGTTGTAACATATTTAATCATATTTATTTTATTCTGTTGAACCTGCATGTTGACTAATAATTTCTCATTTTCACCAGAAAATCCAATGCCCCTAGAATCTAGTCCTGGAGAAGCAAAGATGGTATCCTCAGACGACATGCCAATTCAGTCGCTTCCATCAGCCGTTGGTAGCGGAAGTCAAATGAACTTGCAGTCTGATGGTCTTGCTGGTGTGCCTGCCCCTTCCCTCGGCTTTGGTGGAGTTTCGAATGCCCCCATCCTCACACTGATGACACCTGATGCCTTTAGTTCGCCAATACGACGGGAAGGTGTGACTCCATCTGGCGTGCTGGTTGGCTCCCATCCTCCTTCTATAGTTTCCTCTCCCTCTTCCACCCTCTCTGCCCCATCATCCTCGGGTGCTGCTGAAAAGGCTTCTCCACCTCCCCCTTCACCTCTCACAGAGACGCGATTCCCTCCTCCACCTCCCCTCGCGTGTTCCCCCGTGCCAACTGCTCCTTATTCTCAGGATCATCCTCATATTGTCAGGGGTTCTCACGCTTATGTCACTAACACAAAGGTGAGTCTTTGTCATTTATTTAGTTGTACTTTTATAACTAGAGAAATCAATCCTTTAGGAATACTCTAAAAGAAAAACTGTATTTCCATTTCTGGTGAATTTTGAAATTATAAAGTGGTATCTTTATAAAATCTATTATTATTGCTATTTAAAATTTATAATCATTATTATAGTCATTGTTGTTTCTATTATTATCATAATTATTGTTAATGTTTTTATGATTATTATTTTAACATGGAAAGATCAATCCTATTTATGGAGAAAAATTCTAAAGCATATATTTTGCGGAGTATCAAGCACTCCTTGTAACTATGAGTGCTCTGGTCATAAGAGAGTTATGAATAGATAGAAAGTACTTTAAATATGGATGACTGAAGTGTGGTAGCTTGGTATGACAGGTTTAAATTTGCACTGCCCACGTCACAAGGATCAGTGATCTTTTTGTAGCGTAATGGCAATGATTGGTATTAGGAAGTGGTTTCTCTCTGTGTCACAAAACTTGTTACCTACATATTCACTGTAGTAAACAAGGAACTCTAAGGCTTGTTAGTGATGAACAAATTATTTTGGTGATTTTTATGAATGCCTAATGAGACGATCTCCCAGCAAAAAATAATTCTTCCTTTCAAGCATAAAGCTATCCATTTCTAAGTGTTTCTAAAACAGAAAAATGAAATGCTCCATATCCTGTCTTACAAGGAGAGGCTACGGAGTGTAACTCTTAGATTTGATTCGTCTTCTACCAGTGGAAAGTTTAGGTAAAAAAATACGATTTTGGAATTAGTGGCCAACACCTTTTAGTTTAAGAGAAATAATTAATTAAAACGTATAAAAATGGGCCAATCTTAATAAATCCTAGTAACTTCGCTCTTATGTTCACTAGCGACCGTAGCCTGGGGGATAACGAGTAGGTCTTTCGATGCAAGGTCTCGGGGTTCGAGACCAGCGTTGTTCAACTTTTTTTCTTGTGTAAAAATTTTATTTTTCTTGCTGGTTTTTCTCCAATATTTTCGGAATATACTTATTCACGGCAATTTTTATTTTTTTCACGCAGGATAATTGTTTTTAATCACTAGACCACTATTTTCCCCCATTTTTCAGAAAATATTTATACACCGCTATTTGCATACTTTATTCCACTGGATGATGTTTCTGTATTTAATTGTTTCCCCACAGACCTTTTTTTCCCGAAATGTCCGTAAAAAAAGGACTGTACATGAAGATTTCTGAACAGGTTATATAAATTGCAAGTTTCGATAGTAAATTTACTGCAACACGTTTGTATTTATGTTAATACTCACAGAAGACAAATAATTCTACAAAGTATACGTGTATCTATACGACCCAACAATCGTTTAGGGTTTGAATGCTTAGTTTATTCTGTCATTGGTGCATCTTCTAGATCAGTGGTCGGGAACGTTTTCTTGAATCAGGTCAATTTGATCCTGGGTCATCAACTAATGAGACAGTGCTCAAAATTCAAATTCAAACGAACTTTCTCCATTTTATTTAGCAACCCTTATGTTATGATATGATATATTTTGTACAATTTAGATACATATATGTACTGTAATAATTTTATATCTGTAAAATATAAACCAAAAAACTTTATCTTCTTGTCAAAAAAATTAGTGACTTCCTTGGTGCTATTTCATTTCCTTTGAAAGCTTTGAAGTATTTGGTGAATAATTAGTTGTTTTTAAAAGAACACAAGAATTTGAATTTTCTGTAGTTAGGCTGTGTCGCGAAGAATTCGTAATAAAATTCATCTGCAAAAATTCTTGCTCACATTTGTAGGTGGATCCAAAAGCTGACAGTAGGGCAAAGCCTATTTTCTTGATTGAAGAAAATTTGAATGGAAGTGATGCCCAGCATGTAGATATCATTTTTAGGTGATTCTCAATTCCAAGGAAATTAAAATACTGAAGTTTCAACACATTCTCATGAATTTCATCAGGCTTTATTATGAAGGCAAACATTGGACCGTAGGCCTTAAAATTTGCAAATCTGGATTCAAATTCTATTTTAATGACATCAGTGAAGCTTATGAGTATGTCTAAATTTGCATCATTAATTTCTTCATGTGTTTGCACAGATGGAAAATATTAAAATGTTCTTTTTTTAATGTCATCCTGAAATAGAACTAATTTAGAACAAAAACTTTTCCATTCTCCATGAAGTTTGAGAATGGTATGTTCTTTACCTTGGAAGCGTAAATTTAAATCATTAAAATGATTTGTAATATCTGTTAAAAACTTCAATTTTAAAATCCAATTTTTGTCTTTAAGCTGAGGAAAGCTTTTGCCAATTTCACTTAAAAATATTTCAGTAGCATCAATACAGGCCAAAAATCTATTCAAAACATTCCCTCTGTTTAACCAGCAAACTTCAGCAAGCATTAATAAGTCACTATATTCATACTCTATTTCCTCTAAAAATGTCTTAAAACGTCTGTGATGCATGGATGAATGCTCTACAATTTTGTTAGTAATTTTAATCACCACACTCATCACCTCATTTAACTGTTTCGAGGATGCTTTTGCACATAAATGTTCTTCATGAAGTATGCAGTGGAATGAAAGTATTGGTCTTCCAAGTTCCTTCTCTAATAGCTTCACAAAGCCAATTTTTTCCCTAACATGGCTTGAGCACCATATCTTGTCACAGAAAATAATTTTTTCTTCAAATCTAAAATGTTTCCATTTTCAAATTTAAAGAAATCTTGTACTTGATTGGAGATGTCATTACCTTTCGTAGTACCTAACATTGGTGCCAGTACACATAATTCTTCACTAATAGTTGGACAATTTATTGTTCCATAACAAGCAACTATTACAAGGCTTGAGATAATTGCCTTGCAATATTATTTATGTCAATACTTTCGTCAACAGCTAAACTGACAACATCACTCAAAAACAAATCAGTTGTAATTTGCTCATTAACGTTCTTGGACACATCATCAACACGACGCTGAACAGTGCTAGCAGATAAAGGCATTTTTTGTATTCTCCTTAAGAATTCTTTTTTATTTTGAAAGTCAGAAAATATCTCTTCAGAACACTCGAAAAAATTTTTTTAAGAACTCACCATCAGTAAAAGGTTTACTGTGCCTGGCTATGCCAAGCGATGCAACAAAACTAGCTCGCATTAAGGTCTCGTCTGAACTCACGAACTTAAAGATAGTTCCTTTCTGCTTGGTGTAATTTTGTACACATTTTTTAACATATTCCAGTCTTTCTTCCGATCCCATTTTAGATAGAGATGTATTATGTTTTGATGAATAATGGCACTCTATGTTGTATGTGCGAGCAGTTATACTTTCACCACAGAGAGTGCAGTGAACACTTTCACCAAGTTGAACGCATCCATAATTTTCTTCCCAGACAGATTAAAACTGTCTTATCTTTTTACTTTCTCATACGAAGTATCGAGAAAGTATTGTTTTCGCGAAAAAATTCGACCTCAAGATTTTTACGGAAATATACCTTTTTGGTGTCGCTGAATCCGAAAAAGTGTTTTTTGCAATGCTGTCTGTCTGTCCATCTGTTACTGGCTCTGGAGCCTAAACTGTAAAGCGAAAATGAATGAAATCTCGTACTTAGGTATTTTATCATATTGAGCAGAGTATATATAGATATGGTTGACATTGATCAATAATTAAGGGTAGTTTATTCTATGCATTTTTAACAACAATTCGATTCAAAAACGGTTTTAACAATTTTGATCAAATTTCGTACAGTTACTTGAGTTTACATCTTCAATAATACTGTATAGTTCATATTTCTCAAAAAATGAATATAAGGCTAGTTTATTCTAGGCAACTTTAACAATAATTCGATTTTCTCAAAAACGGCTCTAACGATTTTCATCAAATTTCGTACAGTTACTTGAGTATACATCTACAATAATACTACGTATTCTATTTTTCTCAATGAATGAATATAAGGCATTTATTCTTGGGCAACTTTAACAAAAATTGGATTTTCTAAAAACAGACTCAAACGATTTTCATTTTCTAAAGATAATTAAATGACGCATTAGTATATGAGAAAGTTTGTACAATGTACCGATTTTTTATATAGACAACTTAATTAATAAAATGTATACAAAAATATTATTTTTAATGCAAACAAATTTCCAATATCCTTGTAATAGTGTGCCGTCACACGATTTTATTTTTAGAAAAATTAGAATTTCCTCAGTGGGTCAGCAAAATGTTCCCACGGGTCATAGTTTGCCGACCACTGTTCTAGATCACGATGGGTATTTTGGCATTTGAGATGGTTATATTTTTATAATATTATAGCTGTACCTTGTAAATGATTTTGAAGTTTATAATTGTTACTCAAAATAAGCGGTTCTGTCCTTAAAAGTTTACTATCTATACTTCTGCCAGAATACCATATCTCTCCGAATAGAAGCCGACCCCGGATTTAAGCCCACCCTCCAAAAATTTCCACAATTTTTTTGGCAAAAACGTAAATTTTGTAGATTTTATGCTGAAGTGTGTCGGGCATTCATGCACGGCTTAGAATACATTATTCGAGGTCAAAGAAATGTGTGGGAAATGGTTTAGTTGTTGACATTTTGAAATATTACTCCAATTAATAATTTTGCGTTGCTGAATAATGTTCCACATTCAGTGACCATAATTTCATTCATCTTCATTTTCACAAAAGGGCAAATATAGTAACAGCAATCTCGCCAAGATATTTTTTCATCCAAGTCTATTTCCAGTGAAATTAGCATTTTCATTGCCTTAAGAAATTGCATTTTTATAATTATACACGTTCCATGTAGTTTTACCGAAATTCAAACAGTTGAGCATTCAAAGCTGTCCACGCATTTTGCATAATCGTCAATTTACGCAAGTGATCTCGCCAAGATATTTTTATATATATTCATCGTAGGTCAAATATTTACTTTATGAAAAATATAGTACTATCATTTGAACGCGAAGGCAATGAGAGACTTAGAGATTTAACCATAACCCAAATTTTCCTTGGACTCGCATTTAAGCCGAGGGGTGATTTTTTCATGATAGATTTTGACAAAAAACATCGGCTTGTATTCGGGCAGATACGGTAAGTTGGCATCTGGTATCTTTGCTGAATTCATCATGAGCTGCTGATGCTCCTTTAACGCAAGAGTGGTGACTTCTGAGGAGGAGATTTCTGCTAGCATTGGCATAATGAGATCACCCAATAAATTGTTTCATGCAGGTAGGAGGGTGAAGGTGCTTAACTAGGGTGGACCTTGTTTCAGGGAGGGGGAATCAGTGAAGAGGCCGACCATTTTTTAAAATCCTAGATGTCAACTTGTTCCAGCACGAATTATTTTTTTCCTTCTGAACTGGTCGAAAAATAGAGGTAAACATGCTACATGAAGGCATGGGTTACACGAGTAAATATGGTATTTACATAATCCAGTCATAAAGTGTCAATTAATTGCTCAATGCTACTATATGTTGTTTTATTTAATCTAATTTAGCTATTTTGAATTCAGGCTGGTGCAGAAAATGGCTCGGCTGTCCCACCTCAGTTGTCTTCAGTAGAAAAAAAGGAAGATGTAGCAATAGAAGATCCGGTAGAGGGGTCTGGGATTGGAGGAGGCAGCGGAGGAAGTAGCCCTAGTCGTGAAGTACAGCAGATCTTATCCCTCTCAGATTCACCTCGTGGTAAGGATCTTTTTGCGAATCTTCAGTTCTTTAGTAAAAATGTATTGGGTTAGTTTTAAACATATTTCTGCATAATTCATGTTTATCTTTACTAGCATTTATCGCGTTGAGTTATGAAATTTATATTTTTATTGAGGATTTTGTAATTTGAAGCCATATTCATCTTTGATCAAGAGTTTTCTAATGGTATTAAGTATTAAGTAAAAATTAATATTTGTATCATGTACTTTAATTTTGTATTTTAAAAAATTAAATCTAGTAGAGAAGTTTATCCTTTTAATGATGACATTTAATGTAAATATTATATCACAGACAAAGGCAGCAGAATGTTGGCAGTTGCACAGTTCATCTTCAAAATGAACGTTCTTTTAAAGACAAATAAGGTATACTAAAAATCTTAGAGCGGAATTAATTACAATTTTTGTATTTTGTAAACATATCTTGACATTGCAAGGCATTTGACAAAGCAGCTATTCATCCCTGTATTATTTTTTTCCAACAGTTGTGGAACATGAATGTAGAGAGCCAGAGGAAGAAGGGGTCATAGTTGAAGGACAGGATGAAGAAGAGGATGCAATGTTGCCTTTGTAAGAGTTCTAACTTATATACTATTTTCTTTGTTTTCATCATATTATAGGAAAAAGTACAAGAAAGTTGTTTTTTTTATTTTACAGAAGTGAACAAATGGATAAAGTAGTAGTAGTTGTTAATCAAGCAGAACGAGGAAGAGGTGTTAGAAATACTAAATTAGAGACCTCCAAAAGCGATTTTCCAGAATGCCTTGATGACCATCCTCCACCTTTGGAACACATGGCTGTAGGAATACAGAGCGAGGAAAACATTGTAGCAGATGAAACAGCAGTAGAGACAGGGTATGGTTTTGCAGTCCTATTAAAAATTTTGAACCCTTTGAATTTGATTTGCAACCATTGAATTACCGTATTTACCCAAAAGGAAGACGACCTCGAATTTAAGACGATCCCTAAAAAAACAAGGTCTATTTACGAAAAACTTTTAAATACCATTCAACACACTAAAAGCATAAGTAAAAAATAGGTACAACTTACATTGTAGAAACTTTCTCATATAATAATGCATCATTTAGTTATCTTTAGAAAATGAAAATCGTATCAGCCGGTTTTTAGAAAATCCAATTTTTGTTAAAGTTGCCCAAGAATAAACTAGCCTTATACTCATTCATTGAGAAAAATGAAATACGTAATATTATTGCAGACGTATACTCAAGTAACTACAAAATTTGATCAAAATCGTTAGAGCCGTTTTTGAGAAAATCAAATTATGGCTAAAGTTGCCTAGAATAAACTAGCCTTATATACATTTTTTGAGGAATATGAACTATACAGTATTATTGAAGACGTAGACTCACGTAACTGTACGAAATTTGATCAAAATTGTTAAAACCGTTTTTGAATCGAATTGTTGTTAAAAATGCATAGAATAAACTACCCTTAATTATTGAGCAATGACAACCATTTCTATATACACTCTGCTCAATATGATAAAATACCTAAGTACGAGATTTCATTCATTTTCGCTTTACAGTTTAGGCTCCAGAGCCAGTAACAGACAGACAGACAGCATTGCAAAAACAACTTTTTCGGATTCAGCAACACCAAAAAGGTATATTTCTGTAAAAATCTTGAGGTCGAATTTTTTCACGAAAACAATACTTTCTCGATACTTCGTATGAGAAAGTAAAAATCTGATGTGGCCAACACGTGACTTTCTCCATATTTAGGGTATAGATATTTAAATTATTATGAATAGCATTATAAGGCAAAAATATTATTTTGTATCATAAAAGAATAGTCGTCCTTATTGCCTTAAATTATATTTTGAATATGTTTACAGAATTCACCGCTACATGGTGGTGGTGCTGTATACTGGAAATTACGAAAAAGTTAAATATCTCCGAAATGGATAGTTCTACGAAAATATGTTTCAAACAAAACTTGGAATAAATATTATTCTCTACAACTTTGGTCCTCACCAAGAATACCAATAACGACATTTTTAAGAAATTTGACGGAAACTGCAAAAACCGATTATTTATAAATAATTCCTAAACAATAACTGCTATGGAAAATTGTTTCAAATGAAAGTTGTAGGAAATTACATTCTCTATAACCTTTGTATCAAATTGTATATACAATAATGATGTTTTAATGGAGAAATATTGCAAAAACCGAATCGGGTTTGGAATAAACCTGGACTTCCGGCTAACCGCTATTGTCCAAAAACTCATCAGTTCTTTTTGCTCATGCTAAAGTGTTATATTTGAAGTTTGGTAAGGATATGGCAAGTACTTTTTGAGTTAGAGCACCCACAATCACATACACACATAGACATCATTCCGAAAAGTCTAAACGTGTTCTAGGGATCAAAATATCTAATAAACTCGGTTTTTTGAAACATTCCTATCACATACACATTGACAACATCGAGAAAATAGTGAAAATGTTTTCTAGGGACCTCAAAACGTCTATTTCCATTGAAATCTCGAATTCGACTTTTTTCATGAATGCAATACTTTCTCTATACTACGTATATGGAGAAAGTAAAAAGGCATTGGCTTTGACATCTAACAATTATTCCTTTAGGTAGCAGTTCCCTAGGCATTGTTTTGCGTTTTAAAATAACATACGGCAGCAACTTCATGCCATCCGCTAACGCAGCCAGCATTACCGTAACGTGTATTTTTTCATTCCCGGAAGTTTTTATAGTGACCCTTTTTGCACCGTTAACTGTATAATTGGATGGCATGTCGAAATAAATAGGAAATAAATAATACAGCTGCCAATCCTTTCTCAACCGTTCACATTGTCGCACATATCAAATTTCCTACCCAGCCGTAAACAAACCCCTTCCATCAGTACCCCCGAGGTACTCTTTTGTACTATGTGCAACTTTAAGAACTATGATTACAAATTTTTAATGTATTATAGTAATTAATTAAATGTAATGTATTGTTGTATGCATAAATAAATGTGTTTTCATGGACATATACTCGAAATGCGGGTGTTCCGTGTGGTGTTTAAAATGCACGCATTTTTCTCACCTAAAACTTCGTACTCGATTTTAAGACGATCCCTAATTTTTTTACGAAAATTTTTTGGAAAAAACCTCTTCCTTTTGGGTTAATACGGTATATTTAAAATCATTTTGTGATTCGATTATAGATAGGGACATAATTTGAACAGTTTTTGTGATTTAAACTTGAATATGCTGCAGATTTTAGATATGATATGACTTGTTTTCATTTTAGCATTAGATTTCTCTTTTTATGGAATGAATATATCAAATTGTTTCATATTGTGTTTAACAAAGATCAATAATATATTCTCAATATTTCTTTACATTTTCTTAAACTTCTGTGCCCTTCCTGTTGCCAATTTATTGTGATATTCTTCTGTTTTTTGCCTTAAAATGTATGTATGAAAGGCCTTTAGTGATGTCGATTGTGATTCTTATGGAAAAGCTCAGTCATTTCATGCTGTAAAAGCTCTAATATTTTAACAAAAATGAAACAATTGTTTCATTTCTAAGTACTCGTATTTCTTAATTTATAATTATATTTAAAAATATTGTAGTCATTTATTTATTATTATGAAATGTTTCAGTGTAAGGCAGGATGGTGATGGTGCAGGAATGGGTGCTGAAGGAAGAATTGGTTCTGGCCTTGCATCTCTCATTCTCGAGGTTGGCTCCTTAGCTAGAGCTATCAGGGCACAAGGGGAGAGTTTACAGGTGAATGGCAATTATTATCTTTTTCATCTGTAAATGGTAGGTTGGCTAACGAATGTTGTCCTTATTTTGTAATGTTGTGTTATGATCTACAGAGACTGCGTACGGAAGTCAAGTCTGAGTTGTCAGCAATGAGGAATGAAAGCCGTTGGGGAGGAGAAGGAGCCACTGCCATGGCTAGTTTACTGGAATCGTCACTGAGACCTCATCTAGAAAGTAGTCTTGATCGATCTGTGAACCATGCAATGGAACGGGTCGGTCCTATGGTAGAAGGAACGCTAGAAGACCATAGACGAGAGCTTCGATTAGAGCATGAGAAATTCTGCAGGGAAGGTCCATCAGTGTGTTGGGACGCTGTTGTCCGATCAGCGATATCTGATGGTTTGGAACCACTCAGGCATCAAGTGGAATCGGAAGCTGCTGCACAGGCCGAGACAGCAGCTAGAGAAGGAGTATCACTGGCATTACAAAGAAATTCTAAGGTTCGCATCATTAGTTTTCTCAGTGGAGTTGGAAAACATCTTTTTATACAGTACGTATTATACATATACAGGTAACTCCCGAGATTTGACATGGATGCGTTTCTGAAAACGTGATCGAATCTCGAATTGTCGAATGCCGTTTTTCCATATACAGTAGAACCTCATAAACCCAGCAACCTCAGGACTTAGCATTTGCCGGGTTTTTTAAAATTTATAAAAATCCTTAATGAACATTTTTGGTAATTGAGTGTATAATTCAAATGAATAACAATTAAAAGGGAACCCATTATCAATAAAGACTATAGCCTATACACTGGGTTGCCACCTCAGTTTCATCAATGACCCGGAGATCTTCTAATCTGACCCAGAGATTTTCTAATTTAACCCGAAGATTCTCATAGGTGAAGAAATTGATGTGTTTACTGTTTTTAAATTTTTAAGACACAAGAGATAATTACTTCTCATAGAAATGCAAAGAACATTTATTTATTGATCTGAAAATATTACAATTCGGAACTAATCACAAGTATTTTCTATACATGTGTGGTCTGGGTTCGTTCTGGCTCATTCTGAACTCTGCATTTATTACATTTAAATACGGGACATGTGGTTACCGTAATTGTATCTGAAATCAAACAAAGTGCCTCCCGTATTGATTTCACATGGGACGCGGGACATTTTAGGGAAAAAATGGGATGTGCCGTAAAATACGGAACGTGGTCACCCTACGAATGTCTCTTTGGTCCGTGTATGTTGTTGACCCTAAGAATTTTACCCATAACCCGGAGACTAGTCCCAAAACCCGGAAAGGTGGCAACCCAGCTTATACATGCACTAAAACAAGGAATTATAAAAGAACCATTAAAAAATAAATAACGAACGTGAAATAAAGTGTGTATCTAATACGCATTTACAACATTATTTTCATGACACATAATGCTGACAATCTTTTTTAAACAGATCAGGCAAACTAGCTTGCTTCATGCATTTTGATTTTTCCTTCATAAGTTTATCTTGTATTCAATACAAACACGTAATCTCTTGAAAATGAATGCAAGAGCATTGTTCTAAAACAGATGTTGTATCTGTGACCAACTGTATACAGCGATCTATTGTAGGTTTGTCCTTAACTATCACTTGATCATCATCACTTTCATTTTTTTCATCTTTTTCATGTTCAGGTTTCAAAAACCATGTCCACTATTTTGACTATTTCACATCAGTTAGCTGAAGTACAGCAGGCGCATCATTTTCGATATCAGCCCAGTTTTCAATGTCATCTTCTACCACCCTTTTTGCTATTGTGAAAAATTTTCGCTTGCTGTATCAGCATTAGGCCTGAAATAGGTACACCTTCACTTCTTCGCTGATGAAACCACTCAAACAAAACCTTATCAACAATATTTACCTGGGGCGTGCAGTGTTTTATGGCTACACATAGCTTTAGGTGCATAAAATTTCAATATTTCTGTTTTTTACTTTCTCATATGAAGTATCGAGAAAGTATTGTTATTGCGAAAAAATTCGACCTCGAGATTTTACAGTTACTTGAGTTTATGTCTTCAATTATACCGTATAGTTCATATTTCTCAAAAATGAATAAGGCTAGTTTATTCATGGGCAACTTTAACAAAAATTGGATTTTCTAAAAACAGGCACATACGATTTACATTTTCTAAAGATAACTAAACGACGCATTATTATATGAGAAAGTTTGTACAATGTTGTACCGATTTTTTCTTCTTTAAGTCATACACATTGGAACCACCAATACTATATTCTTCGCAAAGTCTCTTCACTGAAGTACCTTTTTCAAATTTTCTTAGTAATTACATTTTTTTCAATTGTGAGATTTTTCTGTTTATGTTTTGTAACACCACTTATGGGTTGTATTATTTTTTTGAATTCATGTCAAAATAAAATTTAACAAAAGTACTAATTGCATTAACGAAAAACAATTACTATCGTCACGAATCTAAACATGTGGTTAAAATGAGGTAAATCAAACAATGAAAATAGATAAGCGTACATCATTTAAAGTAATTTCTAGGGTATTAGGATTTTTTACATATAACTTTCAAAAAAGTGCCGAGTTATTGAGAATGCCGGGTTTATGAGGTTCTACTGTACTTGCATGTTATAATCGGGGGATACATTCCCGCATCTCGGGGAAAAATTACTAAGTCTCCCCTCACATTCTAGAAAGATAAAATAACATTACTAATATGTTAATACAACAATATTAAATTATGAATAAATGAAATAATAAATATTTTAAGTGTATAACTTATTTTTTGCACTAAAAAGGAAAAAATAAATTTTTGTTTCGAACTTCACAGATAGATGTATGCAATATGTCCTGCAGACGGCCCGGTCCGACTCATGCGAGCCAGACAACATACCTGCATACATCTATCTATACATACAACTATTTATCACAGTGAAATTAATATAAAAGTTATTAAAAAGCACAAAATTTCATCCATCCTTTCCTTTAAATCATCATAGAGGTCCTTAACCTTTGCTCTAATCATGGCCTCACTAATAGGAATGTGTTTCTGACACTGATCATCTACCCAAAGTTTTAAAAGTTTTTCCATTTTAGGAGTAACAACACTGCGCCTAGGACCATTTATTGTTTTTATCAAATTACCTGAATTTATCATGTTCTAGAATTTTCTCCTTCTGTTTCACATAAGTGCTAATAACGACACATTCCTAACAATCGTGCGATTTCAGTATGGCTTTCACCTTTCTCAACACGCTTTAAAATTTCTAATTTCAATTCATAACTGTGAGTCTTATGCACTCTTTTATTTGATTCACTTACATTATCACTGTTACATTTCCTTTTAGATATCTATGTCAAGTGATAAATTTATAAATCAATAAAATAAATAAATTTAAATAAAAGATTAACAGAAAAAGAATGAAATTACCACAAATTCAAACAATTAGAGCAGAAATAACTATGTCTACACCGAAACTAAACCTCGCATGGTTGGTCGTGACGAAAATTACCTCACGTAAACTAGTTCCAAATTCGATGGGTCGAATAAGCAGTTTTCGCCGGGTTGAAATGTCGAATTTGTTGAATCTCGGGAGTCACCTGTAATGAAAATCAGTAATTCCAACTAGAATCACATTTCTAAACATTTTATTAGCTGGTATTTCTCATTGTGAAATAAAACTTATATTTCTAACATTTTAAAGTAAGGCCAATTATAAAATGTTACATAAGAGATTTTTCTGTTCTTTTAATTTTTCATCACTGAATTAGAATCAATAAATATGCTGAAACATTTTTTTGTACAAATTGTAATTAGATCGTAAAATGTTTTTGTTTGAAGGGCTGGTAGCATGCCTGTTTCTCAGTGTTGTGTAGTTCGAATTCTGACTGTTACTTATGAACTAATTTAAAAGATCAAATGAAGGTTTTTTAATAAGTTCAAGCTTCGGTATGGCAATTTTTCATTTTATGAAAAGGGACCACCTTACATACAGATATCTAACACACTATCCATCCTGTGCACACTTTGGAATACCTCTCACCAATGTCAAGACGTAGTATTTTATTGTTATTATCATTATTATCATTTTAATGGGGTTTTAAGTAAAAAAGTGCCAGTATTTTGAAAGGAAGTGATTTGTTCACATTTGCGGTATTTCTCCTGCAGATGCTGGTTGACAACATTGCCAATGGTCTATTAGTGACATTAAGACCAGCCATGTTAGAAGCCTTCAGACAAGCTTTTGCTGCTGTAGTTCTTCCATCCTTTGAGAAGTCATGCTCCCATATGTTTCAGCAAATAAATGATGCATTCTCTCATGGAACAAAGGAATGTAAGCTCTAAATATCAATATCTAATATCTCTTTTATAATTTGTTTTTAATTGAAAAAGTAATATTTAAATATTTTTCACATGTATTGTGTATGCACTAAGTCAGTGTTATCATTTTTTTAGTTTCTTGTGATAGCTCTGCTGTTTTATCTGAGATATCTCTCTGTGAATAAAAGATTATAGTTGAAGTACTTAGTCTATAATTCTGCAGTGCCTGTTTCTTTTGAAATGTCAAATGTATAACCATTTTAACTTAATAGTACATTTTTACTTTCTCCATATCAAGTAATGGGAAAGTATTGTGATCATGAAAGAAATCGACTTCGAGATTGCAACGGAAATACACGTTTTGAGGTCCCTAGAACACGTTTAGACTATTTTCGGAATGATGTCTATGTGTGTATGTGATTGTGGGTGCTCTAACTCAAAAAGTACTTGCCATATCCTTACCAAACTTCAAATATAACACTTTAGCATGAGCAAAAAGAACTGATTAGTTTTTGGACAATAGCGGTTAACCGGAAGTCCAGGTTTATTCCAAACCCGATTCGGTTTTTGCGATATTTCTCCGTTAAATCATCATTACTGTATATACAATTCTATACAAATGTTATAGAGAATGTAATTTCCTACAACTTACATTTGAAACAATTTTCCATAGCAGTTATTGTTTAGGAATTATTTATAAATAATCGGTTTTTGCAGTTTCCGTCAAATATCTCCTTAAAAACGTCGTTATTGGTAATCTTCATAAGGATCAAAGTTGTAGAGAATAATATTTCTTCCAGGTTTTGTTTGAAACAAATTTTCGTAGAACCATTGATTTCGGAGATATTCAACTTTTTTCGTAATGTCCAGTTTACAGCGCCAGCACCATGTAGCGGTGAATTCTGGAAACATAAAATATAATTTACGGCAATAAGGATGACTGTATTCTTTTACGATACGAAATAATAATTTTGCCTCATAATGCTATTCATAATAATTTAAATATTTATATCCCAAATATGGAGAAAGTCATGTGTTGGCCACCAGATTTTTTTACTTTTTGTTACTTAACCCCTCAAGCGCGGAGGACATTTAACTATAATACGTCACGCAGGTCGGAAGAGATTTAGGGAAATTCGCAGTTTTTGCGCGAAACCATATAAAAATTCGTAACTTATTAGATATTTATGGAATTTGACTGAAATTTTTTGAGGTTTTACGTAAAACTATGAATATTTAACTATGTTTTTCACACCGTCTTAGTTATTATTATTCGCGTGAAATACGCCTATGAATTCTTTCACTCAATCACGGAAGCCATTTACTCAGTTTTTCTTTAGTCAAAGTTTACGGAGTACTTCACATCTACTGTTTTATCTTGGATTTCAACTTCTTCCCCGTAAGTTTTTCAGAAAAAAAACCTTCAAATAAGGATTCTTACCCCTCAGCACCGTCCTGTGTACTGGTTACGCCGCGGAGATTGCTAGCTTTCTTTATTTTTTTGACACAGTAAATTTTCTTAAATATGGGTAACCTTCATAATTTTAAAAGAGGAACCTTTGGCCTACCTATTCAAAACTATTGCCATGGTCTTGTTTACATTAGCTGAGACAAGGGGCGAATGAAACACAGTATCCTTCCCCGTGTATACAAGAAATGACCATAAGTAGCCAGTCAAATCACAGAGCTCGAAGGTCTTGATTCCGAACTTGGAGATGTCTGATAGCAGACAAATGGGGCCTATATCCTCTTCTTACACCTCACAGTTGCTTTCGTGCAAAGATTTCGTTGAATAGGAGCTTTTTTAGAAGCCAAAATTCCCCAATTCTCCTATCTACGTGAAAATTTAATCACAAAACTTAACGTATAATAAAAGTAAAAAGAAGGAGAGTAAAAATTACAGAATTAAGCACAATAGGAAGGCCAAAGGTTCCTCTTTTAAAATATATAAAGGTTATCCATATCTAAGAAAATTTACTGTCAAAAAAATAAAGAAAGCTAGCGACCTCCGCGACGTTCCCAGTACGCGTGACGACCGCATGTGGAGTTTCCGTCCGACGTTCCCAGTACGCATGACGACGCTGACGGGTTAAAATAAACAACATTGATCAAAATTCATTATATTTTATTTGCTTCTCCCTCAATTGCATGAGTAGCTACATTATTATTGATATTAATTAGTACATGCATTGAAGTTAATACCGTTTGTTTTGTAATGACAGATGGCAGGGTGGTAGAAGCTCATTTTGAGAGGAGATGGAATGCTGAGAAGAGTAAAGATGCAGCGGCTGTTGATGCAGTACGAAATGAAGCTCGTCAGTTGGCAGATGGCATCCGAGAAGATGTCCCTAACCAAATCCGTAAACTCACATCAAGGTGGGTGAGAAGATTTTTGACTTCTCTGTATTCTTTCAAAATGATTTTTGTATTTAACTGTTTTGAGCAGTATGGGTGTATTTTATATGGCCTATCATGAATGTGTCAATAAGAGTTTGTGCATGTATTTGAGGCTTCAAAATTCCTGCACAAGAAGCATAGTCTTATATCATCCTTACCTTTTATCTAGTGTAGATATGCTTTCATGTTTCATCTGCATGTTAGATTCATGTGCTGATACTTGAATAGCTTATCTTAGAACAAAAGGAATGGAAAATAAATTACTGCTTAAGGGACTTTCTGATTTTTATGCACATTAAAGCTATTAAAATTAAAATGGTATTTTAAAGATTTTTTAGTAACACAAATATAGTAGTTTTGTTCTTAAATCTGAATTGATTACCAGAATTTCCTGATTAGTCCATTTTTTTATATGATGTCTTTCAAACATTCAGAACTATCATTTATAACATAACTAGGCATATCTACACCTTTTATTGTTATTTTTTATCGGAAGAATGAAATATTTTTAATAAACCTCTTGAGCCTACATAATTTGTAATATAACACCTCTTTTTGGTTTACCACAGGTATTTCTCTTTAATGGGGACACATTTGTAACAGTTATTCAACATGCTGCAAGCCAGTCTTGATAATTATCATTATAATTAATAATTATAATTGAATAGAATATTACTTATGTAAAGTTTAATTTTCTACCAAATCTTTTCACGTGGTACTTACTATTTTAGTGTGATTAACCTTAAAAGGACAGGATTAAATCCCAATTGTATCTCCCGGTGGCCGGACATTGAGATGGTCTTCTTTGTATTTAATACTGCAGCTATTCAGCAAAATTGATATTACTCGAGGACCATAAATTAAAACACATTACAGAAAAGAGCTTCTTAAAGTAAAAACAAGTTAACATGTGCAGTATTTATTTATTATCATTTATCAAATTTTTATACGAAGCATTGTACGTGCACTAAAATAAATACATATTTTTCATTAGAACATTATTTTACTAGGAACCAATATAAACAATTTTATGAGAATTATAATCAACTATTACTATTTTAATTAAAATTTTTTTATTTGTATCTCATTATGTTTTGTTTTGTATAGGCAGAAACATTGTTTTATGCATAAACCAACACCACACTTGGTGCAGCTAATGTTTCTACGTCTTACTATATTTTTTTGAACAAACACGGCACCGTAATTTACTTTCCTTTTCAGGCCAACATTCTGAATGTCTCACTTCAGGTCCATTTACTTTACTTGAAAACGGATTGGGCCTGCCACTCGAAGAAGTGGGACGTTTCCTTCCATTCACTTCTAATAGATCACATACTAACTGAAGTCTAAATTTCTGGTGGGTAAGTTTCTGCCCAAGGGATTTTGAAATAAGGAGACTATTCAATATAGTTACATCCATAAAGTGGAAAAACATCTTGGTCCACTTCCATGGCTTCCGACTGATAGAATAACTATTTGCCATTCTGTCACCTTTGTCGACGAAACCCATGCTTCGGTTGTAGTCCTGAACAAACACCAGTTTTATAGCATTTCCATGCTTATCACAGAACGTTCCTTCTGTTGGTGGATTGTACATATGTCAGCAAATGTCTTTCCAAGCAATAACTGTCAATTGGTCTCTCACCTGATAACGTATATATCACCTCTTTTTAATTTCAGAGATTTCCTGTCAAAATTCTGTGGCATTAATGCCCTTTCGATTTGGTCTTACAGTCTCATAGCAGAAAATGTTTCGTGTACATATGTCATCAAATAAATCAGAAGACAAGAAGAAATTGTCCATAAAAGTTTGTCCAACACCTTCCACTCTCCTGCTGAGATGCTTCACAGGTCCATGGGTTACAGTCATCATTGCAGTAGCATTTTTTTGTCCTTCTTCAAATATACTACAATGTCATAAGTAGAGCCCGGAAGTTCAGGCACTATAAAATATCAAAATAGGCAGACAAAATGGCACAATAAAACAGGAAAATAGGCACTAAAAAGACATTTATTTTAACCCAAATATTACTATTACAGTAGACTCCCAATTATCCGGGATGGTAGGGTATAAACTAATCCTGGTTAAAAAAATCCCGGTTAATCTAACATCCATTTGATATACAGTAAGTCCACGACCAACAAGGTTAGTTCAGTAACAAAATTCCCATGCAAGTCGAAAATCATGTAAATCGAACAATAATTAAACCAATACCATTTTGAAAGCAATGCAGTCAGCTGTGCGGTACTTGCGGAAATGTAAAGAGAGCTTTAGCGGAAATGTACGGCAAACGCGATCTTTTGAGCGTCAGTTCAAATAACCTGATTCATGTGGTGATTCAACAAATTTGTTTGAATACAGTTACGAGATAAACTTCACACACTTGATTAAAAAAAAACGAAGTTAACAATATCACTTGTCTGCTGCTGCGTAGCGCTATGTACTGAGCGACTGTCTAACGTGCGGCAGTTAAACTACTGCGATTAAACATGCTCATGAGTTACGCTGTGTTTCCGTGTAAGTCTGGTTTTACTGTATTAACAATAAGATTATAGAAAAAATTTAAATGAAAAATGACATCACCCGTTATGACACGAAAATAAAGTGAACACTCGAAATATTCTGATCCAATTCCGCGTGAGCGATCAGGATCTACTTCACGGCAACCACACGCTGTCTACACGACATTTTTATAAATGAAATGCATGCAGTGTGATAATATGTATCTCTAGCTCACACAAAGTAGCGGGAACTATGTAGGTATCTTGTTACTTGTTTTTCCCCCTCCTCCCCTCTTCATTCCTTCACTCTGCACGTTGCCCGTGGTTTCAGTTATGCTGTCGCATCATTTTTCAGTGGCCAATTTCTCATACTATGTATTCTAAATTATTTTCATATTACGTTTTTTTTACATCCCGGTTAAGCCGATCCCGGATAATCGAGAGTCTACTGTATATGGAGTTTATATGAAGTTTATTTGAAGTTTATATGGAGTAGATATAACAATAGAATATTATTGTTATCGCTATTAATAATGTCTTCAAATTATGAACTATTACACGAGACAATAAGATGTTTTTTTAAATTCTCAAATGAAAAACTCTGTCTTCTGTCAGTTATAATGTGTTTTAAAAGTGAAAAGGATCTCTCTACCTCCACAGAAGTGACAGGGGCATAATTAAAGCAAGCTGTATCTGCGGGACTCATCTCAGTTTCAGCGTTACTGTCCCCTTCTAGAATCTTCGCAATTATTTTCATTTTATCCAAATCTTTGTTGGCACACAAGACTTTTTCACACTTATTTTTCACAACTACACCCTTTTCACCTGTAGCACAGCATATTTCTTCCACGATTTCTCTAAACACCTTCAGTGAATTGACCAACATCTCCTCCTTTTTTTCAAGTAATGTAATGGCGTCTGGCAACTTTGAGGAGTAGGCTGCGATGTATGCCAAATCGTGGCTGACATTTCTTTTTCAGGAGTTCTTTGACGATACATATGGAATAGGCGTCTTCTTCATCGAAAGTGTCGACAACTTCTTTTATCTTTTCAAGATTGGCAGCGTAGTAAAGAGCAGCAGAAATCCATGTATCCCATCTCGTCAACACAGACTGAGGAGGCAGTGATAGGCCTGACACTATTTCATGAAAAGTCCTTGTCCTTGATGGAACTTTCAAGAAAATTTTCTTGGCATTAGATACAAGCAAATCAGCGTCACGAAATAAAGAACGTAGCTCCTCAGCAATTCTGTAAAGGGTATGTGCTAGGCAAGTCAAATGCAGCACTCTAGGGAAAAGAATCTTAAGAGCCTTCCCTGCTTTCTTCATGTAGGGAACTGCGTCTGTTAAAAAGAGAAGAACGTTTTCGTATTTTGTTCCATCCGGCCATAGAAGATTCAATGCTGTGGTGAAAAGTTGAGCGATTGTTGAGCCATTTGCGTTTTCGAAAACTTCTGTTGTAAGTAAATAAATTTTTGATGGTTGACTAACCTCCATGGTTCCTATTATGACATTTGCAACGAACCTTCCCACAGCGTCAGTAGTCTCATCGGTAGAGATGCAAATTTTCTTGTCCCCAACATTTCTCTGATTTTTTGGTTAACACAGTTGTATGCTTTATCTAAATAGGTTTTCCTCAATGTTGACTCGCTTGGAACCTCTTTGTATATTTTTCCAAAAACGCTTTCAAAGAACTGTTTTCCAATTTCCATAAAGGAATGCCGGCTTCGATAAAAGATTTACACAAGTCAAAGGAATACTCAGACTGCCTAGAAGAAGTTTAACAAAACAGTGGTAAAAGGGTCGTCTTCTTACTGCCGTCAGTCTTCTTATAAGCTGCAGATTTATGTTTTGAGGTACTTATATGCTGCGAGACAAAGTACTTTCTCTCCGAATTCACTGACTTTTCACAGATTTTACAAAAAAGCACGGAACCGTCTGTTGAGAAAATATCAACACCAAACTCTTGAATGAAATTGTTCAGTCTCTGCTTTGTAGAAACACTCACTTTAGGCATTGTGGCCTCTAGAATGGAAGTTTTACGTTCACCACACAAATAATTTGTTAAAAAAGACTTATGAACAACTGTCTGAAAGCCAAAAAACCCTTCCCCTTCCTTCCACAGTCATGGGTTTCCCAAAAGTGAACTATAAAGAGAGATAAGAGAAAGCTTCCCACAGTGTGACCATGAAGGAACCAATAGGAATGAAGAAGGTGGAACCTCCCCAGTCGAAAACTCATTCTCTCTCAGGAAAAGACGGAGAAAAAACCTTCTTTTTAAGTCTTCCTTACTCTTGTTCCACTTCTTATTCACTCTACAGTGTATTTTGTCCCCTAGAGGCTTGGGCTGGCGTGTTACTCCTCAAAGCAAGATGCAACACACAGACCCATGTCACACACCTTGCATTTGCATTTCGTCCTCTCTGCTCTGTTTTGTGTTCTCAAAACGAATGAGCAAGGCAGTTCGGAAAACCAAGATAAGCAAAATAAAGACTAAAATGACAAAAGGACCTTAGGGTTGGGCTGAGTCACTGGGTTCAGTTTATTGAATCTCTTTGGGATGTGAGGGAGGGTCTTACAGCGGAGGTTTATTTTGAGAGAAACACTCGAGTATTATTTGCGCTCCCTTCCTCTCCTTAAGACCTCAAGCCTTAGGAGAGAAGGAAGATTAGAGGGGTCTCTGGTCTTTCGTCTCATTTATCCATCTCGATTCTATGACCAAAACGACGTCCGTGAGCGGCATCGGAAGAAGCGTGCCACCGGTGTGCCATTCGGCAGATAGTCCCACATAATTGCCGGCACACCAGCGTGCCATTCGACAGATAAAGGTTAGTATGATACCAAACCCAGGGTGGGTAAAAACCGTCCTTTAAGAGTCAAACAAAACTGTATAGCGGACAAATTTAAGAGATTTGGCAGAAAGGAATGACATTTGGCAAAAATTGAGTTAAATAGGAAAGAATAAGTGTCTTTGGACAAAAAAGGCATATATGGAAAAGAACATGAAAACACAGTAAAAGGCATTTATGGCATTTTGCCTGAACTTCCGGGCTCTAGTCATAAGTATATCCAGTGGAATCGCAAAGTTTATAAATTTTGTTTGTTTCTTCGGAATATACTGCTTGAAAATGACCTTACCTTTGATAAGAACAATGACTTTGTTGACTGCCAAATTTTCCATTGGATTGTAATATTTCGCATAAGAATCATTGACTTTCTCAAAGATATATCTCAGTTTTCATAGTATGTCATAGTTATTGTCATTTTTGTCAGGTTGATCAAGGTTACTGCTAAAATGTAGAAACCTGAGGATGTGCAAGAACCTTTTGCATCTCATTTTCTCTCACGTTTCTGAAAAATGAGGTATCAAAATGTTTAAGTGTCAACCAGTAATCTTTCCGAACAAGGGCGTCGGCAGAAAATTTTGCAAGGAGGGGGGCAACCACAAAAATGCCTATTACCCAGGGGCAGCCGCAATTTTTTTCCAACCTGGGAAAATGTTATTTAACCGGCCTCCATCTGACCACAAATCCACACTAATGAATCACTATGAATTACATTATCACTGTACTGAATATCCTCTTGAAATTAACTTAAAGTATATTTAAATGAATAATTTATTCTGCAAGTAATGATTGGCCTTTCCCTTGAAGCAGGTTAAAATCCACTCTGACCGAATAAATACTTTGACACAAATAACGTATCTATTAATCTTGTAGTCGCCTTAATTTTCAGGATATGGTTAACGTCCAGTATAAATATTGCATGTTTATAATATATTTTAAATACCCACCTTTAACAAACAACAACGAATGTTCTGGCACATGAAAACTTTTTTCGAACAATTTTTGGATTATTTTGGATGTACAGTCCATTGACTGAAAACTTTGGTTATGGTTAATTGCATGAAACGAAAATAGTCCTGCTGTTGCTAATTGTCTTTCCTTTTCAGTGAAATTGGTTTTTCAGAAGAAATTATCTAAGTTAGAGCAGGAAGTGGCATTACTTAAGGCTCCCTTATGCTTTTCTGTTGCTAAATGTTTTGTGATATCATATCTGCCACCATGGGAGACAGAAAACTCATTTACAGTATCTTCTATATGTTTTTTCAAAAATGGAAAATCCTTTGCCAAAAGTTCATTTAACTTACAAGTTCTATTCCTGTTAGATTTTTTTTCTTTTCCTATAGGTGAAAGGAAAGAACTTAATTTAAAAAAGCTTTTAATTTTTTAAAAGTATTACCACACCTTATATGTTCACAAAATAATAACTCACTGAAAAGTTATGTGAGAGCACTTGCCAATATCCCATCAAACTAATTTATTAAAAACCAAGCTTACACCAGGATTCCTCTACTGACAGCTGGTAGCGAACGAGCCATAGGGAATCAGAAATGAGTCCTATTATGACAAATACAGTACCTAATCCCTCTTGCGTACTGCTGAAGAAGAAAGTGGTACCAAACTATAATGGCATTTCCATAGTAAAAGTTAAAACCTAATGCGCAACAGTGGCTAAGTATCAGAGCTACAAAGTTAAAGTGATGTTTGAATCAAACAATACAATCAGCTCCCACCTCTCCTTTTCGTGCAGCTAATAGGAAAATATATAAAGAGATTACTTGCTTATTCACTGCTACTGCATCTTCCTGACACCGCCAAAAGAGAAGTTATTGCCTTCACTCATAATTCTTTACTGAATACCTGGCTGCCAATTAGCTGACTAGTCCTTCAGTCATGAGGGTTTTCCCATTAAATCCTGAAGCGTAAGGACAGCCAACCTGCTCTATTGGACTAATATTACCGATGACTGCACCCATAATGTAGACAGGGAGGCATAAAGGTAGGCCAAACCTTTCTTAAAGGGATATCCCCCACTTCCAGCATTGGTTGACAACTAAAGGTTGTGTCCACTTAACTTAACAAATTTGTTTGAGGAAGAATTGTTGTTTCTTTCAAGAATATGTTTACATAAACTCAAGAGTATTCTATCCTCCATGGGAATCCAGAAACTCCTCACTTGGGAGAGAGGGAGAGGTGGTATTCAGTGGGAGTGATTGCGCCTATTGTTCTCTCAGAATTCTGTAGATGAAATAATCTTCTATCAGTGCAACTCTCACTTTGCAAGGATATTTATTTGCTTAGGACTAACCTCTGGTGCAAATTTGCGATACTTAGTATTGAATGCATCTAAGAGCGCATTTTGCTCAGCACATAGGACGAGGTTTAGGGGTTAATTTTTTATAGTGTTCAGAAATCTTGGGGGTGGTAATTACCCCTTTACTCCCCCCCTGTATCTGCCCATGTATTTGATAGTATGTTGCCTTAGAGACGACAGAATGTCTGCTCATGGTACCGGCAGACGGTTGAGCGAAAAGACGATTATTGATGGCAAAGTTTAGCAAAGTCCTATTGTACTTTTGTGACTGCTAGAAAGCAGGACATTTTCTTGATTGGGTGGGCAGTGGGACAGATTGTCAAAAAGTGTGACTGTCCTGCCTAAAGAGGGACGTCTGGTCACCTTAATCCAAGCAAATCAGGGCCCATATGAGGAGAGGGCACCGGTGCAACGCATAGGCTGCATACCCTAGAACAGTGGTTGCTAAACTCTTTGACATGATGCCTCCCTTTTGGTTTTCGCTATGCCATCATGCCCCAACATGTTTTTGATTGAAATAAATATAACCCTTTGCACTTGTATTTACATAATTATCAACTTGTAATTATTTACCCATGTATCTGGTACATATTGGGAAGATTGCAAAATATGTTTAAACTATTTCAGCTGAATTTGACAATAAAAACTGAGTTTTTTCTCATGGCCTCGTGCCTCCCCTTTGAATTCTCTCACACCCTCACAGGGAGGCATGCCCCACAGTTTGGGAACCACTGCCATAGAAGGCCGGCCCTGGTGAACAATAAAATGTCTTAACAAAATCTTCCATTACGTGCATGCAACCTTTGTAATTAACAATAGCTAGAAGAAACAAAAAAGGTTGTATCAATAAATAAAATATTTGTTACAATAAAGTGACATTTGAATGGTGAGAATTTACCATACGCAACGTGTTAAGTATTTTTGCATGTCCAGTTTTTTTACATTCTTAAATAATATCTATACTTACATTATTACAAATTTCCAGGAGGGGGCAACTGTCCCCCTTGCCGATGCCCATGTTTCAGAGTATCATGTAAGTCATTTCCCATTTCTATTATGAGTGCCAAAAAAGAAAACATTTCGTTTGCAGTCATGTCAGATTGAGGTGAAGGTCCTTCATCATCACCTAATGAAGTGAAGTACTGGTTGTAATACCTGATAGTTTCCTCCACCAGAAATTGGATAATTTCAGTGAAAAACAGCAGAAATATTTTTCCGACTGAAGAATCCTTTTTATCTGAATGGCTGCATCACTCCTGAAGCTGTTGAGACCAGAATAAGGCATAAAAATATCTATTCTGTAATAGCATTCAAAATGGTCCCATTATGTTCTAAAAGAAATGCTAAGTTTACTGTTCCTTTTGGAACCACACAAGTACATTAAGTGATCCCTTTTGGAACCACACGGTCGATAAAGGTTACAGTATTGAAAAAATAAAGTATATGAACGTAAGCAAAGGAGTAACAACCTTGAAACCTTTAAATTAGAACAGGGTTTCCCAAACTGTGTTCCGCAGAACCCAAGGGTTCTGCGATAGACAGAAGAAGAGGCCCAATATGCTCTTCCTTCTCTTATTTACAGCAGGAAACACGAACCACACTTGTAAGCTGTTTACTGTAAGATACATAAGCTATGTAAATAAACATTGTAATGATTTTAAAGTTAATTTTATTGCGATTAGGCTTACTACCTCTTAGTTAGGGTTCCGCGAGAGAAAACTATTTGAATATAAGGGTTCCATGGCTTCACAAGGTTTGGGAACCCCTGAATTAGAACATAGGAATGATAAACTGCTGTTTATAAGTTGAGATGGCATAAAATCAAATATTCACATAATATTTGGCTAGGTAATTCTACATCTCTTTTATGTATTATGTTAACTTGTATTAAATCTAATGTTTCTCCTTATGCAGCCTTGCTGAAACACTTGGACATGAAGTGAGGATAGCATTGGAGGAACCATTGTCGAGGGGACTCCACGAGCAGCGTGATTGGTTTGAGGAAAACCTATCTAAGTCTTTACAGAGCATAATGTTCTCTCCTGCAAGAGTGACTCCTGTAACAGCTGAAGCTGCAAAACATATGCGTGGTGCAACGCCAACTTCATCACCCTCGGCAGTTAGTCCAAATGGAGCTATTTTGATGCGCTCACGCGTATCAGAGCTTGTAGCTCAGGGCAGAGTAAATGAAGCATTCCAGATGGTTAGTTAATCCTTTTTGAAGTAAAAATAACAGATTTAAGTTTAGCTTTTGTTTGAGTATAGTATAGTCTCACTTCATTATACTTTTCAATATCTATCAATGTATGCTTTCGCGAAATATCTTATTTTTACCTTTAAATTATTACTATAATTTTTTTACACATATTTAATGAATCAGTGTATATTACATGTTATTTTAAATAAGATATTTTTCTTGTCTGCTTTTTTGTGTGATTATAATTGTGCTTGCTTAATCCTCTTGAAGGCTCTGTCTGCTTCTGACCTTGGATTGGTGACATATCTCTGTGAAATCACAAACCCTGGCCAAGTTTTTGGTGGAAGTCCTGTAGTTGGAGGAGGTAAATGCAAATTGGAACAGCCTGTTCTTCTCTCTCTTGTTCAGCAACTCTCTGCCAACCTCTTCGACCACACAGAGTTAAAGATGGGGTGAGTTTATAACCCAGATATATAGCAGCATTTTTTTATGAAGGTTTAAATTCACATTTTTTGCTTCAACTTCTTTTTATTACTAATACAGTAAAAGTCTGTACAAACGGCACAGGAATAGCGAATGGCTTATCATATAATATTTGTATTGTGATGGAAACAAGTACCATATTTTCTGGTAGATAACACACACGTTATCTATACAAAAAAGTTGAAAATCTGGAAAAAATTGATGTGCGCATTATACATAGGAAAAGAAGTGACAAAAATTTATTTATGCCTAGTACTATGATGCTTCAATTCCTCATTTATTTTTTATGACAAATTCAGGCTGTTTTCTCCCTTTCTTTCTAAAAGTCTGAAAGTTCATAATTGTTGGAAATTATATTATACTATAAACTTTTCACCACTAAAAAACAAAAATTTTCAAGTTCCAAGACTATTGACAGATTTAGCATTGAAAATCTATAACCTTTAGTGTTTTCTAAAACAACCCAATCATAATTTTTACAGTTCTGGCCAGAAGCACTTTCTGCATCACATTGCACATTTTCTTCTATGTAAACTTTTCAAATCCGCTTCACTTTCTCCATTTTCAAACATTGGATTCTCCTACGTTAAGTTTTCTTCCAGCTTCCCGATTCCCTTTTACTTGGACTAGTTTCACCATTTCTAATATAAATTGCAGTGTAATGTCTTCCGCCTTGATTTAATTTTGTTTTCCATAGACTTTTTATTTAATAATGAAGTGTGGCACATGTCACTTAAGATAAAATTGGCAAAAAGAAAGTCTTACATCGTTATTCATTTGATAAAAGACCCAACAAAATCGCAAAGACAAATCAGTTTATTCTGTTATTTATTTATTCAAAGAACTTCTACTTACCAATTTGCAGAAAATTTCGACTGCCCGTTATCTATACATTTTAATGGAGGTTAAAAACATTGATGCATGGCATCTACTAGCTGCGTGTTATCGATGAGAAAATATGGTATTAGTAATAAGTGCTAAACGCATAGCATAAATTATGTTTGTTTTATATCGTTTTATTTACCATATATACCCGAATATAAGACGACTCTGATTATAAGACGACCCTCCCATTTTTAACTCCTAATGAAAGAAAAAAAATTTATTATGCACACAATGACAGAGGTTTATTATACCATTGAGTAATGATCATTGAACCAATTGAAATAAGCAGTTTTGATTGGAATTTTCAATTGAATATTTTGGAACAAATATTTGGCACAAATGTTATTAACTGGTCCTCTTAAATTTTTATGACGTCCTTCCTTAGGCCCACGAAATGCTTTCCGATTTGAACTTGCACACTTTAGCATTTCCTGCGATTTTTCCACCGCCACACATTTGCCTCGGTGACACCAAACCTTGCTGCAGCACAATTGTTAGTTTCATCAGCATATTTCGCCACTAAAAGTTTAAAATTTGCATCATAAATATTACGCAATCATTTTGATATTTGTGAAGGTATAGAACCTCCCTTCTCAACGTGGTCACCCATATTTTTACGTAAAACTGGATAGTTAACAATCACGAAGACTTTAATTCACATGGAATTTACTACAGTCATAGATGGTTCACTTTGTCTGCGGTCAACTCAGTATGATATCGTGGCAGGATTAAATAACATATGTTGGTGCAAAATCTTTCGCCCATTCAACCTACTACTACTACAGGCAGTCCTCGACTTTCGTAAATCAGCTGACGAACAAACATTTCCAGCTATCACATAGTGGCACTATCTGTCAGCCAAGCCAACACTTTTAATAAATTACCAAATGAAGCAAAATGCATAAATATAATAAAATTCAGAAGAGTATTTGTATTAGAATACATTTGAATCAATTCATTTTCTACTACTACTTTTAATAATCGATTGTTTCAAATGATTTTAAGAATCGAAAACGGGCAGACCTCGTCTTTTGCGGGGGTTACGTTCCTGAAAACACCGCGAAAGACGAAATCGTGAAAGAGAAGTAATTAAGGCAATGGGAAATACAGGGTTTGGTTCCCAACCCAGCAAAAACGGATCATTTGTCCTCTGTATTGGTGACCGCAGTAAAATAGAGAAAGAGATGGAAAAATTAACTTCAATGAAAGTGAGACTTAAACAAGTTAAAAGAAGACGAAAAAAGTATCAGAAAATAAATTACTTAAGTTCCGTAGTAGAATCGAGATAAAAAATGAACGTAGGTTGCCTAACTTGCAGGGGCTAATTCCCCAAATACGGCAGACCGTGTCTTTCTTGGGGTTATATTCCTGAAAACCTCTGCGAAACTCCACCAATAATAAATACGTAAAACGCAAAGCTTAAGCGTTTGAATTATGCCAAATCTGAGCAAATAATCCAACGATCCTGAATCGGAAGGGTCAAGAGTTCAGTCTTTCCCCTCGGGACTTCCCTGACGTAATAAAGACAGAAGGCTCCTGAATGGTGATGCCAGCTTATATTCTGCAACTTTTCACGTGTGAAGGGACACAAAAGTGTGGGAGGATTGCATCCTAAAAATATTTAAAAGTATATATACGACACGTGTCTTATATATATACTTTTTAAAAAATAGATACACGTAATGTATCGATTTTTTAAAATTACGTAATTATTTTTACATATCAGAATACCGTAACAACATTTTTCAGGCCTGACTATGAGAGAAAATGTGAGGAAAACGCGATTCATTCCATATATAGAAAATTTCGCGCAGCCTTTTCCGTGATTTTTTCTGCGAAAGAGCGAAACATAAGACTGCGAAAGACAAAACTGGTTGCAAATGCGGAACCGCGAAAGATTGAAAAACGCGAAAGAGTAAGCCGCCAAAAATAAAGCCGCGAAAGACGAGGTCTGCCTGTATTTCGACTATAACTATTCGATTCTTCCCATCTCTGCCTATCTCTGCCTTCTGCTCCTCTGTCAGTCAAACTATTACGCACCGTGCGATTATAAGACGACTAGCGATTTTTAAGTCATAAAAATTGAAACAAAACCTCGTCTTATATTCAGGTATGTATGGTACTATTAATTTCTATACTTCCTGAATTCCTGTCGAATGATGGAATAATGAAAACATATTTTATGAATAATTGCTGCTATGGGAAAGAATTCTTCTAAAAACCTTCTAAATATATACATTTTGTGGGAAGTACCGAACACCTTAGATTTCTTACCATTTCTTACCTCTTTTAAAAATGACATTGGGGGTGGCTCTTCGGAGATACTCGGAACACGTCGTTCGCTTTCACTTCGAGGAGGTGGGGAGACGCGCTTGCGCGGGAAAATTCGGCACCTATGTTGTCAGATCTATTTCACATTGGGCTCTCTCTTTTTCTCTCTCTAGGCTAAGGGAACGAGAAAGTTATAGACGCTGAGGCGGACAAACGCTTCATCGTACGCGGACACGAAATACAAAGAAAAATATAAATAACAAAATTCACCAAATATTAAATGTATTTATGTATTTTATTATTTCCTATTACAATTGCACAAAATATTTTATTGCAACGGAGTGGCTAAATTTTCTTCTTCCTCGTTATCACTATCGTCTTCATCATAGCTGGACTCATCATCACTATCCCGATTTACGTCTTTTTTGAAGTCCTCTTCTTGAAGATTTTCTGCATGACGAACGCGCGCGGCCCAAGCCTCTTTTGTAATTCCATCGATAGCCTAAAAAAAAAATGGTTATACCTTCGGGAAGAACATTAATATGGAATGCACAACCCTTTTTGTTTGGCTATGCAGAACAGTGTACTGCCTCTTCCTTTCCATAGCTTGTTTAAATGTATAAAAAAGCTATACAAATACGAAGAACGGGATGCAACACGAACGAAACGCTTAGCAACACGAAAGAAACGCTTGGCAACACAGCACTCGCAGACACGATGTATGCACAACGGAGGTCTAAGAGAGAATGAGCTCCTCCAGGTTAAGCCTCACAAGAGCCGTCATCTATTGGTTCCCGGAAAATCACGTGAGCGAGAGCTCTCTACTTCGCTCTCTCTCTAAACCCCAATCTCATTTTTAAAGGAGTATAGTGGAAAAACTACAAATAGTGACAAAAATAAATCAACTGTATGGCACTGAATTTAGTGAGGCCACAGCTTACACGAGACTGAGGGAGAGGAAGATAAGTGCTGGAGATTGTTAATAAAGTTATAGAGCTCGCATACTGTTGCATGTTTGGCAAACTGTGAACACATGTTGGAGGAGGGTTTGCTGTATATCAGTAGTTATTTAGTATGGTAAAGGATAATAATCGTAGTATTATGTACAAAAATAACATATAAAATTATACATATAACTCAAAAAGAATATTAGGCAAGTCTTTTAAATGTTTGAAAGAAAATTAATTACTTTTTAAGATTTTGTTCTTTTTCGTTCATTATACAATCTAATTGAAAAACGGCAGTTAAAATTTTGCAGAATAAGAAAGCAGTCATTTGCATATATTCAATCTACTTTTCATTCAATTATTTATTAACTAGCAGAATTTCCCGTTAATTTCAACGGATTTAGTGAAGCTACTACAGCACAACATAAAAACTCTTTAAAATATATAGTAGATACTTTTTAAATTACAATTAGCTTTTCTTAACAATTAATCATATTTGCTTGTAACAATCTGTTTCCGAGCCTATTGCATTCAAATATAATGATTTCCTATCATATTACTTTCGCCAAATCCAGCTTCATTTCTTGTGTAATTATGCCTCGCTGAAATATTTACTTTTATGGCTTGAGAAAGCAACGTACAGTTGTCCATGATTGAACACTGACTGGTAAATGTACACCAGATACGTGAGCTTATTTGCGTTAATAAACATTATAATGTAGAATATAATGATTTTACTTACAAAAAATGTAAGATTCCTGTATTCAATAGACGAAAGAAGGTTCAATTAGTTTCATCAATCGTTATAAACGCTTCCTGAATAATATTCAGTATCTATTTACGTAGCTATCCATAAACATCGATCGTTTCATTGCTTAAACAAAAGTGCAAATCGAATAATGCTAAACTTTCGTCTATTTATAAGCTTCATTGAAGCTAATTGAATTGGAGGTAACAATGATGGCCGCCATGGCAATGCCCGGGAGGGGTTCGAAAAATCCACAAAATTTCGAAACAAATATCGTATTTCTGAAAACTTCGACCGTGTAACATGTAAACTTTGTTGGAATAAGATAGTATAGTTTTATTCGTCAAATAAAACAAAAACAAAAAAATCGGTCCATATTTACATATTTTTATGCGTGAAGGAAGAATACCTTGCAAGTCAAGAAATGGATTCATACATGTTATCTTACGGAAAAATGTTAATCCCCTATATTGGCAGCACTGATTAATCCCGGTTGACCAAACATTGACAATTAGGATGTAAGGAAGAATCGTACCAAATTTGGTTATTCTAGCTTTTATTGTTTAGGAGGAGTTCTATGAACAAACACACAAACCAACAAATACCCTTCAAAATATATTATAGTAGATAACTTGAGTGGTCACAATTTTAAGAGAATTTATTACCAAGTTTGCATTTAATTGAAATCAAATATGAATCTTATCAGAAAACTTGCATAACGGTATTTGATTGAAAGATGCATTCTGCAAAGGAAATTAAAATTATTGACTAAAAAATGTTCATTTTTGTCAACTATTATTTCACAATCCGTTGTGAAAACAACAAATAGTCTTTGAATTGTCTCTAATGCCAGCTTCTTAGTAGATGAAATGCACATCTAAATTACAAAGTTTTAAGGTAAACTTGATGAATGCTAAACATAGGTTGAATTATTCTTATGGCATAATAATCTAAAAATAAGTTATTAGCCTTTACGATCCGAGCATGCACTTTTGGCACATAAAAAGTATCCCTATATGGACAAGAGTGTACAATCGTCCCAATGTGTCGTTGTGATCTTTAGATGTCTCCAACGCAATATATAGTATGAATCAAGGGTCTGTGTCAGTACTTTTATATTACCAACTTCATTTGTGCCTGAGGAAAAAATATTTTTTTCGTGCTTTTTTGAATGAATTATGACCTTTCCTTTGGCCGAGAATAAACAGATGCCCCTCCTGGAGTGGGTTACCTTAGGTGTTTACTCTCGGCTTCTCATGAGATGCAAAGTTTGCTATCCTAGAGATAGCATTGCTTGGATTGACTGTGTTCTTATTTGTCTCCGTCCATTTTCCTACTAATATTTATTACATAAAATAAATGACAATTGAAATAATGCAGATTTATTTATAATTAAGATTTGCAGATAGGTACAAAAAAGTAAAAATATCATTATATGCATAATTTTATTGTTTAGAAAATACTTTTTATTTCAATGATTTATATTATATGGTATATTTAAAATAAATTATTTTACTAAATGCTACACCTAGCAAGATGGAGGAGGAAAAAAACCTTGGATAGCACAGAATAAAACCTAGGATTGTAAAGGTTAAATGTGAACATTATACAGTAATACCTCGTTATTCGTGGTTTCACCATTTGTGGTTTAGGCTATCCGCTAGCTCTTCTCACCATCCACTAAATTCGTTGTAGATGCATCTCAAGTCCTTTTGAAGTCTCCACACATCTTTAAATGCCTCTTGAGACCTATTTAAGAATCTGCACATTTCTTGCTCTCCTTACATCACTGCATTCTTCATCTGGCGCACTCTTTTCCTCATACCTGAAGCAACATCCGCTCGCATTCATTATTTCTTTATTAATGTTTAAGTCAGTTTGATTTAGGATATTAATGCATTATTTAATTATTTTGCCTATTTATTTATGACATATTATGGTAGTGAAGGCAAAGAAAATATCTCCTAATTCTCTATAATAAAAACGTTTTTCTGTAAGAAAAGCAAGATGGCCGACAGCGAAATTTAATTAGACCACTTGAAAATATGTTTTGCAGTTAGCTAATACTGAATGCATTCTATCGCAATATATTTTTGGTAGTTAGTAATATTCGAGTGGCACATTTATTTGTTAGTGTAAATATCATACCTACCTATGAAGAAAATAACATCAATATTTAAAAAAATAACCATGCCATCAGAAATACGTGACGATAAATGCGACTGCCCGATAGGTCGGCGCCACATGTACGTCAACAACTCACCTTTCTTTCGGCGAAAACTACGGGAATATATAATAAACACTTATGTTTGTTTATGTAATGGTTTCTACGATAAACAATCAGTTTATTTTTTGTCAATAAGGATCTCCGATACAATGATCCATATAATAGTCAAGAGAACGGTTTACATTGTTGAAATAAATTGATTTTTTTTTGTTCAGATAGTATTCAAAGAAATTATTCCGTTGATTGATTAATTAGTTACCTTTTAATTTAAATCTTTTAAAGAGTTTTATTTACATAAAGACGGAGAACATTATTGAGGATTCGAGTAAGCTTTCTTTCTTCGTAAGTACAGAGTACAATTTTAAAACAATCGTAACGTTAAGTGCACAAAATTTAATTATTTTCCGTACGTTATATATGTATACATATAATTATTTTCCTCTCTTTGCACACCAACAATTATATGTAGCATTGACGGGAATAAGGTGGGAGAAGAATATCAGAATTTTATAGCCAAAAATAAAAACCAAAGGTATTTACTAAACGACAACAAAATATTCACTAGAAATGTAATATATGACAAAATATTTCATATGTAATAATGTGCTATTAATTATTTTAAATACAAATATTAATAATCAATCTATCTGTAATTCATCCGTTGATATTTCAACAGGAATTACGCTAGTACTAAATAATATGAGCTCCAGGTATCCACGATTTTTGCTATTAGCGACCTCATGACCACTGTATCACTCACGAATCATGAGGTATTACTGTACCATAAAATAGATCATCATTTATAAATCATATTAATTTGCTTTATTTGGCATATGCAATAAATTGTAAGTAAACTACTGTAGAGCATTTGGTCAGAATTTAAGTAATTCTTAATTTACAGGTACCTTGTGGAAGCAGTGTTTCATCTGGATATGCGTCAGCCAGAATTGAAGGAGCATCTAGCCATGGTTTTAGGAGTATTACAAAAGGGTTTGAATTCCTATGTTACCAGTCACCCTGGGTCAAAACTTGCAAAGGAAATGAGAATGCTCATCATGACATCTGCGTGTATGCTCGAGTTTGCAAAATCTCAGTTGACCTCAAACAGTTATGGTTTTCACGACCCAGTATCAGTTCCTTTAATGGAGTGATTCTGTGTTGTGTATTAAGAGTAATTGATGAATCTGGTATGAACAATGAATACATGCTGTCATCCCTTTTACGTTTAATTGTTTTCAAATTACTGTGGGCATGTCTAAGGAGAGAAGTAAGTTTCATTAATATCATTGTATATTTTTTTGCTTTTCATTGTGGTGTATCAAAAATGTTACTCATCTTTGTTCAGGTCTTACAAGTGCTGCTAGTAGACTGTTTTCGTACAAAAATATGTTACGTTTTATTTTTGGTCATTTGTAACTTTTGAAACTCAATAAAACTTTCTGTGATTTCTACTATACTCGAGGAATGTTTTTGCTAAAAAAGTAATTATATTTCATGGTCTAAATATATCAGTACAGTAGACCCTCAAACTTGGCAAGGGATACGTTCCGGAGATTACTGGGAAGAAAGAAACACAGATGGTTAAAACTGAAGGCGTATGGGACTCAACAGACGTAACTATTTTGACAGCAGTAGATGATATAAAGGTGAATTTATCTTTAATTCTGATGATGATAAAAAAGATGTTGATTAAATGGCAAATAAGGAGAGGATGACGAGGAATATGAAGATGATGATGACGGTGTTGGATATGGGCACTTATGTTCCTCTGGACTATCATCTGGCTCATCCAAAGATCTTCCAGGAGTGTGGCAGATGAATGCCTGAGACATGAGAGTCTAGCTTAACAGGAACATATTGATGGGCAGCTGTTAAACCTTTTTCTACGTAATCCTATAAATTTCTCTGTAGGGCATCATGACAGACTAAATCTCTCTCTTTATCATCATGCTTCTCTCCATAATGAGATACACCTCAGTCTTTGCACATCAACAGCCTTTTCAGCATAAAGATCTTCACTGGTACAGTAGGTCCCCGGTATTCACGGTTTCGGTATTCGTTGTTTCACTTACTTGTCACTCATGAATTATGGAACAATTGGTGAAATGAATGATCCGAAGATCCTTATGCGACAGGCATAAGCTGCAATGATGGGAAATGAGGAAACAGGAGAAAAAATCTGCTATGACCGGGAATGTCGGGTTTGATTCACGGTCATAGCAGATTTTTTCTCCCATTTCCATATGGAACAATATTTCGGTATCCGCAATTTTTTACTTCGCTTATTCATCACTTGGACTAATTGCCGTGGCGGAGTAAGAAGTTGACATGCACGCTACTTGTTCAGCAGTGACTGCTTCATTAAACTCCTTTTATTTTATTTTCTGGCCTATTTTGTTTTTTTTTTTTGCTATTGATAATGAATATACTATGTTGGTAATTATCAGAGCCGGCTTAATTGAGGTGCGAACGGTGCAACTGCACCCGACTACACACTTAAAGAGGCCCCGCACACACTAAGAAATATATGACGCATAAGAGGCACACACACTTTGCAGCAGGCCCTGCAATTTTCCTAGCCGTCTTTGGTAATTATATATTACTTTTTTTTGTTTTACTAGCGTAAGGAAGTGAACTAGCACACCATCTTATCATCTGTGTGTTGTTACGCACCAGCATCACATGCTTTATTTTGGAATTGTGCCGTGAACATCGTATGTGAGATTCTCGCGAGTTTTATCCAGCAATGTGTTCGTTTGTATTATTTGTGTGCATGCATGTGAGTTATGTATTTGTTTTCCATTCGTATTTATGTAATTTTAAGTTATTTTCATTTATTTAAGATTAGGCAATGTTCAGCCTATGTTCTGTCCTGTATATTAACCCTTTCATGACCGGAACACCCATAAATGGACTTGTTTTCGTAGTTTGGATGTCATAGGGTAATGTGGCAACAACTTAAACCTAATCTCCCTTATTACATGAAATCTTATGAGAGAAAACTCCCCTTTAGTCATCACATGAGTGATTTAGTGGCGAATCAGAATGTACACCCCCCTTATATAATGTATTTATATGGGGAAAAAGTCCCCGGTATTCACGATCATTTTCTGGTACGTAACCCTTGCGAATAACGGGGACCAATGTATATGTAATTTAACCTTCTCCATTTCCTCCTCATTATCACTTGATTTTTATGAATTTCTGCTCTGTCAGCTCATCATTGAGTATCTCTATCGATTTCGGTGTCCCGGGCGAGATAGCACTCCATAAATGCTTGTTGAGAAATTTTCAAAGTACATGTTAATTTATTTATCGCTATGTAAAAACAGATAATGAAAAAATAAAAGGGATAACATCAAGATTACAGTCTGTTCTGCGATATGAATTGGTATCCAAGATTTATCCACTTGCAAGCATGCATAGATATATGACCGGTATAGTGCCCACAAAACTTTGGCACCCCAGGCAGCTGCCCTGCTCGTCTATACCTTAGGCCAGCCCTGATCCCTATCTCCATTGCCTCTATGTTCTTGTATTGATCACCTTCAACAGCAAGGGACATCAGTATTATCTTTTGCATTTCCTTGTCAAATGTAGAGAAACATCTAAAATTGTACCCTGGTACTTCCTGCAGCAGTGGATGGCTTCTCTCCTTCAAATGACTTATCTGATGTTGCTTATGCAGTCAGTAATGTCATGGAAGAATAATAGGAAGCGCAGCTCCCATAAGGACAATGGTAATTCGTTGATGGCAGAGCGATCTAGCGGTCAATACGAACTGAAGCGCGCCTAATTTAAACTCAAGCGGCAGACCAGGTTTTGGCGGTACATTTGAATTAAGAAGCTATATGACGTATTTAACATAAGTTTAGGACTCAAATTAAAACAAAACAACTGGGTGTAAGATTTTTTATTTACTCACGTAAAGAATAACAATACAACATTTATAAAAACACATTCTTTTCCGGATAGAAATACATTCATAAATAACAATAATATTTGTTCTGGTGACTCGTTGGTAAAGGCAAGTGGACAGTATAAATTAATAAATGCTAAAATTTTCTAAAACTTACCAAGATGGTTTGGTGTTGAGTGAGCTTTGGGAGAATGTAAAACATCCTCAGAATCCCTCGGCTCATCTACAAGAATTAGAATACGATAGGTTTAAGTTAATGAAATTCGAAAAACCGGTATATAATAAACTCGAAGTTTCACTGTATATCATGTATAATACTCAAACTTGTTTTCATACCTTCAAATACACAAGGAACGGCATTCGCTTTTAGGAGAGGCCAAGGGAATCTGCTGTGGAAATCATCATCTGTAAAATGATCAATGCAGACCCTATACTTCTTCATACAGTTGATATCCGCAGACATTAAATCCTCCCTCAGGCAAAATTTTGCCCTAAATTATAAAGCAGAAAGAGCATCAAGACTAATAACAAAAACACGTAATTTGCAACTTAACACAAGTATTCCGTTTTATGCGGTATCTCTTCTTTAAGCTCACCTCGAAATATCCTTCGGAAATCCGAAATCTTCTTGTCTACCCTGCAGCCGTTAAAATTGTTGCACCAATATGCTGCACAATAAGCATTCCGTAGTCAAGTAGAGCCTCGACGTGAGACAAAGTGGCACTGTGACCGATTTTGTTTGTCGGCAGCATATCCTTTTCTGGGGGTTGGGCTTCGTTTGGGGTTGGGCTCGATTCTTCTTCGTTCATAACCCGTCGTGCTATTTCGTCATCACTCAACATTTCATGACCTGTCAAATTTTTGTCTGAATTAAACCACTCAAAAACTGCTTCTTCATCTAAAATTTCAAAGCCACTAATCTGTCGTAAATTATTTAACGCTTCGGGCGCTCCTTCGTCAGTATTATTGTCGTCACCAGGAAGTTCTTCACCATTTCGCAGTATTTTTCGAAATGATTTTTTTAATGTTATGCCTTTGATCGATGTCCACGCCGTCGCAATTTCATAAATCGCATCCAACACTGTTAATTTTTTCCAAAATGTCAATAAATCACTACCTTCCATAATTAATTTATGCAACAAGTTTCTTTTGTAAATCACTTTAAAGTTTTGAATCACTCCTTGGTCCATCGGTTGGATCAACGCTGTCACATTTGGTGGCAAATATTTCACAAAAATGTTCCCATCATCTGATTTTAAAATTTCTTCGCTTGGGTGACTGGGGGCATTGTCTAAAAGTAGAACCGCTTTTTGTGGCAGATTAAGTGATTTCAAATGCTGACGAACTGATGGAATGAATTTTTTTGTAAACCAGTCACTAAAAATTTCTCGGTCCATCCAAGCTGATTTATTGTTGTAGTAATGAACAGGTAAATTAGAAGCTTCAATTCCTGAAAAAGCATGAGGTTTTTTTGCAGTTCTAATTACACAGGGTTTCAAAAAAAGAGTTCCAGCAGCATTCCCACAACACAAAACTTAACCGTTGTTTTTGATCTTTGTGACCCGAAGCACTCCTTTCACTTTCATATGCCAAACTTTTCAAGCTCATTCCCTTCTGACCAGATGAAAGTATCAAATATTTTGGTGCACATTTCAATATTCAAAAATCTTTCCTTTAAATATTTAACTCCACCTGCCGCCATAGCTTCCTTGTCACTTTGGTTGAAGTGCTTGTATGTGTACCTAGCTCATCTACCACAATACAAGATATGGATTTGAACATTCTTTATAAATGAAAATAGAGAAACATATATAACACTAATGCAGAAAAAACTTGTAGCCACCATGAAAATGTTAGGCACCCGCTATTTTTAGACCCCTGGTATAATACCTTAAAATAATTTTGCAACTTTTACGTACATATCCGATTCTAAACACCTATAGGCCTTGGATAAAAAAAACAATGTTGACTGTAGAAAATAGTGTAAGATCAAAGATATTCTGATCCAGAGATTACTTCAATATTTTGGGATATTCAAAGATTACACATTCTCAATTTTAAGCTTATATCAACACAGAAACCTGAAATAACTTTCAGAACGGAATTTATACTTTTATTTTCTTATGCATTATAAAAGGAATATTTTCATATTAATTTCTATCAAATATAACTCATAAGGTTAGTGTAATCAGAATATTGAACTCACAGATTAACCCTGATTCAGTTTATATAGTTATGATATTAAAAATTTACAATTATTTTTAATATTTTCCAAGTAGTTCATCTAAATTTACCATTAATTTTGTATAGTAAAGTGGGGTGGATGTAATGAGCAGTGCATTGGATTTTAATTCCAGGGTCATTGCAGTTTATGGATACTTGTTTTATTCTATCAGATAATATTGCACTGTCAGGTCAGGAATTTTCATCATTGAAAATATCATCAATATAATTCCACTCAAAAACAGATCCATGGAAGTAAACTCCCCATATACTGTTATTACTCGTTGCCTTAATTCTCTTCAAATAGTTTTTATACCTAAAATAAGCAATATAATATTAAATTCTTATCAATAATAATAAAATTGCATTTGTTGCCATCCCTGTGCTAAATCTTTGTTTTCAAATTACATCGGTTGCCATTGGTCAATTAGGTTTATCCGTTTCAAATAAGTTTAAGAATTTTTATAGATGGAATTTGAGGAAAAGACAAGTTCAACCAGATAAATTATATTTTTAAGCTTGTTTGCATGCTACATTCAAATGTAATGTATTAGCTGGATATTTATCTAATAGAGAATAAAGTAAATACAAAATGCATAGTTTGAGCAACATTTATTTAGATACAAGTAAAAAGGGGTTAAATGTGTCTAATAGTTTGAATGTGCTGGTTATTGGAGGAGGGGTGGTTTGCGTGCTTAGCTCCCAATAATAGGGTTGCAAGTTCAAATTCTACCAAGGGCATGGGTATGTGTATTCATCCTTGTTATTGTTGTTATGCTCATTTTAAAGGCCGTAAATTGCTGTTTATGAGCTAGTGAAAAATAAAAAAATCTTAAAATTGAGATAGTATTAATGAAATCTTAGCTTGTAAACAGACATGTATTATTGCAAACCATTATTTTTGAAGAAAGAATGGCTTCATAAGTGATAATTGCATCCAGTGATTCATATTTCTAATATTTTAACAGTGAAGCATATCGTGCAGTGCCATAAGATTGAAAAATAGACAAGAGGAAGATCATATCCACATTCATATTTTACTAATTTCCATTTGAAACAAAAAGTCTATAAAAAAAAGTGTGAAGCAGGAAAAATATTTCTGTAATAGATAAATTCAAAACAAATTTCAATGATGGAAAGAAAATTTTATGGAGCCAATGTTTTTTCTCCTCTGAATGAAGATGGCCTGTTGTAAAAAGAACCACAAGTCAGAAGTTTTCAATTCATTTGGGAGTGGGGGAAAAAGTAACAAGAGTGTGACAACAGGAAGAAGGGGGGAGAGGAAGAATGGAGGTGGGAAGATTTAAGGGAGCGGGGCAGAGGAGAAAAGAAGGAAAAATATACAGTAGTTCAGATTGAGAGGAGCAGCAATGGAATTGCTGCAGATGAAAAAGAATGGAGGCAGAGAAGGATGGATGGTATGGTGAGACAATGGGGTGGTGGTTAGGGGAATGCCTTTCGATTGGTGGAGAGGGAGAAGATGCATGGCTGGGAAGCAGCAGCTGGATTAAGTTGGAGGTCGAGATTTTTGAGAATGGTCTTGATGTGGTTGGAGAGAGGAAAAGGGAGTGAAAGGAGCAAAGGGGAGAGGAAAAACAGAGGATCGTTCAAAGTTAAATGCTTATTCAAACATATAATGGCTGGATGATTCCAGTACATAAGCATCGGTAAGACATTTAATTTTTCTACGTGAGGTGTCATACTAATGAGAGTTATTTAGCTGAAATTGCATTCAGTATTTGTGGAAAATGAATTAATGTTGAGTAAAAATAATTGAAATGTTATTAACATATTATTTGGCATTTAGATTATTGAAGAATTATTTTTGTTTTGCAAAATTATCTTGAAACTAATATAATCATAAGTTTACCATATTTTGCATCCAAATTCTTTTAAAATGGAACCTTCATGCATCCTAAATTGATTAATTACATGTACCAAGGACACAGGTTCATATGAGATCATGAAATGGAATACTTATTATACGGCAGACAGAAAAAAACAATGTGTAATACGATGGTAATTCATAGCAAGTACTACGAATACTTTACGGTTGCAATACTAATTATCTGCGGCGAAGATGAAAACGTACGGTTTAGTGTTAAAGGAAGCAGCTCAAGAATTGCAGATATAATGATAATTTGAAAGCTATTTCTGCATAGTTTAAAGCAGGAGTCGGCAACCTTTCCTATATCGTTGTTGTGAATATTACGGAGGGCCGCATTGGAAATCATGAGATCTTTGGTGGGCTGGATGGGCATTTAAATCAGAAGTTACCTAGAGATTTTGTGATTTCATATAAGCGAAAATCAATTCTAATTAGTTTAATAGCATTAAAATTACATCAGAGAAAGTTTTGAGACCATAATTCACTGAAAAAATATGGACTTGACTGTGTTAAATTATGCCAATCACTTTTTCATCATGGCTTCGGGGGCCGCATGTGGCCCATGGGCCATAGGTTGCTGACCCCTGGTTTAACAAACGGAAAATCGAAAATAATTATCGTAAATGTTCCATCGCATCTTTCTGGTAAGGAAAGAATAAGGTGAAAGATTCTAGTATAAAATCAATGGACAAAATCTATGCCGGTGTCTCCGCTGCTATATTTTAGTAAATCTGTCTATTTTCTGTTCTTTTGTGCAAGTCCACATTTCTCAACTGATTGTGACCAAATTTGGCGCGGTTGTAGGAGGCACTAAGGGGAAGATCAACACGGGGTTTTAGTGTCCGTATGTCCGCTTGATTCAGAATGGCGGCCGATTTAAACATTAAACTACGCGTATTTTCTCGAGTCCTACTATTGATTTGAATCAAATTTGGTACGATTTGGTACAAAATAACCTCATACAAACCTGAGAGATGAAAAAACTGATGCATAAGCCCTTGCAATTAAAAAACGGGTCAAATATGCATTCCGAAAATAAATGGGAAAGTACGTAGAAAAGATTTTCACTGTAGTGAAAATTTGGCATCCCCTTTCAAGAGGCACCTGAGGCAGTCTCCTCACCATCTCACCTATTGGCATCAGCCTGCATACATCATGTTCCATGAAAACCCCATTTACCATATTACAGCATATAAGAGAAAAAAATCTTTGAAAAAGCCTGAGATGACTTTTACCTCATACATATCTTCCTTAGTTATTAATACATAACTTTCTTAGTTATTAATATATAATAATTCACAATAATAAATAAAAATATGCATTCATGAACTTTAAATTATTAATTTTAATGCCTGAGGTGTTCTTGTTAAGCAGAACAAAGCCTATCAAAGTGAGGCCTTAGCGTTGATAAGGCAACTGGAAGATCATCCTCAATTCGTTATTTAGAACAGTATTCACACAAATAAAATGTGTCAAATGGAAGCAGTATAATCGTCACCTTCTCTGTCAACATTGTCTATTCATTGTTTCCTTCCAACCAAAACTTAACAATTCTATCTGGCTGAAAAATTTGACACAATGAGCTGTCACAGGTCAAGTCTATTAGCTCTTCTTCTTCTGTAGCTGTTAAATCAGTCTATGAATAATTATAAAATGGATTTCAAATCAATTTTATGCAAGGACTTCCTTATGTATAGTTTAAAACTTGAAGTCCACGATGAACACCTGCCATGGCTGATGATCCGTTGTAGCGAACAAAATTTTTCGTTACACAGATTCCAACTAATATGCTATATTTAATACAGTTTTAAACAAATGACAAACTGTGTGAGATGAAAGCCTGTCTTGCATTTACAGTCAGTAAAAACACATGAGATATAGTTACAACAGGTCTTGAAAACAGCTCAGCACATCAGTCCACGTGAAATTCTTTCGTGGTATCTTTTGCGCTGGCTTCTTGCATTCTCTCACACACCATCCGTAAGTCCCCGGGTGTAGTCCTGATGCTCGCCGGCGAAGTTCAGGACACGTGACGTCAGCAGGAGGGGGCTTTTTTGCAGAGGAGAAGGGAATGAGATGAGGGGGCTTTTTTGCAAAGGGGAAGGGAATGAGGTGAGGCAGTGTTGTCAAACGGGTGTCTCCAGGATTTTGTATTGTTTAATTCTTTTGGGGGATTATATAATGGTAGGAAAGGGGGAAGTTGGGATATATGGAAAACCTTCTGAGTATATAAGACAGGTTGCTATTTGTCCAAACCCAGCGAGGAGGGCCTCAGCGTAGAGAGTTTTAGCCATCCCGTTCAGCGATATTCAAATGTGCTTATTTGTACGTTGCGTTCGTTAAGTGCTATCGTTTAAGTGTGGAGTAACAGAAAATCGTTACACCATCTGTATACAACTCAATAGTTTTCCCAATTTGACACGTCATTTTCTATGAAAAATTGGTTGATTATTATGAATATTTCTTCTAAGTAGGCCCATTTTTAATAGACTTTAAAAATAATATATCTTCTTTTACTTTTCCAATTGAATACCTCATATATGCAATCGAGCATCTTTTGCGACATCAGTGGCTTGAACTTGCAAAGCAAATCGTGTTCTTTTTAAGTTTTCCATTAAGTATACAAGTTAACAGATATTGAACCAATTCTTCTTTGTACTGTATCATTATAGAGAGGGATTTTTTGAATTTCTTTATCAGCTGATTAACCAAACAATACTTCTGCCATATGAACTGCAGCTGGTAATAATAAATTCTTGCTAATTGTATGCAATTCATTGCATTTTGCTGTTCTGTAAGGTGCTTTATGATGATGCCAACAATAATCTTGGTTGCACAGTAACTGATTTGACAAACACTTTTGATTGAACTTTGTGTTGTTTGAGCTTTCATTCAAAAACTCTCTTGGCTTATTAATATATTGTTGATGACATTTTTCTAAATGCCGTTAAAGGTGGAAAAATCTCATTCTGTCAGAAGCCAGAAGCTTGTTACATATTATACACTGAGGCTTTTCTACATCACCAACATTTTGAAATGTAAAACCAAATGAAAAATCGTCATTGCTCTATATTTTCTTATTTTGATTGGCCATAGTAGGGATAGTTGTGACTGTTAAAGTAGTCAGATGTACCATTACAAGATCCCTAATGAACAACTTTGAGTCATATTGTGTTAAAATATAAAATGACCAAGAAAATTTAAAACAATTTATAATAATTTAAAATAAAATAATTACATAAACATTATTTTTAAAATCTCTATCTAGATTTAAGATTAATTCCATGCCTTCCCTGGAAACCCGCTGCACCTCCCATTTTGAGACCTATGTGCCTAGGGGTTTTCAGGAAGGAAAAATTATATTTAGCATTCTGATATAATTTACAAGCAAGATATTCATACTCATAGGTTATTCAAATTTCAATTTTTTTTAAATCACCTTATTATCAAATAAAGTGTTCATTGGAAAATTGTTGAAAATTTAAGTCGATTTATATGCCACAATATACAGCGTGTCCCAGAAAGAATGGACACATTTCAAACATTTTTAGTGAGACAATGTATAAAGCTACAAGAGAACGGTTCTCATCACATGAAAGTGGAACTATGAAAGTTTTATGTCGCAAGGTCATTGGTCCTTTCTTTTTTGTGGAAAACACCGTAAGTACCTGCAACCTTGATGTGCTGGAAATGAATCTACTGGCCATATTGCAACAAGATGGAGCACCGCCACATTGGGGTTTTACTGTTCGACAATTTCTGGACATAACTTTCCCTGGAAGATGGATCGGAAGAGGCGGTCCATTGCATGGCCTCCAAGATTGCCGGATTTAATGCTCATGGACTTCTTCCTATAGGGGTATGTAAAGGACCAGGTGTGCTGCATATGAATCACTTCTTTACAAGATTTGAAAGACTGCATCATCCATGCTGTGGAAGGAATACTAGCTGAAATGTGTGACAACTCTTTCCAGACATTTGAATACCAGATGAGCATTGCATGTGCAACAAGGGATGCTCAGGTTGAAGTGCATTAAAATATGGAAAAAGGGAGAAAAAACTTTTAGAGTTTGTTTCATGTGGTGAAAACCATACTCTTATAGCTTTGTTAATTTTCTCAATAAAAATGTTTTAAATGTGTCCACTTTCTCTACGTGGTCTCCACAATGCAGTTTTCTCTCAATTTGGTGGATGCACGCATTCATGTGCACATCCATGTGCCCTCGACAGAACAAGTAGCACATGTAAAACTTTCAGAGTTACGCTTTCATGTGGTGAAAATCGTTCCTTTGTAGCTTTATTCATTTTCTCACTAAAACTGTTTGAAATGTCTCCACTCTTTCTTGGAGACCCTCTATAGTACTCGGATGGCTGTTTTCAGATTCAATAAGCATATGAATTTAATTCAAGTCATATTGTAGGTTAATTACATGGTAGACCTCTTGGAGCAGCACTGTCTGTCATTCTCACAAAGTTGAAATGGATGCTCAAGAAAAATAACTAGAATGTCTTAAAAGCCATATAGCTTACTTCTATGTGCATTATGGGCAACACATGGTGAAAATTGCAATTGAAGAATAATTTAACTAAACTGAGGTGTTAATTTAGACCTCAATTAGGGCTACCAGATGACAATGAAAACCAGGGCAAAGAGATTAAAAAGTTGGACAAAGCAGGACAATAATCTGAAATTATGTTTATAAATGTGGGGTAAGAGAAGAAAAGAAAATTTTTATTAAAAAAAATATTACTTTAATAAAGATGGCCATACAATATTTACTGTACTTCTCATATAAAGCAATCTTCTTCAAGAGATCTGAGACTGAAAGAATGTAGTCCTAATAATGTTTACATGTCATCCTCTTCATGTTGAACTTTATAGAAACTATCCACTTTATTGAATCAGTCAACAATCTATTTTATTCCTTTGCCCACTGAGAACCTATCTACAAAAAAATTCTGTCTGTTTGCATTGTCTTAAGATAACAGAAAAAAGAACTGTTCTGAAATAAGATGAAATGTTTCTGCTCTGAAAATAATCAGCCAACATTCAAGTATGCCTACAATTTCCAGAATTTTTTAACTTCTATTATGCAATTATCTTCTTTTTCAATTGCTTCAATTTTTCCCTAAATGCTGACATCAAAGATTTAAAGTACTATAAACATGCTTCACTAAAATCATGTGAACATTCTAAAAAATGGCTAGAGGCTGATCCCGTAACAAAAAACAAGATTTTATGTGTGAGTATATTTGCTGAATGTATTCAATAGATTGGAAAAGTGACTGAGCTATGTTTTGTACTTGATATCAACCAACGTCCCGGAGTTTTTCGACTCAAACTGTATGCACAGATAAGTACCTAGTTGAAATCTTCAGAGTGATACTTTTAATGTTTGTTGGCAGTAAATCTGTTCCATGCTGAATACAATTATGGAGCACATAAGCTGGACAACCATTGTTTTCCAAATTCCCATTCACTGATGCTTTTCAATTTGAAAAATTCCCTCCTCTACCTCTCATGATTCTGCCAAAGTTTGGGTTACAGTTATCACCTCCAAAAGCAACACACTTATTTAATATCTTCTTCTTATGAAGGAAATCCAAAATACTGCAGAAAATTAATGCTGATGTTTCATTTGGAACACTGAAGATTGATAAGTTTTATTTGTAGTCTACCTTGCAGAAAGCTAAAGTACTATATAATTAAAGGGAGCATTTTGATACTTCCAAGATTAGTAATATCTGTAGAAATGTCAATGAAAGAAACACCCATTTCAGATCTATTTGCTGCATCAATAGCTGTAGCCCAATCACACAGGTAATGATAGCTTCAAACTTTGTTCTTGCACATGCAAAACTGTTCTTCGTTCATGAATCTGTAAATAATGTTGATTGAAATAGTCCATCATTTCAAAAATAGAGTGATGCACAACTGTATGATAGACTGTTTTCTTCAGCTGCACACATTTTTTCATTAAAACATGATTCTTTCTTATCAAAATATTTGGTTATTGTAAAAGATGTACTTTGCACTCTTTCTTTATGCTTTATAGTACACATGTATTTCTCAAGATCCACCCTTTGCAATAGAAATATTTGTCCTAGGCTTATAAATTATTTTGCTTCTTCTTCTGAATGCCCTTTTTTAAAAAGCATTTAGACTGATTCAGCATTTTTACAGTTAATTTGCATTTTCTCTTCCCCATTTCTTCTCATAGGGCAGTGATGACGAACCTATGGCACGCCATAAGTGGAACGCAAGATGATTTTTGTTGGCACAGCAACGAAAGGTGAAAACAAATCATACTGATTTAATTCCACAAAAACATTCATGTTATTTATTTAACTATTGTAAACAGTTTTATGGTTAAAAATTTCAATCTCTTATGTCTTGATCATGAATTTAATTTTGTTGGCAAGCAAAAAAATCAAGGACTTCTTGTGGCACGCGCGGCAAAAAAAATCGACAACTTCAGCAATATTGGCACGCGGGCAATAGAAGGCTCACCATCACTATCATAAGAAATTTAAAAGTAAAGTTAAATAAATATAAAGAAATAAAAACTTCAAGAAATGAGAAATTACAATCAAATATGCCAATTGTTTTCGCTATCTTTGTACAGATGGTACAATAAATGAAGGATAGAAAGTACCACCTGTGATTATATAACCAAATATAAACCATCTCTTGCACTTTCAGTGTAAATAAGGACAGTAGCACAAAGTCTCAAATCAGGATGTGCCCTGCTAAACAAACGTCTGGCAACCCTTGTCTCAATATTACCTGTCTTCCTCTATCATTGAAATAAAAGCTAAAAGATGTAATTATATTGTTTTCATCATTAACTTTCTTCATTTTATATTACATGCCCTGTAATTGCTAAACACATGGTAGGCTGGATGTAAATGCACTGTGAGCTGCATGTGGCCTTTGTGCTACAGTTTGGGCACCACTACTCTGGCCAATAACAAACTTCACTGTAGATTCACACCTACCTGTCTTTACAAATTGTGTATGCCATCAGCAAGGTTTGGCACATGGAGGTTCAGCTTTGCTCATTCACTCAGCCCAATTCTGTGTACATATATCCATCCACTCTTCTCAGTGTGGTTACACTTGATTCATTCATGCTCAGTATCGAGGGTGAACATATTCAAGTTGACATAAATGTAGGAAATTCAATAAAGAAAGAGAGAAACAAATGATTAAAAAAGGACCATAGATTATGACAATTATAACCAATGTAATGGATTATCTGCTGCTTTGCAAAGGTTGTTCTAATGAATGTTAAAGTAAACAGGCATACAAACAAGCTAGTATTGGCAATAACTTCTAGTCAAGAATTTTAAAAATACATTTGATTTTTATGGTTCATGATTCATTTATTGTGCTCAAACCTTGCCATTCACAAGGCAGACTCAAAGGTTTGCAAATCATGACCTAATTTGGAAATGCCTCCATAAGAACTACCAGAAGTTGTTTCATTAATTCAAAGGCATATTTTTCAGATGTACTTCCATATAATCCCATTATTATGAACATCTTTTATATAGAAGAAAAGGAATGTAAGTCCCAGCAAGTATCCAATATGGATGTGACTGGATTATTTTGGAAAAGGATGTCATCCAGAACTTATGCACACCTGACCCATAGGCTGTTCCCATCTCAATCCTAACTACTGTTAAAACTACTACTTTTAGGAATTTATTTTGATGCAATGTCATTCTTATTGAATACTAGCTGCCCGTAGAGCTCCGAAATCGGAGCTCTGTTGGAGTTTTATGGTAAGAAGGCCCTTCACTGCCCAACCCACGTGCCCCCAACTCCTGCTGCCCTGCACACTGAGGCTCAAAGCCCTATTCCAGCGACCCACATGCCCCCCTCACACCCAGCGCCTCTTCTTCCCCTCAAACGTGGCTGAGTGGAAGTGGAGGGGAAGTTTCGCTTCGGGTTGTGATGGACACGACCTTTCCTTACTCAATATATACTTTGATTTTCAAATATTAATTGCTTCTAAACTATGACTTTTTTAATTCTTGGAATAATCTGCTTTACCACCCCAAGTTTCAACAAGATACCCTTGCTAAAGTAAGAAATGTAAGCAGGTTTCTTAAAATATTCAGGGCTCTGGTTTGGTTCCCCATTTGGAGAGAGGGCAATCCTCACTGTTGGTACACACATCCTCACTAGACCTTCCCATCATTGGAAACTTCACTCCTCTAGCATCAGTAGTTTGGCTATAATACAATTTTTACACTTGAATTTTCCAAATTTGAAGTCACCTAGCAGAAAATCTATGAACTACTGGGAAAATCCAATTAGTGGAAAATTAATAGGTAACAGTTATCTAATTGCCAAAAAATTTTCCAAATGCAGTAGAACCTCATAAACCCAGCATTCAAAAACACTGCATTCTCAAAAACTCAGCACTTTTTTGAAATTTATATGTAAAAATCCTAATCTCTAGAAATTACTTTAAATGATGTACGCTTATCGATTTTCATTGTATCGTTTACCTCATTAGAACCACATGTTTAGATTCGTGGCGATAGCAATTGTTTTTCGTTAATGCAATTAGTACTTTTGTTAAATTTTATTTTGACATGACTTCAAAAAAAGAATACAACCCATAAGTGGTGTTACGAAACGTAAACAGAAAAATCTCATGAATGAAAAAAGTGGAATTACTAAGAAAACTTAAAAAAGGTACTTCAGTGAAGAGACTTTGCGAAGAATATAGCATTGGTAGTTCCACTGTGTATGGCTTAAAGAAGAAAAAAGATGGAAATATTGAAATTTTATGCAGAGAGTGATACACCTAAAGCTATGTGTAGCTGTAAAACACTACACGTTGTTGATAAGATTTTGTTTGAGTGGATTCATCAGCGAAGAAGTGAAGGTGTACCTATTTCAGGCCTAATGCTGATACAGCAAGCGAAAATTTTTCACAACAGCAAATAGAGTTGTAGAAGATGACATTGAAAATTTGGTTGATATCGACAATGTTGCACCTGCTGTACTTCAGCTAACTGATGTGAAACAGTAGAAATAGTGGACATGGTTTTGAAACCTGAGCATGAAAAAGATGAAGAAAATGAAAGTGATAATGATCAAGTTAAAGACAAACCTTCAATAGATCGCTGTATACAGTTGGTCACAGATAGAATATCTGTTTTAGAACAACGCTCTTGCATTCATTTTCAAGAGATTACGTGTTTGTATCGAAAACAGGATAAACTTATGAAGAAAAATCAAAATACATGAAGCAAGCTAGTTTGCCTGATGTTTAAAAAAAAAATTCTCAGAATGTGTGATGAAAATAATGTTGTAAATGCATATTAGATATATGCTTTGTTTCATGTTTGTTATTTACTTTTTAATGGTTCTTTTATAATTCCTCGTTTTAGTGCATGTATAAGCAATAGACTTTATTGATAATGGATTCCCTTTTAATTGTCATTCATCAATTACCAAAAATGTACATTACTTAAGGATTTTTTATAAATCTTCAAAAACCTGGCAAATGCTATATCCCAAGGTTGCCGAATTTATGAGGTTCTGTATATCTTAAAACAAAAAATCTGATTGTCCACAGACAGATGGACATTAGTATGTGTTTTCATTGAATACAATGTGCTAAAAAGGCTAAACATGGCCTCAATTGTACTATATTGAGAAAATTAATTATTAGCTGTATCTGTTTTTAAGATTAAGCACTTATCACAAAATGTGATCTCCAAACAAAAAATATGCTGTGTTCTACTAACCCCATTTCCCTAACTCCCCATTTCTCATTTAATCAAGGTCTAGTTGTCTGCAATGTTTCTAAGGACTACAGTCTTTGTGAATTGCAAGGGCTTACTGTACAGCACTTATGAAGCTACAATTTACAAGGTAGAGTAGAAAATTCTGACTTCGCCTGGTAATCAAACATAGATCTTCCACTTGCAAGGTAGATGCTTTAATCAGCTAAGCAATCACACAAGTAAGGTTTACTTAGGGTGATGAAGTGGTATTGTATTTTACGGCATATAAGATGCACTTTTTTTTTCAAAAAATGCCTCAAAAAATCACCCTGCATCCAATATGTGAAGTTGTTAAATTCTACCTAGCCCAACTCCAAAATGAAAAATGTTATTGTTTACTTAAACACATTATTATTATTCCATCATTATTATTACATTATTATTACTTTTAAACAAATAAAAAATGAATTATTATAAACATTAAAGCTGGTTAACTAGAGACGATTATCGCCAGTACTGCACCCAACTCTTAAGAGCTAATTTATGAACTCTTACAAGCGTTACTATCTATTAATGTCATACCTGCCATATTTATCTTATTATTTTTATTAGGAAATATCCTTATCTTCTGAAAGAAAGTTGAAATTATGATGATAATGGTGAATAACGAGGAAGCTACAGTGCTATCCTTAAGTTCGAAAAGAAAATCGAGCAGCATTTAAAATCGAACGCAATTCAAAAACTCGAGTTAGAACATTATGGCTACAGAAGGAAGAAGATTAAGCTATACTATTAGCTACAAACTAAAGGTGATAAATTACGCGAAAGAGCATGGAAATAGAGCTGCAGAATGGGTTTATGGGCCACCATCTACAGAAAAAAATCGGTACAACATACATTGTACAAATTTTCTCATATGCTAATGCATCGTTTAGTTATCTTTAGAAATTGAAAATCGTATGAGCCTGTTTTTAGATAATCGAATTTTTGTTAAAGTTGCCCAATAATAAACTAGCCTTATATTTATTTTTTGAGAAATATGAAATATGTAGTATTATTGAAGATGTAAACTCAACTGTATGAAATTTGATCAAAATCCTTAAGAGCCGTTTTTAAGAAAATCAAATTATTATTAAAGTTGCTTAGAATAAACTAGCCTTATATTCATTTTTTTGAGAAATATGAATAATACAGTATTATTGAAGATGTAAACTCAAGTAACTGTATAAAGTTTTATCAAAATCGTTCCAGCCATTGTTTTTGAGAAAACCAAATTGATGTTAAAAATGCGTAGAATAAACTTCCCTTAATTATTAAGTAATGTCAACCATTTATTCATAGCCCCTTCTCTGTATGATAAAATTCCTAAGTATGAGATTTAATTCATTTTCGCTTTACCGTTTAGGCTCTAGATCCAATAACAGACATACTAGTAGGAGTAAACATTAAATGCTTAAATACACTAAAAAAGTTTTTCGTAAATATTCCCTTATATGCCCATGCATCTTATATGCCATAAAATACGGTAATTAAGAAGTAAACCTTACCCCACTAAATGCCCTCACTGAGGCAGAACTGAAAATTCTATTAATCTTAAATTATTAAATTAAATAATAATCCTTAGGAAGATTATCATTACCTACATTAAACTCTACGCAAATTAGCCTTGAGGTTTTATCTATCATGCATATAGATAGGTTTCTTCCTCTCTCGACCACCAAGTAAGCATTACAAAATGATTTAATCCTTGAGAAATAATGAGTAATGAGTTAAGATCACTCATTCAACAGTAAGAAGGTTTGATCAAACTGAAAATGATGCACAACATACTTTTTAAAAACTTCAAAATATAACAAGATTTTAATTTGGCTATATGATGTTAATGCATACATAGCCCATATAGTAAAATGTTTGGCCAACTTAGACAACGTTTTAGAAGGTGCTACATTATTTGAAAATATCTGTTCAAATGTTCATCCAAATAATTAAACTTCAGTCCCAAAATGAAGTAGTAAACTCAACTTCTGGCTTAAATGCAATTAATGATGAAGATAACTCCTACAGAGGTGAGAAAACCAGATGAACACATCTGCAGTCAAGCATCCAACCTCAAGGGTGATCCACCAAATTTTTATACAAAACATCCCAAAAAATTGAAAATTATATTTATTTGGAATACTCATACAATTTCTATTCCACGGTGCAACTCAACGGTTTTCAGAGTTTCAAGTTACGCTCATCTTTGTTGATAGGTGTCACTGGGTGCGCTTCAAAATGAAAGTGGGGGAGGGGATGGGTCTGGGTGTAATTCTACGTCCAGGAAGAGTAGGGTCGTGAACGGGTAAGTAACTTTCCGTTCGTAATTCGCAAGAGATTTACGTCGACCTCGTGTTACTGTGATTGATTGTCGGTTTTAAATGCTTTAGTTAGAATTAAGCGAAAATTTAATTGTCGTTGTCGGAACGCCGCATCGGGGTAGCATCATCGCATTAATATTACCGTTCAATTTTGTCTCAAGGTCATTATTTCTTCTGATCCTTAGTTCATAGCTTTTGTGAAATTATTTCTTAATTAAACGAAATGGTTGATCTCTTCACTGAATTTTATGTCGGCATAATCTTTACATTAATTAGGAGAGACCTTTACATAAGATATATGTGGATCTATGCAATTATTTTCCTTGGTGAAAGTTAATCACGTGTATTTTGGGTGAACTGAGTCAAGTTGAGACATGAATATGGTTATTAATTTGTCAAGTGGTTGTGTAAGCGTATAGTTTGAAGGTAAAGGTTCGTTTTCTATCAACTTTGATTTTTAGAAATGATATATGTATACGGTGTTAGCCTATGATCAGATTGGCCAACGGTGGGAGTTTGATATGAGTTTCCGAGGTAATCCATCTCATTTTCGTGTATTTTAATCTCGTTAAAGCGTATGTTTGATAAAATAATAATATTTTAATGCGCAACTGAAAATATATTGATAAGGTTTTCTCCTAATTATTCAGTTTTCAGACAGAATTCTCCGTGTGCAGCTGTATTTGATTTTGGCAACCATTATCGAGAAATTCATTCAAAGCAATGCTGTATTTCGTTTATTGAAATGATATTAATTACGTAATCAATACATACTAGTGTCATGGTTTTGAAATAAGTATTAAGCTTAACTTAGCAACTTAAGGAATATAAGTCTTATATTTTACAAATCTTGGAATTTGAGTTACAATACAATATTTTCGAATATTATCGGAGTGATTTAGCACGAGAGACACTACATAATGTAATCAGGTTATCAGAAATAATATTCAGAATTAAAATACAGTAGGTACATATTTTAAGATTTCATTCTCTTGTTTCAGAGGAATGTTTGCAGAAGACGTCACAGAACAGCTGTCATGTTCCCTTGTGTGATATCAAGAAATACATATTAACGGTGAGTACAATCTTTTAAGTAGTTTGCCAATTGCATTTGTATTGGTTGTTACTTGAAGTTTCCAGTGAGAATTATCGACGTATTTTACTGAATAGATAGGATAAATTTAGTCGTGTAACCACGCATGTGTTTTAATTGCGTCTATATATGTGCAGTACTTATTGTACTAATTTTTCCATCTATTAATGGTGAAAGTGTAGTAACTTAAGCTTACATTGGAAAGTGATAAATCTCAATTTATTTTAAGTGAATATTTCATTGAGAGAATAAAATTGATTTTATAATTTCGACTTTGAAAGGTTTGTTAATTATCGTTAACATAAGTGTTATCAATGCTTCAATTTTTGGCATATTTTATGAAATACTTTGTACCTGGGAAATTTTACTTTTCAATCTACTGACATCCATTTCAGCATAAATCAATTAAGTATGCTCTATAAACACGAGATGATTTCATAGAAACAAAATTATTACTTTGTAGTGACAGTGTAACGTGAAATGTTCATTGACTTTTAACTCTTTGGTGAGGTGTAAACTAATGTTGAAATTATGGAGACATTTTGAGGAAAGTAATTAAAATATTTTGCTTGGAAAAGGCTATCTATATGGAAATTGCTAAAGCAATCAATGAAATATTTTGAGGAAAGGGATTTCTTAGTCAAAGTTAGTCGAATTCTTGGAATACATGCAAATTTTTGAAAAGTTTGCTATGCTAATGAAAGTTTATCGTGACAATTGGTTTTTATTCTGTTTATTTCCACCGGTGGTTGGCTAATCATCAGTTGATCATGCAAAAATTGTACAGGATTTATTCAGATACTATTTTAGTGCATTTTATTTTATAAATATTCAGTCAATCAAATCAAAATAGCAATTAAACTGTAAGAGATAGAAGGCTGAAATGTGGTTATGCCATTTATTACTATGACGAAGGATTTTATTTTAATGAATAATTGAAAGTATATTGACAAGGTTTCTTCCCAAGTATGTATTCAATTTTCGGGCAAACTCCTGTCTAGACTTATTAAATGTTGGAAACCCTTTACCGAAAAATTCATTCAAATCAATGATTTATTTAGTTGATATTCATTTCCGTAATCAATATATGGTAGTCAGGTGGTTTTGAAATAAGTATTGAGCTTAACCAAGCCACTTAATTAATATAAGTCTTTAATTTCATTACAAATCTTTGAATTTGAGTTACAATAGAAAAGATTCCAATGTTACCTCAGTGATTTAGCACGAGAGACATTACATAATGTAATCTGGAATATTATTCAGCATGAAATTACAGTATATATTTTAAGATTTTATTCTCGTTTCATAGGAATGTTTGCAGCAGACATCACAGGACTGAGCTGTTATATTCTCCTGTGTGTGATAACAAGAAATAATAACAGTGAGTATATTCCGTGTGTTTCTTTTAAGTAGTTTGCCTATTGCATTTGACATATTGGTTGTTTTGTGATACTTTTGTTGGCTGTTACCTCAAGAAGTTCCCAGTGAGAATTATCGACCTATTTGAATGAATAGCTAGGAGGAATTTAGTTGTGTAACCATGCATTTGTTTTTTTACTATATGTTCAATACTTATTGTGCTAGTTATTCATCTATTAACGGTGAAAATGTAGTAACTTCAGCGTATATCGGAAAGTGATAAATCTCAACATCTTTTAAGTGGATATTTTGTTGATAGAATAAAATTGATTTTATAATTTAGACCTTCAAAGATTTGCTAATTATCGTTAACATAAGTGTTATCAACGCTTCAATTTTTGGCATATTTTATGAAATACTTTGAGCTGGAGAACTTTTACTTTTCAGTCTACTGACTTCCAATTCAACGTAAATCAATTAAAAATATGAGATAATTTCATAGAAACAAAAATATTAGTTTTGTAGCGACAGTGTAATGTGAAATGTTTATTGGATTTACTCTTTGGTGTTGTGTAAACTATTTAATGTTGAAATTATGGAGACATTTTCAGACAGTTGAAAGTGATTAAAATACTTTGGAAAAGGTGTCTGAACGGAAATTGTTGACACAATCAAGGAAATATTTTAAGGAAAAAGATTTATTAGTCAAAGTTAGTCGAATTCTTGGAGTACATGCAAATTTTTGGAAAGTTGCTATGCTAATGGAAGTTTATCGTGACAGTTGGTTTTTATTATGCTTATTTCCATCGGTGGTTGGCTAATCATCAGTTGAGCATCAAAAAATTGTAGAAAATTTATTCAAATACTATTTTAGTGCATTTTATTTTATAAATGTTCAATCAATCAAATCAAAACAGAAATTTAACTGTAAGAGATAGAAGGCTGATGTTTGCGGGGTGTATGTCATGTGTTATGCCATTTATTACTATGACAGAGGATTTTATTTTTGGTGGAACTGGTGTGCGACAAGAGGTCCAATGCTTTTTAAAATGTGAAACATATTTCATAGCATTAACATAACGATTTTTATCTTATTAGCCTGTTATTTACAAAGTATTAAAGGCAATGAATAAAGAAGTGAGATCAAGTCAGAAGCGATAATGTCAGTTTTTACCTCTTTAAGTGCAGTCTTGTCACAATGCAAGCTTTAGGAAGATTAGAAATATTTTCTTACTATTCTTTGGCTTAAAATTCAATTCTGAATTCATGTTCTTTGATCATTTTTAAAGGTAAAAACAAACTGTAATTTTATCCAATATGACAATGGTTTTAGGTTGTATTATAGATATAGACATTATAATAAATGCTGTGATTTGTCGATAATTTCCAATTAAGAGTACATGGAATGATTTTTATAAAGTTAATTGATCAATTTAGTTGATTTTATAGCATAAATTAAAATGAATATTGCTGTTACTACTTGAAATTATTAACAGATAATATTTAATACTTGTCAGTAGTTAAACCTGTATTAATTTCCATATTTCCTACCTGTTATCACTAGTCTATTTATCATTTTCTGGAGTACTTGATCGTCCTCGTATTTCACTGTTCTTATAATCCTTCCTCTGATTTAGAAATCTCCCATGCCTTCTAACGGTTCCTGCATTAGCCTCTCTCCATATATATTGAATAGAATCGGCGATAGACAGCAGCCCTGTCTTACTTCTCTACCGATATGTACTCCGCTGGTATCCGCATTCTCCAACCTGACTTTTACCAGTTGATTTACGTATAGATTCCCGATCAGTCTCCTGTCTTTCCAGTCTACACCTATATCCTTTAATATCCTCATCAGCAGTACCCAATTTACTCTTATCAAAGGCCTTCTGCCAGTCGAGGAAACATACACAGCAATCTTGACTGTATTCTATTGCCCTTTCTGATATGATTCTCACTACACCGATAGCATCTCTGGTTCCTCGTCCTTTTCTGAAGCCGAATTGATCTTCCCCTAGCATTTCTTCGGCATTTTTCTCTAGTCTTTTATTAAGAATCCTCGTGATGATCTTCGAAGTGTGTGACAGTAGGGATATCGTTCTGTAGTCCTTACACTGCATTGCCTTTGGCTTCTTCTTTAGAGGGATCATTGTCACATCTAAGAAATCCTGAGGCCTCTTTCCCGAGTTGTAAAGCTTGTTAATTAGTTTCGTAATCACTTTTAGTCCTTCCGATCCCATGACTTTAAGTACCTCTGCCTGTATTCCATCGCTGCCTGTAGCTTTCCCTTTATCCAGTTCCAGAATTGCCTTTTGTACTTCGCTTTCCATATTACTTGTTCCCAAGTTTGTCTTCTTCAATGTTATCCTCTTCTTCCGTTCTATTTGTGCTGATCCTGCCTGCTTGCTGTATAGTTCCTTAATGTATACTTCTCATACCTGTGCTACATCCTTTGGTTCTGCGACTATTTTTCCATCTGCGTTCATAATTGCTTTACCACAAATCCCATTAGACTTCTAATCTTCTAACTCCAGTGCCTTAGCATACATCATATCATACCGTCCTAACTTCTCAGTTGTATTTCCTCACATTTTCCTTTTATTCAAATTTCCCTAGCTTTATCTGTTACCCTTCTCGACTCATTGTTTGTGCATCTATAGTTGGCTCTACCTTCTTCACTGTTAACATTTTTTTCCATCATCCATTATCTCCAGCATTTCCTTAGTGATCCATGGGTTTCTGATTTTCTTCTCTTGTTTCCCAATCTCTTTATTCAAGGTGTCTTTGATGCTGGCTTTAATTTCTTCCCATTCTGTATTCACGGTCTCTGGTTTGTTTTCCAAATTTCTAAGGCGACCTTCCGACTTCATGCTGAAAGCATTCCGCCTTTCTTACAGTTTTTTTAGGTCCCAAGTCTGTCTTTCTCTTCTCGTTTTCCTTATTTGTTTCAGCTTTGTGGTTACATCGAGTATTAGAAGGATGTGATCTGAATCAATGTTTGCTCCTGGTAATGTCTTAGTATTTTTTATGCTGTTCCTGAATCTTTGTTTTACTAGGATGTAATCTATTTGGCATCTCATTTTATCTCCTGGGCTTTTCCAACTGTGTTGTTCCAATCTCCCATTATTGTGCAGTTCTACTTCATAAATGTCATTCTTTTGCTCATACATCTCCCTGATTTATTCTTCTTCAATAGCGGTTGTTGGCATATATACCTGGATTATCAACATGTTAACTGGGACAACTTTTAGCTTTATTGCCATCAACCTATCGTTCGTTGCTGTTATTTTTGTCACGCTATTCATCATATCTTTTAAGTACCAGAGCTACTCCCCTTGCCTCACTATTTCCTCCGGTGTAAACTACCGTGAATTCTTCCGAGCGGATCTGCCCTTCTCCTTCCCATCTGACTTCGCTCAGCCCTATGACGTCAATCCTATTTCATTTTTCAGGTTCTCTAGCTTTTCTGCCTTCCTCGTGGTTTTTAAATTCCAAGTATCTTTGCATAAGTTACCTTCGACAGTTGCTTTCCTCAAGGCAGTCCATCCCCGGAGATCTGATTGGGGACTATTTTACCTCCGGAATATTATATAATATAATCATTATTAGGGAAATGTAATGTGGTAGTTTCCCTCTTGCTTTCCACATCGCAGTACTGTAGCCGATCAAATCATGCCTACTGTTCTATTGAATATATACCCAACCAACATCATTTGTTTTCATCTCTATACCGTACCGACAGTACTGCTGCCTACTGCCAGACACCAATGATAGTTTTTTATTATTAATTAAGTAATTAATTTTTTTGTGAAAAAAACCTCCATTTGCGGGGATCGCACCCCGCAGCTTTGTAATGGGAAGCTGACACGCTAAGCACTACACCTTATGGAAGGTTAAAATTTTAAAACTAATTGTCAAACGAATCTTTCACATAATAATTTGAATAAACTCGTAAAGAATTTAAAATTTTAAGATTCTAAATAGACCTTGATAAGTGAATGTGCTCTTTCATGTTGTTTAAGCAAATTAATCTTTTATATTTAGATTTTTTAGTTAATATTTCTTTATTGAATTCACCACAACCATTTTTCCTCTTCATTGTAGGCATTCACAGTTGATGCTGAGTGAAAATGCGATGGTTTGAGGCGTCGAGGAACCATGAATCGAAGAGTACTGCTTTGCTGAGACGACAATTGATACACCTGGGTGCGAGAGTATAGAGGAATCTGAGCTGGAGGCTATACATATGGGATGAGAGAAGGTTTTTATACCTATATGTTGCTATATTCTGGTTTGTTCAATATGTCAGGCGATAAATATCTTGTATAATATGTAGCTGCATCTTACGGAGGATGTAGGAGAGATTGTAAATTATAAGTCCCTTTCAGATGAGCTAAACGCTTCAAATTTGGCATTATTATAGCTTTATGCTCACAACCAATGAAAATAAATACAATACAATAAGAATTCCAATTTTTAGGAGGTTTTTCTCCTGTCATTCAGAATGAGCAGAAATTTACGATAGGATTAAACGATTCCCCAAGAATTTGATTTCTTTTAAAATATTGTTTAATCAACTTACACTAAAAGTAAGTAAATGGAAAATATAGTGCTACGTCTGAAAAAAAAGTTTTATCTGATATCGTCCGTAAGAGTATTTTATTTCTGAGAATGTAGGGCATCAATTTTCTGTTTGAACTTAAAAACTTTCTGATAACTCAACTTTTTTATAAAATGCATTTAATTTTTTATTATAAATTTACAAGAATATAAGGTGTTGGTTTTCAGTTTGAACTCTGAAAACTTTCTTTAATTTGATTTTATAAAGAATATTCCATTTTGTTTGTAAAGGTTTATTAGCATACTTCTATAAATTTTAAATTTTTGTTAAATTCACTTCCGTTAATAAGAATCAAATGTAGTAAGAAGTTATTTACGAATTTCCGAAGATGTTGAATTTAAAAACTTTAGAAAACTTATAAAATGCCAAGTTTTCGTATTGACTTCTGAGACAGCACTGTATTTGCTCATGTTTGCAGACTTGTCATGTGAATATCGTTCCGCAAATTGGATGTTGGAAAGTAATTAATTAAATTTAATCTTAAAATAGGAGCAGCCATTAAAAAAGATTATTTGTATCGGGATTTTTGGTGTTCTACATTTAATATTTTACCAAGAGGGTTTGTCGTGGTTAAATAATTCCAGATTTAATTTAATAATTTAAAGAAATTTGGAGATGTAGGATCTGCTTGAATTAATTCAGAAAATATTCTTTGGGGTTTTTATTGTTGTTTATTCAAGGCAGAAAAAATTCTGAGGCAATACAAATTCAGTTCATTATTCAAGTTATCACAATCAGATAAAGAGATAAAATGCAAATGAAATTTCAGTTAGTTTTGATTGAAAATCCAGACTATGTAAAGTATTTTCATTGTGAAAAGTTTATATTCTCCAATTATTAAGCCATGCATCGGAAATGGTAGTTTAATTGCTCTTGATTCTAGACGATATTTAGAAAAAGATTTAACTTTGTGGAGAGTTAAATTTCTTAATTAAGAAAAATTGTGCAGGTTATTTTATTCTTAATTAAAGTCAATGTCCAGAAAAAAGTTCTTTTAATAATTCCATCAATATCCAATTTGCTAGATGTTATTTATTTGTAAATACGTTTCCAAAGTGTTGTGTTATTTATATATTATTCAGAACAATTGCAAATTCTTTTGTCTAAATGTATATAAGCTATTGCTTTTCCATTCTGTATAATTATTGCCATTTTTTTAAATCTGAACAAACCAGAATTAGCAGCGCTTTTGGGTATATATTTATCGTCTCTCATTTCATATTTTTTTCTAAGCCATGCTATTTTTCCTCTCTACTTTCTCACCAATAGAAATGATTAAAGAAATATTATCCTTGCCAAAGTACTTTGTAAAAATGTCCAACTTTTATTCTAGTGCTTGTTATATTTAAAAAATTTTCTGCAGTTCATGAATATTTTTAAATGGCAATTTTGATTTGTGCTAATATTCAGATCTTTTTAGGTCCAGAAATTTTTTAAGTCAGATATTATTCTAAGTCCAAAATGTAAACAAATTAATTTTTTTCAAGTTCTAATTTCAGAAATCTTTCAAGTCTAGCGTTAAAAATTATTGTCCAGATTGTAAACAAATTACTTTACAAATTGGACAATAGTTTTTAACTCTTAGACTTGAAAGATTTCTGGAATTGGGACTTTTTCAAAAGTTTTTCTAAGTACAAATTGTAAACAAATTTTTTTTCTCAGGTCAAAAATTCTTTTAAGTCCAGTATAATTTTTATTTTCAGGTGCAGGATAAAATAAGTAGACAAAATGTATTATTTCAGTTTGTAAAATTTTTATTGAACTTGTATGTATACACTGTACATTTTAATTGCAATAAAGACATTTTATTATGATCAAAACCTGTTGACTCCTTTTAGATAGGAATAATTTCTTTTTCTCGGAGCCTCTTTTAGGTATCGTTGGACTTAAGGGGTTTTTTTAGGTATATTTTTGCTAAATTTAGCACATTTTTAACCAAAAAATGACATTTTGGACCACCAATTCAGCCAAATTTTGCTGATTCTTGAACAAATTATTCAACATTATGACAATTTATCTGCATTTCAACTATTCAACAACTGACATATTACATATAACACAATATTTTCAACTGTTGTTCAACAGCTGACATAAATACATATATAACATGAAAAAATAAACCATCAAACACATTTTGCAGCTGAAATAAATTATTGAACAAGCACTTGAAGAAGTTACTTGCCTCTGATAAAAATAACTGCGACTGAGCTGTGGAAAAATTAATACAAGCATTTAGACTACAGAACAGCCGTCATCAGTGGCGAAATGCCACTGACGACAACTGCTCTGAAGTCGAAATGCATGTATTAATTTTTTCACTACTCTGTCGCAGCTATTTTTATCTGAGGCAAGCAATCTTTCAAAGTACTTGTTCTGGAAACACTTAAAAAAGAAACATTTCACATTATCAATGACCTTAATTACAATTAACAATGTCTCTTATTGGTCAAGAAATACGTAAAATTGAATGCACGCAACTGATTCCAAATGGGGGCAATGTTTGCATAAATGACGAAAAAATAATGAATCTCGCAAAGCAATGCTTAATTGGAATTACTTAAATGCCAGGATAACATTTTTATAAACTATTCCAAGTCAGAAATAAACTTCAAAAATGCAATATTAAAATTTCATGTCATACCTATTTCAAATGTTAATAAAATTAAACCTTTATATTTGCCAAATTAATTATTGTATAAATGCACAAATTATATTACCTCAATTAGACGTATTACTGTTTTTTGAAAAAGATTAATAGCATAATATAAACAAAGATTTACTTCTGATAGCAATTTAATTTTTATAACAGCATAGATTGAACTAAATACATTTTGTCTTTAAAAATTATCTTGCATTTAAAAATATAACTGATTAATCAAGGTGAGATTATATTTACAACATCAAAAACATATTTGTTCTAATGTAAAGTTCAGATTCAAAGCTATTATGCAAAATATAACTGATTTAATCAAAGCAAACACCCTATTTATGAAAAAATATAGCATATTCTCAAAGTTTGTCTTATATTTCCAGGTAATGTACAGTAAGTGCGTAAAATTTAACGACTTGAGGTTAATTTACTTTAAATTTAAGTAGTAATTGCATTGCGTGACTCAACTCACTATCGTTAACAAATCACAGTGCTCCTTATCGATAGCTTAACACTTTCATGGCCAATTTGTCAAATTTAAAAGGAAAATCAGCAAATCAAATCATTAAAAATTTATCAATAATTATATTTTTTAACATTATAAATGTGCAAATTGTAAGTAGCAATACATTATCATTACAAAACATTTATTTAAAAACTTATATTTGAAGAATTTTCAGATTGTAATTTATGAAAGTATTGAGCGCACGAAAAACTAAAGTATTTCATTAAATATTTGTATACAATTGAGTTATTTATGTTAATAAATTTAAAGAATTCCTTTTCAGTAACGCTTATGTTAGAATAAGTCAAAATCTCATATGGAGTTTACCGAAATTATCGTTACGATAACTTAATGAAGATATTTTAAACAACAGCCATGAAATTGTTAAGTAATCTAAAATATAACTCAACCAACAAGAGACAACGTTAATATTTACATAGAGACCAACCTGATAATCAAAAGAATAACTACAAAATTGAGAAACAAAATAAATATCCTATAATTATTATACCAAATAGAACTGAATGAGCTTCCCACAATCTATATATATTTGCAAAAGTTTCTTTGCGTGTCTCATTATGCATGCCATAAACTATAAGACACGAATAACTAAAATTTGGTACAATTATTATTAACATCTTAACTTGATGAATGTATAAAAGGTTTGGTCAATTGGTTAATTATAGTCAGTGCTATAATAATAATAATATAGGGGAATATAACATTTTACAATTCCACTAGAGATGCCTGCATTTCAAATTTGAAATGTTGACAGAATTTTTTACAATAAACAAAGAAGCTTCAAAGTTTATTGTATATTAGGATTAGCTATGATGCTGGTCAACACAGACATCCATGACATTTGACGGTGTGATGAGACACTATTACAACGCCAACCTTCATAACAGCCTACTTAGTTAGACAACAAACCCATACAGCGGCCGGGTTACGCAATCTTACTTTCGATACTACACAATTTATACAAGTGAAAACATTTACCACTTACTTTATTTGCTCACATTACACTGTGTTGGATGTGGTTTGGTTAATACAACACGACAAACAAAAAGAATTAATGCAACGAAAAACAAAAACAGTAGAAAAAAGAATTAATGCAACGAAAAACAAAAACAGTAGAAAAGAGAATTAAAATCACACAGGAATTCAATGCTCTGACTCTTAGAACGATTCTCTAAGCAAAGAGTTTTGTTAAAATAAATTTATGTCAAGTGAATAATACTTTGTTACAATAAGTGGGCAATACCTTTGTTAACACGTTACAAATTGTACTCGACAATGCCTTATCCCCCTCCCTCCCTCTGCTGTTCCCCCCCTTATCCCTCGCTAGGCAATAATATGAATCTCGAGTCTCAACAATGACATTCGTTGTCCAGGAAACTTATCGATAAAAGTCAAAATCTGTCACATATTCGTTAAATGTGAGTAATTTCAAAACATGTGGTGCATTACTTTCTGGGAAACCCTCGTACAATGTTGTGTGAGACAGACGCTCCTTTCTAGGAACCTGGTATTATCTGAATTTTTAAAGAATGTTTATTTTGAACTCCTGAGCATCCCGCATATAACTGTCCATGCGTAAAGCAAAGCTACCGTATGGTAACTGACTTAAGAAGTCACCTCTCTACTCTGCGTGCAAGGGGATTTCCCTTCTAGGAAGCGCGCTCACCTTCAATGCCCCTCTATTCTAATGGAATTCGTTCCCCTCCACTCTACATATTACCTCCGATCACTGAGGCGTAAGGTAACTTCTAGTAATTTTCAATTGCTACATTAGGCGGAACTACCTGTACTCTACATGCACGTTCTCTACCGGAAGCTTAGAGAACGAACTCCACCTGGCAAAAAGCATCACCTCACAAAATGAATCGACTGCGTTGATTGTCAATTTTAATTACGAATCCTCAAAATATTTTCCAACTCTTTCATTTATATCAATTAAAATATGAAAAAATTTCCCAAATAAAACTTAATTCAAGCATAGATATAATTTTTTGTTCATAATTATTGCCATAATTTGAAGTCACGATGATTTAAAACATAACCTGAGCAACGCTGGGTAAATTTGCTAGTTATTTATAAGCAAAGAACTTTGCAATACCATTTTAATTTAATTTATTCACCAGAGAACTATATAAAGATGTTTGTGTAGCATTGTAAAATAAATTCCAATAATTACTCCAAGATTTGATGCACAAAAACGATTACAGTGTAATTTTCCTAATAAACGTTTAATGTGACTAAATCTTAGAAGGATATTTTGTAGTTTAATTTACATTCTTCGTTAGAAATAATTTTATGAACTCTGTATTTATCTCAGAATCACTACAAATATGCTGTCAACAATTTGTTGTTAACATACATTAAAGTTATGGTAATTTAATGTTGTGCTTACGCAAACTGTATAATTATAAAATATCAGTTGATTACTTCGTTTAAAAATTAGTACAAGAGTTTAAAATAACACTAATATTTATAATGAGATTTTAAGATATAAACAAGTTAGGAAAGTGTACAACGTAACACAAATGGGTGCGTTTTGTGCATTGGAGTATTTGAAAGAAATTATTTACGTGTTTGGAAGGGAAATAGCATTATAAAGTTCTTTTCTTCATCATAAATAATCCATTTTCTTCCCATTTAAAAATATTACATGCATATGTAAGGAAATTAAACATATTTCCGTGAGATTGTTTACGTTAGCAACAATGAAGAAGTAACCATGCTAGAAAATTTCAAAGTTCAACTCAAATTACGACTCTTGTTCGATTTTCTCGCAAACGGCGACTCCTACGATAAAAATGTAGAGGAAAAGAAATACCCTGCTTTATTAGTTGCACAAGTTTTACTTGATAAATATTTTGATATGACCGATACTTTACGAGATATGAGGGAAAGTTCATATTTTATCACCAGTAAAGTGGTACCCCTGATTGGCTTACGTGACTCATTTATGTGATTTTCTTATTATCTTTGACCGTAAGTCCTTAATATCAAATTTCATGAAAATCTGCTTGGTAGAAGCAGATAACGAACATGCGGACAGACCAGATGGAGACTAATACTAATAGGCGCTTATGCTGGAAGCGAAACGCACCTGACAAATAACCTTGCATGTAATTACATTTACAGATACACATACATTACTAAAAATTGTCTTTAATGACAAGAATGATATGTTACTTATTTGTTCAATATACAAGTAGAAGGTACTTGCATTCTGTAAGCGTTTCAAGTCATTATTTATGGCTTTTGCAAAGTAAAAATTATAAACTAGTTAAATAAATAAAACAACTTCAAGTACTCATTAGAATAAACTTCATTAGACCACTGATTCCCAATGAAAAGACAAAACTGATAATGGTTTGATTCCGATGCAAATGAATTGGAATATTTCGAGGCGGTGCTTACTGTAAAAGAGAGACTGACTGATATTATTCACTTCTTTCGGTAAATTGTGATGAGATTAGCCATGAGGAAGTGTATCATCCGAAACAAAAGTACCACGAAGCCAATGAAAAGGAAGAAATCCACAGTACATTGAACCCTCTGCATACTGGACCTTGATGGAACGTACTTAGGATATAACGGACAGAATGTCCGGCGATGCAAAACAGTTAAATGACGCCACTAATACATTGTGTCTCATGCGGACCTATCACATGTGCGTTATTTGGAAGGCCTAATGAATACATCGCAACATTATAACTAACGTATATCACGGCGTATAAGTCGACCTTTGAAGCTTAAAAAAATTTTCCTAAAACTTAAAGTCGACTTATACGACGAATATAAAATTGTGAACCTTAAATTACAGATGAATAACATCGATATTTACCAACAAGGGGAGGCCATAACATTAATATTGAAATTCGTAATACCCTTTTAGGAGGTGAAACTAGAACTAAAACATCACCTATATCTCTCTGCGTTTTTGCCAATGGGCCCTTGTTTAAAAGATCTTAACAATTTAAATTCAGGTGTAAGCATGGATGCAACATATACCATTAACCTTAAGGTTACAAACAGAAGCAGCGATAGCTGAATGGGTAGAATGAATGTCTAGTATCGGATGGGCTGGGGTTCGCTCCCAGCAGCCAGCATTTTTTTCTTTCAGAAGTGGTCTGTACATATATTTTAACTAGTAAAATTGTATTATTATTATGTCTTTTTTGTATTTTTGTTTTTTCCTCAATTTTTTGTGATTATTTTTTTTGTCTTTTTCACGTACCTTTTTGTACTTAATTTATTTGCACCTTCCACATATAATGATGATATTATAATTATAAATAAATAATAAAATTTAGAATGTTATAATCATTACTTGATTGTTTATTAAAATATCAATTCTTTAATACGACATTTATGAAATGTTTATTACGGACAATTACCTTGTTTTTTTAATTGTATCATCCAAAGTATTGTAATGCTGTAGAAGTAAGTGAGATAGAAGAGGTACACTTCGATCGGAATTAACCATACTAATTGCAAGTTATAATTATATGTGGAATATGCAAATAAATCAAGTACAAAAAAGTACATGAAAGAAGACAAAAAAAAATAATCAAAAAATATGCGGAAAAAACATTTCCTTTTTTGAAAAGGGGAATAATGTAATTATCAGAACCATCCTCACGCCTGCCAACATGCGATACTTTATTGAATTTCACCACCGTAGATATTGATTGCGATAACTAGGTGCAGTTAATTTTGATAGCATCATTAACAGCCGACATCAATCAAATCATAGGAACCATTATTTAGTTGGTCAAGCTCTCTGAGAATAGCAGTTTCTTATTGGTTGAAATTAAAACACCTGTCAAATGGAAGGCTCAAGAAGAATAGCACGGACTCGAAAAAATATTCCTATATTTTTTTATTACTATGTTTATTTCTGTATCTTGTTAAAACTTGGATCGTACAGGACCTTGATTTTGCCTGGCAACGATTTCATGAGAAGTATTTTTAAGTGAAACAAAGGGGGTCGACTTATACTGCGAACATATACCTAATCTAGTATTTTCAAGTTGAAAATTCAAGGTCGACTTATACATCGCAATATATGGATATATATATATACATATTATAATGTATATAATTTTGCTTTAATGTATATAATTTTGTTTGTTTAGTTTACATAACAACGCTTTTACTCATTATTACCTCTGACGGTAAAGCACTATCAATTGCAATTTCCCAGGTTGTTGTTACTATCAGCATTTTAATTACTACAAATATAACTTTTAATTAAAGTTTAAGGCAATAATAGCCCATTAATTCATCAAATGGAAGAAAGAAGAAGATAACGAGGCCTTTGAATCTGTGTAATTTTTACTTATGTACCAATGACGTGAATCTAAATTGATTCTTTCGAAAATTTTAATGTAAATCTGATTCAAACGTACTTTATTGTGTCATTTTATGTTACTTGTCGCCACCTGACACATCCAGCCACCATGTGACTAAATGAATAAATAAATAAATATTATAGAGACAGAAGAAGATAAAGAAGAACGACGTAGAAGAGAAAGAGTGAGAAGATAAAATACGGACAGATGAGCAAAGGCAAACAGCGAGAGAGACCATAAACGAAATCAGGTAACAAAGAAGAAACGAACAAACTGAAGAAGGGAGTAATATAAGAAGAAGCCAAAACAGAATCGATGCAGCCAACGGCGGAAGACGAAGAAACGACACAAATTTAAACTCAGCAATAGGAAACGGATTAGCTACTCGACGAGATGATTCACATTTAGGAAAAATTAATAAAGAATGTCAATATCGTAGAGCTTTGTTTTTTAATAACTGAGAAAAGCATAACAGATGCTGGTACGAGAAGAGCACTTCCGCAGCTTCCAGATATATTAAAACTGCCGTAGAGAGAAAATACCCCTATGTGTAAAAATACGTAAGACTAATGTAGTTTCTGCACATGCCAGGACATGAAATATATATTTAAAGCGGGAAGCTCATTAGTTCTAATTTGAAATGCAAAATCAATCACACTCACCCATCTTCTTTCTTGACATCGCAAAGCAGAGCTGGCCTGTGGAAGATCTACCATGCTGGCTGCGTTTTCAGACTTCATTCTTCGGAGGCTCACATCTGAAACAACGACAGAACCAACTCAGAAATCTCGCACCCAAAGGATAAAAATTCTACAAAACCTTAACAATAACTTTTGATTTGAAGTTTATAAAGTAATGGAAACCGGCTAATAATGTATTATTCATACGTTTTTAAAAACACAGATTCTCATTTTATGAGGTAAACTATAATTTTTACGTTCAAAACACAATATATATTGATAACAAACCCTTAATTAATCCTACGTTAAGAGTGTAACGCCATATCTTGGCTATATTTGCCCATAAACAAATCCGTCCTTGCAAAAAATTTTACCAACTCTTCACAGAAAATGATACTTTACAACGATAAAATCACTCATTAAACATGTTATGCAGTAACAAAATGTTATACATAAGGACTAATTTATAAAAATAATTACTCCATTATACATAAATATGATAAATATAACATTTCCTATATACATATATATACGGTAAAGATATTTCAACTATAAATCAAAGATGAACAGAGAAGTTATTTAAGATTTCCTTACCTTTGTAGATATAAATCCTCGAGGAGATTGACCAGGACAGCTGTATCACACAATAATAACAGTACATTTATTTTCCAGAAGATCAAAGTTACATGGCAAATCAATAAGACAAACTCAATCACAAAAGAAAATACAAAGTAAAACAATATAACAGCACGAGTGGACTAACGAAAAACAATAATACATCACCATAAATTACAATTAAGTGGCAAAGCAGGGCATACTGAATAATTACATATACAAATTCACATATCATTGTATTATAAAATAAGAAATAGTACTATTAAGAGAAGTTAATTAATGTCCAGTAAGCAATTTGAAGATTACACACATTGAAACTATAAAAAACTTTAGATAATACTTAACTTCGCTTAAAGTGTCTTAAAACGTACACAAATCAAACTAAAAGTACATAATTAAAAACTGCTGTCAAAATGCGTCACATGCACCACTGTTTTCGAAGAATAAACGGCCAAAATTTTGTCAAGATCAAAACTATCGACATTAAATTTCGAATACAATAAAAAGGATTAGTTTTTTACTTGTAAAAAGTTCTGGTGTAAACACATAAAATAACCAAAAGTATTAAAACTCTGCTGTCAAAATGATTATCACGTGGACCAGTTTTCGAAGAACACACGGCCAAACATATATCACGATCATAACTATCAACATTAAATTTCGAATACAATAAAAAGGTCTAGTTTTTTCCTTCTAAAAAGGTCTGATGGAAACAAAATAAATTTCGAACTGTATTACGCACTTAACAGACAACCCCGTCAGCCATTTTAAGATTTCTACGAAGTAACCAGAAGTAACGCGCAGGCGCGCAGGCTAACCAACATTTCCCCTTATAAACCTGGATATTTACAATTTCGACAAAAAAACCACAAAAAATAAACAATTCCTTTTTATATCTTGATTTCTCATTTTAGTAGGAACACAATTATAACTTATTGTAGCATCGATAAAATTTGCTTAAATGTTATAAATTACTTGCAGTAAATCAAATTTATTGGCATTAAACTTTTGCTTCGCAAACCTAAATTTGGATTCGTCATGGAGAGGGGTAAAAATAAGGCATTAAAATATATTTTCAGATTGCTTAATAACCGACAATGTAATTAATTAATTAATAACGAATTTTTGGTCCAAATACGTATGCGTTTTTTTGTAACATTTATTTTTCTGTAGGACGTCTTCATAAACAATTACATGGGTAGTTTCGGCGGCATTTACAAATTATGCGGAAACAATTATTAGTTATTAAAAACTATTCACGAGTGTAATTATAAGAATAGCAATTATACTCCGGAAAATACTTTCAGGTTTTTATCTTATCCATGTACTTTGGAAACCTGTGGTATATTCAATTGATACCGATAAAATATTCGTATAAATTTGAAATGTAGGTACCTACCGTAGGAACCTACTGATTTACAAACACAGATGTCCGGAACAGGTAGAAAAATACACTTGTAATTGTCCTAACTAAGATACTCTATTTAGTAAGTGAATTAGCCTTCATAAGAACCATAAAAAACTCGGGTGATTCCTTCTTCACGGTAAACTTCCACCTCATTTCCTATTTGAAATCCAAAAACTCACGTAATATATTTTCAAAAAAAGCATTCGTGCGTCAATTTCCAACAAATCCTTTATCTAATTTTACAATTGTCCGACCGTCTTTCTCCATTTGTATCTCCCATTATTACAGCTAATGCCTGTCACATAAGTATATTCGAATCATCCTTTGCATCAATTTATAGAAATTTATAAAATTTTATTATTGTAATATTATCGTATATTTTATAAAGGTAAACTCCTCTCTATTATGAATTTTACACTGATAATAATAATACTCTATTTACGGGACAAGGCCTTTTCCTAAAAATACAATCAGAAATGTATTAAAAATAAGCCAAAATATTTAAACGTGCGTTCTAATACAATATAAACCATTAAAGCACAAGAGTAAGAAAAATTATACTATCGCACATAAAAATCACAAATCCTATAAAAATTATACTCAAAATCCATCTGACAATATAACAATATCGTACAAACCTTTGTATGAACTCAACATTAACGAGGATATGTGCTAGTTATAATAAGTACTTCTCTAATCTAGACATTTTTATCAGAAAGTCTGAGTATATAACATAATTATCGGCTTTATTGGGGTACTCAATAAAAGATATGTATGAATTTATAATTTCACCATTGTTTGAAATTATGTACATATCTTGAAAATGAAGGAATATATGATTGTTATCTGCCTCACTTCTTTTATAAATATATTTCATTCGTTGTTATTGGTAATACATAACTACAATTGTATAACTACCATTGTTACTTGCCTTATTTATAAATAGTTCATAGGTCGTGTATGGTAATATATATATATCATTGTATTGATTAATGAATATTTTATGCTTGTGAATGTATATGCTTTTGTATTGCTTTTTCGTTACATATATAATTTGCCATCTTGATATCAAGATAATTAGAATCAAGTGTATTTATTAAAATGTAAACCAGTTTATCCTGTAATTATTTTGTTGGGTAAACTTTAAAAATGATAAATAAATAAATATTCTAAGGCATAAAGTAAAATTATATCAGATTCATGGTACTTAATAAAAATTTACCTGAATTAAAATAGACATAAGTTGGCATAAATTTCTACCACATTTAAGTTAGGCATTGCAGCTTAGTTTTAAATGATTGCAGTGATTCATTGAATATATCAACTTTATGACTTATAAGGTTGTAGTCTCTCATCATAGTATACAAAGGTAAAATGCACATATAATTTGTCCATATATGGTATATGAAAAGTCATATCTAACCTTGTATACATTAAAGGCACTCTGAGGTTTATTAAATTAAGTAATTCTGGGCTTTTAATATGGTTATTTAACAATTTATATAAAAACATAAGGCCACTATTCCTCCTTTGAATGTAAAGGAGTAGCATATCAAGTAGTATTGTCACTCCTAACATAGTAAAAAAGCAAAAAGTGTCAAAAGACTTATGTCCTTAACAACGCTTTCAATCTATTATCAGAACGTAAGGGGATTAAGGACAAAATTAGAGCAACTTAAACTAGCTATTTCTACCGCTGACTATGACGTTATCGTACTCACTGAGACTAGGCTCAGTGAAGACATAACTCTGAATTGGACTTACCTCATTTAGACATTTATAGACATGATCGCAGTGTAATTACTTCTAATAAAGTTCGTAGTGGTGGGGTTTTAATTGCTATTAAAACAAAATTGCAATCTGTAAAGGTTATAAGCCAAATTATTAATGTAGAACATTTTTGTAAACATTTGTAGTCAAGAGGCAAAGGTTTTAATTGGGGCAGTGTATATCCCCCCAGCCTCTGCCATTGATAAGTACTTATCTCATTGTGAAGTGGTTGAAGATATTGTGAATAATAACAATTTTTTGATATTATTGTACTGGGGACTACAATTTACTTGATCCCTGTTGGAACACTGACTGTGATAGCATGTCTTTCACCACTCAAGCAAGAATTATAAATGAAAGTTTTACATTACTGGGTCTTAAGCAGATGAGTACTATTTGTACAATTTACTATTAGATCTAGCTTTTTCTAATTCAGGGCAAGTAACTTCCGAAAAGGATCCATATCCTATTTTAAAATGTGTTAATCATCACCTTGATATTCATTACAGTGTAAAGTTGGCCAAAGAACTAGATTATAACAATTATCAATTTACTATTTATGATTATAGAAACTGTCATTATACTACATTGACTAACTACTTAGATACTTTAAACTGGCTAGGAATATTGTGCAATTTGGAGATTAATAATGCTCTATCAATTTTCTACTCTATTCTTTATGAAGCTATAGAACTGTGTACTCCTACCTTAACAATCAAAACATCATCTTATCCTAAATGGTTTAGTGTTGAATTAAAGGAATGTATCAAACTCAAGAAACATTACCATAAAATTTTCAAAATTACTGGGAGTAATGATGATTATCATAATTTTTCTAAAATCCGAGGTGAATGCAAAAAACATTCTGGTTCATGTTGCAAAAACAATATAAATAACATGGAAACAAATATTCCCTATAACTTAAAGTATTTCTGGAGACATGTTAAAAATCATCAAAAATTGGATAGAATACCAAGCATAATGTATTATTATGAAGAACATGTTGCAAATAATGACCACGATATTTCAAACCTCTTTGTAAGGAACTTTTCTAAGGTCCACAGTACTGTGATACCTGACACAAAGCCTGCCTTTGACATAAATTACACGTTTTCCTTTGGCAAAATGACAGTTTCAACTGAGGATGTACTATGGAAATTATTGTCTACAAATGTTACAAAGTGTACTGGCCCAGATGAACTCTCTCCCTTTTTTATTTAAAAAGTGCAGTCAATCACTGGTTTACCCACTGTTTATACTATTTTAAAATCTTTTAGCAGTGGCGTTTTTTCTGACCTCTTTAAAATTGCTTACATTACACCGATTCACAAAGATGGTGACAAAAGCAATACTTAGTAGTAGTAGCAATATATGTAGTGGAAAAGGGAAAATTAGGTTTGGAGTAGCATTTAAATTCAGCCAAGCATATGAGAAACAGTAATTCTGGCACTACATGAGGAAAAATTACAAATGATGCTATTACTAAAAATAGAAAGTAGGCTGAAATTGTTTCTGCTTGTAACTTTAGGCTTTCATTCAGTTTGACATCACTTTGAGTTATCGATCAGTGATTTGCACAAATAAGATTATTTGCGGATTCAAAGATGGCTACTAAAATTTCACCAGCCACAGCTAAGACATAAGCAATAGTTGACAAGGTATTAGCTCCACATTCTCTACCTTTAATAAAAATTAAACTTGAATATGTACATCAGGATCTCCACTGATGGTAGCAATAATTTATCACGAAAAATTTTTCGAATACTCGTACAGTATTTTGATCGTCATGTTTAAGGACTCACACAAGCTAGTTGAATTGAAATGTTTAAAATGAATCAGAGGGGACTATAAGTCACCTTGTTTTAAAAACATATGATTGGCCAGAAGAGTGTATCGCATTTGGAGGGGATAACTGCAACTCCAATTTTGGTTATGTTGATGGAAATGGACAGAGCAATGTTTATGTACTCTTGTCTGCGGAAGTTGGGGAATTACTTGGAATAAAATGCCCTGCCCGTATATCTTACATAATTGTGTTCAGCATGCAAGGGATTCCTGGCTAATTGATATTGAATCAAATTTGGTTACAATTTATAATCGTTTTTCTGTATTCACGGCCAGAACAGAAACCTTGAAAGAACTTTGTGACTTTGTATCTGTAGGTTATAATCCATGTGTGATCTCTGTTGAATTGCTAATGTTTGAATTGAGATTTGGCAACTGTTTGTTTTCATCTGGTACTACTTTGTAATGTAACTGTGCCATCTTTCTGAGTGTATATCGCAAATAATTTGTGATGTTTGCAAAAACCTGTTTGCAATCTCAGCTGAAATGCTACAGAATTGTTTCTCACTTAAAATACGGCATTTACTTGTTATGTGTACATCTAACGAAGCTTAAATAAAGCAATATCAATAACTTACAATAATTTTGTTGTTTTTTCAATTTTATATTTCTATTTAAAATTTTGCGATCATATATATTAAGCATTTTACGAGGAATAAATAACCTGATATTTTAAACGCGCGCGCTTGGTGCGACGGTGGTGCCATCTATGAACAAATGTAGTCGTAACTTGAACCTATTTCCCACAAGAGTAAGATGCACAGGGCTGATCAAGGTCTACCTACCTGAAGCGAGCGTAGGGAGGAGTTAAATCGTGTAGCAAGACACTGGGTTGGGCTCCATAGGTAACAGGGGCCCCTAGTAATTGCGAAAGCCTGTGTGGGTTAAATAAATTATTATTACTAGCTGTACCCGCGCAATGCTTGCGCGGTTTTTTTCCGGTTAATTTATTAATAATAATGTGAATCAATTAACGGTGCAAGTGATATCTCAATAGAAAACTATTCTATTAAAGATGTCTTTTACTATATCCTTGTATTATTGAAACATCACATTCCTCCCTCCCCCCTCCCTCCTCTCCCTCTCCTTTCACCCCTCCCTCTCACCCCCTCCTCTCCTCACCCCCCATTCCCTCTCCTTTTCCGCTTACCCTCTTCATTTAAACGGCTTGTAACACACGTTAATTTTACACTCCTAAGCTATATACGGTTTTACAACAATAGGACTTCGTCATGGTACTTAGCATTAAAATGGCAATTTTAGTGCAAATTATGTGCATTAAACTTAAAATGCGGGCGATTTCGAATCATAAACGGAAAAAGACGATCAGAATAAGGATTCTTGATCACTTTTCTTTAAAACTATTCAGATCCGAAGCTCGTATGCCAATATTTCGAATTTATATGAGCAAATGGATGAAAGCCTGCATGTCGAAAAGTTACATGTTACCTTATGGAAAATATAAATGATTCCTAAGATTCGGACCCGGGACTTTATGAAAATGAAAAGTTTTCCAGGGGCCTCCTAGCTAGTAGAAACAAAACGCCGTTTACCGTATACCTCTACGACGAACGGTTCTCGAGATACAAATGGGGACAGACGGACGGACACTTGTAAAATTAGATATAGGATTATTATTATATCCATTAAGCCATTTGCTCCTCGCTTGATTTTTCGTGCCGGAAGATTGGCATCTGACTTAATCCTTAAGAAATATATTTTTGTCCACCTTATAGATTAATTATAAGAAGAAAGATTTCAATTTTTTGTTTTTCTTTCAAAGTTTTATTCATACAATGATGTCCCATTTTATTCGCTGAAAAATGTATCCATCTAAACAGCCGTTAACACCCTTTTTCAATTACAATAAATAAGACGAACGCTGACATCCTTGCCCTCGGACCTGCGACTCTAGAATTGGAAGCTAGAAATGCTAACCACCCATCTACCAAGGCCGAAATATTTGAAGGTGAGCTTTTAATTAGACAAAATGTTTACCGCGTGCAGCGGATACGACTTGTTAGAAGAGTCGTAGGAGTTGAGAGAGAGAGAGTATCCAGGCGGGTCGTCAAATTCGAAACGAGATAAGCCAGGTGCCTGCAAAACATTTACATTTTACCTGACGCATTCGTGTTTGAGAGTGCTCGCCAGATGAGTGAAGTTTTAAAGAGAGATTGTGCGCTATCGTAAGAGCGAACAAATCTTGTGTCCAGCACGACTTTCTACATACAGAGTAATAATGAATATGATTGCTCAACAAATCAGCGTCCTCAATAATTATCTGCTATTACACTTGTGAAGAATTCTTAAACACTTTCAAAAAAGTTTACAATGAAAAATTCTTTGAATCATTTTTCCCATTGAAAAAACAATAAGTAAACAAAATTGTTAATTGTTGATGCGGATAACAAAATACCGTTATACATTTCAAATTACCCTTGGAATCGTAGACATCCTTATCAACAATTTGAAATTTTTAACATAGCAACGGAAATAATGGTATCACTTAGCGACGTACTTAACTGAAATTCAGAAGAAAGATTGAAATATCTCTTAAACAATCCATTTTATGAAAAAATGTTTCAAACAAAATTCGTAGAACATTATATTTTCTACAACTTTGTTAGTTATAAATATTTAAATAAATTAATCATTGAAGAAGATATTTGGAAAAACGGAAAAAATGACCAGAATAAACCTCCACTTCCGGTTGTCCTTATTCAGCCAAAACCTTTTTAGCCTTGAATTACTAATAAAAATCTTTTAAAAAGTTTCGTGCTGATGTGAACATTACTTTATGACTTAGAGCACACAAAATTCCTATCACACATACACAATTTCCGTTGAAATCTCGATTTAGATTTTTTAACGAATACGTGCTATACTTCGTACGGAGAAAGGAAAAACGAAGTCTAAACGATTTTTAGCGTTAAAACTTCTCCATGCAAGGTTTCATTGGCATAATTACAACAAAAATGTAAAATTACCTATGTAAAATACACCGCTCCCAGTTTATAATGTGGGGTTTAGTAGGAGCTGTGACCCGCGTTATAACCGAAGACACGATCGTATTGTCCAACACAGCATGTACATAAAACTTTTTATTTTTTCCTTAATTGCTACACACAAAAAAATTATAAAATAATATAAAAGTAGTACAGGAAATTCATTTAATTAATTCTTTAAGAAGTCAGTAATGTTGTTGTTGTTTTTACTTTAGTACTAAAAAACCGACAAAACTTTCTTTCCAAGAAACTGGGAGGAAGGAAAAGACGCGGTATAACTGACGGCGTTATAACCTGGGAGCGGTGTATCACAGTTCGCTTTTCAGTCAAAGCTTTGCAGGCTGCGGAAAACGTGACCCTTTAGTTGTAAGTCCGTGTTTCTCAAGCAGTGGAACTAATAAGGTCATCGAAATTTCGACAATAATTATTATCATACAGCTTTTGCCTCAACAAAATGATTGCTGTATTTAATGTCCTTAAAAATCTCCACTGATTAATATAATACTAAAATGCACATAACGTAAAAAAAGGTGACTTTTTCACCATGCTGGGATCCGATTATTTTTTTGGAAAATGGTTCGTGGGATTTGAAATGCAAAAGGTTGAGAATGGCTGCCGTAGAATAGATGAGTGACACATGAAGCGAGATATATTCTCAGCGAAGACCGGGGCCTTTCTTAATCTTCGCGGGAGTTGTGGACGAAAGAGAGAGGGTCAAATGAAGAAGGCCACCGAAAATAATTAAGAACAGTGTACCGCAAGCGGTGGTTCGCGAATCCTCCAAGAAATTAAAGTGTTTAATAGACATTTCCGTTGATCTTTCCTCTGAACCGTGCACGGTGTTCCAGACTTCGACAATCGATGTCTCCGAAATCGTCACACTGTACTTGAAAACCTTATCGCGATAAATTATCCCATTAAAAAACAGGGTGGCCACAAGAACTTATTTTGTTCGAAGCCTAAATTCATTATTTGCAAAGCTCAGTACCACCGCTTCATGCCCATGACAATTTTGAAAGAACAGTTAATTACTTTTCAAATTAAATAAGAAAGGACCTTGACTCATGTCCCACTAAAATAAGACCCTAGCAATTTTACAATTAGCATATATGTAGTCGAAAAACACTTTAAGACCATGTGAAATTATAACAATGCCTGTCCGAATCATTATTTGCATATAACCAAAAAAGTTAAAATGGAAGGCAATGCAGACCTGTATCATTTAAAAAATCGACAATATTTTCAACCTATTAAAAAGTTAAATAAAGAGCAAGGGGACTTAATCAAAAGTTCACCTAGGTTCAGATGATGTTACTCCTTCATAAACTCACACACTATCTTACAAACACAACAGGAACTCAACTCACTGACACTTCAGCACAGTGATGCCCAACCTATGGCCTGTGAATGGTTTCTGCGCGGCTCATGAAGCTATAATGAAAACGCAATCTGGAAAATTAAACACATGTATGCATTAATACATTTTTTGAAAATTTTTTAAGAAAATTTTTAATATTAGGTTAATCAGAAAAACCTTATTTAGGCTTGATTTTCATTTAAATTCTACTTCAGAATAAATAGATAACTTTCGATTTAGGCTCTAATACAGTCCGCCGAAGAATTAACAACTCCCGATGCAGCCTGCTGAAGGATTCGCAACCACACCATGCAGAAAAGGTTGGGCAGCACTGCTTCAGCACAAGCTAACTAGAAATTTTTAAGTCGTTTATCTTCACCAATGACCTATCAATATAAATGCATACCATTCGATTAACCAATAAGAGAATAAGCTGACATATAAAAAAACATTCCAAGGCTACAGTACATTGAATGGTAGAATTCTAACCCATTCACCAGGAGTTGGGCTAAAAGTTTCCTAAGCCTACTAGGTCTGATTGCCTTTACTTCCATTAATTACACATGGCTAAAATTATAGGAACACAATAGATATTTGGCCTACTTACAATTTTTTATATATAAATGTTTTTCATTATCAAAAACAAATACCAAAAATTGGAATGCAAAAGAGAGGGTAAGAATATTACCATGGATAAAATACTTTACAAAAATAGGAGGAAGTACAATGAAACAGGATCATTTGCTCAAAAAATGTAAACAAATGTTGGTCTGGTTTCATTTACACGAAGTTCAATAAAATTTCACAAATATCCAGCCAGTGTAATAAAAAAATTATGTTGATATCAAACTTCAATGGCAGAATCAATAATCAAACTTTTTTAATTTGTATGTAGTTTTAAAAGCTACTAGAGTTTGGTTATAATTTGTTTTACCCTTCACCACCATTATTCAATACTGGTGAACAGTTTCACAATACAAGTTTAACCAGGGGTGTGCTGCCAAATATATAACAATCGGGTCATTATTATCACTGCTCCTGACAGTTAGACATTCAATCCAGCATCGAATTTGCTGTTATTTGCTCTTTGCGGGAATTGGAAGAGATTTCAATATAAAAAAACAAGATAATATTGTAAATAAAAATTAAATTTTTATTTTAAATGTTTAAATACCATTAATGACTAATATATCAAGGATGATGGCTTCAAATAAACATATTCCATGTACAATTGTTTGGCATCTTTCAGATAATAAATTGCAGCGTAACACAATCTAAAAAGCATTCAAACCTTTGGAGTCCCATTATTATCAGACTGTGATGCATCGCTAACCTCCAGATAATGTGGAACAACCGGCTAGCCGAGCATAAAAAACTTTAACAAATGGCTCGCACGAGACGGACGGAGCTGGCTGCAGCACACCCCTGAGTTTAACTTGATGAGTGGAATCAAGATGCTGAATCAGGGACGTAACTAAGGGGGGGGGGGGGCAGGGAGGGCCTTGGCCCCCTCAAAGCCTCTTGGCTCCCCCTTGGCCCTCCCAGCCTCCACTGAATGTCATCAGCATATTGCATACGGTATACCATCTGAGGTATCGCCAGAGTTTATAAGGATGCTTTTCCGATCGTCAATTATCATCGTATTATTTAAAATATCTCAAGCCTGTATCAATGAAGAAGCATGCTTATTGCTTTCCACCCTCATATTTTGGAGCTTTTAGCCTCATATACCAAGAGAGATAAAGGTACAGGGAAAAATCAGAAAATTTCCCTCCGCAACTAAGCTGGGTTGAGCTACTTCCTGGGGTTTCGCCTTTCTGCAAAATGGTCTCGATGGGGGCTGACTATTCTACGCTTCAATAGCTGAACAATACTTATATGATATCTTTATTCAGAAAGTAGTAGGGGTAAAAGCAAGTGCCTACATCCACGTTCAAAACCGACGCTTCCCCCTCCAATCCTTTTCTGTGGAGAGTAGAATATCTGATTCAAAGGTCTCGAATCTAGTTCCAACTGTGTATGGACAAGAGAATATTTTCCCACGAGGGCTTATGGGTGAAGGGCGAGAGAATGGAATTTCTGTCATTGTTTCAGATTCGCAGAATATTCTGCAGTTCTGTCCCTCTAGCCATTCCCCATGAGCGTTGATGTCACATCTTTGAAAATACATAATCCACCTTCTTTTAACTTCCAAAAAGGGCCAGATTGTCTGGTGGTGCAACGGGATTGGATAGCTAGTGGTCTAAGAAGGATTTTCTTACTCAAGTGCACCAGATTCAACATTCACTTATGTAAGGGTTAATACTTTTACACCAAATTAGATATTACACATTGCCGCGAATGAGCGCGTTATGAAATGCGTAATTTTTACAATATTTCCAAAACAAGCTTAAATTTTATTGAGTTCTAATATATTAATCTAAAGCAGCTGATGACAGTAATTACTGTAAATTTCTGCAATTATGCTTAAAAGATACTGACGTTTTTGTAATTCCGATATCGCATTATCATGCCACATGGTAGTTATCTAAGCAATTTTCAAATTAAATCACCAGAAATAGAATGGGAAAATAAATTTTTTGTTTTAATCTCAGAGAAAAACCGCAACGTATTCCGGCCAGTGTGGTATATCAATTTATGCATTACTTTATATTTTACACTCATAATTATGTTTGATTAGACTCGTAATGAACATAATCAGCAATATAAGAAAATAAAAATTCAAAAAATATATTTAATTTATATATTATGTATATCTCTGCGGTAAAATGTAAACCCTATATAAAATGTCATTAACTGGCAATGTATTTTATATTAATTTCCATATTCCTCAATTAAAATGAAGCTAAGTGCATTTACTGCTTTGTTTATCAGCTTTTCATGAACTGTTCAATGAAAAACGATCCGTTAATCTAAAAGTATTCAATAATTACAGAAAAGAGACAGTCCGCTATTAAAATCTATGTAGCAAGATGTTTGCATTCTTTTGTTTATTTAGGAAATACTGGAAATTACCTTGGCCTCCCCTCAATTTTTATTGGCCCTCCTTGCCCCCCCCAAGAATAAAAGTCTAGTTACGTCCCTGTGTTGAATACCAATTGTTCATGTACTTCATGTAATATGAATTTCAATAAAAGGAAAGGAATCTTTGTTGCAACACAAACTGGAAACATTCTTTTTCAGATCAACTGCTTTCAATTTTTATTTGAATAAAATTTTACATGTCATCAAGTATATCCAAAATTTTATCATAACGATTTTGAGCAACTAAGTGATTCTTATAAATACAACCATCTCCTACATCTTCAAAGTACTGAAAATATTTAAATTCAATTTTTATAGAATTTATTTTATAATAAACTTTTGCTGAGATTAACAAGAATACTATAACTGTTATAGTGCAATATCTTAAAGAAGGCATCAATGTTACAAAAAGTGCAAAGATGAAAAAGACAAACTTTTACATCAAAGAGATTCATTAACACTGTTAGAGAGTATAGAAACTTTATAAATTTTCTTATAATTTGAAATACCTAGCTTTTACATTTTTAAGGAAATGTTGAAATTAAAAAAATTACATCAATACTGAAAGAATCTTTATACTTCTAAGCTAAAGTTAATGGAATCTTTAAAAAGAATACTGGTTTTTAAACTTTCAACTTTATAAAAATGATATAAAGATAAAAAATTATCTCACTCAAAAAACTTTAACACTTTACAAATTTTCTATTTGTTTTGTCAATTTCTTTCTTTGAAGCTGACTCAAAATTTCCATATTTTTCAAAATAGTCAAACTTATAATTATCAAACTTATATATTACTCTGAAACATAGATATGTATAAGTTTTTAAACATGCACAATCTATTGTGAGACTATATAATAGTCAATAGAGACTGAACATTAGAGAGACATTCCTGCTTTTCCAAAATTGTATCGTAAGAATATAGTATTAAAATTTCAAAAAGTGCAGCCATAACTGAGTACATTTCCATTACCAATTATTTATCCCAAATATGTTTCAATTTGTGTATTTACATGAATATTCATCATTGAGATCGTAACTAAGCTATGGAGTCTTGTTTTTCTTATATTTTTTATTGGGGACTCCACAAAATATTACCGTTCAAACACTTTTAGTGCAGCAAGCAGTAAACAATTTTACTGTGGAAAAATTATCCAGTTCTAACTAAATGGTCCAATTTATACATTGGGTATTTAGTTAGTTTTTCTGGTCATTAAAAGCCATTGCTTTTAAGGATTCTAAAATCTCTTCAAAGATAAAAACAACTTATCCAGAATACTCAATGAAAATTAAGGCACTTCAAAAATGCTGCACAAACTTGGAATATATTAAAAAATAAATTCTACTACTGCACAGCATGCCAGAATGTAAAATTCTTCATTTCAGATCACCATTCATATTCACCATCCACATGTAAATTACTTACACTTTCTTTTCATAATGCTGCTTTAAAAAAATGAAACTTGTGAGTTAAAATGCAACCAATGATTTGAACGAGTTTAAAAAATGAGTGATATTTTCACTTGAAAATGAGCAGTGACATATGTCCAAAGGCACTCGCACCAACTGCAGAATCTGTTGTCAAAGGGATGCCTGAATCTTTCTACTTCGATGAAATCGTGAACTCTTGCCATATAGCACCACTTGAGAAAGGACACACAAGTCCACTCCTACTTGGAGTGCTCCACATATGGCAAATTGCTTTGGAGCATTCCTCTCCACAAAGTAGACAGTCTTGAAGATATCTCCAACCGTCCACATTAACACCATCTTCACACTAAGAGAAGATATTTAGCTCACAATTATTGCAGCGACATTTAGTTTTAGAAAATATTTGAAGATCATGCACTCAACGAAGATATTCAATCAAATCAAAAATAGTGTTTGACAAAATGTCTATCTCTGCATAACATAAATCTCTGATATAAGCAAAGAGTCTAATCAAAGTGTTACTTAGGCACTAATAGGTACGAGATGCAGCTGAGGCCCACAATTTGGCAGAAATTGTATTTGATTCTAGTTGTCAGATTAAATGAAATGTAAAATCTAAAATAATTGTGATGCGAGTACGTAAAAGTTAAAAGAATACTAAGGAAACAGAGCAGGTATATTAAGCAGCTTACCTCATTCCTTTCGTTGATTTGGAAATGAAATTTTGATAGAGTTGAGGAACAGCAAGCATGGCTTCTGTCAGAACAGCAACAAATCCCAATCCTTCCACGTATATTGGCACATCAAGCATAAAGAATGTTAGCATGCCAACCACTATGGACAATACCAAAATACAGTCCACATATGACTGAAAATCATTCCAAGCCCAAAAATACTTCCAGTCAAAATCTGAAAATTGGAGTAAAATCACACGTTAAGAAATATATTATACACTGTATTTCAATGAAACACTGTCATAAAAAATAGCTTAATTTTAAGGCTAAGAAATATTTTCTGCATCTATTTATGATTTCCATATTAATTAAATATAAATAAACTATTATTAATAAAATGAATGTTTACAAAACTGGCAAAATATAGGTAATCTAAAGCACTTTCATGTGAATAGGTTCACATGATACGATGACACAATTACTTTCAGCATACCAGTGAAAACTCTGTCCTTTCCTTTAATCACAAGACTTTTTTCTTTGACTCTAACACACAAATGAACCATTAAAAACATGGCAACATTCATGATGATGCTCTGAAGGAGGAGAGGAAGTTCATACGTTTTAGCAAACCTGAAAACAAATATAAATCCATAATTTATCCATCTTTTTTGTAACATTTTCCTGTTAAAATGCAATTTTGAAAAAATAACTATTTATAATAAGTATTGAAAAACACAATTAGAAAATGTAGCTTACCTAATTTTAAGTCTGAATTGAAATATTTAAAAATAATTAAGCAAAACACATTTTGTTATAACTGAACACTAACATGATTTTTAAATAGATTTTTTAATACACCACCATAATTTAAAAAAAATATCCTGTGAAAGCAAATAAACTATGAACAATAACTTACATGACAGACTTCATTCATATTATGAGTCAAGACTTGTATAAATCATATTAAAATAAGTCGTGATATTAATATTTTGAAACTTCCAACACAAGAACACATCTGTATAAATCAGGTACACACCCAGGATTTTCTCTTGGGGGAGGGGGGAGGGGAAGGCTCAATTCTAACAAAAACTACTCCACCAAACATTTGGGGGACAATTTTGGGACCCCTCAGCTACAGGCAGGAGCAGAGGCTGTTCTAATAAACGAGAGAATTGGAACAGTGGATCGTTTCAATGACATACTAGAAAATCCATCTGATTCAAGATGCAAAATGAAGTAAACAGCACATAATTTAAGAGATATCTGTATAATTATTATAAAGTATTTGGTGAGAGAAATACGAAATCGAAACAGCAAACCTCCTGAGTATCTATATGTCTGGCTAATACAAACTCTTAGAATTTAAGGTTCTTAAGTCAGAAAAATTAGTGGTTGCATGCCTGGTATAAATCCATTTTTATCTATTAAGATAAAAGGAATAAAAGATAGTGAAATGCAGCATAAATTCTACGTTTTTAGTGACAGACTCACATATCTGTCAGTTTATTTATTTTAACTAGGCCATATAGAGCAAGTAATGCCCTTTTATAATGAGTATATCAATGACTAACACATGCAAACATACCCTTGAAAAGATTTCCCTAGCATTAGGAACCATCCCTTATCAATTCTGGCAAAATGTTTGTAGTGCATAGGATTTGAATCTATGAACCCAAAGATATATCAGATTTCTACAGTCTGGACGAAATTACTTTGGGATTGACGGTTGAGGCGGCTCGGGTGTGATGTTGCCAGCATGTGCATAACAGATGCCCCAAACACATGCGAAAACCATGTTTCACGTATCTTTGCGACTGAGTGAGAGAGAGAGAAGAGAAAGCGTCCCAAAACGTGACCAACGAGAACCAATAGAAATGAAGGGGGCAGAGCATCACTGGGCTCAATTTCATTCTCTCTCAGGCCTCTGTCATGTCAACTTAGAGTCTCTCTGTGCTGTGTTGCCTTTTGCTTCGTGACTCCACCGAAAGGTGCATTCCAGTGTAGTAGATATGGCAACGCCAAGTTTGAGTTTTCTCCCCAGAAGACATCCCCCCACCTCCTAGCAGCAGTGACACACAAGCGGCCCTGAGTAAATATTTTGTTTGCAGGGGACATAGCGGCAACACAGCATGGTTGCTCTTAGCAACACTTCCCTCCCCTCCGCCTGTGATTGGCTGTGAGGGAGGGGAGTCTTTCCCGCCAAGCCCGAACCCCTCCCTGAAGTTTCAATACCAAAGTAATTTCGTCCAGACTGTAGTCAGATGCCATAACAAAGTGTTTCCCAAAATGGGTGCTGCAGCAAGATATGGTGGTAAAGCTGATTGTTAGACAAAAAATGTTAAACAAATCAAAAATGTTGATCTCTCTCATATATAGTGAATCAAACAATTAGTCCATAACTGCCATTCATCCCTGCTTTCAGCTAGATATTTCAGCTATTGGTATGAAATAATTTCAACATCCGGCTATTGTAGAATTTATTGTTGCCTAGGTCTACATCATTATTTCCATTACCAATTTAACATTTTGGTGTCTTAAAATGTAGTCCATCCACTGATCTCTTTGTTAAGTGTTCCAGGAGTGCTCTTTCTTCACAAATCCCTTGTAAAACATCCTGATTTGTATTTCTCCCTATCATGAGATTTCAAAAACCGTTCTCCAACACCACATTTAAAAAGTGTCAGAAAATGTTAAAGAAATAAATCAATGAAATGAAAACATTTAGAGGTTATTAGGGCAGTAAAATTTCCCCTAATAAATTGAAAATGTAGAAACAAAAAAGGAATGCATCCAAACATTGCAATGCCTGTTCATGAAAATATTCAATTATTTTTCAAGGTTGGAATGCCATGAAATCCTATCAATCCACTCTTACAAAAATATTGCCTTATGACTGCTGTAATCATTTAGACATTACTGTGTGTCTGAGGTAACCAGAGAGAATAACACCTCAGGGGTCATTTATCTATAGATGGCATTACATGATTACCACCAATAATCTATTCTATTGTTATCTAAGGTAGCGCATTGCTATTGCCTCGGGTGACAGTTCACCACTCCGGTCTGGTAAATACTATATTAGAGCAATGCAAACATTTCTGAAAATTGAATATATGATGACAGACGTATTTGTTAATTTGGACACAGACTTCTAAAGATTTTTCATAACAGAAATTCAAAATTTTCCTTCAGAATTTTCTTAGGATGGCATTAAAAACTGCATGAATTGTCAAAAGTGAAATCTTTGTCTTGAAGTGAGGCATAATGTAATTTTCCTGTTTTGCTAATGCTTCATGAATGATAATTCCTTAGCATAGACACATATTTTCCAAAGTATCATATTTTATTGATTCATCTTCTATCTTATAAAACAGCAATTTGATCCCTTACTGTTCATAGTTGTAGGTTGCTCTAGTAAGAAGTATTTCATGGCCTTCATTTAGCAATGTAGATGACATTATCTCTGTTAGTCTTAATTTATTGATAAAATTTTCTTGTTTCAGAACTTTCAGTGGATATTTTAAATTATGAAATCTAAAAGTAACATTAAATTTATGGTTAGGCTTTGTGAAATCCAAGCATAATGAATATTCCTTTGTAAACTAATCAATAATTTTTTATAGATCACATTTAATTTCATAATGTAGCTACTCAATTTTGCCGCCCCTACATCATCGCCTATTTTGGCTTTGTTGCAAATCTGCTAATGAGTAGAACAAATTCACTTATCCATATTTACAAACTAATACCTTTCTCTTTCGATACTTTGCAGAAGTGGTTCCCAAACTTTTTTTTTTTCACATACCACCGAAAACATGAAAAATTTCCTCGTACCACATAGTACTAGTATGTATGAATGTAGTGAATGTAGTAGTGAATGTGGCACCAAACTCACGTACCACAATTGATCTGTCCCTGCTTCTTCCTATTCGAAGCTGGTATTCTGCTGCTTTTCACTCTGCTTGCGTACCACTGGAAAAAGCTTCACGTACCACTAGTGGTACACGTACCATAGTTTGGGAACTGCTGCTCTACAGTATTATTTTGATTTTAATTTATGGGTTTTTCATGAAATCTTTAAAAATTTCCATATTTCCCTTACACTCCACAGTTCAATTTAATTGCTTGATATAGCTCACACAATATACAATCTTTACTACCAAACTGTTCCCAAAATATTTGGAATAAATAAAAATGTTTGAATAACAGTATTTCTCACATCAATGTACATCTTTTTGTTTATCAAGTACTCTACAGTATTTACTATTATAATTTAAAATATCCTGTGGTAATTGTAAGAAAATTCCTTCACCATTTACCAGCTCCTGTTTTATTCATATAATACAAAACTGAAATTGCACAAATTTTACAGATGCTTTTTTCTCAGTCATTCTATTCTCTTCCTATAGTAAACCTCACTAAGTGTCTTGGATTTCCTTTAAATTAAAAATTTTATTTTGATTTGTCTTCTCTTGTTAGGAAAATCCCAAAAAACTAACTTTATAACTAACTATATATCTGAACTGTATGACAATTAGGTAAAGTATTTACAAAACCATGGTGCCAAACAAGGTCTAAAGAATTTGAGTAGTTTTGTTTTTTCATTATATTATTTTTGCAGGCTACCAAGATTTATATAAAGTTTAAATATTGTATTCTTTCTTCTACAAGATAACACTTTTTTAAAGGACTTGTAATCAGCATTTATAATATCAATAAATATTCCTCATTATTTTCAATACAGTATATGCACTCTCACAAAATTCATTATTTGTATTACACATGACTCATGATTAAAGATACTTCATAAATTTTAAACATTTTTGAAACAAAAAATATAAATTTCTCATTCAAGCGATATGAATAATTCATATCGCATGGAGAGTAGCAGATGAAAGTTTGGATAACGTAACCAAATGGTTTACAGCTAACAAATTATTCTTGAATGGAAATAAAACAAATTTTCATTCAGTTTGAAAGAAACTCATAATGAACTAACTGCTGTAAAGATCTTAGGTTTTCATTTAGACAGTAAACTTAACTGGGATATCCATATCCAATTTCTGTGTAAAAAATTAAGTAGAGTTCTATGCCTTCTAAGAAAACTACAACCTCTGATATCAATATCAGTGCTGAAAAATGTCTACTATGCCTATTTTCATAGTCATTTGAAGTATGGAACATTGCTCTGGGCATACTCGAGCAACACTAAAGACATATTTGTACTCCAAAAAAAAGCAATACAAGGTAAAAAATTATGAACACTGTAGACCATATTTTATAAGAAATGAAATAATGACAGTATATTCATTGTACATTTACAAAGCATTGCTGTTTGTAAAAGAAAACCTGTCAAACTTTCCCCTTAGATTGAATACTCCTACTATTGTGTAGACCCACAAAAACAAAGAAAAACCCCAAGATAAATTCCATAAAATTGTTTAATAAATTACCAAATGAAGCAAAATACATCAATATAATAAAATTCAAAAGAGTAATGGCTTCTTGGCTGAAATCTAAATCATTCTACTCAATTGATGAGTTTCTAGAAAGTGACCTAGCAGATTTTAATTTCTGAAGACAAAACTAATCTTAAAGTATGCTATGTAATATGTATTATATGTAATGTAAGATTTGTGTGTAATGTTTATTAATATTGTACTGAAATTTGACAAGATTAATACCACTGTAAAATCGGTTAATAATCAATAAATTATTATTTCTTGTTTAATAATTAATAATAACTTAGACCACCTGATGAACAGGTTTATTCAAACAAAATAAACATTTTCCCAATATCCTAAGTATATGAAAATTGCTTCGAGAATGAACAGAATTAGCATTTAATAATTCCTCTAAATTTTGTTTGATAAATCCTTATATTGAATTGGTGTTGATTTTTTTCACAAAACACGTCATTGATGGAAACATTTCCAACATAACTTGCATACATATTTCTGGGTTACTATTATAGTAAAGTATCAAAGTAATGCAATGGAATTCCATCTACTGAAAAATAAAATCATATTGGGAGATATTTTCCACTTTTAATAATTTTCGACAGCTATATCTTATTTTTATTAGCTATAATTGTGAAACATTGATACGTTAAATAAACATTATAAATTATTGAAGGCTAACAAATGTCTTAGAAAATTTGGCAGTCATTATAAGCAAAATATATCAAAATATTTCGTATGCAATTTACTGTTATTATTGTATGTGCCACAGAGTTCATCTGTGATTGAGACTTACCAAAATATTATTCTTAGAGTGTTGGCCACTATTAATGCCAAACAAACGTACATTGAAAATCCATCGGCATTTTGTGACCTTTTTATTTCCCGGTACTGAGGTATGTAAGGAACTACTCCCCCAAATACCATGGCAGCACTGCATGCCCATATTAACAGATTGGAAGAATTAAATTCAGTACTACTTTCCTCCTCGACTTCCATTCAATAAATCATGTGTAGCTTCTAACCGATGCTTAAAAAACACAAGAGTTAAATAATTTCATGAGGAAATTAATTCTTGGAAGGTACTGGACTAGCAAGACTTCAGAATAATCTTACGTCAAAACAAACGTAAAATTATCCCAAGATACGACTTGAACTGAAACAGATAACATGTATACCAACACTATGCAATTTAAATGTATAACTTAAATTTTAGTTCGAATTGCTGTAATCGTAAATAACACCAAGAAATGACGAATTGAAGCTTTTCTTAGATTTGAAGACAGTTATAGAGTTTTCAAAAATGTAACGATTATTTGAAGCTTTGATTCATATAATCTATTTAGTTATTACGTAAAGAAGCTGTAATTCTACGATTCCAGATAAGTATAATCATGATGCTCTCAATTTGAAATGTTATCATCTCTAAATTAAAAAATGACTAAAAATAACCACTGATAACGGGATTTTATTCATTCATTCATAAATGAGAACAAACATTCGTGTGGGATAAAGTTTGCCAAATGATCCTATCGTCTAGCTTGAAAATTCTTGCTTAGGAAAAATATAAATATGATGAAATGTAAGAAATTAGCTTTTTCAGTCATACTAAATGTAATATTTCGATATTAATATAAATTAATAAATCTTTATATTCTTTTTTCACCAGCGTTTCATTTAAAATTTTACTGAATATAATTTTCGGATGGTGATAAACATTCCTATTGTTGAGATATTTTTAAATTTATAGAAAATGTGTATATGAATGATCTCTTATTTTAAAGACAATTGTACATATATTCAAATAAACAATAATAATTTGGCCCACCGCCATATACCTCTCAAGTTATTTTTGAGAAGTGAGTAAAAACATTTTTGTTTAGTTCTGAGAGATTCTTTCGTATTAATAACATCCGAAGGATCATAATAAAAAATTTCACCAAACTGAACTGGAACACGCAATCGACCGGATCAGATATTTACACGCCATCACAGTTTGCAATATAGTTTTCGGCCAAATTTATATACGACTTTACCGAGGGTTGCCATGCATCCGGATTTTTCCGGACATGTCCGGGTTTTTCTCCTGTACGGGTACGTCAGGGCGGGATTTTAAATGTTGTCCGGGGTTCTAAATATTTGTGTTAAGATAGGGGCAGGAGAGTCGCTATCAAAGTTTTCGAACTATGTACTCCATTTTCTGCTACTGAGATATCACTTCTATTTTGTAACTACAAAAATGTAAAACTTCTGATATTTTTGTCGCACATTATAATATGTTAATTAAAAATCAGTTTAGCCCGTTTCTTTGCAGTACACCATACTCGTAATTTAAATTTTGCTATATTTATATTAGCGCACATATTATACGAACACCAGATAATTTCTATTTTTTATAACAATAATTTTACTTCAGCTAAGCCATGATAGTATAAAAGGGCACACAAGTGTAAAAAAATATAATTAATTTGTAAAAATTGTACCAATGCTATCATGCCTTTAAATACCTTATCCTCAAAACATCATTAATATATGATGAAAATACAAGTCCGGGTTTTGTCCAGATTTTTGAGTTTCACTCTCTGGGGAATAAGATTTAAAATATGGCAGTCTTACATTACCGTCTCATTAATAGCAAACAGTAACTAAAAAACAATGTTACCAGGTGTCTCACACATATGGAATCATTCCGTTTTTAATTTTTTAGTTCTGCTGAACGGACAAGCAATGCACCGCAACATTTCACAGCACACTTCCTGATTTTGCTCAATCCCCACGGCACTCTGAACCAAAATCCATAACGTTTATAGAATAGTTTTAACATTAAGCTGTCATCAACAGCAAGAGAAAATAATCATTTTTCACTTAAGCATTTGAATTTTTCAATCGGATCATGGAATACCTAAGTCATTGATAAAAATATCTCATTTTCTGATTAGAAGTAATTATTTTCCAGCTCTGAGTAACTGAAACAGTCAGTGTGATATGGGAGGAGGTTAGAACCCTCTCCTCAATTAAAGTGATATGCTGCTGGACATGGTTAAGACTGCAAAAAGCTATATATCCACAAGCATATAAAATTGATGTTGATATGATTTTAAACAATATAATTAAATTGAAGAAAAGGATTCCACTCACCCTCATACTCCCTTCAATTGATTATGAATGGCTCCCCCCCATTTTTCACAAAATACATCATATGCCGCAGAAAACATGATGAATTCAAACATAATTATCACTCTTTGTAAGAAATTTATTTTCTTACGTCTAAATTGGAGAATAATAAAAGTTATACTCTTCTTTACCTAATAATTCCATATGTAAATTTCAGATACCTAGCCATAAAAAAACATCCACTCTCAAATGCGAGTGAAACATTTTAAGGGAATAAAGGGGCCTTTGTTTATACTTAAGTCCTCAATTATTTTTCCCTTCATAAGAACACCATCAAAACTCTCACTGTGGAGGTGAATACCCAACTAATTCCTCTGGTTTTTCACATAAAAACAACTTTGAAATTACTGCACCGAGAGAATCTTCAAAATAAATTTTCAAGAGAGATAAAAACCATACAAATGATATTTGTTAAAGTAGTCTAAGCCTAAATCATTTCCTTATTAACCCTTCGCATGCTGGGTTTTTTCAGCCCTACTGACTGCTCTTTGCTGAGTTACTTTCTGCATTAATTCAATTCAAATGCCATCAAGCTCTGCAGCAAACACAGTGCATTGAAATGTTGAGTTCAGGTTGGAGATAAGGTAAGGCAGTAGCATTGCTAGTGTTCCATGTTGCCAAATCTGGTATGGCAACAGCATGTAAAAGGTTAGAGTACCACCCGGAACCACAGGACAAGGCTTATCCTGAACACATTTCCAACGTAAATGGTTCCTCCATATCATCATCAAACATGCATATGATTTCAGATTTAATTAATAATTTTGGTGATCTTGACCTAATATGCTCCATTGTGTGTGCAAACCTAGCATAAGGAGTATGAAAACTAGACCATGGCATTAATTGAGATAGAACTTTTCTATGGGTGTGCTTATACTATTTTCAGTGCCAGTCAATATCTTCAGTCTATTGACTTGGGGTGATATTTGGGATTGTCACCTAAAGTGGCATTTCAGTATGCTTACCACTCTGTATACAAAGTATTATTCTATCTAATGGCATGTTAAAAATTGTATAGCCACTAATTAAATTAATAAAAAATAAATAAAAATATATTGTTTACCTCTACCCCTGACAAGTTACTGCACTGTGTAACTCTTGCACCCCAGGCTGGTTCCCCTGCCCCAGAACCCTCAGGAATCCTAATCATATGCAATTGTAACAAAACACATAGTGGCCACTCATGATTATATTTTATTAGGTAAGGGAATTATACCAATAAAAGTTAAACACTTATTTAGATAAATAAATTTTATCATTCACATATAACAGATTGTCATAAACATTCATCCTTTAAAATTGGATCAAATGCCAAACGATTATATCGTAGATACTTAAGGCATATGCAAGTCAATGCTTAAAGAGATTCCAAACTAGATAATGAATTGCTTCAGGTACTTTCAAATACTTCTTACAATTTGACTAGAGATGCGAGTCACAGAAAACTCCCAAAAAGCAAAGACATCATTACTAACAATGGAATATGCCAATTGTGATTTTAAAAAACTTACTTATCTATCAAAAGAGGAATGAAGTCTGCTTCTTCGATGAGAGGAGACAATTCAAATTTTGGATGAAGATTTTCGTCACTAAAAGGTCACTTTTATGGTTGATAAAATATGCCACTCAGGTAAATCTGCTCAATTGCTGTGTATAATAAAGAACCATTATTAAGTATATAAAATAATCCTATAATGCAAACTTTTAAGCTGAATCAGTGCTCAAAGTAATTTCAAAGTGCCAGATCATTACATTTCAAAATGAAGTTTCATTTATTAATGCAACCCATTCAATGAAGTGATTCTAAATAATCCCTATATAAACTTTCACTCATTTAGTTCAATTCCCAAAGTTCTAAACAATAAAACTACTTGCTACTTACCTCAAGTATACCACAAGCCTCTGCATGACGGATCAAGATCTCAAGGTCATGCATAAACTGTAGGTGCGATTGTGAGTGGTTTAAGTTCTGGAAGAACTGAAGCTTAGAGATGCAATCATGAGAAAGAAAAGATGACATAACTTGTCGAATACACCACACATCGTAAAGTGCATGGAGCATACCCAGGCACCAGCCGTTTTTGCATAACATTGTGCTTTGGGTTTTATCATCCATACCTTCAGCTACAGTCACCTCATCCATTAATCTCAATTCTATCACAGTTTGAGATGACAAATCCTCAGAGAGAGGTTGTTGGATCACTTTGAAAGGCACAGGATCATAACAAAGCGACAATGTCTTGTTAACTTTTGAATCCCCACTGGAATCACCTGCAGGTGACTCGACCTTTTCTTCCACAAGTTTCTTGGGAGAGAGCTTGGCATATTCATCACTCATATTTTCACCCAAATCGCCTTTATTAATTACCAAATCTGCACCAGAAAATCTATTTAGACTCAGCAAAAATTGAGTTCTTGGCTCACCCAATGCCCTAAGGAATGAGTAAAATTCGATAAAGTCTATACCATGCGTGGCACGTAAAAGAACCTGGCAGTGTTCTTCCCAGTCATCCATTCCTTCTTTCAAACAGTCCTGGAGCTCTGCTTCAACAGCTGCGAGGGCAGAGGTCAAGGATGACCACATCCATTTCTCAACGTTGCAACTATTGACCCAGTTATGATTTATGGAAATTGTGTCTTCCTATGATTAAAAACAAAGATATTCAGCAGAAAATCTCAAGGTATTTTTATGACAAAGGGACAATCCTGACAAAATTAAAAACTTTATATAGTTCAGTCAAACACTGACTTAATGCCACTGTTGATCCATCGCTGACATTCATATGTTACAAGCCACTACAAAACATTACAAATTTTGCTTATTGCTAATTGGAGTAAATATGTGGCCCCTGAGAGTAGGGGTTCATCTGTAGAATATTTAACCCATTAATGCCCAACACTGCAAAATCGCAACTTTTTAAGTTTTTCAAAAAAAATTGTTTTCAATAGTTAAGTAGTTCATCAATAATTGTAGAATAACAAGAATAATAAAATTATTAATTTAACAATTCATGAAAAAAATCATTAAAAAACGTATTTTCACTGTTGTGCATTAAGGGGTTAAGTAAAAGAATATAACATTTATCTATATTTATACTTTACCCAGGGCCGCACTGACTAGTCAGGGGCACCTTTCCATCAAGATATTTGTATCTATATATTATTGGAGCGCGATGATTTTTACCCTTTCATTCCAGATCTTTTTCCCTTCAAGCAGGAAGGGAAAGGCAGAAATAGCAGAGCAATACAAAATTTCTCAGTCAAAATTTATCTCTAAACCCTCGCAGTATGCATTCGCATTGCTCTATTCTCGGAAAGGACGACCAAAAATCGGAGCTCGGAGTAAGCATTTCCCATGACCTTTAGGGGCAATTGTAAATCGGTTCTTGGATGGACTAGGATTGACTAGTAGTCACTTTAGATGGGGGGGGGAGGGGGAAGGCACGCCCTTGGTGCGGTCCTGACTTTATCTTATCACTGGATAATGGAATTTTATCCTCTTTTTAGCTATGGTGTTGTGTAATGGATTGTTTTAGTTGGGCATGCAATGTTAAGATATTATTTCTAACTAAGATTATTTTTCCCTTACATAAATAGTGCATACAATTCAGTGATTTAAAATTTTATAAAGTTATAATTTTTGATGGTATATTAGTGCCTTTATAGACATTTTAGATGATAGTTGGCGAGGGTAAAAGGTAATCATCAAGCAATTTGTGAGGAAGAGTGACAGTACTTGGAAGACATTTATCAAGTGTTGATATTTTATTGCGACTAACTTTCATACATGAATAAAATCCCAATTCCTGATTTCAGCATCAAGATGTCAAGAAGAATCATATGTAAATTCTTAATAACAGGTAATGGTGAATATTACTGATATTAAAACTCTATCTGCCAAACATATTTACCAGGTTGAAAACCACATGTCGCCAACCAGAGGGAACAAATATGACCTCTCCAGTTTCCTGAATGACTTCAATAACATTTTGCTTCCCAGCTACTTGCTTGTCTGAGGAACATTGAACATCCTGGACCTCATTATCTTTCACGGGAGGATATAAAAGCCAGCGCTTTTTACCAACAATATTGGCAGACCAGCTGTACGACAAGAACACATCCACGTGCTCTGGTGTCCTAAATGGTAAGAATTAACTTTTAGATTAAGTATGCATACTTTGCAATTCATAATAACAAGCAACATTTACCTACCCCTTACCAAGAACCTTTAGGTCCCATATACACAAAGCAATAATCATCAGACATGTCATTCCTTTGACACCAGAATTCATTCAACCAATCTGATGCAAAATATGAAGGAACCTGATAGTAATCAGATTTGGGGAAGTCACGTTTCAAATGCCAATCCTATTTTAACAATAAAGGAAATAATATTGGTAAGACAGTGCTTTAAAAATGAAACACATTGACATTTGGTGAATCAATGTTTAGAAAAATTCTTTAAAATAATCTTGAATACTTAACAGCATGGATATTGAATATGAAAATTAAAAAAAAATTAATGCAAATGATTAAATGGATATTAAATTTAATGATTAAAGTTCCTCATACCCTACAAAGAGCACACAAGCCCTGTGGAAACATATGAAGTAGTAGCCATAGACTTTTACATAAATACAGTAAGATGTGTCAAAATTCCATTCTACTTTATACATAACAGTCACTTGCCATATAATAAATCAATCCAAATGAGCCACTATACCTTCCAATTATTTTTCAAATTAAAAACTATTTTCATATAAAAATAGCAAAATAAAAAGCAGGGTAATGGATTGAAATTTTAGGTGGATTTAATCATTTTATTTAAAATCTTTAATAATACACAGACTACCTGGAATTATAGGCCCAAATTAAACTCCATACACAACCCCAACACTTAGAAAATCTCAACCCTTTTTATGGATTTCCACAGAAGTAATTATAGTTTTAATTACTCTCTTAGTAGGATGTCATGACCGCAAACAAAGAAGCTTATTTGGATTTCTCTTTACCCTTGACAACCTTTACTAGAATTATAAGATCTAGCAATTTTAATGCTTGAGTTCTGAAATTCTTTGTTAATATGGTAGTACAACTGTTTCTTTTCTTCTCTCCTACTATTTAATTCATAGGTATGAAAACAGTAATTGTGTGTCGATAATTGTAGCATATGGATCTGCCTACAATCTACAATAATAAAACAGAATCATCTAGTCTAAAGTGATATGAAAATTACATTCATGACCATGATTGCAATTATAGATATTCATTGCAAAACTTTTATTTTTTGCCCCTATATTTTATTATCTGCACATTACAGCATTTACATGATAATATTGTGCAATATGTACTCTTTAAGTATTAAACTACTTTCTCTGACATGTACCTGTTATATATTAAAAGTATTTATAAAGAAACATAGTTCTTTGTAATCAGTCAATATATTTTGACAACATCCAAATTTTAGATTCTACCATTACAGTAGAACCCCCAAATTTGCGGGGGTTACATTCCCGAAAACACCGCGAATTTGGAATCCGCAAAAATAGAAGCAAAGGCCTTATGAGAAAATGGGGGTTAGGTTCACAGCCCTCCATTATTTTGACAACAATAAATGATGAAAAGGTATGTGGTTTTGATCCAATACAATGCGGCATTTAAATATGCCGTAGCCATACAATTTATCGCATATTGCCTGTCCACTGATGCTGCACTCTGGCCACTAGCATGTTTATTTTGCAACTCAGTTTTCTCACTTAAGCTTCACTTTTATCCATAATATCACAAATATCCCTCTCAATCTTCTGAGAATATTTCTTCAAGTATGTTTTGCATATGAAACATTCACTGCAATGGAGAGGAGGATTTTATTGCTCCAGTTGCCTAGAAATATCCTATACAGTTAGAGGAAAGTGGTCCTACTGGTTAAAATTCACAAGGGGATGCGAAAAAGGCATTCGAGGTCACACCTCCGCTTTCACTACAGCAGGGGCATGTATAGGCATCTCCGCATTACACATGCAGGGTTTTCGTACAAAGCGTATTTTTTCTCGACAAAAGGAAGAAAACACCATCTATGGGCTCTAACCTGTACTAGAAGGGCACAGCTAGATATGCTAGAGATGCTTCATGACGGACTATTTCGGCATACCCATAGCGGATGGCCCGAAAAACAGCGTGACAGATATATATGGCATACCCACTCAAATGGTTAAAGTCAACGTCTTCTTTTTGCTTCTGCTTTCTGTATTATCACTTGCTTTCCTCTTGGTAGACATTTTCAGAAAACGGGGTCACAGCGTGATAAAAAAACCTCGAGGATGGGGAAATTCATTTGTTTAGTGTTTTTTCTCTTCACTTCAAAGATGACAGCAGTAGTCCAAAACTGCGAAGCACGCAAATTTGGAAGCCGCGAATTTGGGGGTTTTACCGTACTTCTTTAACACTAGAACAACCGGTGACTAATACCACCCTAAAACAGCCACAGTGGTCAAAATGACCACTCATACAAACAGCAACAATGTAATCAACAGAATATTCTCAAATTAACATGGATATGTTACTAAATAAAGAATTACATAAATACATAAAAACTTAGTTTTGTCATTATTTATAACTTCCTAGATTCCGAGCAGAGTACACAAAAACATTGTGTTACAATTTTCGCGATGCATTTGCCACAAACTTCCCTTTTATATAACATGCAAACATCCACCGATTTGTTTACATTATACCTAGATATTTGACATTAGCGTCTTTTTTATCTTTCACTACCACTTTGGACTCTAGAATTCCCATCATCTCTCACATCGCCATCACCCCAAGGAGCTGCTGCTGTTGGAAATTTGGAACCCTTAGTCTGTTTCGTATAAATCTCTCTGAGCTCTTCACCCACCTGAAGGACGAAATCCTTCTTTTGACTCTTTTCCCTTCACATGCTGGCATTTATTGCTGCCAGATCAAATGTATTATAGAAAACATGCACTGACCAAAAACGTGATGCTGCTTTCACTATGTAGAGGCACGAATTTTCGAATTAGGTCTAAAACATCAACACATTTCGTCGAGTTTTAAAACTAGCTTCTGGAAGTTTCTTCCTATCCTGCCCAATGTCTACAGATGGATGCAATGTGCTCATGATGATGACGTTTTTATTCACTCTACCCTGATAAACTGTTAGTGTAAAGTAGTGATGTACCGGGTACAAAATAGTACTGGCTACTGGGTACCCGGGGAAGCATAGAAAAATTACCCGGCCGGGTAATCCGGGTACCCGGCTTTTTTTGTGCTTTTTCCAATTTTCACAAATTTGACGCCTTTCTCGATTTCACTCTAATAATACCATACTAAGTGCCTTGAACCCTTTGAACCCAAATACGTGTTATTGCTAAAAATTGGATTATAGCAGAAATGAAAAGTATGTCCCCAATATTTGAAAATAAAGAAAAATATGACAGTGAACCATAAGAGCATATAGAAGAGGAAGACAAAAATGATGACGATAAAATTCAAGATGTGTGGGCTTGCTTAGATGAAATTTTGTTTGAAAATAAAAGCAAACAAGAAGAGTTACGTACTGAGGTTAATATGTCTTATTCTAAAGAAGAGAGGCAATTTGAAAATTTTATTAAATGTCTTAACATCCCTCATAAAGAAAATCCGTTAACTTGGTGGGCAAAAAATGCAGCTATCTTTCCTGAACTGTCAAAATTGGCCAAATGTTACTTGTCATCACCTCCAAGCAGCATACCCAGTGAAAGGATGTTTAGCGAGACGGGAATCATATACGAAGGGCAGAAGAATAAACTGCTTCCGCAAAATGTGGAATAACTATTGTTTCTTCATCATAATCTCCCATTGTTGAAATTTAATTATTAAAATTTTGACCACTTTTATTTTATTCTTTACTTAAGAAGATTTTATAAAGTTTATAAAATTTTACAAGCTGGTACTGATAACCAGTCGTCAAGTATTCTTTACTTAAGAAGATTTTATAAAGTTTATAAAATTTTACAAGCTGGTACTGATAACCAGTCAAGTATAATTATGCATATTATGCAAAATGTTATTTCATGGTTCAGTTTAACTTTTGCTAGTGTAATCTGTTTTTTAAAAGTTTATTAAAATTAATATATCGTGTCTCTGAATGTTTCTTGCAGAATAAATAGTAAAAGTAAAATATTAAGTTCCATTTGTTTTTATTGTCATCCTTTTTTGCTCATGAGGGATCGAGTACCCTGCACTGGATCCCACCGCCCGGTGTCGGGTCTGGGTAATTTCCGGGTACTGAAAATATGGCCGGGTATGCCGGGTACCCAGTAAAACACTAGTGTAAAGTCATCACTGCTCTTGTGGACACTTGTACTGTAGAGCTCGTTGAGTGCGATCTTTACTGATGCTGGAACTTCCCATCTAGCTTGGTTCACTATGCCCACTATTCTTCTACTTCTTTCTTTTAGCTTTTTGGACAACTTTAGAGAAGCAAAAAAGTTATATGTTGTTACGTTCCTACCTTTATCCAAAAAGGGTTCAAGCAGGTGAATTACACCATTTTCGGAAAGTTTTACATCACCCATTCGTGATTCATCTTTTCCGACATATGAAAAAGCATTTAGAAGGTATTTCTCAACTGCAAGCCAGATTTTAAACCAAATTTGTCAATTTTTATATTATATTTATGTTACTGGTCAAAATGACCACTCTGTATGTATTATATGTTATATGTCTGGTGCTAATAAAAGTGATTATGCACAGATAAAGAACCTTTATTTATGAAAAGTCGTAAAATTATAAGAAATTTGGTGTATATCTGCAAACATGGCAACACGAGAAATATTGCAAGTGGTCAAATTGACTGCTTTGGCCATTCTAGTGTTAATTAGGGAATTGCTTACTGTTTATGTAGGTATTACTGCATAACTTGTGTGATTTTAATTTATTGTAGACTTAATATCAAGTTCAATAAGTAATTTTTAAGTGCCTTTATATATTACTATATTTTTACTTATGTAAATGAATTTTTTAACTGCACGTGTAATAAATAAATAAATTACCAGGAAATAGAGAAATTATAAGGTATGAATTTTAGTTACACAGGAATTAAAACTGAGCAATTTATCAAGAGGATAAAAAATGAATAATGAAATATTTACAAGTTTTTATCATTTATCCTTTTCAAAAAGAGTAAGACGAGTTCCACAATTGACAAGAAAAATATCAGGTTCTTATTTAACTTGAAACGGGTTCTCAAATTTTTTAGAGACAATGCATTAATAACAATATTTACTGCTCCATAAATCATATTCAATGATATACTTTCTCTATTATCAGAGCTAACAAACTCATACAATTGATATTTTACTTATTTTACATTTTCTTATCTACAAATTTTGTATGAAAACAGAAAAAAGAGACAACTTCAAAAACACTGTTAAGTCTGCTTAAGCATATTTATATTATGTTAATGTATCAAAAAAAATTCTTTCAAATGCTAAATAATGAGTTCAATATTCAAATACGTTAACCAAAAACAATAAATTCTATCGAATAGTACTTTTTCTTGAAATATCTTTAATGGGAGAACATCATGAGACATGTAAGGAAAAAAATAATGAATAAATTATGTTTGTTGAAAAATAATGAGAGAAGAGTATAGAAAAATAAATAGAAATTGCTTAATAGAAAAAGATAATGAACTTGAGTAGAATGAACAATAACCAGTGCTCGAAATGGAAAATTTTTATAATGAGAACATTAGTAACCATAAGATTCTTATATGATATTTTAACAACAGGAAAGCAATGGGTTTCATTTTGTATTAGCGGAACAGCATTCTCATGTGCTCCTGAGCAGTGACAACAACAACAGAATAAATACAATATTTCAGTCAAGGGAGAGTGTAGAAAATATTTTTCTTCAGGCTTTACCTAAATTTCTAAACATTTAAATACAATTACCTACCTTTAAATATAGAATAGGCATGTCAGCAGGGTAATTTTTTGAAATATAACCTTTCCAATAACTCAAAAATTTACTTATGGGCATGTCACTCTTTTTCTGTGAGTCATAATAGTTTTCATTGCAATTTGCCACTGGAGCTATGACATCTCCTGGAAAAACGAAGCAACTCATTGTTAAGGATTTTTATAACACAAATTTAATGACTGGAACATGGAAAAAAACCTTGTCTGAGAGGAAAGAATAAAAGAAATTCGAATGATACATGAGAAATTTGAAAATTAAAAAAGGAAGAGGCCAATAATACTAACATATTTAATCTCTGAAAAGTATATCAAAACATCAGGAACAGTAATTGATCAGCTGGCTAATTTAAATTTCAAATTTTTGCTCAAGATTTGGTTCATATATTTTCATAATCATGACAAATGCCACTTAAACGCCTTTCACTACATAAAAACATTAGGGGAGATTAGCTTTATGCTAGAGCTGTGGCTCTCAAACTGAGGGCCACTAATAATTATCCCGAGGTAAATATGATTTCTGGTTGGGGAAGAATTTACAATGAAAGTGAAGTAGAAAAAAGTTGGGTTCGATCAAATTTACAAGACAAATACGAGAGGAGAGGATGTTTGGAAACTACCACTGAAAGACGTCAAAATACGATGATGGAGAAAAAACTCCTTCAAAGTTATATATATTACAAAATATGCAACTGTGAATATAAGAGCATAGTTATGAATTTCTGAAAATTGCTTTGTCAATACATGGGGCCCTCAACTCTTACAAAGTCAGAGACATGTCTTCCATAATATAGTCTATCTCAACTCTATTTTTAACACGCACTCTCATCAAATTAAAGGCAATAAGCGACAGTAGTACCCTTTTTTATGCATGATACACAAAAATAGAATTTAAGTGGGAAAATCTGAAGAAATGATCTGCCGAGGACTATAAAAATGAGCCACCGATACATTGTGGCCCCAAAGTACAAGGCCAGTTCAACAGAACAATCATAAAGTGTCTTTAACCAACAGTGAGCAAACAAGTATTACTTCAATATTATACTTTTAGTCGTAACGCTACCAACAACATAAATCTCATTTTCTTTATTCAGAACATTATTGCTTCATCTGACACCCTTACGTTACTTTCCTTTAATATTTGGTACAAGCAAAACCTTAAGAATAATATTATTCACATTGGGACTAGAGCTCTACTATCAAATCATCTACCGTTTTATTGGGCAAAAATAATTATATCCTAGGGAATAGTTACAAAAAACTTCGTTGGAGAATAAGAAAATATGAAATAAAGCAATTAATAAATGTTTTAAAAATAAAACAATTATTTTCACTGGATGGTATATAGAAGTCACGATTCTCCCAAACCGCGACTAATTACCTATTGTAAACATTTTTACGCACTCACCAAATTTTTCTCGTAGGTACTGAAAATTTGGTTTATTGCCGCTCACCCAATGTTTTCGTGATAACCAACATTTCGTAACGCCTTCATGAATGATACAAGGAACATTGGTAAACATGAACCTTTCGAAAAATTCTGAATAACTGATGTCACTGCTTATCCGAACTATTTCGTTAGAAACATTTTTTGTTTTAAGAAATGTTAAGTTATTATGCGTTTTAAGAGACATATTCACCAGGGCTCAAAAATAAACTAACTAGCATTTCCAAGATACTTTTGATTGAGTGAAGTTAGCCACGGTAATACGAACATCAATTTTAGTCAGTGTACCACATTAAACGACGATCCTTTTAAGATTTTTTAAAATTTCAATACAGCTGGCAGGCAATTAATCTTCATTCCTACTCTAAAGTTGTACATTATAAAATTAATTAAAATATAGCTTTAAAATTACATTTTGTTCACCTAAAATCAAATTTTAAAATATTATTTTTAGGAGAATATTAGTAGTACATTTGTGCTCTAATTGCTTTTCAACTAATAATTCAACCCACTTCAAGAATGCATCAATGAGCCCTCCTGATTCATGCTTATCTCGACTACCATCAAACAATTTTCAAGGAATGCAGTGGATGAGTCATGAGTGTATTTGTTTACAGATTGCGATATTCGCAGCCCACAAAGTAAACTAAAGCCGGTGATATCGCTTGACAAATACAATTATTGGAAATGTTATAAGTTAGAGTAGAAAGTTCGCTTCCACTGATTTATTTCTAGATATTTACTGCGACTATCATCTAAATAGCCAAACAAAAATTTTTAATAATTTTTGTCCAGTAATTTATTTTATATTACGCGATGACATAACGTAAGAATGAGTATAGCACAGTGATAAAGCAACCACTTACTCATTTTTCAAATATACTACGCACATGCCTTCTCAAGACTACTCATATTCCATATTTATTTAAACGTTAGATATCAACCAGTTAATTTTTCGCATGAGTATACATGCCACTAGGGTTGCCAGCTGATTTCCTCGCAAAAATCGGACACAAGGTCGAAACCAAAGACTTTCTAAATAACTAATTGTAAGTCGAAACAGTGGATCCGGGTGAAGGAAACTAAATTAAAATTCTTAAATTTCATATTCATGCATGCCTGGTTTTGCCTTTCATTTTTGCCGAATGGGCATCCGAAAACTTGCTGACTTTACTTGTGATCAGTGTGAGATAGTGAAAGACTAACTAGGTGTGAATGAGAAATTTAGGAAAGCATTCATTTACGTTTCCAGAAAGTCATCAGTTGTATTACTATTCAATAATAATAATTTATCCTGGGATTTGTACATACAAATAAAGACAAGTCAAGAAAGAGAAAAAAAAGAAAAGATTTAACGTACATTAATGCATTACATTATTAATTGGCAAACTCAGCAATGGAGTAAAAACATTTGTCTAACAGAAAGTTCTTCAGCAATCTCTTGAATTTAGGTGTGTTGGTCTCTTGTTTAACAGAGGGAGGGAGCTTATTGAAAAGTTTACAACCCATATATATAGGACAATAAAAAAGAGTTTTGAGGAAGAAAAAAATGAAATAATAGCTAAATGTGGACAACCAGCTAATTGGGATGAAATAAAGGCAGGAATAATAGAAGCTACTGACGAGGTTTTGGGAAAGAGGAAAATGGAACCTAAGAAATGTTGGATGACAGAGGAAATATTGAACCTGATACAAGAAAGGAATAAAAGAAGGAAAAGAAACGATATAGAAGGATACAGAAGAATAAAAAACCGAATCACAAATAAATGCAGGGAAGCAAAGGAGAAGTGGGCTAAAGAAATTGCAGAAGAAATTGAGGAAGATACAAAGAAAGGAAGACAAGATAAAGCATATTATAGAATTAAAGCTCTCCAGTATAAAGCAAGATCAAAATCTATATTGGTTAATGACAAGAGGGGAAATTTATTAATGGACAGTGAAGAGGTATGTGATCGTTGGAAACAATACCTAGAAGAATTGTATAAAGGCAGAGATATAGAGGTTGAAAAAGATTTTATTGGAAAAGCAGAGGAAGTCACAACAGAAGATATAGGCCCCTACATTATGAAACAGGAATTTGAACAAGCTCTTAAAAATCTTAAAGAGGGGAAGACGACAGGTGTGGACAGTATACCTGTAGAATTACTGAAAAATTTAGGAAAGGATATGAAAGAACAAGTCTTTGAAGTAATTAGAAATTGTTATGAAAAAGGAGAGATCCCAGATGATTTTATGAAAAGTAAAATGATTTACCCTAGCAAAATCAGGGAAGGCAGTGGAATGCACTAATTACAGGACAATCTTCCTTTTATCACACACTTCAAAGTTACTCATAAATATAATAAAAAATAGGATAAAAGGAAAGATAGATCAACACTTAGAGGAAAACCAATTTGGATTTAGACCCGGTAGAGGAACTAGAGAAGCAATTTTGGCCTTACATATGATATTGGAAAGAAGATTAGAAATGAACAGGACCTTACATTCATTGAGTTAGAGAAAGCTTTCGATACAGTTTCGATACTATTAATTTTTTAATTCATCGTTCACTTAAAATTCTCTCCTTTACTTCCTATTTTTCATTGTGTGGAAAACTTACAAAATGCTTCTTTCATATTTTTATACAAAAAAAGCTGTGCTGAATATTTAATAGAGAATATAAATATTCTGCTTAAATTTAATTCTGTAAACTTTAATTTTCTTGCAGAAGCTCAAGGCAACAGATACCAACTGACTTGCTTGCACAATGTGCATAAAAACAACTGATGAGAAGCAAGTCACCAAATTTTTAAAAATTTGTTTGTTACATCACTTTGAATAGCACTGCAGTTTGTCTCCAGATATGCCCTCACTGATAATTTTTGATCATTTGGATTGTAAATAAAAATCAAACAAGCTTTAGCATTAATATGATATTCAATGAAAAACATAGGTTATGAAGATGACCAATTATTTTATTGTTCCATGTTTTAAGTCCGGCAAATGAAGAACTGCAATTGATAATCTACTGTAAATCTTGAGATGAATTAATATAGAACAAAAATCTTAGATTGGATATCAGACTGCCAGAACCAGCTAGAAAATTTTCAGGGCCCAGTACAAAGGGTCTCTTGTACGTCAGACATTTTTAATAGTAAATTTTTGTATATAAAGCCTCTCTCGCTATGACATTTTATACTTTTTTCCAATTTTTTAATGTATGTACTTGGTACAAACAACAATATTTTTAGTGTGTGCAGGGCCCTGACTAATCACACCTTTGGTACTGCCTTGCATACTGCTCTGTTGCAGTTTGTCAAAATTATAATCACTTGATTTGTATAGACCCATGATTATGAATTTGTGATTTCTATGCTACAAGACTGGATTAATACTATAAGAAAATTACTATGTACTAGAACCTTCATTACCATTCTAGATTAGATGACAGGCGGCCATTGACAGCATCACAGGGTAGAATGCTAATATCACACACCATTCCTCTAGTATGCTATTCAAATGTCATGACTAAGTTTGTATAAATTTACATCAGCACATAAAACATGCTTTTTTTTACCAAATCAGAAATTTTAACTTTCATGAGTTCCAGTAACCAGTAAGGTTACATAGCAATAAAGTTGAAACCTACCTGAATGAGTGAGGGGATAATTAACACCTCCATTTATAAAGCCGTTTAAAACAGTAAAGGGAATTCAAGGCCTGAGATGTTTCAATAATATTAATTTTCCATGTTCTTAATAATTTGATCAGCATATTCAACTGAACTAAAATGTAAACAGTACTTGGGGTCATGGGCACCCGCAGAAATTTTTTCCGAGGGAGGGCAAAATGATCATCCATTAGCATTGTTTGCTCACCTCGCAAAGGCTACTTACACAAATATAGCAAAAAACACGTTTTTAAATTGATTTTTTAAGCTTTTCGTTTTAGGGTAGTATTGCACACTGCAGATAAAATGTTAGTTTCTAAAATTCTCCATAAAGTATTACATCTAATGTTATTAGCAATGCGAGTTAGTTGCCGTGATAGATATCGAAAGATTCCAAATTACTCAGCGATGTAGGTTTTTTCGTTATAGATAAAAGTAGATTGCCTACATTGGATCAGAACTATTCGTTTTAGTTTATATTCAAAATATTCGTTTATTTGTTGTTCACAGTCGCACAGTAGAAGTAAACCCCCCACCCCTCCCCGGCTGTGCACCTGCTTGCAGTACTGCCCTGCTGAAGTTTCAAAGATGGATATCTCTGCTACTTTATATTCCAGCATAGGACACTTGGAAAAATGCCGGAGTAAATAAATACTTTAACGTGCTCTGTCTTTTCTTCTTCCGTTTTGCGAATGGCTTTCTGGGAAGCCTCTCAGCAAGTGCTCGAATTACTTGTTCCTTTATTATTGATGATACAGAACCCAAATGGCAACAAAAATGTCCGGAAAATTACATCCAGTCATTTGCATTCGTTATATTTCATACAATGAACATTCGGAAATACAGTTTTGACAGGAGTATGGGAGTTTTATTGTACTCAAAACATTTACTTGCAGCCACACTTCAGCAGATTTTCACCCAGCTGCAAATAAAACAAATATTTTTAGATAGTGCAGGATCCCGTGCAGTCATACCGTTGGCACTGGTCAGCTCTGCTTGTTCCAGCATAAACTTTAAAATGCAATTTGTAAAATTTTTTGGGAAACGTAAGGGAGGGGGGAGGGGGCAAGTGCCCTCTCTTGCCCCTTACTGCGGGTGCCCATGCTTGGGATAATTATATTGCAAATAATTGGAATGTTTAAAAATGTGCTTTCTAATTATCTAAATCAATGAATGTAATAAATTAGTCTGGATGTGAACTATTGCATTGTTATTTAAACTGTACACAAATACCAAGCTCTTATCTTCATTACATAGCTATTTTTAAATACAGCTATACAATATGCGGCACTGATTCTCATTGGTTACATAGATGTTTACCTGGATCAATCATTGCATGTTTCAAACAATTGATTTTGCAATATAGTTTCATTTAGGTACATATATTAAAAATTTAATTTTACAATACTTATAGATTTTAGCCATTGTATCAATTTTCATCAGATGCTTGGACAACGAATAAGAAAACTACTGGTTGCTAAATCTATAGGTTGATATGTAGAGATAATAAAAATTGACCATAGGATGTCTTGTGAGGCCATTTTAGTTATTAGAAATATTACTAACTAATTAAAGGTTAAGATTATTAAAGTTTAAAATCGAACTTTATTTCAGATAACAATAAATAAAGAAAACTTCACAATTCACATACTCTTTCATTCATAAATTCCATAGTTAAGATTTCCCTTGTTTGGCAAAAGATATTTACACATTGAGTAATGTCTATTGATAGTAAATAAACAATTAATATGGAAATTTTGGAGTATTACCAAATTATATTCTCATTTTTTAAGTGAAAATAATCTCAAGCAACCAAATTCCACCATGAAAAAATTAGATAACAGGTATTCTGCTACAGTATGATGCTCTTAATTTTACATTTTTTAAAAGGAGCACAGCAATACATATATTCGATAATTACTAATCATTAAAATACTACTTGTTAAAATTCACTTCCCCAAAATATAAAATAAAATATACATAAAACAAACTACATGCAAAACTAGAATAAAAAATAAGGCAAAAAGGCAGAAATCCGTTTTCAAGATATTTATCAATTTTATTTCCATATCATCATTCCTGTACAGTTCAAAACAAGTATTTTTCTCAGCAATGACAAAGAGGAAGTGACAGTCATTTTCTCCATAATATACAAGTGCCTATTCCTGTTGAGGTCCACAACCAACCCCAAATGTGGCATCACATTCTCTTTTCTTCACCTCTACCATCCTTCACATATAGATCAAAATAATTACGATAAAACTGTACAGCCACCAACAATAGTTCTATATTTGTACACCTAAATGAACAAAATATGAATGAAAATGTATCTATATAATTATATTTCCTACCTTTTCTGATAATGTACATAAATTTATTAAAAATAATCAATACAGCATAAGTAAATAAGTATTTGTGAAATATTCTGCCAAACATTATGTCAACAATAATGAGTAAGGTAAGACCAACATAGCAACAATTTTCATTAATTGCTCACTGCACATGTATTAAAAGATTTCACTGCAAAACATGAACATTAATTGTGTTAGACACCAATTTTACATGGAATAAAGCTCAATAATCAATGTGTATATCCTTTGTTGGTTCAAAATTTTAGGAAAAAATAATTATAATCAATGCCATTGATAATAGCCTCAACTGGAATATATCTACACTTCTGCTTTGGGTTGAATTTCATCCAGTGATAAATTATCACATTCCCCAAAAGAATTTTCAGAAGTGTTAAATGACTCCTAGTTTAAGTGAAATTTCCTCGCACTTATGTACGTACATTTCATTCTACAATAGATTAAAAGCAATGGAAAATATGGAAGTATTATGAAACAAAAATCACAGTGCATGCATTTTTGCATAGTTATATACATACACTCTCACAAACTGGAGAGACCAGGTGAGTAGGAAAAATCAATGTCCTTCACGCTTCAAAATCTGCTTTTGTTTCCATTTCCAAATTAAGACTGACAGAATCTTACAGCAACACGGCAATAAATGCGTGCACACATGCAGACAGACACACAAAAACATTCACACATCCAGGAACTGAATCCTGAAGCTCCCTGACTACCTGCCTTTTTCTCAATACCAAAAATCGGGCAAAAGAAAATAAGAGCATACACCTCATTCACACAAGTCAGACAGCCTATCTGGCATTACAAAGGAGCAAGTAGCTTGAAATTTCATTTTTCTCTTATGAATATATATATGTAGATATATATATATATATATTTCATGTATGTATGTATATATATAAATACATATGTACACACACACATACACATATATAAATATATGTATGCATATATATACCCACACACACAATTATATGTATAATTTTTATACTATTAATAATATAACACACAACTCTACATAATTAGCTAATCACTTTCAAAACTATCAGGGCTTCATTTTTCTTATTCATGCTCTCACAGGCCTGCACCTTTACCAACTTGCACACATACACATTTTGGCTTACGAACATGCATTCCTTTGCAAACTTTCAGCTTTGGAAAGACGAGAGATGCAAGGGTGAGAGGGTGGGAAGGATATTAAGGAGGAATTATATGCAGGGTGGTGGTTGCTTTTCACCGTGGGGGTGAAGGGTCGTGCACATTGGGGATGCATCATCATCACTCTCTCTCCCTCGTACTTTTTCCATTGTCCCTTCCTGCCGTGATGATGATGATGATGGGACAGATGACAATTGTGGATCATGTTGGCCCGCTGGGGCGGAATACACTTCTCCCCATCGTTTCCAATTCTTTTTTCATATATCATCACATTACTCTCGCATTTGAAAAAGGGGGAATAATAGGCTAGGGAGGAAGAAACTGCCTGGGAATGTTTTTTTGGGACCCCACGGAGGCACCATTGACGCCTCTGGCCACCTGTACAGCTGCACCCCAGCCTCCTTCCAATAGATTCCAGTAAGAAGAGACACCTGCCGGGAGAGGGCATCAGAATAAGTAGCGTCGACTAATCCTTATTTGCAAAAATTATTGCCCCTACCATCTACGGGCTCAGCTTGCAATTTATGTCTATGTTTTCAATAAGACCCATGAAAAGAGAGCAGATTTGATAGCCAAAAATCCAGAGATGTTGAAGAGATTAGTGGTGATTAATATGCTCATACACCAGCATATATTATACTGATTTAAACAGTGCATACTTTCATAATTGGTCCTTCATTTTTTCACATTTTTATAAAAAAAGATTGCTCTGTCAATTGATCAAAAATACATTAGCCAAAGAGTTACTTTAGCAACAGAAGTGAGTTCAAATTTATTACAATTAATCTTGTCACAATAAGATGCACAGAGGAAAGGAAAATCTTTAAAAAATCCCAAAATGTGACTATTTTAAGGATTTTTTTGTCTGCAAGCACAAAAATGTTTGCAAGAAAATGAGCTAAGCCCATCAAAACTAAACTCTGTCTACAAAATCATTGCAAGCACAGAAAAATTTCCTGAAAATTTTAATTTTTAATTTAGAAAAACTAAAGGAAAATGGACGGCTTTATCGATCAAAAAACATATTAATTCATCAACTGCAAGAATTTTTTAACCTAGGAATTATGCATGAGTCCCAAAGAGCACCAGCTGACGAAAGAGATCATTATGACAGGAATTGAAATGAAGAATTTATATTTTCAGGCTTTGAGTATATTATAATTTGATCTTACATTGAGTGTACATTACATGTATGTAATATTCAATTACATTTTACATCACTGCAATGAGAGAGCATTGAGATATATGACATTTGCATGGGACAGAAAGAAATTACCGGTATTTGACAAAAACCGTGATATGGATGTTACAAGTTTGGAACGAGCATAAGCTTAGATAAGGCAAAGCTTAATTCTCAAATATGCTGTCTTTTAAAAGAAAAAAGTCATGAAGGATGCAAGAAATTTCTATATTTCAATAAGACTTTTTGGGGTTTAGCATTGCTAATGATGTATTTAAATTACTGGCAAAGCAGGATTACAAGATTCACACATCTCTTTTCAAACAAGTGAACCATAGTCGTGTAGTTAAGAAAAGATGAATGATTAATTATTATTATTAGAAGAAAAATTACAGCCAAGGTATTAACATCTCCATAATCTCTACATGTACACAATTTTTGCTACCTCATCACTTTTTAAGTCAACCCTCTCCCGGCCGTATGTAAATAGACTAGGATTTTACCTAATTACTCTAGATAAATTATTGTCAAAGATAGTCATTTCAAGTTATTGAAAATAATTTAAGTATTATTAGATATAGTGCAATACTTGTTAGGTCATATATAGGTAGAAGATAGGAGATTTGAACAATACTTTCCACATACGAATTTATTTAAGGGTAAAAGATATTGTATAGGGATATATAAAGGGAGGAAAAAATACCAACGTCACCTACTGACACCAAGTTGGAATGCACAATTTTGTTTCGACAAGCTGATTTATGTAGAAGTGTAGCATTCTTTAATGACTTAAGTGAAGGAAGACAAATTCTGGGTTAAACTCCAAAAGTTTGCTACACAAACTTATGAAATGTTAACAACTGCTTTTGGGGATATAGTAATCAGCTGTTTGAAAATGCTTGTGTGGTTTGCTAGATTTAATGAATTAGAGAGAAAAGCTGTTTAAAATGGCTGACATTCCACTGACAATGATCGAAACTCAACTAAACAATGAAGAAATGAGTTCATACTACTATTTGTACTGATAAATGAATGATTATCCTATAAATCACTAAAGAAGTTGTTATTTCCTATAGCCTATGTATAAAATGTATTTGAAAAATTAAGACTAAATTACTACTGCATCCACTCTGGAGCACCATGGGAATGTGCCATAAACTAATTCATCTTGCTGTAAATGATGACAACTTTATGACAAGCATCATTCATTATCATCAATACCTGAGTTAATGACTTTTTCCCTTTCCCCCAGATAAAATTAAAATGAAAAAGATTTCAGGATGTGCCAACCTCCATTGTAAAAGCAACGCAAGAATAAAACAACAAAGAAGAGTTTCAGGGATATGCTTGTGTGAAGCAATACCACTATAATCACTGTTTGATAAAAACAGGACTACTTTGAAGGAGATGACTCCAAATAAGTTCTACACCTTATGGCTTTGGAATAATCAATTCAGTCTTGGAACTTCATGATTACAGGCACTCTTTGGATTACGTAAGGGATGCATTCCGGCACCTGTTACTCGAAATTTGCATAAGTCAAACATTACTACGGATGCTGTGTTTAAAGTATATTTTACTGCATCAGTACAGTACAAGTAATCAGTTAAAATAGAGGCATGTAAACTAGCATTTGTACTCTCACTGTGAAGTTTATCAGCCATGACTGCAAGGGCAACACGTTAATTTGCGCAAAAGCAAAATAAACGTTAAGAGATCAAGCAAATGTGCATGAATGGTAGAACACACTGAGAACATCGCAATACAGCCCACACCTTGCAATCTTCCTCCATGCACATACGTAGTTCCTGCTTGCTTATGCAAACCACTAATGTAAACTTTCTGAATAACTAAATTTTTTTACATAAGTGTAGGTTTACATAAGTTGAGGCTTACGTAACCCAGGGAGTGTCTGTATTCCTCATATCCAGCAAAAATCAGCAGATGCAGTAAAATAACTCCAAAGAATTTCAGAGATTGTATACTCGATCTGAAATTGTAGCCTGATCTAAAAATTAACGTCGATATCAACCATTGCTCTTTAACTTAATTTCATTTTTGGCTGACATAATAAACAAGACTTAAAGGAACTTTTCAAGTCATTAATCATAACACTTAATTGATTTGTAACGTAGGTCAGCTATGGATGGTGGATAGCTTACATTTAAAAAAAAACATTTCATCGTTTTGCATTTGTAATACCAGTATTTCAAAGATTAATGTTTCCATACATTATAAGCAGTCCAAACAAAAAAGCAACTCATAACACTGGCAAATTATGCTACTGTGCCTTGAAGAATAAAATAAAGGATAGGAAGGGCAATTTTGTTCTTGGAACTTTTGGCTGGAGATGTAGAGAATGAAAATATAAAAAAAAGCGTTTCAAGTTGTTAAAATTTTCTTTCATTTTCAAAAAACTCGTGAAGGTTACTTTTGTAACTAGTTCCCGACCCATGTTAACAAACAGATTTTTAAGTTATTATATTGTACTCTACTGCAGCTCATTACCTACTTAGAGCAGGCATATCAAACTACTTAGAGGTGCATCAGAGCTGCACTCAAGCAATAGATGTTATAGAAGTGATGAATTATGATTAGTTATTTAATGAGAGTCAGAGTAAGAAAAAATAGTATTTCTAGAAGATTGGAAGTCTATTTTGCAAAAAAATTTAGTAAAAGCGTTTGATTGTATCTCAATAACTAAGAAAGAATCGTCTCATTTTCATAAAAATGATTTATTTATATGAAATCTCAAATGATTTAGCTGAGACAATAAAATCACATTCAGGTTGCACTAATGCAAAGAAAGGGCCACATGAGGCCCGCCAGTTTGACATGCCTGAATAAAGAGCTGGGTCTGATCAACAAAATAAGAGCTAAATGAGAGAATTAAGAAATTGAACATTAATATCCGCTTGATAGAATTACAATAAATCTAGAATTAAACCATCAGAAACTACATTTTTTTTACAGAATCGTTAATTTAAATTACAAAATTGGGTAAAGGAGGGAAAAATCTCAATCATATCAATCACTTTTATCATATTGGTATTTAGACAAAAAATATCACAAAAAGATTATTATAATTTCAAGTAGCACTATCTTAAAGTAGCTCTAAAAGAAAACAATGCTTGTTACTAAGATAGGATTAGCAAAACCAGTAATTATGTAATCCTCAAAACTTTCATGTCAAGCTACAGAAATTGGAGAAGAGCTTAAAACATCCCAGCCTTAATACAAAATTTACGATCTAAACCTCCTTGTCTAAACCAAGATTGGTAATTTACTGAGTATAACATTGCATGAAAACAATCAATGCTGTTGAAGGTAGGCATCACAAGAGGATGCAATAACTTCATGGTCACTTTTGCAACAGAATCAATGATAAACACATTTGGTGCTTACCTCCACCATAACATTAATTATGCCCTGCAATTTTCTGTCCTGTTTCTATTTGAGGTTAACCTTGGTTTTTCTGACATCTTTCAGATCCAGGACAAAAAAGTTCTTAAATCATGAAGACGAGAGGAATTCTGATAATATCTTTATAAAAAATGTTTATTGCAAATGATAACAGGCTTCCTTCTCCCTGCCAAGTAACAAGTCATAATGTGTCATTGGAGGTAATTTTATTGATAAATACATGTAATGCCATTCAGTTAAAGAAAACTGGCACTGCAAAGGAGGTTAGTATATGATATAAACATATCATATCAGCCAATCAAATGCGAGACACCAACAAGTACATTATATAAATATAGGCAATATTTCTGCTTCATCATCCTAGAACATTGTCCTGATTCTTTTTTCTGCATACCTCACTCTCCTTACAGTTTATTTTTTTCATATATAACAAACTTTCATTTAAATGACCACGGAATCCCACAACAGGATTGCAAACTGAAGAAAGTGCCACCATTCAAACGTAGAAATTTATTCAACTATATTAATTACATGAATACAAAGCAGTGATATTTTTAAGTGTTTAATGTAAACATCTTTAGTTTAGTGGCCCTCTGTACCACTGGATCCACTTTCAAGCAAACTGTACGAGATGTAAACTTTCCTCTCACCAATTACTGAAGACATACATTCATGTGTCAATGAATGATGAATGTTGCCATTCAACATATCAAAGAATGTCTGAAGCATACAACTTTGTGAAAAGATAATTTCTGAAGCAGCAGTAGCATCAAAAGTAAAATCAATATATCTAGCCATGCATGAAGCGGAAAACTAACTTGAAACGCAAGGCAAATGTGTGTCAAAAACTTGGCAATAAAATGATTAATTAATGCCAAATTGCTGAAATTAGTAATAATTGACCAGTTAAAATAATGTAAAATCCTGAAAAAACAAATATACTACCCTGTCATTGTATTTGCTAATTTTTAGAATCTGCCTACCTGCATCAAAGATCAGGTCATCACTTAAAAAGCATATATTCAAGTATGACAACTTCAAATTTTAGGCTATGCAATTTAGACATTGCTGTCAGTAATTCCAGTTGAGTAGTATGATGGACAGATAAAAGTCAAACTAAACTTAATGTTCACAACGATAAACTAACTGAGCCAGTGTTGCTATATTAAATTGATAAGTGACTAGTACACTAAAAAACAGATGTCTTCAATTAAACACTTTCCAAATATTTTTTAATTAAAAATTTATAAATAATACAGAAATTTCTGTACTGCCCACAAAGTAATATATTATACAATTTTTAAATTAATACAAGCAGAATTTATCAAAAACTTGTAAATTAGTGTGACACAATTTGAATCCTTGAGTCAAATATTAGAAGAAGTACAAGTACTAAACACAAAACATAGTCAAAATGGTGTACTAGTTTGATGTTCAATGTCGACTTCCACTTGAATAATTCTTGAATACAGGACCAGCAGTAGGCAGACATTTTAATAATAATAATAATAATAGTATTACACTATCCAAAGCATGTAACTGCATACAAAACAGCTAAATTTGAACTAAAAATATAGGAATTCATTCTTGTTGTATTGCAGACTCCCCTTATCTCTTGTTTATATTTACATAATAAGAGTACCTCTAGCGCAAACCAGTTTCTTGTATATATAATTGTAGATAAATGGTATACTCAATATTTACTAATTTATAGTCAATTTTGCAACTTTCTTTCAACAAACAATTAAAGCACGAAGAACTACTTATAACTTAACAGCTTTTGCAGTTTTGGTTCCCATTCTCACTCTTTCAGGCATACACACAAATTATAAATCCATGTGCTGCCTGACACTTCCAAAAGTAAAATTTTAAGACAAGGAAAATATCCAAGCATGGAAAACAGATATTTAGATTTTTAACTGTGCTAGGAAGTGGGAAAGTTAAAGAATACAAAATAGTTGTACAAAACAAAGGTGTACAAACAGCTTAAGTCACTATATATATTGTCACAATCAGTGTAGCTCCATCTACTTAAACTTTTCAAAACATGATCGAAAAAGTATGAAACTGTGATAACATCCTACTAGCTGCTTTTAAAAAATAACAATAAAAATTGTGCATACAGTACCGTGGATTATATTGAGAAACCACTTCCTTGGTAGATAATGTACAATTTCGTACTCATATCCTTCCTTCTAAACCACTGTCACAGACGAACCAAGAGACTTATGATAATTTAAAGAGCTCCCACATAAATTATCACTGAATGATTTGTGCTATAATAACTCACTCGAACAGAGGTACGAGTGGGACACAGACGCATCAGGCAAGCCCAGAGGGGTTGAGGGAAGGATCACTTGCAGCAGCTACTTCCCGGAGCCTTCTGGGCACCTCCCTCTGACTCCACCAGTCTCCTGCCCTGCCCGCTTGTCCCTGCAGCTCCTGCACCCTGCTCACTCTTTGGAAGCTTCTTTGCTGCATGGGAGATAACATCACAATCAGTTACTTCTACTAATCAGCAACAGTAATGCTAGCATGCAAACAATACCAAGAAAATGTCTTTTATGTTTCTCAACAGGTGAGGTGCAAAGGATTTGAGGTGGGCCCAAAGAGATTTTAAGAAATTTAATATCGGTTAACAATACTTACAAACTGTCGCAAAAGTATAATGAAAACTTAATATTTTGTAAAAAGCAAATTTAAGGAATTACAAATGAAAATTTTAACAAATTACTTTATGTATTTTTAAATAGTGCTTTTAGTCAATAACAGAATTATCTCCTGTCAATGTATACTCCTACTGACATACAGGTGGGTCAAAGAAAATTTCTTGTGGTTAAGGTGGACCTCGGATATTTTTCTGTAGCATGTGGAACGTATTATCAAAAAGGTTGTTCTATATTTCCTTAAATTAACATCATTTAAAAGTACACTGCCCTTAACTACAATAACATTATCACTTACAAAACTTATTTTTTTCGGAAAGTTAAAAATTATTACTGATTGTGTCCAGAACTAAAACTTAAATAAATCAATTGCCTTCATTTTGTTAATTGAAGTTTGTTTACATCTGATCAAACATAAGAACTTTAATCAATTTTAAATTATTTTTGTCACTCTTTGGCACCTTTGAAAGTATCTTGTTATACAGCATTGTTGTAATTGTGGTTCACTTTCATCGACATATTTTTTGAAGGTTGAAAAAATTCACCTCTTGTTTGTCCTTTTTGAGGAAGGATTTTAAGAAATTCTTCCTTGTCAGAAAAATCATTAAACACCATCTTCACAACCATAGCTAATTCAGAAACGTCTAATATGTCTGTCTACTCATCCAGTTGTAATAAGAAGAAAATACATTTTTGTAACTCACTTGCCAACTCCGATTCCATAGTACAGGCAGTCCTCGACATCCGTACATAATGCGTTCCTGAAAACGTGTCTGGAAGTCGAATGTACGGATGTCGAACATAGATTTACATGTTATAGGGGGGGTTCCATTCCCAGAGCACCAAAAAATATTATAAAATCTCTAATTATGTTATAAATGTTTAATTTTTTGTGCAGGGGCCTTTTAGACACAATCATCGATTTTATAATATAGAGAAATAGGGCCAAATGCAATAAAATATTTAAATAATTGCACAAATAAACACTACTGTACAGACAAAGATGGCGACGTGGTGGAAACTGGTGGCCTGGTGGCTGGCAACCATCGCCACTCAAAATATTCGTTCGTCATTTAGCTGACACGCTAAAGTCTGATCGGCGCACAAAAGGAGGTTCAGGAGTGTCAATCGATGCTATCTTGGGTTCTTGTTCCCTTGTATTATCCTAAGGTTATCACACACATAGTGTAATTGATTATTATCTTTTTATTATAATTTATTGTTGTTTTTCTTTTCTCAAGAAATTTTTATTACTGTAAGAGTTACATTTATTCGTACTGTTTGTAACACAGTGCTTCCATCCTTATCATAATGTAGTTGTTGATTATAGTTATTAGGTATATCTTGGTATTAAGTTCCCTTTTTCTTGTTTATGTCTACTTATTTTTTTGTATTTTTGGTGAAATTATCTTTGTTTATGGCAGTGTCTTTTCTGGCAGAGGTGGAAGACCAGCTGTTGCTGAACCCCAATACCGTTTTACAGGCTGAGTTGGATAAGAAATTACTTTGTGATTAATGAAACTTATTCTGTGATTTGTGACTACAATGTGATTACCGGCTGTAAATAAATATTATTATTAATGTCCAAGTTGTATGAATATCGAACGTAAGAAAGTCCAGGACCGCCTGAAGTGCACATATGAAATCTCTCTTTTTTCATTAAAGCATTTGCTATTTTCATAGTTTTTTGTAATATTGCCTAATCTTGGCCCCAAAGAGAGTGATGATTGAAATGAAAGAAAAGTCGGTAAAAAGGGCAAAAAAAGTGACGAGTTTGGTGAAGAAAATTGAAGTTTTAGATAGGCTTGCACATAATGAATTTGCTTCATCAGTTGGTAAATTACTTGGTGTGAACAAGTCCACAATAAGATCGATTAAGAAAAGTGAAGAAGAGATCAAGAAAGGCCTGCTGAGTTCAATTATCATTCACGAGAAAGCCAAGCTACTGCACAATCATTATGTCTCAAATTGTTTTGCAGTCTGCTAACGGGATATCGCCAACGTCATCAAAGCGTGTGTAGATTGGTTCCTTGATCTTTAAAAAAATGTGGCGTTTATTCAGAACGCCACAGTACGTATTGTATTATTATATTTGTTCTTCTCCTTCACAGTTGAACACACACTTGACCGGCTTAAGTCCAATGAGCGTCCGATTGAAGCTAAAGATTCGCCGCTTTCGGCACGCCTAATTATTTCCATCTTTGTCTCAATCGTGTTCACTTTATGAGTCCTCCATTTCTTTTCATTTGTATTAGCACTTTCAGTTTTCTGTTTACCACTCATGTTTATAAAATAATACGTGTAAAATGCACAAACAAAGAAACACTGCTGTACTTACACACAAAGATGGTAACGTTGCCGAGACTGAATAATAATAATAATTTGATTATTAACCGACTTTACAATGGTATTAATCTTGTCAAATTTCAGTACAATATTAAAAAACATTACACACAAATCTTACATTACATACAATACGTATATTATTACGTAGCATACTTTAAGTTATTAAAAGTGTTGGCTTGGCTGACAGACAGCGCCATTATGCGATAGCTCGAAATGTTTGATCATCAGCTGATGAACGAAAGTCCGAATTCGGCGTACAAAAGGCGGTTTAGGGGCGAGAATTTATAATGTACGAAAGAGTGAATTGTACGAATGTACGGATGTCGAGGACTGCCTGTAGTGGCAAAAACTTCGATTCTTCTTGTAACTGTTCTTGCTGATAACTGAATCGTGTTATCGCTGAAGTGATTTGATTTTTTTTTAAATCTTCGAAAAGTGAGTCAGCAGCTGTTAACATGGCTTCTTTTATAATCAAACCATTATCAAAAGGTTTTTCTTCTATGCCAACAAATTCGAAATTTTAAATGATGCAATCGTCGCTCTTTTTGATTGCTGAACTGGTATAGTAAAAATGCTATGCTGTTTAGTTAAAATAGATTTTATATCAGAATTTTTCTTTTTCCTTATCTCAGAGTTTACCAGAAAACTAGTATTAAAATTACTGTGGACCGTATTGAAGTGTCTTTCAACATTACTTTTCTATAAAAGTGCGACACTAACATTGCACAATAAACAAACACTTTCCTTTAAAATATGTAAAACAATTCTTCTTCCCAATCAGCATTGTAAATGTCCTTTTCCTCTTATTACTCATAATGGGGATAAAATTTTGCACAAAAGAATTAATAATCACAACACAAAGAATATCAGAAATAATTTGAATTGTTAGGCATGTTAAACCGATTTATATTTAACCAATGGAGAGGAGAATATGAGCTATTACTGACTGACATTCTTTGAGATGAAAAAAAACTCAGAAACCCAGTACTTTGTGTACTAACTGGAGAAAATATTTCCGAAACCAACGAGTTACAACAACAATTTCAGCCAAGTTGTGTCACAATACGGAGAATATAACTCTGTAACCAACAAGTTACAACAATAACATGAGCCAAGTTGTGTCACAAGACGAAGAATAGAACTCCGAAACCAACAAGTTACAACAATAAATTGAGCCAAGATGTGTCACAAGACGGAGAATAGAACTCCTTAACCAACAAGTTACAGTGTTATCTTGAGCTGAATCGTATTTCAATTATAAGTAACTATCTTCAGGCAAAAGAAACGCTGAAATGAATAGTCAAGTGAGCTGTTTAGGTTGTATTTATACTAGGGAAGGGCGGTTAGAAGGGGGAGGTATGTGGAGAAGCTGAGGGGTGAGATAGGAAGGAGTCAATTAGAAAAGAATGCTGTTAATGACGCTACTGTCGTTATCCAACAATGTATGTATGTCCCCAGTTCGTTCGCTCTTAACTCACACCTTCGAAGATGTTATTTTGTAACAGAAATACAATTCGGCTCAAGTTATATGGTAAGTTGTTTGTTCCAAAGTTTTATTTTCCATCTTGTAATATAACTTATTGATTTTCTGGGAGTATTCCATGTCTGTTTATTTTGTTCTTTTTGGACTGGTAAATGCTTTGCTGGTGCCATGGCACGTTGCCGATCCCTGTGCTAGTGCTTTGCTAAGAACAAATTATTTTAAAAAAGGTTTAGCAGGTAGATTAAATTGGAAATTTTAAAAGGGCATTAGGAGGTGAGGACTAAATGTAAATCTTTCGCGCACATGGAATCTCTGCATCAACTGTGCATTCAAGTGGTTCAAAAAAATACAAAAATTTCTGAGACTGTGACAACCCAATGTACTATTATGTACTTAATATTTGGTGTTTTTGTTTATATTTAAAAAAATCAACCCTGGAAATGTATCGCCCTTCTAATAAATTGTTTCATAGAGCAAAAAATGTTTCAAAATTTGCATATTGCAAGGAATCTGAGAAATGGAGTCCTTGTGATAATGAGAACATACTGGATATGTATTTCATGAAAAGCAAGTAAGAGATAAAAGTAATGCAAGAGTTGTTGCATAAGAATAAATTAACATCACAACTAACCAATTAGTTGTCTCACCAATTACAGAAGTCTTCATGTACTTTTTCTGTCACTATTACGATCTATAGTAAAAAAGTCAAATACAAACTTCCCTTATAACCTGGAACATGTCAGACCAGGACAGAATTCACTATCAAAAGGGAATCTGACTAGCACTGTAAGGCAAAATTCAGAAGGGAATAAGTTAGGGGAAAACCCACTTAGTATATTAGTATACACGGAGACCAGGTTTGCTACCTTAAATTTATCAATAACCTGAGATTTCCTAACTTGACAATTACAACTATAATTAACATTCATTGTTCATTTGAAAAGCTCCATATTTCTGACAATCCTAAATTTCTAGTAGCAATTTCAGCTATATACTATCAGAAAACCTGAATTTTAATTGCTATGGGCTTCAAACAGGACAAAATGGCTTTTTTGACCAAACGAGGGATGGGTTAACGGCTAAAAAAAATGGGACTGCCCCAGTAAAAACAGGATGTATGGTCACCCTAACATTAACAGAACTTTGATGTATTTTCATAAACAAACAGACTAAACCTTTATTAAATTTGTTATTACAAAAAGCAATTATGGCAAATGCTCCATATTTAAATTAACCACCAACCTCAAATTAGGACACAATTCCAGAACAGAATAAATATGATGAAGGAAATATAGACAGCAAATGCAATCTTTTTTAGAACAAAGCAACAATATTGCAGGAGCCTAACAAGAAATTTCTACTTATAAAATGACAATTATCCTTATAAACTGGCTTAAAATTTTAGAACAGAAATGATTAAAAGGCTATTAAAAGTTATTAAACTAAATAAGAATATTATAATTTAGCCGTTTAACCAAGTTTATATAAAATTATAATTAAAAAGAAATGGTAACCTTACCAATGGCAAGAAAAATGTCATTAACGTTTACTGCAGTCTTGGCTGATGTTTCCATGAAAAGAAGAGCATTTTCTTCTGCATAAATCTGGGCTTCTTCCTTCTCTACAACCCGTTTATTGGCAAGATCCGCCTTGTTGCCAGCCAGGGCTATCACAATGCTAGGAGATGCCTGACGCTGAAGCTCTTTCACCCACGTCTTAGCACGACCAAATGTATCCTAAAATAATGGCAAAGAAAGAAAGAAATTAATGCCATTGAAAAATAAATTAGAAAAGGCATATGAGAAGTAATACTCAATAAGGCTATAGGTATTTCATTATAGATAACTATAACCATAGATTATTGACTGACTACCACAGATGAAATACACATCTTGTTTAGTAGGGCAGCTGTGATTTCTAAATTTAAATTACAAATGCTATCATCTTATTTATTCAATTCAACTCTTAATAACATTATAAATTAATTACTTATCAAATAATGTAACAAAATAACACATTCGTTGATGTTTTATTATCACAACATGTTCTCAAATCCCATTCCAAAAAACCTACTTCCAAATATTTTCTTTTTGACTAGATCTTATTAGATATTATTGGGGCAAGCTTAAAAATTCTCTATATTAGTATTTTAATAATGTGCATTTCAATATGGTTCTAAATAAATAGGTGACAGACATTACAGAAACTACAATGAAACAGTGGCAAATGGCCAAGAATAATCAACCTGGAAAACTTCTTTCCACTCTACTCATACAACTCGATCCAACTCATCTACATTTTGGTTAATCCTAGTAGAATGTTGTTTAAAGCACAGGAATTCAATGTTAAAACAGGGTAATAATTTTAAGGCAATGTCCTTCCACACCAATCAGGACTGAAAATGAATCACTGACTGTCTAAATATCATTTAGCAAGCTAATACATTAAGATGCATTAGAATTATTTCAGTGTAATATACATAAAGACATCTTTCTACATAATTTTACCAAAGACATCACAAATGGTAAAATTTATCCTATGAATGTCACAATTTTAACACTTCCTTGTAACGATTATGACAATTAAAATTTTTTCAATCTTGAGTCATTTCATGCATTGTAACTGAAGTTTATAGTTGAAGGTTTTCTACATGCTAATGGTAATAAACACTGCTTCCCTAATTAGAATATCCAACATTTTGTTCAAAGTAATATGAAAAATATTTTGTGTCCAACCTATGAATTTTTCCATACAGGGTAATGAATATGATTGCAATGCTGCTTAAAGGTTGCTCTCAGAAACAGCATCCTCAAGAATAACTACTGGCAATTACAATCACGATAATATTCAAAATGAAAGATATTTTGAGCCACTTTTCAAAGAAAAAACTATAGGCAAACAATATTGCTATTTGGTGCTGTGGCTAACAAAAAATTAATGCACCATTAAAATTAGGATTGGTGGCACTGGCATCACTGTCAATATCTACAAGAAATTTCGTTTACAAAATATGACTGTAAACAATCATGATTAAAATTATCCTTGGCAGCAAATTCAGACGGATAATCAAAATATCTCCTAAGCAATGATCCATTGCGTGAAAAAATGTTTCCAGTGAAAGTTGTAGAAAATTATAGTCTATAATTTTGATAATAACAGCCTTTATATAATTTTAAAAGAGTTCGTCTGGCTGCCCCCATTTGTATCTTAAGAACCGTTTGTTGTAGAGATATGCGGTAAATGGCATTTTGTTTACACTAGCTAGGAGGCCCCTGGAAAATTATTTTCATTTTCATAGAGTCCCAGGTTCGTATCTTAGGAATCATTTATATTTTCCATAAGATAACATAAAACTTGACTTTTTGGCATGCAGGTTTTCATTCATTTGCTCATATAAATTTGAAATTTGGCATATGAGCTTCAGACCTGAATCGTCTTAAAGAAAAATGATCAAGGATTCTTATCCTGTCTTTTTTTGTTTACGAATCAAAATCGCCCACATTTTAAGTTTAATGGACATAATTTGCCATTTTAATGCTAAATACCTTGATGACAGACATTGCCGTGCTCGAAGTCCTATTGCTGTAAAACCATATATAGCTTACGAGTGTAACATTAACATGTTTTATAATCTGTTGAAATGAAGAGAGGGTAAGGGGAAAAGAGTGATGAGGAAAGGAGAAGGGGAAAAGAGTGATGGGGAAAGGAGAAGGGGAAAGGAGAAAGGGTAAAAGGATCAAGAGAGGTGGGAGAGGGGAAAGGGGAGTGACAAAGAGGGGGAGGGGGGATAGGAAGAGAGGGAGGGGAGATGTTTCAATAATGCAGGAATATAATAAAAGATGTCTTTAATAGAATAGTTTTCTCATTTGCTCCAGTAATTGAATCACATTATTATTAATAAATTAATTGAAAAAATCTGCACAAACACAATGAGTACAGCTAGTATATTTAAATAAAGAAGTTCTAATGGAGAAAAAAAGGAAAATGTCAAGAGTAAACGTCCACTTTTGGCAGACCAATTTCATTCAAAATCTAAACACCTTGATTATTTAATTAAACTCTTAATTATAGAGTATGGTGTTGATTTAATTATTAATTTTTGAGTTAGAGCATGCACAAAATTCTTACCACACAAACATCATCGAGAATATAGCAAAAATGTATTCAGGGGACCTGTATTTCTGTTAAAATCTTAAATCTGATTTTTCACAAAGAGAATACTTTCTCCTATAATTCAAACTAAGAAAGTAAAAAGTCATTATTACGGTATGAATTCTGCACCCCTCATTGGTTTAATCCATCAGCATCACTAGTCAAATGATGAACAATGATATCTTCCACTTGCTTTTATAACTGCCAATCATTTCTAGTTTGTCTTTTCTTAATTTTCAATAAACAACATGATTAGAATCAACCAGCAAGTCTTCAGCCTCATAAGCCTCAATCTTATCTAGTAGTTCTCTCTACATTTTCAAAAGACTGATTATTGCATAAGAGTGAGAGTTAAAGGCAATATAAAACATGGAAGATGAAATAACGAAAGGCAAGTGGCTGAAAACAACATGCCTCTCACAAGGAATCCACTCTCCAAGAAACACACGAACGTTGAGGTGATGAAAAACTACTAATCAAATAAGTGGTTTGCAAAACTGCAGTTGAGTCAACAAATTGGATAACCATGCCAAGGCATATGCTGCATTAGCTGCAGCTTTATGGTTTAAAAAACTGTTGGACTGGTTAAGTAAGGAAATATGCCCTTTGCCAGTCTTTTATCCGCCCATCACATATGGAAAAATGTCCTGTAAACTACGAAAATTTAAGAATGCTTTCAGCAACAAAATACTAAAAACCTATGTCCATATGCACTCATCATGTTTACAGATCAGTTAGCAACTATTGAGACATCTAAGTGAAGGTTGCACAGTTAACTGAAGGACGTTAGTTCATTCAAAACTGCAGAAAATAGATGTACACAAAAACTTAATCAGAATACAATTGTATTAGTCACAACCAACATCATGTAAGTTATGTAAATTAAATTATGAAGTATCAAGTGAAACAAATCACAATTTAGAATTGTTATTCCCACTGATAAAATTATAACCAAACAAAAAGTATGATATAATTTAACAAAACTTGGAATTACTATTATGAAGAAAAACTGGGAACAATCAATTTCCTCCTTACTTTAATTTTTTTAATTACAAGTATTTAAATATTGTATATGCAGTTTCATGGGACAGAAAAAGTTCTGGTACCATTTTAGATATCTGTAGACCAACATTCATGTATTTAAAAACTGCATCCTCACTGTTCAACGTTAACTGTTCAATTTAGCAGTTATGTCAGTGGTTGAAACAAGACTGTAGTAAACTGAGGAGAATTTACGTTAGTATTGTGTGATTACATTACCAGACTGGCAACCAAGTAAATAATCTGCTAAATTACGCAAATTACACAAAATCCTAATTGATATAATCAAAAATAAAGTTTTTAAATATACATACCATTACTTTTAGTTATATTTTTCTTATTATTCACAACATACTGTAATTTCCCAAGTATATGATGTTTTAAATAAAATGTGAAATTTAGGTCGTGTAAAAATTATTGGGCTTTTGGTGGAATCAAAAATATGCTTTGCTGCTTGCCTTTATAAAGATGCTAGATAATATATTTATGGTTCAAATTTTAAAATCGAATTTGATTGTCATTATTGTTTGCAGTTAAATTAGGTTTTTTCTGTTTTCCATGAAACACACAGTATATACTTCAGTGAATTCAGCTTGTTCTACTTATAAAAAACAATCTTTAGTAATATGTATTCAATATAATAACAAAATAAATCTAACATCCAGTCAATGTTGGATACCTTATCAAGGAAATCAAATGATATGGGATATAAAAAATGCTGCTCTCCAAAAACTCGGCTGTGGCAAACTCCATAAATGATAACCTCAATCACTAAATATCCTACTGAAAATATGGAATGTAGCTTTGCAAGCAATACCATATTTACTTGAATATAAAACAATCCACTGACTAAACATTTTCACAAGTAACAGCTATCCTTGGGCAACATTACATTACTGCTCCACCAACTGATTTAAAAACATTGATCTACATGGAGTTCTTTCGTATAACACAAATACAAGATGACATATGAATTTTATGATGCTAGAACAGGAACTTGTATGGAGGTAAATTTAGTATCTGCCAACACAAAACATTTACGATGTTGTTTTCTCCTAACACAAAGCAGATTCAAATAAACTTACACAGAAATATTGTCTAGTAAGAGACCTAACTAAAGTGTTTGTAAAATTTACCGTTTTGATGAAAGTTCATTTCTTACGAAATATAATCTTTTTAGCAACATAATGGAATCTTATAAATCTAAGTTGAGCAATACTGAATCAAGCAATCAATTCAACCTGATGCTGCTCTTGGACATCCTACATTTGATTAAGGAGGATAAATAGCTTCCAATTACTTCATCAAAACTGAAATGGTGCAACATTCTAAGATTGCCTCAAGTTTTTTTACAAGTAAATCACTAAAACTTTTCTAAATTCTAACATAGAAAATACTTTCATTTTCGCAGATTAGCTAAGAGCTTAGTTTTTCTTCCAGTCATCAATTACCATTGTAATTGAGTGTACATGAATCTGCCTACTGTGCTGTTAGACTATTGGTCTTTAAATTGCACTGACTTCACTTAAACAAAAGTATCAGCTGGAATGTTAAGCATGCAGTTAACACACTTCTCCTACACAACTTACAGCTACAAATGCAAAAGATTTTTATTCCTTCAATAAATGACTAGGAGAACAAGTATCGTTATAAAATGGCACCAACTTAATTTTTAAACCAAACAAATTACATTTGAATTTCTTCCATTAATTCAAAATTCTTAATAAAACATACCTGGTTTGTGATGTCATACACCACTATAGCAGCTTGAGCACCACGATAGTACATTGGTGCCAAACTGTGGTACCGCTCTTGACCTGCCGTGTCCCATATCTCAAACTTTACTGTAGTATCATCCAAGCACACTGTCTGTGTGAGGAATGCAGCTAAGGAAGGAATAGATTTGGGCAGTGATAAAATTATTACATACATGTAGTGTCAGTTATTAAAACTAAGATCACAATGAAATCCTTTCCATTGTTTTCTTCTAAAACATTCAGATAATAAGTATACAATTACCAAGAATATTTTAAAGAAAATAAGATTAATACTATTTCACTTTACTACATGTACTGCTAACAATTTCATGATGAAAAATTAAATATCAAAGTATGTGTATTAACAACAAGCCTTTCTCATCTATTTGGAACGGTAAAGACAACAAGAAAAATTAAAATGTGTAAATACAAATAAAAGTAGTGCATTAAATCAGTCAAGGCCAAGTAATGTTACAACTTTACAGTAACATAAGCATGTGTCCCAATCCGGATGCAATTAATTGCAATAATATCTATACGAGGCTGAATTTTATATTTATTGGCACTAAATATTGGGTAGTAATTTAATATACCCATAAAGGGGTTATTTTGGTGAATGTGAAATATAATACGACAAGAAACTAATATAGGGAATTCACCATATAATTCAATAAAACAAAACCCACGATCGTCAACTTACACCAGAGGTTGTATTATTAACAAATTGATTATCTGTTAATATTAAAAATGTTTCAGAAAATAAACACCAACAACAAATTCGTATAAAGCTGTAAAACAACGAAATGATCACCAGCAGATCTTCGATAATACTAAAAGGCATTATGAACTTTATTATTTATCGAAACATTAAATAAATTGATTTATCACTCACGATACAATATCATTATATAACGCACATATTAAACTAATTAAATATCGCGATTGTAAAACTACGAACAAAAATGTATACGACGACAAAAATGCATCTATAATTTTACTTGACTAAAATTAATCAATAATAATTACGTGAATCCTTACCTCCGATTGTACTCTCCTGATACTCGTGAAACTGCCCCTTCACAAACCTTAATACTAAACTAGATTTACCGACTGCTGATTCTCCTAAAAGAACAAGCTTAAACTGGCATATTTTCCCTTGCGCGGCTCCATTTGGTCTCTGAACTCCCGGACGATTGGCCATCCTCTATCTAAAAAAATAGCACAATATGTAACACTCCTTTTGACAAGTATACCTTTTCTTATTCTATGAAAAAAATACTTTTGACTAACCTAATAAATTAAGACCAATGGGGAGAGATCTTAGAAACAACTATTAAAGTTTCCGCTTGATTTAACGGCATACAGGATAACAGCAAAATAGAACCTGCACAAAAACCTTTTAATTAATAATAACTTCTTAATTTAGAAACAACAATTCCGCGAACTTGACAGTTTCTCGGAAATTGTAAACGTCACAACAGTTTACATTAACATCAACATAATTGAAGTATAAGCACGTGACAACTTCGATACAAATAAATTCACTCAATAAATTTCCACGACTCGAAAAAACTGAAAACGAGCTAACTCGGACAAAAGCATTTACGCAAAGGCAACGATTAACTTCATTATTCGTGACTTGACATATTGCCTTTCCTTGATTCAAAGGATATATGACAGATCCATTTAAGTCACATGAAAACACAGTGTTTAATGCCATGTTTTCCCTTTTGTATTGTATTTATTCACACACATTAGCATAAATAATTACCGAAAATATTCCTAAAAATGATCACGAACCCCTGTTAATACCTGAATCTTCCTTCGCCCATCAACTTCACACGCACCACCCTTTAACAGGCCACATAACTTAACTCATCACAATATATTCTTGCGCTCAATAGAATATAGGCCATAAAATAAAGCCTATATGACAAAAATATCTAACGAAATACCTGAAACACTAACCACCTAATTATTTATAATTGTTTAGTACTATTTAAAAGGAGATAAAATAAAACTTTAAATAAGAACTATTTCATCCTATCGAACGGGAATTCGTAACCTGTAATACATGAAATCTAGTGTCCATGTTTTCATTGGTGAAACCCCCGTGAATTACGTCACACTGCTCAGATGGATATACCGAATTAATTAAATTAGGAAGTTGCAATCGTTCTTCTAAATTTTGTTGTAACGTAAGAAAGTCCATTTGTATTAAATTGACCTTCATATTAATCGAAGCATTAATTAGTTTTTTTACCACCAGTCACCCATTTGCGACGTAACTTCCAGCAGATAAAACGGTATAAAACGAAATGTTTTTTTTAATTTTTAAAAAGATGGAAAATCTGAGAGTATGGAGCGGTGATATGTAGAAAGAGAAATTTAAGTAACGTCATGCAGAATGAAGAGGAAAATGATCGATGAATTATATTTCGTTAAGAACATTTCTAATTTTGCAAAAATATAGCAAATCTATTTGTATGTTATTTGTAATTTAAAAAATGCATACACATATAGGCTAAAATTGGGGCATAAAATGAAATTCTTACAGAATTTACATGCTTTTAGCGAGTCTAATTTTTTATCGGGAAGAATTTTACAAAAACAATCTTGTTTGGCCTCATTCTTCTGCGATTCTTTAAAAAGAAAAAAACGCGCTTTTTTTCGATCATGCACAGAATTTTTTCGCACTTCTTTGAAACAAAAACCAATTTTTCTGTGAGCTCCATTAGCAGGAATAAGGCGATATTTTTCATATCCTTCATTATCTTTTCGTGTAGAGCTGTCACTAAATCCTGTCACAGCTGAAATAACGCCCCCTCCAATTAAGTCCTTATCTTTCAGATATACTTCGAAAGCTGGTTGACGAATCATATTTTGAGTTTCTCTGTGACGGTATATATAACTGATTGAAATGAAATGCATTATTTGTTATATTTATTTATTTACTCCGAGAGATAGTCCTATTGAGGAAAATTTACAACTAATAAAGTATTAAATCTTTAAATTTCAGAACGCTTGTTAGAGGATCTTAATGCAAGTATTTTGGATATTTAACAGCAGCATTAGCAAACGTCTTACATAATCAATGTGTCAACAATAGGAACTGCCTCAGGTATTTGTTTCTATTATGAATTGGATAAGGAGGTAAATGTAAAGAAATATGTAGCTGGGAGATATGGCGCCCATGGCAAAATTTTAGGAAACGGCAAAGTTATGTAGAATGTTATTTTTCCTGCGCGTTAATACATAATAATGGCATTTTAAAAATTACAAATCACTTTAACGTTTGAGCATTAGATTAATCCTTATTTAAGGGAAAATAATCTTTCGGCATTTTTTGAAGGAACGTTTGGCGCCTACAGCAAATGTAACCTTGGCCCTACCCTAGTTACGGTACTGGGTAATTGTATTGCACGGGTACTCTGGAGTATTAATATACAAATTAGTCAGTGAGTGTCGACAGCATGGAATTTAATACTGATCACATCTGCCGGTACCTACCTTCATTCGATGCTGACTCAAGGATTCAATATACCTCATTGGCGAGTGGTTTGTTCCAAAAGCAACGACAGATGGACCGAATTTGTTACGGCAGCAGACATTCGGAGGACTGAAAGTAATAGTAGCGTAAATCCAGCAACCTCGCAATTTCTCAGTGTGACACCAACGAATTCTTCCAGAAGAAGGCGATGAGTAATTTTTGATACGCATTGCAGAGATACAATTGAAACCAAGGAGATGACGTTGATTATGAATACCATGAAACCGGATGCATTGATAAACTAAAAAGAACCTATCAGACCGAAGTTCTGCCTTGGTCAGCGCCCTAACCTAGCTCCCCGACTATCTTCCGTCTTATTCAGCTGATTTCTCATCTCAAATGTGAACGCTGAGGACTTCTTGGCTCTTGACTTTCGTTCAAGAAAGACATCTTTGTTTCTTTCTTATCCCTAACTACTTAATAAAACATTCCGCCGCTTTAATGAAGACTGCATTTTATCGCGTGGTTCAGAGCATTAGTGATCATAATAAAGATCTCTATTCGAGGCCGCTTTATCCAACGAGCAAAGTGGGCAACTGCTCAGTGCCCCCTGATTTTAGGGGTCCACGCCGAATGAGCGACGGTATCACGTGGTTAACCCTTACTTGGACCACGAAACAGATTTTATACCGCTCACTCGTACGCGGCGTATTTTTTACGTAAACAAATTACGTTTTAACTCGTGCTTTTTTATAATGAAATTTGATCCAATTTTACTTGTTTATACTCGTCAGGTATTCTAGTTTCAATAAACAGCAAAATAAGATAAAGGTATGACGTGGGTAACACAAACCAACATAAATAAATATGAATTACGCAAAAGACATTAGATTTATGGCGTGCGACACGTATGCGTAGAAGTTTCGTACCGTCTGTTTAAGATAGTTTTATAAATTAAGCAAGGAAATAGTTCTTCTTTTTAGTAAAGAGAGGGGATCCAAGATCATACTTTGCCCAGGGCCCACCATTGCCTTAGCGGCCCTGTCTCTGTTAGTTAGTATTCCTATCCCTGTCAAGTCGGTAAAATAAAAAAAAACAATCTGGACAACATTTGAGCATGACAAAAAACAAATCTACCGATCCGTATTTCGCGTTATAGCTTAGTTATGAGTCATCAGTCTAGATTAATTGAACGGCGTAACACAGATATTGCGCTCGTAATCTCGCGTCAGGTAAAAAAAGATCAGAAATATCTATCGATTATAGCGATTATTTCAAGGAGTGATCTTTCGCACGCAAAAAAAGGTTAGTAAAGAGCGAAATTCAGTAAATCCTGCTTGAATTCGGCGAGATAACATATTTGTTATAGCAACCGTTTCAAATGCTAGTCAATCCTTCGCCAAGCCGGATTAAACTTAAACAGGACATTAACTAGAGATTCTGAGGTATAATATCAGTGAAACTCAAGTCTAAATTAGGTTTTTAGGGTTAACATCACAATTTAAAGTGTTTTATTGTCGTAATTTGAATGTATGTGATAAGAATTTGTGTATTAAATTTTACGGACATATTTTTAATAATAACTTCGCGGGCATCATAAAACGCTCTTGTGGCTTCATGCGGCAAAAGCAAGAGTGGCACGCCAAGGACTTGACCTGGGCCCCTGACATTTTCACATGAATTACTTACGGAAAAGTTGTAACGAGTCTGATTTTATCTATCGATAAATTAAGAAACAATGTGTAAGGTATGTTTTGATGTAAATACTCAATTTTATATGATTTTCTTTTATTCAGGGAACGAAACTACATTACTAAGAGCGCTCCTGGAGCAACGGACTTCATCGTCATTAATGGAAGCTTGTGTGAAACGATTATATTACAAATGTCACCAGCATTAGATCTAGTGATCGCGATCAGAACAGAAGGCGTGTGCCAAGAGCGCAAGACAAACAGGCGCCACAAAAAAATAACGTCAAAATGCTTGCGAAGAATGCAAAAAGCTTTAAATAAACGTTTGGAAATTTTAATCTCAGATCAAACAGCTGATCTATGTTTTGTAAATTCGAACGGTGGATTATTGTTTCGACATTAAAAGAAAAAAAATCGTTCTAATACGAGTAATGAAATGGTTATTTTGCATTTAATAAACTTAGCGTCGAGTACCATAAAATTATCTGCGGATTTTTAAAGGTCGTGAATTTATAAAGCTACAGAGAAACTGATGTTGATACTTTGTCCAAAAGTTTTCCAGAGAATGTTTATTCAAATCTTCACAGGAGACTATGTTTCGAGGCACCGGTCTAAGTTATCGGATTTTAATTCTCTTATTGTGAGCTAGTAATAGGTTAGTGGACATATTCCTCATTCATCGATTTTATAAACATCTATTTCAGAAAATTATTAAATTTATCCTTTGAAAGAATTCTCACGTTAATGGATATTTGTCTTCACGTTTCTTTGCATTTTTATCTCGTCCGTTCTTTATGGGTATTGGTGAAGATATTTACGTAATGGCTCTCGTAAACTTGCTGAAATAGTTTCCGTGAAAGGGGTTAAACGGAATTGCTTTTAGGAAAGAACAACCCTCAGACGATATAAGTTCAAAAAAGAGAGAAATGCTAAATTGCGTTACACGCACATTTAAGTTACTTGAAAATTCTTTTCGTTCATTATAAACATTATGGATAATATGCCGTCAGGGCTTCTTTTCGGAGCCCATCGCATTAACTAATTAATTAGGTTTCAGATAAGTTTTTCTTGAATACATTTAAAGTTTCTGAAAATTCAGAGAATTCTTTCATTTACAACAATGCCATAACAGTTGACTGTCCTCAATCAGTGATATATTTATGAAATTTCACACTGAAGTATAAGGAGATTTTGTTATAACCAGTTAAGGAAATCATAATATTATCGAGATAAATTAAAAAATAAAGAACTTGAACAAATAAACCTGCCTCAATAACCCGATGAAAATATTATACACAAATTTTAACTTGTATAAATAAACAAATTGAAATATTCATAAAGTTCGTAAAATAGGCATATAAGAATAATCCTCGTTTTGAAATATTTACTATTTTGTTTACGCATTAAGAATTGTGTGAATATTAATTAATATCCGTTACTCATGCCATAGAAAATTCCTTAGCGCGTCACTGATTATGTTGGTCATGAAATCGCTTTTGTTTCTTTTTTATCATGAAATGCACCTAGCCAATAAAATGGACAGTTATCAGAAGAGCGTGCTCTGCCGTTGACTTCCACGCTATTCTGCCATTTCGTACGGAAGATCGTAACAGCGCTCTAAAATTTAACAGCTCATTGTGAATTTTCTGTAGCTTATCTGAGAAACGTCTAAGGCCGTGTCCGGTAAATACTTTCTGGTGCTATTTTAAAAAAAAATCCTTACTAAAAGTGTCGTACTTTCCGACGATGCAGTCATAACGATATAAAATGCACACAGGATTTGTTCGGTTATCAAACTGATATCTTTTTGCGCGGTTGGTCCGTTTGTGTTATAACTAAAGGTCAAAGTGACGCATTTGTAATCGCTATAGACCAAGACCTTTCTGTGATCATCAAAACGATCAATTTCTTTTTTACATTCTTGTTGCACCGTGCTCTAATACTTGAATTGTTTGCCCGAGGAGTACTTTTTACAGGGCATTGCAAACTGCTGAGATGTATGAAAAAGTCTCGTCCAGTAAACATATATAAAAATAAAATGTTCTATTTAATTCAGGTAACTACAACAAAATACATTTCATAAAAGAATATATAAGAAATTTTGGAAAATTTAAATTTATCTTTTGAAACAGCTTCAGCATAACCATCACATCGAATTTGAAGCGAATAGAACTAAAATTTCAAGAATGGATCCACTATAGCAATACTTAAGCATATAAGCTATAGGCTGTTAACGGGTTGCTTCTTCGGAAAAACAGTCAAGGTTGACGATGGTGATTGTATATCTCTACTGAAAAAAAGGAACGTAAATAAGCATTGCTACTTCGGCATGTGTGGAAACATGGTGCGTATCGCACTTCCCAGTATTAGGGAACCCAAGTTCGCGGATAATTTTCGTAAAAAGTTACGAGAGCTGAACTTTTGAAAAATCGATGAAAGTTTTGCAAATAAGTTAGATGGCACAATAAACAATTCGCAAGACTACATTGAAACTTCGAAAACATAATGATTATACGTTTTACTAGAAAATGCTGGAGAGATGAGAAACCTTTCTCCTGCAGTACAGTGGGTTCCGCTTAATGTGATCACATTGGGTTACGTTTAACTGATCACATTGAGGGGCTGATAACAATAAAAGGCAAAGTTTCTTAAAATAGATCTTGTTTGGGGAATCCTCGTTTTATTATAATGACCGCCTGATAACAATAACCAGTGATGATAATAATATGCCTCAACTACGGTATTTCTATTTGTAGCATTTTCAACATAAATATTAAATATTTACCACAAAAATACATTTTTCATGAGCCAGAGAGTCTGCAACATTGGAGAAAAACAAGTAAAATACTTACCTGTTCGGATGGTCGCAATATATTGGTAATTGAGTGCCGTAGGACAAGGACAGTGGAACTTAATGGGTTTACTGTTACCTTTGAGGTGTTGAAAAGTCTTGAGGCGCCGGAGTCATTGCTGAGAGAAAGCGTCTTTGTTTCTCATGTAAATCACGTACCATCGGTTATCTTTCCGATCACGTGTAGTTTTAATGGGAGCGACTGTTTATTGAAACCAAAAATACTGCCAGGTGTAACGGGTAGAAAACGTTCGCAAAGTTATGAAAGGCGCTTAGACGTTCGTATACGGCATTTTTAGGATGTAACTTTCTTTAGAGAAGACTTGTCTTATCTTTTTGTTTATATAGAGAAATAAGAAAATCGTGGAAAATAAAAAAAGAGATGAATTCCCAATTGAAAAATATTTGGGTATTAAACGGAAAATAATGAAAAAAACGCCACGGCGGGAAGAAATAATTAAATGATTAAAAATAGAAAAAGAATGTCCATCTAAACCAGGGGTCTGCAACATTTTCAACGCGTACACCATGTTACATTCTAGAGCACCCAGGGAGCACCACTGTTCTTTTGTACGTTTAGAAAGATAACAGGCAAACAAATATGACATTTCATCACCGTAAAAGTACACGGTAAGGCTGTTAAAGAGCACCGTGGTGCTCGCGGGCACCAGTTTGCAGACCCATCACCTAAATCACGACTTAGAGAAGTAAACGTGGGAAGAGAGGAAGGAGAAACGACAAAATACGGGTTATATGTAGCGGAAAAAATCATAATTAACTGACTAGATAATGCAATAAGAAATTTCGTTTCGCAACTTTCTAAAGTTCATTTTGGTCAGAGCTAAACCATTTCTCAAAAATAGGAGAAAATTAGAGACAAAGGTTAATCACGATGAATTGCGGGCAGTGGAAGAAAAGGGAGAGAGAAGCATACGATTCCTCAAGACCATATTCTATTTTCAGATACAGTAAGTGAAACAGATGAAAGCTTAGGTGTGAACAACGTGGAGGCGGGAGTAAAAATTGGACGGGTTGTGAGCATTTCCCGACAGGGTATTGAAGAAACGTGACTTTGAAATAGTTTGACTGGCTGGCCCATACGAGCCCGAATAACGCCACGAGTATTAAAGAAAAAATTCATCTTCTGATATATTTAACGTGACAATCGGAGAGGGACATCTTACACGAACTGGATATTTCTTATATGCATTTAGACATTCTGTAACATCTTAACGATTTTTTTTAAAAAAACCTTCAAATAACTCGCTTAGAAATTTTACGAAGGTATTTAGAGAGTGTACCGATAGAATTAGGCTCAAAAAGTTGAACGTAGAAACATGAAAACGTCCAGGAGTATAAGGAGAAATATTTTTCAATATGCGGGTTCAGTAAATGTTTATCCGAGAGTCAGACAAGTGAGGTTTTGCAGAATAGTTTCGGAGAGATAAAAAAAACGTTACAGTCGCGCAAAATAGGGAGCTGAAGAAGGAAAAAAGGAAGGAGGAATGTTAGGCAAGAGAAAGGAGAATGGCTTTATTGGATTATCTTGTAGGAAATGCCAGCAGCCAGGATTTGAAAGAAGGAATGGTAAGTAGTAGGGATTAAGTTTGACGTGGGATATTTCTAAAAAGGCTGAGGACGTATGAATAAACGAATGAATGAAAACATTCGAAGGTTATTAGTGTGCGGCAGGGGATGCTGATAGTAAGCATACATTTTTCAGTTTTTGGATTTTTGTCCTTGGTATCTATCTATAGATATCTATAAAGTGTTCGTATGTATGTATATATGTTAGATATCTATAAAGTTCACTAAATCCGTTGAAATTCAACGGACATTTCTGCTACTAAAATATATATTTCGCTCGTAAATATATCATGCGTTTTAGTTTTTAAAAAAATACCATGTCGACTAAGAGTACTGGCGGAAAATTTTCTTGGGGCACGTGGAGGTGAAGGGTCTTTCACATATTCGTATATACCAATGGTTCCCAAACTTTTTGACATGACGCCTCACTTTTGGTTTTCACTAAGCCGTCATGCCCCACAATGTTTTTGATTGAAATTAATGTAACTCTTTGCACTCGTATTTACATTATTATTCATGTTCAACAAACTCGTAATTATTTTATCCATGTGTCCGGTACATGTTGGGAAGATAGAAAAATACGTTTAAACTATTTCAGCTGAATTTGACATTAAAAATAGATTTTTTTCTCGTGGCCTCGTGCCCCCCCCCCCCTCCCTGGAACTCTCTGGTATATATGAAACATACGGGGTAAGCTGTAATTCGTGAAGGTACATATATTTTAATCATACCTATCAATTTTTATTGTGATATGCTCTATATATGATACAAACATTTCCATAGTGCTAATTAGTGTAACATTGCACAACCATTTGGGTATAAATCGTTAAAAATTTTATTCAGCTTCTTGATGGATGTAGATATCCATTTGTCTTTATATTGACAAGATTCTTTAGCACAAATGGAACTTTTAACTTGAGAATGTTACATTACGGCTCGCACGAACGGGCCTTCGGGGGGAAGGGGAGGGAAGAGGGGAAGTCGATACGGTACGTCAATGATTATAAAAATTTGCAGAGATTTGTATATTTATATATACTTAACCAATTTTCTAGAAATTTTTGTCATAAAAAATTAATTCAATAAAAAAGAATAATGGAATGATTGAAGATTGTCATGTGTGTTCAAATGTAAACATAATGACATACATAATATAATTAAGAGCATAAAAGAAATAAAATAATGAAAATACCTCGGAAAATTAAGATCCTAACACGCAATAATCAGCGGTAAAGATAACAAGATATTGCTCGTAAATAAAGGAAAGGAAAAATAAGCTCCGTTGAGAAATTTTCTCCTCATAATACGTTACTTGTCTCATGAAATTATTTTAATGAAATAATCAAATTTATGGAAATAGATTGACAGACGATTCCACTGCACGCAATGCAAAGAAATTGAATATCGCGTGGATGTTTCCCGAAATCGATGTCCACATTGGAAGTCTCTGGAAAACGAAGTGAGTGATATTTGGACATATAAAAAAATCAACTTTATAAGACAATTATTTCGTGAAATATAAGGTTTAAAAACAAGGACATACTTTTCCGAGGACCCTGTATATTTGAGTGGACAAAAGACAAATAAAAAATATTAAAAAAAAATATTCAGAAGAACTTAATCGGCAATCTCTTTTCTCTCGTCCCATAAAATAAAATTTTCATGCGACGGACAAAATATTTTATAGGCGGGACGTGTGAATGCCGTCACTTTTGAATATTCAAATATTACATCAAAGAGAATTTTATGCAACACCATTAAGTCACCTTACGTATTGTAGAACATGAATTCATGGTTTTGGAATTTTTGATAAAAAAATGAGCGATGCGGGAGCCCTTTACCGCTTTTATCTCACCTTTACCAGTCCGCAATTACACCGGAGGAAAGATACGGTAGTTTATTCAATTACAAAAATAAACACGTTTTACAGCGTACTTCATTTTAACGGAATGAAACAAGTAAAACTTAGGTCAACGATGGAACACCAAAACGAGACAACTTCCTCATAAAACGGCTTAAATAAAAACATACTTATTTAGATATTATTTTTGCCAATCTAATCAGTAAATAACTGACGGAGTAAAAGGCATTGTGTAACCAAGTACCACGATTTGATTGTCTTTTTCCTCGTAAGATAATAGCTTAGTTATAAATAGACGAATTTTGAATGAATCACATTCATAAAAACGAGCATTTTCACAGAACTCCTCGACCGCAAAGAAGGGTAAGAGTTTGTTGACGTTTGTAAAAACAGACGTATCTGTGTCGAGAACGCTACCCTACATTCTTGGAAACGCAAACATAGTCGATTCCTACGATCGTAACGACTCACAGCTTCGGCCACCCGTTCCCTTGGCGGCCTCTTTATCGCTCTTCCTCACTCGGCGTACTTCACCATTCCGGGATAACACCCGCTCACCTTCTCCCACCACGCGGCTGACACTAAACAGAAAAATCGCAGCTGCATACCGAATGTTAGAGCGGTCGCTTATCAACCCCTCTTCTAAAACAGACTTCCTATTCCCCTTCGGAACGCCGGCAGTTGAGCGGACGCGAGGTTCATTGTGCCGACGATCCCAACCAAATGATACTAGGGACGAGTGAACAGAGGACTAACTTCCTACCGCTAAAACATCGCCTCGCATCATCACACGGAGTGAGCGGCCAAAGATCTTTCATCCGTTCAGAATAACCGTTAAGAGTTTCGCCAAACTGACTAATTTTGTCCGATCGATGGATTCTACCGCTTTATATGAACCTAAGATTTATAAACGACAATTAGTAAATTACTTAAAAATGGATAATTTGATTGAATCCCGCCCAATATCACATTCTATAATGACGGTAAAACTGCTGCTTCTTTCTTTCGTTGCTACGATGGTGTGCAACCTTCAGCACCCCCCCCCTGCGGGGCTAGTTCTCGCTCACCAGCTCCCACTTTCTTTCACAGTGTTTGTTTATATTTACAGGCTTATACTTGTATTTAACATGCCCTCTTTTTTGCACAGCTCTTGTTTTTTAAATCCACTCATCCATTTACTAAATATTGTACTTTTATTCGTTATATTTTTTACTTGTAAATTTGTTTATAAGTTTAAACATTTTTATAAACGTGTTGTAATTCATTCAACTAAGATATTAAATTTTAATCATAATAATTTGATTTACAAACATTGGCCAATTATGTACTTTATATTTTGGAAGAACGGATGTAAAACGACATGAAAAACAACACTTTTTCAGCAGTGCTTAAATTGTAGCCAAATAAGAAAGGGAACGCCTAACCTTACCTAGCCACTCAGAACAAAACTGAATCTAGATCTATAGTTAAAACATATATAATTAATTCTCTTGGTGTGCGCGCGCGGACGGTGTAACGCTTGGTTACTATATGGTGTTAGATTAGATGGGATAAAATAACTAAAAGCTTTTCAACCTTTTTCGACCAGACTTTCAGGAATGACTTGACTGTTCAACTTTTCAATTTTAAACTGCTTGCCGTATACATAGTAGACCTGGGTTTGACTCCAGGAGCATATCTTTTCTCCAATTGAATAACATGGGCAAAGTTGAAATGAAGCGAGAAAGCCTTTTTTCTTTAGCATTTTAAAATTTAAAAAATGAGATATCGACGCGGGATTTTCAGTTAGGCCGAGAAAACTATGGAAATGAATTTCCCTATCGCAAAAATTCAAATCTCATTCGAAAAAAGCCGAAAATTAGGTTTAATGATTATTTTTTTCGTGATTTTTACACACTGCAATTGTTAAAATCTGTTGTTGGCTCGATTGTAGTGCGTAAGAAATGCGCAAAAATAGTGATAAAGTGCTGTTAAAACATCATTTTATATGTCCATGACTATTATTACTTTCTGGAACATTCGATTATGTGGATTTTATATTAATTTTTTACATTTTAGTGCACATAAAAGTTGGTGTCATTAATTTTTAATTTATTTTAACGTAATACTTCACCCATACCCATCATATTTGACGGACAATTACGCTAGACTTCAATAAATATAAAGTAACCTGGAAAGTGTAAAATTAAAAAAAAAACAATTTTGTACAAATCAGATATTGTCCCACAAGAGGGAGGTTGAAATACACAGACATTCATCAGCCTTTAAATTCTTGTAACTTAAACATTTTTTATACATAACATTTTAGAAACTTCTTCCCAAATAATTGAGGGAACACCATTCTCTTGCGTTCTCCCAGAAATTAACTACTGCTTTTTAGTCAAAATATCTGAATAATAAGATGACCAGTGCAAGAAAATATCTACTTAAATATAAAAGAAAAAATTTTAATTAATTTTGAGGCTATTAAATAAGTATGATGGTAGAAATAACAATACAAAGTCGAGCACAGAAAGGAGGGACCATATTCAGCTGCTCGAGTATACTAGAGTGCAGCAGCAAAAGGGTTAAGTGATGTGCATCGATAAAAAGTATGTTACCAGGGCCCTTGCTAGGCATTAGGTAAATCAGGAATTGTCTAGGGGCAGCAAAATCAGAAAATAACTAAAATAATATATTACCATTTTCAAAAACCTAGCACAAATCATGTATTGACCTTGAAATATTTTTTGTTTATGTTTATACATGAAATGAATAAATATAATATGTAACAATTAAACCACCTTTTCATTTCTTTACATAGGGGCAGCATTCTAGTTTTTGCCTAAGGGCAACAAATAACTTAGCAACTGCCCTGTATATTACAATACTTGCACAAAACTATGTACATGGGCTGTCAACAATTCCTAGATAAGAGCATTTCATTCCAAATCTATCAATATTCAGTCATCTTTGACAATCTTTGTAGCACAGTAAGTGAAAGTGATGCATTGAATATTTTACGATTAAAATAAAACCATGCGATTGAAGTATGGTTTTCAGAAGAAATTCCTTTATCAATCTAGCCTTATGAAGATAGATGTGGCTATAATTGGCACATCTTAATAATTTCAAAACTGAGAGGCAATATTGATTCATTAAAAGAATAATTTGTTGAAATCAAGTAGTAATTAAGTCAAAACTTCACAGATTCTACCTCATTACTTATTTCTATAGCCATAAAAGGAATTATCATGCTCACCTTATGGCTGGAATCCAATTGATAGTAAATTCTTTCTTTCATTTGCCCTTTTGAGAAATCTATTACTGGTGAATAGGGCTGCCACCCTTCCAGTCTTTGTCCGGAGACTCTGGTTTTCACAGTTCATCTCCTGTCTCCGGTTACACAACATTTTTCGGCCAAATTTTCTCAAATGTCCCTTATTCTGTATGAAATCAATGCGAGATGGACTTTGTGACAAAGTGCATCCCATATTATTACATTATGACTTCTTCTAAATTTAGCTCATCTACAAGTCGTTCCAATGAATCTTTTTGTGTGTGTGTATCTTGAAGGTAATTTGATCAACTCAGACTCCACGTTGGATTTCACAAGCCACTGAGAACAGATACGCGATGCAATGTTATACATTTTTGTACCATCACTGAAGAACCACATTGTTGCATAAGCATTTTTTTCATGTAAACAATATAATTTTTTTACTCATATCTCTGGTTTTAGAATCTTCAAAAGGTCACAGCCCTACTGGTGAATCATGTTTGATGGCTACTTAATAGCTGAAGTACAAATCTAATTTTTCCATTTTTTTTACAGCTATTGAAGCAACCTAAAAATTCCTTCTGTATGCTTTTTCATTATATTAATGTAGCCATCCTTTGAACAAAAACTTTAATTTTTATCACCTTGTGTGATTATATTCCTCATTTCTTGGAATTTTTATAGAAGACTTTTTTCAAGTTTTAACTTCATCTGGAATGAATGACTTATTCAGAGAGTTAAGAAAATTTCATTTGGAAAAATTTCAACTTATGTAGGAAGCATTATTAGACCACCAAACCTGAAAAATATGAAGTGTGCTTAAGTGGAGTGTTGTGTACTGTTTTGTGAAATAAAATACAATAAACCTTTATTATTAAACATTATATAATCCTCCATTTTATAGAAATAGGTTTATTTTAATGCCAAAATGGACTTGATATGTAGATATTCAGTTGATTAGGATCCTCTTTAATTTTCCATAATTTAACTTTGCATGAAATATAGGTGCTGATTTAGTAGACATTGGTATTGCTAGACATAAATAACCTGTGATAGTTTTACTATTTTACTAATATAATGTCAATAAAAATATCTTTATTTGGAAAGATAAAATAAGGTTACAATAATGAACTAGGTTCCATTTTTAAGATAAAAATGCATTGCTGTATACAGCATATGTTAAAATAAAATTTAAGACACTAATAATCATGTTACAATTATCTCTAACAAAACAAGTCAATTAAACAGAGTAAAAATAACAAAAACAAGCTAATAAGGTATGTTATCTTATACAAATATACTATGTAGCATTTAAAATATTTTTGATTTATATGAGTTAGAACAAGACATATATTCACTAAAGATATATAAAAACTTAAGACTATAAATAATTGAAAGAGATCTTATTAGTTCAGGGAAATCTGATGACGGCTCAATATTTTTTCATTGAAAAAAGTAAAATTGAAAATTGATTTTCCAAACTTGAAACAATAAAAATAAAAAATAGACATATTTAAAATTAATCAACAGAAGTACTTTATGCTTACAAGCATAAATGGTTTTAAAAAATATACTCAAGAAAAGTACATTTCATTTTGTAATTTTCTCTTAGCAGTTCATTGTTTATCACAACTTGTCAGCATTTTGATTCTGGAATAATATAAAATTATTAATGGAATAAATTTTTACTCTGAAGTCATATTAGCTTCCAAAATAGAAAATAAATTAATTGCATTGTTAGGAAGGAAACTCAGCAGACAAAGAGTAAAATTAAGGGATGGAAATTTCATGACATCCATGATATCAACAATAATGCAAAAGGATGAGCAGCCTTTGCTACATGGTAAGCCATATTGGTGGTAACGAATCCTTCAGCAGGCCTTATTGGAAATAGCCAATGCTTCAATGATCTGGATTCGAGTTTAAAAGAGAAGTTACCTAAGGATTCTGAGCTATCATGTAAGTGAAAATGAAATCTAAATTAGTTTTTTAGGGTTATTCTTTCAATATTTAATGTTTTATTATCGTAATTTGAATTTTAAAATTATGAATTTGTGTGTTAAATTTTACGGATCCCATTTCATCACAGCATTGTGGGTCACATAAAATGCACTTGCGAGGCAGATATGACTCAAAAGCCAACATATAAAATGGAATACATTTCAAACAAGATGATAATGCAGTTGAAGGCAAGCAAGTGGCAAAATTCAGTAACAATGAATAATGAGACTTGTTTTAATTATTAATTTTCTATACTCATCATATTAAGTATCTATTGGTTATTTTGTGTAGGAGTGGACAGTACAGAATAAAGAAAGGTTTGCATGGGTGACATGCTAATTTGAGAAAGATTTTAACAGTAGAAATTTTTGTAAAAGAAGTACCGTATATACCCACGTATAAAAAGCACCCACGTATAACACACAGGGAGGTTTTTGGCACCATATTCTGCGATTTTTTATGTACCCACACAATGCATGCATATACTTCTAGAATTCGATTTCTGTCACATGCTTATCATTCAAAGGCAAAATTATTCATTATATTGTCAATATCATTGAGATAAGTAAATTAATGAAAATATACGTGCTTGAGTTCGTACTAACAATAAGTAAAACAGTAATAAAAATCTGCCATTTAAGAAAAGAGCTGTTACATCGGTCCATTATAATAAATACCCTGGTAAATATATAACCTCGTATAAGACGCACCCTGCTTTTTAGCCAAAATTTTTAGGGAAAATAGTGTGTGTTATGCGTGGGTATATACGGTAATTAAAATCATCATGCTCATTGAGAAGTTTTTAAAGAAACAAACATTTTTAGAAATCATAACTATCTAAGATATGAAAGACTAAAATTATCACAATGAACTTATTTTATGCATTACACCAACCTAAGGCAAACTAATAAACAACTTAATCTAAAAATTGCTTCTCGCATTCATTGTGGTCATGAGATTTTTATGTGGGATATCTCACTACCTCTCTTACGCTGAATAAGGCATCACTGTTATCACCTTTCCCAACAAATGTAGCCAAATGTAGTGATATTTTGACTTTGTTGCAGTGGTGTAACTTGGAGCAGAAGGGCACGCAGCAATGTATTATCTGTGGCCCTTCTTCCCTTACCTCCTCAGCCAACAAATTCCTATGTTCAATTAAAACTGAAACCCATTGTAAAGCCTATCAAATTGCACTTATTAATCAATTATCAATTCTGAAAAGGTTAGGCTTTTTAAATTAATCTGTGAAAAGATAATGCCTAATTGGGAATTCATTCAGAAATAAGGAAAAAAAGAAAAATCTCTAAGAAATCTTAATTTATGCTGTTTCAGAAAAATTCAAGGACCGTGAGACTCCTTGGCTCGTGGCATTTGGCCACCCACACCACACTGTTGTTACGCCACTGATATTTGACTTAACAAATGTGTAACATTATCAATTATGAACAATTAAGTGGACAAGCTGCATTCCTCTGATAATGTAAAATAAGCTTTTGGAAATAAGAATTCAATTAAAAATCAGTCATGTTTTTTGACTTAGTAATGCCATAGTGACTATTACTTTCCTAGTCTATGATGTCATAGCCCCAACTCCTGACAAGATAGTAAAAAAAGACAACCATAAAGCAGTCTCCTAGTCTTATTACATACCACAAAAAACACAAAAGCAGTAAATGAACCAGCATAAACTGCTTACCAAATACACATATCTACCTTGCTTCAATTAACCCCAAGACAAGTATACTTCCAGAACAACATGATTTTTCTATCTTTGATAATATAGATATTCTAAGTTACTGGTTATGCATTCTGCAGAGAGCATGTTAAATTATTTTTACTTGGATACTTTTCTTTTTTAAACGGTAAAAAATTTAGCTCCATTTTGACCTTGATATACCTGTGTACATTCATATTGATAAATGATATAAAAAACAAAGCGGAATTAAAATTTCAAGAATGGCAATAGAGTCGTAGAAATAATCAACAACGCAAAAGAAAAGAAGTGACTTATGACTATTCCTCTTGTTGCACTGCTTGATGCCCGAGCTTCCTCAATTTCGCCCTGGTCCTTCTGCGATTGGGGACGCATTCCACAAGATAACAAGCAATTAGGTCCATTGTTGTCCTCGTTACACAAATCACAGAGATTGCTTTTCACTGGCTTGTAAAAGACTCTAGCCTTGCGAGCTGTGAAGCAAAAGCAAAGGAATAGTTTACTGAAGAAAACAATCAACATTAATTGAAAAACGTCACGTCAAATGCTTCATTGTAGATTATTAAGGAATGATTTTACAGAAAGAGAACAAACTTACTCATGTCATAGTAGTCGTAAACGACCACTGGTACAGGTCTATTCCATGCAACTCCATAAGTTCGGTATGCTGATACTGTCGGGCAGTATTCCTTCTGCCCCATCTGAAGAAAAAATTAAAGAAATATGTATAAACCCTTGTATTAATTATCTTTCAATTCATATACTCAGATAAACAGCAAACTTCTAAGAAACAAGTATATTTGTGGAAACTTGAGCTTTACAGAAACAAGCAACATTTTCTTGTTATCAGAGGCTTAACTTCAGTTTTGGGGACCTAAGGCAAATAAAATGAGGCAACTACAACAGAATTAAATATTTATGCATATATTTAAAATAATTTTTATTTTACATTTTAGAAATTAAAAAATATAACATTTTCGATTTATTTCATATTACAATAATGTTTTGGCCTTCTTGAGGCCCCCTGGGGCCGAGGTTCCAAGGCAATGCCTTGCCGTGCCTTGCCACGTTACACCTCTGCTTGTTGTTATTACCAGATCTAATTTTTAAATTTTTAAACCAACTGTTGTGTAAAGTCATTTTGGAGAAGCCAGAGCTAGAATGCAGGTAAGGATAGGAAATGAGTTGTACTACTGCTTGGTCTAGTCTTTGACTAATAATTAGTTAATGAAGAATGGATTGTATGAGAACAAGCACTAGGTGAGGTGTTTTCTCATGTTACAATCATTCACCATTATATTACCAACTCTATATGATGATATAATTTCCATTATTATTAGGCTAAGAGCATATGATCCTAGATTTCACAATTAAGATGTCCAAGATTCTACAAGGGGTGATTTCCTTATGTACAAGAAATATCGGAAAATACGTAAGTATTTCTCAAGAAATACCATTAACTTGTCTCTATGTAGCTTACGGTTCTTTCTTTACAAACTACACCATACAAAACTTATTAAACTACACAAATTGACTGCTTTCTCAATTTCATCTATATAATTTTACAAATTTTCTCATGATAACTACAAACAAATTAGGAAAGTGCACAGCATATCACAAATGGGCGCGTTTCGTGCAATTAAGTACAGGCGACTCCCGAGAATCGACCAGGATGCGTTCCTGAAAACGCGGTCGAATCTCGAACAGTCGAATGTTGAATGCGCCTAAAAACGAGTGAAATCAGCACAAATTCAAACAATTAGAGCAGAAATAATGATATCTAGACTGAAAATAAACCTTGCGTGGTTGGGCGGGACGAAAATTACTTCGTGTAAACTAGTTCCTAATTCGACCGACCGATCAGCTGGGTAGAATAAGCGAGCTACGACCAGTCGAATTCTTGATTTGGTGGAATCTTGAACAGTCGAATCTCGGGAGTCGCCTGTATTTGAAAGAAATTATATACGTGTGCGTAAGGGAAATATCGTTTTCAAGTTCTTTTCTTCATCATAAATAATCCATTTTCTTCCTATTTAAAAATATTGCATGCACACATAAGGAAATTAAACGTTGTTTGTGAAATTCTTTATGTTAGTAACAATGAGGAAGTAACCTGGCAAGAAAATTTCAAAGTTCAACTCAAATTAAGACATTCTTGTTTGATTTTCTTGATAACTGCTACTCCGACAATAAAAATGTATAGGAAAAGAAATACTCCTCTTTACTAGTTCTACAAATTTTGTTTGAAAACTATTTTGAAATGACCAATACTTTACGAGATATGACAGAAAGTTCATTTTTTGTCACCAGCAAAGTGGTACCCTTGGTTGGCTTATGAGATTCATTTCATGACTTTCTTACTGTCTTTGACTGTAAGTCCTTAATATCAAATTTCATGAAAATCCGTACATTAGAAGCCAAGAACGAACATGCGGACGGATGGACAGACACGGACAGACCGACAATAATAGGCGCTCAGCTGGAAGTGAAACACACCTAAAAATTGTTATTTTAGAATGGAGTCTAGGAATAAGTTTTCCAATGTGAAAGATAAATCAGTTATTAAAGTTTAATTTGACACAGATAAAAGCAGAATCAACTTAACATTTTCAAAGACAAAGGCAACAGAATTTCCACCAGCTTCTACAATGAATCTTCATTGCCACAACAGCTATACATCTCATCTGGGTATTTTTTAATCTTTTTTATCTTTTGAAGTTATTACAGATTTGTTTTGGATAGTTATAAAATAAAATTTAGTAGCTTTCTTCCAATATTAAAAACATTCTGTAACAAGGAAATAAAAAAGTTCATACCATATATTTTATTTGAAGCCTTGCTTTTTAAAAAAATATTGATTGGCTTATAATATGTTGTACATAAAATTCATTACAATTTCGATGAAGGCATATATAATATTTTCCTCCACTGAGGGTCTTCCCTCAATTTCTAGCAATTATTTTTCTTAAATAATGCACTACTTCTCATTATTCTTGCTACCAGAGGGTCATAAAGGACTGAGAAAAAGATCACTTATAAAATAATAGCAGTTATATATGAGGGGTATCTGGAAAGTAAGGGCCGATCGGCTATAAAAAAAAAGAAGAAATACTCCGAAACAAATTTATTACTGCCAAATGTTTTGATGTACCTTAGGTTACTTCTCAACGTAGTCACCGCCAGAATTCAGACATCTGTCGTAATGGGGCACAAGCTTTTGTATCCCCTTATTGAAGAAGGTCACTGCCAGTGTTCTCGTCCAGTTCTGCACCACCGCTTTCACTTCATCGTCGTTCTGGAATCGCTGTGACGCTAAAGATTTCTTCAAGTGGAGGAACAAGTGACAGTCACTTGGTGCAAGGTCTGGGCTATAGGGAGGACGCTCGAAGTGGCTCGAAGACTTCCCACTTGAATGTTTCAAGCAGTTGTCACGTACAAGCAGCGGAGTGTGGACGCGCGTTGTCATGCAGCAAAACAACTCCGGAGTTCTCCTTAACTTCTTTAACGTCTCGCAGTAAACTTCAGAATTGATTGTGGTTCCTTGAGGCATGAATTCAAGCAGCAAAATCCCTTTTCGATCCCAAAAGATGATCGCCATGACCTTCCTGGCAGAAAGCATCTGCATGAATTTCTTGAGCTTCAGTGATCCGGTATGCATCCACTGCATTGATTGTTGTTTGCTTTCTGGTGCCACATGAGAAATCCAAGTTTCATCCCCGTAAACGATATGGTCCAAAAACTTATCACCTTTAGTTTGGTACCGTTCCAAGAGTTTGGTACCGTTCCAAGAAGGTTAACGTTGAGGCCATCTGTTTTGTTTTGTGAATGTCGCTAAGCATCTTTGGGACCCACCTTGCACACAGTTTGCGGTACTGCAACTTTTCAGTAATGATTTCATGAAGCACACTTCGCGAAATTTGCAGGAAATGAGTACTCGGTTCAGAAATCATGAAACTCCTTTTTTCTGGAATTTTGTTGTTCACTTTTTCCATGAGTTCATCATTCACTACTGACGGCCGACCACTCCGCTCTTCATCATGAACATTTGTTCTTCCTTCACTGAATAGCCTACACCACTTTCTCACTTTGCCTTCACTCATGACATTCTGTCCATAAACCTCACAAAGTTGGCAGTGAATTTCAACCGCGCGAATATTTTTCGCGTTTAGAAATCTCATCATGGGCCGAACTTCGCAACTGGCGGGATTTTCAATCATCTTACTCATTTTCAATCGATATTACGGAATGATAAACCACAAATGAGAGTTGATAGCATGCCAACTGATTCCTCTATGAACCATTTGAAATCATTACGCATACGTATCTCCCCTCCCGTGACATGTGCGGTCTGTATGCGTGATCGGCCCTTACTTTCTGGATACCCCTCGTATAATTATGATTACATTTATCCAAAGTACTTCATTTAGAGTTTAACAAGGCTTCAGCTTTTATGCCTTTGATGGAGATCAACTAACGTATTTTTTTATTCATGCCTACCTGATCAAAATATAGAGCGACAGACGTTCCTTCATTATGTGTCTCAACTCTCTTTACGCTGGGGGATACTCGGAGGCTTGGCAAGGAGTCCATGTCTACAAAAAATCCACTTGGTAAAAATACTTCCATCAAAGCCATGTTACTCATGTTCCCAGGAAAATATCTGTAATAAACAAAAAGAATTTTTGGTTAACTTAAAAAAGGAAGAATTTGCATACAATATTGTTGAAAATAAATCATTCTGTTAAATGTTTACAGACAAATTACTTGATTTTTTTCTGAAAAGGTAATGAAGTTTAAGTTCATTTAAAACTAATAGAATAATAAAATAAGAAATATTTTTTTGTTTACCCTGAACAGACAGACAGCTGAAGATGATAAATATTGGAGCTCTTGTCAACTTGAGGATCAAGAGTAAAAAGAGGCCATGCACCAGTGACATTAAGGTTGTACTGATATGACATTTGCACAACAGCAATTCCATTACCTTTGGCTTCAACTGAGATTTCACGGGCACTTTGAGGAACCTGTAAGAAGGCAGTTAAAAACTTTTAATAAAATTGCCATTTTTATTTCTGGTCTGAGATTATGACAATTTTCTGAGCTAGAATTTGTCGAATGATGAAAATAAAACTATGCTTTCATTAAATATTTATTATATACAGGCGACTCCCAAGATTTGATAGGGATGCATTCCTGAAAATGTGGTCGAATCTTGAACAGTCAAATGTTGAATCAGCACAAATTCAAACAATTATAGCAAAAATAATGGTGTCTAGACTGAAACTAAACCTCTCGTGGTTGGGCGGGCTGAAAATTACTTCACGTAAACTAGTTTCTAATTCGACCGATCGATCGGCTGGGTCGATTCGACCAGTCGAATTCTCGAGTTTGTTGAATCTTGAACGGTCGAATCTAGGAAGTCGCCTGTAATTGCTTAAAATCTGGTTCAGACAAAATTGGGAGGATTATTTACATAAAAGGGTAAGCTAAGCTTGTTTAAAACTTAAGAGTACCAAATTTGATTAAATCGACTCTTAAAAATACCTGTGAAAAATGTCATTGTTCACATTGATGTTCAGGATTTTATGTGTAATTTTCTATCCCTATTCAGTAGCAATTTATGCACAATATCCCGAGTGTGATCAATGTTGGCTTATGTACAGAAAGATATTTTAATGAGCTTTTTTCTTAGAATATTAAATAGTACCTTTGCTTTTTGAAGAACCAATGCATTTTCCTTTGTTATATGCATTGCAGGCAAAGTTTCTTTTCCGGAGTGTGAAAATGTTACAGTCATGTCTACATTCCCAGCTTGCAAAACTTCAGCAAGTCTAGCTAATGCAAATATTCCAACAGCAGTATCCTGTAAATAAAGGAGAAGATTATTAAATTCTCAAACACCTCATCAATTTCTCATATTTTCTTATAAATAAAATATTTAAAAGAATATTTTTTAAGTCAAGGATTTGATAAAATCATGACTTCATTAATTATTATGAGAAAATTCAACCTTGAATTTTAAGGGTTACTTAATTTAGCCTCTACCTTTTAAAATCAACATATACCTGAGTTGATGCAAATCCACCAAGGCTGTTTTGCTGACTGACCAACCAATTTGCAATTGGGAGGGCATCCCCAACAAGACCACGTTCCAGATAAGTTAGAAGTGCATATGCGCTCATTTCAATATTAGCAGACCTGCTTGTTGTGTTCAACCATGGATTCTTTCTTTCATTTGGAGTAATTTCTTTTTCCCACCATTTCATTTCTCCTAAAAATTTCAAAAAATCTCCTCTATGAATATGTTTGGTCTTTATTTTTATTTCTATCAAAACACTTCAATCTTTTTAAAATCTATACCAGATGGTTATTATTTTTACCAAATGTTAAAGAAGCTATCAACTCAAAAATTGTAAAAGTGATATCATTAAATAGTAAATTAAAGAAGCTATTTATGACAGATGTGGATCCACTTTACCAAATATCCTAATGGTGTATTTTCATACCTTGAAGGTTGACTTAAATTCACAAGACTGCAGTGACTTTCATGTTTTTATAAAGGTTTATGTATAAAAAATAATGTATTCAATGTTTCCAAGAGTATTTCATCATTGTTGAAACCTACCTTTTCTTTTAGCCTTAGGCTCCAGTAGATGAAATGTAGTTTCCTTCAATGGGTGCTTTGCAACATGAAGCGCATATGAACACAAAGATATAGCATACGGATCTTCAAGATCATCCAAATTCTTTGCAATATAATCCAGAGCTTTGTTGATTGTATTTTGATGAGTAGCTTTTGGTTTATTTTTCTGCGTAAAAGTAAACAAAAATTGAAGTAACAAGGGTTATGCTTATTTTTTGAGCAAATTGTGATGATGTGAAGAAAATATCACATTAAAAGGCAAAATACTGAAATAAAACTCCTAGTTGCATTTTAAGTTCAAGAGAAAAGAGACAACTTTTGAGATTTATTGTTACCACTGGAAAAATCTGCCACAGCTGAATGCATTTAAAATTCCTGGTTGTAAATAGTGTATAGAAAATTTTAAAAAATCTTGTTTTTAACATAAAATTTTTTATGTATACAAGGTTTAATATAAACAAGCAATAACTTATAATAATGTAACAATACTGTGACACTAAGTAAACAATTTGCTAAATTATGCTATTGTTTTTAAATTAACTTAGAAAAATGTGCTGACATAATATTTAAACACTAACCTGGTTATCAAGGAACGTCAAAATACTGTAAGCTGTCAAAGGAAGCGCCTCTGTGGCAATTCCCTGCATATCATCATAATTGATGGTTCCAACTTCTGGAAAACTTCCATTTTCTGCTTGAACCGATTTTAGCCACATTAAGGCTTCTTCAACAACCTTATTGCCTTCCTGTAGGATCAGTGGTTGTCCTTTATTTTTGTCTAACAAAGCAGAAGCTTGTCTGATATACTTTGCCACAAATGCAGTGAGCCTGTAAGTGAAAAAATTGTTCAGCTTTTTGATATTGTGCTGATAAATTCTTTCCATCTACCGGAGATAATAGATAAATGAGTATTCTGCAATAATTAAAAAGAATTAGAACACAAAAAACTCTTTGTCAATAAATTATTAGCAAAACATAGGATGAACATGGGATTTCTATTATTAAATATGTTTGGCAGAGTATCATTACTTTTGAATGTAATTATTAGTTATTTTATTAAGGAAATTTTTGGTAAATAGTACAAGAAACATCAAGGTGAGGTTTTGAAAATGTAAAATTAACCCTAATATTTACAGAGAACAATGCAGTTGTAATTGTGACTATAGTAATGACAGCACATTATTTTCTATGCAGGTAATAAAAATAATATCAATTGTATTATTGAATTGAGAGAAGACAGACATACCATGTGCTTCCGCTAGGGTCCCGAGAACCAAAGGCACTGAAGGATCCATCTTTTCTGCGATAACTCAATTGTTGTTGATAGCCCATCTCTATATATTCAATAGCTTTTGTCTCAATGGCTCTTGTCAGTTGTTTGGTGTTCTAAAGATATGTTTAATTCAATTATTATTATTTTTCGTAAATTTTCTTTTTCACTACTTTTTTAGTTTAAAGTATTTTCAATAAAGTGTACTGATAATATAGCTTTTAGTTGAACACAACACTTGAATCAGTAGTTCTCAAACTGTGAGGTGCAAGCCTAATGATGGGGAGGCACAAAAATTTTGTAAATTTTACCATAAAAATTATTTAATTGAGGTTAATAAAAATGTTGGTGAATAGCGGATGTACTGTCATGCAGCTAATAGAGATACTTATGAACTTGAATCACATACATATTTATGTGAAACTGTGTTTTCTGCGGTTGTTGCTATTATGAAGAAATATAAGTCAAAGATAAATGTTAAACAAGAGATGAGAGCAGGGACATAACTAAGGGGGGGGCCCTGGCTCCTCTTAAAAGTTCTCGGCCCCCTTAACATTCACTGAATGCCATAAACCGATTGTGCAGCATGTGTAAATAGCACAAATAAAACAAATACTTCAACAATGGCCAATGACAATTGTTTGGTCAATCGTTATAAACGCTTCCCACATGCAGTTTCCTGAATAATTATCAGTATATATTTACATTGCTGTGTATAAAGATTGATAATTTCATTGCTTAAACAAAATCGTGGAGCGAATAACGCTACCCTTTGGTCTATTAAAGGCTTAATTGATGCTAATTGAGCATTGGCACAAAAATATTGATCTATGCTTTTATATGTATTAACTTTCAAATTTTGGTGTACCCTCCCAAATATTTTTAGCTTTTGGGCTGCATTCCCCTTCTCCCCAGTGTGGGGAGGCTAGTTATGTTGCTAGATGAAAGGTCAATATCAAAATTTGTGCCACGTTTCGATAAAATGTGCAGTGCTAAACAGCCTCTACCTTCTCATTAGTAATGTGCGTCAGCCGTAAAATAAGGGTAAATATATCTATTTAATGATTACCAAATGTTCACAATAGAGATGGCTTATTTAATTACAATTACTATTTGATTTTATTTCACAAACGAAGGAAGGTGTAGAAAATTTTTACATCTTCAGAGGAGATGTTCTAAAAAGTTTGAGAACCACTCACTTGAATAGAGGAAAATTTTGCTATTAATGGAAATTAGAATGCTATGATACTGATGCAATAACTTTTATAGTACAATTGCTAAAAATTATTATTACTATATGTCCAAAGAATGGTCTTTAAGTTTATAATAGCTTCATATTACAAATTTCTATAATTTCATTCAAATGAAAATAAGCAATGCTGTTTTTTTTCTGCTGGAATGCTGTTCTGTAAGTTGTTTTCATGCAAAATAAAAAAATCAAGAAACTTGTAAGACTAAAAATTTATAAATTTCGAAAACACTTCAAATTCAAAATATTTATTACTACCAGGGCAAGTCAAAAAGTATCTGCAATGTACTTATTTAAATTCACATAACAACAATATAAAATTCACAAGTGCATCGTTTTTCAACATAGTCACCCTGCTTTTCAACAAACTTGGTTCAGCGTTGCCTTCAGAAAAAAATGTTTTCGGCCGAGCGGCAAACCACCTTCAGCTCATTGTTGCTGGCAAAACGACAACCTCTTAAAGCAACTTTGAGGAGTCCAAACAGATGATAGCCTGACGGGGCAAGGTCAGGGCTGTATGGTTGATGTTCTACGACCTCAAAGCATAGCTGCTGGAGTGTTTCAACTTTGTGGACAGCATTATGGGGACGGACATTGTTATGCAGCAACACAATACCTTGGGGCAGTTTTCCTCGAAATTTACTCCAAACTGCTGGTTTCTGCTCATCACGCAGCATCTCACTGTAGCGTACACTGTTTATCATCATACCCCTTTCCTGGTAATGTTTAAAGATTGATCCTTGTTAATCTCAGAAAAGTCTGAGCATCAATTTTCGCATTCGGCTGATATTTGAACTTCTTTCTGACGGGGGGCGTAGGGTGTTCCACTCCATACTGCGATGTTTGTTGTCCGACTCATAGTGGTGGACCCACGTTTCGTCACCAGTGATAATGCGATTCAGGAAGGCATCACCATTCTCTTGATACCGGTATGAAAGTCGGTTACAAATGTCCAAACGGATATGACTGTACTGTTCAGTGAGTTGTTTGGAATCCATCTTGCACAAAATTTATGGAAGAGAAGTCTGTTGTGGATAAATTCATAGGCTGTATGGTGACTAATCTGCAGGTGGTTTGCCACTTCATCGATAGTTACCTTTCTGGTGACAGGAATCAGTGCGTGGACTTCTTCAATGTTGTCATCAGTTGTCGATGTGAATGGGTGCTCTGATCGTTGTTTGCCTGTGACACTTGCTCGGCCATTTTTGAACATGTCTATCCACTCGTACACAATTTGCTGTGGAAAAGCACTGCTGCCATACTTCGCTGATAGTCTTCGATGAATTTCTGCATCTGTTACACCTTCAACCCACAAAAATCAAATGACTGCATGCTACTCTTCTTTGGTGCATGTGATAAGCGGAGCGGCCATGTTGACACTGCTATTGTTGAAAGTCAATTGCATGGCCAAGGTCAAATATGCCACTACAACAACAGAGAGGCTTTGTGCTTAATATTGCACATGCATTCAGCAGTGGCACCAATCTCAAACAAAAATGAGAATTTTGCAGATACTTAATGACTCGCCCTTGTAGATTGACATGCATTTCTCATGTGAAATGCAAATCACAATTTATTAAATAACGTTTATGATCTGATGTTTATAACATCCACCTTTACATTGGCAAAAAACTATGCATTCTGGAAGCTTATTTTTTTGGAAAGAATTCACTGAAAATAGGTATGAGTGACTGATAACATAAAAAGCAAATAAATGCTAGCTTGCCTTTAGATATTCCAGGATTGCAATATTTGGTACCAATTTTGCCATATTCTGCTCACCACACCCTGATGGCATTCTTACAAGCTTAGCAAGATTTGAAATGCTATTTCCAAGAAGGTCACCTAAATAAACATTAAAATTTAATTAAGAAAGTTGGAATGATTAATAATTTATCATTGTTATTGTTCAAGAAGAACACATAAGAGACAACTGAAAGTCAATATATTAATGCAATGAATTGAAATAAGATGGTTGCATTATTTATGCAATTATCATTAAGGGCATCAAACAAAATAAATACCAGAATTATACAATTATTTTATGATATTAACAATAAGAAAACTGGGTTGTAAAAAATCTATAATATGAAATCATTATCAATATCAATAATCAATCAAATACCAGTATAAATGTCACATTAAAAATTAACACTCACCTACTGCAGATACAGTAATAACTTCTGAGTCATCAACATAATATTTGGGGAGATCTAATGAGAAATTAGCAGAAAAGCTTCTGGAATTGCGAAGATCCACAAATATTGCCTTATTTTTATAGATAGTCTCTCCTTCAGCCTGAAATATTTTTAAAATTATAGGTTAGAAAATAAATTATAAGTACAAAAATGTCAGTTACAAACGTCATTCTTCTCCCTCACTTCTAAATTAAAATAACAATTGATACTATTCTTAAAGTTATTACATATCACATCTAAACTAGCTAATGTGGTAGCATTAGCTAGTTTAGATGTGTAAGTAAATACGGAATCAAGCTAGGTAATTACTTTCACAATCAACTTCTTTGTCACTGCATCCCTTAGGGAAGAAGAGACGGCCTTAACCTTGACGTCAATTTGCCCAATCTGTTTTGGAAGGACCATGAAAACAGTGACAATGGTTGAAGAAGGTTTCACCAGCACTACATTCTTCTTCTGAAGCATGGCTATTTGAATTGAATGAAGAAGCAAAAAGCTATGATAAATTGTACTTTATGAAAAAAATTAAAATAAGAATAAGAAACTGTATGCAGCATTAAAATGATGACAGCGATGAGATATAAATAAAAAAATGACTCCAAATATACTTATTTTTAAATGGATAACAGCAAAAACATATTAAATGACATAATTCAAGATATAAAACATTTAAGAAAAACTGAAAAAACAATATTCCTAAGATATGGAAATTTCTACTTGATCCAATCCCAATTAGGTATCAGTTCATTTTAGCTTCTAGCATATTCATCCCAAATAATTTCTCAATAAAATTGGAAATACAGCATTTACACCTTTGAAAACTCACAGAATCACCTTCTCCACATTACATATTAGCTTTAGATAAAATTGCGGCAAGAAATACTCACTTCTAAATTCCTTCCCACCACTTTCCACAAATTCAAACAAGCCATCACTATTGTCAAGGGTCACATCCACAGTGAGATCTTGATTCATGTAATTGGATACAGCAACAGAAATTGAAACCACTTCCCTAAGAAAAACGGAAGGAGGAAAATCCACGTTGATGTAGAACGGGCGCTTTCCTATAATCTATGAATAACAAAGTAGAAAAACCAGTTAGTCAACTCCTCTGAAGATTAATGAAAATAACAATAATTGAAGGGAAAAAGACTTCATTGTAACAATAATATATTGTGTATTATTATAAATCACACATTAATTTAATATAGTTTTACTCCTGATTTTTACCAAAATTCCTTAAGTGCATAATGAATATGGGTTATTGAAAAATGGCTTCAACTAAATTGATTTTCATTCCAAAGTATTAAAATATGACTAGGTACAAATTTTATCAAACTAAGCTTTAGTGTTCCCAAAGTTTGAAGCACACAATTAATACAAATTATCAAACTCTAGCATATACCCGATCATTTAAAAAAAGATATTATCACTAACTAGCCTTTACAATTTAAGCATTCTTTGGCAAGATAATGACTAAAAATGCGATCAAATATATAAAAATATGATTAAAAAAGAAATTTTAGCTCTTAAATATAAACATCAGAGTGGATATTCAAAACTGTGAATGCTTTGTCCTTACCCTTATTTAATACATTGCTATTTAAATCCATCAACAAATTTTATTCTTTGTCTTACCTTAACCTGCTTATTGAGTAATCCAATTCCATGCACAGGATCAAGAGAGAAAGCACTGACTATCCAAGAAGTCATGTTATTGGGAAGAGTGCGCTTAAGAGTTATTTTCCCATCCGCTCTAAAAATTTTAATAAAATTGAAATTATTGAAGAAACAGTCATGTAAAAGATGATATTTGCCTCTGATTAAAATATAAAAAATATATAGAAGATTAGAATGGAAAGTAACATTTTTCAGATGAATGAAGTATCAATCGTAAATACAAAAATATAAATTTAAAGCTCCAGAAATTTACCCAGAAGAAACGTTGGAGAAGAACCAAGTATTAGAAGGCTCCATAACGAGGTGAACTCTAGGTCTATAATTCCAAGTAGGTGCAGGAATACGTGAAAAGGCGTACGGTCCAGCCAATGGAGGTCTCGTTCCTCCTGGGTTCCTATTTATTTCTCCACTTCCAATCCGGCCAACAAACTGTGGTTGATCTTTTGAAGGAGCAGCTGGCCAAGAAAAGAAGAAAAAAGAAACATTACTGAAGAAAACATGAAGCGTGAATGAATATGATAGCATCCATGTCTCATTTCAATTATCTTATATCTCTTCTTTCCTGAAAGTAATATTTAAACAATAATTATAGAAAAAACAAATTATTTAAGTCTTAGTAATGAATATATAAAGATTGTAATTTATACAACTGTTTTTTACAACTGAATTTATACATTTGGATAGTTGAAAAAAAGTAGACATTTTATTTTGTAATAAACTTTCATTTTTTATGAATCTCATATATGTATTAATATCTCTCTATCTTTTAAAAAAGTTCTGCCAGATGCTACACACAAAGACAACAAAACAAGAACTACAAGCATGATTTTCACAAATTTCTGTCTTAATATTCTGTGTGATTTTGAGGTTTTAGGTGGGCAGTCCAAAAAAGAATGGGTTTACCACCAGGATCATTTACATTCTCCATTTGATTAACACATGAAGGAGTGGACTATTGAAACTCGCAATTTTTAAAACTGTGTCAGAAATCTTCATGTATGATGCAGTCTTTTTTTTACCGTCATTTTAGGAAAAAAGGTCAGCGGGGTACACGTTTGTGATATTTTATTGAATTTCACCATCATAGAGATCAATCACAATCAATAGGTATAATTCATTTTGATAGTATCATTAACAGCTGACATCAATCGAATTATAGGAAATTTTATTTAGGGGTTCAAGCTCTCCAAGAATAACAGTTTCTTATTGCTTGAAATTAAAACATTTGTCACATGGAATGCTCAATAATAATAACACGGACGCTAAACAGTATTTATATATTTTGTAAATAATATGTTTATTTCTGTTTTGTTAAAACTTGGATTGTACATGACTTTCGATTTTGTCAGAAAATGGTTTCATGAGAAGTATTTTTAAGTGAAAAAGTGGGGGGTCGACTTATACGGCGAACGTATGCCTAATCATGTACTTTCACCCAAAAAAGCATGGGTCGACTTATACGCAGGGTCAACTTATATGCCGGAATATACGGTAAATAAATTTTGCATTATTTGTCAATTTGTTTAAAATCATGTTGAAATTGAGTGATATATTCGAAAGCCAACAATACAGGTTGCCATGGAGAACTCACATAAAATCAGTAGCGCACACAGGATTCTCTCATGGGAGGAGGGGGGTCTGAAACATTTGACAAGCACATAATTTGTAGCAAGTTATATCAATGTCGTGTATTGCATTATTATTATATTTAAGTTAAAAGCAAAGGGGGCAAACAGTTTCCTATTCTTATCTGAGGGCACCCATGAACCCCAATTTAAAATAACTACGTGTTTCTACAGTTTAGAAAAATCACAATTTACCAAGGGGGGTCCGGACCCAGTGGACCCTCCCCGTGTGTGCACCACTGCATAAAATGGCAATAAAATCACCAAAAATCAGAAAATAAAGATAATTTTCGAGCAATTTCGAATTCAGAGTGAAATTCTATCATATGAATAACAAGCTTTATTCAATTCCCCATATGATATTATAAACATTGCATTGATAGCTCAATTCTATCACCTTTAAAAATGCTAATGAAAAAATTCCTTCACCTTGAATTCGAGGCATTCCCTTGTTATTCACATGGAAAACAAAAATAATTATTTAAACCTTTCACCAGGTATATTCCAGTGTGAAAAGTAGTGCATTCAGCTAGTTTAAGCAGCAGGATTGTTTATGCAAAATTTTATAACTGTAGGTAATCGTGAACAGTGGCAGAGTGTGGGTTCAAGGGATGTGTTAGCCTAACCCCAAACCCAAACCCCCCTCCTTCCAAAATGACAATTCATGTAATATGACGGAAGCATGTGATAATCCGCGTTTTTAATTTCACACTCCAAGTTCATTTTATTTACAATATCTTTTTAAAAGTCGAATTACTCGATAATGCAGTCACAATCGCCCTCTTCCATGGTGGTGGATCTCAACACAAAAAATCGTCACCCGCACGAATACACAACCAAACACGTGAATGCATGCTAAACCATGCATTAACACTGGGAGACCGGCTAACACTGGGGGGGATTCCCCCCGCTACGTCATCTCTGGCTATGAGTCGACTGCGCATGCTCCCGACGGGGATCAGCATTTAGATGGGGCCCTAAAAACGTCAGCAAGAATCAAGTGGCTAACATTGTATATGCACAGGTGAACAGCAAATAAGCAAGGAAACAGTTTTAGAAGTCGCAAATGGAAATAAAGAGCTTTTTTCAATTTTGGTTTTGTAAGTGTTAGCCGGGTTAACACGGTTAACACGAATGCTCTGCCCCTGATCGTGAAGTATGACTTTATACAGAACAAACACATTCTTCTAAATATTTATGTAGAGAGAAATATTTAAGCAAAAACAATCTCCAAAAAAAGGTTTACAATAATGTTAATAAGCACAGCCATCATATGGTTGATTTGTTTTTTTTTATGATCACTTACTGGAAATGAAGTTGTTTGATTGTCCATTGGTCAAAAGAACTGCATCATATCTCTGAAAATTAAAAAAATAGAGCCATTCTTCAAAGACAAAGTTTTATATTTAAAGTGAAAATAATTCCATTTTTAATCATTCATAAACTTACATTAAATACATCCCAAACAGCTTCAGGTGGAGGAGGATAGTAAACTGATTTATCCATGTATGAGTATGGCAACTCATTGTCATTCTGACTCCCAAAATAGGAATTTAAATCCTTCAGTATTTTTTCCTGTTAATAAATCAGCATAAAATAATATCAACTTTTCTTTAGATGTGTAAATATAATGTATAACAATTACAAATCAATTTCAGATTATCATAATTTACCAGCCATTGTTTTTATTTTCTATCTCATTTCATACTGCTTATACATATTCATAAATAAGTAACTTAATTGTGCTTAAAAATTTAAATAACTTACATGATGATTAATAAATTTAAATGTTCAGTTAAGTGATTGCAAAAGTAGTTTGAAGAAAGCTTTAATATGAAAAAGTAATAAAAGATGTTGATATTGGTACATACAGGAGAAAGGTTATAATCTTTTCCAAGTGCAAGAACTTTCTCATCTACACCCATTATGGCCATGTGAGAAAAGGGCTTTGCTAAAAACGTGAATGTCACTTCAGATCCAGGTCTTGATTCAACCACTGGGCTCATATTTATGGTCACCTGCAGAAGATATTTCATTATATGAAATACAATGCACAAATGGTATGTTACTTGTTCAATTTTTAACCTTACAATATGAAATTGTTTATATAAATAACACATCCAAAACAGAAAGATTCCACGTCATATACAGAAATTATTCTCAATTGGAAACAGTTTTTAAATCCTATCAGATACACCATTAATATAGATGCATCTTTTATAATAAATAACAATTTAAAAATAAAAGTTGCAAAATTAATTACCAGTACTTTCCTACAAGTTCTTTAAAAATAAAATATATTTATGCCCACAAAAGTCATATCAATTAACCATTTCGGCTTATTCAAAAAATAACAAAATATAAATAACAATAAACCATCAATATACAGTTTCCACATGGGAATTTACTCACAAAATTCTGAAAGGTTTTGGAGAATCTGATGTCCAGACCATTTGCCACAATTTCCTTAGATCTAGGAGGGACAAAATAGGCAATGAAACGGGCAACTGGTGCCATTGCTCGAGTTGCTTTGATGAGAATGGTGATTCTCTTCTCTGACGAAGGATTGCTAGGTATTACAGTGCGCGTGGACAAAATCTCTCCACGTCCCATCACCACATATGTGATATAAGGAAGGGCAACTGTAGAAATAACTTCAACTTGCACATCTTCATTGACCTGAAAATGATAATTTACGGGAGAGATTAGTTTATGGTTTTTCCTTTGATAGCGAAGAAATTCATTACAAATATCCAGTTTTCTCTTCAAATCTTTGTATATGATTATGCTTGATTGAGTGCCATTCTGAATGAATATTTAAGGATCTAAAAGAGAGAGATTTCTCTTTGGTTCACTGTTTGAAAACCATTGTTAAATGTTTTGCTTGCATTGCGATTGTTAAACCAAAAATAAATAAATGCAAGCAGAAATCATAAATTTTAACTACTATGATCTTCAAAAATGTAAAAAAGGTAACTTGAGCTAAGCTAAGACTATATTTTATCATTAAAAATTTTTATATCACAGTAAAAAATGTCACCTGAAAATTTTGCACCACGAAAGTATGAACTTTGATTTGAAAAATTCTGTGATTTGTACAAAATATAATTTTAATTAAGTTATATTTTTTTCAAGTCCATCATCTGCAACTTAAAATAGAAATTCCTACCAAATAAGCTTGCCAGAAATATGCTGAATATCAAATTACATCAAAACAGGTTATCAATACTAGAAATCTTAGTTACCAATTTAAAATTAATCTTCATCTTAAACTGGAATGTACAAACATATATCATATGAGACAGTATCACACATGGAACACTTTTTTAAGGGCTACATAATAAAAATCAAAATACTTTCACTATTATGGGATGCAAAGACCTGCATTTGTAATTATCACATGTATGAGTTGGGTGCAAATTTAATTTCAAATTGCAAGTTAGAAAAGCAGCAATGCAAATGAAATATTTTGTAATATAATGAAATAGATGTACAATTTACTAATAATTAGAAAACATATGAACAATAAAAGACAATTCAGAGATCCATGGATAGCTTGCAAGTTATCAGTTGGCCTTTTCTGAAAGAAATAAAAACTTCTCTGCATGGTGGAATGTATATTTGGTGGTTGGACAAAAGGGCACAAGTCAAATTTTTTCTGTATTGGGTTAAGAGTTGTCTCTAGTTGAGAAAATTAACCTCTTTTGATAAAGGACATAAGGCAGTCTCATTCACTTCTTAAGGTATGGACCTGGTATAAAGCAGCATTTCTCACTTTTTTCAAGGTTGACAATTTATAAATTTTTGAGAAATGCAAGTGACAACAACAAAAAATTAAATTTTTAAAAGGTTTTATTCCCAGGGTTAAAATAATGCATATTTATATGAGAAATTTTAGAAAATGGCTTTATAAACAAAAATTATTAAAAAGTATAATACAAATGCCTTTTGGTTTCTAAAATATGTAAGACAGAAGGGATGTAATATATATATATACACACCTAGTTACCAATTTTTACCAGCAAAAAAGGTTACATTATCAGTTTGTGTAAATGGGAGCCCTGGGTTTGAATCTCCTGCACCAGATCACTAATGTTTGGAACCAGAGAGGGGAATTGTTTAGGAAAACAATATCATAAAGAACATTATTTCAATGTCTGTGCCAAAATAGGTGTGGACAAAATAAAGCTATAGTTTTTTGGAAACCACTCATGGACCATAGGTTGGGAAATACTGGTATAAAGGCTCTAAATAGCTCCTTGCCATGATTTGCAGGATTTTTTTACAAGCTTAAAGTATCTCTCCTGAAAAATGCGAGTTTTTGACTTGTGCCCTTTTCACCACCCATCAAAGATATGTTTCAGTCATTAAACTAATGAACATTTCTCATTTTCTTATATTAAAAGTATCTTTGTTTGTTACTATTGAGTTATTCCACACCCCTTTTGAAAAATAATTTTTTGCGATAACCCTTTCCCAGAAAAAAAACATTATAACAAACTACGAAAATGAGAAATTGTCAAAAAAAATTTTATATTTATAAGTAACCGAGGATATTGGCAAGCCTTCGACTCGCTTTCTTTTTAGATTATAATGCCTTTTATATCGGGTGTAGCTGTCTCCGGGTGCTATCGTACCCTTCGCCTCTCTGGAACGAAACTATCCCTCCCCTATGTCCGGTGATGGGGTGGGTAAATGTCACCACAGGCAGATCAGTCATGTGTTTGCAAGCTTTCATTTTGCGTGAAAGGGTTATCTCAAAAAATTATTTTTCATAAGGGGTCTGGGATAACCCACTCGTACCCTTTGTTTTGTAAATGTTATAGAGAAGTCATATTTTACTAGAGCTAGAATTACTGTTTTTTTTCATCAGAGCTTTAAATCTTGATACTTCTAATGTTGCAGGCCCAAATCCAACTTTCGTAATGCTTGATCAGGCTGGCATTCTGAAGATATTTTTAGTGCAGAAAATACTGACTTTGTTTTAGTCTTCTAATCATTATTATACCTTCTCTATCATATCTCAATACAAATATATAATGGAATACAGTTAAATTGGATTAAATCTTAAGAACTAATTGATCTGATATAATACATAATAAAATTATACTTATGCACAAAGGTAGTAGGTTAGATTGACTACTTACTCTAGGATCTCTACTTAACAAGCGAACTTGAATGAAAGACTTGCTTGGTGACTGTGAAGGATGTATTACAGCACGCAAAGCACTTGCATCTGGATACTCAGCCTAAATAGAAAGATGAAATAAAATAAGTGAATGAGGAGTTTGCAGAGGGAAAAAAATCACTTTTGTACTTTTGCAGAGGAAAAAAAATTACTTTTGTACTATCACTTTTTAAAATCTTGTAGATTCAAAAAGGTGCAAAATGTACAAAAAACAAGCAGAAAAATTACAGGTTATGCATATTTTAGGTTTCTGGATCACCTCAAATAACCTTTCTCCTTACATAACATTACACTGCAATGTCCACATATGCTTACCTCAATCTCTAAAAGTGAAGAAGAGTTAGCGCTAAGAGGAGTGTCAAAATCCAGTTGTTTCATTCCATTTCGATTCAATGGAATATTACTCACTGGCTGTTCCTTGTCATCATTAGTTAAGCCACCCTTTATTGTCACGGGGTTTTTCATATCTTCCAAAGGTGACCCATCAAATTTGGTGACTTTGATCTGATAAATGATTGAAAATATTAAAGTATTAATCAAAACAGCTTCTGCAATTATAATCAGCTCACTCCATTTCTTTAAATGAAGTACATTCAAACTTAAACTTGTGATCAAATAGGAAATATTACAAAACTGTTAACACTCACTGTAGGCTTATATGAGAGGCCAGGTTCATAGAATTCCGATGGTTTGATTAATTCAATTTTATTGCTGTATTTGTGAAGTAGGATTGTAGCTGAAGCATTTTGATGACTACCAGACACTGATTCCTCTACTCCAACATCAAAAATAACCAGCCTTTGGAAGTCATCAAAAATTCTGCAAATATTTTACATGAGAAAAGAATAAATGAAAGGGTTATTTGAAGAATGATTAAATGCTAACTATGGGCAATGGATGTTAATAAAAATACTATAGAAATAAAATGTGAATACTGAAGTCTAGTACAGACCTATGACATGTCATACTGTTTCATATTAGCCATGCCTACACTTTCATCGAAATATAAAAGTATTAATTTAAAAACTTACTTGTGCATAAGGCACCTAGAATGGAATAACTTGTAAAATTTTACTTTTAAATAAAATGGAAGCAAGAATGCGTAATGAGATTAATTTATGACTAAAGGAAATTGTATGATATGATTTGCATGCATATCCTATACAAATTTGTTTCATGTAACCGCTTTCTTATTAATTAGGGAAGAAATTTTTACCAGCCAAAAATTATTTTAAGAGGTCTTACCCAAATTCTTTCACCAAATTGAAGTTCACTGTGATCTCCCCATCTATAGGCAATACCTTCCTCACTGGATTATTGAAAACTGGTTGAAGAATTTCTGTGTGATATGTAGGAGTAGCAGATATGGTCAATTCTCCTTTCACATATCTACCATTTGAATACCTGAGTTAGAATGAGAGTTTTTCTCCAATTAGTCAGATTATAGTTCTGAATAAAAAAACAGTAGTCATCTTATTGTTAGTTAGATGATACAATCATGGCCGGCTGAAGAGGGGATGAGGTGGATGCAAGGCATATGGACCCCCAAATAATGGGGGCTCCAGAAGTTCTCAATTATTCAAGTATTGACTGTAAATTTTGCAAAAACATTTATTAAAAATCACTTGCAAACTGATTTCCAATAAAGAAACTCTGTAGAAGTTATAATATTAAACTGGGGCTCCATAAATCATTCGTTATTACTATAATTATTTCTATTGTGGGGCCCCCAGTGATATTCGCATCTGGGCCCCATTTAGTGCTTGGCCAATTCTGGATACAATGGGACACATATCACTATTACCACAAAATTTGTCATTAGTTTTCATATGATATACAACGTGACACACAGTAATATATCCACAAAATCTGTCCGGTGCTTTCATACATATTTGCAGAGGCATACCTAGGCGATATGGCACCTATGGCAACATTTTTGAAAACACCTTGTTTATGTAGAATATAATTTTTCTGCATTTTAATAAAGAATAATAGCATTTTTATTACATATAAATTAACGTTTGGGTATTAAATTAATACTTATTTATGGGAAAATGAATTTATGGCACTTTTTTCAGGAACATTTGGCACCTTTTACAAGCGGCGCCTATGGCAAATGCCACCTTTGCCATACCGTAGCTATGGCACTGGATATTTGACTTGTATAAAGTACTCACTTGGCAGTTACTTTGACAGACAGTGACTCAGCTTCTTCAAAGGTTGCATAACTTGGTAGGTCCATCATCACTTGAAATTTTGGGAGGACATAGTCTGCCACCAAGAAGGTTTTGTTGTATGATTCTGCATTTACAGTGGCTCTGATATTCCATTCGCCAAGGACAGGACTATTTGACAATGGTATATCTCCAATAAAGCAGCCAAAATGCGTAACCGCTTGGTTCCAGTGCCGTACCTCATTTCCATTACCATCCTTAATTAAAAAGATATACACATGTATACATTGTAAATGTTTCAAAATTATATAAATTATTATCAGTCAATCTTTAAAAGAATTTATTTTTTTTAACTTCATTGTGGTATACCACAGCTAAAACTTAAAACATTAACATACTCACTGTCACAAGAATATCTACAGGTTGTTGAGAGATTGGTCTAAGTTGAGAGTCTAAGACGACAACTCTGAAATTCACTGTGATTCCTGGTTTGTAAACTGTTCGATCCAATTGTATGAAAACGGAGACACTCTTAGGAACATATAAGAGCTTTGTTGACTTTCTGAAGCTTATGAAGGAACCTGAACCATATACAGTCAGATTGTAGTCACCAGGCCTAAGTTCTCCAATCTATGTTAAGAAAATTGAAAATTTTTAAACAAATAATCTTAAAATAATAACTCATTAGGATTCACTTATTAGTTAGAGTTAAATATGATACATAGAGGAGGAGAAAAATAGGGTGTCTTGAAATTATACAACATGATTCCATAGGATCTAATAAGGGACTGTTTCCTAAAGAGAAATATTTGTGGAATATACATTGCACGAACTTTCTCACATAAATTTTTTCATCCAAACTCTAATCCTACTCCTGCCTATCACTGACTTATTGAACGTAAAAGCACCACTGTTGATACAAGACAACAAAACCATGGAAAATTTTTCCAGCATACAAATAGTACTATGTTGCTAACCTCACATATGTGAAAATCAAACATGATAAACAGTTCCACCATAAATAAATATCAAGTATGATGAGGACTGGTGAAGCCATATAGGCACTAAAGCAGGGGTTTTTCAACCAGTGATATGCAAACCCCAAGGGGTACATCAAGAATTTTGAACTAAAAAATGAACTTGGGGTACACTACTATTAAAAAAACCTATAAGGGGTATGCGAGTAATTTAAGGTTGAAAACCTCTGCACTAAAGCATTATTAGTACATGGATATTGTCAAAGGATGTCACAGGACTGGAGTAATTTAAGGTTGAAAACCTCTGCACTAAAGCATTATTATTACATGGATATTGTCAAAGGATGTCAGAGGACTGGAGAGAGCTGGGTATATAGTTTTCTTTGAGAAATATGGCTTATGTAGTATTGTTAATGATACCAAGCACTTTAACTTAATGAATTTTAATCAAAACTGTTAGAGCCATTTTTAAATAAATTGACATCTTGTGAAAATTGACAAGAATAAACTGGCCTTTATTATTTCGCTATATATCTATTCAGATGGCTTATTCTGGATGAAAGTCTGCTTAAACATATCATTCTATTACATTTAACCATTTAAACTATACAGACACATAAAGAAAGGCAGACAGATGGTGAAAACACTTTGTTAGGCTCATGGACAATGAAAACGTGTATTTTCATCAAAATCTCAAAGCCAAATTTTTTCATGGTTACATTACTTTCTCTATATACCATATATACAAGAATTCAATAGTGGCGATTTTCTTCTTAGTGACTTAATCTTTAAAAAATTAAGAAATACTGCATATAAGAGAAAAATTCCAATTACACCTTTTTAATGGCCATTAAAGAAAGTTCTTTACAGCAATACAATTACTATGACAAATCAACTGAGTGGATAAAAAATACTTTCTCTCTGTGGTTGTTTTTTACGTTACAACAGATTCTCAGCAAATTTATAAGAAGAAGCTTTATTTTATTGTGAGAGAATCAATATTTTGTTAATATTCTCATGAAAGCTTTCTTGCTGGCAAATAAAAGCCTTAAATCATACAAGGATACATAGCAATTGCTCTTGACAATTTTAAAAACAATTTTGTTACTAAGTTTCTACATAGAGGTTCTTAAAAATAAAAGAATGGCACAAATTTTGAGTAGGTACATTTGTTAAAATGTTTAAACTGAAATAGAATTTCACAAATTGAAAACTACTGACTAATGGGAACCATCATTAAACGAAAACTTTTTTTTGGTATTTTGCAAGCATAAAGTCTGTTTTTTGAACTCTGGTTTGGGTATGGTTGGTGATTTTTTCTTACCATAACCCAACTCAACTGAGCTTTAAAAAAAAAACAGCACTTATAACTGAAAAGTACCCTCTTTTCTTTAGAAATAATGACACAAATAAAATTTATTTCATGTGATGAGCCTTTTGTACACTTACTGAAATCTTTGCAAGTAAGCTAGAACTTCCACGAACAGACACAGCCTTGGTTTTTTGATACTGTCTTCCATCTTCTTGTGAACCTTTCACCTCAACTGTAATAATTTCATCTATCCTTGATCCAACTCCATGTAAGGTGACAGCAGCCACATATTCAGAATGAGGCCTCAGAGCACGAGGTGCAACCACAGTGAGGATGCTGAAGAATTTAAGGCAGTAACATAGAAAATGTTTGAAAAGTTTGAATATTGTTTCTTATATCTTAAGTTTATAAATTAAAACGTACTTTTGATTATATCAACTTAATCTCTGAAAAAATACAATTCATTAAGACTCCTAAAATATAATAGAAGGATGAAATAATTATTAACAATGACTGAAAACAAAGTTGAAAATTATTTTGAAATATTTATACTCAAGTATGAGATAACTGACTTTAAATCGAAAGAGAATTAATGAGGATATTTTTGCATGTTATGAATGACAGTAAATCATTTATGAGGGTATTCTTATTTACAGTGGTTGAGGTGGAAGAAAAAAAGAAGTGGCATGGTTTGCCGTGATTTTGAATGCTGAAAATAAGGTGACGGTATGATTCATGAGCTCCATAAATTTTACATATAAGTTATATATGGGACTGTTAATTTATATACGTGTAACTTTAGGCTGATTTAACATATATAGGGGTGAAATATGGACTATATCTTATATTACTTATCAAAGTTAAAATGTGTTGTGTTAAAATATGCCATGGTAGGCAAACGGTTAACCTGATATGAACCCCTTTACTAATATACTGATAGGAAAGCACCATCTTTTGCTCACCCATTTTATGCAACCAAAAAATATTTCAGGTTTGATAATTTTCGATACCTCGAAAAATGATAGAGGCCAAAGGCACATCACTGTACGCATTTCTTTCTATTGTGATTGGAAACCAAGGGTGAAAGTTTCCAACATTAAGGTACTAGAGTTAATGAAATCACAAGGTACCGTTATGATTTAACGTCTACTAAAAGGTGATGGGATGATTTCTAACCATCTTAAAAAGAACTGGTAGGCCATACCGCCCCACCTCAAGCACTGCTTATTTATCTAACAATGATGAACTTCATGTAACTGTGGAGATTATACTACCATATAGACCAAGAAGAAAAATCAGGAAATGACATGTTATAAGGAAGAAATCTGAAAATGTGATTTTCATTTTTTTACTTATGTAACTATAAGACTTAAAAAATTGTAAAACATGAACATAATATATAAGTTGAAATTTTTTTAATAATTTAATAAAATATTAATGTGACCAAACACCTGTTGTGGCCATCTAAATTCGTGGGATTCAAGTACAATTTATGGCCACCCTAATGCATCAAAGTAACTTTTCGTATAGTTTTGGAGTACCGAGGAGTTTATTTTTCCTGCAAATGCTCTTTGGGAATGCTATGTAGGAAATCATATGTATAGATAACAAATCAATTTTAAGTGTTTCTTAGGTGATTGTGAAATCTATGCATGTCAGTCAAAGTTTTATAAAATAAATTAAAAGATGTATTTTGACAAAGTTTTATTTTGCTTTACCTTTGCTGTGCCTCTGAAACAATCACCAACCCATGGAATAGGAGCAAAGAATGCAACCACCAATAGGGATTTCCAGCAATAATCCCCTGCATGCTGCAAATTGTGATGAAACATATTAATGATGGGTTACCAATTCACTCTGATAAATAGACTTATTAAATAACCAATAATAATTTTTTTGTTAGCAAGATACTTAAGTATGCATTTCTTAGCACATGCTGTCACAAACATTTCATTTAAGCCCATTAGCAGATTTTCAATAAGGCCAAAGTAGGCAATGGCCTAGGGGTGGCAGGGTTTTGGGGTGGCAGGATTTCAGGGCGGTCGGATTTGTATATTCATTGGCCAAATTGCTCGATTGTCAATATAGCACTGTAAAGAGGGCTTTCAGTGTGATTTTCAAAATTATGGAGGTCGAAGAAAATTATTTCAAAATCATGAAAGACCATTGGTACCAACCTACGAAAGCCTATCAAGGTAATAACCATAAATACCCGGGAAAAGAATGGATTGTTCTTCTCGTATAATTTATAAATTAAATCAATTTGATTCACATTTTTTTAAAGGGACAGAAAAATAATTTGGCCTAGGGGTGGCAAGTTTCCAAATCCACCACTGTTTAAGCCATTATTTTTCATCAATAATATTTAAGATTACACTTATTTGATTTATTATAAGTAATATTTAAATACTAGCAAATATAAGCTGTAAATATTCCAGTATTTTGCTACAACTACAATCAAATCTTGAAAATGTTAATGATACTTTTTGACTGTTTCCATGTTAGTGAAAATTTAGTTGCTATTAATTTTATTAAAGCTAAGATTAATATAATATAAACGTGGCAATTTTTATTTGTATCTTATCATAAAAAACTTTCATCTTGTCATTAGTTATCTTTTCTTCTCAAAAGGTCATATACTAGTAAGTCATTACACACACCTATCATCATCAATTATATTTACAGTCATCGCTGTACTGACTTTAATCCAGAGACAAAACTGCAAAGTATGATCCAAACATAAATGTGACCTGGCCCTTGACACGCTGTAGTTCTCTATTATTGTGGCTATAATTCTGGAAACATTTTAGCTCAGACACCTTGCGATTGTGGGGGCTACAGGAGTATTGCTAAGCTACCTCTTTAATATATTGACAATTTGATGTAAGCAAGATCTATTTATCTTGAATATATTTTTGAAGATGTTCGCCAAGCTCACAAATAGAGAAGAATATTTCGGTTTAGTTTTCATGATGGAGATTGCATTAAGCAATACTTGTAATTGTAACACAAGGTATATAAAACTTTTTAAAACTTGGTTTTATGGTGTAAAAGTTTTAGGTATTTCTGAAGTGGTCACCTAGAAGACTTTGAGAATAAATTATGTCGACTTAAAAAACAAAGGGAAGATTTTTTCATTTGAGACTATTACTGAAATAATTCTTAGCTCTGAAATACATAATAGGCGAACTACAGCATGTTGTAACATAAAAGCATCAAATTATTTAAACAATAATGAGAAATGGATATCTTCGATGGGTAATTAAGAAAATTTTTAAATATTAGAAATAACTGATATCTCCATTGCACTTACTTATTTCACGCGTTCATCCAAGTCAGGAACGAACAGAAGAGCTTACACTAAAGCCCATAAATAACGCAGTTTGTTAATTGCAACTCATCTGCAAACTACCTCGAAGTACAAAATTACAAATATGCACCAAGTCTGTTTCATCCAACACGACGTGAAAAAGATGTCGACTAAAATATAGTTGACATGTGGGCGTAACAAAAATGAGTGGGCGTAGAAATTGTCTTCCACTCTCCAATTATGGTGCGATCTAAGTCTAAAGGTTTATTCGGAGAACCATAAGTTTTACATTACAATTTCAAACTTTGAGCAATGCAAACTAAAAAATGTTCTCAGCAAGTCTTTAAACCAGTCAAGGGCGATAGGTAATGACACAGTACTGGAAATGCTGGTATTTTGCTTTTATTAACAAGCACTTATCATCAATTCATTAACTATAAGAAAAGGCGTTAATTCACCTGTTGTATATATTTCGGAATGGGATATACTACAAATGGGCTAGAATACAACTACGAGAACACACATGGTATAGCGGTACAGTTGATAGTTTTCAATCAAATTAAACGACTTCCTTGCTACAGTTTAACAATTCACGGCAATGATAAATTTCTAATAAAATTTTTAAAACTTGGACATTACTCATCATTCAAACTTATGTCAAATTAGAAGTAAAGAAAGAATACATACAGGGAGATTTGAACGGGCGTGTCAGCTATGAAAAAAAAAAATTAGAAACTTCATGAAAAATTCGAGTCTTACGTCCTACTTATATATTCTCAGAATTAAAATAACCAAAATGGTAATTTCTGACTCATCAGGAAATTATGTTGAAAACCTAATGACATTGGCATTTTCTAGAGCCGTGATCACCTTGGATAACATGAAATCACGAATGAACAAATATGGACTCAACTAGAATGGAGGGAGATTTAAAGGGCGTTCTTTGGAAGATGACCACAGATAAGGTGGACAAATTATTTAAACCAAAAGTGAGTACAAATTTATTATTTTTTAAAAACAAAATGGACAAATTCGGTGATCTATAAACCTATACATATATGGCTTATTCCATATTAATTTTAATAAAATGGCTGTAAACGAGTCCGTGGACTACAAAAGTTGGATAGGGATTTGACATTATAAAAAATGTTTAAGAGAAAAAATGAGTTTAACTTTAGAACAATTTTCACGGTGCCACATGACACGGTTATCCATATTTGCATGATGACAAATTATATCATGCTAATTGCAATGATTAGATTTGGATCCCATCTGATCTTTAAAATGTCGAAGAATCGATCTTATTTCAGCTGAACATATTTAATTTTATTCTATTTATTGAATAATTGCCTATGTATGAAATTAAAAATAAGTTGAGGTATGGATTTTCAAAAAAAATCTTTTGGAGCTTTTGAACGACCATCTAAACTGAAAGAATATTATCTTAATGGCTAATAATTCGTTCAATGGCTGGCACTAATGCCATACACCTTCTCTTTGAAAAACAATAATTTCTTATATTTGATATTGCCTCATCACAAAATTTTGCAAAGTTTTCGACTTTCAATGTGAAACAATGAAAGTGTAATCTGTGTAAGTATTACTTCTACATCAACAGGTGTTTAAACAAATGATTGTTTCTGTTATGTATTCAGTACATTTAATAGTTGTAAGTTTTGTAATAGAACAATTTTATTAGTTCTTTCTTCAAACTCTAGTTCTTACAACAATCCTTAGTTATCAATAACAACATGTAACTTGGTAACTAGTAAACATTACAACATCTCCCTTCAAAAGCTCTATTGATAATCTTACTCCAATCATGATAATAATACAAGTGGATAACAAGAATCACAACTCAAACATTATAACATCTATGAAGAGATACAAAACATGAAGAATAAAACTAATGTAAAGATTGACTAAAATGTAAAGATTAAACAATACAAACATATACAATATTAAACATCACCACCACAATAAAACTATCACTTATAATTGTTTGTTGCCGTCATCCATATTATGCTGAGATTTTGCTTGTTTTAAGCCATAATAATATCCTGTATGGTATCCACTCGTATACCATGACATTAACATTGCTGAAAGTGCATCTCCATCGTCATTTGAGAGATGTTCAGTAAGATGTGGAGGAGGTGGAGGAACGTGTGAAGGCCATCCTGATAAGTGATGTTCCTGTGGATGTGTACTTTGTGAAGATGATGGTCTAATATCAGGTGAACCATGCATTCTCCTGAGATGTCTCTGACCAACATTTACCATCCCAGACTTTTTTCTGGACTTTTTCCATTCCTCTTTGGCTGAGCAACTATCAGATTTTTCCAATTGCTTAGTATATTCTATTTCTTGCAAATGTTCGTTCATTGCCTCCTCTTCTTGTGCTTTTCATGCAAAGCGACCACCGGAGGGAACAAGGCCATCCATATACACTTCTTCTTGGTTTTCATAACCTTTACTTATTGCATTAATTATATAATTTTCATTTTGACTTTCAAAAATAAACTCCGAGTTGCTGTCATTGCCTTCTTCTTCAGCGATTTCATTGACGTCTCTCCGTAACGATCTGCATTCCTTGGAAAAGTGATTGAGTTTGCCGCATTTCCCACAATCTTGTCTCCACGCTGGGCAGTTCCGGTAGCTATGATGTAAGCCGCATTTCCCACATGGTATACTTCTACCTGCATCCGCCGATTGCTTCGAATGCAGGTCTCCAGCTTCTGCATAGCGACGATTTGACGTGGATGTTATGTTAGTCGGTAGGGCCGGTCGCATCTTCTTTGTTGTCCAGGCACTGTGTGAAGTTCTTTTACTCTTCAAGTAGTCCACCATCACATCTTCTTGCTCTTGTTTCACGTTAAGTTGCTGTGCCATAATGAAAGCTAATTCATTCATTTTGCATATCTCTAATGCCTGATAAACATCTGACAGCAGTGGTGTCTTTAACAGGATCGCTTTTAGATTTGCATTCGTAATTCCGCTAATGAAAATGTCTTTAACTAAACTGTTTCTTAATTGGCCAAAGTCACACGATTCACTTAGGTTTATAAGGACAGCCACATATTGTTCATAAGATTCACCCTCTTCTTGTTTTCTATTAAAAAATATATACCTTTCGTACGTAGTATTAGTCTTAGGTAAAAAATAATTATCAACTGCTTCAATTACTACCGCTAACTTGTTTTTATCGGGATCCATGAAATTGAATGACATATATACTTCTTGACCCATCTCTCCCATATGGTGGAGTAGCATTGCAATCTTCTTGCTGTCGGATGCATTTTCTGGTAAGAAGGCTTCCACAAATAATTTATATTTGGTTTTGAATCTCTTCCAGCTGCTGGCCATGTTTGAATTAAAATCCGTAGGTTGGAGACTTGATCCAGAGTGTATCAATGGTTGGCTTGCCATCTTACTCGAGCCAAATTTTCTCTATCTTCTTTAACAAATTATTCTGAATTTTCTTTCTCTAGCTCTTCTTTACCGCTGCCACCATGTTATGTATTCAGTACACTTAATAGTTGTAAGTTTTGTAATAGAACAATTTTATTAGTTCTTTCTTCAAACTCTAGTTCTTACAACAATTCTTAGTTATCAATAACAACATGTAACTTGGTAACTAGTAAACATTACAACAGTTTCATTAAAATGGAATGCCCTCCTATAACACGAGTTCTTATAATGCGGATTCGCTACAGCACGGTTTGTATTTTACTACCAAAAATTCATACAACGCAAGTTACTGTTTGCATCAACATGGTTTGGTCGGACATGGGATGTAGAATTCTCGATTGCTGAGCGAGGGAGAGATGAGCTGGAGAGCTCTTGCTCTTCTTACCTTTTAAGTTTTCTTCCTTTTATTATTATTCGTGCATTCATATCTTCATTTCTTTTTAATATTTAATACTTATTATGACTACCTCCATGAAGAAATCCAGCACTACACTAACTCTAGAATCAAAGTTTGATATTATTCAACGACTTGACAGTGGAGAGACAGCTGCATTGCTTAGGTGTTGATATAACGTGAACGAGTCAAGCATACACACAATAAAGAACAAGTTAGGAAAGTGTGAAGAGTATCAAAAATGAGCGTGTTTCGTGCAATGGAGTACTAGAAAGAAATGTACGTTAAGGGAAATAGCGTTTTAAAGTTCTTTTCTTCGTCATAAATAATCCATTTTCTACCTATTTAAAAATATTGCATGCACACGTAAGAAAATTGGAACTTGTACAGTTTACCCCCTCCCCGCAAAAAAGGTTTACTTAACAATTATTATTATTATTACTAACAATACAAACAAGCCAAGTGTTACTAACAATTGAATGGTTCATATTAAACAAACCGTTCCAGCTATCCATTAGTCATGGAGTGCAAACCCATGACCGTTCTGCCTGTGGCGACATTTACCCACCCGATCACCGGGAAATGGGGAGGGATAGTTTCGTTCCAGTGAGGCAAAGGGCACGGTAGCAGCTGGAGATGACTACTAAAATAAAAACAAAGCAGGTCAATATCCTTGGTTACTTGTAAATAAAAAGCTTTTTTTGCAGGGGATAAACTGTACAAGTGCCAGAAAATTAAACGTTTGTTTGTGAGATTCTTTATTTTAGCAACAATGAAGTAACCAAACAAAAAAATTTCTAAGTTCAACTTGAATTATGACATTCTTGTTTGTATTTCTTGATAATGGCTACCTCTATGATAAAAATGTGTAGGAAAAGAAATACTCTATGGCCCTATTGCAGTTGGGTACCCCCGGCCAGACTTTACATTACATTCCCCAGCGATCCTCCGCAACCGGTGTTTATTAGTTGATTTATTATTTACTGTTGATTTATTATTTACTGTTGATTTATTATTTGCTGTGATTTCGAATGTATTTCTAGTGGATTTATTATTAGTATTTCTGTTATTTCGTGTTATGAAAAAAAGTCAGGTACTTGTTGGTTATCCCGGAACACGAGACACTGCATTTTTCACTACTCTTTATTGATTTGTGAATGTAAATTGGTGAAAATTAGAAGTTCTGTGGCTCAGTCGATCTCAATAGCTGCAAAGAAAATGGCAAGGGTGAGAAACCCATTGTTGGAAAAGATGTTGGCTATCTGGGTGGAAGACCAGAATCAAAAGAAGATGGCGATTAGCTCTAACACCATCCATGCAGAGCTGCTGAAGCTTTACAATCACTTACAGAAAGAAGAGGCAGGTCCTTCGACTGCCGAGCAATTCTTAGCAAGTAAAGGTTGGTTTGACAAGTTCAGAAAGCATCAGAATCTCCATAATATCAAACTTAAGGGTGAAGCAGCTAGTGCTGATGACTTTGCCACTTATAAATTACCAGACGAGTTTAAGGCTATTGTGAAAGATGAAGGACACAGCAAGTTTTTAACGCAGATGAGACTGCCTTATTACATGAATGTGCATAAGAGAGAGAAGCTTTGGAATTTTTGTTCTGGATAAGAATGCATGAAAAGGTATGGAACACAATCCCAATTTCACTATGTACAACAGGGTTAACATAACGCAGATTCACATTACACGGTGCTTGTCCAGAATGCATCCCTCGCGTTATAGGAGGGCCGAATGTACTAAATTCTACTTAACACAAACAACGTTTAACAGCAGAACCATCTCTTTCAATTGCTCTTAAATGTGGAAATGAAATGGCATTTTCTCTATTTACTCTAGGACATTTTGTGGGGTATTTGTAAAAATGTAAAAGCAATTTTCACATAAAATGTAATTATGTCAATAATAATAATAATAATACTTTATTAATCCAGGGATTTGTTCATACAAATATAGGACAAGTCAAAAAAGAAGGAGAAACATTTAAACATGTACATTAATTGGCAAACTCAGCGATCGAGTAAAAGCATTTATCTAGCAGGAAGTTCTTCAGCAATCTCCTGAATTTTATTATGCTGGTCTCTTGTTTCATAGATGGCGGGAGCTTATTAAAAAGTTTACAACCCATATATATAGGACTGTTACCATACATTGATAAGTTATGCGAGGTTGCAGTCAAGTCCTTTTTTCTTCTAGTATTATGACTATGAACGTCCATGTTACACTTAATTTCTAATAATTTATAAGTTTCTCTAATAAACATAATACAATAAAATATATACATACTTGGTAAAGTCAGTAATTTAAATTTTTTGAAAATCCCTCTACAGCTAGCACGGCTTTTAGCTTTAGCAATGATTCTAACTGCCATTTTTTGGAGCTTGAAAAGTCGCAAAGCGTGATGAGAGTGGCCCCAAGCAGCAATGCCATATTTAAGCCTACTATAAATAAGAGCAAAATAAACAGTAAGGACAGTCTCTTCATTTGTAACAGTAATAAGCCTTCTCAGCATGAAACATCCAGAAGTATGTATATTTCTTTATCTTAATATTGATGTAATACAGTTTTCTGCTATTCAAATTTTACAATGACATTACAAAATCTTTGAGCAGAAGTCAAAAACTCACATTTTCTAGTAGAGCTTCTACAAGTTTGTAAAAAATCCTGCAAATCAGAGTAAAGAGATACTTATAGCCTTTGTCTGTATCTTAAGAAGTGAATGATATTATATTATGCTCTTCATACCAGCCAAAAAAACTGAATTTTCTCAATTAGAGATAACACTTAATTCATTACCAAAAAAATATGACTTGTATCCTATTGACTGCTCACTGAAGATATAATAATAATTTTTTGACACATAACATTTACAAAAATTTACAGTAGTATAACTGCAGGTAAATTGGTGTCTTGTCAAGATTCATCAGCATTAAAATTCACAATTCACTCATAAGCATAAAAATTCACAATTCACATGTCAGCATTAAAATTCACAATTCACATAAAACATTACAAAAGTGTTCCCATGTATAAATCATGTAACATTGTCAGAAAAACACATCTGTATCTTCTAAAAACTCCTTAACTGAATAATAGCATTTTATAATTAAAAATTCTCTTATTTTATTTTGAAATATTTTTGTGATAATGCCATTTGATGTTCTTAAATTCAAATTCATTTTATTATAAATTTTTATGCACATATAATAAGGAGAATTTTACAAAACCTTCAGTCTATGCATTGGTATATCAAGCATACTGTGGTTGTGATGGGATTGACAGTTGTTAAAATAGTCCAGATTAGCATTAACATATAAGAACATTTCATAAATATATAAAGATGGAAATGATAAAATATAATATTTTTTAAATAAAGGTCGGCAAGGCTCTCTATAACTACTATGTCATAATACGAAGAATCCTTTTTTGTATTTTGAAAATTGATTCCCATCCTGATGCATTTCCCCATAGTATAATGCTGTATTTTAATATGGGATATAATTAGCCATAATACACCATTAATCTTGTTGTTAAATGTGTAACATTTGCCATGCATGACATGCTGAAACATGCTCTACTAAGTTGCAATGAGATATTTTTCATTTGCTCTCTCCATTTTATGTTTTCATTAATATTTACTCCAAGAAGCTTTACATTATCAGTTATATTATCAACACCTATTTTATGCAATAATTCCAGTTCACCATTTTTGTTCTTTGTGATTTTAAAATTAACTAAACAAGTTTTTGACATATCCATTAATATTAAACCATTCTTTCAACTGTTTTATAATTTCATTTAGGGAGCTTGCTAAACTTTTAACACGTTTTTCTTTCAAAATAGCTGTTGTATCATCTGCATATAATACCATATCTGCATTAACATTCTTAGGGAGATCATTTACATAAATGTTAAAAAGTAGAGGTCTGAGTACAGCACCTGCGGTATGCCTGTAATGATATTGCTTACTTTTCATATAAAAGTCACATTGAAATTGTCAGTACAAGTAGCTGCTGATGTGTATGCTGGAATCCCCACCTTACACAGTGGGGAGTTAACCAAATGTAATTATATGCTTAGAGACAGCCAACCTACGAAAATTACATGACATTTGTTTTCAATGGTAAAAGTAAAAACAAAAATGGAGAAAATTCAAAAAGGAAACAGCCAACCTACTTAAATTACATGGCATTTGTTTTCCTTTGTAAAAGCAAGGGCAGAAACAGGAAAACGTTCCAAAAGGAGGGCATGGGGGGACAAAAAATTTAAGAACAATGTTTGAAAAAGAAGGGCTGTCCTTCCCAAAGGAGAACATCTTATCTCCTTACTCATAGAGGTTTAGGTATATAGGTGATAATGCTATGGTTGCCAGGTGGCTTCTTCAAATATACCAGACAGGAATCAAAGACACAAAGTGCTTGAAAAAATTACGTCTGATATTACCTCTGAAATTTTTCCCTGGCAGACTGCTTAAATACCAGCCAATCTGGTATGGTACCAGATACCTGCCATCCCTTGGTAATGAAAAATTTCTTGTATAAGTCTAATTAAAAGAAATTTGTTAATTGGTTTAATTAGAGATGTGAAGGAGCACACAAGGAACTATCCCAAAATATTGCAAATCTTCCTCTTACCATTATTCTCCACTCCTGGGTTGGATCAATTATTTTCTGGTTAGGTTTTAGTGCTCCTTCATTTGTAACCTTTCCCATAAATGCCAGACTCCAGGAATTAATGTGTATAACTCAATTTAAATAGATCTTAATCATTATTTTCTTTACTTTTATTAAAAATATCTCAAGGGTATTCTCTGAAGAATCCTCCATCTAAATAACTTTCATAGTTGACATCTGTTAAAATGGATAAGCAAGGGCAGAAGTTGGAATAACAATTTTACAATATAATAATCATGTTCTTTCAAAAAAGTGTGGGAGTTGAAGGACTCCTCAGCTTTAACTTATCCATGACATTTTTTGGCTCAATTTTATTTCAAGTAAAACATCAGTAAAGATAAGAGATTTCCTATAATTGAATATATATTCATATTTCACTAAATCCAATTTTGGATTGACATTTTATATAACGAGTTATTAATATAATAATCTAGAGCAGCATTTCCCAACCTTTTGAACTCCATGAGCCACTTTAGCAACCCTTCCAGGCCATGCAGACCACCTCATTTCATTCACTAACCTACTTACTGTATCAATGTTTAAGAAAAGGGGTTACTTGGTTATGTAGTTTATTTGTTCATTTTCAAATATATTACACGTTTTTATCTGTTTGAGGATGACCTGATTATTTTCTGTTTTATTCCAAGAATTATTTTCAACATTTGTAAAGGAGAAATTTTTGAAATATGAGTTTTACAAATGCCATTAATAACATTATTCAATACCTGTAATAGTGTAAAACTTGCTTAACTTTTCTCAAAAAAATCCAACTAAATATGAGGTACAGCCTAAAAAAAACCAATTTTGGAAGACTCCACGGACCACCAACAAAACCTTTGTGAACCACAAGTGGTCCACGAACCATAGGTTGGGAAACGATGATCTAGAGATATGCTTCCTCTCACTTAATAAATTTTCCTGATCTTATGGTAGCCAATTCAAGAATATGTTCAGAACAAAATATCATTATCATTATACTTATTATCCCTATAGTTTACATTCAAGTTGCAACCTGTTTAGTTTTTCATGAAAGCAAACGGCTGACAAATTTATAGTTATCTGTGTTACACCCAAATCGAGAAACCTGTATCTTTCTATGGAATCAATTGTTTCGATATCTCTACTTTCTGCAGACAATATAAACTAACCTCTTTTTACTCTTAATATTCATGCTTCTGTCAAATGAAAAAAAACTTGCCAACTTATTAGCCCATTCACCAGTACAAATCAAGTCTCTCTCTGCCTGCTGTTGGCTTGTGTCAATGTTTTTCATTGATTTGAGCAATATTTCATTCATGTCAGTCTTAAAAAGTCAGTTTGTATATTGTCAACATTCTTAAAATTTCTCTATTTAAAAGATTCACTTTTCATAACAAATTTATAGAAATGCAAAGCCTCTATGAATAAACTAAGGTTCATTAACTTCAAACAGTAATATATCTATCATGGAAATCCCCATAATGATGCACAGAATTTCCATTTTTATATGCATAGGAACAATCCAATAAAACTATTTTTATGATAAAGCCCATAATGCCCATCATGTTAAATCCAGCATTATAAAATTTCCTGATAATTAAATCCAATAACTAAATTTTAAATTATCAAAATGCTATATTTTCTTTTTTGTAATTACATAATTTGTATTTTTCATGTAAGATTCCTTAAAATATGTTTATTTTATCATTTATATTTAAGATATTAGATATCTGATCAGGAATTATCATCTAAATACCCTGGAAAATGAAACAAAATGTCAAAATAATAAAAAAGATACATGGTAACATTAGATATTTTCATTAATATAATGTAAATACACTATATATCTCAGCACAGTTATATTTGGCTTGAAGGAAAGTTTCCATATAAGCATTTCAGTCACTGAATTCACACCATTTTATAGCAACAATAATGAACCAAATATATGACAAATTCTCACTCTTTGCAATAGTTAATGGAGTAATATTCCTTCACCAGGTAATCACAAAAACTCACTAGTTGATTTGGGAATTCATTTCATATGTGTTACATTATAACATATAAATGTGCAATAACAAAATTTACTGAACGGCTGTACATGTAACAATGATAACTTGAGATAATTACAACTTATGGCACATGTAAACATAAAGCCATCACATGAAAGATTTAGCGATACATCATGACATCAGGACTCTGATACATGCACATGTATGCATCACAAAGAATTCTCCTAGCATGCTCGGGAAGTCTTCGGTTGTCTGAGGAATCTCCCAGTGAGCGCACCCCCTCTTCTGACAGCCAACGAGGAAGGTCTGGACAGGCAGTTACTGCAGGTACATTGTGACCCTCCCCTCTACCTGTTTAAACATACCAAGATGTTTATAAATATCAAAAAAATTTTAGTCAATGTATAGGGTGTCCCAAAAGTTCCTTTACTTCCAGCTCTTAAGAGTGAGTAGCAAAAATAAAACACATCACTTTATTTAAAATAAACTTTGGTCACTCATCGTCATCCTGAAAAAATCAAGAATTGGAAGAAAAAAACATGTCAAATTGCAATTGCAACTCACTACAGCCAGGGGTAAAGGACTTGTGGGACATCCATACTGATGTTCTGGATTATTATAAATAATTTTGATGAATAAATAAACCAAAACTATAACTATGACAAAAAATCTGATGTGTCCAGCACAAGACTTTCTCAATATAGTGCAATGAATATGATTGCAATAACATTTAAAAGTTGTTCTCAACAACAGTATCCTTAAGAGAAACTCACCAATTACACTCATAAATAATTTTTAAACACTGAATAATTTGCACAATGAAAAATATTTTGAATCACTTTTCACATTTATTTATTTATATTTATTTATTTATTTTTATTTTACATTGAAAAAATGATGTCAACAAAATTATTATTTGTCACTATGGCCAAAAAAATATTGATGTGCATCATACTACTGTCAAATTACTGCACCAAGTATTTGTAGTTAAAGTTACTATTAGCAGCACTTGTATCACTGTCAATATTTACAATAAAATCTGTTTGCATAATATGATGCTAGGTGGTATTGGGATAATTTTTATCACATTGAAAACTACTGTTGGCAACACTGGTATCACTACCAACAATTTTAAAATTTTATAGCAATGAAAACAGCTGTCACTGTGACATTCAATGTATTGGAAAAATTCAGACTGATAATTGAAATATCTCTGAAACAATTGTCCTATGAAAAAATGTTTCAAGCAAAACATGTAGAAAATTATGTTGTCTATAACTTTGATAATCTCAAATAGTATATGCATTGGTGCAACGTTAACCCATTCCATGCGGCATGACTGGAATTCCAGTCATAGCACTACATCTGGTTCTAGCGGTCTGGGTAAGGGACCGCCGGCAGAATGAGTTTCCTATGCGTCTCCAGCCATCAGTTTGACCCTAACCAGCGCTTGAGGAAAGTCCGTTTTGCAATTGGTAGATTTTCTTCGGATTTTCGACTTTTTCTTTTTTGGGTACGTACTCACTCTGATTTTCCTATAGTGATTGAGAATTAGTTTTATTATGAAGTAAAGGTTATTTTATTTTCTTTCCAATTCCTTTTTATATTATAAGAAAATTCATTTGTACATCGTTAATTTTTTCGACGATTTGCGTGTTTTTCCTCTAATAATTTGTCGGTAAGTACTCGATTCAAATTACCGTCAGTGAATGAAAATTAGTCATTTTATTATCGATTAAAGGTTGTTTTCTTTTCTTTCCAGGTCCTTTTTATATTTTAGGAAAATTCATTTTTATATTATTACTTTTTTTCGACGATTTGCGTATTTTTTCTGTAATAACTTGTTGTATCGGTAAGTATTTTAAAAAATCGTTAAAAATCTATTTTTGCGTTTTTTCGTTAAATTTTTTCATATCTGCATTTCTTGCACTAAATTCTACTGGAAATGTAAGGAAACTGGATTCAGTCACCGGCAAAGAACTCGGATTTTCGGTGCCGTGTTGAATGGGTTAAAGGAAATACTGTATTTACTCGGATATAAGCCATAACCTCATATAAGCTGCACCCAGGGTTTTTCAACATTGAAAATAGAAAAAAACTTCCCCCAATATAAGCTGTTTTTTGAACTCAACAATATTTCCACAATCAGAGGCTCCGGAAATGCATGATCCAGCCACGGGATGCTCGAAAATCATTACGTGATTTTTAATGCTTTTATCTTAATAACTTCATTTGTTACTGGAAGCCCATCTTCACGTTGCTTCCTCACAAATTCTGCAACTTCACCATCGATTTCAGGAAACAAATCTTTCTTGGGCCCTCGGATTTCTTCATTGATTTTTCTTTAAAAAGTTTGTAATGCATCATCCTCCATCTCCAGATGCATCTTTCATCCACTCTGTATTGCCACCCAGCCTCGCGGTTTCCGTGCGTTTCAGAATACAGGCGACTCCCGAGATTCGACCGTTCGAGATTCGACAAATTCGAGATTTCGACACAGCCGATCAAATTGGGAACTACTTTACGCGGAGTAATTTTTGCGGAGTAATTGGTCCCAACCAACCACGCGAGGTTTAGTTTTAGTGTAGACATAGTTATATCTGCTCTAATTGTTTGAATATGTGCTGATTCCACTCTTTTTTGTTAATCTTTTATTTACATTTATTTATTTTATTGATTTATTTATAAATTTATCACTTGACATGGCATCTAAAAGGAAATGTAATAGTGATAATGTAAGTGAATCACATAAAAGAGTGCATAAGACTCATAGTTATGAATTGAAATTAGAAATTTTAAAGCGTGTTGAGAAAGGTGAAAGCCATACTGAAATCGCACAATTGTTAGGAATGTGTCGTTATTAGCACTTATGTGAAACAGAAGGAGAAAATTCTAGAACGTGATAAATTCATGTAATTTGATAACAACAATAAACAGTTCTAGGCGCGGTGTTGTGATTCCTAACATGGAAAAACTTTTAAAACCTTGGTTAGATGATCAGTGTCAGAAACACATTCCTATTAGTGAAACCATGATTAGAGCAAAGGCTACAGACGGCTCTCGCGAGTCGGACCGGGTTGTCTGCAGCACAACCCTGCATACATCTATTTATACATACAACTATATATCACAGCAAAATTAATATAAAAGTTATTAAAAACCACAAAATAACTTGCAGCCTTGCCAGTTAATTTAAGGGTATGCAAACCTGCCCTTCTCTTAAATCTGTCAAACCAGCCATGACTTGCACTAAATGGAGGCTCATCAACAGAAATTTCATCCATCCTTTCCTTCAAATCATCATAGAGATCCTTAGCCTTTGCTCTAATCATGGTCTCAATAGGAATGTTTTTCTGACACTGATCATCTACCCAAAATTTTAAGTTTTTCCATTTTAGGAATCACAACACCGCACCTAGGACTGATGAACAACACATTCCCAACGATTGTGCGATTTCAGTATGACTTTCACCTTTCTCAACACGCTTTAAAATTCCTAATACTACTCATTCCTCCATTTATAGTCTGTTCACTATCTAGTCTCTTGGCCACTTAGCAGCAGCCAATAGGAGACGGTTCATTTGGGAAGGTAGTGGGGGGAACTCAGTGTTACTCTTGATTTCGAAGCGTTCACATCGGTCTGCGTTGTCATTTCCACCGCCGTTTCCTTGTTCTTGCTGTTCGTGATTGGGTATCTGACCTCCCGCGCGAAAGTTGTGAGGGGCGATGGAAGGGGAAACGTTCGTGATCGGCTACTTGCTCTATGAAGGCCAAGAGACTTTAGATAGTGAACAGACTATAAATAACATGGAAATGGATGAGGCGGATTTGACTTAATTTAGATTTTTAAATTACGTAAAATAATCATACAAACAAAAATGTATTTTTTCCATTTTAGTGCAAAAAATAAGTTATACATTTAAAATATTTATTATATAATTTATTCATAATTTAATATTGTTGTAGTAACATATCAGTAATGTTAGTTTATCTTTATAGAACGTGAGGGGAGACTTTTTCCCGAGATGCGGGAATGTATCCCCCGATTATAACATGCAAATATATGGAAAAATGGCATTCGACATTCGACCACGTTTTCAGGAACGCATCCCCGTCGAATCTCGGGAGTCACCTGTATAGTATAACTTTTTTTAAAGATGAGGCATATTGGGTTCTGCTGTTCATACTTTTGGGGTACTGATTAAACATTATTATATTTTAATATACTTTAAACCACTGTAATATAGACACTTCCATCAACTCAATGAAGCTCCTGTAAAAAGCTACTTAAAACATTAACCGCACGAGGTGTTTGTAGCTTTTGTCTCATCCATGAAAATCGTGGTCTCATCAATTATTGAGCATGGGCAGATTTGGCTGAGTTAAATCTAACCAACCACAAACCAGCTGTTCATTTTCGGCGCTCTTTATCTCAAGATTACTTTGTAAGCTACAGAGGCATCTAGGAGGAATAATCAGGCAAGACGGCCACTTTGAGTGTTGCAAAAATATACTTTGTATTGAAAATATCTCTCCCATATTGATTTCATCTGTACTGCATTCTAGAGTAAATCACGAGAGCTGTCTTACAACTTCTAATCGAAAATGACGTAAACGTGGAAATTGTGATCGTAATGTGAGAATATCTCACTTTAAGAATGTTTTTCCTTTGTATTCATGCATAAGCTGCTCCTTAATTTTTAGAATAAAAATTTAGGAAAAAAAGTGTGGCTTACATGGGAGTAAATCTGGTAACTGGCAAAAACAGATAAAATGACAAGAGTAAATCTTCACTTCCGGTTCACCATTTTCAGGAAAAATCTTATGAGACCGTGAATTTTTAATAAAAATCTTAGGGATAAAGTTTTGTGCTAATCTGATAATTAGTTTCTGAGTCGAGTGTGCAAAAAATTCCTATCACACACATGCATCATTAAGAAAATAGTGAAAACATATTCAGGGGACCAAAAATGTAATCTCAAATTCGATTTTTTTCACAAAAACAGTAATTTCTCTATATGTACTGCACATGAGGAAATTAATGATGTAAAAATATAAATAATTGTTATAAATTTATTGGTATAAAAATACAAAATTTTTATACAAAAACTTCGTATTTTCATGCAAATAAATTTATAATGAAGTTCTAACAAGTACTGTCTTGCAACCTTGATTATATTTGCAAATCAATCTTAAAACTTGGGGGTAAATGGACTTCAGTAAACTTCAGAAACTTGGAGTTGTATGTTTTTCTAACCTTCTCTGTCAGCCATAGAATCGAAGAAACACCAAGGAGCATCAGGGCCCGAGCCTTGCCTGACAAAGGCCACATAATGGGATGTTTCAATGCAAACGACAGCAAAGAGCTCCATATATAGACGTGGTATTGGACAATGTTCTTGAAGGATGGCAAATTCTGGAGGAACAGAGAGCGGAATTGGATGATGGGTGCGCCGACGTTCATGTCCATGCGCCTACAAAGAAAATGAAATGTTAACTACTTGCCCTTAAAAAGGAAAAAATAAAAGAATGATTTTTTTATCCTTAAGTGAAACATAAATTGCAGAAATAAAGTTTCATTTATTTAAACAAAAACTGTTCATTTTTCATTTCATGATGAAACGTTTTCAATAAGTTATTTTTGAAACTATCAATTCTTCTTTAATCTTGAAATTAAGTTTTGTACCTTATGGGATTTCTTCAAATGATCTCGTATTATTACTCACATGTTCTGCTCCAACAATATGCTAGGTTTTAGGAGCAAAATATTAAAAGATACTGCTTCCACTGTATTCTAAAATCTCTTAAAAAATTAATTTACAAGAGCTCTTCATCCAATTCTGTAATTATCATTCTCATCGTCATTTGTGATAAAAATACTATTTTTGATATAACACCTGAATACGAAATCTCATTAACCCTTTGAAGGGGCTTATTACAAAACCAGAGTAGGTTTTCTTCAACTATATTCCACTTTAAATGTACTGATTTATCATGGCAAAATCTTACCAAAATACACTGATTTATTTCCATAAAAATCTTATGACCCAGTCATAATACTAAATATCTGTGCAAGGCATAGCATTTAAAAGTTCTTTAGAGTGTGATATTCCCCAAAGCAGGGGTACACTCACAGACAGTGGAAGCAATTGACAGTCTTCTTTCTGTCACACATGGTTGGTTTCAGGCTTTGTCTTAGTTGAAAACAGTAGTTTTGTCAACTGAACTGCACAAAAAAATTACCATAAAGCAGCAGTATCATTCAATCAGTTTGCACCAATTTGCTATAACTGGGTGTTAATAATATAATAAAATGCAAAACCACTTCTTGAAAATATTTTTCCATATGAAATACATAAAGTGATTCAAGATTTGTCTATCTTCCTACCATTCAGTCAATATCAACTGGTTAGCAAGAGGCATAGCATATGAAAAGTAGTGCAACTCTTTGATCATTCCATAAATTTTATGCTGTGATTCCTTGAATATAGTTCTTTATTTTATGCAAGGTAGATGTTTTATTCCAGAATCAATGAAATCATTGGTCACCAGTACTCAGTTTTATTTTTTGTGATCATTTAACTTATTCTTAAGAAAAATAGATATAACTTAAATATCATCTATTGAAATAGATAAAAATAATAGTTTTAAATATTAGAAATTGGTGATTGAAGTTAACTGATTGTTAATAAATTGAAATGACACCACTGCCACAAGGTGAGATGCCAGAACACAACAGAGATGACAGTTGCATATATCTCCAGGACTGCAGAGGTCCTCCATGCTACAATAAAATTACTGAGGACGAGGAGCATTGGGTACATAATACATCAGAGAACCAACAAATTATACCAGTATGATCACACACCGTGAGGCAAAGCTTATCCAGAACATACCGGTATGTCTTCAGCAGCTTAGCTTATACCAAATGTACCAGAAGGTTCATACTTGTCAAAGGGCTAAAGAACAACTTGCAATAAAACAACTAACATGTGTACACAAGAGCAGACAGATGAAATGACTGAATATAATAAGAACCTTTTCTTTTAAGAAATGCACCAAAAATAACAGAAAAATAAAAAAGAATTATTTGTGAATTAATTAAAAGCATTCTCGTGGATCAAATGACAACTGTGAATAAATTGTTTTTCACAAATGAAATGAATGCAGCAAAACAACCTAAAATACAGTAGGACCTCAATAACTGTCGTTAATTGGTTCCTGGAATCCTCGACTATTAGCGAAACGACGACAGTTGAAACCGATTTTCCCATATAAACAATGACATAGGTCAATAATTTGTTCAAAAAGACCTTACATGCATAAAATAAAACTGAATTTTTAGGCCTCAATTTGCTTGAAATTTTAGACTTATGTCATTTTCATTCATTCACTTCTAGTTTTATTTGAAGGATGTCACATTTCTGAACCTTTTAGCAGCATTGTCACTAACACTGTGTTTTGGGACCATTTTTATCACTTGAAGTTTAATAAGGTATAAAATATTTAAGAAATATGTTAACTGTTGAGAAATGAGTTGACAATTGTACTGCAGCAATCCGTGGAGGAATGTTTTGCTGTTTGATCCTTATTTTTGAAGGCAAAATTCTAAATACTATTTGTCTTTGTTTAACCCAGTTTCAATTGACATGAAATTTTTTCACTCTAACACGATCAACTAAATGTTCTCTGAGAACAGCCACAGCGCACTGCTTCGATAGAACAGGGGTGCCAACCTTGCAGACTGCAGGCCGGATGCGGCCCACTAAGCAATTTTATGTGGCCTACCACCAGTGTTTTATAGTTTTCAAAACTTTTTTCATTTGTTTTAATTAACTACCAAATATTATTTTCCATGTAGCAAAATCTGTTAAGATATATAACATTGAATTGCAACCTCTTAGTAAATATTTCTCAATTAAAGTTCTTTTTAATGCTGTTTTTGATTTTTCTCAAAGATATTTCTAAGATTTAATTCCATCATGATTTTTAATATTGAAATGTTCATCCTAAAAAGCTAATTCTAACTTGATTTCCACTCATATGGTGCCGAAGAAACTCAAGGTAACTTACGATTTAACTATAATCCATTGGCCATTTCCAATGCAGTCCACCGAAGGGGTTCACTGCCACCAATGCGACTCACCATGCAGAAAAGGTTGCCGAACACTGCGATAGCAATCTTTCTGTCTCAGCCACATTGCAATCGTCATCTTATTCATCTGTCTGCTTCATTAAAAAATGTTGATGGAACTTTTTCATTTTTTGTGCCACTTGGCGATAAACGACGGTTGATCGAAACAACGATTATCAATGGCAACCGTTATTGAGGTCCTACTGTATATATGAGAAGATGTATAGAAAATTCGTCTTCTGAAACCCTTCCCGTTTTTACCGTTTCTAAGCAAGGTGAGCAGAAAGCGATGCTTTCAAGGCCACTTCCACACTGTCCAAAGCACTCTCGACACTCATGACTGGCAAGTTTCCCACACACAATGCACTGACGTGGAGCTGTAAGTAAAGAATAAATAAGACTGAGGAGGTGAAGGGCAAATAAATGGCCTAATGTGTAAAACTTCACTTCACTACAACATATATCTACAGAATCGCATTCATTATTATCTCCCAAAATAAAACCAGGGGACAACACCAGAAATTACCATGCTTAATTACCTATTCTGGTCCTAAGTTTCATTTATCTAGCAAACTCATGAACTTCTAATTAGACGAACAAATATGTTTGATTATGAAATCATGACTCAGACTTTTTGAAGTAACAGATTGAAGTGTATGCAGAAAAAAATGAAAAAAGAAAAGCCATCGAAAAAGGAAATATTGAACAAATTATGAAAGGTGAAAGGAGTGTTTCTTATGTGATATTATCCACATCTCTAGCTTGAAAGACTATGTAATGAAAACAAATTAATTTTCATTAACAGGTGAATTGATGGATGAAAATAGTAGTCACTAGGTGAGAAGCAAGGTGAAAGTTATTAACATAGAAAATAACCTGTGGCAAATATTTAAACACATTGAATACAGAAGAATTTACCAGGAGATTACGAGTGGAGTAACAAAAGATAAAGTAAAACCAAAATCACAGATAAAAAATATACAAACCTAATGATCAATGTTTGGAAAGCTATATGCTAAGAATGATAAATAAAGACAGCAGAAAAATAATGGAGAAGGAAAAATTTAACTTAAAGAAATACAAAAATCTCAGAAATTCCATTTTTTTGTGAATGATTTATGTCCATCTGATTGAATAAATCTGGACCTGATGGATTTCTCAATATAAGAGATAATTACGAGTAAACCACAGAAATATCAGATTAAATGAAAGAGAAAGGTTCATAACAGAAATAATTCATATTAGGGGCTCCATCCATAAACAGTATGCATGTCAACCCCATACCTTACTCCAGGAGGGGAATTTGTCTGCTGCCAATGTACACCTCCAAACCTTCCCCTTTCGGCATATATTTAAGTTAGAACATTATATCTAGCCCCATTTTTGGGCTTTCTCTTAGTAGATGTTTCATATCACATTCATTTCTCTGCCAATTAAGCATATGCTTCTGGGACCATTAATATGAAATATGTATGCTAGTGCAAATGTTCCCAAATATTGGTAGCAACCAATTTTTTATTAGATAAATAAGACAAAAAAATGTAAAGCGTTATTCTCAAACAGATATACACAAGTCTACATATACAAGGACAGCAAACAGTAATGATAAGTGAAGAGCAACAAAAGACCCACAATGACGAGCTAAAAATGAAGAATAAATAATTATGAACAAAGAAATAACCACAAAGAACAATTAACAATAGTATAAACAAATAGCAAATAAAAATGAACCAAGTCCAACATGAAGAGATGATACACGAACAACAGAAAAATCTAACAAAAGAACCAAAACAACGAACTGAAACGGAGTTAGTTAATAAAAACAATGAAGAAAGACACTAAGAGAATTTCTTCCAATAAATGCTGCAGGAAACATGCTGTGGAAAGTGCGCTTGTTTATCCATTGTGGTGGTCACTTTCAGCATTCTATTTGGGACTTTTAAGCTAAAAATTTTTGTATAAAGTCAAACTTTCATAACTCTCCCCGATTTTTTTCTTGATGCATAATTATCCTTCATGTTTATTGAATAAAAATCACCATAGCTTTATATTTTATTCTTGTTGGCTGGTAGGATCATAATGAATGTTACCATATAATAAATATTACTGCAACTACAATAGATATCAAAGAATGATACTGTGTGTGGTCACACATGTCATGAGAATGTAAGGTGGATTTCTTACAATTCCAAAGGCAAGTTTCCCACATATCCCCAGATCACCCAATCATTACTCATTACTGTGATGCTTATTTCCATGTTTTATTCAAAACTTTAATCATTTGCAACCTTGATTTTGCCTGAAGCAAGATTTCACAAAGAGTATTTATTAAGAGAAAGAGGTAGGTTGATTTATACTGTGAATATATGGCTAAACATCCATGTCTTCATGCCAAAAATCTTAGGCTGATATGTTGGATCGACTTATAACAGTAATAGACAGCAATTCTTTTAACTTTCATTATATTTATTTTGCAAAGCAAATGAACATGATTTATATTTAAACTTTGCAATTTACTTTATGATCATTATATATATATATATCTATTTTATATATATATATATATATATATATATATATATATATATATATATATATATATATATATATTATATATATATATCTATTATTTATATATATATATATATATAGGTCTAAAGTGCTTTGAAAACTTAAGATGGTTGTTTCAAAGGCAACACAGTCATCATTTTTGATTCACCACTAACTGTTTCTGAAAATATATGATAATAAATATAACAAGTATAATAACTAGTTTATGATTTTAGAAATTGTATATAATTTCTGCATATCTTGAAGTAAATGCTCTCATTGATTTTTTGATAAATTTTGTAGAAGTATTTCATGAAAAAATAAATCTACATTAAATTAATATAGTAATAAAATTTTGATCAAGAAAATCTCAAGTTTTACTATTTTGATACCTAGAGGAAGATAAAACCATTAGAAATTAAGACATATTCAGTAAAAGATGTCATCAATTTACATTCTAAATAACTAAACAGTTACAGTAAATATGCCATTTCCTAAACAAAGAATTAATAAACAAAATATTAAAGACATAATAATTTGATGTGATAAAACAGTCTGCTGAACTGTGGTATGTAATAATTCATGCCTGGCAAGCACTGAAGTGCATGATTGTCCACAATGGCAATCTCCTACTGTAAATATTTTGCTTTCAGTTATGTTGGTGAAGTATATGCATTATAATAACAAAGTGCATGTGATGTACCATAGTATTATCTGTGCTCGGATGCATTAACCATATGACAAAGTTTAATTTGGACAGGCTGAAAAATTTGCAGCAAGCTGGTAAATTTACTGTACTTATCTATCTGGCTGCAATATGGTATTTTCTCTGCATTTGCAATCCTCCTGCTATGGGCCTATGCCACAGAAGACAATGCAAATAGACTATAATTCATTTAACATATTTTATTCAAAAGAATTAATATTTAGATTTATTTATCTATTGAATATCAATTAAAGTTTTAGCAACTTTATTGCACCACTGATTTTGATTAAAATATGAAGAGTAACTGGGTATCATTTAAAGCTCAAAACTGAAATTTAATTAGTTAACCTAAACTACAGGCTTTAAAAGTGGCTGGAAATTAAAGTAGTAAATAGTAATTGTGTTTTTCCTCAATGCTAGTTTGGCTATTATGTGTTTTGGAAACCGAATGAGGAATACAACATGTTTACTTCTTAAATATTATACAAAACACTTGAACTAATATCTTGTTGCAAGAGTCAAAATTGAACTTAAAATTTATATACATAAGTAATTTTTCTCAACAAATCATTGGGGTTTCAAGAAAGAGTATCACCATTCCAATGAATTTTATTTGATGCTTTAAATCTATTTGAGCCAAATCTTGGCACCTTCAAGGTTTATCAAGAAATTTCCATAGTAAGTTTTTTTTAAATACAGTAAACTCTCGATTATCCGTGCGGTCTCTCTCCTTATGCCTCGAAATTTTATTAATACTGTAATTACAAAGAAAATCATCACTGTGAGACAACAACATTTTCGTAATCCCATTATATTAATGTCTAAAGATTTTATTATGCGCAAAAATGTTAAGTTTCTAAATACATATACAGGCGACTCCCGAGATTCAACAGGGATGCGTTCCTGAAAACGTGGTCAAATCTCAAACATTTGAATGTTGAATCAGCACAAATTCAAACAATTAGAGCAGAAATACTGATGTCTAGACTGAAACTAAACCTCTTGTGGTCGGGCGGGCCAAAAATTACTTTGCGTAAAGTATCGGCCGGGTCAATTTGACCGGTCGAATTCTTGAGTTGGTCGAATCTCGAATGGTCGAATCTTGGGAGTTGCCTGTATTGCTTTTTTAATGTTAGCGAGTTTCATGACAATATCACGGGAATCAGCATGCGACATTTGTTTCTTCATGGCGGCGCAGTCACTTTTACCGGCAAGCTACAAATATAAGACAGTAAGGGTGATCAGATTATAGATTCACCTATTATTGTTTCACCTTGTGTGCAGCTCATTGTGCTGTGGTTTTCGTAGTGATAAACTTTTATCCCACCCATTGTTAAAATGGCAGAAAAACACAAGAAACTGATCTTCCTATTACAAAGAAACTCGAATTAATTGTGAGACTTGAAAAAGGAGAATCTGTGAATAAATTGGCAGGTGAATGTGGTATTGGCATACAAACCATTCGTGATATAAAGACAAACAAAACTAAGCTGATGGAGTTCGTTGCATTTCTGACAGTGGTGCTGGTCCCTCAAAATGTAAAAGTATGAAAAATTCAACCTATGAGAAATTAGATGCAGCCTTGCTTCTGTGGTTTAATCAAAAGCGAGCTGATGGAACTCCTGTCTCCGGTCCCATGTGTGAACAGCAAGCGAGATATTTCCATGAATCACTAGGGCTAGAATGGAACTTTAATGCTTCATCTGGGTGGTTCACTTGATTCAAACAGCGATACGGTATATGTGAAACTTTGTTAGACTATATGGGACAAAATGATTTTGATTACTGCGATGTCATAGCAGCCAGGAAAATACGAACAATCATAAAAGAAAGTGTAAAGAAGTCCTCAAAACAAACTAAAATTACAAACTTTTTGAACGGACCATTATAAAAGCCTTGTTTTCTAACCTTTTTGTTTCCATTTTAATGAGAATTTAAGCACATATTTTGAAATAAATCATTTTTGCATTATCCATGTTTTTCGCTTATTTGTGCTTCCTCCTAAATATGTAAATATATTGCTTTTATAATGTTAGTGAGTTTCATGACAATATCATGGGAAGCAGCATGCGACTTTGGTCAATGTACATTCTGTCTCCTGAAACCCATGTCATAACGGGGTTTTAGTGCATTATCTTATAAATATTTTAGAGTGTATGTTCTTTATACGTTTTTACACCGTTTAAGCTATCGAATTCAGAAGTTTCATGGGCCATCCTATTGACTAAAGGAAGAACTTGGTCTAGGTTTGCAGACTGTGGGGTCAACAAAATACTATTTCCATAAGAATCCATGGGAAATGGTGTGGAGAAACCCCAAAATGCCATGCAGCCCTTCACTGATGTGGATGTAAATATACCTAAATATTAACTTATGATCATGGGAAATGGATTATTTTGTGCACGAAAGACTGAATATTTTAATTCTGTTCATGTTTCGTGATATTACATGCTAAATTGCTCGTAATTTTCCTTTAAGCGCAAAATTTATCGGTTTAGATGTCCATTTTCGAGGCGGCAACAAAACTAAATTTCTTAATTGTTGTCCTCTTCAAAGGAAGATATACACACAAAGATTAATGCAAGGAAAATCCACACCATGGCATGCCGTAGAGGAAGAATAGCTGATGCCAAGATATGCCTAAATATAGTCTATGAATACTTTTAAAGTGAGTCAAATGATTTTTAAGGAATATTAGAACATTGTCATCTTTTACCGTTAACACTGAAAGATTTATCGCAACATAAATCGATACAACTACTTACATTTGTTCGGTAACCAAGATATTGTTTATTGTTTACATTTTGGCTAATAGTATTGACATATCCACATAATTTTATTGCCGCTTTAAAGGCTTCGGTGAATATTAAGTAAGACGTTAATGTGTACAATACAATACATAAAATAGTAAATGTTAATGTAAGCATTGCTTGCATAATTAAGGAATGGGGAACGTTTGCCCTGAGCAATAAAAATCATTTGCCACTCTTTCCCGAGTGAAGCCGGGCGTTTCAGCTAGTCTTACATAAACCATGCGAGCCCAATTATATCATGTATTCATTATAGCATGTGAACTTAAAAAACTGAAAGGATCTGCACGCTTGGCTGATTCCTCCTATATAGAAGCGCTTCAATTAAGTGTGTTTATTTGCTTAAAAGTTTTAAGAAAGTTTGTCTCGGAAAAATTAAAGATCGCAAATTCACTGCTTGGAGGTGCAATGAGGGTCACAGCCATGAAATGACCACTAATTTCGCAAAAAAACCATAAGCTAGAAGAATCACCTTCGCCGGAGGACTTACAGTTGGTATTATTCTGAACCATCTTCGTTCTGTGAAATTTTACAAATGAAAAAATTGATCGTAATTAATCTACACACTTAATATTTGTGTTTTAACTAATAAAACATATTTGACATTAATGAACTGCCATTTAGTCTTTCAATTTTAGATAACCCCCATTTAATGTATTACTCGATTTAAGGTACAAAAAACTTGTCCTCGACGCAAATGTTAAATGGGGATTCCACTGTATTTTTAAATAAATCATTTTCGCATTATCCGTGTTTTTTGATTATTCGTGCTTCCTCTTACATCCATTAGGCCGGATAATTGAGAGTTTACTGTATACACAAATTAAAAATATTTTTCTGCAAAACTATTTTAAGTGAAGGCATAAATGAAATAAAATGTTACTTCAACAGCCATCTTAAGAGTCAGGTAATACTTTAAAATGTTTTTAATTTTTAATGAAAATTCAACAATTGACATGATAAATAAGTAAATGTGATGCAGGATAATGACTTACAGTCCTCAATGATATCTGTTACATCCAGAAGCTGAGAAGGGAGGATGCGAGGATATACTTTGAAGGATTTTCCAAAGCGAGGCATTTGAACTATAAGGCAAGATGGGACCTCCTTCAATTTAACATCACTAGCCAGGATACTCTGCTCAAATAGCTGCTGAACACTTGGAAGAGTTAGCCTATCATCCTATTTCAATGGGAAAAAAATCATTTTTGCATTAAAATGTATGGCAACATTCCAACATTATATGAAGAAAAAAAGAGCTATGAAAATAACACATCCTTACATATAATCTTTAATTTTATTTAATATATGCTTCACTAACAGATTAATACAAACAATTTTCTAAAAATAAGAGGAATAAAGAAGTTGAATTAAAAATTTCAACTTCTTGTCATTTTACCCATTTACTTAAGTATGAATATGATCATTAGCTATGCAATACATATTTTTGTTATTAAAAAGTTTCAGCATACCTTTTCCACAAAGAGTTGATACAAAAAGGCTTCCTGGCCAGAACTTAACTTCAGGAAAGGATCAGCACGCAAAATTTGCGCAACCAAAGAGGTAAGGAATTCTTCTGGGTCTAAATATATAAAAAAATTTAAAATTTAAAAAATGGATTAAAAAGTTATTCAAATTACAAAAGACAATCTACTGTTACATCATGTATTGGCGTGGTAAAAAGTTATATAAAGTTTTGACTTGAATAGGGATTGCAGGCATGGTTCCCTCTAAGCTGTGCGACTGTGCGGCTGCATTCTAAATTTTTCAAGTGTGCACAACTATGTTTATCTTAGGATATATCTGAACTGAGCCGTGCCAACCCAGGCACACATCCACGCATTAGCATCATGTAGGTGTGCATAGGGATATTCATTCTGCCCATGGATGAAAAAAATTAGAGGGAACTATGGTGGTGGGTATCCTCGTTTTTTAAATTAAGTAAGCTCCATTCGATGAACTAATGACAGAAATTCCAAAAAATACTCATTGTCAGTACATACCTTTTTCTTCACCTGTGAGACCAGAAACTGAACTGAGCTTATCTAGCAGTTGTCTAAGCTTCATAACACGATCAGCACGAACATATACATTTTTCCGAAGAGGGTTAACAATTTCTTCACGTAATACTCTCTGCACTTCTGAATATTCAGGCACGTCATCCTCAGATGGGGGACGGAATAGTAGGCCATCAAACACACTGCAATGAGATCCTTTATTGTACAATCAAAGACAAATATATATATATATATATGGGTACCGAATAGGCTAAAATTTACCCCAAGCTAAAATAGGAAAAACAATTCTTGTTGTTAATTACCATGTCATTAAAAAATTATTTTCAAAATTAGATACATACATTAATGTTCAAGCAGCATTCTTTCCCACTGCTAATGCTAATTTTTATTACCGATAAAATATATTTCATGATCAACATTAAAATATGAATCATATGAAAATATTTTTAAATGAAATGACAATACATGACAGGCCGTGTGATTGCACCTGGCCCTGTGCTCTCTAAAAAATATTGATTGTACTTATAAAAACAGGAATTTAAAAACATTTCCAAGCAAAAATATTGAACACTATCATAGCAAAAGAGAAAGTTGCATTTTTTAGAGTTGAAACTAACTATTAATTAAAAATATTATAATAATTTCGGAATCATAAGAGCACACCTTGCAATGGGCTCCATGTTTTTCGAACCTGCCGTGACAATTGATATTATTTAATGATATTAGCTTATTTTTATTCACCATAAAACAACATGATTTGATCAATTTATAGAAATATGAATGCATTTAAAATAACTTATATATGTAATGTATACATAAAAAAGGTTCTTGAATAAAAAGAATTATTACATGTCTTTGCATTCAGAAATTTACTGATATGTAATAAAGATATAAATGATCTTTATTTTGTAAAATCTGATGTTGACAATGTATCATAGTTTTTTTATTCATGTTGACATTTTGAATTAGCACTTATGTAAGGCCTACATACTGAACTGTTCTAATATTAATTTGATACTTCATCCACACCTACCCATCATTTTGCAATTACACTAGTCTATAATATATTTTGAAGAGTGTGTTTGTGTGAATCATTGCTGCCAATATAGGGGATTAACATTTTTCCATAAGATAACACGTATGAATCCATTTCTTGACTTGCAAGCTATTCTTCCGTCAAGCATAAAAATATGTAAATATGGACCGATTTTTTTCGTTTTTGCTTTATTCGATGAATAAAACTCTATACTATCTTATTCCTGTGAAGTTTACATGTTACACAGTCGAAGTTTTCAGAAATATGCTATTTGATTCGAAATTTTCTGGATTTTTTGTACTCTTTCTGGGCGTTGCCAAGGTGGCTGTCATTGTTACCTCCGATTCAGTTAGCTTCAATGAAGCTTACAACTAGACTAAAGTTTAGCGTTATTCGCTTCGTACTTTTGTTTAAGCAACGAAACGATCGATGTTTACATTTTTTGTAAGTAAAATAATTATATTCTACATTATAATGTTTATTAATGTAAATAGGCTCACGTATCTGGTGTATATTTACCAGTCAGTGTTCAATCATGGACAACTGTACGTTGCTTTTTCACGGGTTTCTTGCTTAAAAGACATAAATGTAAACATTTCATAGGCATAATTACACAAGAAATGAAGCTGGATTTGGTGAAAGTAATATGATAAGAAATAAAATTATCGTTATATTTGAATGCAATATGTTCGGGAACGGATTGTTACAAGCAAATATGATTAATTGTTAAGAAAAGTTAATTGTAATTTAAAAAGTATCTATTATATATTTTAAAGAGTTTGCATTTTGTGCTGTAGTAGCTTCACTAAATCCGTTGAAATTCAATGGAAAATTCAGCTAGTCTAATATATAAAATTGACTTTGTCGATGTCGTCGGTGGGAAACTCTGTAATGGTATTTTTAACAAACTTTCCGAGTAACTAGAAAATTGACATTTGGTAGGAATGTTTGGTTCTTAAAGTAGAAGCCATTTACGAAAAAAAAATTTCCCGAGAATGATTTCCATTCCTCATAAGATAACATGGAAAAATCGATATTTCGACCTGCAACCTTATTTTATTTTGCTTATTAAAATTCACATATTTGACCTACGATTTTTGGACTTGGACTGTATTAAAGAAAAATGCAGTTTCTTATTCTTATTGTCTTTTATCGCTTTCTAATCTAAATCTTTCGAATTTAACATTTTAATATCATATTTTGACAAAATTTAGCGTTTTTGACAACCGATTACATTGTTAAACTCGAAATTCTATTACTCTCACATATGCTCACGTTCTCTCTGGACCTCCATGGTGACTCCCGGCCCAATTCATAGGTATCAGAGATATCTCAGAATTAGTTTTTACATTCTCTAATATACCGTATATACCCAAATATAAGATGACTCTGATTATAAGACGACCCCCCATTTTGAACTCCTAATAGAAGGGAAAAATATATTATGCACACAATGACAGAGGTTTATTATACCATTGACTAATGAACATAGAACCAATTGAAATAAGCAACTTTCATTGGAATTTTCAATTGAATATTTTGGAACATTAGAATCTCTCATGCAAATTATTTCTCATTAGCACATTTTAATTCTTATTTTCACTTTCACTACTGGAGGAATCTTCAATAGCTGCATCATCTTCCTACTCCCACAGAATGTCATCTTCTGATCCATCCAAACTGTTAGAAACACAACACTTCTTAAATCCATGGACTACTGATACTGGTAAGATACTGTCCCAAGCAGTCTTAATCCATTTTCCCTGTAGAGCCTCTGTTGGTTATTTCATTTTACCTGCTGGAGTCAGAGGTCAATTCCCTGACAGCAATCATTCCCCATAAACGCACCGTAGGTGATCTTTAAGGGGCTTATTGACGACCACATCGAGCACTTGTAGTTGGGAGGCGAAGCCTCCTGGTATGATCACCAGATCAGTGTTGAGGTGTGATATTTTGGATTTCACATCATCCGTAAGATGTCCTCGAAAACCATCAAGAACTAGCATTGATCTCATCTTTAAAAGAGCACCAGGTCGTTTATCCCACACTTCACTCAGCCACTTAATCATCAAGTCACTAGTCACCCAGCCTTTTTCATTCTGTGAATGATACCAGGTGGTAATTTTTCTTTTGGTAGATTCATCCTCTTGAATATTACAAAGGGTTGCAATTTTGTCCCATCAGCTAATACCGATAACATTACTGTTACCCTTAGTTTTTCATTTCCAGTGGTTTTAACTATCACTGACTTTGCCCCTTTGTTATCAACTGTAGTGTCAGTTGGCATATACAGTTGCTTTCCTTCAAGTGTCTATCAACGACTGCTTTTAACTTCTTACTGGACCTACTGTAAAGGCGACATCAATGCGTTTATTTAGATTATCAATGAAGAGAAGATAACAAGAACACTTTTCTTTCATCTATTTGAAGGTTTAATTGTCCTTAAATGAATCGGAGGCAACAATGAGAGTCTCCTTGGCAACGCCCGGAATGAGTACGAAAAATCCCCAAAATTTCAAGAAAGAATGCGTATTTCTGAAACATTCGACCGCGTAACATGTAAACAACAAAAGAATAAGATAGTATAGAGCTTTAGCCGTCGAATAAAGCAAAAAAGAAGAAAATCGGTCCGTATTTATGTATTTTAATAAATAAAGGAAAAAACCTTGCACTCTGAAAAATCGAAAATCCCGTGTAAACTTATGGGAAAATATAACTGTCTCCTGGATTCGAACCCGGAACACTTTAGCAAACGAAAAAATTTTTCCAGGGACCTCATGGCCAGTAGAAACAAAACGCCGTTTACCGCATATCTTTATGACGAATGGTTCTCGAGAAATATGCCGATGTAATTACATACGCACGGACGCACGCAGCTTCACTACGTGCATAATATATAGGATAAAACTCAAAAAAGTATTTGTATTAGAATACATTTGAATCAAATATTTCGATTATAGCTATTCGATTCTTCCTATCTCCAGCTATCTCTGGCTTCAGTTCCTCTGTCAGTCAAACTATTACGCACCGCGCGATTATAAGACGACTAGCGATTTTTCGGTCATAAAAATTGGAACAAAACCTCGTCTTATATTCAGGTATATACGATACATAGTATAGAGAAAGTACTGTTTTCATGAAAAAATTCGAAATCGAGATTTCAACGGAAATACACGTTTTGAGCTGCGCAAAGGGAGAAATGATTGTATTACCATATAATACATAATTTTATTCACCAAAGACGTCTGGCATAACCCGGGCATCACTGGGTACTTTCAGCTAGTTAATAAATAATTTTATCCAAAACAGAAAATGTCTTCTAAGTATTACTGCATTATTTAAATTAAATCATTGAAATTATAGTCACATCTGACAATGCAACATATACAGTAATACCCCGCTATATGTCGAAGATGCGTTCCTGAAAAATGCGACTTATAACGAAACAATGTATAGCGAAACAAAGGTTCCCATAAGAAATGATAATAGTATGGGGTTACGTTCCTGGCAGATATTTTGTGACACACTTGTGTCCCAAATAATACACATCAATACAGTACATTAGACATACTATGTTACCACTATGTGTTTACCACTCATTGCTACTAGGATTTAATATACATTTAATCGTAACGAGTAACAAATTGCAATAATAAATTCAGAAATCACCGAAAATAATTGTCTATAGCGCAATGAAGCACAAAAATTGTTTCTTTATTTACACGTACATTGATACACACTTTAGAGAAGTGTTTCTCAACCGCCGGTCTGCAACCAATTATTTGCTGGTCTGTTAAGCTTTGGTAGAAATTTTAAGAAAATTTTAAAATGTTTTATATTGCTACGAATCTTAGGTCTAGTGCTCTATAAAATAGTATTACACTTGCTACAGGGCGAAAATCTGTCAAATTGTGGCAGCAGATGTTTAGAGTGCAATAACCGTGCTTACTCCGAATTGTTAAATGGTATTTCTGAATTCGGTTGGATGTCATTTCCCGACACTTTTATTGCTATATGGGTTCCATGTAATCTTTTGCATAGGAGAAAGTAAAACGAGTGCTTGCTGCGAGGCCTACTGGAGACCCATCTTCGAAATGTAACAAGGAAAGACGGAAATCTCCAGGGCTACCGAGAGGACAGGGATATCGGGGCAAAATCTCTGGGGCCTGGACCTCGGAATATCATTGTACGGTCAGTTCTACAGAACAATATTGTTTACTCCTAATTTTTTAAGAGCTATGGTAACTTTTCTTTCTTTATTAACCATATTTTATAATGTTGAGGTTGGAATATTTAAATACACTTAATATCGCATATAAGGCCGACACGACGATGAATTCTATCGAACTCAACTTTACTAAAAACACATAAATATAAGACTTACTTTGCGTCTGATTACTTGAAAGAACTACGATTTTATTTTAAAAATTTAATTGTAATTAAAGTCTTTAATTCTTAAGTTATCTATGTTGTAATGGAATTTCGTTGAAGAAAATAATTTAAAAATGTTTCAGTTGAAAGTACATAGTTTGCTAATTTTACTGGTCCTTGGTGGAATATTCCTAACATTTACCGGTCTGTAACAGATTTTTTGTTGAGAATTATAGCTTTTCATGGAGATGTCGCAATCAAAAGTATATCCAATACCTCATGAGATATCAACGCAAACGTAAACCAGGATGAAAGAACACACAAAATGTTAGACACAACTGTTCACAAAGCTCTCTTATAGCTGATTGTCGCTCAGAAATAGGTTTTTACAGGTCGTCATTAAAATTGGGATAGTCCCTTTTATCACGTGTGATTTGTGAACCACCTAACCCATCGTGATCTCTCAAACACATGGCCAGGAAATGTTTATTCTGAGCATGATTTTACATGAACTGATAAACATGAAATTAAATTAATTCATATAAATAATAATAAACATGAAATTACAGTTTGGGGTCACACTAGTCGTGTATACAAGAATAAATTGTATTCAATACAAAATAGAATTGTAAAATTGATTTATGAAAAAGAAAAATGTAATAGAGTTAATATTTATGATAAAGGTATACATAACGTGGATGTTATATATAGGTAACTTAGGATTTTGCCTTTAGAAGACTTATTGGTTTATATATTAGTTACTGAGAACTACTTTTCCTGCACTTATAAACTACCTAAATTAAAACATCACAGTATGGTGGTAAGAAAAAATATTAACTATGAAGTGCCTAAATATTTTAACAATTATGGTGGTACTAGATTAACCCTTTATTTACTGACGGGACCTCTGAGTCCCGGTCAGAAAAATCAAACTCAGTTTTTTTCACTCTGACTTCTAAACTGGTATGACTAATTTAGAATGTTAATTAACTGGTGTACATGTATTTTATGATGTTTTTTCTGGCAATTTATCATTTATCATATTTTTTTACGATTTTTGTTTGAGTTCCTGCAGGAAGCCATTACTACAATAGAACCTATGCATACATTTTCTCATAATGTAAGAACAATATGAAACATGCATGTTTAGAATATTTTTTATTTATTGTATTAATAAATATAATTGATAATTAACACAATTTGAATAGTTTCTTGCATATAGTTTAGGAATTATTACGGTTATATGTGGCGGGACCGATATGTCCCGTCAGGTCTCAAGCGATTCTTTTACATTGTCATGCGATGTTGCATACATCACTTTGCTTTTCAAATACCAGATTTGTTCGAAACTAAAATCGAACCAAAAATGGCATTCGAAAAAAGAAACATTATATCACCTTTGGTAAGATGGAATAAAATTGTAAAATATAAACTTTTTAACTGGAATCATATCCGTAAACTAATTTTTTCAAGTTTCAGTTTGCATAAACAATGCGGGTAAAAGAAGTTATTCCCCATACATTCGCATATTGTACTCGGTCATAGATATCATGCTGTGAGTGATGAATCTATGATAGTGTTCAAGGGCAGGTCATCTATCAAGCAATATAACCCAAATAAACCTATAAAGAGGGAGTATAAATTGTGGTGCCGCTCTGATATGAGTGCTTACGTTTATGAATTTAGCGTTTACCAGGGCAAACACGGGAATGATGAAAGCGTGCGGTCAGATTTGGGATTAGGGGGATCAGTAGTGGAAAGACTAACAAAATCACTAGAAGGAAATAATTACATTATAATGATGGACAACTATTTTTCTTCGCTAAAACTTTTTGAGTACCTGAAATCAAAGTGTATATTTGCTTGTGGAACGGTGAGGTCCAACTGACAGAGTCTTCCTTCATTGGCTAGTGATAAAACACTTAAAAAAGGAGAATATGACCATAGAATCAGCAATGATGGTATTTTATACCTGAAGTGGATGGATAATCGATCTGTGCATCTTCTATCTAATTACCATGGCACTGAAAAAACAACGGTAAAACGAACACAGAAGGATGATTCTAAACTTGAAGTGAATGCGTCCATCATAGTGAATGATTATAACAATCACATGGGAGGAGTGCATAAATCAGGTATGTTACGGTCACTCTATGAAATTGATCGAAAATCAAAAAAATGGTGGATGAGGTTATATTATGGACTGATGGAAATGACCCTTGTAAATTCGTATATAATATACTGTGAGCTAGAAGATATTCCTGTCATAACTTACAAGCGCAGTGTTACAAAGGGATTACTAACGAAGGCTTCAGCAGCTCCTAAAAAGAGAGGAAGGCCAAGTAATACAGTTGAAATGCCTCATGTCAGCCCAACACAGCCCAAAAAAGGAAGTATAAATTTTCTGTTCCAGCAGAAGTAAGACTGGAAAGTAGAGGTGTTCACTGGCCTGAATTTGTGGCAGCAAGAGGAAGATGTGAGGTTTGTTCCTAAAAAAAATTGAACCAAGACCTCATTCAAAATGTAAATATTGTAAAGTTTTTCTTTGCCTAAATGAAAGAAAGAACTGCTTTTATGAATATCACATTGCATAACATTGTAATTTGTTGTTTTAATAATAATAATATCAGTGATTGTAATTGCGTTGCAAACTGATTTCTAAATTTTAACATATGAATTACGTCAGTTTTATGGACTTGTGACCTGACGGGACTTCCGAGTCCCATGTTAAATTTTGACATTGTTTTTTATAAAAATTTTGTAAAAAGTTGTATAATTGTATAATAATAAATAAAAAACAAATTTATATTTAAAAAATTGCAGATATATTATTTTTAAAAATATCAGTAAATAAAGGGTTAAAGGTGATTGTACCCAAGATTTTTAATAGTCTGCCATATCATATGCATAAGTTGTCTACTATTTCAGCTGATAAAAAGAATACAAGAGAATATTTATCGTTATATTAAAGTATGTTCTTTTTGTTAGGAAAACAAAGTTTGTTACGAAACTCCAAAATCGTCTTTTCTTGTGATTAAATGATTATGTATTGTGTGGATGATGGTAAGATTTTAATTGAGCACTTCCTGATGAGCCGTTTTTTCTGGCTCAGGAGGACTCGAATGTTTTCGTTATTAGTTTTTTCTGTTGATAACTCTGTATGAGAACAAACAGTGTCAGGTGTTAATTGTATATGTTAAAAGTCATAACAGGTCTATGTAACATTACATGTAATGTAAATAATTTGCCATCAAGATTTTACCTGATGGAACTTTTTTCTGCAAAACAAAATTATTATTTAATAAGGGACCATTACGTTCTATGAATTTAACATAATTATATTGTAAAATAATCTGTTTATGTTATTATTTATGTTTAGAACTATGTTAGGCATATATGCTTTTAAGGAATACTAATAAATAATAAAAAAAAATGCCGAATAGAGAGTTTTTATTGTTATAGTAATAATTTATGCACCGCAATTGGAATTTCTGAAATTTTGCTTTTGGCATTTCACAAACGACGTATATGCGAAGTGACACAACTTATAACGAAACATGTTCCTTAATTGATTGGCAACATATATGCAAAACAACGTATAGTGGGGTAAAATATAGCGGGGTTTTACTGTACATTAGAAAGAAGAATACAGGCGACTCCGGATATTCAACCTTTCGAGATTTGACAAATTCGAGATTTTGACAGAGCCGATCGAATTGGGAACTACTTTACGCGGAGTAATTGGTCCCGACCAACCACGCGAGGTTTAGTTTTAGTGTAGACATAGTTATATCTGCTCTAATTGTTTGAATTTGTGCTGATTTCACTCTTTTTTCTGTTAATCTTTTATTTAAATTTATTTATTTTATTGATTTATTTATAAATTTATCACTTGACATGGCATCTAAAAGGAAATGTAATAGTGATAATGTAAGTGAATCACATAAAAGAGTGCATAAGATTCATAGTTATGAACTGAAATTAGAAATTTTAAAGCGTGTTGAGAAAGGTGAAAGCCAAGCTGAAATCGCACGATCGTTGGGAATGTGTCCTTCAACTATTAGCACTTATGTGAAACAGAAGGAGAAAATTCTAGAATGTGATAAATTCATGTAATTTGATAACAACAATAAACAGTCCTAGGCGCGGTGTTGTGATTCCTAACATGGAAAAACTTTTAAAACGTTGGTTAGATAATCAGTGTCAGAAACACATTCCTATTAGTGAGACCATTTAAGGTATGAAAATATTTTTAATTTTATTGTTTCTTTATTCTTAAGTTATTTTGTGCTTTTTTAATAACTTTTATATTAATTTTGCTGTGATAAATAGTTGTATGTATAGATAGATGTATGCAGGTATGTTATCCAGCTCGCGCGAGTCATTTGTAAGAGACGGCTCGCTCGATCCAGATCGGGCCATCTGCAGAACATATTGCATACATCTATCTTCGAAGTTCGAAACAAAAATTTATTTTTTCCTTTTTAGTGCAAAAAATAAGTTATAGATTAAAATATTTATTATATAATTTATTCATAATTTAATATTGTTGTATTAACATATTAGTAATGTTATTTTATCTTTATAGAACGTGAGGGGAGACTTTTTCCCGAGATGCGGGAACGTATCCCCCCGATTATAACATGCAAGTATATGGAAAAACAGCGTTCGACATTCAACAATTTGAGATTAGACCACGTTTTCAGGAACGCATCCCCGTCGAAACTCAGGAGTTGCCTGTATAGGGATTCCTCAAAATTGGCAAAGATTTCTATGATGAAAGACTGATTTCATAGTGTTCAATGAAAAGCACTCTTTGAAAGATTTGTGTCTAAAATTTTTAAGAAAATGCAATAATGAAAAAACGTTTTAGAAACAAAATGTAAAAGTAAAAAATTACTATAATTAAGTTGTTTTTGGTTATAGTCAGCACCTCACCTGTTAGAGCAAGCACATTTTTTTGCTGTTATCAACTCTTGTTATAGTGAACTTTTACTGTATTTCAAGTGAAAAACTATATTTAGGCATAGTTGTCACCTTACCTAGTAAAGGTAAACATACTGAATAATGTGGCATCTAAGTAGCAGGAATTATTATGTCCTTGTATCCCACGATAGCGACCAATTGGTGAGGGTGTTTCTTCCTCCCCATTGTGATGGCAGGAAACAACAGAAACAGGTGGCACCACACCAGTGACTACAGGACTATCCATAACACCAAATACAGTATCTGCAGGAGACATATAAGAACTAACTATTTAGAACAGCAAATTAGAAGAAATAATTAGCATACTGGCATTATCTTTCACGTGTAAAAGAGCTAATCTTTGTAATTATTGAAATTACAAACTAATTGCTTCAATTGTTTCATTATGCTATTTTGGAAAAAATATTATTATCCATATAAATACAAATAGAATATAAGGCTAAAAATTTATTCTAAAACAATTATGGATGGTTCATGTAGAGATACCCTTATCACCAAATTACTTCTCTGATAATTATTTATAAAGATTTATTTATATAAAGAATAACAGAATTTTTTAATGCAAAATTATCCTGAAAGGTCAATTTAAAAGATATCCAGGTGCAGGGCCGTCCCAACAGAGTTGCAGGGTCCAGGGAAAATCGACCTATGTGGGGCCCCGTTATCATTAACCGCCAAATTAAATTTACACTTTCCTTGCAGTAATGTAGAAGCATGGAGCCTCTGAAATCGCAGGTCCTGGGGCGATTGCCCCGATTTCCCATGCCCTAGGGATGCCCCTGCCCACGTATAACACGCACTTTTTTCCCTAAAAATTATGGCTAAAAAGAAGGGTGCGTCTTATATGAGGGTATATATTTACCAGGGTATTTATTATAATTGACCGACGTTAGAAAATGTCACCAATTTTATGTCCACTCGATATTGGGATGATATTAAATGCTCAGAGTGTATTCTCATGCATTTTCTCAGTAATAACTTGGATGAAAAACTTAAATCAATGAACAAAAACGCCAAATTTATTAAATAATTATACTTGATGTACAATACAAGATATTTCAAATAAAGAACATTGTTAAGCAGCGCAAAATCCAAGAAATTCTTGATCACTGCCCCATTCATCGGCGAAGTTATCAGAATCATCTTCAGCAGAAGATAGCATTACATTCACCATGGCAAAATTCCACATTGTATTTCCTCGCGATTACATTTACATTGGTGACTAACTCGCAAATAATGGAGTTTGCTATATCAAATAACGGTGCCAGTCGACCTCCACCAATGGGCCCGAAGTGCAGTTGAACTGCAACTATATATTCTGTTTCGAATGATATTTAAAACTGTTGCCTTCACACTGGGAAGCCACTAACCTATGTAACAGTTCTTTTCTTAAATGGCAGATTTTTATTACCGACTTGAGTGAAATGCTATCTTACTTATTGTTAGTATGAACTGAAATACGTATATTTTCATTAATTTATCTCAGTGACATTGACGCTATAATAAATAATTGTGCCGTTGAATGATAAGCATGTGACAAAAATTGAATTCTAGAAACATGTGCGTGCTATGCGCGGGTACGTAAAAAAAGCGCAAACTATGGTGCCACAAACCTACCTGCGTGTTATATGCGGGTACGTTTTATACATGGGTATATACGGTATATTCAGTTAAAAATTATAAGTTTTTATTTGTTATAAAAGGTGTTATTAGCAATTGCACAATATTTACACCAGCTCAGCAATTGTGATAAAAGTATCTCCCTCCTAATTTTCCGGGGATTTGCAGATTGAATTTACCTGTTACATAAACAGACATTATTTTCAAACACATCCGTTTATCACATATCAATGAAGAAAGGTAGAGGTAAGGAATGAGGTTAAAACATAATGATAGATTTCAGTGCCTTGAGGAAATTTACTTATAATATTAAGTAATAACCTAGTTTATTGTACAAATATAACAGATTGGTTGGCCTGTAAACTAGGTTATAGAGTCTACTTTTCATGGTAAAATGTCAAATTTTTTAATTTAACCCTTTTGCTGCTAAGAAAATCAGTGGGGAAAAAGAGAAATAATAAGTACAGTAAAACCCCGCTATACGTTGTTTCACATATACGTCACCAATCAATTAAGGAACATGTTTCGTTATAAGTTGTGTTGCTTCACATATACGTCGTTTGTGAAATGCTAAAAAGCATAATTTCATAAATTCCAATAGCAGTGCATAAGTTACAACTATAACAATAAAAACCCTCTATTCAGCTTTTAATTTCATGTTTATTATTATTTATATGAATTAATTTAATTTCGTGTTTATCAGTTCATGTAAAATCATGCTCAGAATAAATATTTCCTGGCCATGTGTTTGAGAGATCACGATGGGTTAGGTGGTTTACAAGTTACACAGGGGATAAAAGGGACTATCCCAGTTTTAATGACGACCTGTAAAAAACTATTTCTGAGCGACAGTCAGCTATAAGAGAGCTTTGTGAACAGTTGTGTCTAACATTTTGTGTGTCCTTTCATCCCGGTTTACATTTGCGTTGATATCTCATGACATATTGGATATACTTTGGGTTGCAACATCTGCACAAAAAGAACTGTAAGTGCGTATCAGTGTGCGCATATGTAAAGAAACAATTTTTGTGCTCCATTACACTATAGACCAGGGGTCCCCAAACTTTTTATTGAAAGGGCCACATTAGACATTAGTTTCACAGTTAAAATTATTTCGGGGGAGGAGGGTTGGGTAAGGCTGGCGGGCCGGATTAAATCACTCCGCGGGCCGTAGTTTGGGGACCCCTGCTATAGACAATTATTTTCGGTTATTTCTGAATTTATTATTGCAATTGGTTACTTGTTTTTATGATTAAATGTATATTAAACCCTAGTAGCAATGAGTGATAAACACATAGTGGTAACATAGTATGTCTAATGTACTGTATTGATATGTATTATTTTATTATTTGGGACACATATGTGTCACAAAATATCCGCCAGGAACGTAACCCCTACTTTTATCATAGTTCTTATGGGAATCTTTGTTTTGCTATACATTGTTTCGTATTTTTCAGGAATGCATCTCCAACGTATAGCGGTGTATTACTGTATAAAGGAATGATGTAGGAAGTCATAAAATTTTCAAGCCATATAAATTAGACTAACCACATTTGAAATTTAATAATTTAATTCATCTTGGGTAAGTTTAACCTAAGAATTATGAAGCACTATTCTAGTGCAATTAAATATTAGATTATGCAGAATGTTACATAAATTAACCTGGCAGTATTTATTATACCTATCATAGATGGCGTTTTGTATTATACAGAAGAAAAATGAACATCAAGGGTTATTATCAGAACATCATAAAAGAAGAGTAAAATTTGTCAATTACATTGGTATGATGAATAATCATAGATTCTGAAGCCGTTAAAAGAAATAAATTGATGTGTCCAACACATGACTTTCTCCATATGTAAGTTGTCAACTAAAATCAAATAAATACAGTGATAGGAACAGTGCAACTTACATGCTTCAGCGCAAGCGACTCAATTGTTTTCACTACCACGCACTTTGAGCTGCCCACTAACCGTCAATTTAGAAGAAAATTGAATATCTCTTGAAATATTCCTCATATGAAAATTTAGGTCAAACAAAAGTTGTAGAAAAAATAATATCTACAACTTTTGTCTATATGTACGTTAACAAAAATTCAGTTTTAAGCGAAATATGTAAAACTAAAATTTTACAAGAGTAAACCGCTACTTCCAGTTGACCGATTGTTATCAAAATCTTTTCAAATCTTAAGAATATATATAAAATCACAAATATAGAATTGCATGCTGATCTGATGAAAAGTTTTTGAGTTAGATCGCATGCAAAATTTCTTGTCACACACATATGGATACACACAGACACACATACACAGACATACACACAAACATCATCGAGAAAACTGTAAAAATGTGTTCAGGGGACCTCAAAACTTGTATTTCCATTGAAATCTCAAATTCGATTTTTTCATGAAAACAATACTTTCTCTATACCAGAGTTTCTCAACTGGTGTGCTGCGGCACACTGGTGCGCCGCGAGAAAGCCCTTGGTGTGCTGCAAATTCCGAGGGTTTAATTTTTGCTAAAGTGTATCCAAGCAAAGAAAGTTCACTTAAATTTCATTTCGCCAATCATGCTGATAGTATAATTACCAATAGAAAGACATGCACAGTGAAACCAGTTATATGTGAATATATTATATCGTATTCGCCCAGGATCTCTATGCACTTGGTTTTTCTTGTCAGAAAACTGACTCCTTCCCTTTTCGTAAAAAGTATTATTTTCTCATGTTGCGCCGAGTGCAAACGAAATAAATACTTAGTTGAATGCCGTAGAAAACACTCCACAAAGTATTCAATTCATTTCCTCTCGGCCCCTGAATCTGGTAGAATAACATCAGCCGATGACATCAATCATTATCTTTGTTATCCGCTGTCTCGCCTTCCTAACATCATTCAGTGGAAATCGTTCAGTGCAGTGGTTAAATCTTTGATTTTCTTGTGATTTAGTGATATTTTCGAACTAGGTAACTATTTCTTGTGCATATTACTGCTGCAACTATCTTTACTGCATTTAATACATTCTTGATGTACGTGTGAATATACGTAATTTCTTTTATTATTTTCTTTCATATTACAGAAGTTATATAAAATGCCTTTCAGCAATTAATTTGCTCAGGGATGTCGCTTCAACTTCTCACATTAGGCGGTACGAGTGTGGGCACAGCCCATTTACAAAACATTTATACTAGATTGAACACGTAGTGGTAAGCATATATTTTGCAGTTATTGGTGTCACCTATTATAGAATTTAGTGTAGATATTTTTTCTGAATAAAATCCCGAGAAAATAGTGTATCCACGCTAAATATTTAGTCTCACTTAGGGGCATATCAAGGTTAAAGTTTGCAAACGGAAGCGCGGTAAAAATGTATTTTTATAAGATATTGGAGTGAAACAACCTATGCGTATTAGTAATTTTCAGATTTTCATCAACTGATTAATTTGGAATAATTACAGACTTATGTAAATTTGGATTGTCAATGGAAACTTTGTATGCATTATAGCGACTGGCTGTCTAGAATTACAATTCATAGAAGTAATTATCAAAAAAAGAAATATTCATGAAACTTTATTCTTATAGACGCTGATTGCTTTCTTATTTTTAGGAGCACTTCACTATGGAAAATTTTTTACTTAAAACCAATGCAACAGGAACTGTGGCAACAGATAAATCTAAAAAGCAGAATGCTAAATTAGAAGAGCCTAAGAAAAAGAAAACAAAAATTCTAAAAAAGGCAATACAAAGATTACTTGGCATATGGTTTTACTTGGCCTGGCGATAGAACATGTCCAAAACCAGTGAGTCTCTTATGCAAGAAAATATTAGCGAACGAAGCAATGGTGCCAAGTAAATTACTGCGCCATTTTCACTCTAACCATCCTCCTTACTCAGAAAAAACATCAGTTTCTTTAGGCATTTGCAAGAGCAAAACTTGAAACAAAGTGCTTTCTTCAAAACTTGCATGAGTGTCTCAGATAGGGCCACAGAGGCAAGCTATAATGTCGCAAGATTAATTGCCCAAAGAAAAAAGCCACACACTTTAGGCGAAACTTTAATTCTACCAGCATGTAAAGAAATTGTGCGGATTATGATGAGAGGAATCAGCAAAAGAAGTACCCAAAGTACCACTTTCAGACGATACCGTGAAGAGGCGTATAGATGATATGTCTGGTGACAGAGCAGCTACCCTTATCGAGAAGTTCCAAGCAGTTGGAAATTTTTTCATTACAGGTTGGCGAATCTACAGATAATAGTGGTCATGCGCTACTTATTGCCATTGTGTGCTTTGCTGATGGAGATTATATAAAAGATCACTTTCTGCTTTGCAAAACATTTCCTCACTGAACAACGGGTGACGAAATATTCAGTATATGAGTAGCAACAGCATACAGTGGCAAAAATGCGTAACTGTCTGTACTGATGGCGCTGCAGTGATGACAGGAAACGTCAAAGGACTGGCCGGCCGGGTTAGACTGGTAGGCAGTGCACCTGCCTTCTAACCCAAAGGTCGCGGGTTCGAATCCTGCTTCGGGCATGGATGTTGTGATGTATGTTGATTTTCTCTAACAGAATTTGACGGTGCAAAATGACCTTAGCTGTCGACGCACCTAAAAACCTAATTACTACTACGTCAAAGGATTCGTAACGAAATTGAAAATGCAGAGCCCAAAAGTGCAAATCATCCATTGTTTTCAGTATCGAGAGGCCCTTATGGCAAATAATTTGCCGGATGAACTGAAATTACTTTAAGATAATGCGGTAAAAATAGTTAATTTTATTAAATCAAGACCGCTCAAGTCACGTCTTTTTTCCATTCTTTGCAATGAGATGGGAGCAGATCACCATTCCTTGCTTCTTCATACAGAGATCAGGTGGCTTTCTCGAGGTAAAGTATTAGCAAGAGTTTTCGAACTAAAGGATGAGAAACAGTTCTTGATAATGCAAAATGAGATTTATCTTGCCGATTTCATTCAAGATGAAAACTGGTTAGCGAACTGGCGTACATGGCTGACATCTTTGAATATCTCAATGAGTTGAACATAAAATTGCAAGGACGTGACCAAAACATATTACCTTGTACGGACAAAATGTGGATTTACAAATAAATTTCAGCTATGGCGTGATGAAGTCGGACGTGGATCATTGAAAATGTTTGAACGAATAAATGAAATGCAAATCTACAGGAAATTCTTAAGTGTAGTATCTCAACATCTACATATTCTTTACGAAAAACTCAATCAGTATATCAAGTTTAGAAGTACAGGAAAATTTGACTGCGTTCAAGATCCTTTTAGTTTTCCATCAGAAGACTCATTCAAGGAACTTACTCTGAAACTACGAGAGGTATTAATAGAACTTAGAAGCGATCACACACTTGAACTTAAATTTAGTGTCATACCTTTGGATGAAGTTTGGCTTAAAGCTAGGGGTGAATATCCTTCAATAGCTTAACTGGCAATAGATGTGTTGCTTCAGTTTCCAACTATATATTTATGTGAACTACGCTTTTCAGCAATGGCATTTATTAAGAATAATAAAAGGACGTGTTTGAAGAACTTAGATGAAGAACTTCGTGTAGCTTTTTTCTACTATTGAGCCAAACATAAAGCGTATTTGTTAAGAAAGGCAAGCCCAAGTTTCCCATTGAATGTTTATACTGTTGCATTATGTATGTACTTCATTTGCAATAAAAGTATTTGATAGGTAAAATGTTATTTTAGCATTAATGACAATATGAAACATATTTATTCTACTTTTAATTTTTTTCTTCTTTAAAAATGTATTAATGTAGTGAAATTTATTACTATAGTGTTTGGTGTGCCGCGTGACTTTAGAAAGTATGGAAGTGTGCCCTGGAGCAAAAAAGGTTGAGAAGCACTGCTCTATACTACGTATATGGAGAAAGTAAAAAAGAGCAACAAACATGTGATATTAAAATAACTCCATCTCATTATAAATATCCTCAGTATCGTAACTAGGGCGGGAGAGAACTAATAAGGGATGCAAAAAATCCAAATAGTAACTAAATAGAGACAATAATTTTAGAAGGGAGAAGCTCATATTTAGTAGTTTTCCCCAGACATTAAAATAACTAGTTACAGTTTGCACTTCCTACTTACCTTGGAAGGAGTTTGAGGAAAGACGACGGTCAATACAGCAATGCTCTATTGGCACAAAGAAACCATGCATCGGGCTGCAGCGAAAGTAACGTCTGCCATGGAAGGAACCATCTGTAGCTCCAAGAATTTCAGACTCCTAAAAATATAAATAGCAATGGGAAGATAAAAACAACATTCAATTATCTATACAATGGTGGAATGAAAGCAATCAGCATTCATAACCACACTGGAACCCAGTCAATTTTCAAATACATCAGATGTGTTAACTTTGTTCATCTCAAATTACGGCAAACCCTACTTTCTCAGACATGGACATCATTTTAGAGTTTGATTGTTTTGAGATGAAGATATTCCGCATTATAAACTGGGATGATGTGAAGTGGTGGCAACTGTAAATTTAAACATTTTACATTTTTGAATTCTTATTAGCTGAAAGATCCCATATGGATTGCAAAAACTTAAGATTCCTTTTATTTATACATACTTTGAGTGAAAATTTTTTCTACTGTTTATACTTTTACAGTAATGAGGCTTTTATCTTAATTTGTGTGCACATACATCTATTTAGCATTTTTATCAACAGAAACAAATGTTAAGATTCCCATGACGTTCATACATGAGAGAGATTTGTGACTGCTGCACTTGGGACTTTTTACTTTATCATATATTAGAAAAAAACACAAATTAAAAATTTTAATAAATAAACACATTTTAGGTGTCCAAAAAAATGTTTTTTGAAGTTGTGCCTATCAGTAGTCTGTTGTCGATGCATGGCTTAAGGGAAATGGTGCTCAGCTCTTTACTTTCCATGAGCTATTTTTCTAGCAGCAGGTCAATGCACCACTTAATTTTTGCAGGCATTAATGTGTATACACTTGGAATAAAAACTGCTGAAATGAACTATAATGTATTACAATGGATGATGACCTAACTTGTACATTTTCACAACATTTTGAATCACTCAAAAATGGCTGAAATGAACCTTGCAACACTGGATGGTAGTTTACAGATCATATCCATGATGTTTATATTCTGAATGATTCAATTAAACTGTTTAGCTCATAGAGCAGGAGCATTCAACCCAATGCGCATGCACTAATTGTGATTCATCGGTCTTTCAGAGCAGTGGATGGTGCTTAAAACAATATATATATATATATATATATATATAATCATTTCATTTTTTCAGAGTTAATATATATTCAGGGTAGAACACAATGATTTCAATATTATATTATACTAGCTGAAAGTACCCAGCGATGCCCAGGTTATGCCAGACATCTTTTGCGAATAAAATTATTTATTATATGGTAATACAATCATTTCTCCCTTTGTGCACCTCAAAATGTGTATTTCTGTTGAAATCTTGATTTCGAATTTTTTCATGAAAACAATACTTTCTCTATACTACGTATATTGGAGAATGTAAAAACTAATTCTGAGATATCTCTGATACCTATGAATTGGGCCGGGAGGGTCCATGGAGGTCCAGAGAGAACGTGAGCATATGTGAGAGTAATAGAATTTCGAGTTTAACAATGTAATCGGTTGTCAAAAACGCTAAATTTTGTCAAAATATGATATTAAAATGTTAAATTCGAAAGATTTAGATTAGAAAGCGATAAAAGACAATAAGAATAAGAAACTGCATTTTTCTTTAATACAGTTCAAGTCCAAAAATCGTAGGTCAAATATGTGAATTTTAATAAGCAAAATAAAATAAGGTTGCAGGTCGAAATATCGATTTTTCCATGTTATCTTATGAGGAATGGAAATCATTCTCGGGAATCGAACCTGGGTCGATTTTGGAAATCCTGAGTACCCTATGTTACTCGTAGAGTCATATGAAGTTAATTTGCTAAGTTTGGTCCGTATAGCTCAAAAGACGTGGGAATGTATAAGGAACAGACAGATGGACAGACATTCAATTATATATATATATATAGATTTTACATCACTACATCAGGCACGTTTTAGGTGGTTTTTTGCACTCATGTTGCCTGTATCCTATCTCTGAGCACACCTCTAGGAGTTAATCAGTTGGACAGAATATTTAATTTAAAAAAATTCATTTTCATTGTCTCTTAAACTGCATATCAATGGACTTCTACATAGAACTTTTTAAACAGTAACAAAAACATTAGCATATATCCATGCCCTAAGATGGATTCATGACCTCAGCTTAGGAAGTAAGACTCTCTCTTCATCCATCTACAAAGCCCAGCCAGTTGCCTGACAAAATCTCATATTTGTAAAGTAGATCATCGAAAATAGAAGCATAGTTAAACTAAACTATATAACACAACTACAGTGAGTTGTTTGCTCTAGTCAATTTTCAGAAAATGTGGATCTACTCAAAAATGACATTAAGGATTTGGATTAAAATACATACAGTTGTAAAACTTGATGCCATAACCAATACTAAATATGAAATTATGTCTCAAAGAAGAGCTATATAGTACCCAGTGGCATTATAACCCATCAAGTGTTATGCTTAGTTACTGCTAAACTCTCACTACTCCAGCAATAGCAGTACTGCAGGTGCAAGAAAATATTTGTCATTACATAAATACATAAATGCCTATTAATGTTACAAGTGACATACATTATAAAAGAGTAGGTATATTGTGCAATGTATGTTGCACAGATTTTTAAAAATATGAGCATGGTGATAATGGACAATCATTTATGTGGTATATTTAAAAAAATCGGTACAACTACATTGTACAAACTTTCTCAAATAATAATTCGTTTAGCTATATTTAGAAAATGAAAATCATATCAGCCTGTTTTTAGAAAATCCTATTTTTGTTAAAGTTGCCCAAGAATAAACTAGCCTTATATTCATCTACTGAGAAAAATGAAATAGAAAGTAATATTGCAGATGTAAATTCAAGTATCAGTACGAAATTTGATCAAAATCGTTTGAGCCGTTTTTGAGAAAATCAAATTATTGTTAAAGTTGCCTATAATAAACTAGCCTTATATCATTTTTTGAGAAATATGAACTATGCATTATTATTGAAGATGTAAACTCAAGTAACTGTACGAAATTTGATCAAAATCGTTAGAGCCGTTTTTGAGAAAATCAAATTATTGTTAAAGCTGCCTACAATAAACTAGCCCTATATTCATTTATTGAGAAATGTGAACTGTGTAGTATTACTGAAGATGTAAACTCAAATAACTGTACAAAATTTGATCAAAATCGTTTGAGCCGTTTTTGAGAAAATCAAATTGTTGTTAAAAATGTGTAGAATAAACTTCCCTTAATTATTGAGCAATGTCAACCATTTCCACAGACACTCTGCTCAGTATGATAAAATGCCTGAATACGAGGTTTCATGCATTTTCACTCTACCATTTAGGCTCCAGAGCCAGTAACAGACAGACGGCATTGCAAAAACCACTTTTTCAGATTCAGTGACACCTAAAACGTATATTTCCATAAAAATCTTGAGGTCGAATTTTTTCATGATAGCAATACTTCCTAAATACTTCATATGAGAGAGTAAAAATTGACAAGTTTTTAAAATCTTTACCTGGGCAATAATCTTTTTCAGCAAGAGTGATCATATCATGAACATGAGCTAATATATATAACCCTTAAAAAATTTTTGTTTGATTTAAATCATATAGTTAGTTCAAGAGATTTGTAAGTTTTCTCAAGTGCATGCCAGTGGTCTCATTTGGGATATAATTCTATCTGTTAAAGGTTACATAAATTAGGGAAGTGATGATAAATTTTATGGGTCATTTAAGAAAATATTTTCAGCACATAATTAAAAGTTATGTTCATAAAGATGGCTATGCTTTGTGTATTATGCAAAAAAATTTTAATGGATGAGACAACTACCAATGAAATTTGGGATAGACATGTCTATGTAACTACAACATTTTTTCCAGAAGAAGCCTTCAATTTGTCTACGAGAAAGAAAGTATTTTATATAATGCCCTAGTGAACTAAAATGATTTTGGTACTGGTGGAAAGACATTCAAGCACGAAAAGTTTATGTACCAAAAGTCATTGATAATCAATATTTCCTTTTAAAATTTAGTTAACTCAACCATGGTAACAAAAAAACAGGAAATACTAGTCAAAATTCTCATCAAGAGCAATGCTAACCTTTCATGAAGTGCTATGTGACCAAGAACACCTGTTGTGAGCCACCACATTTTTTCAATCTTCGTGGTTTTTGTCTTCACATCTTTTTCATCATAATGCATGAAGGAATATGTCCTACAATTTTTATCAGTAGTCCTTTTATTTAATGACTCGAGGAAATGATATCACAAATTCATTTACTTTACATGATAAATCTTGAATTCTTTTGTTTTTCCTATGATTTATTTCACACATTATCATTAAATCTAAAGTTTTAATTCCATTTAAAGATTTTATTGAGCGAAAGCATAAAATATAATTTCAATCTTGCAAGTACTGTTTCAAATTGCATATGATATACAATTTCAGTATTGGATGAAATGCTTTTTTTAAGGCCTTCAGGAACTTAATTTATTGCACAGGAATAATCATAGATTAGTATAAGATTATGATTGTTACAAAATCTTACTTGGTCAACAATTTCTCCAGAAAGCAATAATAAAACATCAATTGGTGATCATTTTATGCTTTACTCTTCTGTGTCAGCACTTAGGTAAGAATTGTTTCACCATTAAATTGATCCAAAATAAAGAAAAAATAAGAAAGGCAAAACTGAATGCCTCCTTATAACCATAAAAAGGAAATATGGAATACACTCTGATTTATTGGATTTTACTCCTTGCCAGCGACTCACTCAATCTCACAACTCCAGGAACCCTTGGTTTTCAAACACACAGAATAAGAAGGTACCCTTCCGATTCCCTCGAGCAATGTGACTGTTGGTATTCCGTTTCTTTTTTTTTACGGTTATACGGAGGTGCTCAATTTTCCCCTAAATTTAATGTCAATGACAGGGCTCTCACATTTTACTTTTAAAACAAAGAAAATTCATTTATACTAACCATTTCAACTCCGGCTACATGACCCATCCATTCACCAGGGATCAGCCCGATCCAGCGTACGATACCAAAACGAGGATCGCCATTCACTTCCACCTGCACGTGTGATCCAACACAGATCTCGCTTCCATCTTCCCTACTAGTATCCTCTCTCCCCCAATTCCTCTTCATAGTTCCCCCACTCGTTTTCACATTCACTCCCTCATCAGTAATGTCCCTTGACCACTTTTTCCCTACCTCTTCCTCCTCTCTCCAATCCCTATCCATCACATCACCACTTCCACTAATCACTCCCTCTTCCCTTTTCTTCCCAGGTTCTCTCCATTCCCACTGTCCATCGACAACTTCCAAATTCGGGGTCTTTTCATGAGGAGACATAGTGTGCATCATCCCTAAGCAACAAAAGATAAATAACTCTTTAAACAAAATTCTTTGACATTCGTCGGAATTTAACATATCTAGTTTGGTACTTCTGTAAGAGACAATAATAATCTAAAAAGTGTTATAACTGTGTCGTGATTGTTTAAATATTAACTCAAAGGAAAGATTTTTCAAAATAAATACTGATATTTACACAATATTGAAGAAATTATGATTTTTAGTTTCACATAATACTTTCCAATCCAACAAATTTTATTTGAGCGGACGGAATACTGCGAATCTGACCCGTACGACTTCGGGAAATGCACTATAGTAGTCACTTTGTGGGAGGGGAGGGGGGCGCCACAATTATTTTGCACCCGGGTGCCAAATGCCCTTGGCTTTCATCATGAGTATTAGATAATTCCACACATCTAAACTTCAGGTTATAAATAAGATATGTAGAGCTACCCTAAAGTGTATAGACAGATATAAACATAAAACAAATTTCTAATATTTTAGATAAAAAAATCAATCAATCAAACAATCCAAAGTTCTACTTTTTGTAGACAAACATTCATCAATTAATCATTTGAAAGCATTTTGATTCTCATGAATAGCTATTTTAGAGTTATTTTATTTTTGGTTCTTAAAATACAATAAGCTGTAGAATAACAGTATCAATTCAATGACCTTGAATATTGAAAGAGAATAGTGAACACAATAATCAATTTAAAAACTCAACCAAAATGAGAAAACAACATTTGGTTTGCAGAATAAGGAAAGTGAAAATATCTTAGTTGTACCACTTCTTTACAAATTACAGTTCTTAAGAAATAAATGGGGACAGACAGACAGACGTACACTAAATTTAAATTTCATGTAAAATTGTAATAATATCCTGTTATAGATCCCTTATTTTCTCCATCGCATTAAAAATTTAAAAAAAGTCATTTAATTTTACAGAGAATCCATTCGAATCTGCACAGCTGACCGAGGTATAAACGGTCGAATCCTTGGTTAGCTCCTTAGACGGATGAAAAACGGACAAGACCGCGAAATACGCCATCAGGTTCCTCGTGCACAACCTCACTCACCCACTCCCTCATCCATCTTCACGTTACGGGAATACATCTGCGAGTATTGTTGCTGACCTGGCCAAGGTCCGCCAACAAAACCATCTTCAGTGACCCAACGGTAATCCTGTCCTATAACATCTGGAGGACGTTCTGCCCAGCCACCTCTCAAACCACGCTCAAATTCCAACACGAACAAAGGAATGTTTTCTGAAAAAGAAATTCCGGCCAACAATTACCTACCGGCATTTCACACGCGGCAGTTTCACGTCGCTCGAATCACTCAAAAATTACCTTCTTCCGGCGACATGATTGGCCGATAGTTCGTCATTGATCGCACAGCTTTTGAAACGACAGACTTGAGTGCCACCGTATCGGTTGATCAGAAATACGATTCACAAGGCTAACTAGCCGAATACTATATCGAAAAACTTCCTGATTCCGGAATGGACCACAATTGGGAATACCCACGTGAGCTGAAAGCTCACGGAGTCATCCCCAGACGCGACTCAATCCTCGCGACCATCTGCAACCTCTGAACAACGCTCATCTATACTCTAAAACTTCCCATTCCCAACACCGAGCTCTCACCCCTTACACCTATATATAGGGTGGCATCTAAATTTAACAGCCGGTCTGCGGCGTGGGAAAATGAAACAAAATTGGACGCGAGGGGGTGGATTTTTTTAAAAAATGAAAATAATCGAAGATGATTTTTGAACGATTATTTCTTTAATTAGATCGTTGTCGATTAACGCCGCGCGTATACGTTTATTTCGCCGTTAAAGCGGTCAAAACGAAAAATTCACCATTTTATCGATTTGCGGTTATTTTTTTTGCGCGTTAGGGAATGCCGATTGGGAAATATTTTTCGTAAAAGATACGAAAAATTTTTGTGCACCGAACGGATAATTCGTAATTTGGCGACGTTTCTGCACGAGGAGTTATTTTACAACCGGCGATTCGCCAAAATTTGGGATTAAACGAATTAAGAGTGTTGAAGTTATCATTTCGTTAACTTTGGGCAAATGTATAAATTAACTGTCGATTCGAAGGCTTTACTTTGAAAACAAAAAATTACGGATAGCTCTGTCTATCCATAGTAATTATACATAGTAATACATAGTAATTATACACATGCACTAAATTTTACGATACGTGATTTTCCCGCCTGGTATTGATAGATTGATAAACGCTGACATGCGATCGATATCTCGCCATTTAATCCCCATGTTCCCGAATTTATAATCACATCTGCGTATTCAATCATTCATTTGATGCGTATAAGGAATTTAAGCCTTAATTTTTTTTGCGACAATTTGGGGAAAACGTCACGAGAGACAATCTAATAATAACTCTTTGGTGGAATTTATGAGAACACCACGGAACAGAACTCTTTCGACGTACACGAAGCGTTCCATTGAATTTGCTTTACAAGAGCGAAGAGGAAAATCGCCGCGCGGTCCAAAACCGCATTAAAGAGGAAGTGTTCGACCGAGTTAATATTATCGTTTTACGGCGGCTTTTCACGAAGACGAACAAACCTTATGAATACTAGGCGGACGAAGCATTTCCCGATCCAAAGGAGCCCCATAAAATTTTCTCTTAAGCGCGCTGAATTTATCACCATAATTTTCTTCGACTTAAGGCGAATAAAACAGCATCAGCGATGTAAATGAAGCAAATGCGTAGATTTGCTTCGCAATGACGTCGTCTCTAGCGATAACGAAGCTACCAGGAAAAAATATTGCGAAGGATCAGGAGTACCAAACACGCAGCTCTCTCTTTTTTTTGTTTCGCTACAAGTAGGTGGAAGAGAGAGAGCGTGGACGAGACTGTCATGCAGTGGCGCACCCAGAGGGAAGGGGAGGGGAGGGGAGGGGGGGGGGGGCATTTGCTCCACCCAGGACAGAGCCACTATATTGAAAAAAAAATTGAATAAATTTTTTTCTGTAATATTCCGTTCAGAATATTGAGGGTCGAACAGGTACAAATTAGAATTTATATGTTTATTAATTAAAATGCTCTATTACACAACTAAAATGATATATATTTAAGAAAAACAAAGAGTAACATCGTAAAGTTAGAGGTTTTACCCCCCCCCTCCCAAAGTAAATTTCTGGGTGCGCCAATGCTGTCATGGAGTGGTATAATTACATGAAACAACGTTAAATTGTTTCAGTCTACGAAATTTTGAGGTATATTTTAAAAAAATGATAATTTCACCATAGTTAGGGATGTGTTGAATTTATAAAATAACACTCGGAGAATGGGGTCCGCACAGGGCCGGCAAAGGGGGAGAGGGGTGCGGCGGAAGCGAGGCTTCCGGGACCCCGAATAATGGAGGCCCCAGAAGTTTAGAGATCTCAACTACTCAAGTATCGAGTGTGAATTTGGCAAAAAACTTTTACGAAAAATCACTTGCCAGTTTCCACTAAAGAACTCTGTAAAAGTTATAATAATAAATAGGGGCTCCATAAGTCGTTCGTCATCACTATAAATATTAATATCGTGGGACCGCCATTGATATTCGCATTCGGGTCCCCTTCAGTGCTTGGCCGACTCTTGGTCCGCAGGGGGAGCAGCTACTATCCCCGTGGGATATCTTGCAGGAATATAAAATACATATCATTCACAATAATATAAAATAAGGACGAATAAAATGAAACAGGAATCATAACACTGCGCATGCCTTTAGCCGACCCTGGGTTTCTACCACCCTCCCTCTGGAAAAGTTTCTTCGCACGCCCATGACTTAGACCCATTATCGTCATTTGCGATTCCCATATATTTCGAAATGTCTATTTAGCAATAAATTTGTGGAAAGAATGAACCATAAGATTCCCATGCGAATGGCATAAGCTGGAATGTGGTAATCATTACAAACCGGGAGAAAAATTCTGTCCTAAGGCAACTTGAGTTTTAGAGCTCTGACCTAAACTTTCCTAAAACTTAGTAAAGAAACTGGATTAAGTCAAATTAATTTCGATTCCTCCCTTTTAGAGCGTCGAGGTTCTTTTGTTTAGGGAAGCAGTACAAAAATTCATACTTTATTATCTTTCCCACTTATATTTAGCCTTGAGAGTAAAGTGTACATAACATCTACCCTCCAATATTGAATTCATAGAATTACCTCGCGCAACGTGACTGAAATGACAGCTGTAATTGAGCCCGTCATTGTAAATAATAACTAAATAGCGAAACGTCTCTAATAATAAAGAAAATGTAAGATCATCACCCTATGGTTAATTACAAGTAATAAAGGATGGAGAAACCTCCTTATAACCATACAAAAGCCTGCGCACCATTTTTCGGACCATTTGTGGCCTTCGAAAGCATTGATGAAAAAGAGGTCCGTAAAATTTAAACTCTAATCCAGCCCCTCGATGCATAACAATTTCCATTTTTGAGGATTTGCTACCACCAATGCGGCCCGCCATGTAGAAAAGTTGCCCATCCCTGGGTTATAGCATATTTATTGCGCGCATTTTTCAATCCAAAGGAGGTACTTTTCGGTGTTTTAGAAACACCGTTTTCATCTAAGATTTTTATATTCTCAATGCACAAAAAATTTCTAACAAAACAAACACATTTAACATTTCGGGAGGTCTAAATTCATCTTTACTTCTCAAGACCTTTTCGAATGGATATCGTTACCCGAAGCGACGCCGTTACAGCAGTTGATGGCGATGTGATGGTGAAAAGTTTTCTCGTCGGTTTCATCTAATTTTTGCATCACAAATAGTTGAGGTAAGATTTATATCATACTGATCTTATTAACTGTCATACATGTGATAAGTAATGACTTTAGCCTAACAATTCTCGTTTTTTCCAATTCTCTTGCGTACTCATTGACGGCACACAACGATTTTTGTTTGAGGTTACCTTGGGGGTAACGAGAGTCACCATGACCACCATTTCCCACAACTGATCGCCATTCCCCGCAGCAAAAATATTACACCTTTTTTTCGTTTCTTATTTTAGGAGGATGAGGAATCGCCAAAGGGAGACAGAGAAGGCTGGGTGGACGTCGGAAACACTAAAAATTGCCCTACAATATTATTATGATGGGGATTCTACCAGAGCAGCTGCTATAAAAGCGGGTAACCCTTTTTCAACTATTCTATATGAGCTTTATATAATATAATGTAGTTAGGGGAATATCTGACAAAAAAAATTTGGTGATCCACACAATTTAAATTTTTCCAATGTTAATCTTATGGGATTATTAGGTGATCATTATTACCCCCACGTGTGGGAAATGGCGATCAATGCAGTATTTTTGAATTTTGGTCTGTACAATTTTTGGGAAGAAGACTGGCCCAATTTCACTTCCAAATATGTAAAGTTAAGTCTTTAAGCAGTATCCTATTTTTTTCCAAAAAATTTGCGACTAATATTTCTAGGTTTTTCCGAAGGTTTTCCTTAGGTAATCGTCATTACCCCCTTCTCCCCTAGTTTGTAAAACGAAGCGAACGATGAATTCTTCACTTATGAAATGGATCAGCGAGTCGCAACCTTTGATAAGCGGACTTTCAATCCGCGGTCAACGAACGAGATTTTTATGAAACTAGGTTAGATGCGACTATGATGACGATATGATTATACCAATAGCCCAAAATGATTAATAATTGGAAATCGATAACATTACAAGAACACAAATGTGATTACTAGCGGTCCGTTGTTCTATTCTGGTGGGTGACCCGTTAACGCAAAATTGGTCGAGAACCCCTCAAATACGCCACTGACAATCATATTATTTCTATTCCTGATGGCGTATGACCAGATATATATTTTCACGCAAGACGTGTAACGTAAAATATCACGAATACTGCGTATACTAATACAATGCTGTTGTCCTTATGGTCTCAATTTTGGCCTGAAAATAAAGTCATCTATATATCTACCTATCCTTTCCACAACATCGCTATTCGATCAGCTTCGAACGTAACAGCGAGATTTTGAATGCACTGCACCAATGGGCATATGGAGCTGCCCAGTCTATTGTAAACGCGGACAGCTGCAAATATCTCGTAAGCTTCCATGAACGCCTGGTAACCCATGCCTTCCCAAAATAAACTTTTCCCGTTTCTGAAGCGGGGCGGCTGTTTTGAACGCGATTACTGCCTGGCCAAAATGCAGCAGGCTCAAAATTTGCGCCGGAAAATTTCCGAGCATCTGCAAATCTCATCTGAAATACTGCATGATAGCGCATCCTTTTCTTAGGCTGGGGTGAATTGATCGCGGAAAGGAATATGATATGCGTAAAACCTAGATATCTGCTATAGATATTAAATCGTATGTGATTAATCTTGCGCCTGTTCTGAAAGTACAATATTTTAAAATTGGATTGGATGGCCAAATAATGACATAAGTGAAGATTTTCAGCATAAACAAACAATGAACTAGTTTACCGAATATTAATTAATTTTGCTTTGAAATCTAATTTATTATTCCTAAAACAATGAAACCCGACGATTTACAAAGGAATTGATTGTAGTAAAATATAAATAGCATTACTGTATCTTTCTTACTCTTAACATTTTCCTTGCCATTAAACAGCAAATCCTAACCCTAAGAGCTTTCTTCATCACTTGTATAAAAGCGCTCTTAGTGATTGTATTGGCCACATATTTGCTACAGAATATTATTTGTTAAACAACCATTAGCAAATTTTTATAAACTAGATGCCAGCAACATCCACCACATTACCCTTCCTCACTTCTCATTTATATTTTTTTTAATTCATACATTATTTACGATACTGAGTAAATTTTACCCAAGAAGGTTCAGTTATTTTTATATTATAAACAGTCAAATATAAAGTACTGTAAAATTGCAAAAAACTTTCGGATGGAGTAAAGTTGTATAAACCAAAAAGTAAAATGTTAATACAGAAATGCAATCACTGTAATAAGTAAATTAGAACAGAATAATAATTTAACTCTTCGGATAGAAGACTGAGATAAGATACTACATTATAGAAGATACAATATGTTACCTCTTGATACGTTATCAATATTCAAATAGAGCCGGTGCTTAAACATTAAGATACTTATAATAGTATCGTTTGAAAAGAACATTATATGGACAAATGTTGACATTGTATCCACAAGTAATGTCATTTTAAATATTTATTCCAGTATCGTTTGAAAAGAACATATTTTATGGACAATTGTTGACATTGTATCCACAAGTAATGTCATTTTAAATATTTATTCCAGTATCGTTTGAAAAGAACATATTTTATGGACAAATGTTGACATCTTATCCACAAGTAATGTCATTTTAAATAATTAATCCGTCAATACTGAAGAAATATTCTCCAACAGACGATAATATTAATAAGAATTGACAAAAAACTTTTTTGAAATGCTAATTAAAGGCAATTAATTACAAATTATGCTCGAGATTTTTTAAAATTATTCACTCATAATTTTACAGTGAAAGTTTGAAATTGTGATATAACATACATTATTTGCAAAATAATAAAATTTTACAATCATCAGCAGTATACAAGAGCATCATAAAAATACTACATTTTAATAGTTATCAGGAATATCAACAATCATACTACACACTTTAACAATAATAATCGTTTGATTAGATTGTCACTTACCAACGTCAAAGTTGAACCTTCTAAAGAAACTTTATATGGCAAGGTTTTCGTGGAAACTCGACAATTTTTAGAGGAAACTTAATAAGTACATTTCGCTGAGTTCAAGTTTGAAAGACCAGCAAGTTTAGCATCTTGTTGTAAAGCCTTGATCGAAAAACTTAAATTACTCAACATAATAAACTTCATGACAACAAATGATAAACAGTGAAAACAGCATCTGTGAGAAACACCTTTCAGCGCTACCAATGTATAAATATTTAACCATATTTAACGGAGATATATGCTCAATAAAAAGTTTTAGACTGTCTTCGTCTTTAGTAAATGATATCCCTAATAAGCATAATTTGATAGACTAAAGCTAATAAAAAATCCGAAACAGGAGAAATCAAGTTGACCTAAAATATCTATGAACGTCCTTCAATTGCTGTGTAGATCAGGAATACCAATTTATCACGGTTGGTTGATCGGGTTGATCTACGAGTTATAATAACTCTACAGAATTTTTTTAAACACGATAACTTTATTTATTCTCTGAAAATATGATTTGTATTTTTATTTAAGCGAGGAAGGGTGCCGGAGTTAATTTTGTTTGGTATTTGTGTCAAGGATTCTCACTGATTGAGAAACTACTTTGGAGAGATTTAAAAAAAATATTACTCACCTTTTAATATAACGTCTACCGTAAAAATAAAAAAATGGATAAAGCTGTTATTAAAGCAAAATTTCAATCAAGGTAAATTTTTAGTTAAAAATGAAAATATGCTTTTCGGACTCTTACCTGTAATAATAAAATACGTATTTATGAGGAATAAATTATATATATTCCGAAGGTTTCCGTTTTACGGTAGCTGTATTAACTTCCATAAGAATTTCAGACATTATTTATTTTATAAAATATAAAATAACCTATTAAATAGCGGGATTTTGTGACTGGGGCGCCCTTTCAGCGGGACAAGCTCCAACTATGTTGGACTGCTTCCAACTGCTCACATACAACAGATATTCTTCCACTCTTTCTAATTGGCTGATCGCTAACCTATAGCGCTTAGCAACAAGGAGGATTCGGACGCCATTTAGTACGGTGTTTGTAAACAATCTTGTCCTGGTTAAAGCAAGTGCGATATTTGGCTAGTGCGCCGAGAAATATTGCGACATTTGTGATTATTTTTTTAGTTGCATCCTGAATGAAGAGGATTTTTGACTTGGAATCTGTAATGTTTTTCTTTGACAAAAGAAAAGAAACGCCTTTAAAGGACAACAAACCGATGCTCTTAACGTCTAGTCTCATAACCTCAAGACACAAAGGGATAGTGTTTTTCACGAGAAGAATGAACAGAAACTTTTGTTGCTGGATAAGTCAGGCATCTATTTCAAAATATTTTATATTTTGATTTTGTTCTCAAGCGAAGTTGGCCACATAACAGCATCAAAAAGTTATAACTAATAGTCATACAGTCTTCTTGTGATTAATTTCCTATGCTGAAGTGACTGAGAAACTCGTTTATGGTTGTGAAGTATAGTTTTTGGTGTTTTATGAATTCTCTTAAGGTATATTAGATCATCGAAGAGTGTAATTCCAATTAAGAATCAGATATGAAGCTCCTGGAAAGTACAAGGTTTGAAGCTATAAACTCAGCACTGTCCATTGAGACAGGGGATAGCAAAATATTTGGAAGGTAACGTTGAATTTGTCTTCTTTGTGGATTCCCGCCCATTTTTACTTGGACAGCTTATAAGGGAATACAGTTTATCATTATTTATCTACGCATAGTCTTACCGTGCAATATTTTGTGTTAAATTTAATTTAAGCCACATTTAATAAGTATCTTATGCCTTTTCACATCTATTTATATATCCCCTCTGACTAGCCCTCTATGCCCTTGAACTATCTTACTGCCTGTCAAATTTCTTAAAATAAACCTGTTCATTTATAGAGGTCCCTTAGAGGTTTTCGCATTTTACTTAAAATAAGTTTAACGCAAATAGTGGTGAGCCAATTTCCTAGGAGATATATTGCCTCCTAAGTTAATTTAATTTAAACTCAAACGTTCTGTCAAGCCTCCCATGTTTTACGAATGAGAGTACTATTTTATCACACTTAAAGTTATATGTGAAAGAGTTTTTCACATTATTTACGTTCAGTCAATTTATTTAAGATGTGGTGAAAATGGTCGTTGTTGACATTGTTTGAACTTATTTTTGTTCGTTTATGTTTATTTGCATTTTTGGAATAAACTCGATATCATCCTAACATTGGCCAGTATTTAAAGATAAAATTGAAAGTGATTCATTGTATCATTGTTATGAATTTTGACAATGTATTACATACCCCAATATAATATCATCTAAATGAGAAAGTGTTACTACTTACTGATAAATAGAAGTCTACCATGGCAGATGATAACATTACGATGATTATACGCGCAAAAATAGAAAAATTATTCCTTTCCGATCGCGAATTAAAAATGACTCAGATTAAAAGCTTATCAGGCTCGAAATCACGACCTCCAACACGCAAATGGACTAGTCAACTGATTCAGCTTCCGATTTACGTTCCTGTTGTGTTTCATTTTTTTCCTTAAATTCTTGAATGATTTGTATGGGAGTTGACAGGTTTCGAACTCTGTAATGTTCGTTATGATTCCAGACAGTACCTGTTGAGATTTATCCAAGATCACTATTAACCTCGCAGTTCTAGCAAAAAAAACAAACAGGGTGGACGATTCGACAAAAAAATGGGCGCGATGTATTTTTTGAACGTGTTATGAAAAGTTGCTCACGCTATTATGACAATGAAACAACTCAAATAATTTACAATTATATATATGCTTTCAATTATTTTACATTTCTATAAAATATTATTATGAAGGAGTAAGACAATGTGTTCAGGATTTAAAAAAATCTTTTAAAAGAAAACATGCGTAAAGTTTGTTTAATAATGCTTGCAGTTTTTACCTTTCCTTTAGGGTGGAGCGGTATATGTGCCAGAAATGAATTTCGGCGAAAATAATATTTGTTGTTGAATAAATAAGTAGTTGGTAGATATTTCTATACTTACTAGCTTGTAACGGTAATAAAAATATTTTTCTTTATTTTTTATTCCGCATGCAGGATTGAAAGTTATTCTTGTAAAATGGCTGGTGGAGAGAAACAGCTGTATAAGAGATTCAATGCTGAACAGGGAATGGCCCCAACAGATCTTCAGGCTCTGTCGCCACCTCAGACTGCTCTTGGAGTTTCGCCACACTTTGGGTGAGAGTGCTTCTATTTTTGACACGTTTTTTGTTGTTTTGGTACTTGACTTTGAATAAATATGGTTGTTAAAAGATATGGATTTGATCATTGACATCCATTATTATTCTATCAACTACATCATTGCATGTCATATTTGTGACATTTTTGATGACTTTTAAATAAATCACATTTTGTGTGAAAAAATATAATGCAAATGAAATCTGTAGTGATTGTTTTAGAATAGACTTGTTAAAAATAAATGAAAACAAGAGGTCCCATCCATAATATATTATTGCTTCATACACTCAGATAATTTACCCCTATTTACTCATGTTTAAAGAGAGAAATTATGCAGATATATTTTTAAAGGAATTTCTGCAGCCTTACAAATGGGATACCATGAAATGCTGGAGTTTATTGCTAAGGGTGCTGGAAAAATTCATTGTTATATAAAGAAATCAACAATTTGGAATTTTTTCTCTTAAAAATTGATAATGCTGTGGAAGCAACAAATGACTGTTCCAACCATGATATCCGCATGTAAAAATATGCAATCTCATTTTAAAGGGGGCATGGCATGAAATTCTATTTATTTTTGTGCCTAAAGAATTTTTGGGAACCACTGATTTAGTCTCATCCATTGTAAATAATGTTTATGCCATAAATAAGGAGGTTAAGTTCACAGGTTCAATTATAGTTTATTTTGTAACAATTGCATTTAATGGGACAATTTAGATAAAAAGAAGTGGGTTGAAATTAATATCAGAGAGGAAAATATGCCTAGATATAAAATTGTTTTGAAGTAAAGAGATAGATTAACATGTTCACAGCCTAAGTGAAAGTTCCCCTTTAATATTTGGTTATTTGATCTTAATTTTGTGTACTATTTGACCCTTTTGAGTGTTTACTTAATAAATTTCCAAACTTTTTATTTCTAAGCATTCTTAATTTTCAGCGATGTGTAAGATGCTCAAAAGTTGTTCCTTATTTGACTGTGGGGTACCTTGTTTTTTTTACTTAGGTGCGTATTTATAAATGGTAAAATAATACAAATCCTAATGGATGTATTTAAGCTTAAATTATTATAAATTTCACAATGAATCATTACACATGTTAAATGAAAAACAACTTTACTATGAACGTGGTCTGATGCAGATGATTTAAGGGATATGACCCTCTCTGGAAAGCCTGAAACACTGCATATGAAAAGGTTTCAGGGATGTAAAATGTGGAATGATTAATGCAGATCTCGAGGATGCTGAATGTTATTATAATTGAAAGTTAAAAAGTTATTACAATATGGTTAAAATTGGTTTGCTTCTTTTCTGAGGAAAATAAATAATAATAAAGAAGTTGTATATTACATCTTCTGAAATGCTGGTTTGAGGGTATTGTTTTTTTTTCATTACCATAATACAAAAAAGTTGCTTACATATGTTTAAAATTATGTGGGTTGGATGAAAAGAATTTCAGTATTTTCAGTGAGACTTAGCAGCACTGCACCATCTTGTTCCTATTCTCCATTCACTATTCAGAGCAGTTTTTAGGCACGTTTCGCTTACAGCATGAGTGCCTTTATCGTCGGTGCGCCCATCTGTCCGTCCGTCTGTCCGCCCGCATGTTCGTTCTCGGCTTCTACTGAACGGATTTTCATGAAATTTGATATTAAAGACTTACAATAAAATATAATAAGAAAATCACAAAAATGAATCATGTACGCCAATCAGCGGTACCACTTTACTGGTGACAAAAAATTAAATTTTCGTCATATCTCGTAAAGTATTGCTCATATCAAAATATTTTTCAAATAAAAGTTGTAGAACTGGTAAAGAAGAGTATTTCCTTTCCTATACATTTTTATCGTAGAAGTAGCCGTCATTGATAAAATCAAACAAAAACGTCTTAAATCGAGTTGAACTTAGAAAATTTCTTGCGTGGTTACTTCTTCATTGTTGCTAACATACACAGTCTCACAAACAAACGTTTAATTTCCTTACGTGTGCATGCAGTATTTTTAAATAGGAAGAAAATGGATTATTTATGATAAAGAAAAGAACTTTAAAATGCTATTTCCCTTACGTACAGGTATATAATTTCTTTCTAATACAGGCGACTCCCGAGTCTCAATTGTTCGAGTCTCGATTAATTCGAGATTTCGATTCCGCCGATCGATAATATATGCAGAATTAACTTCGCGTAGTTATTGGTTCCGACCAAATGAGAGGTTTAGTTTTGGTGTAGACATAGTTATATCTGCTCTAATTGTTTGACTTTGTGATGATTTCACTTTTTTCTGTTAATCTTTTATTTAAATTTATTTATTTTATTGATTTATTTATAAATTTATCACTTGACATGGCATCTAAAAGGAAATGTAATAGTGATAATGTAAGGGAATCAAATAAAAGAGGGCATAAGATTCATAGTTATGAATTTAAATTAGAAATTTTAAAGCGTGTTGAGAAAGGCGAAAGCCAAGCTGAAATCGCACGATCGTTGGGAATGTGTCCTTCAATATTAGCACTTATGTGAAACGGAGAAAATTCTAGAAGATGTGATAAATTCACATAATTTGATAACAACAATAAACAGTCCTAGGCACGGTGTTGTGATTCCTAAAATGGAAAAACTTTTAAAACTTTGGGTAGATGATCAGTGTCAGAAACATACTGAAAGCCATAATGAAATCGTACGATCATTGGGAATATGTCAACTATTAGCACTTATGTGAAACAGAAGGAAAAAATTCTAGAACGTCATAAATTCAGGTAATTTGATAACAACAATAAACACTTCCCTACCCAATAGCTCCTCTTCTTCCAACTAAAATCTTCCAACTTCTCAATTAATAAACCAAGTCCAGTAAGCACAGTTGAAAAAGATTTAAGGTATGAAAATATTTTTAATTTTATTGTTTCTTTATTCTTAAGTTATTTTGTGCTTTTTTAATAACTTTTATATTAATTTCGCTGTGATAAATAGTTGTATGTATAGATAGATATACGCAGGTATGTTATCAAACTCGTGTGAGTCGTTTGTAACAAATGACTCGTGTGATTCGGACCGGGCTGTCTGTACAGCATATTGCATACATCTATATTTGAAGTTCGAAACAAAAATTTATTTTTTCCTTTTTAGTGCAAAAAATAAGTTATACATTTTAAATATTTATTATATAATTTATTCATAATTTAATATTGTTGTATTAACATATTAGTAATGTTATTTTATCTTTATAGAACGTGAGGGGAGACTTTTTCCCGAGATGCGGGAACGTATCCCCCGATTATAACATGCAAGTATATGGAAAAACGGCATTCGACACTCGACTATTCGACATTCAAACACGTTTTCAGGAACGCATCCCTAACGAGACTCGGGAGTCGCCTGTACTCCATTGCACGAAACGTGCCCATTTGTGATACGTTGTACACTTTCCTAACTTGTTTATGTCTGTAGTATGACATTTGTAAAGTCATATTTCCATGAGAGACAATATCTTGACTACTTATGGCAGATATTATGATAAGTAAAATACTTAGAATGCAAGGATTACAAAAAAATTCTGAAACTCATATTGGGAAAAAAATAAGGAGGCATTAGCAACATTAGAATGGAAAAAATAATAAAAGCAAAAAAATTTAGGAAAAACTGACTGATTTTTCTTGTTAAAAGCCTAGCGATGCCATATGGCATGACCCCGTATCTCGAAATCTATAAATGGGATTGTGTCAGAGTTTAATATAAAACCATTTTAGACCATTGCTAATTATTTTATAAAGAAAAAAATCAATAAATTCGAAAAAAAATAATTCCGGCTTTGGAGGGTTAATGTTTAGAAAAATTATAGAATCGTGTTAGTGCATTATGATGTGTTATATGAAACCTATAATTTGTGTTATTGGAATGCCTACAAATTTCTCTTGAAAGTGTATTTTATCATGTTTGATTCAGGCGCAGTGCATCTGGAGACGAGGAAGGGCCATTATGTGACACCATAAGCAGAAAACGTCTTTTCAATCTAATAGCTACTCTGAATGCTGCCTTCTATCCAGATTATGACTTTTCCGATGCTCGAAGTCATGAGTTCAGCAAGGAACCAAGCCCTCAGGTGATTTTTTTGTTAGATCATTTTGTGTCATCTCTGAAAATATTAGCAAGTGTTCTCATCTTTTATGCTGCAACTCATCAGAAACTCTTTTACTTTCCGTCCTGATTGTATTTTAGTAATTCATTTTTGAAGTTTCCTCATTCATCTTTAACCTTGAACTGCCCATCCGTAGGATCCTGCTGCCGGAGTTATTTTGGGATATTTAAATAATTTATGTTTTTGTTCCGATAAAAATCTTATATCTCATGAACTATAGGAGATGAATTCTTCAAATAAAAAGCATTTTATAGTTAAAATATTGAAAAATCACATGAATCTGTCTTCTAAAGTAAAGAAATACGTCGAAAAAAGTATTAGCATTAAAATTTTATATAACACCGGCAGTAAAATATTCTAAAGACTAATGAATGAAAATTTGTTAACTTATGCAACTATCGCACTACTTCATGGTTTGCAGATGACTGAATAAGAGAGACCAAGACTCAGAAACCCAAATGGAAGAAAAAAATTATGTAGGTCTTAATGCTGTCTCACAGGGTTTTGTTTGTTTAACTCTCATTGGGCTGTGAGAGAAGGGGCAGAGGCCTGAAACTTAAGAGCAATAAGATGACTTATGTTTCTGTTTACTTTTCGTTTGAGTTCTCCCCTCCGATAAGGCAGGAGCTGTGACTAAACCCAGCATTCCATCTCTAGGTACCCACAGCAGCTGAAAAATACATTTTTGGGGATTCTCTGGGCGGATCAAGGTTAAAGCCATATTTCTCTTCCTTTAGTATTTTTTTCATGATACTCGTTACTGACTATCACCTTCTGTCTTTTTGTTTCATATCTTTAAAAGTATTCTTTGATGGAAACCTCTATTTTAAGTCCTATATTTTCAGCCTCAGTATTATATTTAATAGCACCTAATTAGATTTTTTTACTTTTCACGTACCCTTTAATTTTAGTGGGTGATGAATTGTGTGGATAGCAACTTGAGTGCAACGGCTGGAGAGCAATTCCGTTCTCTGAGGGCTCAATTGTGGGCTGCCCTAGATGATGAAATATGTCTCTCTGACTGTGACATCTACAGGTGAGATTAGAGTAAAAAGTCTCTTATTTTGATGCTTTTTAATCTTTAGAAGCATAGATCATAACACAGTTGCAATTTAACCCTCGATTAAGTGGCAGTATATCATAGGATGCAAAAATCTGTGATTAATTTTAGTTATTTTTTGTAGTGAGTAAAAGGAAATTTTATGAGGTTAGGTACAGTTCACATGTGATTCTATTATTAAAAGTATTTTGAAAGTTACTAGCTTCAAAGTGGTTAAAAACCACAAATGCATCAACTGAAATATATTCTCCAGTTTAATTTTTTTTTCAAAGTAGTGTCTCATATCAAAGTAAGTTTAATACAAACTATGTACTCATCATCATCATTTCCCCTTATCCAGTTCCAACCGGGTCGGGGTGTGGATGGTACTTCTCACCTTCCTCTCTCCCTCTCCACCACTCCCTCCATCATTGTGTTCCAGTCCAGGTTTCTTCTTCTTATACTGTCCCTGATCGAATCCATCCATCTCGCTCTGGGTCTACCTCTGGCCCTTTTCCCTTCCATTTTAGTTTCCATTGCCTGTTTCAGTATCCTTCCCTCTTCCATCCTCTTCACATGTCCAAACCATCTTAATTTATTCCTCTCAATTTTTTCATTCAACTTTTCTACTCCAATCTCCTTTCTAATATCCTCATTTGTCAATCTATCCCTCCTTGTCTTTCCTAACATACTTCTTAAAAATTTCATTTCATTAGCCTGTATTTTACTCTCCTCCCTCTTTGTCATCATCCAGGTCTCGGCAGCATATGTTAGTATGGGTGCACAGTACATTTTGTACATTATCTCTTTACACTTTCTTGGGATTTCTTTCCTCCATATTAATTTCCTTACACTCTGGTAAAATACACCCCTGTTGTATTCTGTTGTTAATCTCCCTGTCTAGTCTTGCATTTTGCATTATTTCACTTCCCAGATACTTGAAGTTCTCCACTATTCTGATTCTGACCTCCCATTGTTATAATACCTTTCCCTTCTCTTTCCCCTCTTGTCATTACCATCGACTTTTTTCCACACTAACTTTCATACCATATTTCACAATTTTTTCATTTAACACATTCAGTTGTTCTTGTACTTCATTGCTGTTATTTCCTCATACTACAATGTCATCCACAAATAACATTATCTTCATTTCCATGCTCCCATATGCTTCTTTTGTCTCCTTCATAATTTCATCCATAACCATTATGAATAACGGGTGACAACATGCTTCTCTGTCTTAGCTCTGTTTCATTCCTAAACCATCCTCTTTTCCCTACTTGGTTCTGTACACAGCTGTAACAGTTGTCATATATTGCTTTCACCATCTGTATTGTTGTTTTTCCAATTTCCTTTCTTGTCATGGTTTCCCAGACTTTTCTCTGGGAACCCTATCATATGCCTTCTCTAAATCTAGGAACGTCATCTCCATCTCTTTTCCATACTCCCATTGTTTCTCCATTCTTTGTCTCATAGCAAACTATGTACTATAAAGGAATAATAGTGGTGACTACTATGAGAATGATATTAAATTTAAATTAACTCTTTATCTGTAAATTAGATTCAATTCAATTTTATGGTTGAGTTGATTTTACTTTAATAAAACTACATACCATATTTACTCGAATACAATTTGAGTTTTTTTACTTTCTCATACGAAGTATCGAGAAAGTATTGTTGTCACAAAAAAATTTGACCTCGAGATTTTTACGGAAATATACATTTTATAGTCGGTTCACCAGCTAGAGTCTCTTGGCCTACTTAGAGCAAGTAGCCAATCATGAACGTTTCCCCTTCCATCGGCCCTCTCAACTTTCGTGCAGGACAGCAGATACCGGTGCTCGCAATTTCTAATGGCAACGCAACCTGATATGATCTCTTCGAGAGCAGGAGTGAGACTGGGTTCCTCCCCACTACCTTCCCAAACAAACCGTCTCCTATAGGCTGCTGCTAACTGGCATATGCCCCGTCTTCAAGGCCAAGAGACTGGTGAAACGACTATAGGTGTCACTGAATCCGAAAAAGTGATTTTCGCAATGCCATCTGTCTGTCTGTTACTGGCTCTGGAGCCTAGACGGTAAAGCAAAAATGAATGAAATCTCGTACTTAGGCATTTTATCATACTGAGCAGAGTATACATAGAAATGGTTGACATTGCTCGATAATTAAGAGTAGTTTATTCTACGCATTTTTAACAACAATCCGATTTTCTCAAAAATGGCTCTAACGATTTTAATCAAATTTCGTACAGTTACATAAGTTTACGTCTTCAATAATACTGTATAGTTCATATTTCTCAAAAGATGAATATAAGGCTAGTTTATTCTAGGCAACTTTAACAATAATTCGATTTTCTCAAAAACGGCTCTAACGATTTTGATGAAATTTCGTACAGTTACTTGAGTTTACGTCTTCAATAATACTGTATAGTTCATATTTCTCAAAAAATGAATTTAAGGCTAGTTTATTCAAGGCAACTTTAAGAACAATTTGATTTTCTCAAAAACGGCTCTAACGTTTTTGATCAAATTTCGTAGTTACTTGAGTATACATCTACAATAATACTACATATTTCATTTTGCTCAATGAATGAATATAAGGCTAGTTTATTCTTGGGCAACTTGAAAAAAATTGGATTTTCTAAAAACAGGCTAATAAGATTTTCATTTTCTAAAGCTAAGTAAATGACTCATTAGTATATGAGAAAGACGAATTCCGTGTGGATAATTCCATCAATGTCGAAAAAGCAGATCAGCATTGACTTAATATTGCTTTTGACTTGCCGTGCTTTCTTCGGTCGGGATGAAGATGGACTCTTCCACTGGGACGATTGCTGTTTTGTTTCAGGGTCGTACCCATAAACCCAACTTTTGTCACCAGTTACGACCTGCTTCTGAAGTTCCATGCAGACTTCCAGCCGATGTTGCTTCTGGTCGTCAGACAGCAGCCTTGGCAAGAATTTTGCAGCAATCTACCTCATGTTGAATTCATCCGACAAAATGCGCTGGCATGTCCCGTATGACTGTCCCACAATGTTGCAAGTGTCATGGATCATTCGCCTATGGTCCTCGAGGATAGCCCCATGCACTTTTGCAACATTTTCTGGCGTTGTGCCGGTTGAAGGTCGTCCAGAACGTGTGTCATCATCAACTGACGTTCGGCCATTTTTAAACCGGTTAAACCAGTCGTAGGTTTGTGTCTGACCCAAAGTGTCATCACCAAATGCTTGTTTAAGCATTTTGTGAGTTTCCGCCGCACTCTTGCCAAGTTTGAAGCAAAACTTGATGCACACACGCTGCTCCTTCACGTCCACCATTTCAACGAAAAAAAATTGCAAAACGACACAAACGACGTTATAAAAATGCGTAGAGCAAAAGAATGCGTGCACTCAGCACGAAGCCACGTCGCACACTGGTTCACAAAAGATACATGCAGTGCTACCGAGCGCCACTAGTTCGTACTACAACCGGTTCCTGCGCTACGTTCAACTTTTGGGAACTTTTCGGTAGCACCTCGTGCATGAGGGTGCATTATACACTAGTATATACGGTATAAAGACACTCAAATCATTCATTATTCTAAAGCAGTGTTTCCCAACCGGGGTGCCGTGAAGTTTTCTGAAGGGTGCCGCAAAAAAATATTATTTTCTCATTTTTAGCCTCATTTTGCATCATCGGCTTTCAAAAATGCAAACCAGAGTTAAGTCGACCTTCATTTCGTCGCAAAGGAACTTCGAAATGAAAGGAAATATGGAGATTGGAGTTAGGGTTTCAACTTCAGCACGATTATTACTGACGGTGGATAGGGAGAGGTGACGCCAAATTCTGAAAAGTCACTTAAGGGTGCCGCAACTCTCAAAAGGTTGGGAAACACTGTTCTTAAGAGTGGTCATTTTAATTGAGTTTTTATGGTTTTACAGTATTGATTGCCTAGAATAGAATACCAGAGACACTCATAAGAAAAAAGGGGATGCTTGCACTTGATACGTTCTAAGAGCTCATTAATTCTGAAATTAAGGATTCAATCAGGACAGTGGATTCAGATCTTGTAAGCATACTTAATCCATGTGGGAAGCATTCTTTATGTAATGTCATGGATGAAAGTGGAGATGAATTTAGTGGAAATCTATGGGTGAAGTTGCAAGCAGTTAAGTTAGAGTGAGGAAATTGGTGAGGGAGAATGGTGAGGTACAATAGGTTTTGTGGTATAAAATAAAAGGGACTTTCAGGTTAAGGTAAAATTTTCTCTATATTTTGTAAATATTTTGAATGTTAATAACAGTTGCATAGACCTATGTTGTGTAATTTTTTTCTTAGTCTTAGAAATGGGGAGTTGTGTTAGATTTGGGGTCATCTTGGATTTGGATAAATGTGATATTGGAACAGATTTGATATAAGTCACCTACGACCGCAGCACCATCTGATTCTGGAAAAATGAACTATTGAAGTACATGTACGAGTAAATGATGCCCTTAGAAACTTACTTATGTTTAGCCAAATAAATATTAGCAACAATAAAAAGAAAATGCTAAAAATGTGTTTTCATTAAAATGCTGCAATTTGGACAAAGTAATTACTGTATTTTCCATCATATAAGATGCACCGGCGCATTAGACACACCCTTATTTCAAAAGGGATTTTTTGGAAAACTATTTTTGTCAATATTCTCATACATGTATTTTCTATTTACTCTTAGCACAATTATTGAATGAAAAACAATTTCTCGTTCACCTTGCAGATATGTCTTGTTGTTGCTGTTTTCGTCACTCGCAATTGGCGTAGAATGTTTAACAATAGTCTAAATTTTCTTTCAATGTTTTAGATGTATTTTTCGGATACAGTCTGATATTACATATGATAACGCTATCCTATACATGTTTTTTACTCTTATGAAGCTTGACCTTGAAAATCCTAGTTGTATGTTTACTGCTGCAGCCAATGAAAGCTCGAGAGACTTGTCAATGGGGAGGGGAGAAAGTCAGTCGGTCTGTCGCCATTATGCTGTTCACATCACTCCGAGCTCGACTGTGTTGCCAGATCTACCGCGTTTACGCCTTAGCGTTCGCATGCGACTTTCTTCAAGAATGCATATCGGGCAAGAGCGTACTACTTTCCCGCGCCTCTCAAAAACTTCAAATGGTGGTGGAAGGGGAAAACGCCCTGATTGGCTATTCGCTGTGCCACGGTCAAGCTTCATAAGAGTAGAAAACGGGTCTAGTCCTTTGCAGTGATGCCAACATTAGAATTTCAACTTATTGGCTAACTTAGTGTATTACTTTTGCATTTCGTGCATTATTATGCGTGTAGTCAATATATAAAAAGGCAAAGTTATTCGAAGCATCAGTTTTTATGCAATCAACACATTTTCAGGTTCACAAAATTTCCATTTAAGGGAATCTGTAAATGGAAAGACATGCAAGACCGCATATCAAGAGTGGTGTCGAAATTTCTGGGATCCCTCAGTATTTTGTGTAACTGTATTCACTGTGCTCCCTTATCTATAGTTATTAATTATTTCATTTGTCTTGTAATAATTTATATTTATTTTCAGTAACACTTAGGTATAATATATATCTTTTAGGGTTCTACTGGGGGTTCAATCAGACCATAGATCTATCCAAATATAGAAAAGCATCGCATTTTCCTTAGTAATATTTTTGACTCTCGCTGTATTAGACGCAGGGTGAATTTTGGACTTAATTTTTTTGAAAAAAAACTGCGTCTTATACGATGGAAAATACGGTATTTATAGCCACGTAAACAGTATGTTCTGCAGTTATTTTGAACTTTTCTTTAATTTATAAAGGGGCTGCTGCCCCCTTTAACCCCTTCCTTCTTTACCTGTAGGTGATTTATATCAAATCTAAGCCGTGATATTTTGCTGTGACTTGGTTTATTTTGCTGAAGATAGACATTACAGTCCTTCGTTTTCTTTGCTGCATGAATAAGATTTATATCATTGTATGAGATTGAAGTTGCTATTAATGTATGTTAATTGTTTGATATAAATACTATATTCTGTTCATTTTATAATAACGCTTCCAATTTTTAAGTATCATTAGCATGCTTATAGCTAAATATTGATATTCATATTGTAATAATAATTTTTATTGAAAGCTACAGTGAGATATGCAATAACCATAGCAACTTATTTAATATTGTGAATTGGTTAGATTATAGCTTTAAACATATTGGGAACCCTTTCCATAAAAGATAGAAAATGTTCAAATTATTGATAACTTGTGGTCATTGTTATATAGTGTACGTTATTTTTTTTACTGAAGTCCCTCCATATTTTATTAATACAGCTACAATCCGGACCTAGCATCAGATCCATTTGGGGAAGATGGCTGTCTTTGGTCTTTCAATTATTTCTTCTATAATAGAAAGCTAAAGCGAATTGTTTTCTTTACCTGCCGGGCCATCAAGTAAGTTTATTGATTTAAAGTATATTTGGAATTCCCATCATACTTTTCAGAGTAAATGCTTGCATTTTTATGAAAGTCTTGAAGTTATTAATCACAAAGTATATTTTAAAATGTATTGTGAATTTTTTCCATGTGTTTCTATGTATTTAGAAAGTGTCATCTATAATAAACAATTTGATTGATAATATTAAACCTATTTTGAAATTTTGTGTGTGCTGCAATAAGAGGAGTGGTAGAGCTTCACCTTTATGTCCATATTCCAAAAGTGAATGACTATAATTTGGACCAAAACAGGGAGTGAAAATCTGTTTTAGATATTTTTTGCTCTCGTTTTTATTTATAGTGATTTTTTTAAAACTTCAGTCCTGGATGAAGTTAAATAAGTTAGTCGGCATCTAGTTGTCACAGTGAAGAAAAAGTGTCCTTTTTGAAAGATATTGTTGTAGGTATTTAAGTAATTCATTCATATATTGTACCATATGACGAATATTGGGACCTGATCATCACAAGTTTAGATGGTGGTGAAATCCTATCAGATGCTGATGCTTTAGAGCACAAACTAAGTATACATCATTCTGTAGGTCTGACTCTAATAATTGTTTGTTCTTCATTCACAGCCCAAACTACTTCATACACACTTTGGATTCTGGTATAGGTAATGAACTTGCAATGGATGAGGATTTTTGAAGGTATTTTGATGAAGATGCAGTTACCATGCAGCCATCCAATCACTCATTCTAAGGTACACTAATGTCCACATTTTATCTTTCTTTTCTTTTTCACACCTTATATAGCGCAGTAAACATTTTATCTAATCTAAAGTCAGTAATGATTTTTAAAAACCTATCAAATAACCAAAGCTTACTTATGATTTTTTTAGATAAAATTTATCACATTCACAGAGATCAGTATCCAAAAAGTAACAACTGTCTATTTGTAATAACTTTCACAATATATTTTGCAAATATGTGTGCAATAGATTTGTAAGAACCAATTTTCTAGTTTGAGCAATATCTAGATGAGAATTTTTAAAAAGTTCAAGGAAGAAAATCAGAGAAAGAATTTTCTCAAGTAAAAAACTTTGACACAAAAATGTATTTTATTTTCAATTATCACATCTTTTCAATATACAGGATGTTACTTGGGAAACTCCTGGATTTACACATGGAATAAAACAGTTAAAAAATGCTTGCCACTATTTATTAATTGTCATAAAGTGAAAGGACAGGAGATTTTGTTTAGTTTTGAACGGTAAATAACATTGCAGCAAATCGATTTACTCCTGTGCATCTTTAATGATGCAACACATTGTTTGTTGCAGCATGTCTAATGTAATGGCAGATATCTCATGTCTGATCCACTCTTCAAGTTGCGCACATGTTGCAGGTAGTGTTCAGAATATGCGGTGCTTTAAGTAGCCCCATAAGAAATAAACAGTAACTGTGAATTCTGGGGACCGATATGTCCAGTTCATTCCATACTAAGAAATGATTTTTCCTGAGCGTAGCCATGCTGATTTGGGCCATGATGCTGCCCCATTCTGCTGGGACCAAATTCCCTCTTGCTGATGTAAACAGTGCATTTCATTTGGCAGAAACATGGTTAATTTTTGTGGGTGCAGAGATGCCTGATGAACAGTGACATAGCAAACTTTTAGGGAGTCCCAGTGCAAAATCCTTGAAATCATATTATTATTTTTTTATACGAGTAGATGGTGCTTGCATTCTGCAAGCATTTCAGACTACTTTGAAGGTACACTGTACATATTTATGACTTTTGCAAAGTAAAAATTTGGAGCAAATTAAATAAATAAAACAACTTCAAATAAATATGAGAATTCTCTATTAGCCCAATGATTCCCAAGCTTTAAATCGATGCTGTCGCTCTAAAGATTATCAATTCCCATTTAAAAACATTGCATTCATAGCCATCATAGTCTATATTTTTCATTGTTAAAAATAACCTTGTTTTCTGATTAAAAATAAATTTTTATGCCAGTTCAGAACATTTGAATTTAGTCTTAAAAAATAAGAAAACTCTTTTTTTCAGTTATGAAAATGGTCTTGCCCTGAGTTTCTATCTCAATTTTAACTAATTTAAGAATGCAGTTTTATAAAACCCTGCACCGATTTCCATGCTTTTCTTATGGGGATTGGATATGATACAGTAGGTCGGAAAAACCCATCTAAAAATAAAATTTCTTGGGATCAGATTTTTTCCATCGGTTCAAGTACCTAAACATTTATATCATCCTATATACCATATTTACTTGTGTATCCCGTTGTGCACCTTTATTCCCAAAATGTCTGTGAAGAAGGGACTGAGCATCATACATGAAGATTTCTGAACAGGTTATATAAATTGAGAATTTTCATAGTAAATTTACTGCAGCATGCTTGTGTCTACGTTTATACTTGCAGAAGACAAAGAATTCTATGAAGTATACATGTATCTATATGACCAAATAAATGTTTTTTGATTTTATGATCTCATATAAATGATAATCGATTCTAATTACTAGTTTAATAGCATTAAAACTCCACCAGAAAAGGTATTGAGACCATAATTTCGCTGAAAAATATGGAATTGACTGTTAAATTATGCCAATAAGTTTTTCATCATGGCTTCACAGGCCACATAAAATGCTCTTGTGGGCTGCTGACCTCTGATTTAGATGATGTTATATTTTTATAATATTAAAGATGTACCTTTTAAATTATTTTTAAGTTTATTGTTGTTACTCAAAATAAGCAGTTCTGTCATTAAAAGTTTACTATCAATTTCTACCTGTATTTCTGCCAGAATAAGTTGGCATCTGACGCTCCTTTAACATAAGAGTGGCGACTACTGTGTCACACAGGTAGGAGGGAGAAGATGCTTAACTTGGGCAGACCTTGTTTCAGGGAGGGGGAATCAGTGAAGGGGCTGAACTTTTTTTTAATCCTAGATGTCAATTTATTCCATCATGTATTTATTTGTTTCCCTCCAAACTGGCCCAAAAATAGGGGTGTGTGGTACATGAGAGTGCAGGTTACACGAGTAAATACGGTACATTCTCCTACATCCTATGAAAGAAGCATCTATTTATAATAGATAAAAAATGACCTTTCAATGAAAGCTACTAGCCATCGATAAAAGTAGGACTACGAAACATTCAGTATGATACCATGGTTGCTAATAAGTTTAATTATCGATATCCTCACAAAGCATGAAATGTGCTTCTTCACTCATGATGAGTTTATCAAGATAGCTTGGATCATTTTGAACTTCTGCTAATAGGAAACATTAAAAATTGAAACACAATTCCTTATCTCGCTCCAATACTACTGAAAGCACAATCTCCTGTTATAAATCCATATGACACCTGATAAATAAATAGTGGCAAGCAGTTTTTAACTGTTTTATTTCATGTGTAAATCCCAGAGTGTCCCATGAAATACCCTATAAATAAGATGTTTAAATAAAGCCCCTACTTTGATGTGAAACATTCTAGAATTTATCTTGATGCAGGATAATTTGTAGTTAGTATCATTCACAAGAGAATGTAAGGACATAACATTCCACTATGTCTTTTATATTATGAAAATACGTTAAGGTCTTAGCAATGTTGATGAATTTCTTGAAAGTTGGCATGAGAAATTTCACATTGTAATTTATACCCATAAATTAATTAAAGATATTTTATGTTGAATTGCATAATTTTTTTATACAATTCAATAATTTATAATTGATTGGTATTTGAATAATATAAATGTAAATTTAGGGAGCGGAAGCTATACTAGTATAAAAATGAATTTTTTTTAGAGATTAGTTTATTTTAATGAAATATTTTGTCATGGTGAAATTTCATTTGGCACAGTCATAAGTATGACATTTTTGTCTGACATTTAGTCACCTTTCACATTAAAAAATTTTGGTTTTGAGATTTTGTTTTTGTTAAAATTACAATAAAATGTTCTTTTTATTGCAGATGGCATACTGTAAATGCTTGTAATGAATGAGTTTGGATTGCCAAAACCTGCATTGATGCCTCAATTAAGCATTGGTATAAGAGATTGATACTGCACATGGGATACTTTTGGATTGCCATCATCACAGGGAAAAGAAAATATGTTAGCAAAGCATCTAACAATTTCTCTTCTGTGAAAACCTCCTTTCATTGCAATTTTAGACAATTCAAGTGATATTTATAATCAATTGTCATTTTCAGAGGTTCCCATCTTTCCATCTTTAAAACAGTTTTCTATATATTTTTATTTTCAGAGAAATTAGGTGAACAAGAAATGAAGTTTACCGGTACATATTTTCTGCACATTATAATTTTGTTGTTATTAGTCATGGTATTTTTACGATTGTTTGTATCGAAACCTTTCGTCATTCTAAGTATTTCCTTCTAGATACTTTTACCTTTCATTGTTCTTGAAGTGGTTTTTTAAATAAAATCGTCAGGAAATTAATTTCTTTTTCTAAATCTTTGCTGTAAAAGCTGTCACTAATTACTATCTGCCTTTCATATTAGAGAGAACTATAGAATTATTTTTTATCAAAACTGTTGTATAGTTGTACAAAGTCGGATAAAATTACTCTTAGGTGTATTGAAAATATAGTATTATATGTGTGCAAAAGAAACATTAATGTATATACACAAATGCATACATATATATACACTCACAAAGACCTTCTAAGACAAATTATCATAGATAATGCTTGTTTCCGAGTATGTTACTTGTTTAGCAATCTGCTAAGGAAGATTTATGTCAATTTGGGATAGATGATGTTTTAGTCTTTGTTCCCAATACGAAACACCATTAGTAGAGTTATTAATATTTATAATAGCTGACACATAGATTTTAGTGTTTAATGTTTTGAAAAAAGTCATCGCGCTACATGTCAAAGTGCTCGTTTAAATACTAACTGATTTATTTTTTTAAATCTCATTAGTCATAAATGATTCTAATTATAGATATATTTTGCTCACTCATTATATCATTGCTTTATTTTAAATGATAGGACATTTCTCATTGAGTGATTAACCTGAAAGGTTTAATAGGACTCATCGATATTTATTGTTCATTTGAGTGCAATTGTATATTTTGTGTAGTGTTTAAAATAATATGCTTCTGCAAAACTATATATATGTATACACACACACATACACTCCATACTGTAAATTTTTCCCAAATGTTGATGAGAGTAAATTAATTATGGAAATGTTTGTCTGTTGTTTTTGTTTCTAACCTATAATATTGAGAGGTTGACCTTAAATAAGATAGTTAAAAAATATAAATTAAATGAACATGAAATAAAGAATTCTTGTGTGTGAAAGATTGATTTAAGCAATTGAGAAAATGTATTTAACATATGTTGCAGGACTATTAATGTTTAAGCACATCTTTGTATTATTAGTCTTTATTTTTAGCTAAGATTGCTTAAGAGATACTTGTAATAAAGAAGATAAGTGCAGAATTACGTTCCATGAAAAAATTAGGTAAATTTTAATTTTTTACAGACGAGAAATTGATTAAAAATTAGTACTAGTTGATTCAGAGGTAGCGATAATCGTCAATAATACATAAACGAGTTTCTTTGGTGGCTTTTTAGCCAGAAAAATAACATCTAGCTAAAGTGTGAAACTATGGACTATGTACAAGCATAATGTAATTATGGATCATTACTCTTGAAATATCAAGATTCCTCAATTACAAATATTAAGCAAATTCTCTGAAAATGGTTCTTCTCAAAAAATGTCTTTGCATATTTGAGATTTAGCAAGTAAAAATAACATGAAAAAATATGAAATATTCTTCATGAAGCAAGGACTCTTTCCTTGCAGTCTATTGCCAGCATTTCTCCTTGTGCAGTATGACAAGAAATGATTATGTTGATATCTTTTAATATAATGAAACATCATTATTGTATATACAAACTGATACAAGTATTATAGAGAATGTAACTTCCTACAACTTTTATTTGAAACAATTTTCCGTAGCAGTTATTGTTTAGGAATTACTATATAAATAATCAGTTTTTTTGGTTTCCATCAAATATCTCCTTAAAAACATCATTATTGGTAACCTTTGTTAGGACTAAAGTTGTAGAGAATAATATTTCTTCCAAGTTTTGCTAGAAACAAATTTTCGTAGAACCATCCATTTCGGAGATACATATTTAACTTATTCGTAAATTTCCAGTATGCAGCACCACCAACTAGCGGTGAATTCTGTAAATGTATTCAACATATAATTTATGGCAATAAGGACAACTATTCTTCTATGATACGAAATAATAATTTTACCTTATAATGCTATTATAATAATTTAAATATCTATACCCCACATATGAAGAAAGTCGTGTTGGCCATATCATTTTTTTTAAATTTCCTTTGGGGATTAATTACATGCCCATTCTCTAGTGGTTTGATTTTTCTTATTACTTTTGCCAAGGGAATTATGTATCAAAGCAAATGTATGATATACATAATGTAAAACATTCAAATATTGTAACTGGTAGATGTTAAGGACTAGTAGAATAAATAATTATAAATACTTTATTTCTTACCTGAAATATAATAAAAATTCTACAATTACTATGGATAGGTGCATGAGGGTGCAGCCAAATTCTGAAATGTACTTAAAGGTGCTGTGACTAAAAAGGTTGAGAAACATTGATGTAGGGTTTTTCATATAAATCATAGCAAAGGGATGATAAATCAAAAAGGAAATTATAGTACACTAATCACTGCGAAGCAGTGATTCTGAAGAAAAGTTGTCTTTTAGAGAGGTTGTTGAATTGGGAGAAAAATTACATTGCCCTTATGGAGAAAAAAAGAATGGGTGGTAGCAATGAGAAATTTCACCATAGTTGAAGGGCTCATATGCATTAATTAACAGTAGTGTGGACCTGTTGTGAAACGTCAGAAAGGGTGATCTGGCATCACTAATTGTAAGTAATACACGCAACGTATGAAAATGCATAAGATTTTTGCTTCTTCAAATGTAGTACATATTTCAGTGTGTGCTTCTATGTAATCTTTTTGAACATTCAATGTAGTTATCTGGTGGAAAAAACATGCTTTAATTAATTTGTAATGTTATGTACTATTTTGAGGAATAGTAAGACTTGAGCATTGTGAATGACCTGGCTTCCTAGATAAAAATCCCAAAAGCATTCTGAATTTATACGGCTGTGCAACAGAGAAACTAGCCAAACATAAAAAATATATTTTTTCGGACTTTTAAATTTACTTGGCTATCAATAATTTTATATGGCTGTGCAACAGAGAAACTAGCCAAACATAAAAAATATATTTTTTCGGACTTTTAAATTTACTTGGCTATCAATAATTTTACAACTCTCTTGTACATGAGTTAACATCTATTCTTCTCAAGATATGTTAACACTTTGCTGTGTAAAATGACAAAATACTGAAATCTTATCGAATTTTGTACCCGAGTATAATTAACGTAATCTTGAAGAATTTAGAAGTTGATTCGGAAAATTTTCTCCCTAATTTACGCGTTAATAAATTTTTTCAAATAAAAAAAATAGAAAAAAAATCCCCCGTAACAAAATAATAGAAACCGGGTCCTTGAAAAAACCTTATCTCAACATAAATCTATTCGCATACATCAGCTAATCTTCCGTGCACTTATCCTGCCCCGCCTATATCCGACCGCTGCTACCACCCAACCCTTGCTATCCCACCCCTAATCTACCCTACGCGTATCTCACCACCGATGTGTAACCCCTTCCTACCTCTACCCTGTCTTTACTCCTAGCTTATCCCATCTTCCCACGTTCTTACTTGCACTGTCGATGTGCCCCCACCACCGACTGTTTCCTATTCCTGCCTCTCTCTCCCCCCATCGGGGGACTATTCTTGGCAGTCGCCACTTCGCTGTCTGGGAAGCTGCTAAGTTTTCTCCACGCTCGCCATTTCGGATGTCTATGGTAAGTTTTACTCATCGAAAAGTTCCCCTCTGTAATTTTTTTAAAAATAAACAAAATTCCCCCGCTCTGATTATGTTTACGTCAGGATTGGTCGAAACTTGATCGTAAATTTCGGGATTGGATTTCCGCTCCGGTTTTCCGCTACATACCATCCGGTTAATGGTGGTGTCGGTTAAAATTTTTGAAGTATCGAGACGTATGCATTGTGATCGTGTAGGTTAAGACGTATTCGTCGGATTTTATAGTTTAAGAGTCGTTATCCATGTCATAAAATCTGTAATACTAGCAAATGACCGCTTAGAACGAAAAACTGCGCAAGGTGATTATTCAAGGAAACGTGCCCTCGTGGTAATATACCTAGTTAACTTCTGGAGAGAGCTATTTTTTCGTAATATCATCCACCATCCGCCATCAAATAATTTGTTTGAAATGGTAGTGCAAATGGGGCAACATTTGTTTAAATTTCAATCTCTTTGTGTGATTATATCTGAATAATTAGCTATTTATTATTATATATCATGTTAGAAACTGTTTTCTTTAACTTGGACATGATCCCAGTGCAACATTTTGTAATAAAACATGACCGCAAGAAGCTACAAAAGAAATTTTAAAAATAAATTATGGTAGATTATACTATAGGTCGTGATATCATTGCCACTATGTAGTTAAAATTATTCATTAACTGATAAGTTGAATGTTTTGTACATAAATGATAATCAGTAGTGAAAGAGTACACGTGGATATCCTCGTCGGTTCAGTTCGTTGTCACGGCTATTGAAAATTATTTCAGTATTCAGTAATGCGGAAGCAAAATTGATGGATATTGTCGTTTTGTGACTCGAGTTTGTAAATACGTCAAAAATGGCCGCTCCCGACTAGAAGAACCGTTCTTTAAGGTTAAGAAACTTGAACTTTGGTAAACGTATTATTTTGTTGCTTATAATTTACTCGGGCAGCGGTTCAGGAGTCTGATTAAATTAGATTTAAAGGAAAAATGCCATCGCCCACCGCGAATTCCTATGTGTGCGGCTAATCTTGGATTCGTTTGGAATCCTACTCCCTTTTGGGAGGGTTTTCACGCGAAGACTGACAACATGGTCCGGCTGCACTCGATTCAAATTATTTTAAATGTACCCGTTTTGTTTAACGAATGGTATCGAATTAAAAAAAACGGGTAATTTCATGTTAATTTTTTCTTATTGCACTCGCGTCGCCGTTTATGTTTTAAGGCGCCGAAAGGGTTTCCGGCCCGCGGAATTAGTTACACTTCTCGTTATAACAAACGAGAAATGTAAAGTACCCATGTGCATCCACGTGATTCGGCGTGGCGACATTCCAGCAAAATGTTAGGCGTATTTAAAACGGACGCATTAAGTATAGAAGTGATGGAATTAAAATGATTGACAAAGTTAGAAATGACCAAGAGGATAAAAATACAGCGATTAATTCCACGAGGGGTAATTTTTTAAAGGATTCCTTATATTAAAGAAATCACAAGAACGAAATGTTAAGATAGGAGATCAGTGGTCACCGTACATACGCTACATTTTCAAACGTAGATTTGAGTAAGATATATTGTAAGTTGCGTATAAAAAGCGTATATACGCTAGACCAGGAGTCCAAAAACTACTGCCCGCGGACCACATTCGGTCCGCGCAGTGGTTTAATCTGGCCCGCCTTACCTATATATTTCTTAAAGTTTTATGTATTTACCATCAGAAGTTTTCTTTATGCATCATTTGGGGTATTTAAACGATATTTTCCGAGCACATGCAATATACTCATAATATAGGCGTATGACGTATTACAGATGCAAAAAAATCTCAAAACTTCCTCTTTGAAGTTTACACACTGCCCAATCAGCCATTTGAAAAGTCGTATGTGGCCCGCGCTGTCGCACATAAAGCCTCCATATGCAAGTTTCGTGACTCCTGCGCTAGACCATAAAGTTGATTCTGGCACCAATACGCTTTTGATAGGTCAAGTTCCGATATTGTGGTGGATATCAACGGTAGGCATTATCCTTTGTTTTCAATACTTCAAGTTTATTTTAATTGCCTTAAAATGGGCTAGTGTGACTGAGATACGTAATAAAACAACTGTTATTAATTTCAAAGCCTGTATTGCAAAATAAGCAACATATTCGCCATTATTTATAGTGTAAACATATAGAATAGAGGATAATCAATATGACAGTTGTTTACTTAATGTGGGATATCCTCTTTCATGGCGTGGTATTCAAATTTAATATTTGTACTTGAAATTGAATCTTTACTTACAATCTATTTGAGGGGACAGGGATCGCTACACTCCTATGCGACAGAAAGTTTAGTCATCGCCAATAAAAGATAGGTTGGATGTCACCGGAGAAAATAAGCTATTAGCCGCCGGTTATTCAGGAAATTTAGTAGGACAGAGTTTTCCGGTGAGTTACGTGATTTAATTAGAGTTCACAAAGGGCAATATAAACGAGAATATTAGATAAATTAAGTACTTATACGGTTTCAAAGCACAGATTTCTTCAGCGCAATAACAATGAAAAATTGGCTCTTGCAACCTAGTTAGTTGTAAATAGTTGGAAGATTTTAATGGAAGTATATAATGAACTTTTTCTCCAGCTGTAATACACAACTGTGAACACCTTCGCTTTCATTAATTACCCTGTATTCACAATCTTTTTGTGACGCGATTAACAGCAAACGTACTTTGTAACCTCACGGATAAAGATTTTCATGGGAATTATTTTATTGCATTAATTAGCATAAATTAAATCAAGCCTCTTAATTTTTACCTGCGTAACTCGTTCTGATAACGGTCTAATTGAGCCTCGTTATCTACAGAATGCAGACATTTAGCTATGCGTTGTAATCCGCGATGAGATATTTCTTCGATTATGCGATAGCAGAGCCAATTTTCCGCTTATTTATTTATTAATTTCCGTCCACACTTTCAAAGCCTTTCATGTTATTCGCAGTAGTTTGACGAGGCTGAATGGGGAGAGAGCGTTTTGATACGGCGTCGTGATTTTTTTCCCATTGTAAAATTCGATCAAAGAAATTTATCTCCAAAAGAAAACAAAACGATTTAATACCTGATAGTGTTTTTCCAATTTCATCCAAAATACGGGAAAAGTTTCAGTCCTCGTCAAAGCACTCGAAGCAGGCAGCGTCTGATGGACATCTCTGTCGCAAACACTCACTGGACGCGATTACAAGCCCTTATCACCTTCAACCTCTCCTATCGTATCTACGTATTAACTTTCAACGTTTGAGCTACTTCAGCATAATTTCTCATTCAAACAAACTACGTAGTATACCGAACTGCTATATCGATTGTTAAGGGATTATTGTGCCGAAAACCCAAAACGAAGATCGTATTGTGGCGTCTTTATAGATTTAGAAGTCTTTTAAAACCTCAAATGTACTCGTCTGTGAAAAATATTGGTAAGTCCGTCGAAAAACAATCTTGATATTTGAGAAACTTGATTTAAACTTTGTGAATAAAATGCATATTATATGGGGGAGTTTTGACGAATATATCTTATAGGCAGGGCCGGCCAAAGGAGAGATGGGAGACATCCGGGCCCCCGAATAATGAGGACCCCAGAAGTTCTCAATTATTCAAGTATCGAGTGTAAATTTTGCAAAAACTTTTACTAAAAATCACATGCAAACTGATTTTCAATAAAGAAACACTCCGTAAAAGTTATAATATTAAACTGGGGATCCATAAATCGCTCGTCATTACTATGAATATTAATATCGTGAGGCCCCCATTGATATTCGCATCCGGGCCTCCTTCAGTGCTTGGCCGACTCTGCTTATAGGCATTCCAAGTTTTCATTAACTACTTCCAACGAAGGAAAAGCAAAGAAGAAACACGGACAAGAAATTCTCGTACCTGCAACATTTAAAGAAAATAATAATTGTTTTGAATCTTCAATTTTTAAAAATCGCTTTTATATAATCCTTAAATGAACAACTCGAAATTGCATTTTTTGTGGCTAAATACGTACGCTGAACTGCAGTATCAAGTTGAATGGATCTTCAAGATGAAATATCTTACAGTTCCTGTTGCTTTGTTAAACAATGAAACTCTCATTTTAATTAAGGATCCACAACAACATCCCTTCGTAAGACATGGAACTAACGCATAAACTGTTAAAGGTGCTTATAGTCTTAACCGATTTTACAATAACACACGCATGTTATTAACAATGCTACTTCTTTATACAGACGCTAACATCCTTTTTTTTCATACTCCAATTGGTTGACATTTCCAAATTCATTTGGCACCCACAGTGTATAAAATGCTTCTCTCAACTAGTGTATAACCTAAAAAACGTAAGCAGGGCTGGCCAAAGGGGGGATGCGAGGCATCTGGGCCCCCGAATAATGGGGGACTCAGGAGTTCTCAATTATTCAAGTATGGAGTGTAAATTTTCCAAAGACCTTTACTAAAAATCACTTGCAAACCGATTTACAATAAATAAATACTCTGTAAATGTTATAATATTAAACTAGGGCTCTGTATATAGTTCGTTATTATTACTATAAATATTAACGTGGGCCCCCCATTGATATTCGCATCCGGGCCCCCTTCAGTGGCTTGGCCGACTCTGAACATAAGGATCCCATGCCTTTGAATATAATTCTTTTTTATATCTGTTTTTAGTTAACCCCTCACCTGCCAAAATTATTTTTAGTTAATGTTTTCCCTAACCCTTTCACTGTTTGGTTTTATAATAAAAAAACAAACTTATCACGACTTTAAAATAGGTAAGAATGTGCCACCGACAAAGCTCGATTCATTATGAAAGAAAAATAAAATAAAAATAATATACTGGCTTCGAAAAATATGAGTCAATTATAGATAATGAGTTATTACTGTAGATTTTTTATTATTAATAACAATTAGACGAAAGAACAAGTCGATGAACACGGGAAATTTTCCTCACAACAGAATCAAAGCAGAGGGTGCTTTGGAGACACTCCACGTGCACCTGGATATTTTTCGCCTCACATAATTCCCCAATACCATCTACAGATGTCCTTCTTGACGATTTTGGCCGCTTGCCTTCTCTTTGTACCAAAATTCCAATGGGGTGTCTGTTACACAAATGTATAGTGTTTGTTTTATCTGCGACAATAAATCCCGTCGTCATTTGAAGAAATATCAGGTACGCTTCATTCATCAGAAAGGGATTAACAGAAATATTAACGACACTAATGACACTTATGCGATGATATGGTGTAAATTTTGCCAAAAATGAAAGTTGGTCGACTATCAATGACAGTTGCAGAGGTTAGAAAAATATACGACCAAATTAACGACATTGTTCGAGATGCGATACGGAGCTCCATGTAAAAAACTTGGAAAGAGATCGAGTAACACAGAGTTGGGTTATTATCCCCCACCCCCAAGATTGATTGAAGCTGAGAGATTTCATGGTATAAATAACATGAATGAATGGAAATGATTTTTGCGGAACTGTTACGCTGAATTTATAAAACAAAAAGCTACAAAGTTAAAAATAATTTTAACGACGATGCTAATTTCAGAAATTATATGAGTTCTAAGAGAAAATTCGAGCTTTATCAAATAGAAATACAAACTTCTTTCTTTGCCTGAAAAGTTGCTCTAAATTCCACATATGTATATAAATTCAAATGTTTAGAAATTCTTATAAGAAGAATTGGCCGAATTATAGATTACTGAAGTAAAACTTCGTGTTAAAAAATGATTCAAATTTATATGCTCATCATATAAGATAGCTTCTATAAGTTCAAAAAGCGCTATTTTTAGACAAGTAAATTAACTCAACTATTAACTGCACTACATGCAAGAGTGGTTTCCACTTAGTTATTTGCTCACTATTCAGGTTACATCGTCTCTAGTATTTTCATTAGATATTTCTTCGAAAATGATAAAATTTTAATTGAATCTTGCATTTCTGGTAATAAGAAATTACCATTACTTTTTGTAAAAATGTTCTAATGCTATTTAAAATATCCTTTGTTTACCATTAATATACTTGTGCCTAAGCATTATGTAGTTTTAATATAGTTTACGTGGCCACCGCTCGTTATTTTTATTAAAAAATTAAACACTAGTGTCATGCTACCAGTTTCAATTTTAGCGTTATTAACATTAATCATTACTATAGTCAACTCTTAACATCTAACTCTAACGTCGTTTTCCTTACGAACAGATGATGGCGGTGCTAGTGCATCGGGCCCCGCGCCCTATAAAACATATTTATTGTACAAATCTAAAAAAATATATAACATTCTCGTAATGAAAGAAAAAGTTGCTTTATTTATTAGAATTTACTATTAAATTTTTTAAAAATCGCAATAGACCCCGCGCGCATACTTTGCACTGAGCCCCGCGATTTCCAAGCCTGCTCTGCTTACGAAATCTTCTGTAACAGGCAAAATATTGAGCTTAGGTAAAAAAGTTCGTTTCGAAAGATTAATGTCGGGGATGGTCGTATGTAGAAATATGAATTTCCGTGCAACAGTGTTACAGAATGAATTTGCCTATAGGCGTAATCTCCGCGATAATCAGGCTTTTGCAAAACAAAATTTTTGTTACCGACGTCTGTAACCTGTAAGGTTATTTCTTTAAAGTCCCAAGAGAAAAATGGTAATAAATTAAGTAAAAAGAGAATTATCAGGTTCGCCTTGGGGCTAAAATCAAACTGACAAAATATATCTCTACATAAGCAATAAAAAATATGAGAAAAACAAATGTACATTTCGGCCATGAGTGCCAATTGCAGATTCTAAATAATATCAAAATATAAAGTGTCAATTGTAATATTTCCAACTCAGGAGATATTTCTTTGCATTGACATAAGGTTCTTACGTGGCTCATAGCACAGCATTATCCACCCATGATGTTGTAGTTGCATATTTATGAGCTAATATTTCTGATTTTTCAGCAAGAGCGATGGCGAAAGCCGGTGCCAAATCGCCCTCGTCCATCAAGGCCGATGCCGCATTGGATGATAGCAGCTACGGCAGCTGGGGTGAGATGCCATCTTCCTTGTCCCAATTTATTTAATCTAAATTTGAAACGACAGTTTCAGGGAAACCAATCAAAATTTTAAAAATGATACACTTGAAAACAGTCATACTTTATTTCATTGTTATTATTCGTGAATAATGAACAATGTCACGAGTAAAAATATTTTGTTTCAGGTCAATTCAAATGTATGTTTTGTTTCTTGAAAAGAATTTTTTTTACATTCCACTCAACCAACATTTTCCCCTTTGGATATTACTCTGTTAAGGATGGTTACCGTTTCAGGGTGGAAGCAAGTTGAAAATTCATTGTTTATGATTTAACAAGCCAATTGGCAGTACTGGTGTTATCTATGCTCCAGGAATGGAGTTGCCTGGCACTTATCCGATGAAGAAAGCCTTCCTGATTCAGAGAAGAAAGTTTCCAGGACACATATATATATATTGTTTCAAAGCCTGTCATTTGTCACTTGGCCAGCCTTGATGCCATCCAACTCTCCATATCTGTCTCTTCAGAAGGTCAGAAGCTTTTGAAATTCTTCCAATTGTTCTTCAGTTCATCACTCTTGTTCACATTTTTTAAAATGCCGGAACGCCGATCCGGAGCGTTCGACAGAAATTAAGTCTTAATGGTAAATTGAAAGTGAGGATTCGGATAAATCGTCCACAAAGACAATGTGGTGTATCGTTTCTATTGAGATCACATTACCGATTTTACGAACGCCGTGATTCTTCCAAATGGTGTCGTGATTTTGTTCGCTCTTCTGTTTATTTCTTTTTAATCACCAAGTCTTCTCTCAATTGTGATACGATTGCAAGAGGGATAGTATCAAATACACGCTCATTGATAAAGTTCTCTTTAGTTTTTGCATGCAAATACGCTTCTTTTTATTTTCTTTGAACACTGCGTTTATTTCTCCTTTGATCATTTCCCTTCTTCGCACAGTAATATTTTATATTGAATTTTGGTATTTATAAAATCGGCTCATTATCAAAACTCTCTTAATTATCATTGCTGGAAAAAACAATTGTAATTTCTTTGATGATCTTTGATTTAGTCTTTGAGGCTTCTTATTACTTTCTCCATAATAATAATAATTTTTTATTGGTCCAGGAGACACCATGTACAAGTAAATGGGGTATAGGACAAGTCAATAGGAAACGTTTAAAATCATATAAAACTACGGACAACCAGGGTAATATTAGACTAAAAACATGGTAAACTGTATTAAGACAATATCTCTTGAAATTGTAAGACTAAGAACACTTGTAGAAAAAAATTTACAAATAGAGTAGAAAAGAAAAAGAAAAAACTTACTAACAGACAGTTACATAAGATATTCATTCACTGAGTAATAGGGATTCATAACTAGAAATTCAAGAACAGATGTTTTGAATTTGTTTACATTATTTATCTCTCTAATATGTGCTGGCAATTTATTATAAAGTTTTACACTCATTGATTTTGGACCTTCACTACAGATTTTAAGTTTGTAGTGAGACACATGCAGATTATTTTCACTCCTAGTGTGATGGCTGTGAAGCCCACAGCTTTTTGTAAATAGAGACATGGTATTATACACATATAAGACAACTTTATAGATATATATACATGGAACAGTTAATATACCCGATTTTTTGAAAATTGGCTGGCAACGGGCTCTATATTGGATATTGTACATTTGGCACAGTATCTTTTTTTGTATTTTAAGAACCTCCACTATATGTGAGGATGATCCCCATAATGAAATGCCATAGCATACTCGTTAGTAAAACAGACTATAATATAACATTTTTAAGATCTCAATGCTGTGTGTCTTAAAACAGAGAAAAGGTAAGAAATTGAATTTAATTTCTTGCATAGGTAACTTATATGAGTATTCCAATTTATTTGGGGGTCTATATATAGTCCTAAAAATTTAAGTCCCTCAGTGGGTACAGTCGTGTTATCACAGTGTGGCAATCTGATATGCTCCTTTTTTAAGCTGGAGGAAAAAACCATATATTGTGTTTTATTTATATTCGGCACCTGTTTATTGTTAGAGCACCAAGAAGACATTTCCTCTATGGTGTCAATACCAAAGTTAATAAGTGCTAGATTGTCTCGTATACTTAGCAGGACATTAACATTATCAGCAAAAATAGTGATCTTAATGAGATGTTCTTTGACCCTGTCATCTATAATTTTATTAATATTTTTAACTAAGGTTTGTGGCAGATCATTTATAAATACAATGAACAGTATAGGGTCTAATATTGACCCCTGTAAGATACCATTGATTATGTTGCCAGGATCAGAAAGAAATTTCTTGCCCTTCATTGTTATCGAAACTGTGTTCTGTCACTTAGATAGGATGATAACCAGTTAAGTGCTACACCTCGGATACCCAAATTTGCACATTTTGATAATGAAATATTATGATCCACAAAATCAAAAGCTTTGCTTAAATCAAAAAAGAGACCAAGAGGTCTATTATCTTTGTTCAGTTCCTCCAGGATAAATTCTAATGCTGACATGAGAGCATGCTCAGTGGATTTTCCCTTTCTAACACCAAATTTTGCATTAGATAGTAAGTTGTTTCTTTCGAGAAAATCAACTAATCTTTCACAGAAAGGATATTCAAATATTTTGGCAAACTGCGACATTAGAGATATGGGTCTATAATTGTCAATATGATTTCTGTCATCCCTATTTTTGAATACAGGGATCACTTTGGAGGTTTTAGAGCATCTGGAAAAATACCTTGTTCTAGAGATTGATTTATAAGATAAAGTAATGGTCTGGTTATTACCTGCCCACACAACTTTATAAGGGTACCTGGGACTTCATCTGGACCTGATGACTTTTTACTTCCTATCTTAGCCAAATATTTAGTTAACTCCTGCTCAGTACAGGGTTTGAGATAAATTGTGTTAGTATGGTGGAAGTTGCTGGCCGATTCCTGAACAGGGATTTTTAAGTTACAAGTATTGTTGTTGATTAGTGCATTGGTATTTAGGAATTTATTGTTAATAGCATGGGATATTTTTCTAGGATCTTTGAGAATTACATTATTTTCAACTATACTTGGGAGTGCATGGGACCTCTTTTATACAGTAGCTTCGTTAGCTATCCTCCAGGCTTCCTTTGTCTGATTTGAAGCTAATAAAAATCTGTGATTATTGAATGTTTTTTCCTTTCTTTTATCAATTTCCTGTGCTGCTTTCTAAGGCATAAGTGCTGTTGATGGGTGACATTATTACCATACAATTTATCTTTGTAAGCACTGTTCTTAACTATTTGAGATAGGGCTTTTATTTCTGGAGTCACCCAGTTATTTTTTGCTTTTGGTTTAAGCGAGACAACAGGGGAATGTACAATTAAAAAAATAGATGAATGTTATAAAATAGATTAAAGCTGTCATTTAGAGCCTTTGCTTTATATATTTCAATCTAATTGTGACTTCTTAGAATATATTTAAAGTATTGTATTTTTTCATTACTGAGGATTCGAGTTGAGTAAAATGTGTTTTCATTGTTGAGTGAAAGCGTAGAGTAAAATTTAACCAGAATGGCACAATGATCGAAGAGCAATGGATCAATAACATCTGTTTCAATATTTAGTTAATCAAGATTTGTGTAAATATTATCCAATAACGTCTTGGAGGAAGCTGTCATCCTGGTTGGGATACTTACTAAGGGTGTCAAGTTATAAGATTCCAAAGTGTTAATCAGCTGCTTCTGATTTGGCCCTTCAGATAAGCGATTACAATTGAAATCGCCTGTTATTATTTGAAATTGATCGTCTCTGTCATTGGTCAAAGAAAAAAGGAAATTGTCTAATTTATCTACAAAAGTATTAAAACATCTTTGAGGTGAACGGTAAATAACTGCTATGTGAAACTTAAGATCTTTTGAGACTACACGTATTGCTGCACAGTCAAATATCTTTTCTTCTAGCTAAAATTAATACACCACCATGTTTATAAACAGATCTGCAGAAGGAACTGGCATGTGTACCCTGGGATAGATAACACAACCTCACTCATCCAATGTTCACATACACAGATAAAATCAGGTTTTTCATAATTAACTATCAATTCAAGCTCGTTTAACTTATTACTAAGGCACTGAATATTTATTGTAAATATCTTAAAGACCCCTGAACTAGATTTGCCTAGTCACTTTTTAGGCTTTAAGTTCCCCGTAATTGAACGAGTTACTCTGTCGTGAGGCACATTTATCGTCACTTGTTTCGGTTGATTGTTTTCGTTATCATTCACACTGTCACTTATTACCTCTCTGTGGTCCTCTTGAGGATACTGACGTCGGGGAAACATGAATTTGTTTATCGCGACGTATTCTGGCCAGAGTGTTGGATCCAATATCTTCTCGTGTAGATTTTCATTGACAGAAATTTTGAAAGAAGCATATTTACCTCTAGCAACCAGCTTTTCAACTTCAACTTCAGTGCTGAGTTTATCTTTTAGGTACAATTGAACTTGTTCTTCCGTTGTTCCACACATATAGATGAACCTTTCTAGAAACTACACTAAATGGACAGCCATTCAAGTTATTGGCTACTCCTAAAACATTTTGCCGTTTTCTTGGTCTTTTGAACGTGATGGTTTTGAATTCACCTTCATCCATATCGTTGTTAATCGCTGTCCTCATGTTGATATCTGAGTACATTATCTCTCCTTTATCACTTTTCGAATTCCCTTTCACATATTTTGAATTCAAAGTAGTTACATTTGTGGCTTCACTATATAGACGAACTTTGGGCTGTGGATCCCCGGATGCTTCTAAATCTTTCTCTTCTTTCCTTTGTGACACTTTGGGGCTCACTACAACCTTTCTCTCTTCACTTACAGATATATCTCTGCTAGTGTTTATAGACACCAAATCGTCCCTGGATGGTAGTTTAACATTTCCGGTTAACACCTTCTTCGATTCAGTTATCATTTCTACGAATCTAGAAATGGCCAAAGCTTTCTCGAATACACAGTTAACACATGCCCAGAATATTGAAGAAGAACCCATCCTTCAGGGACTCTTTGTCTAAATTTTCACATGAAATATGATACGCTTGTGAACAGTATCCCCAAAAAGCGACTTTATCGCTTCCAATAAAAGAATTTGAGCAGGAGCCACATTTACATTTCGTACTTTGTGATGCCATATTTAATATAATTTAGTATGGGGAAAGTATTGTGATCACGAAAAAAATCACCTTCTAGATTTCAATGGAAATACACGTTTTGAGGTCCCTATAACACGTTTAGACTATTTTCGGAATGATGTCTGTGTGGATGTATGTGATTGTGGGCGCTCTAACTCAAAAAGTACTTGTCATATTAACACCAAATTTCATATATAACACTTTAGCATGAGCACAAAGAACTGATTAGTTTTTGGACAATACCGGTTAACCGGAAGTTGAGGTTTATTCGAAACCCGATTCGGTTTTTGCGATATTTCTCGGATAATAGGTCATTATTGTATATATTGACCATTACAAAAAAATTAGAATTATAATTTCCTACATCTTTTATTTCAAACAATTTTCCATAGCAGTTATTGTTTAGGAATTATTTATAAATAATCGGTGTTTTCAGTTTCCGTCAAATATCTCCTTAAAAACGTCGTAATTGGTAATCTTTGTGAGGACCAAAGTTGTAGAGAATAATATTTCTTCCAAGTTTTCTTTGAAACAAATTTTCATAGAACCATCCATTTCGGAGATATTTTGCTTATTCGTAAATTTTCAGTATACAGTGCCACCACAATGTAGCAAATTCTGTAAACATATTCAAAATATAATTTACGGCAATAAGGATGACTGTATTCTTTTATGATATGAAATAATAATTTTGCCTTATAATGCTATTCATAATAATTTAAATATCTATACCCCAAATATGGAGAAAGTCATGTGTTGGCCACATCAGATTTTATGATAATCGAGACAGTGAGAGCATTTTATTGGCTAGACACGTTTTTAGGCTATATATCTGTTACGATTTTATCTCGGCATAAAGTACAATTTTATCCAGTAATAATAGCATTAAGTTTTTATTGCCAAATTTATCCACTTTCTGAATCTTTTAAGAATTACAGATGCGGAAGATAGGTCTCTATATGATATGCATACAAGCCAACTTTATAGATTAGCTTGTTGGATGACTTTAATTTTGGATGAGCATCAATAATACTCGGAAGCAGTGCCTGTAACTAGGGTATGGCAAAGGTGGCATTTGCCATAGGCGCCTCTTTCAAAAGGTGCCAAACGTTCCCGAAAAAAGCACCAAAAGTTCATTTCCCCATAAATAAGTAATAATCAGTATTATTTTAATACTCAAATGTTAATTTATATGTAATAAAAAGCTATTATTCTTTATTAAAAAGTAGAAAAAAGTATATCCTACATAACCAAGGATTTTCCTAAAATTTTGCCATAGGTGCCATATGGCCTAGGTACATCTCTGCTGGGAAGGCATTGAGCAACTTAATGAGTAACTAGAACTCGTTTTCCTTGTGGTGTTCCTCAATTAGTGAAGAGAATGTTCAATTTCACTGATAAAGCCATTCTACTGCCTTTCAATTGAGAAAATTGTTGTAATCATATTTCACAGAAGAAAGTGATGACAGAATTTTTTAAAGAGTTACATGAGATAAAAAGCATGACAGTTTCATATCATAATCCTACCTCTACCATTTTTATTAGGCGCGTTTCGCTTACAGCGTGAGCGCCTATTATCGTCGGTCGGTCTGTCTGTCCACATGTTCGGTCTCGCCTTCTACCAAACGGATTATCATGAAATTTGATATTAAGGACTTTCAATCAAATATAATAAGAAAATCGCAAAAATTAATCACGTATGCCAATCAGGAGTACCACTTTACTGAGGATAAAAAATTAAATTTTCGTCATATCTCGTAAAGTATTGCTCATATCAAAATATTTTTCAAATAAAAGTTGTAGAACTGGAAAAGTAGAGTATTTCCTTTCCTATACATTTTTATCGTAGTAGTAGCCGTTATCGAGAAAATCAAACAAGAAAGTCTTATATCAAGTTGAACTTAGAAAATATCTTGCATGGTAGTAGTAGTAATTAGGTTTTTAGGTGTGTCAACAGCTAAGGTTATTTTGCACCGTCAAATTCTCTTAGAGAAAATCAATATACATCACAACATCCATGCCTGAAGTGGGATTCGAACCCACGACCTTTGGGTTAGAAGGCAGGCACACTGCCTACCAGTCTAACCCGGCCGGCTTCTTGCATGGTTACTTCATTGTTGCTAACATAAACAATCTCCCAAACAAACGTTTAATTTCCTTACGTGTGCATGTAATATTATTAAATAGGAAGAAAATGGATTATTTATGATGAAGGAAAGAACTTTAAAACGCTATTTCCCTTACATACAGGTATATAATTTATTTCTAATACTCCACTGCACGAAACGCGCCCATTTGTGACACATTGTACACTTTCCTAACTTGTTTTGTTGTGAAATCACACTGATACATTTTAAATGTCTCAATGTTGTGATATTTTTGAAATCTGGTTTAGTAACATAGAAATGTGACCTTTACTTTTTTATAACATCACAATCGATATCAAAATATTGCAACATTCACATGATTATCTGAAGTAAAAATCTATCATATTTTCAAAATGTTAATGTCCTATTTTTCAGTGTTAGAAGAATACAAGGAATGAATTTATCTAACCATATTTTACGTTACAGGTACGTGTAGGTGTTGACAGCCCACCAGTGTTGCCTCCCCCTCCTCCTCCCTCACAAGAAGACCCAGACTATGAGGTCATTGAAGTCTCTCCAGTCGCATATATGAATGGCCCTCCTCGTCCACCACCCTTAGGTATGTGCAAGGAACTCCTGCCACCATTTAATTTATTTTTACTTAAAGATAAAGTGTATTCTAAGTCAGGGTATATTATATTCATTACCGGCAATTAAATATGAAGGTGTAGTCAAACATAGAAAATCCCAAAATCTCAGCGTCAAACCATTTTGGAATTTTGGATTTTTAATTTCCCAAAATTAACAGTTTGAAGCAAGATTTAAACTGTACAGGTCATCTTCATATGACTAGTTATTCACAGGTACTAAAATACAGAAAAAATAAAATAACAAAAACTTATTCAATTTACCATGTTTGGATATAGTAAGTCAATGTTTCTTCTAAATTCTGATCAGGAAAATCAGCCTTTGGATCTGAATATAAAATTTATTCCTCCATTTCCAATAACTCAGATGGCAATAAGGTTGAAATTCTTTGAAATGGAAAACTTTATGACCGTTCATCAAGTAAAGAAGAAATTGGCTGGATAGAAGCCGAAAAAATATAAAAATCTGAATTTTTATTTATCAATAATAACAGTAAATTGTAGTATCCCCCATAGTTATTAAGAATTGCCTATTGGGTTTACTTTATTATTTATTAACATTAAATTTAATGACTACAATTTTTATTTTCATAGTTTTACTCTATTTATGCATGTTAAAATTTGATCCATTCATATAATCCCTTTAATTTATTTTTTTCATAATAATTAAGGAAATATTTGGGGGGTTGGCTTAGATTCAAGGCCGGCTCATATTAAGGCAATCAGAGAGCATATAATATACGAGTATGCTATGGCCAAAAATGAAGTAGGATTAAGTTGTTACAGTACGTGCACATCGATGATGGTTAACATTAGGAGAGACATGGGGCATAAACAAATATTGTATAAACAAATAATAACAGTGGGTGACTCTGTAAACAAGATAGAAATAGAAACTGAGCTGAAACTTCGTGAACCAGCTATAGATCTGGATTTTTGACATTTGACTATAACAAATGTTAGCTTTACACAATAATTAGGGATATATAAAATAACTAACTTGTAATGACATAAGTCACTTACTTGCTTTTTAAGAAACCTTTTGGATTTTTTATGTACCATATATACTTATGTATAACACACAGTTTGAAGACCAAATTTTCAGGTCATAAAGTAGGGGTGCGTGTTATACACGGGTAACACTTCTGTGCACTTAAAATCAGAAATTAAAGTGAACCTACCTCGCACCAGATTCTCGCTTTTGGGGTGAATTAAGGGGAAAACCACAATAATTATCAATAATCCAGGTAATACATATATTAACACCTAATTACTTCTGTACAGTTATAATTCCATCCTCTCCTAATATTACGCATTTCACTAGCTCAGGAGCTGATTGCTGTAGTCTTTATAAAATTGCCAGATAGACTTCCCGTAAAACATGCATTGAAAACAAACAACATAGAATAAGCAAATTGAAAAACACTTATTTAGTTAATGATTCTAGTATTTACAGGCATCCATCGATATTCGTCCTTAATTGGTTCTGCGGAAACTGGACGATAAGCAAAAAGACGAATATCGAGGGCTATTTTCCCTTAGACGCAATGTTAAAAATGTATAATTCATTCCTGAAAACCCAAAAAACAGACCAAAACATTGATATTACCTTTTTTATGGAGTTATTGGTATTATAAACACAATCTATAGTAATCTAGGGCCTGCGCGAGCATTTTATGCAGCCCGCAGAGGCAACTACAAATGCAGCCTCCATGTAATTGACTGATTTAATCACAAACATTGAGCTCAAATTTGCACTCAACAATATAGAATTGCACTGAAACGCAAACTAAGGAAGAACGAACAACAACACGGAGCGAGGCCGGGTAGTTGAGATGAGTGAAATCAGTGGTTGAATGAATACTAAAACAGATCACCCAAAACTCCTCCTAAACTCAACGTGAAATCATCTCAGTGGTGTCCTTTAATTTGCTGTTAGCCACAGTCACAAAGGGAAGACAGACATTCTACGTGATGTTTTCATTTGTCGATCGTAAGGTTATAAGTTTATACTGTTGAGAACGATAAATCCATAGCGTCTCATCCTTTGATGAGTAATCGTCTGAGAGTCCCTCTTCATAAGTTCCAGCTATTTCGATGGACAATTAAGCGAGGGAATGGATGAATGAATGGGAATTAGGTTATAATTGGTTATGGACGAATAAGTGAAAAGATGAAAATTGGGGGGACGCATAGTGGAGGACACCTGCACAATTAACAATGTGAGTAATTTAAAGCTTGTAGAATGACATGTATGAACTTAATCTTACCTGTCGCATTTTCTGTTTCCAGATTTGTTTGTTAAATTTTCATGTTATTCCTTTTATTAAACAGTTTTAGAATGAGATAGAAAAGACAGAACCAAAATCCACTATAACTCAAAAGTCTTTCTATTTTATAGATCCCTTTTTGTCTGATTTAAAAGGGTTTGCAGCAGTGGCACTGCAAATTTCTACATGGCATCAGTTTGGCCAACTTACCATATGAAGTTGCTGCCATTTCAACTCATTCGCTTTCATTATTGATGATGTCTCTCTAAGATGTAATGTGGAGCTTATTGAACGTAATACTTATGGGCAAGTCCAAGCATTTAAAAATTGTTAACTTGCGATAATTTAATGCTTTAACATATTTATTTACGGTACTGTAGTTAATACTTAACATGACAATATAATTCTTAACTTTTTCTTATAACGCAAAAAATCAAGGATGCACGTTATACATGGGGTATAAGAAAAAGTCGGGATTTTTTGCAGAAAGTAAGAGTGCGTGTTATACACATATACAGGCGACTCCCGAGTCTCGTTGGGGATGTGTCCCTGAAAATGTGTTCGAATGTCGAATATTCGAGTGTCGAATGCCGTTTTTCCATATACTTGCATGTTATAATCGGGAAATATGTTCCCGCATCTCGGGAAAAAGTCTCCCTTCACATTCTATAAAGATAAAAAACATTACTAATATGTTAATACAACAATATTAAATTATGAATAAATTATATAATAAATATTTTAAATGTATAACTTATTTTTTGCACTAAAAAGGAAAAAATAAATTTGTGTTTCGAACTTCAAAGATATGCAATATGCTTTACAGACAGCCCGGTCCGGATTGCACGAGTCGTTTGTGGCAAATGACTCGCACGAGCTTGATAACATACATGCGTACATCTATCTATACATACAACTATTTATCGCAGCAAAATTAATATAAAAGTTATTATAAAAGCACAAAATAACTTAAGAATAAAGAAGCAATAAAATTACAAATATTTTTATACCTTAAATCTTTTTCAACTGTGCTTACTGGACTTGGTTTATTAATTGAGAAGTTGGAAGATTTTAGTTGGAAGAAGAGGAGGATGGGGAACTGTTTATTGTATTTATCAAATTACGTGAATTTATCACATCTTCTAGAATTTTCTCCTTCAGTTTCACATAAGTGCTAACAGTTGAAGGACACATTCCCAACGATCGTGCGATTTCAGCTTGGCTTTCACCTTTCTCAATACGCTTTAAAATTTCTAATTTCAATTCATAACTATGGATCTTATGCCCTCTTTTATTTGATTCCCTTACATTATCACTATTACATTTCCTTTTAGATGCCATGTCAAGTGATAAATTTATAAATAAATCAATAAAATAAATAAATTTAAATAAAAGTACAGAAGAAAGAGTGAAATCAGCACAAATTCGAACAATTAGAGCAGATATAACTATGTCTACACCAAAACTAAACCTCGCGTTTAGTCGGAACCAATTACTAAGCGAAGTTTATTCCGTGTATATTATCGATCGGCGGGATCGAAATCTCGAATTAATCGAGACTCGGGAGTCGCCTGTTTATATATTGTAATTCATTTGTGAAAATGCATTTTGATCAATTAATAATGCCTGATCAAATGATTTATCAGTAAATTCAAATGAAATATAGATAAAGACATTTAAAAGGATGTTTTAATAATATCAATATCTATTTGGGCGGTTGATAAGATTATTAATAACAATAAATTTCCTTTATTTTTTTATAAGGATCTATTCGGAGGGGAACTGGGCGTCACTGTGACCTCTGTGGTGGCTCAACACCTGTTGTGCGCTGTGATTTATGTTCTAGTCAGATTTTTTGTTCCTCATGTGATGACATGTATCACCGTCATCCAAAACGACAATCACATGTGCGAAGAGTAAGTATTCTCATAAGATTAAGTTATATAAAAATACACAGACCAAATATTTTTATGTACACGTTACTTTAACTTTTTTCAGATGTTTTGTCTTTTGGCTATTTTCTATCAGGAAATGAGAATTTATGTATGAATATTTAAGGCTTAATGAATACATTTAAAAATGGAAAATTAGTAAGAGTTTTCACTGATATTCTACCTGTAAAAACATGAAATTCAAAAATCATTATTTTTTACCCTTTCATGTAATATTAAAATGTATTTGTAATCATTTTGTGTAGCAGAAATATTAATATGATAATAAATTAGAAAATAGGGGAAACTCACAACACTCACACTAATCTATATGTGCATCATATCTATCCATTATAGAAGTATCCATTATTACACATTCATGAGATGTGTCAGACATAACGGCACTGTATGTTACAATGATAAAAATTCACTTAATAATTGCACCCTGATGGAGTCTAATTTTAAAATACTCATTTATATACTTATATAAGGGGAAATCATTCTCAAGCCATTCCTCAACCCCTCAAGTCAGTAATTTTCCGATCTCAGTTTCTCCCTCATAAGATATTTTTAAATTTCTCTATTGAGGAAAAGGTACAATAATGACTTTAAAATTTAGGTTTGAGTAAAGAGAAGTCAGGATCTGTATATGTATACAGACAACCGCTGATGAGGCAGGATGGCAACATGTGTATATTGAATTGGTCTGAGGAGTTTAACTTTATATTTTGGAATGAAAATATACTTTTTAAGCATACAAACTAAATTGTTATAAACAAAGCAACATTTCAGCAGACTAACTGCAAATTAAACATCTTTATCAATGATAATAGTAGAATGTTAACTTCTTTGTAACAGTTTTATTGTTTATCATACATTAGATGTTAGAAACGACAATGAGACCACCATTACCTCCAAGAGGTGAAATTGGAATGGCTCCCGTGCCACCTCCAAGAAGTCGCCAGAAGAGAACAACCACTTTATTCAGATTGCCATCAACAGGAGGCCTGCTATCTGCGCTCGGGAAAGAGAGACAAGTAGAGTATTATTAATAAATTTTTCATATTTTGAGAAATTTTCCATGGAAGTAAATTATTAAATTATTTGCATCAAAATAATTTTATAAATTATGTGCTGCTAATGTTAGCAATAAGATTCAAAATTTTATAAAAAATGTCAATATGCTTCATGATTCTGGTATCATGTGAGTTATTTTATTTTAAATATTCATACAAAAATCTTTTAAATTGTCAACAATTTTATCCAAATTTAAGTTATTTCATTTTTTGGTGGTTATAGGACGTTTCATCCAATCTGAAAGGTAATGGTGTAATGATGAGGTGGCATAGGTGGCAAAATATCCGATCTGACGAGCTCTTGAATTTTACTAAATATGTAGAAATAATAAATACTTTTTAGCAACTTCTTTTTTTATCCTAATTTCTGAATAACTTTCCAGTAAAGCATTGCTGTTAGAAAGAGTAATTTTAAAAGCTTAATCTTTTCAGCATATTCCTGATGATTATGTGTAACTTTGCAGACCTTACAATGGGTTTCAGTTTTAATTGTTGTACATATATAATGGCAGGGTGAGGAGGGAGAGGGACCATTGATAATATTTTACTGCAGGCTCTTTCGCTAACAGTTATACCACTACCGAAAGGTTTGTGCTACAAATTAGTCCAAGGTGTTCAGTCCATTCCAAAAAGTCCATGATAGAAGGTCCAGTTGTCATATTTTTTCCAGTCATTTAAGCCCAACTGACTTACAGTATAATTGTTTAATAACATATAATGCATTTTGTCCACTGGAATTTATGCCAAATGGTATATAAATGTAATTGTATTGTGTAACAATGTGTGGTATTGTTGTGTGTTGCTTAGTGATTGATTTAGACTAACAAGTTGAATAAGTTGCTTTATATTAATGGTATGTTTTTTAAGCACAGAATAAATATGTTATTGATAAATATGCAAATGGAAAAATCATAAGTTGAGGGCTATGAAACAAAATAGATGCATATATGTAATTATGCACCATTGTTTCTTTAGCAGGATAATGGTCAATCTCGGAAAGAATTCTCACTCTCTGAGAAAATGGGGAGTTTAAGGAGAATGATGGGTAGTCGCCCCCTTCCACCAACACCACCTCCATCTCATATGACTTCACCAAGACATCCAATGTTCTCTCAATCTAGCCACCACATTAATATGGATCCAGGGCCTCCATCTAAGTTTCACAGTAAGAGTCTATTCATTACTTTGAATAAATAAGATAAAATTAGTTCTTCAAAGATAAAATCAATTGTGCAAAAAAATACTTTCCATTAATTTGCTTGTTTTACTATATAAGTATTTTTTCCATTTCATTTAAGGGTAACTTTTTCATGATATAAGGCAAACATAACAAATAAGCAAGTCTGGATTGTTTCATTTACGCAACTATATAAGTTTGCTATCCTGCTTATATTAATGTTTGGGCTCTTTTTTCTTTAATAGAAGAATTTGGAGTGTCTACGACCATTTATCTATTTGAATTTTAAGCATCATCATAATTTTAAACATTCAATTTTTATTATAAGCAATAATATGTAGTTATATAATATTAGATAACTACAATGGGCACCTTTATTTGTTACTGATATAAACAAAAGTCAAGGTCATCAAAAATGTTTTTATAGAAAGTTTTAATGCAATAACTTGTATAATGATCTGCAAAATATTGAAAATAGTAGAATTTAAAAAATACTTAACTAGGCCGCCATAAATTAAAACATATTACATGGAAGAATATATTATCAGAAAACAGAATAATTTAATACTAGTTTATCAACTGGAAAAGCATTTGATGATCAAAGTTAGATAGACAACAAATTTATTTTTATTAAAAAATTGATGGCTCTTTAGATCAAAATGCATATCAAGAATTGCTTTTTTGTGTTTTTAGTTTACTTCATAAACATTTGAAAAATTATTCTATATTTTATCTTAGCTATGCGAGAGGGAGCTGGGCATTCATCCTTCCGCCACAACTCAGATTTCATGAGTCGATGGCGCCACCCATCGCTTTCAAATCCTCCTCAATCCCCAACAAAGTCTCCTGCCCTTAACGGTCACCGGAAAACATCAATGGGAGACTTATGGGAGCAGGGAAGTGCTAGAGAATCCTCCATGCGACATCCTTCACCTTCCAGTATGGAGCACAGTGGACAAAATTGGCAACAGGTTACTAAGCGTTATGTTTTTAATTATTCATTATGGTGACATTGTTTTGAATGCGGACATGTAGCACATAGAGTTATTTTTTGTAGACTAATTCCAGCGAGGTTATGTTTTTAATTATTCATTATGGTGACACTGTTTTGAATGCGGACATGTAGTACATAGAGTTATTTTTTGTAGACTAATTCCAGCGAGGGGCGGGCGTCACCATCACCATGGGGACAGCAAGGGTTTGGAGATGATGGAACTGCAACTCTCAATCGTAGACGACCCTCCGAGTTGTCACCCACGTGGAACAGCTGGCAACGAGGTGGAATGGTCCAAAGTGCTTCTGTTACTGACCTAAATGCTGGAATGACCCCATGGGGGGGACCTGGTGGAATTATGCAACAGGTTAAATCATAAATGCATGATTTCTTTCTTTCTTTGGATGGCATAACCATTTTTTCAACTTTTCTTTAAGTTGTTCACAGTCCAACTTCTAAATGTCACCATTGAAAGGCTATAATTGAGTTATGAAACTCTTTTGCTATCTTTTCGCACTTTTTAATTCTTAACCTAATTCTAGTCACCATATCTACTTCCATCTATGTATTGCTGCTTTTAATCCAATATGAAATTATTGAGCTTGTCTTACGGCTAAAAACAAATTAAAATAATAAGCAAGTAAGCAGGGATATCAAATGAAGTGATTTTGATAAGCAACTGCCTAAGATGACAACAGATTTACATGCAAAATCCCTGCTCTTAAGACTAAAAAATTTAAAAAACAATTTACTTGGGTATCTTTTATAGCCATAACAAGGTTATGAAAACCAGCTACATTGTAACAAAAATGCACATCTAGTTTTTCATAACCTTGTTATGACTATTAGAGAAACCTAAGATAAGTACTAATTTTTTTCAATTTTTTATTATTAAGTGCTTAGTTTTTTAACTGTAGCTTTTAGGTTATTTAAAAAAATGTTCTGTATTCTCATCTCCACACTTTTAATTAGAAAATCTGGGGTTTCATCACATTTATGACATATTCATGACTAAGGCCAATTGGGTACACTTAATTCTCAGCATTTTGATAATTAATTCTTAATTTCTCCATAAAGCCGATTTCCTTGACACATTGATTGTTCACATCCTAAAAAACAATAAAGAATGGAAGTATTCTAGTAATTATGTATCATTTTTCTCTCCTCAAAAATTAACTTTTGTGCATCTAATTTCAAAAGCAAAGAACAGTAATGCCCATCCTATCTTTTGGCCTATGTTAACAGATTAACATGTAAATGTTTATATGGTTCACTATTTTGTATTTAGCTGTATGTATCATATGTGTAGTGCAGGAAAAATTCTCGTTTTGCTCCAGACGCAGTCTATGGCACATCTGCATTGCCCTGGCTGCATGGTCAATCCAGCTGGTCATCCATGGAGTATGCCTATACATGAACACTGGCACTGTGGTGCTGCTATGCCACCTGGTAACATGCCGCATACTTCAGGCGTCCATGGCTGGGGTGGCTCACTCCTCCAACTCTGGCCACATCATCCTCCATCTGTCGTAGTGCCTCAAAACGTCCCACCACCTGAGATGCGCCATCATCCAGGTGAAAGAGACTGGGGTCCCTGGGAGGAGGGGGCAGATGGAAAGATGGGTGCAGCCCCAAAGAACCCCGAGCAGAATGATGACAAACCGCCAGATGGGGAGGAGCAAGATGATAAAGCTCCCTTGTTCGTTCCCAACTTCCCATGGCCGTGCGAGCATTGTACCTTTGTTAATCAAGCAGGAACGAGGGTTTGCGCAGTCTGCTGCAAGACGCCATCAACAGAATGCGAGCCAGAAAGGAAACCAAAACAGAATTTGCAGAAAGAAAGTAAAGAATGGTCGGATGTGAGAAGTCAAATTAGCCGTAAATCTGAAGGTACTGTCCATAATTGATCATTTATTGAAGGAGTAGGCAATGGTAAATGACCAGTGGGTTCAATTTTTCTGGCCTGTGCGATGAAAAGCAATTTGGAAAATTTAATACAGATCATTTTGTTTTTTAGATTAAACATGGTTATAAAATTTCCTAGTGATGTTTCGATGCTCCAAAATTGTTTATTGAGGACTTTTTTGCCGGGATACCATAAAACAATAAGTAGCTTTGTGTGTCTTACTTAGACTTCTGAAGCAGTTATAGCTCCTTTAGTGGAAAATATTAATAGGAAAAATCCATGTTCAGAATTAAAGCATTAGCATATTTCTTTAGTAGTACCTACATATAAGTCAAAGAAGGCTGTAGTTTGATTTCAATTTGAAAATAGTATAAATCTTCCTGAAGAAAATTGAAAAATATAGAATCTATAAATCATTATTTTCACATTCAATGAATTTTGCAATAATTTACCTTAATTGACACAATTTATTAGTCCAAATGCCAATGCAAGACTTTTGCAGGGCATGCTTTTATAAACATACGCAATAATCTCGTTAAAAATTTCTTTCCTTGTTCCACCATCTTTGTTCTTTGCATACAGTATTACGAAACAGAAAAGGCTTAATTCATCTTCAGAATTTTTAATCAAAATTTATCAACTTTCATGCATATCACTGCAATAAAATGTCTTTAGTGTCGATTTTTGTGGTAAATAGTTATTTTATCACAAAAATATCACACCCTCAGGCGAGAGGCTACCAGCAAAACCTGTGCAACAAAAAGAGGTTCAACAGGAAATTAGGAAACTTCCACAAAGACCAAATGAAGTTAACGACGATCAGAGTTCTCAAGAAGGAAGTGTGGTGACAGCGGTGCAGGATCTAGAAGGCAACAGGTGGAAGTATTCGCCTCGACCTCAAAGAAGAATGTTCGACGAAAAACCCAATCAATTTAGGAGAATTAGCAGATCTCCTTCGGCTACTACAAATACTACATCTACTGCTACCGAGGAATCGGTGAAGAAGATTTCACAAGGTGTTGGTACTTCGCCTCCGAGGGATGTGAAAGTGGAGAAAAAGAGTTCAATCAGAGGTTCGATGACTTCTGTGGGAACATCACCTCCTCCACAAAGCATTTCAACTCAGGTAAGTGTCACTCTATACATTTAACCACAACTATTAGGAAATCATTCTTTCTCATATCTCTCTTAACATTTCGTTTCTTTATCCTTTTCTGTATTTTATTTGCTCTTTCAAATTACCGTATTTGCACGAACTAAAGATGACATATGGCTTTAGAGAGCATGGGAAAACTATAAGTCATGATTATACTATGACTTATTCATAAACTTATCCATATTTCCCACTTGTGGACAGTGGAAAAAAGTAACATGCTAATTTTAAAAGCATTAAGCGCTATCCTAATTTATCAAATTTTACTGGTAGAAATACAATACTCTGAAATTTGCAGATATTTATTATTACCTCACTCTGTTCCTTTATTTCGCTTCAGCTAATCCATCTGCTAAGGAAATTTTACTTATTTATGGCTTTAGAGAACAATTGCAATTTGCCTCAAAATTGAAGTATGCAATACAACTTTTTAATGATTAAACTGCAACATCTTAGGTTAATATTCTGAGCTGCAAATTCTGATTAAATTTAATACATTTATTGCTCATCAGTTGAAATGCAAGAGAACATTGCAAGCTAACTTTTATTTTATTTAATTAATAAATTATGCTTTGTTGATGTATTGCGCACTTGTATTTGTGACAGAACATTTAATCATCTCATGGCTAAAATTAAATTACTTTAGAGAATGTAGATTGAAGGCATGTCAGGAGCTTGAATGTTCAGTATGAGATATCAGTCAATGCTGCAATAATTGTTATGAAAAATTGTGAGGATCAGCTTTGCTGTTAATTTTTGTCTCATTTTGCATTTAATTCGTACATATAAAATACCATAAGGGAAAGATATGAGAATATTGCATAAACTTTTGACATAAATCTCATAAAAGCAATAACTAAAAGTTTTGTATAAGTATAACAATACACCCATGGTAAATGATTATTAGTTATTTCAGTATTACTTTTAAAATAATTATTTCCTGCAAAAATCTGAAAAAACTTCCGAATAAGAAACTTTTCGAATAATTTATAATATTGCCATAACTAAACAAGAAAGACAAATTAAGGGACAAACTTTTATGCATACATTAGAGCTATATATAAATCCTGCATAACAAAATACACTGACATTTTATTAAGGTTTTGGGTAGCCTGAAGAGAATGTAGCATATTTGAACTGGAGCAAAGTAAGATGGGTTCAGAAGAGCTGAGAATTAGAGAAAAATAAAAACGCATCTCATTCTTAGTATCCAACAGAAAATAATGTGACTTAGGAGCTATTGCAAATAAAAATTGTTACTACAAGAGGGTAGTAACATTTAAAGACCTAAATAATTCTTTGAATGAATGGATGAATATATTCTAATGAGTAAATTACATACAGATGAAGCACATGTTAAATAAATACTGTAGAGGCAAAATAATTCATAATTTTAGCAGAATTTTTACACTTGTGCTATGGGTCAAAATTATTTTATAGTCTGGAATTTAAAATAAGTTTGCACAGTTGCAAAAATACATGTGAATATATATGCAGTCTACAAAGCAAGATGTTTGTTTGTCGTAAAACATGTAACTAGGAAAAAATTGTAGGTTTGTGCAAATACGATATTTTTGAGATATTTAATATTTCATCAGAAATCATTTTGTCATTTTTTTACTCAAATTCAGACTTATGAAACTCCCCCTGCATTGAAATCCTCTTCCACGGGAAGGAAAACGAGTGACTTTGGATCGCAGTTTTCAGTAGGGCAAGAGATGCCTTTGGGAGGGCAGGGATCAGGTGGTCAGTATGTTGGAAGTTCAAGGCGAATGCCACGTCTCAGAAGGACTCTTTCTCTTACACTGGCCACAAAGCAAAGGGAAACTACACCCAATGCCTTTCTTCGCAGTCAGAGCCGGCATTCGATTTGTGGAAATTCGGGGGTAAGGACTGGTGTAACTTAATACGAGATTTTTCAGTCATGTCCAAATATTTTCAAGTTCTGTAGGTGCAGTTAATTTTACGAAGTACTTCCTTTGACGATAAAATGAAAGATATTATAAAAGATCGCTTGAGACCCATTAGTCATTGATAAAACATATTCCTCTGACCCCATAAAATAGTGATTTTGGCTTTACGAAACTTACTCCATTTGCTTCCCTAATATTCTAAGTCCTCCATCATAAATCTATTTTACCTGTTAGTTTTTCTAAGTAACTGTATTTTATTACTGCCATCTGTGTTTAACCAAAAGTCTATCTTGATAACATTTTCCTCTGGATAGTGTCATTGTGAGCAAGTAATCTTAACTGCTTCATTTGTCATTTTGACTGAATATTGATTTCTGCTATCGCTTCTGTGTCTGTCTTTTCCAGTAATCTCATGAAACCATCTTCATGTTGGCATGTCCATGTCAAAGACAGAAGTCACTGAAAATAAAACAAATTAAAAAATCTTTTTTTTCAGGAAAAACAATAGATATGTTTACAGCTTGCCTTAACATGTATGTGAAGTAGTTATGTGGTGACTAGCTGTAATTTACCATTGCTTAGTGTAGGTTCTCAGAACTTAGAAAAATCAAATAAAAAACATGCATTTACTTGATGTATAGTTTACTTTGGTATAATATTTTTTGTATAAACTACTTCTCTGATGATAATGATGAACAAAAAAGTGATCCACATTTAATTTGATGGATAATGGATTTTATGTTTTCGCTTTATCTTAAAAATTATTGTTTCTGAGGGACAGTCAACCAGAAACCTTGTCAGTGAGAAATTGAACAGTGCAATAGCTGAAAATGCAAAATGATTTAAAATAATTTTGATGAAGTCATCATTTAATAAGTGCATTAAAATTGTGTAAGTGTAATTTTTTTACTCATGTGAGATGATTTCACCTTTGAAATTTGTCTCATAGGATCAAAGCACTCCCGAACCCCCTGCTGTACCAGTTAGGCGTCGGATTCCTTCGTCTTCCACTACTTCCTCTGAGTACTACAACCCCAGTGGGGAAGCAGATGGAGAATTTAGTGGAGCAGACGATGATCGAAAAGAGAAGGACAAAGTGCATGGTCTTGAGTTGGTGCGTCTTCTCAGGGTAAGTCAATGGAATTTTACTTTTCATCTAAGTGGATTATCAATTTTCTCAGAGAAGAAGAAAAATAATATCATATGTGTAGAAATAGTATTTATGAGGAAGACAATATTTTGAAATGGCAGCTTTGGTTGATAAGAATAAAAAAAATTAATGGAGAGATTAATTTGCTAAAGAATAAAAGATCAGAATATTTTTATTTCTTGAGTGTATGCCATTTTTGAAATCTCATTTATTGTCTCCAACAAATATATTAATACACTACATATAACTACTACTACTGCTATAACAATCCAAATGAATATCTGACGAAACTCAATGCACATTTTCTGAACAAAGTTGACAATTTGCTCCATAAAAGGAATAGAGTAATACCCTACCATACACCTCTTCCTCAATTACCTAATAACATCTTCATTTATCCAACCAATGACAAGGAGGTGAGGCAAACTATTGAAAAAATAAATCATAAAAACTCAGCAGGATGGGATGAAATACCCTGCTCGCTTATCAAAGGGGATATTAAGATGTTACTCTTGCCCCCCTTAACTCATCTAATAAATGAGTCAATATCTCAAGAAATTTTTCCCCAAAAGTTGAAAATTGCAAAGGTGATCCCTATTCATAAAGGTGGCACTGACTTTGGTATGAATAACTTCAGACCAATATCCATACTATCAGTATTTTCTAAGATATTTGAATCCATCATGTACAAACGAATCATGTCTTTTCTTTCTACGTTCCAGCTCTTATCAAATAGACAGTTTGGCTTCCTAAAAGGTAAATCAACAGAATCTGCTATATATCACTTCATTGACTCTCTGCTGAGGAACATGGACAACCATGAAAATACCATTGGTATCTTTTATGATCTGTCCAAAGCATTCGATTCCATAGATCATTCCATATTGCTCAGTAAGCTCAATATGTATGGTATAACAGGTATAGCGAATAACTGGATTAGATCCATTCTCTCGAGTAGAGAGCAATATGTGTACATATGTAGCCATTATCATGGTCACTGTACTTCAGAATCACTCCCTGTCAATAGTGGAATTCCTCAGGGCTTAATATTGGGACCTCTGCTATTCGTACTGTATATTAATGACCTTCCTTCTCAGCTCAATAATGAGACTATATTTATGTATGCTGATGGTATTAATCATCTTATAAAAAATTCAAAAAGCACAAACACCACAATATCTGTACAACAAGCTTTCCAATCTGTGGAAGACTGGTGCGACAGGAACTAAGTCTTTATCAATAGCATAAAGACAACTTTCATTCAATTTCACCCTCATCAAATGAAAATATTATCAAGTCCTCTATTAAAACTTGCAGGATCATGCATCCCTGGCAGCACCAGCACTAACTTTTTAGGAATTGTAATTGAAGAGTCCTTAAATTGGGCAGCTTAAATAGAAATCTTGAGCAAAAAGGTTGCATCAGGTTGTTTCCTTATCAAGCGACTTATATCAGTTATAAATCTGGAATCTGTCAAGTTTGTTTATTTTGCTTAAATACAAAGTTATAAAATATGACATTGTTGCTTGGGGCCACTCTCCACCAGCGATAAGAATTTTCAGGCTACAAAAATCAGCAATCAGATACATGTGTCAAACTAGGAGAAAGGATAGTTGTAGAGTCTACAATGTAGACCCTTATTTAAGCAATTGAATATAATGACAGTGGCGGAGCATGGGTTTAAGGGATGTGTTAGCCTAATCCCAAACCCAAACCCCCCTTCACCCCTCCTTCCGAAATGACAATTCATGTAATATGACGGAAGCATGTGATAATCCACGTTTTTAATTTCACATTCCAAGTTCATTTTATTTATAATATCTTTTTAAAGTCGAATTACTCATTAATGCAGTCACAATCGCCCTCTTCCATGGTGGCGGATCTCAACACAAAAAATCGTTACACGCACCAATACACCATCAAACACGCGAATACACGCTAAACCATGTGTTAGCACTAGGAGACCGTCTAACACTGGGGAGATTCCTCCTGCTATGTCATCTCTGGCTATGAGTCATCTGCGCATGCTCCCGATGGGGATCAGCGCTTAGATGGGGCCCTACAAACGTTAGCAAGAATCAAGTGGCTAGCATTGTAAAAGCTCAAGAGGCCGTGTTATTATTGTCCTTTATTGGCATTCACATATGTATGTATACATTGTATATGCACAGGTGAACAGCAAATAAGCAAGGAAACAGTTTCAGAAGTCGCAAATGGAAATAAAGAGCTTTCTTCAATTTCGGTTTTGTAAGTGTTAGCCGGGTTAACACGAACACTCCGCCCCTATATAATGACTCTATACTCATTATATATTTACTGTACTGTTATGTTCGTGAAGAACAGTGATACTTCATTAGAGTTAGTGCACAACTCAGATATTCATCATCACAATACAAGAAACAAAAGAAATTATGCAAATTGGTGTCACAACCTAAAATTCTTCGCATATAGCCCTTCCTATGCTGGGGCAAACTTTTACAACAAACTCCCAAATGGCTTGAAAGACGTAAACAATAAGGTGATTTTCAAGGAGAGACTAAAAGCTTATCTTGTCAATAAAGCCTACTATTCCATAGAAGAATTTTTATGTGATGGATTTCACAACTATTAATTATGTATTTTTTGTTACCACAACCTTTTTTTTCTGTAAATGCTCCCATTGTATTTTGGTTTACTGCACTTAATTGCACCTTTTATTGATGTGTCCTATATTTGTATCAAATCTACTGGACCAATAAATATTATTATTATTCCAAGTGCATGGATGTTTACTTTAACTTCTGACTAATTTGATATTCTGGGATAAATTCTTTCTCCTAAATGCCTCCTTATCTAACTTACTGAAATAGAGTACATCTATCAGTTATACATTGTAAAAAGCCTTTCTTGGTTTGCAAAATAAATTCTGAAAATAAATATATGGAATTATGTTTATGAGCACTTAAAGAATATTTTTTGTTTAATAATTTTTAATTTAATCATTAAGAACAAAATAATGGTTAGCAAATGAATTGTTCAGCTTCAACAAAATTTACAGTGAAGAACCTGGAATGAAATTATGAAAAATCATTAATTTCAGGTCATATTTCATTTTAATTTTCAAATTTTAATCATCCAATTTCACATCTACTGAAGGTTCTAACCATTATTATATTCTCCGAATATTTGTTTTTATAGTGCACAATGTAAAAAGGTTGTAATTAATTGTGGCAATGGACTCTATCAACATGATGCGTTACACACAGGGTGGGACAGAAAGTACTGACACATTTTGATACACTCTGTACAGCACGTGGTGCCACATAGGCGGGTTACAGTGACTAGCCAGGAGTCTGGCATTTTATGTATGCAGTAGAAATGGAGCGGTGGCCGGTGCAACATTGGATCATGTGTGTTGAGTTGTTTGTGAAGACAAACTCGGTACCGTAAACACAGCGAACCTTTCGTCAGCAGTTCCAAATGCACTCTTCTCCATCACAGAATGCAATACTCAGATGGATAACAAAATGGAGGCTGACGGGTTTTGTACAGGACACCTATTGCATCCCACATGTCCATACTGTGACGACACCAGAAAACCTTCGGCGAGTAATGTCAGCTGTAACTCGCAGTCCAGGAGATCATTGCGACGTCATTCTGTAGAACTAAACATGTCCTGCAGAAGTGTGTGACAATTGTTGCAACAAGAAAAGTTTCATCCGTACAAGATCTGTGTTGTGCAAGAGTTGTGGGAATGTGACAAAGTAAACCTTGTTGAGTTTTGTAGGCAGTTTCTGGAGTTACAGGAAGAACATCCAGACATCCAAAATGAACTGATCATGTCAGACAAAGCCCACTTTCACCTTTCTGGTTTTCTTAACAAATAAAACTGTCAGTACTTGGCACATGAAAATCCCAGGGAAATACAACCAACTTCCTTCCATTCAGTGAAACTCACAGTATGGTACAGCATGGCATCCTTTGGCATTGTGGGACCTTACTTTTTTGAGGATGAGCAACATGGGACCTTAACTGTTATAGCAGACCCGTACCACCATATGCTGGAACACTTCTTTCTGCCCAAAATAAGGTATAAGGTAATTGCAAATGTGTGGTTCCAGCAAGATGGAGCAACAGCCCACACTGCTCGAATATCCATGGATATGCTGTGCAGAATGCTTCCTGGATGCCTCATTTCGCACTTCGGCGACATTAACTGGCCACCGTGCTCACCCGACTTGACTGTTCCTGACTTCTTCTTGCGGGGCATGCTGAAGAGTCATGTGTATGTAATGCACCCGGCTACCATAAAAGAACTGAAAGGACGAATTCGGGCAGAGATTGCTGCAGTTCCACAGGAGATGCTGGGCCGAGTCACGTCCAGCTTTGTGTCATGCCTACACGAGGGTATTGCATGTGATGGTGGGTCATCTCGATAACATTGTTTTCAAGAAATGACTTTCAAACAATTCTCCCATCTTTTGTGCATACTTTGTAGGCATTAATCATTAAAATGCTAAAATTACAACAATCTGAAATGTGTCAATACTTTCTGCTTTTGGAATTGTTTAGCAATTAATGTTTGTGCTGTAATTTTTCAAGGCTTAATAACAATGATTTTGACATAAAACTGCTATGTAATGCCGCTTTTATTTAAATCTTTTTAATATGATTTTCACAAGGAAGCAGAGCAGTCGCAATTTACTGCAGAGGAGGTAGAAGTAGCACTAAAGCACTGCGGAAACAAGGTGACGGGGACAGCAGCAGATGGAGGAAAGGGCCCACTGGCATGGCTAAAAGCCAACTGGCTCCAGATGGTGGATACTGTTGCCACACTTGCAACTAATTTTGGTCTCGAACGTAAAGAGAACACGGTAGGAACAGTGTCTACTACAGAGGCTAGGGAGGCACTCAGAAAAGAGGGAGGAGATGTATGGGCTGCTGTCACACACTGTGTAGAGGCTCGACAAAGGAAGGTATGAATGAAACTCTTCTTCCACACATGAACTGTTATAGTAATGCATACTAGTGCGCTAATGAAAGAAATTGGTGCTATCAAATAACTTTTAGTGTTTCTATTTTTCCATGCTCTGGAATCACCTAAAATTCATCTAACAGACATTTTCTGTTCCTTAACCTGGTTTTTAAAACAGTAGCTGACCCTCAAATAGGTAATGCATCTAATTTTTGAAGCAAAGAAACACAACAAAAGTTAAAATTAAGATGAAAAATAAAAAGTACTTTTGTGTCCATCACATCCACAGAAAAATATAATATGACAGCTTACATGATATTTATGTGAGACCTCCAAAACTATTTCTGGTTCATTAAACAATGGCTATTAATGTTACAGTAAGATGTATTGAAGGAAATTTTGACTTATCATCAGTTAATGAAATTTATGCATTCATATGCCGAGTTCCATTTAAAGGGATTTAATTAAATCTCTCTCGGAATAGACCACAAATCATACATAGCCAAGGTCACCATAGAAATTTCTAAGCATACATTATAAGTAAAGCTATATAAGGAAAATATTTTATCCCTGGTTTCAGTATGCTGAACTGGTGTCGAGGGGCAACTTCACTAGAGAAGATATTGTCTCTGCTTTGTCTAACAGCCAAGGGAGCGTGGAGGTAGCATTTAACGAACTAAGCAAATCCCAGCTCAAACCATTTTTGATGAGGATTTGGGGTCCACCGGTTTCTGGTGCAGGAGACAATGAATCTGGAAATAGTGCTATCCAGCCCCAATCAAGAACAAGTAGTTCTGAGGAAATGAGTCATATACTAGAAGAAGGTAATTATTTTTTATTTTGTATACTTTTTCTGCTCTATTTAAGTTTTTATGAAACTGATATTTTTGCATACCCTTGGTTGAAAACCCCTGATGTAATATATTCATTTCGAGTAGCCCAATTGGTCCCGATATAATTCCTACGGACCGCTCAAGCGGCCAGCGCTCCCCTCTACTTCTTTGTTGTGGTAGGGGGCATAGGCACAGGTTTTAACCTGCCCAAGCTTCGCTAGGCATTAGTTGGGCTCCGAACTTCACAGCGGTGTGCTTAGTTTTCAATTCGGTCTATTATCTTGCTTTCGGTTAGTTTTTTCAAATATTTGAATGCATCTTCTTTGAACAAGGTAAAATTGAATATTCTTATCATTCACTTTATATCATATGTATTTCACATTGTAAAATATTTTGTGTAGAAATGTCGAAATAAATATTCTTTTGAAAATAAATTGTTTTTTTATTTTATGGTGATATATTTCAAAATTAATTACTTTTTTTGTAAATATATGTATGAAACCGTTAAGTTTAGAAAAAATAGGTAAAATATTTGCGTTTAAGTAATATGTAATGCAGGTCGGAGACTAACCAATACCTGAGGGATGCTCGAGCGGTCCTTAATAAAAGTTAATATTATAAACATTTAAGAAAGACAACAATAAAAACGGATTCACACATAACACTTTTGGACAGTTTCCTTCCGAAATAAGAAAACAAAAGTTCAGGTATCGGCAAAGGTTGAAAAACTATCTTCAGCACTTAACATGTTAAAAAATTTTAATTGCTGAGCTAGGATTAGTAAAAATAAAAAGTGAAATTTATTCCGGAATTAAAACTAGTGCAGCAGAGAAAAAGTCATTCATAGACAACAACATAATCGGAAGTAATTAAAAATTTCTATGCATTTGTTGAATAATGCATATTTAAGAACCTACGTAGGTATTTTAACTTATAAGTCCACTGATATTATGTCAATATATTTTTAAAATGAATCTTCGTTTATACACACATAATAAGTGAATATAGTTTTCTATTCCCTATGAAATATTTTTCAGGAAAGGAAGACAACATTTCTGAAGAAAAAGAGGAGGGAAAACCTACAGAGAACACTGGGAAGATGCCAGGCATAGGAGATGAAGAGGTCAAGAGTGAAATGGTGAACGATGGAAAGGCAATGGTAAATGATTCCAAGCTTCCACAAGAAACCTCTCCAGTGATTAAAATTAATGTAGAAGAAACTGGTAAAGAAACTTCAACTCCAGCCGTTGCGGGAAGTGAGGGAGCTACTGCAGGAAAGGATAAAGAGGCTGCAATCCCGGAGGAAAGGAAAGGTGAAGAAACGTCAGGAAAATCTTTGCAATCTGATGGGTGTGAGGCAAGTTGTTAAAAGTATGAATTTCACATATATCTCTTTTTAATTGAAAGTTTCTTTTGTTTAATATGAAAAAAGTTCACAAACATTTGTCGTTTTCTTCATTAAATTAGCACCACAAAAGGATGAAATTTTTTCGATATCTCTTGGTCAATTCATTTATGTTATAAATAATGAGTACAGGTATTTAATGTGAAGTAATGATACACACTAATGGATTTATTAATCGATTTGCAGGAAAAAATAATGAGATTATAATTTTGGGAAAGTTAGACCATATTTACGATAATAAGGTCCAAGCAAAATCAGCTCGAATGAAACATTTATTCATGTCAGAAAAGGTACATATTTTATTTCAAATTTTACTGTAATAGGAACTTGAAGAGAGAATGAATAAGGAACAAGGAATAGGACTGACCTAAACATGTGGAAGCCCAAAAACATGTTGACTAATCCAATTTCCTATTGACATAGAAATTTTTATACACATAACCTGTGCATCCCAAAAGAGCAAGGGGACGCAAGAGTGAGTTCAAATGATCAAAACCCAAAAGAGCAAGTGGGACAAATCATCAAGAGGGATATATGTAACATACTAAATGATTTAACATCACGATACACTTGTTATTTTGTTCACTTGATCATATGGACTTACTCTTACGCCACTTGCTCTTTTGTTGTATAATACCCATAACAGATATAGGATATTCATTCAATAAGAAATATGATGGCAGTAGTTCTCAATGACATCTGTTGACAAGCAAAAATGTAAGCTCCTTCTACAGGCTACATTGCTTCATGGGTGTCTCACCACGTTGTCTGGTTAATATGACGATGTTTCACCGGAACTGAAGTTGGCCTCCTCTGCTCGACCGGAAATATGGCGATATGCCCACAAAGCAATGAAATCTGCGGCACAATGTCACAAAAGCTTTCGCACCTAAATTCTTTCTTGTTATACAAGGATAAACATCTAAGGACAATGATCAATGTCAGAAAAAGCACTTGCCTCATAGTAAAGATGATTTTGTTAGCAATGAAAGTGATCATTTTTGCTGCAGGACAATATTTGGCTCTTGGTATGACAAATATTAAACTTATGCAATAGGAAATAGAAGAATTTCCCTTTTATTCTATGCACTTGTAAATATACTTGGAAATTTACTTGAAAATTATACAAGGGAGAGTCAGAAAGTATTCGCAATGTATTTTTAAAATTTTTGTTTTGTTGGCTGCGCTACTAATTGCATGCGCAACTCTAAGTATGGACTCTCTTAGTCATTTTGGTGTGGTTTCAACCTTGAACGGTCAGTTATTGTGTCGTTGTAGCGGTGTTAACATGGCCGCTCCACTTGCCGTATGCACCAAAGAAGAGCAGTGTGCAATGATTCGATTTTGTGGACTGAAGGTGTACCAGGGGCATAAATCCATCGAAGACTTTCAGCACAGTATGGGAATATTGCTATGCCACAGAGGAGTGTGTACGATTGGATTAACATGTTAAAAAACGGTTGCATAAGTGTCACTGATTAAGAACGATCGGGGTGCCTCCACGTCTGCTACTGATGAGAACATTGAACGAACCTGCACCATGATTCTGAATAACAGATGGGTGACTATTGATGAAGTGGCATATCACCTGCAAATCAGTCATGGTTCTGCCCCTGAAACCATCCACAAGACTTTCATAAAGTCTGTGCGAGATGGGTTCCCAAACAACTCACAGAAGAGCTCAGGCGCAACCGTTTGGACATCTGCCTATAACCGCTATCATAAAGAAGGTGATGCCTTTTTGAGACACATCATCACTGGAGACGAAACATTGGTCCACCACTACGAGCCAGAGAGTAAATGCCAGAGTTTGGAATGGAAACATCCGAAATCGACGATCAAAAAAAAGTTCGGAACTCAACCAACAGTGGGAAAAGTGATGCTCACAGTTTTTTGGGATTCACAAGGGCCAATATTGGAACGCTATCAAGAGAGGGACACAACAGTAAACAGTGATCGTTACAGTGAGATGCTGCGAGACAAGCTGAAGCCAGCAATTCGAAGCAAACGCCGAGGACTATTGTCGGAAGGTGTTGCATTGCTGCACGGCAATGCCCGTCCACACACTGCCACCCAGACTGTTGAAACCCTCCGGCAACTGCACTTTGAGTGTTGGAGCATCCTTCGTACAGCCCTGACCTCACCCCTTCAGACCATCACCTCTTTGGTCCACTCAAAGACGCTTTAAAGGCTGCCAATTTGCCAGTGACCAAGTAGTGATGGAAGAGGTGCATGCGTGGCTTGTCACTCGGCTGAAAACATTTTTTTCTGAGGGCCTACAGAAGCTTGTGCAACGTTGGACTAAGTGTGTTGAAAAGCAGGGGAACTATGTTGAAAAATGATACTCTTGTAAATTCTCTATTGTTTTTGTATTAATTTAAAAAAATACATTGCGGATACTTTCTGACAAAATAAAAGAACATGATAGCAATTTTTTATGTCAAAAAGCATTTTATAATCATAAGGCATGGTTGCACTGATTCCATATCAGTTATTTTATTAGATAAAATAATAAATAAAGCTTCATAACCTGTCCATTAAAAAAGAAACTTGCTATTAAAAACATATGATAGGCAAATTAAAATGGTCAAAAGGAAAAACATTAATGTTTTATATTGGACTTTCATTTGATGTATGAGTATGATTTAAAAAAGAAAAATGAAAAAGTCATATATGATTACAAAAGACAGAATGTTATTATTATTTTTTAAAAAGCTAATGAAAATGAACTAAGAATTGTTAAAAAGATAACACATATTCTTTACATGAGGCATGTACTTGATTTTAAGAGAAAGGATAAAGGCATTTCTTAACTGTTTGCTGTGTTACAGAGAATGGCACGTCAGTTACTTGCTGAAGGACTTGTAAATTCCTATGAAAGAGCTGAGATAGCTGCAATTCTTGTGCTTAAGGAAAGCACGTCTCAGGATGAAGCATTGATAGCTGTTCAAGAGTGTAATTCCGTTGATGCTGCTCTGAGCTATCTGCGCCAGGAATGCTTGCTTTGTACAGGTCATTACCCAATGAATCAGGTATGCAAATGCTAAAAATCTAGAAACCATTGGTAAAAAACGATTAAAAAATATAAGCTCTAGTGTCTCTTCAAAGTAAATTCCACTATCACATCAGTCTATGTTAGCTTTCTTTAGCATAAATTCATTTTGTTTTGAAATTGTAATCTTTTTCATTAAACTACAAAATACAGTATAGAACCTTTTATTCGGCAAGCTTTGGATATGGTGATAGCCAGTTATCTGGAATATACTCATAAATAAAGCTCGGAAAGAGCTAGAACTCACCAGAACGGTGTTCTGGTTCGTCACGTGTCGATAATATCATTCTGTCTAGTCAAACATTTAGTAATACCGTTTTGTTAACTTCATTTAATAAAAATAATATAAAAAATTTTCTTTACTTTTCTTCATTGTAGTACATAAAGAATAAATCAAAATTTAACTCGATTGTAAATGTCCTATCAGTTATTTCGCCTTCACTGCTTTCAGTTCCACTACCAGAATGTGCATTCCATTTCGTAATACTTTCTCTTTCGAGCACTGTTATAATCCTTCCCTTTATTCAGTGATGAGCTGAAGCTGGCTTGTTAATTTTTCTCTGAATTTGCGAGCCGGTTGTTAAATTTTTAGAAATTGAAAATTTATTGATTTTGTCCTTTCAAGTACATTTTGCCCTATCTGACATTCAATTACCGACAGTGTATGAAATGGAATATATTACGAACAGGACACTTGTTAATCTAGCGTAACGGAATTACTAACATAGAGCGATCTGGTGCCCCTGGCACGTAGACCTCCCCTGCCATCCTTATCCAAATTTCCTTACCTTTTATTTTTTTTTAGACAGCCGGTTATTAATTTTATTCCAGCTCATTACTGCCTGTACTGTACAGTAATATTAATACTACAGTAATCGGCAGGGTAGGCTTGATGGCGGTGCAAAGAGTTCAACTGCAATGGGACCTGCACTTAAAGAGTCCCCATGCTCTCTAAAAAAATATTGAAGTGTCATAGCGAGAGAGACAACTTTATTTATTAATATTTACTATTACAAATGTTTCGTGCGTAAGAGGCCCCATGCGCGCACTTTGCACTGGGCCCCACGACTTTCCTAGCCGGCTCTGGTAATCAGGTACTTTCCAATATAGATTCCTTGTTCTCTTCCAAATTACGTATTCACTTTTTCACCGGAGTGCACCCAAATTACTAGCGAAGCTTTAAATTTAAATTTCTTTCTCCTAGCAAATGTTGGAAAAATGCATTACTTTTTTAAGATAGTCGGTTAACTGGATTTCCAGATAACTGGAATCTGGATAAAAGGTTCTACACTGTATTCATTGCTCTGGATTTGTCATTTATATCTATAAAACATTTACAAATTAAATTTTATTACTTTTGTGTACTCTATTTCAGTTATATAGAGACCAAAGATCATTAATATTTCAATACTTTTTCTCTCATTTAGATGATGTCAATGCTAACATGTGTACATCGGTGCTGTCAAGATTGTGCTCGTCTATATTTCACTGTACAAATTCGTGACCGTAGTATTGAGGATGCAGTTTGCCCATTTTGCAAGGAGCCAAATTTCCCCAAGAAACCCGTAAAGAAGGGTGTATGTGATATTGAGGAGGTAGCCCTAAATTATTACAGCAATCTTGATATTCTCTTAAAGGGTATATTAGATCCAGGGGATCATGAGCTCTTTCAGAGAAAATTGCGTGATAGAACCTTGGCTAATGATCCAAACTTCAGGTGGTGCACAAAGGTAAGAATTAATTTATATATTAATAAAAGAATGTATGTTTTTAAATATGCAAATACAAAAACAATTCTGTGAAAGAGGATTAATAGTACGTTCTTCCATTACTTTTGAAATATATTATAGAAACTGCACATAAATATTGTAAAAATGAAGAGTTTAACTGTATAGGCACTAAAATATTGCTGGAATGATCTTCACATAATCAGAAAACACTAATTTTCTCTCTAAATTTTGATCTTGAATGGCTTTGTAATTACAGTGCTAGCTGAGGTGCCCGTTGAATTTCAACGGGTTTAGTGAATCTGTGAATCTAAAACTTAGACCGTGTAACATGTAAACATCGCAAGAATAACATTGTACACAGTAAAGCAAAAATGAAGAAAACTGCTCCACATTTACCTATTTAGATGAATGAAGGAAGAAAATTGAAAATTACGTGTAAACTTACGGGAAAATAATTACTGATTTAAGCCCTCCCCCCCCCAAAATTTTTTATCGCCATCCATATAGCCTATGTTACCCACAGGGTAAAATTATATACCTATGCGAAGTTTCGTGACGATTTCTTCAAAATGAAAACTGTAAGTAAAACCAGCAAGAACACAATAATCAACAAAAAATAAATGAACAAAGGAACTTACAAAATGATTTAATTTAATGAAAGACAAAAAAGTAAATGGAGAACATTTAAGAATCACAGAGTGAATATTATCCTCAGACCATTAGCTCGATTCTCTCATCCACGAGTTCTGTTACAAGAAATCAACAATAATTTGGAAAAAATGAAACGATTTATCCAATCACAATTTGTGGAAAATCTACGTCTAATTATTTAAGTTACTTAAGTAGTTTTAAAAAGATCTTGCTTTGGAGAACTCTACGCCACATGGAAATATCATTAAAAACTATTTATTAGTAATATTTCAATTATAATCAACAAATATTAGGTTGTCATGTAAACAAAGCAAACTCGCACACAGAAATTGAAAAACGATATTACGTTAAAAATTTTACAATATAAATACATCGGACTTTCAATTTCAACGACAATGGGAGTTGTCATGGTATCTTATAATGGGTATTGTAATAAAACTGATAAAATCACATATTTTATTGATTCTAAATGCATTTTTATGCTAATTCGATCTGGATTCGGATTCTGTCTTCAATAAAAATAAACTTTGTTCTTTTCTTCATAGAACCATTCAAGTCTCAAGTTCATACCATGTTTCTAAGTAATTTTAAAATTCAAATGAAAAATAATCTGCACTTGTCCCTACGTTAGTCAAATGAAAAAAGAAAATATTTTTAAAAATTAGACAGGTCAATCAAATCCATATAAAAGCCTTACTACACATCCATACTCATTATTCTGGTTAAAATATACCTTTCTCTTGTTTCTACAGTTGCAGAGCTATAAAATTACATACAAACACTTTATTTTATAGATATATAAGATTATCATTTGATAAATGTTTTCCTTTTGGTGAAAATAAAAGCAAAATTCCTGAGAGTTAAGCTTGGTATAACTGAATTTGCTCACTTTGCTTACATCACCAAATATCTTAACCCTTGGAAAAACCGAAAACATTTTGAATTCATATTTGAAAAATATATTGTAGAGTTATTTGTATAAAAGCAAGTATTAATCCTATATAAATGACTGAAATGGACAAAATTTTAAAATCATTGAATCTACTATTTATCAGAGAATTTATTAAAAATTTTCTTCATATACAGCATTAACATACATTAAAAAGAATATTTTTTAAAGCTACCAAGCACTAGCACTACATATCATGTGTACTGAGATTTTATTTAAAAAATTAAGAATTTAGTTCATTAATCTTAGAAAGTTTAAATTTGCAATCAAGCAAGGTTAACTCAATTAGTTATTGAGAGATAAATTTACGAATAATACACGAAAAAGGAATTACTGGTTAACCTATTCTGAAATTTTGAGGAAACATCTAATGTCATATTTTCATTGTGGCAATCCATTATGTATGGGGCTCATGTAATTCATAGTCATTATGGGTGATGAGTTGTTAACTCTAAACCTGTTACTAAAGTATTATGAAAAATATTTAATTAAATAATAACATTTAATTATTTGTATGGTGTCATTAGATGTTCATAAACTTTTAATTCTATTCCCTGATAGTGTTCATCTGGATTCTTTGCTGACCCACGGCAGAAGCGACTAGCTTGTCCAGACTGCAAATCAGTAACCTGTGCCTCCTGCAGCCGACCAGTAAGTGTGACATGTCAAAAAATCCTCATCCCTCTCAAGCTTGTTTAGTTTTGCTTTATTCACTTCTAGTTGTAAATTGCATTTAAGATAAATCATTATTTTTACTTCTATATGTGGTTAACTTCTAAAAATAGGTATATTATGAATAAAGCAACTCAAGATTTTAGTACTGATAGTAATGATTTACTTGCAGTGGGCCAAGCAGCATGAGGGCCTTTCTTGTGAACTATTTGCTCGCTGGTTAGAGGAAAACGATCCTGCTACACAGGCTGCTGGCCTTGCTCGACACCTTTCTGAGGCATCCGAAGCTATGCTCTCATGTCCTCATTGCAACAGTCGCTTTGCTCTTGCACGAGGTGGCTGCATGCATCTGACTTGTCCTCAATGCCGTCATGAGTTTTGCTCAGGGTGTGGCCAAACATTTGCGATGGGAACACAATGCACGGAGGAAATAGATGGGAAGGTGAACAAGGGGAACAAGGAAGGAGAGGAAGAGGAGGAGGAAGAAGGTGTGTCTGTAGCTGTGGCTCTTTCAAGAGCGCAAGGGGGACATCCGTGCGCCCGCCTTGGACTTCATGCACACCATCCCAGGGACTGCCTCTTCTATCTTCGAGACATGGAAACAGGTCGATTGCAGAAGTTGCTAAAGGTGAAGAGAGAATATAGTCAATTATTAAGGTTTTAATTTGTGTGATTTCATTAGTTATTTGAAATATTGACCATTTTGCTTTTATTAGATTACGTTTTTCAAATTTCAGTAACCTTTGTATTTTTTTTATGAATTTGGCATGTGAAGGTATTAACTATCTAATGAAATGATAAAATTAAAATACTATATTTAAGCTCAACATTTTCATCATTTATGTTATATAATTGTTCCTCTGCTTCATAGGATAGTGGGGTGGAGTATAATACAAAGAATCCAGAGGCACCGACTGAGGAAGGATCGCAAAAGAAAGGCGATGCACACATGAAATGTCAAGTGCAGGTCCAAAGAGAAGGTCCAGCAGGCCTAATTGACGGTTTCTGCGAGGAGGATGTACCAAAGGATCATGCTGGACTCTGCAGGTTAGAGAAAAGTTTTATGTGAAAGGATGTCAAAAAGTAAAATAGCAATCTGAATGAAGAAATTCTGAGACGGTATATTTGAGAAAAATGCATGATATACAAAATTGAAACATACCACATTGCTTTTCTACATATTCACCATCTTGATTTAAAAATTTGTCCCAGTGTGGTACCAACTTCTTGGTTCTGGAATCATGGAAATTCTTGTTATGTTTACATATCCATGAAGAGATGTCCTATAACACATAATTATTTTGAAAATGTTGACCAGATAAGTGTTTTTTCAACTTTGCAAAGAGATGGAAGTCAGAGGGTGCTAGGTCTGGACTGTGGAGTGGATGGTCCAAAACTTCCATTTAGAAATGTTGCAACAATCACTGAGTTGAAGTTGCTGTATGAGGAGTAGTATTGTCGTGTATCAAGATGACACTGTGAAACAGCAATTCTGGTCATTTTGGTTGGATCCATTTCTGCAACCTGTGGAGTGTTTGACAGTAATGGACACTGTTTATCAGTGCTGTAACTAGGGTATGGCAAAGGTGGCATTTGCCATATGCACCGCTTATAAAAGGTGCCAAATATTCCCGCAAAAAAGTTGTTGCTAATAAAAACACTATCATTCTTTATAACAATGCAGCAAAGATGATATTCCACAAAAACAAGGTTTTCCTTATAATTTTGCCATGGGTGCCATATCCTCCAGTTACACCTATTGTTTCTTCCTGTGGAAAAAATTCGATCATCAGCAAGGTCCCATAAAGTGGTTGTCATAATCTTTGCTGCTGTAAGGTGGCTGTTCCGTGAGATACTGCTTTCCATGACAATTTTCGCAGAATACTCAGATTTTCCTGAGATTAAAAAAAGTAGTGCTGTTAGCTTACTTTTTGGTATCCTCTGGTATTTTCAATCATTGTTTTTGGCCAAAACTTGTCAAGTTATAGGAAAACATAATTGTGATATTATTATTTTTACGAAATTCTGCAAATATGAGTGGTTTTTTATACTCCATATACTGAATGTATCAGTAATGTTATATATTAGCATTATTATATTTCAGGTATGACAGATATCTTGTCAACTATCTGATACCAATGACAAAGAATTATATTGGAACTAGTTTGGAAATCCACCACTGCGTTCTATAAAATGACTCTAACCCAATGATAAAAAATTATCACTCTGCCACAAAATATTGTGGCACAGTATTAGACATAATAAATCAACAGAATAAAAGTTTTCTTTTATGAGAGGATGTTTTATTTTAAATTTGGAGAAATTACTGAATGATTTAAACTTTTTTAGGTTGCATTACATTGAGTATCTTGTTGGAGTGATGAGAAGAGCTGGATTGGATCCTGCTCCATTATTCGATCTACAAGAAGCAATCGCTGAGTTGAGGAGGAGGCATGTCACACCTCCAGATAGACCCAAGGGGATCTCAGATGAAGAATACAGAAAGATTTGTATTGAGGTGAGTGAATATAACAAATAGAATAGCTAACTTTTGCCTATTTAGTGTGGTAATAAAAACTTTTCTTTGCGTAATTGTTACTTATCCTCATTTCCTAAAAAATAATGAAATTGAGCAACAAGTCCACATTAAATTTTATAGCAAGCATCATTTTTGCATTGCACACTTCTCTAAATTCAGAACTCACCTTATTATTAATCTGTTTCAAATGTAATTTTACATGACCATTGTTGATTAAACTTTAACTTTACATTGTAGTATTTCAGCTCTTTAATGCAAATTTTTAGTACATATGCATATTCATTTAACTGTATTTCCTACTTTAAGATCTTTGTGAACTTTTCCTATGAAATGCATAAAATTTATATTAACATCTAATTCATCGAATTACATTTTTTCAGATGGTACAGAGGATGATTCCACTGAAAACTACAGTGCCTACAAGACAAGACAAATAATGTTTTTTAACCTCTTTTTTTATAATTTTGCATTTGTGTATTTCTTTTAAAACAACTGATGTAATAATGACTTTACTGTATATATATATATTTAAAGCAGTGAAGCACTTCAACAAAAATGTTTGTTTTAGGTGGGTAATTATGACAATTCGTACAACCAAATTCCCATTACTCAGGAGTATAGCTATGAGGGTAATGGCTGGATGTACTTCAGCACAAAAAGCTATATGTACCCTTAATTTATAGTTTTCACCCATAGTGTGCCAAGTCCTGAAGGTGTTTTTCGGTGAAAAGCGTATCATTAATTTATTACTCGGTTTCAAATCCTTTTTCGTTGTGTTGCTTTGGAAACTGAGAATAGGACATTAAATGATGTGCTGACTGAACTTTATTACTTTTAAACTTGAGAAATACCACCACTCTGTCCAATTTCCACATAATGTAATTCCTGGCTAATAAGGCCTCTGGTGATATTCTTGGAAAATAATATAATGGAAATTTTAGGGTATTGCCTACAAAAAAGTAACAAAGAAAATTTTGGATAAAGAGTTGTAATAAAAAATGTTACCTATGAAAATCTTTGATTTCCTATCTCCACAACCAATAGTGTTATTTAATTTTTGTTGGGGAATGATTAATTCAAAATAGTTTATCAGTTCTCCTTAGATCCTTTGAGATACTCTTCCATTACAATTATTTTTAAATAATGGCATTTCTTATCATCTATTGTTGCTCTGCAACTGGTTGGTCAGTGGTTACATACCATTATCACTTTCTCCCTCACCTTCTACTTCTTTCTTCCAGTTAGATAAAGCAGGTCTATGTGGCTAGATCCTCTTTCTTGATTTGTAAAATTATACTGGACAACAGCTTCAATGTTTTGATAATAGATTTCTTTTGGCACAATGTTGAAATGCAGATAGTAAAGTACACTTCATAAACTCACAAAACAAAACTGTATTTTGAAAAATTCGAATAAAATATTCTTAAAGACTGAAAGCCACACTGCTCATATTTAACACATCATTCACTGTGTTGTTTGTTAATTATATTTTTTCAGTTCTATTAAATGCTATTCTATTAAAGTATCTCATTGATTCATTTTAACATGCCTTTAAGTATCATATTTCTTAATTTCATTTCCTTCCAAACATCTTTATTTACTTCAGTAATTATGTTAAAATCAATCATTTAATTCTTCCTGATATACTGTGGGACAGCCAGAATATAATTCTATTCTTCTCAATGGTTGGTAATGCCCATGCTCTTTACATAAATAATCAAAGGAACTATGCTCTTTCACATTAAACTTTTGCATTTCATACAATTTGCTTCTTAGGTAAAATAAAATCCTCTTCCATGTTACCATTTTACATGTCAAACTTCTTTTGGCTTCTGTCTATAATCTGTAATACACATATTAGTTCTAGATATTTCTTCTTGCGCATAACATTTTATTATGACAGCATACATTTTAAAAACTTATCTATTATTAACTATGGATTTACTTTTAAGTCTAACATAACCCTAATTGTAACATTTTGATATCAAACTTGCTTCAAATTCAATATTTAGTGATGGTATAGTGAGTAAAGCCTGAGATGCTGTAAATTATTATTTATACAAATCTAAAAGCAAGGCTAAAGACATTCTCCCAAATAAATTTTAAAGAATGATATGAAGAAACAAGATTTAACAATGATGACAACTTTCTTCCAAGCAGGATAAAAATATAATGCTAGTCACAGAGAGGTGAATAATTTTTAAAGAGGAAGAACATTACTTTAAAGTGGTTGGTGGATCATAAAATACTTTCAGGTTCAGTTCTTCATACTTAATTATAACAGATCAGAAGCTATTGAAAATAGCAGCACTCAAAACACAGGAGAAATTATGAATCAGGAAAAAAAAATTGATATGACCAAGGATCGAACCTGGGTCTTCCACTTGCCAGATTTGATTCCAGATGATTGCATGATTTTCTTCTGATTTCAGATTTCTTCCTTATTCTAACTTATACTCATTGCATAAGTATCTTATGATTCCATAGTCATGGAATTAGCAAACAAGCATGAATTCTACGTATTAATAATGTCTTATACTATCTTTTATGATTTCAACCTCAACCCTGAAACTACAGAAAAATAATTACCAAGAAAATACATCAATGATTATAACCAGTTCATGTAGTCATTTGTATAATCCAACTGACAAATGCAAATAAATATGCACAAATTAATGATGTTAGAAGTACATGCTCATAACCTGACATATATGCCTTATTTGGGTTTCAAAGAATTTTATGGGCTTATCTGGAACATTAAATGCAAACATCAACTAAGCAAGGAAAATTAACTTGATTCTTTTGGTTGTTTGTAGTAGTAGGTGATGAACTTGTTACTTAATTCTAACCTTTTTAAAAATGAAAAAAATTGAGACATGGGCTTGAATATGTACAAACATACACACTTTATGAATTATATGCAATGAAATTTATGAATTTCAGAAACCAATTAAAAAATATATACATATATATGATGAATGTGGGGTTTTAAATGGTAATCCTAATCCTGATATGTTTAGGACATTTATTTGAACAATATTTAAATAACTTTCACATCTTTAAAATACAACGAACAATATAAAGATATACCATAACAATTCACAATGATTCCATAATACAGCATTATTCAAATTTGGCATAAAAATCACACAACCAGCAAAACTCACTTTCACAAAAACTCAGTATAACAAATCCATTGAAATACATAAAGCACCTCCATTAATGGTAATCAGTCAAACTCTGGAATGTCGTCAAATGAAAATCCAGGATACTGCCTGTATGCATAATAAGCAATTCGGACATGATAAGCTCCTGGTAAAAACATGATGATTCCAAGAATGATGATTGGCCAAGTCCTATCAGCATACTGAAAGAAAATGAAAATTATTAAGTATGAATAATGTTTCCGCTGTAACCAAAATCTTTACAATGTGTGAGAAGGATAGTTATATTTATTTTTGGTAAAATATTTTACAACTATAACAACAATTGCATAACTAGGAAAGCTAGGCAGTTATATAACAGATACTTTTTGACTAAATGTGTAACCTGTGAATTTTATTTAATCAAATATGAGTACATAACAGCTTATTTTTACTTCATAGACAATTTATGTTGTTTTTTCTTTAACAAAATATAATAAACATTACAAGTTACATAAGTAAGAAGCATCTTTTTGCTAAACTGAGGAAATCCCTTTCTCCCTTGCCCCTGCATGGTTCTAATATTATAATGCTGAGACAAGCATTATTTTAGCACACTGCGAAGTGGAATTTTGGTTATAAGGTTTTCTTAAATTGGAAACAGGAAAAAATTCTGCCATGACAGGGAATCAAACCTGGGTCTTCCATTTGCAGGGCAGGATATTCTACCACTGAACTATCGTAGCAAACAAATTCTCACGTTTCAGAACAGGGATTTTCTTAGATGGGCCAGGGATAGTGAAGATAGTATCAACCAGGCCCAACTGATGCCCTCTGAAGGATACATAGAAGAAATACCTCTCCCTCTCATATGGTGAGATTGCCGTAATTATAAATTGATGGAAAGAAGGGGTAAACATTATTATAGATTCCCTCTAGTTCATGGAAGTAAACATTGATTTGGTTTTGACCCCACATTCCTAGAAGTATAAAGGTTTTCTCAAAGTGTTGCATTTACCGTATATTCCAGTGTATAAGTTGACCTAGCGTATAAGTTGATCCCTGCTTTTTTGGGTGAAAATACTTAAAAATACTTCTCATGAAACCATTTTCAGACAAAATCAAAGTCATGTACAATCCAAGTTTTAACAAAACAGAAATAAACATATTATTTAAAATATATATAAATACTGTTTAGAGTCTGTGCTATTCTTCTTGAGCACTCCATTTGACAGATGTTTTAATTTCAAGCAATAAGAAACTGTTATTCTTGGAGAGCTTGAACTACTAAATAAAGTTTCCTATAATTCGATTGATGTCAGCTGTTAATGATACTATCGAAATGAACTATACCTATTGATTGTGACTGATCTCTATGGTGATGAAATTCAATAAAATATCACAAATGTGTACCCCACTCGCTTTTTTTCCTAAAATGATGGTAGAAAAAAAGAGACCGCGTCATACATGAAGATTTCTGACCAAGTTTTAAAAATTGCGAGTTTCAATAGTAAATTTACTGCAACATGCTTGCGTCTACATTTATACTCACAAAAGACGAAAAATTCTACAAAGTTTATGCATATCTACATGACCAAGAAACGTTTAGTGTTTAAATGCAAGGTTTATACTGCCGTTGGTGCATCTTCAACATTGAGCTGACGTAATATATTTATAATATTAAAGCTATAACTTTTAATTTAGTTTTAAGTTTATTATTGTTACTCAAAAAAAGCAGTTTTGTCGTTAAAAATTTACTATCAGTTTCTACCTACACTTTTTGCAGGAATAAGTTGGCATCTGGTATCTGTATTTGCTGAATTCATCGAGAGCTGCTGCCACTCCTTTAATCCGGGATAGAACCATAGTTCCCTCTATTTTTTTTCATCCATGGGCAGAATGAATATCGCTATGCATGCCTACATGATGCTAGTGTGTGGATGTGTACCGAGGTTGACGCGGCCCTGTTCCGATATATTCTAAAATACACACAATCATGCATGCTTGAAAAATTTAGTGCACGGCACTTCAAAAACTGCTGCGCAGCCACGCAGCTTTGAGGGAACCATGGAGAGAACACACCTACGGGGAATTTTTTTGATTTTTTTCTAATATCCCGCCGCCGTAGACATCAACTTATTAAAGTACGAATTTATTTTTTTCTCCTCAATCTGGTCCAAAAATAGGGATGTGCGTGGTACACAAGTAAGCGGATTATGTGAGTAAATACAGTATTAAAAGTAATTATTATAAATCTTGAAACAGCTGATTCAAAATAGCAATCACCTCCACCGAAAGATCAATGGTCTTCGTAAATATTGATGTTATTTATTTGTAATTTAAGGTTCACATTTTATGTTCGGCGTATAAGTCGACTATAAGCTTTAGGAAAAATTTTTAGGCTTCTAAGGTCGACTTATATGCTGGAATATACAGTATGTATGAAACGGTGGTGTAATAGCATACTGTATTTCTTAATTGAAAAGCCAGAGTTCGATTCCATGCAAGTTTATGTTTAAATATCGAATTTTTTATTCTTAAATTTTTTGTTGCAAACAATAATATTTATTTACGATAGTTTTAATAATTCAAGTCTGAACAGGTTGTGGAAAAGATTTCGTCACCATGACACCATATATCAACGCACACGACTTTGCCTTTCAATTTTTAAAGGGTAAAAGGTATTGGAACGCATAATCGTCCACTTCTGTCAGTGTTTTCTCTCACTCTTGGGTGAGGAGAAATCTATAAATGCTAGTGTGCTACTGAGTGTCTCACTAAAATGAATCAAACGAATTTTGCAGAAGTTTTATTTTGGCTATACATTTTGAAAAATCAATTTCACTTTCTTGGCTCTGCATTTTCAGATGTTCAAAATGTTACAACTTTTTTTAAGTAATCTGGAATTTAACAGCTGTAATTTCATTTTAAAAGACGAAACACTAGGCTAGCAAACAATTTATTTCTTCGTCGTGGTTTCAAATTTAAAATATTGAAATGAGCTGTTACGTACACTACAAATGTTGAATCAGCTCCCCTCCGGTAACTAACTTTTCTCTCCTAAGAAATGAAAAATATTGTCTTTCAGTTTCCAGAACTCACTCGTCCACTAAATTCTTCACTTTCAAACCCATTCATTCATTAAAAACTCACAATCTAAACTGATGTATCGACATAAAACATCACTGTTATATTTCAACTGTGGAAAAACAAAATGATCATATAAATTGTTTTAAGCATTTTAAGAGATGGATGTGCCAAATATGGCACGTGCGCCATATGTTGGGCACCACTGGTTTGGACATTATTATGTCATTAATACTTTTTTTGACATGTATCGTAAAGAACACCACTGCCTTGGATGCAGGGCCGGCTTCAGACGGTAAGCAAGAGAGGCAGCCGCCTCAGGGCGAACAGTCAAGGGGGCAGTGGCGCCAAGTCTCTACTGGGAAATTCAACTCGTGTAGGATTCCGCCTGAGCAGAGCCGCCCCAAGAGGGGAGGCCGAAGGAGAGGGCGGCATACAACTGCTATTAACCTTTATCTGTCGAACGGCATGCCGATGTGCCAGCAAATATGTGGGGCTATCAGTCGAACGGGCCACCGGTGGCACGCTTACTTACAACGCCGCTCACCGACGTCGTTTTTGTCATAGAATTGAGATGGATAGACGAGACGAAATACCAGACACCCCTCTTACCCTCCTCCTCTCCTAAAGCCGAAGGTCTTAACCCTCTACTACTACTGTTATTTTTCCATCACGTAAACTACTATTGTGGGGTCTAATATGACCCGATTTTTCAAAATTGAAAAAAATAGAAAATTTTAATTTTTGGGTTTTAATTTATGGTCATTCATTAGAACAGACACTCAAAAATGTGAGAAAGTTTTATTTATAGAAAAACGAATACAAATGTATACAGTAAGTCCCCAACTTAAACTGTTAATTCGTTCTGAAGGTCGCCGTGTAATTTGAAAACCGTGTAAGTCCAACAATGCTTAAATATGATATATTTTTTGACATATACGTTCGTTTCAATGGATAGTTAAAGCTAAAAAATAGTGCTTACAAAAACAAAATGTTAAGAAAATGAAAATATATTCAGTACAGTACATATCTAAAAACGTAATTGTATGAAAACTTCCACCCACGGGATAACAAATCTAAATGGCAAAAGCGACGCTGTCAACTGTGCATCAAGGTATGTACAGTAATCCCTCGGTTTACAAGCTTAATTTGTTCCTCGAAAACTGCTCATAAACTGCTCGTAAAACGAAAATTAATTTCCCAATACATCTCATGTTATAAATTTTATAAACAATAGTTAAATCATTAAAGTTGGGATGCCGTGACATTCTGTGCATTTGAGAAGATTCGGGAACCGACGAAAGCCGAGAATAGGTGCCGGGAAAAATTATCAGTTTGCGAGGGGAAGGAGATCATATAAGCAAAAATTGGGTAAATTGAAAATCAGGTATTAATTTGTGCATCTCGTATAATCGAAAACCCATAAACCGATTGCTCATATACTGAGGGATTACTCTACTAGTGACGCCATCTATTGAGCGGCAGTTTAACTAACAATCGAGCGTGCTGATAAGTTACGTCATGTAACCGTGTATCTACGGATCCGTGTAACTCGGACCTGTGTAAGTCGAGGACTTACTCTACCGCAAAAAAAGAACTAAAAAAACTCAAAAGTGACTAAGAGTTTAGAATATTATTTTCATGCACTGAAAATTCTTTTTTTTTCTTCATCCTTCCAGGTTCCTACTGAAATCGAATTAAGAATCTACTGAATAATTTTACAAAATATTGCTTATAAACTGTCAAAATGACGATGAAAAAAAGTAAAATTTTAAAATAATGCTACAAATATTTACTGAGTTGGTTGTATTCTGTACTTTGAATAATCAATCAATCTTTAACTTATTTTCAAAAATTTACTGTTAATTTTTTCATTTTTGCTTCACTATAACCAATTGGGATTTGTGGGCTTTCCTGTATATATAAAATAATGAATTGTCAAAAAATTCATATAAAGTAAGGAAAACAAAATAAAATATGAAATTATAGAATGTTTGTACACCGAAAAAATTGTATAAAGTTTCATGATACACTGTGTATTGCAACCCACACCAGAACACAGTTAAATCACAAAGAAAACAGAGAAGTGTGTCTCAGAAACAGAGCAGTTGATTACAGAATCAAAATAGTTAGTCACGGAGCAAGTACAAATTCAAGTGATTTTGCCAAAACTCACACTGAATTTTTAAATGGAATATTTTTTAAAAGGTCTGATTTTTAGCTATATTGTCTGAACTTTGTATTGTAAATGGTTAAATACTAACAAAGGATTTTCATTTAAATATTATCACATACACTTAAAGAAAGTATACAATATAAAAGGTAACTCTATACTGTAGACAAAAACCAGATTTAGTACTTCACATTGTACATCAGTATACTGCATATTAAATTACTATATTTTCTTAAGCAAAGATATTAAGCTTAAGTTATTGGCTGAAAATTTTCTAAAAGATAATGATAGAATTAATGTAACAAACTCCATTGCACCTAAGTACAGTGGTGCACCCCCTGCCTCCAAGACAGAGCCACTATATTGCAAAAAAATTGAATTTCTTGTAATACTCTGTTGAGAATATTGAGGATCGAACAGGTACAAATTATAATTTATATGTTTATTAATTAAAATGTTCTATTACACACCTAAAATGATAGAAATTACAAAACAAAGAATAACAGTAAAGTTTGAGGTTGTTGCCCCCCCCTCCCAAAGTAAATTTCTGGGTGGGTCACTGCCTATGTACCAATGAAATTGTAAAGGTTTTAGTGTATTGTTGGAATTTTAACAGAGTTAAAGTATATCCAATCATACTCTGTAACACAAGCATAAATTTTCTCTAAAACCCTATTTTTATGTTGAAACTGTTTTGTTGTTTTATAATATTTGTGATGATATTTTAGAGATATTCCAACATATTTCATTAAAGGATAATTAACATGAAGCAATAAGCATAAGGATACAGTTATGTTATCTGATACTTTTCAATTTTGTTACCATATAATACTTTACCTTGGAATCAATTTGCCCACTAACAAGCAGGCTTCCAACAACTAAAAGGACAATTCCCCCAATGAACAGAAGAGCAGCTAGAATCAGTGCCCTCCATGGAATTTTTGTGGGAACTTTGTCAAACTGTAAGAATCAATAGCAGCAACATTCAATCAAACAAATACATCAAACTTGAATAAAATAGGTTCTTTGTGATGTGCACCATTAATATAGGTGTATTACTAGAAATAAAAAAATTGTCTATCGTCATAAAACTATTAATAATTATCTATTTATTAATAAACAGTTTCAAATGAGGAAATTATAATTTTCATGTACATTTACCTGGCTTTCACTTCGAAAAAGAATATAGGGAAAATAAGCATCATTGTCTCTCATATTTCTTTAATAAACGAAAGAAATTAAATTATTAAAGGCTAACTATTAGGATTCAGGAAATACAAAAAATAAAGGAGTAGATATCAACAATTATAAAATAACGAAAGACTTAATAAATACATTTCAAATAAGAGCGAAAATGCAAAATTTACATTCTGGGCGATTAATTTTTCACTGCTGGCGAATTTAGTCTTCCTTATGTGTCCAGGTAATTTTTTTCTACCAACAGAATTACCCATTTTTAGTTTAAATGAGAAACATGTAAAAGTAGATTGAATTCAACTGTGTAGTTGGTATTGTTGATTCACTCATCCAGTACACTTGATGTGCCAAACGATTACACCGTATTTGACTAGAAAAGTTTCAAACATGAAAGCCGCTATTAAAAATGTGAAATAACTAGGATAAAACTGACCTTTCATTGTCAAAAATATAAAATATTACCTGTGTGTCTATAAAGCCATCGTCCGCAGTGGCAACTCTTTGGTAGTTAACCCTTGCATAATTTGAGACACTCTTTCTGGCCATAGTTGTTTGAAAGAAGTAATCTAAGGAAATAATGGGATTTAAAAATTAACTTTTGGGCGAGTAATTTTACTTACGAAGGTATCATGTTTGTTTCGTCTATCGCTGCAAACGAAAAAAAGTAAACCTGCAAATTTTCGCATCTTGTATGTAATACAATCGTTATCCTCGAAAATTTCATTGAACAGAAAATAAGTTTAACTCAAGAAGTTCAATTACAGAGGCTCAGGGTACTAGTCTTTACTACACCCTCAAGAAAATGGCAGGTGCCCTCGATTTTTGAAAGGGCACTGCAGAAACGAAAGGCCACTGCACATGCGGAAAGGGAGTTTCAGCCTAAAGGATGATTTAAATAATTTTTCATTTGTATTTTTTTATTTTAAAGGATAATGCCGTTGAAATGCAACGTAATAACTCATTTTTTCTTGCTAATTTATAAGGGCTATTTGTACTTCCCAAGATAATACTTACCAAAACATTGAACAATATTAATTTGACTATCCCCCTGGGAATTACTTACTCCTTGGCCATTGCTAACATAAATAAATGCATATAAAACGGAAGTTTCGTGTACGAATGAAGTCATCCACTTATAATAACAGCAGTACCTTCCTGAGCGACCGATATTAATTAATTTAAAATGATTGTCGATACTGAAACTGGCATTAAAAATGATTAAACTTTGAAAGGCACATATTAAGGTATTTCATGGTTTCATAATTTTCTCGCATACAAGAACCTGCAAGGTCCGAATTAGATCGATTTCTTCGTATACCTCAGAAAAATCGATGACAACACTCCCATTTCCTCACCATACTCCAGTACCAAAATCGATTTGTACGTTGTTAGTTCGCAATTTTGTTGTTCGCAGCGCTAACGTTCATCGCGTTACGCTCGTGGCCAGTAGATGGATGTAGCGGCGCGGAATTCGACGGAATAGGCGGTTGTCGAGTTCGTACGGCCAGAATCGTTCTCGCTGCTTTTGCTCCCCACTTTACGCAATGCCGACCTGCTAGGAGGCGAGGGCCGGTGCCTTCCTGCCGCAGTCCGGGTCGGTGCGGCTGCTGTGGCAGGGAGAGGAGGCGCGGCAGTATCAGGTCAGTCAGCCTAAAACGGAGGGAGGAGTCAGGCGTTAGAACGGAGTTGTTCGCGGTGTGTGCAAGGAAGGTCCTCAACCACGGATCATAGCCACACTCCCTCCATTTAGTATTATGTGTGTACGTTAGAAAGAGAGGGGTGGGTGGGTGTGGGTGTGCCCATTTTTACGGGGTACGGCGTCTAGTGAGTACTACGCGTGCCGAAGAATGTTTTCTATTACTAGTTTCTTAACCCCTCCACCCTCCTTTCCTAGTAAACATGGTGGCATGATCGTAAAGTCATTATCCCTCAAACGTTTACATCACAAAGGATAATTGGTAAACACTTCCACGGTATCGTTTTGTTTCTGATTTATAAACATACCTATCAAATCATTCCTTCGGATGGAAGCCTTTTTAAAAAAATTTCTTCCACATTAAGGACATAGTAGATATTTTCGTTCCTCCATGATACGTTTCTATCCACGAGTTGAAAAGATTGAAGGAAATAGAGGGAAAAAAAGACGAAGACTGCACGTCGTTACCCCATGGCGTAAATAAAGTATCCACCATTATACATTTTAGTCCACACACGTAAGCCTCCCCTATTTCCCTTCCTACACCAACACGTAACGAGTGGTTTCCATCTATGCACCCTCTTTTTTTTCCTTCGAACACTCGAAATTTCCCTTACTACCGCCGGACGCTCATATGGCCCTAATAATAAAAAATATCCCATCGCAAACCTCTCTTATGTAGCGATCAATTACCACCTACTGTTCTCTTATCCCCTTTATTATTCCTGTCTCTCCCTAGTCCGTCCTCTTCCTTCCCCATGGGCAAACGGAATGCACGGGCAAAAGGGGTCGAGACTGGAGGGGAAGAGGGCGTAGGCGGGCGGTTTCGGTTGTTTTGAGGGGGAGGGGGGAGGTCTGTCGGAGGGGAGTAAAAGAAAGGGAGTGGGGGAGAGAGAGGGGAGTGTCGAGGGCGCTTTTGCAGAAAGAGATTTTTAGGCGTGGATTCGAAGAGGGGTGGTGCGCGTACACATATATATATATTTAAAAAAAAATTATTTAGGGGAGCTTTGCGCGTTAGCCGGACCGGAAGTACTCTCTTAAGGATTGTAAAAAGGGTTCGCTCACGTTTATCTAGATCGACTTTTTGTCTGCTTTTTATTACCCTCCCCCTCCTTCCTTCATCTGTGCCGGTATACCGACAACGTACCGGTTATGGAACGTTCGTAAGCGATATTAAATATTCTCTCGGTTTGATTTTTTCTTTTTATTTTTAAACGACATGACTAGGTGCGCGTGGAATTTATACGCAGTCCACGTGTTTCGCATCGATCCGGGTTAAGCGGAATTTAATATTTTCGCCCTTACGTCGACGACAGTTACGGGGACGATTTTCAACGGACGAGACTAATTTATTCGGTCGCGGAAAATTATTGTTGTTTCGCTTCGTGTATTTATTTTACCGGTAACTATTATCGAGTCGGTTAGTTATAATAATAATTATAGAATACATTTCGTAAAGTTTTCGTTTTTTTGGTCTTTTGTTGATGACGTTGAAGGAACACAACCAAGGAGCTTCGAGGAGTATAAAGACTTTCGCTATGTTTTTTCTTCGTTTTAATATATTAATACCATTCAATAATATTAATTAATCAATGGTGTCGTGTCTTAAAATTTAATTATTTTTTATATGTTCTATGAAACTCGCCTTAATTTCCATACTTAACAACTACTTTAATTTATTAATCATTTCAGAAATTATAATTTCAAAGCTAAACACATCCGCATTAACACAGTAAACATTACGCCCTTACACAAAATGCAATTCATTAAGAAAAACCTTCATTTGATTATTTCGCATTATTTTTTGGCATTCCACCGGAATGGAAAAACATAAGTTTTCCCGATCTTTCTTAAGGTTTATGCAACGCCGACACCATCGCGGCGGGGAAATCTAGCAAAAAAAGAAAGAAATCATGAATTACTGATTTGTACTCCGCGAGTAACTCAAAAATATCCAGGCCAAGAGTTTGCCGTACGGTGATTTCGGTGCCAAGTTCGTTGAAGCAAAAAGGTCGACCTGGACGCTAGGGAAATAGTTCTTATTATTTTTTCTTTCCAAAATCTCCTCCATTTTCCTCCCTCTCCCAAACCGAGACAAATACCGTCCAATTTGTCCAATTGTGGGCGAAAAAAATTTGGCAATAAAAAAATATTTCCCTCCTTCCCTGCAAAAAAAAAAAAAAGTCGTGTTATGCATTTCAATCGGAATCTTTTATTTTTTTTTTTAAAGGGACTCCAGGTTCTACTGTTTAACGATATCCTTCTCCTCTCACTACTCTTCCTTTATTTTTTTCTCCTGTCGTGAGCCACCGTTCGCCTTCGCCTTTCTCGCCCGCTCGCCTTTCACCCTGACACAACGACCAGACGCTTATCCTAACACGCGAACTCAAACTCCCTGCTTTACCCCATCCTCTTACGCCATCTCTTCCTCTCTCTCTCTCTCCCTCTTTCCCTGCAGCTGTGTGAGATAGCACACTCCCTCTCCCTCCCCTTCATCCCCTCCCACTCGCCTTCGCTCCCTGGAGCGCACGCAAAGTCACTTTTCGCCAACGGCACTGCAGTGGCGGGCGCCCCACTGCCCCTCAATCTTGCCCCACCCCACCTCTCTCCATCCTCCTACCGCCTTCCCCCTCCTCCTCTTACCCCCGTGACCTCTTGCCCCTTATCCATGCCTCCCTCTCCCTCCCTCTCTCTCTGTTAACCCTTCGTTCACCTTTCCGTGGCCCGCAAAGGCATTTTCAACGCCGAATTTTTTTAATTTTTGATTTTCCTTCGCGTATCACCTTTCGCATTACTTATGAATAGATGGGTATGCACTCGCTGTTCCCGCTTTTTTTTAAGATACAAATAATTAAGAATACTACCGTGTTCCTTGAAAAAAATAAAATGGTTCGGTAAATCATGTGGGGTTATTCAGGTGGTATTATAAATAGCCGTCCCAGGAATTGGTTCGTGGCTTGCAGGTCCTTGTTAGTTGACCGCTATCTTGTACTGTAATACGCTACGTTTAAAAAAAAATCATTTTTGACCTATCTTACGTTATTTATTCGGTGCAAGCCTTAAGACGAGTTGATAATTCATTGCGGGTGGTGTTATAGATTAAAATGAGTGAAAATTGCAATTGTTTTATTGTAGTTTTTACCAGGAGGAAATTACATTAATTGTAGTCCGGTGATATTTAATTGAATATTCATTGCAGGAATACTTTTAAAAAAATAAAATTCGGTTATCGTACCTTACAAAAGAGCGGTCAATTGAAGGTCTTATTTATAAAGGAATATTCTCATTTAAATTTGTATCTTTAAAAATAAACTGCAAATGTCGTCTTAATTTTCAAGAGTTGCAAAAAAATACAGGGCGCTTTTTCCGCGAGATTCAAGGTGCGCGTTTTTTTCCCGCCCTCAGACAAGAAGACGGAGGACGGGAAAAACAGATAGGAAAAACAGAAAAGGAAAAATCCTCTTCCTCTCTTTTTCCGTCTTTTTCTCGAGGCCTCTTTTATTAATTCATGATCTCATTGTTTCCTCCCTATTGTGTGCATATGTTTTCATTTTTTCGATCTCATTTTGCTCGCGGTATAAATTTGAGCGCCGAGGAAAAAATAAAATTAAAACCTATGCCATGTTTGGCTTTTCTTGAGTAGGCGTTTCGTTGCGGGTTTTCGAAATCCATGAAAAGAAGCGGAAAACCGAGCGTCAGAATCGCGAATAAAACAACCGCGCTTCCCGTAAAGTGAATGAAGAAGAGAGACGCTTCCGATCTATTTAAACGCCGATTTTTTTCATCTCGGTCGAATTACTTGTATATAATTCACATATTATGCGGTTGAATATGTAAATATATGCACATAAATAAAGAAAACTCCCGATTAAGAGGAAAACAGGAATTCCGATTAACCGGAATTTATATCGATTCCGATTGACCGGATTAAAAAAATCTTGAAAGTTTAAGCTACATTACGTATGTATATATATATATATGTACGGTATTAACTTGTCCTTTACCTTTTAAAAGTGTTCATACATGCGTACAATATTAAATGAATTACTTAACCGTTAACTCGGTATTCTCTAAACGTTTCCTCAACTACCTTAACATTAACTTAATTGTTTTCAAAGGCATACCCTTCAACCGGAATATTCGATCAACCGTCCTAGTTTATCCTCTTGATTCTCATCGTTTCCTTTCTCCTGGTAAATTTTGCGGACAAAAATTACTCGTCCACGTTTCGCTGCAGGTTGCAGGGGTGCATATCCCGTGCCGAAATCTTTTCGTGTCCTTTCCTTTCTTTCCTACCGTCCACTTCTCTCCCTCTTTCACCCTCTCTCTCTCTCATTCCACTCTTCTGCCACCTCTTTCCTCCATTTCTCTAACCCTCTTCCTTCACACCCTTTCTCCCTTGCCACCTGCAGAGCCACTCCCCTCTCTCTCCCCCTCCACTCGTACCTGCGTGCAAGGCCGGTTGAATGCGCGGCGCAGTCCCATTCGCCTTTTCTGCCACCCCTCTCTCCACCCTACTCTCCGCTCCCTCCTCCTTCATCCCGGTCCCTTCTCCTCCACTCTCCCCTCTCTCTCCCTCTTCTCTCTCTCTCTCTTGCCGAAACATCCAGCGACGAAGCGTAGCTTTGGCAGTCGGCGTGTTGTTGGGGGGGTAGCGGGACCCGGCGAGCAAACCGCTCTTCTTCAAATTCCAACCGGCAGCTCGCTTTTTACGTTCAAATCCGCGCGAACATCTTTCTCACTCGCTCACTGTATATCATCGCCAGATTTTTTTCTTTTGTCTGTTACTCCAAGTATCTCTCTCTCTCTCTTTCTGTCTTTATTCCGATTCGTTCATCGCCAACCGTGCGCTCTGCCGTGGTCCTACGGTACTACCCTTTTACGCGCCGGCCCGCCAAACCCGCCCGTCGACTCACCCAGCAGGATATCACCCGTTAAGGAGACAATGGAATTGATGCCAGAAGGGACGAATTTCCGTTTGATACAAGAGGACGAACTGCTGGACGTGTTGGACTACCTATCGGAGCATCTTCCAGAATCTCTCAAAGTGAGTCAAGAGGTTTTATTGTTTTTTTTTTTAAATATAAATCGTTTAATGCGCGCGAGGGAAATATTTCCGTGTGGTGTAGTTACTTCGGAGCTATCGAGCCGACACGGGACGGGCTTTTCTTTGTGCAGGAAAAAACAAAGGAATGAACGTCGGGTGTTATTTTTTTCTCGGGGAAAAAGTGGCGTACGTCTATCTGGAACGTATGTTTTTCTTTTTTTTTTGCTTGGTTGTTTGAATATAAGGTATCGGCAATCGATTATCGGTGAGTAACTTCCAGTTGAGGTATTATTTTTCTAAACGCCGGTGCCTCTAAATTTATTTCACGTGTGACGTGATTATGAATGTTGGTTGTGTTTTTATTTGCATCGTATTATTTTGTCGGAATGATTTTTGTCGATAGTTTTTTCTACGATGTTATCGATTTACGTTGGCGTGTGTTTTTCATTTTATCTTATTCAATCTGCGTAAAGTATGTATTTTTAACTTATATTACCGTGGGTTTTTGTACCGCGTTATTTCTTAAACGACAGAAAACTGAACTGATGCGTTCTCTTTAAAACATATTTTACGGTTTATTTAAAATTATAAAACTTATTGGCAAAATTGCGAACAGATGATAATTCTATTGCGAACAGATAGATAATTCTTAAAATATTTTCCTAGTTGTGTTTTATTTTACGCTAAAGACAAATTTAATTTTCTGTAAGACGAAAGTGCTATGACATGAACATTTACCGTCCATGAATCTTCCAACGTCGCCAAATATGATAAAAAAAGTATGCGCAAAAATTGCGATTGTTTTTTTTCATTAAACGTAGAAGGCATAACGAGTAATTTACCGCTTTTCGATATAACGAAGCAACCCACGTAAGAATTTATGTTTATATGTCAAGGAATTATCTTCTGGTCAAATTTATCCTTAGTCGCTATGCAATTTGTAGCAGTTCGGTGGTGTGCTGCGTTGCCTATTTTCCAGGCGCCATGCCGGAAAGCACCGGCTTTCCGCCGTCGCTTCGCCGGCATTCACACGCCGACCCGCCCGAGGCATAATTCTCTCCCTCTCCTCCCTTTTCTCCCTCTCCGCTTATCCCGCTCGTTCATCATCTGTCCGTGTCACTTCACCTTCTATCTCTCTCCTTTCCTCTCTACAAGTTGGACGCTCTTCACTTGTCCCATCGAATCCTCCATTGGCTTCTCTATTTATCACGCACTTCGGAAGGAAATTTTTAATAGCGGAATTTACGAGAGCTTATTGTTTCCTTACATTCGTACACTACAGCACGATGTTTCATTCGGAGATAATGTACGGCTACTCAGCGCTACCGTGGGATATAAAAGGAAATAATATCAGTGCGATGTTTCATCAGTTGTGTTTTTATCAGAGTTGACCCATCACTTACCATTGTTCCAATTTCGAGACGCGAATATGTATATTTTATTTCAATTCAGTTTCATTTTGTATAATTAAGGGAACTTTTTTTAGTTGCAGTTTTCTTGGTTAGCCTGTTTGTAATTGAATTTAGAAGTCGCGACGATGAGTTGTTTAAATCATCGAACAAAAATATCAAGGATTTAGAAAAAATTTCGACTAAAAATAGTAGGGCAGGTAATAGATTAAAGAACTTCATTTACGTAATATTTGGTCAAAAAGTTTTAATTTTTTTGCGGATTCGGAGGAAATTTAAAATTCTTAGTTATTTATTAGTTACGATATACCGAATAAATAATCCCATTAAAACAGGCAAGAAAATGGGAAAGGTAAGATCGACACAATCGTTTGTAATGGATAATAGAATGTAAAGTAGAACTACGATTATCCGAACCAAATTTTAAATTGCTATGTCGCTGTTTTTTTTTTTTTAACCCTAACGCTGCGACATTCGGATATATCCGAACACTCATTTACGACCCTTTGTTGCGACATTAGGATTTATCCCTTTCTTTCCATCTCCCCGCATTTGGAATCCTCTCTTTTCCTTAACACTCACTTCAAACACTCCCTCCCTAATGCTCATATTTTCGCAAATACCGACACAATGTTAATAACTCCCACGAGTGAAAAGACACGTGTTCGAAGGTGTTACGTTTTGTTTTGTCCCTTATTTTGGAAAGATTACGGCAAATTTTTATGGTCCCGTTTATTATCCTAGAGGAATTTTAGAGACGTTTGCCAGGCAGTTTTTGAACATCTTTCTAGGTTTTCAGAAGCCTTCCTCGGTTTTTTCACAAACATCCGATTTTCAGCAGTTATATCGGATTTTTTTGGGCATATTTTGTTTTTATTTGCAAAATAATAACGTATTAACTCGCTTTTTTCTCGTAATAACGTGATTGAAAATTTGGTGCGTGAAATACAAGTGATATTAGGCCTACCTATCAAGAGCGGACAATTTTTACACGACTATCGCACATATTCGTACTATTACAAAGAAACAATAGAGTTTTGTATTACCTTGAAAACTAAAACCGTGTTTATATATTTTGAACCCCCACGTCTCCCTTTTTTTTGCCAATTATCCGAACCACCTTCGGCCCCAATTAGTTCGGAGTTCCACCGTATTTTTTATTTTCACTTTTCAAAGCAAATGTTTCGTCCGCTTTAAAAACAAGATGGCAACGACTGCGTACGTATTTTATTTTGATTGAAAATATTTTCCCAGGTTGTTATCCACAAGAAAAAAATAAATATTTTAGGAAATGTCGTTTTAAAATATTCAAAAGTGTCCGACATGGCTAATCTTTGGTATAAACTATTTTATATAGATATAAAATATTAAATTTATGTATTTATTTTTTAAATTCGACAGTTCAAAAATTTTATGTGATAAAACTGATTTATTTTGTTTTCAATTATTAAATTATCGTAATTTAATTGTTTTTTATATCTAATAAAGTGTTAGCAAAATTCGAGAAATATTGAAATTATGCACGAGAAAATATTTTTCAGTGAATTGTGATTCCAATATCTATTAGTGGGATTAGTTTTTTCGAACATTCTAAGGTTCGTTCTTCTGTATTTTTCAAATTATTTTTAATATTTTAAAAAGCGTTAACGTATTTATACTAACATTTGATAAAAAAGTTTTATTAAACAACTTGTGAATAAGTCAAGCATTTTGGAAGTTTTTAAAGCATAAAAAATAATATTAAAGCAATAAATTTACTTTTAGGGGTTATTATTGGTCAAAAGCGAACCATCATAAATTTTCTTATGTAAGAGCTATATGAAAAATCGAACATATCAAATCTGTTAACTTAGAAAAACACGTTAAAGAACTTCAAACTTACTTAATGAATAATATTTCACGTTTCACTCCTGAAAATATTTACAAGACTTGTCTTTGAACAAAAAATGCCACGAAAAAATATTTTTGCTTACATATTTTTCATTAATTTCTCTGTCGATTTAGAAAACATTTTCCACTCACTCGCCCTTTATTATCGAGAGAAAATCAGTTAGCAAAACTTCAGCTGGTAATTATACCTCTTAACTTGGGATATGTCCAGTCCTAACATTGTAATTGGCCCAACAAGTGACTATTCATTCTATTCAGAGCACTGCCAAGGTTGTCCGGTCGCATAATTATAGACGATCTATTAAAGCGACATTGGGCCATTGGAATCGGAAGGAAATACGCCAGATCGGTATGAACGAGCAGGAGTTAAGAAACGGAACTACTTATTGCTGCGGATCCCGTGCGATAAGGAATATTTAAAATAAAGTAAGAGATGACAGATAGAAGAGATGCTGACATTTGATCTTCTGGCGCAATGTACGGCCTCTCTAGGAACTACAACGCTCTTGCCAATTAGCAATAAGGCATCAGAGCAAACCGAAGATAAACGGTTCTTCTATGTATGTGGATTAGATGTTATTACCGATTTTCAAAACATCATGTATGCAGGCATTCCCCGCTTATACGCCACGTTACGTTCCTGAAAACTGCGACGAAAAGCGGATCACTATTTTCCATACACACAATATTAAATTGAGGGATAAAATTCACTGTTCCTGTGAAATATTTCCATTGTAAAAAATATACGTAAACTTTGTAATTTTCTACTAAATTGTTTCATTAATTACAAGTACGCGTATCGACGCACTGGGTCATCATCAAACATTAAAAGCAACTTACACATCAGGGGAAGGTATTGGCTTTATATAGTCCCCAAGCAAGGCAGGCGCAGTGAGGGGAGAAATTCTTACTTAACAATATTTTGTAAGGTATAATTTTTGTGGGCCGAATAATGTATTTTCTGTGATTATTGGACCGCGGAGAAGAAAGTTTGAAAACCCATGCAGTAGAGTGCTGCAGTAGTTTTTATATAGCGGATACGCTAAATTTTGTTAGATTAAGCGATTTGGAAATGTCGGTAGGTTATTAGGGATTTTTGTTGTAGTAAACTGACTACGGTTTGGTATCAAAAAATGGATGCGTCCAAAGTTTGTGATAAATATAAAGCTCTGTTTCAAGGTGAGAATGGCGCGAAATCCTGTTCAACTTCGAAAAGGTGTCGCGCCTACAAAATGTTTGGGATATAACCTAATTATATATTACATAAATATAATTATTTACTCCTATTTTGGCGACTGGAAAACCAAGAAACGTCTTATATTTGCGTAATTGGAAATAGCTTCGGGTGAATCTATATTTATACCGGATGATATTCGCTTCAGCGCTAGCGTGTGGAATATTGTTCTATAACAATGCAGAAATTCAGCTCGAAATTTTTTCATGCAAGTGATGGCTGAAATATTTAAAAAATGTTAGTGGATATATGTCAGCACAATTTGTACCGGGAGAGGTTCGTTCAAACGATGCCAATACCTCGCAACCAAGCGTCAAGACCATAGGTAAATAAAAACGGCATTCGAGTGATGGGATTTAGAGGCATCAATGGACAAGGTGAGAGGATGGATAAGCTAAAGATAGATTGCGTCCTAGACGCTGTTGAGATAAGAGGCGTTGAAAAAAAATTCAATTACGTGACTGGAAATGGTCTTCCGGCATCTTTAACAGACACAGGGCTACCGATATTGGAATCGAACATTTATAAGCAATACTTAATCAAAGCTGGTATTTCGTCTTGACCGAGCTTTATCAATTTCCCCAAGTTCTTAAACCTCTCTACTTTTAATTTTGCAAGAAGCACAATCAGTTTATTGCTGATTGAAGCAAACGTTACTAGTGTTAAGTTTCGGATAGAGTAAGTAACATTAAAACCAGATTAAATTTACCGTAGCAATTTACGTGGACGCAAAATTTATGGAGGGTTATGGGGACTGAATAATCTATAAGGATCATCGCGTGATAAAGCTTTGTTACAAAGCGATTGTATAATATTTATTATTGGTAACTGCAATATTTAAATAGATATAGTACTCTCAAGTCCTGTCATAATAATTAATGTAAATGACGTATAAGGTTGCCATATTTTCTTCTGTCAACCCAGAGATTTCAAATTTTGACCCGCAGACGATCGCCCTGAAACCCCGTCAGTATAATTTTTTCCTACCATTTCAAAAATTTTTAATTGTTTATTGAATCGGTAACTTTTGTTGAAAGATTAAAAAAGTTAAACGTCTTACAGAATTTAGCATTTAAAGCGGTACTGCAATCTCTAGTTGAATCATCAGCTCGGGGCTGCGTATGCAGTGATAGCATTATTTTTATATTCGTGGGCTTGCTGATTAGATCGGAATGTACCAGAACAAAAGTGAATATGTACATGTAAGGCAGAGGCGTTATTTGCGAATTTTGTTATCATTTTAAATAAGTAATTCTACAACTTTTCTTAGAAACCTTTTTTGATAGGTCTAGTATTTTTACTTTCTCATACGAAGTATCGAGAAAGTATTGTCCTCGCGAAAAAAATCGACCTCGAGATTTTTACGGAAATACACGTTTTAGGTGTCGCTGAATCCGAAAAAGTGGTTTTCGCAATGCCGTCAGTCTGTCTATCCGTCTGTCTGTCTGTCTGTTACTGGCTCTGGAGCCTAGACGGTAGAGCGAAAATGAATGAAATCTCGTAATTAGGCATTTTATCATACTGGGCAGAGTCTCTGAAGAAATGGTGGACATTCCTCAATAATTAAGGTAAGTTTATTCTACGCATTTTTAACAACAATTTGATTTTTTCGAAAACGGCTATAACGATTTTGATCAAATTTCGTACAGTTACTTGAGTTTACGTCTTCAATAATACTGTATAGTTCATATTTCTCAAAAAATGAATATAAGGCTAGTTTATTCTAGGCAACTTTAACAATAATTCGATTTTCTCAAAAACGGCTGTAATGATTTTGATCAAATTTCGTACAATTACTTGGGTATACATCTACAATAATACTACGTATTTCATTTTTCTCAATGAATGAATATAAGGCTAGTTTATTCTTGGGCAACTTTAACAAACATTGGATTTTCTAAAAACAGGCTCATACGATTTTCATTTTCTAAAGATAACTGAAGGACGCATTAGTATATGAGAAAGTTTGTACAATGTATGTTGTACCGATTTTTTCTACAAGATATGACGGAGTTTATTTTTTGCTAATAGAAAGGTGGCATTCCTGCTTGAGTGAAGCGGCGCCCCATCTAAGGTACAGGTGGCAACCCTGTTTATATTAAGTGAACCATTTGTATCATTCCTTATTACTCTATACAAGGGATGGCAAATGATTTTGAGTCGCATGCCAAGAAAGTACCGTGAACCATGAGAATATTTTTTCGCGTGCCACTAGTTTACTCCTTCTCTAAGAAACTTCACGTTTTATACAGAAAATACAAGCTTATGTATGCCAAGTAAAATTGCCTGTGCGCCAGTTCTGGCACGCGTGTCACGTACTTGCCATCCCTGCTCTATACCCAAAAAGTCCTTAGTACCAAACTTCATAAAAATCAACTCACTAGTTTTGGAGATGAATCATTTTGATTCAATCAGAGATTTCAAACACCCCGTAACCTGGAGACTACGAAAATGCGGAATTTCCAGGTCAAATCCGGAGAGGTAGCAACCCTGCGCCTAGTTTTGGTCTCTCATCCATTAATCAACACATATCTGAGCCTATAATGAATGACCTTCCGATACTTTCGCAAATTTAAATGTAAAATTATTCTTAAATTTTGGAACTTGTTAAACTCTCAACAATGCACAAAAGTACTTAAAATGTGGAAACATTTTTAGATAAATTTTATAACTAACAATAAGTTATGCCTTTAACGCGTGAACGACATTATAAGTTTACTGAGAAAAGTTGCTGCTGCGTACCTACGTTTTGAAAAATGAATAGACAAGCTTACCTTTCACTTTGACTGAATTAGGTGATCCATGCAACTCATTGTGGTAAACATGATGAATACTTCAGCTAAAATTAGTCGACGTCAGAAGCGACTCATCGATGGCAATTTCCATTGAAACACTGCGTAAATTTACCTTTCACTTCGTCACACTAGCAGTCAATATGTAAATATCTCTATAACTTAAAACAGAACTATATAAACCTTTTCTTTCCGCCAATTATCATACGCTTTCTTCCTGCCCGTCACAAATGAACATCAAACGTCTTACGCCACCTACAGTGACCTCATCTAACTTGATCTAAGCATATGTAAGAAAGCGTAGTTACGTGACATCTGGCGGTCATGATTTGTACTGCCAAGATAGAGAAGGAGCATAATCGTCTTACAATTAAATTTAAATTGTCAGATAAAAAGTCAGTATTAAAAATATAATTAATAATATAACTTAGTCATGAAACGATAGAGTAAATTAAATTTCAACGGCTAAATGGCCATATTCAGAGGTTATTTCCAGATCGTTGATACATATTACCAATGTAACTGCCACGAGCACCTGTTTTATTTAACCGTTTAATGGTTACAGTAGTTGCCTTGGCCATCTTGTCGATGTTATTGGCCGACAACATTATTTCTTATCCATTTCCGAATGATCGCAAAGGTTTAAATAATGATCGCCAGATGTCATAACACTTCACTTTTTCTTAATATGATGGAACGAAGTAGTTCTTCCTGTGGATGGCGTAAGTGTGATATACAACAGGTAAAATTAAGATGGCGGGATCGAGAGTTAGTCATGTATGTGTTTAGAAGATATTGATAACATTTTTGAGATTGGAACTGGTGATCTGAGCCATAGAAAGATTTTACTGACTGTAAGCAGTGTTTTAGAAGATATTGACGAAGAATTACCGCAACGAACAGGAAAAAACCGCCAAACAAGATCTGTTGACGATTCCTTACTTGGAAGGTATTTATTTTCTGTAACCCTCTTCATAAATAAGGAATTTCGTAGAATTTTTATGTTTCATGAAATACTACTGATTTTGTTATGTACTCATGCCGCAGGAACGTTTCATAATCAGAAAAAGTTTACACCAGGTATCGTATTCGTCAAATCAGAAAGTGTTGCGTGACATGCTATAATGTCTTTTGAAAAAGTGCTTCAATTCGAACAATATGTACATAGAATTGAAAAATTATTTGTTGCTCATTAATTACACGTAAGTTTTAATGGAGCTCATATAATTGCTTTTACGAAGTATTATCATATGATTTCACAGGAGAATTGTATTGTTACAGTCTTTGACGGTATGCGTAGAATCGCGGCTGTTTGTTTCTTTTTCACTTTACTGCATTCCACTTTATTTCAAGAACAGTTTTGACAGAACAGTAATAATAATAGGTATGGTTGTATGTCGAAGGTAGAGTAGAAGTCGTGTATTTTTGTATTATTTGGCATGGCACTACTAATACTGCAACCAAAGAAATAATTATTTCTTCACAGTAATTTTAGCACGTAGATATAGAACTTTGAAAAGTGAGGAAGAAAGAAAAAAACTGACGTGCTCAGCTCTGCTTAGCACAAAAGTTTTTATATTTAAGATATTTTATTAGTAATTCAATTCAGCTGGTCCGAAGTCTCATGCAAATTTTCATAACGCAGCTATGCAATATGGGTATGAAGCGTCCAAAAATGCTAGATATTCAATATCTGAAAATGTTTGGGCTGAATCTGGTCAACCTGAAGTAGACTATTTTTTCCGGTTTTATCAAATGATATCCGTTATAACTCAATTTATTTAAATATTTGTCATTATTGAAGCCGTAGAAAGTGTAATTTTCTATAAGTTTTTCTTGAAATATTTTTAATGAAACTTTGTTTTAGGCGTTATTTCCATTATTCGCCAGAGTTCTTAGGTTAAGTATTTCCCAAAGTGATGCCATCGTTTCCGTTGCTATGGTAAAATTTTCCAGTTGTTGATAGCGATGCGTACGTTGCCAAGGGTAATTTTAATTGCTCGTAGATTTGTTTTATCCATAGCAACAGGTAAAAATTTTTACTTATTGTTTTTTCATTGTGAAAATTATTCAAAGTGTTTAAAAATTATTCGCAAGTGTTATTAATTATTCTTGAGGACGCTGATATCGAGAGCAATCCTCATGATTACTCATAATGGAGAAAGTCGTGCTGGACACATAAGATTTTTTTTCAAGAGGGTAACAAAAAGCACTAAACGGATTCCAGACATATCAAGATCACCTTAAAGTACTAATTCAATATAATAACATTTTAATCTACTGTTGCAGTAGCATTTTGGAACTTTTTCATACCAGAAATAACAAAATAATTTAGTTTCGCATCGTTACAGCATCGCCACTAGATGTTTTCGTAAAGCTGCGAAATCGCTGGTGAATTTGTTAAAGCTGGGGGTTCTACTAATTGTAAGTTAATTAAGAAATTATTATTATTGTTAATTTACTAATGCTTTTTATTACGTTTTGCTTTCTGAAATTTACTATCGAATTCATCTCGTGGTAATTAAAGAGTTTGGAAAACCAGATGCGCATACAAAATAGACGTAGTGTGCCCATATTATTATTTGCTAAAAAAATTGCGACGAAACATTTGTCAATGAAATGCATATACACTTTACGTGTCTGTTTTATAGTTGTGTGGTTCATCTTCATTATCGAATATTTTTACCGTTTAGTTGGCTTTAAGCTCTGCATTACCGAACTGGATTAGAAATCCCGTTACGTAAATCATCAGACGCCGTTTCGGCGATTTTTATTACACGACGTAATGACTCTCGTCACGGCATTTTTACTTTCTCCATACGTAGTAATGGGAAAGTATTGTGATCACGAAAAAAATCGACTTCGAGATTTCAACGGAAATACACGTTTTGAGGTCCCTAGAACACGTTTAGACTATTTTTGGAATGATGTCTGTGTGCGTGCGTGTATGTGATTGTGGGCGCTCTAACTCAAAAAGTACTTGCCATATCGTTACCAAATTTCAAATATAACACTTTGGTATGGCCACAAAGAACTGATTAGATTTTGGACAATAACGCTTACCCGGAAGTCGAGGTTTATTCGAAACCCGATTCGGTTTTTGCGATATTTCTCCGTTAAAACATCATTATTGTATATACAATTCTATACGAAGGTTATAGAGAATGTAATTTTCTACAACTTTCATTTGAAAGAATTTTCCAAAGAACTGTTTAGTTTTTAGACAATTACGGTTTAACTGAAGTCGAGGTTTATTCGAAACCCGATTCGGTTTTTGCGATATTTCTCCGGTAATAGTTCATTATTGTATACATTGACCATTACAAAAAATTAGAAATATAATTTCCTACATCTTTTATTTCAAACAATTTTCCATAGCAGTTATTGTTTAGGAATTATTTATAAATAATCGGTGTTTTCAGTTTCCGTCAAATATCTCCTTAAAAACGTCCTAATTGGTCATCTTCGTGAGGACCAAAGTTGTAGAGAATAATATTTCTTCCAACTTTTGTTTGAAACAAATTTTCGTAGGACCATCCATTTCGGAGATATTTTGATTAATCATAAATTTCCAGTATACAGCGCCACGACCATGTAGCGGTGAATTCTGTAAACATTCAAAATATACGTAATTTGCGGCAATAAGGACGAGTGTATTCTTTTACGATACGAAATAATAATTTTGCCTCATAATGCTATTCATAATATTTTAAATATCTATACCCCAAATATGGAGAAAGTCATGTATTGTCCACATCAGATTTTTTACTTTATCCATACGCGGAGAAAATATTGTATTCGTGAAAAAAAATCGAATTCTAGTTTTCAACGGAAATACTCGTTTTGAGGTCCCCTGAGTATATTTCGACTATTTTCGCGATGATGTATGTGGGTGTGTATGTGACTGAATTTTGTGGGCGCTCTAACTCTAAAACTAATAATCAGATCAGCACAAAATTTTATATTTAAGATTTTTATTAGCAAATGAAGATCTGAAAAGGTTTTGGTTGAAACAGCTCAACTGGAAGCGGATGTTTATTCTTATATATTTTTTTAAACTTTCTCCTGACGTAGTATGGGAAAGTACATATTGTGATCACGAAAAAAATCGACTTTGAGATTTCAACGGAAATACACCTTTTGAGGTCCCTAGAACACGTTTAGACTATTTTTGGAATGATGTCTGTGTGTGTGTGTGGATGTATGTGATTGTGGGCGCTCTAAATAGAAAAGTACTTGTAATATTAATACCAAATTTCATATATAACACTTTAGCATGAGCAAAAGAACTGATTAGTTTTTGGCAAATACCGGTTAACCGGAAGTGGAGGTTTATTCGAAACCCGATTCGGTTTTTGCGATATTTCTCCGTTAAAACATCATTATTGCATATACAATTCTATACAAAGGTTATAGAGAATGTAATTTCCTACAACTTTCAATTGCAACAATTTTCTATTGTAGTTATTGTTTAGGAGTTATTTATAAATAACCGGTTTTTCGGTTTTCTCCTTAAAAACATCGCTATTGGTATTTTGGTGAGGACCAAAGTGGTGAGAATTATATTTCTTCCACGTTTTGTTTGAAACAAATTTTCGTAGGACCTTCCATTTCGGAGATATTTTGATTATTCATAAATTTCCAGTATACAGCGTCACGGGCATGTAGCGGTGAATTCTGTAAACACATTCAAAATATAATTTATAGCAATAAGGACGACTGTATTCTTTTACGATACGAAATAATAATTTTGCCTTGTAATTCTATTCATAATAATTTAAATATTTTGGACAATATCAGTTAACCGGAAGTTGAGGTTTATCTGAAACCCGATTCGGTTTTTGCGATATTTCTCCGATAATACATCATTATTGTATACATTGACCATTACGAAAAATGTTGAAAATATAATTTCCTACATCTTATATTTCAAACGTTTTTCCATAGCAGTTATTGTTTAGGAATTATTTATAAATAATCGATGTTTTCGGTTTTCATCGAATATGTATGTTAAAGCGCTGTTATTTACAATCATTATAAGCAATACAGTTATAGAAAATAACATTCCTTCCAACCTTTGTTTGGACAATTTTTCGTAGAACCATCCATTTAGGAGATATTTAACTTATTCATAATTTCCGGTATACAGCGCCACGACCATGTAGCGGCGAATTCTGTAAACACATTCAAAATATAATTTACGGCAATAAGGACGACTGTATTCTTTTACGATACGAAATAACAATTTTTCCTCATAATGCTATTCATAATAATTTAAATATCTATACCCCAAATATGGAGAAAGTCGTGTTGGCCACATCACATTTGTTTTCATAAAACGGATAGTTTAAGAGATATTTTGATTTATCTTCTAAATTTAGAAATTGATGTCATGAATGATCCGAAGATCCTTATGCGACAGGCATAAGCCGTAATGATGGGAAATGTGAAAACAGTTGAAAAATCTGCTATGACCGGGAATCGAACCCGGGTCTGTAGCCGGTTCTGTGACGGACTATCCGGCGATGGGACTATTCGGCAACGCAGTTCTCCCCTACCGGTGTGCCGCGGCGCATTAGTGTGCCGCCAGGAAGTCATTAGTGTGCCGCACACTGTGAGGATATTTAATTTTCACAAAAGCGTTTGGAACAAACAAATTCGCATAAATTTTATCATCCAAGGAATTTATCCCGATATACAAGAGGAATTGATAGACCTTAGCAACGATCATACAACTTAAAATTAGCATGCTACCAATAGATGTATTTTGTCTAAAATCTAAAGGTGAATATCATTCAATATCTGAATATGCCATCGATATGACGTTCCAAATTCAACGTATTTATGCGAATTTAGTTGTTCGTCAATGGCCCATATTAAAATTATCAATGGCCCATATTAAAATTATCAAAAGGGCATAGATGAAGAAGTTCTTGTAGATCATTCTATTATCGAGCCAAATATAAAGCGTCTTTGTACCAAAAAGGCAAGCCTAAATTTTCCGTCGTAGAACATAACATTTTTACACGATGAATTATTTATGTACTTAATTTACAATAAATTATCCAATCATTTGATTATTACTTTATCAATCATAAAAATCTAATGTAATTGCGAATTATACTTGTTTTATGCTAGCTTTTTCTTTAAAAATGTGTATTTACGCAGTGAAATTAATTAGGGGTGGTTTGTTGTGCCACGATGTTTTTAAACATGGTGTGCCGTGGAGCAAAAAAGGTTGGAGAGCACTGCGGCACCGGACAGTTCGGCGCCAGCCGTGTTCCGCCCGGCACAATTCCAATATATTTTGGAGGGAATGGCGTCATGATAATATTGATATTGCAACTATTAAGTTACCGAATCTATTACGTAGAAATAAAAATGACAATATTTAAAGGAAAATAGATTTAAATTCTTTAAAAATATAATCATTTTTATTTAAACAGTATTGATTCGATGAAATCATGTCAGCTAATTTAACTTAACAGTAACATTTGTATTAAATTAACATTAATATAATTAATTAATTGTGAACATCATTATGCATATCATCCGGTGATTTTTCGTCGAAAGTTAATTTAAATCTATTTTCCTGTAAATATAGTAATTTTTATTTCTACGTAATAGATTCGGTAACTTAATAGTTGCAATATTAATATTATCATGATGCCATTCCCTTCAAAATATATTGGAATTGTGCCGTGCGGAACACGGCTAGCGCCGAACTGTCCGGTACCGAATAATCCCATCGCCGAATGGTTCCGTCGCCGAACCGGTCGTGCCTTACTGTTCCTTTCCGTTCTTTGATGTATCTCCTTGAGAGGGGTTGATTGATACTAGCATAGTTAGCTTGGTCCCATCCTAGTGTAAGAAAATATTCCCTTTTTGAAACAGGAGAATAATTAGTCTGCTACGGTAGTTCAATGGTGGAATAACCGCCCGGCAAGTGGAAGATCCGGGTTCGATTACCTGTCATAACAGATTTTTTTCATCTGTTTTCACATTTCCCTTTTAAGTTTATGTTAAATACGTCGCTAAGTGATATAATTGTTTCCGTTGCTATGATAAAAATTGTCTAATTGTTGATAGCGTTGCGTAGGCTGCCAAAGCTAATTTTAATTGCGCATCGAAATTTTGTTATCCATAGTAAGAGCTAACAATTTTCGGTACTTGAGTATTATCTCCAGGACCTTCGCAGGACTCATTAATTTACGTATTATATCCATTTGCGGCGTAACAGTCAAGCGAGATGTAATTATGATTATAACATTCTAAATTATAGTATTTATTTATTCATTTTTACCTGTTTTGTTGGAGAGAACAAGGTTGGATTGGTTTCTACCAAGATATCTGTAGTCTACAGAGGAATTATATCTCGCTTGACTGTTGCGCCGCAATCGGAGAGGATATTGGCGAGTCTTCGGCTCGCTCTGTTTGTAATTTAGTTGTCGTCTCCGGGCGCTACCGCGCCCTTCGCCTCGCTGGAACCAAACTATCCCTCCCCGTTGTCCAGTGATCGGGTTTGTAAATGTCGCGACGGGCCGATCATAGTCCTGCGAAGGTCCTGGAGATAATACCTAAGTACCCAATTTTCTTTACTTATTGGTTTTTTAAATAACGGCTGTTGAAAATGTTTTACAATTATTCAGTAGTGTAATTGCTGATAATTATTCCTGAGGATGCTGATGTCGAGAGCAGCCACATTCGTTACGCTGTATGGAAAAAGTCGTGCTGGACACATCAGATTAAAAAAAAAGAGAAATGAAACTAACAGTAAGTTAGTGGGAGTGTGAGGGAGAGTTATACTCTTTTCTGAGTCATTTAGATGCCCGTAAGCAATTTTCAGATACGTATCCCAACCCACTCGTCGGCCAGTGACCTTTTAAAACCTAGATTCTCTTTTCCTTCGTCGAGGAGGAATTCGCGCAGAGATTAATGTTGTCGTCGTCCTGCGAATTGAGCTTTTATCCTCGAGCGAGATCGTGATAACCCTCTCAATGGGCTGCCATTACACGAAGTTGCTGAAGGCATTCCTCGTAATGCGTAAGGAATAGAAAACCTTTCGAGATTTTTTCCTTCTCTTATCGATTGAGTTTTTTACTTTCTCACATACGAAGAATATTGAGAAAGTACCTATTGTAATCGCGAAAAAATTCGATCTCGAGATTTGCTTGGAAATAGTATACGTTTTAGGTGTACCCGAGTCCGAAAAAGTGGTTTTCGCAATGCCGTCTGTCTGTTCGCTGCTCTAGAGCCTAAAAGGTAGAGCGAAAATGAATGAAATCTCGTACTTCGGCATTTCATCGTACAGAATAGAAGCCATGAAGAAATGTTTGACACCGCACAATAATTAAGGGCAGTTTATTCTAGGCAACTTTATCAACAATTTGATTTTCTCAAAAACGGATGAAACGATTTTGGTCAAATTTCGTACAGATACTTGAGTTTACCTCTGCAATAATACTACATAGCTCATATTTCTCAAAAAATGAATGTAAGACTAGTTTCTTCTTGGGCAACTATTATAACAATTGGATTTTCGAAAAAACGGCTCCAACGATTTTGATAAAATTTCGTACAGTTATTTGAGTTAATGTTTACTGAAAACCATGTCTGTCTGTAGCAGTGGTTCTCAACCGGGGTGACATGACACCCCAGGGTTATTGAGGGGTGACGCGAATATTACATGAATTCGCAGTATATCATATTCTGATTTATAAGCATAAATAAAACCAGGATAATAAACACTCGTGCTTATTTAAATGCCAGAATTTTATCTTTATGTGGTAGGGAAAGCCCAATTTATCTTTAAGACGACCTGAAGACAATGGAACTGTAAACTGGGTGACGCATAACTGAACATGTGGTGCCGCAGACAAAAAAAAGTTGAGGACCACTGGTTTATAGGAACCAACTTTTATAATTTAAGACGCGTAAAATTTTTAAATTTTATAATTGATGGCGTATTTTTACGCGTATTTCATTAGATACGCTATCATTTTACGCATTTAGAATATTTATAAATGATTGAAATTTAAATCGATTACGCATGCCACTTTATTCTTTAAATTGTGTAAGGTTTCTAAAGGGCATGTGTCGACTTATTAGGAGGATAAATGACATTTATGTCAATTATCATTGTATGTTGTGCGAATACAACAAATGCCAAATTTATTGAAATTACTTTAATTTGAAAATAAGGATATTAACGACGTATTTTTTTGTCTGAACTGAAGCTAAATTGACTTTCATTCTTTCTCTGTCTACACACTTATTTTTAAATGCAATAGTTAATTTTTGGATATAAATTATAATATTATATTATAATAAGTAAAGTTTTATTTTATGGATAACATTTACGGTACTGAAGATTAAGACGAAATGTTAATTATTTTCAAAGAAAAAAACCACAGTTTAATATTTTTAAAATTTAACCACGTTTAAGAAATTTTTTAACTGATCTAGTAGTATCTAGTTTTTTTATAGACTTATTGGATGACAGAGAATTTTAATTTAACAACCTATTCAATAAATTGCTCCCCATTCATATCATTTCGATCCTAAAATTAGTCCACAATTCACGTATAGCAGCGTCGCCTAGATTCCGAGTTTTTTCATTAAGAGTTTTCGAAGGTGTCGTGACCCTAAAAAAAATCGACGGAGGATCATTAGCGATTCGCAGAACGTTCCGTAGGTGATCGAGGGATCTTATTCGTTAAATTTCTCCAAACGAGCGGACTGGCGGTGGCGTCGAACCTAGGTTTGATAATCATCGGTCCCGAAAAAACTTTTTTTTAATCGTTTACAAAACTTCGATTTTACCATCTCGGATTTTACGTTTTCCTCGATTTTACGCTTTCCTCGACTTTACGCTTTTTTCTTTTGGTCCCGACGAATGATACGTAAAAGCAATGCTAAAATATAACGGATTTTACGTTTTCCCCGATTTTACGTTTTTTTAAAAAATCGGTCTCTTCAAAAACGTAAAATCGAAGTTTCACTGTATATATTTATACCCACTTCTTCTCCGTCATGTAAATCGTCCCGATTTTTTTGTCAGGTACTCCAAAAAAATCCACCTCATCCCTTTATATTTTTCCCCAAGGGAGGCATCAACCGCTCAGCAAGCGGACTAAAACGGCTTCGAATCGATATCTCTTTCGTGACAGTCGAAATACGGCTCGCGCAGCTGGAAATAGCTGCACCGATTCTGTCGTGGTTCACCGCCTTTCGTCTATTGGGAATTGAACACGATGGAGCGCAATAAATTTTTATGCGAATCAGATGCACGGGTGAGGTTGGTTGAAAAAATAAACAAATAAATCGAAACGGGTGGTATTTTCTAAAAAAGAATAATGAGGAGACCGAGGGAAATTGCCGTTCGGAACTGTCTGTACCACCCTATCTGAAAGCGATTGATATCGATAACTTTGATGGTACGTGGAATAATTAACCTTTTAAGATGGTGGTTCGATTGCTGAAACATTGAGATTTATGCTCGCTTTTATCGAGGCAGGCCAATTTTTTTAAAGCGCGTCAGCATGAGCGCCTATTAGCTTCGGTCTGCCCGTCCGTCCGTCCGTCCGTCCGCCCGCCCGCACGTTCCTTCTCGACTTCTACCGAACGGATTTTCATGATATTTGATATTAAGGACTCACAGTCAAAGGCAATGAGAAAATCACATAAATGAATCACGTGAGCCAATCGGGGGTGAGAAAAAATGAACTTTCCGTCATATCTCGTAGAGTATTGGTAATGACCAAAATAGTTTTCGAATAAAATTTCTAGAACTAGTAAAGGAATGTATTTCTTTTCCTATACATATATTTTTATGGTAGGAATAGCGGTTATCACGAAATTCAAACAAGAATGTCTTAGCTCGAGTTAAAAATTTCTTGCATGGTTACATCATCATTGTTGCTAACATAAACAATCTCACAAAAATACGTTTCATTTCCTTACGTGCGCATGCAATATTTTTAAATAGGAAGAAAATGGATTACTTATGACGAGGTAAAAAGAACTTTAAAACTATATTTCCCTTACGTACACGTATATAATTTCCTTCAAATACTCCATTGCACGAAACGCGCCTATTTGTGATACGCTGTACACTTTTCTAACTTGTTTAAAACTTGTTGTTCACCTAGTATAGTTGGACGCGAAATTATTTCGCAGGCTGACTTGGCGTTTAATTATAAATAATATATAATAATAGCCTAATTTTTAATGAAGCTCTATGTAATTTCATAAATTTCGTCTTTGTCGCGTCGTGATCGAAAAATTTTTACGATAGAATTTTTAAGAAACGACTTTTAAATTCTCATAGATAATCAATTGGATGGCCTATATTTTTAGAACGGTCCTATTCACTTTCTGTGGGTTTCGAGTTTTTGGAGGAAAATGGAAAGTTCTGGCGATGTATAGAGCGTAAAGTCGGGTTCGACAATACCAAACGGGCGGAATCCGAGAACTTTCTTTGAAATTCCGTTCAAAATCTCAAACCGGTTTGAGCTGTTGCACGCGGAACATTTTTAACTGACATTTTACCGAGTGATATTCCGAAGTTGAAAATGCAAAAAAATAAACCGTAGCGTTTCCTTTTTTGCATAAGTCCTCGACGTAGTTAGCTTGATTTATGCAACTGATGAATAAAAGGGCCACTTGGAAGGTAGGGAAGATATCGCGTCTCACTCCGAGCCGTCGGATCACGGTTATGGCCTTAAGCTACCATTCCGTTAATGATAACGGCCATAGGGAAATGTAGTCCAGCTGGCTCGTATCGCCCGGAGAAGATAATAACGCAGTAATAGACGCTTCGTGGATACATTCTGTGGGCAATATAGGCTTCAGCAGCGCTTTTTTTGTAAACAAAAATAGGTGCCGGTACTCCCCCCTCCACCTCTTCCTGCACCCTCTCCCCCTTCCCTGTTGAATTTGTGATGAACTTTTAATAACAAAGTTGATAATAAAAGTCAAAATGTTTAACATTTATAGAAGCCGTTTATTACTTTAAGTTTTAAAGAATTAAAAAAATGAAAATGTACCGAAATTAGACGTGGGTCAAAATCGCTCTGAAAAAAGGTGACGGTACGTCGTACCGTCACAAAAAAAGCTCTGGGCTCCAGCATCTCGATGTCTTATGCGTAGGTCTTAGGGAAGAAGGAATTTGAACTTAGGCAATACGTCTAGTTTTGAGGGATTGGCTTTTAAAGTTATTATCTTAAGATCATCATGGCGTGCAGCTTTCGATAAAATTTGTCATGTGTTTATCACTATTTAACCGTATCATAAAAATTTACTCGTTTGAAATTTTTATGTGATACAGGTAAACTTTATAAGTCGAAGGTCTTTAACTCGAATTTTCCATAACTCGAAGTGAATTCATTTTACAGGACAAATTTTTTTATGTTGTCTCCTGTAACTCTAATTTTCTATAAGTCGAATATTTTTTGTTTCCCATATAGAAGTTCCATTGTATATAGAACTTGTATCTGATTTGAACAATGCGTTTCCGGAAATATGTGGTGATGGGCGTAACCTTCTGGAACTGTTTCATGATTAACAAATCAAATAACTTTTATATTTTCCATTATTTTTATATTTCAACACATTTATTTGCCCGAGGATGATGTGGCCATCGAAACCCGGATCTTGTTGAAATATTAAAACAATGGAAAGTACAAAGTATTGAATATGTATACCAAGTGAATGTTAATCGTAGCAGTTGAAAAAGTTGAATGGATGGGTATATGTTGTGCTTTAACCACGTAAAATAAACTCAGATTTGTTTTTACGTCATCAAATGCGAACTTTTCTGTAGCCATAAAAAAAAACAACTTAAAGTAAAATATATGATTTAATAAGATAAACACAAAAAATCACTTTGCTGTAACTCTTATTATTGAAAGAATTTTTCGTTTCAAGTTTAATTTTTGCTCATACAAAAGGAACTTAATAGATGCAAATTAGCCACGATTATGAAACACCGGCCCAAGGAGTACTTAAATTTGTAACTTTTTTACGTGAAAATTTTTACCATAAATAAAATATTTACCAGATATAACTTGACGATACATTATAGGCTTTAAAAAAATTCCTTAAAATATTTTTCTAGAATATTGGATTCTTTAATAAATAATGATGGATTATCTTCTAACAGAGGGTTGTCTTTTCAAAGGAATATGCTCTCTCTCTCTCGATCCATTATGGAGATTTCGCTTATGCCCCTGCACTCAGGAAAGAGGGGATAAGCCCCTTTCGCTGGACATGGTTTACTCAGTGTACCTTGGGAACGAGAAGCTTAATCACAGCACGCGAGCATAGAGAAGTCCCTGGAGGATGAAAAATTTCATATTCATGTTTCAAAACCGTCACTTTGCTCCCGTGCATTTCTTCATAAATTTATAATTTTCGGAGAGTCGTTTTCGTGATTCACGGCGGCAGTTATTTGGCGTAACGGTGCAGTTTTCCGAGTTTATGGCTAAGGGTATTGCGGCGTTTCCGTCGTGTTTTCAAAGAAATCGTTTCCTTTTTTGAAAGGTTTTTTTTTTCACGCTCATGATGAAAATGAATCGTAGTGTTTGGAATGGAACAGTGAAATTTCTTCTCGTGGTGCTAGCGGCTCCCTTAAGATGTTCCGCGTAATGTATGGCTGTAGAAGTTAGCCGCGCTTATAACAATTGACCGGAAGTTTGATGTCGTAAAGATACTCTCGAATCCTTAATCGTCGATCCAGTATGCGATTATTTTGCCGAAAAAATCGAATTTCAAATTTATCGATGGATCATAATGATTTTTGGAAAAGTCTTGATTTTCAAAATGTTTTAATGGATTATTTTTAACCGGTGAACAAAAGTACGTTACGTGTTTTGAAGTAAATTACGATATCGTGTGTGAAAATTTTGATGCATGGATTCACCAATGGATAAAAATAGGCAATGACGTATGTAGTTAGATTCGTAAGAAAAACTACTGTTATTAAAACATTTTTTTAGATTATAATATAGCGAGAAGTAAAAAAAAACGTTTCACTGATATAAACCATAAAAATCTCATGCGGTTGTTAATATAACTAAGGTTCCAGAATAAGAACTTAATTATCAGTGATTGAAAAATTAATTACATGACTTATGTATCTCTAAACGGCCATAACAAGGCTTTTTTATAGCCTTGTTATGGTTATTGGAGATACCTAAGACAAGCGCTTAATTGTTCAATTATTCGTACTTAAGTACTTATTCCGGATTTTATTTCCAGCCCTATAGACGAGCTCGATAATTCTCTGGTGAATAACTCGGGTCGAATGCCTAAATAAACGAAGTAAATGTGGGTGATATCTAATAAGCGCGATTCGCGTCGCTCGTCGTTTTAACGCGGGTAATTAAGCCCTTTCAGTCGCTTAGTTTGCGCATCAGATAAGGAGGCCATGCGGAAATCGCGAATGCGTATATTCCATCGCCGAAACCGGAGCGGTTTTCCCATTCTGCAGAACATAGGTAATCGGCAAACAAGCATCTACCAAAACATTCCGAAACTTGCTTACCTCTTTTTCACTCTCATCATTTTCTCAACTTCCGTTATTCAAACTCGATCGTCTCGATTTTCTATCGTTCTTTGAGATACTAAACGAAAACCGTGTTTCTCTCTCTCTCTCCCTCTCTCTCTCTCCCATTCTTCCTCCTCTTTCATCTCTTCCCCAGCCGTTCCAATCCGCCTTGTTTGCCGTTAATTACCTAATGTCGTCGCGTCCTTGGACACCTCGTAGCTTTTGTTACCCCGGCAACGGCGGCCGTGCTTGCACAGCACTTGGGAGTCACCAGCGGCCACCGCGTATTGACTACCACTTTGTCTCTTGCGCAGTCGGCATCCCCGTGAAACTCGGGACACTTTTCCCGAGTTAAAAAAAAGGAAGGCGGCGGATAGAAGGGGAAAGGGGGGGGGGGGGGGGGGAGGGGGGAGGAGAGGAGAGCGGGCGAGTTTCCACACTTCAAACTTTTCTTTCCGTAACATGCATAATCCATGAGGGTAAATAATGGAGGTATTCGGATATACGACGCCTGAAGGGGACGGCGGGAAATGATTCTTCACCGGCGGCTCAAAAGAATAAGTTCCGTTCGAGAGTCGTCCTTTTAATTTTTGTTTCGTTTCGTTTTTAATCCCCCTCCCCTCTCCACCCCCCCCCTCCCTCCGGTTTCGAGACGTTAAATACGGATAGAGGAAGTTTCGAAATCATCGATATCCATCCCTTATGTTCGGATTGATTCATACGAAAAGTTTTTTTCGTTGGCTCGGAACTCGTTTGAGGAGGGAAACAACAGGAAAATAAATAGGGTCGGGAATATCGGAACGCGGAAATTCTGGATATATCGGACCGAGTAAGGGAGTGGATCGTTTTTCTCTTCTTCGAAAAAAGAAATACCGAGTCAGAAGATGGCCGAGAAATCGACGTTTAAGGATTTGCGCCTCAAAATATATACCTATATTACAAGTTTTGTTTCCAAACGTTTGGTTCGTCTTCGCGATATCGAATAAAAAATAATAAACGTCGGTACGCGGAAATCGACTCGATGCAACCTTTTTGTGAAGGAGAGTGTAGTAGGTGGTTCGATTCCTTTATTCTTTTCTTCGTTTCCTTTTTTTTTGTTTTCGCTGCTCTTTTTTTTCACTGCCCCCACTTCTTTCTTTCTCTCTCGCTTTCTCTGTGGCGTGTGTGCGTGCGTGTGTTATGATAGAATGGGGAAGGAAAAAAAGAGGGAAGGAGAAAAAGGGAGGAGGGGGATGAGGGCTGTCCGTCATGATTGGTGAAGCCTTTTAAGAGTATGGCAGTCGGGTGAAAAAAAAAGATAAAAAAATAAAAGAAATGCGAAAGGCGACCCTGTTTGGTTTCCGAACTCGCACATTCGCACAGTGTGTCACTCAGCGGTCAACACCCCTTCTCTCTCTCTCTATCTGTTTCTTCCTCACTTTCGACATCTTGATCTCCGCATCTATTTATCTTATTCCCTAGCGCCGATTCCCTTTTCCCCTCGACGCCTATAACCGCGTCTTGTTTTTTTTATTTCTAAATCAGTCGGATCTGGAGCAGGAAACGTACGGAACGAATGAAATATCGCGTAAAAAAGAGAGAGGAGCGCGAACGACGTTATTGTTATCGAATTTTATCGGGTTGTAGCGTCGCCTCCATTTTATTAAAATTCGTTTTCGGAAGCGATTTAATTCTATTTTTTTTTCTTTTGGGACGCGAAGTCGGATTTTTGTTCATTTCGTCGTCTCTTTCGGATGCGAATGTCAAATTGCTCGGGTATGGTGGTTTTAAAACGATTTGCGCTTCGTGGTATACCTGTTCGATTTTTTCGTTTCAATATTTCGTTCGCTTATTTTGGGCCGTGAAGAAAGTGAGGGAAAAGGCTTTCGATCTGATCCTCGCCGCGGAAGGATCAGTTATTAATTAGCCTAAGAGGAGAAATTACGTACTTGTGATTATGAGGCACGAGTCTCAGAGTATTGGAATTTCATAGCATTCCCGTCTGTATTCAAGTTTTGTTTTTTTGAGTACAATCGCTTGACACTTTCGTGGGCGCTGGGAAATATACTTCCCACTAAATATTTCCTTCAACTGGGTCCGTGGGATGCTTGTTTCCCGTCATTTGTCACTGGTGCCATTTACGACAATCTATTCCTACTCAATAACAAAACTATATAGTTTTCTGCCGTGTTGGCACGATCGGGTAGGTCTTCAATCAAACAACATGCCTCCAAAACTTGAAAAAAATGTGTTACACAAGCTGTGGTGCCTGAAAGACTCCAAAACAGGATACATTGTAAAATTTGTTTATAAGTTTATTTTATTTCTGGATATTTTATATGGTAATAGTCGTACGTGGAGTTCTCTGATTATTCTGAACTGTATGCTGCCTAAAGGGTGGTGAGAAATATACTTACCACATAATTGTTAATCATAAATGAATGTTTAAAAATTAGATCGATGTAAAAATAAATTTGCTTATCATTATTCACTAAAAAAACTTGAAAGCCACGACCATAGAAAATATGCCTACGAAAGGGTTAAAACTGAAATTTAACAGTCTGAAGGGAGTTATGATGTAAATATGTCCTTGCTTAAAATTCATGCGTTCATTTGTTTTCACGACGAAAGTTCGGGATCATTCGCGGCTCTTATTTCGCTGAAACATTCAAATTAAGTCCGTAAAGCTAATATTCCAGCGAGTTACCATTAAAAAGAAAAAGTTTAACTGCCGGTGAAACGTAGATCCTAAGCGCATTTCAACTGTTTTATTCTGCAAGTTGTAAGCACTTTAACGGCCTACTGACTCGTAAAATTTACAGTTTCCTCACGTAATAGTTGACTCGATTTCAATTAACGCTACGAGTTTTAATTGGTTTACTACGCTTGCTCGCGACCCCTCTCTTCGTCCCTGGAGACCAATACGTTTCCACGAATGGTACCCTACACGTAATCTATTTAACCTGAGAAGTCCGACTCCTTACTTGTGGGTATTTGAGCTGCAGTTAGGGTACGAGCAAACGTTAAAAGCCAGATGGGCTAAATTTACAATAACTATCCATATTTAATGAAGGTTAATAAAAAATAGATGATTCTAAAAATGGAAAATCGATCTCACTTGGTAGTTGGAAACACAAATAATGCCTAATGGGAAAACCTGACGAGCATTTTGACTGCAAAGCAGCCATTCTCGACGGCGCTCCAACGATGATTTTTGAAGAAATGACGGGGGATCACCACTGAGGGAGGCTGTTTTGTAGCCGAAATATGTCTCTGTTTTTCCTCTGAAGTTCAAAGGATTATTAAGCTCTCTTATGGCTGAGGTCAAACCGATTTCATCAGAATTCTCCAAAAGCCATAAAACGGTTGTTTAAACAATTTGCGCGTTTCGGCTACAAGACAGCCTCCATCAGTGGTGATCCATCAATGTTAAAATGTATAATCCACTATCAATGCATTACCGCTGATGACGGATAACTTGTAGCCGGAATGCGCATTTACATTTTCACAGCATTTTTTTAATGGCTTTTGGAGAATTGTGACATATCACCAATTTCCCCTGCGCACCCCCTCCCCGATAGTTTAATCGAAAAAGAATTTGTGGATCCCACCGAGGACGCTTTCTCCGTAGCCAAATCGCTCCTTCGGTTTTCCAAACAATAATTCGGCAGTTTGCAATTTCATAGATCGTAAATTTCATAAAATACGGTAAAGTGAAATAATGTTCGGAAAATCACTGAAACAATTCTTAGGCTGCGTTTATTTCACAGAGTATCCCATTTCCACCGGCTGTCGTAATAACTTAGGTCCACTCATCCTTTTATTACTTGCGACATAGAGGGAAAGGAAGCTAATTCGAAATTCAAACAGGATTGCCTTGCGAGGCGAATTGGGCGGACTTACCCCTTTTCCCATACGCCCCCGACCTCTCCCCCTCTCTTCCCCTCACTCCCCTTTCTTCTCATCTCTCCACCTCTCTCCCTCTCTCTTCTTCCCCTCTTTTCCCCCTATATCCCCTCCCTCGCTCCGTCCTCTTCCACTCACCCCCCTCTTTCCCCCTCTCTTTCCTCTCTCTTTCTCCCTATATCTCCTGTCTCCACTCGATACTTTCTCTCTTCCCCCTCCCTCCTCCCCCTCCCCCCTCTACCTCCTCCCCCTCCCCCTCTACCTCCTCCCCTCCCCCTCTCACCTCCTCTCCCCCCCTCTCTCCTCCTCTCCCCCTCTCTCCTCCTCTCCCCCTCTCTCCTCCTCTCCCCCTCTCTCTCCTCTCCCCCTCTCTCTCCTCTCCCCCTCTCTCTCCTCCTCCCCCTCTCTCTCCTCCTCTCCCCCCCTCTCCCCCTCTCTCCCCCCTCTCTCCTCCTCTACCCCCTCTCTCCTCCTCTCCCCCCTCTCTCTCCTCCTCTCTCCTCCTCTCCTCCTCTCTCTCCTCCTCTCCCCCTCTCTCTCTCCCCCTCTCTCTCCTCTCCCCTCTCTCTCCCCCTCTCCTCTCTCCTCCCCATCTCTCCTCTCCCCCTCTCTCTCTCCCACTCTTCTCCCCCTCTCTCCCCCTCTCCTCTCCCCCTCTCTCTCCTCCCCTCTCCCCCCTCTCTCTCCCCTCTCTCCACCTCTCTCCCCCCCTCTCTCTCTATCCCCCTCTCTCTCCCTCCCCCTCTCTCTCCATCCCCTCTCTCTCCCTCCCCCTCTCTCCTCCCCTCCCCCTCTCTCTCCCTCCATCCCCCTATTCTCTTCCTCTCTCCCTCTCTCCATCCTCTCACCCTCCCTTCTCTCTCCCCCTCCCTCTGTCCCCTCTCTTTTCCTCTCCCTCTCTTCCACCTGAATAACTGTTTCACCTCCTTTCCTTCCGACTCACTCCCCTTTGCTCTTCGTTTCTGATCCTCGGGGAAAATAAACATGTAACACTTTCTCTCGATCGTCGATGCTACTCGAACGTGTCTCGAGAACTCTCTCACCCTCTTTCCCTTCTTTTATACAGTGGCCCTTTCAAGTGCAGGGAAAGGGAGTTTCTTTTCCTCCAAATCTTACTTTCTCTCTCTTTCTACTTTCTCTCCACTTCTGTCCCCTTTTTCCTGAGTGGTATCCTTCCCGATACTCTTCTCCGTTGTTGTAGGAGGAAGGAAATGGTGAGAGAGAGTGAGAGAAAGCAAGGAAAAAAAGAGGTAGGTAAAGAGATAGAGAGAGAATGAGGTAGGTAGAGAGAGAGAGAGAGAGGGAAAGTATCGTTTCAAAGGTCGGAAGGTCGTGGACAAATTGCCCTCGGACGGAAAGACCGTGGGTCGCCGTACAAAATGGGTCTCTTTGCTCGTCGCTCACGCGTGCTTTGGTTGGGCAAAATTTTCGGATTCATTTGGACGCGAGGTGTGAAAATATGTTCGTGCAAGAAGGACAAAAAAATCGGAGTGATTTTACTCTTCTTTTTTTTCTGCCGAATATTTATTCGTTCGGCGTACAAAAATTTATGTTCGTATTGTCACTTTTGGGCTATAAAATTTTTGCTGCGTGGCAACGTCGAATATGATCTCGTCAGTGACTTTTCGAGGAATGTATCTATGTTCTGGATCATGCATTGCTTAAACAGGGGTTGGGCGACCTTTAATATTAATTAGTTGATTAGTTTAATATCGCCAATGCTTTAGCGGGCCAGATTAGAGTTTAAATGGAAAATCATCTTAAGAATCTGGGGTATTATAATATGACGTGAAAATCAAGTATAAATTCAGTGTTGAATGTTTTATTACCATAATTAGAATTAAAAAATATGAATTTCCGTTTTAAATGTTACGGATCACTTTTTCATCGTATCTTCGCGGGCCGCACACAAACCTCTCGGGGGCCATACGAGTGTTTCCGTTTATGTTCTGTGCATCATATAGATCTTAGAAAAAGTAAACAAAACAATTCATTCTTCATACCACATACTTGCTCGTATAACCATTTTCTTTTAACCTATGATACAAATGAAGTGATAAATTTATTATTAAAAAGCTCTCAACGGTTTAAAATAGACGGACGAAAGCTTAACATGTATTGCGTCATATTTAGTGTACGGATGTGATGCCTGTATTTTAAATAAGTGCCGTAGAATTGATAGTACTTTTCTAACAAAATATTTTAATTTGAAGTAATAAAAATGATCATTACGGAAAAATTTAATTATCAAAATGCGAAAAATTATTCTGAAATTGTTCGCGATTTTAAATTTAATTCAAACGTTTAATATTCATGTTGAATTTTTTTCGTATTTGCTGTCTTTCAAGGTTTTTTAATGAAACGTATTCTATAATTAATATTTTAAAAAATTACCCTCCTCTCTTTGTTCTTGTAATTTCAAACTCCCGCTAACAACGAAAATGAATAAACCGCACGTTTTTTTTTACTTTAAGGCTCTTACCATTTTCTGAGGGAAAAATATTACGCTTTAGGCCACTTTTAACATACGGCGGTAACTTAAAACATTCAATATATACATTATGAATTTTAGACAGTGCGTAAATTGAACAAAAAGAGTAATTTTTCCTTTCTACTCGCTTTTAAACGTACTTCCTTTCATATTTTCATGACAATTCTGTTTCCTATAGGGCAAAGGTCAAATCACTCTCTAGTCAAAACTAGAAGGGAATAATTTTGGAAAAAATTTTCATGCTAGATAACGAATTCGTTGACGAATATGATACATCCAACCTCGCGATAATCACCATCTATAGGAGATGTAAAGAGCGATGCTTGTAATACCAGTGACCTTATGGATTTCGGAAGAATTCGTTTAAAAAACGACATTATTTAATTACTTTGTAAAGTAATTAAAAAATAACATTTCATTAACTTTTAGATGTTTGAAATGCAAACGAATTTTTAGATATTTTAATGCGACGATTGATAGAAAATCAAACAAAGATTATCCGAAATATGCGACGGATAACCTTGACCCGATATCTCATGAATATGGAAGGTATCGCTTGTATTCGCATTATCTTTACACGTATCCGGAAGTTGATAGACGCGTGTTGGTTCGAGAAGCAGGATGGAAAAGACCGATGTATAGAGAGAGAGAGGGAGAGCGGCATTATGAAAGGAATGGCGATAACTAACGCTCAAAAACTACGGAGCGACTCTTGATCAGTGCTGCTTGCGGTTTTCAAAAGGGACTTGTTGATGATGACGTAGCAGCGGAGCATACGAGATCCTTCGAGGAGCATGACCTATTTCCGTCCAGTTGTCGACTGCAGAATTTCGACCCTTAAATGCATCGTTCCGAAACAAAGTCGTCGAAATACGTTCGGATTTATTCGAAGAGGTTCCATTTTTGCTAGATGTTCCGAAATATTTGGTTGTTTTTACAACGCGCGAATAAATTTCGTTTTGTGGGCAAGAATAAATATTTCAAAAACGAAATCAAACTCCGTATGTAAATTTTCGCTTTAATTTAAATTAGAGAGGAAATTCGCGTAGTGGGTTTGATTTAATATGTATGATGCCCAAGAGGAAGTTCCAAGAAGTGAAAACTTGCTTAGTTTATAATATTTAAAAAAAATCATTTTCGAAATTTTTAGCTGTGTATTGTAGTAGTAACAGTAGAAAAAATCAATTTCTCTAGGATTATAATGGAGGTAGCTGCATGGGCGGATTAGAGGTTCTTGAAGTGAGGATTCGATGGAGAACAATCTCATGACTGAAAAGAGATTAAAAGTATAAAAACTTAAGTACGAAAATAGAAAAAATGTACACTTGCCCCAGATATAAGGTATCTGGTCTATAATCATCTTTTATCGATATTGGAGATACCTGAGGCACGTAGTCAATTTTTATTTTGAGGTTCTTATTTTTTTTGAAACTGATACGTTTGAAATAAAATTTATTTGGTTATCCGTAACTTTGAAGAGTTCCATTTCTTAAAACGAAAGAAAAGAAAGATAGCTTCGTAAAAAAATACGACATTATTAATAAAGTGATATTTTTTACAAGGCGATCTTTCTTTTCTTTAATTGTAACTGATACGTTTAGTTAGATTACGGAATTTTTATACATATAGCTAATTTCGCAAGTGTAGGAGATGTAGTAATTTCCCGGAAAATTTTCGAAAATTCAACCCTCTAGTTGGTTTTGTACGACACTGCTAACACAACATTCACCTTATATATTTGAATTCGATGCAAAATAATTTAATCGTTCTCCTCTTCTGAACCAACCACAACGACCAAATGCACATATCCCCACACACACGTCCCAGGCAGAAGGTGTACCATGTGCCTGCATTAGCTCGCTTTCAAGGAAATGTACATAAAGGGTCACTCGGCTTAGCTCCTGTGTCTGCGGAGCGCTGAATGTCGTACTTGTGTGTCTTGCTCCAATTTGAGGTTTGAAAGGGCGGACGGACTATTTACGATACGCTACCCCGTGAGGGAGACCTTTAGGACTCGAGGTCTCCGGGTTGCAAGGACAGACTAAACTGGACGTTTAATTAAAAAAATCAATGGATTTCCTTATTTTAATCGAAAAATCTATAAACCCATTAGCAATCTTTTACAGCAATTCAAACGAAAGCTTTCCTTTTGAAATTGGTATTACTAATCCGCGTAGGTATTTTTAGGCCGAGTGAATGTGAATGTAAAAATTTAGCATATTTATATTTTGTTTATAGCTGTGCGCTGTGTAGTAGGACAGTGGTTTTATAATGGTCATAGAAGCGGTCTCCGTTGGATGTTTTATCTAAAATCTACGATGTATTCGACCTATTCAATGTATATAGTTTCACAGTTGATGATTACGTAGAGTTTTTTATTTATATAACGATTTTTACCGCATCACCATATAAACTGTCTCGCTTGCTCATGTAAAAATTCAGTATTTATTATGGAATTTATAACGTTTACGAAAAAGATCAGAAAATGAAAATATTCAGTGTTTCTTTTATTTGAGATGGCATCATATTGAAACGAGATTTTTGGTAATGGAATATTAAAATACAGTAATTTACTTGAATTTCTGTCAAAATTAATTTCATGATTGCTTCTTATTCCTATTGTTACTGTTATTGCGGTTATTATTTCCATTCTTATTTTTTAATAAATTTATATTATTTGTCTCAAGGATTGGATGGCGGAAAAATGTTTGCTTAGGATCGTAGAAACTATTTTATTGGAAAAATTTATCCTTAAAGCCTAAAAAGATACGTTGAAGCTACAAAACCGCATGTCGATCACATTCGATTATTTTGCTGCGTTTCTATTGCCTGTATTATTTTCCAATCACTGACTTTGAGAAAGATATTCAAATGAGTAAATTAACCAACTTATAAAATGTTGCCATGCGCAAGTACGTAATTAGATTTTTTTGGAATTACAGCTTCCTTGTATAATTTTTTCGCACCCGTTTAATTGGTCAGCTGTGGGCTAAAAAAAAACGCCACATACAAGGTTTCTTCGCGAAAATCCCGTTAATCCGTGGAATAAGGTCACCCGAAAATAACCTCAATTCCTCGAATTAAAAATTTAAAAGTATACATGCAACCCCGCCGTTACGCTGACTCCATAATTATTCTCAATGCAACGTCTGCATATATTTGTGTGCGATTTTAATTCCTGCGTCGTCATAGAGATTCTTTTTCCCTCTATCCTATTGACATATCCGTGCTCGCTCTGACCGTAGAAAAACCACGCTGAAGAATCCCGGCGGGGTGATTAAAGGCGGTCATTAAAAAAAAAAACGAGCATGATACACACACCGCTTAGCAGCCGTTCACGTGAGAAGTTGCGTTCCCTTTGAAGATCAACTGTCCTTATATATACATAGGAATGTATACATATAGTGTGTGTTATGTACTCGCTCTCAGAAAGGATTAAGTTCCAGGATCGATATTTTACTCTACATATATTTTTCGTGCGGAAAATTGTCGGATTCCGAACTTTCCATCGCGTCATCTACATAATTAGCGGATTTCTCTTTTGTCAGAACAAAATTACGTTTGAATGATCGGAATTTGTTCATAATTTAGGGAAAAGCAGCAAAGCATAAAATATTCATAAATTATACATGGTATAAATTGTTTAGATTACGTAGTTATCTTCCAAGGAATTGGTAGAAGATTTCGATCAAGCGCATCGAAATAATGAAAACAAATTCCTTTTTGAATAAGGTGCAGGCACTGCTATGGACGTGGTATAGGAAATATTTCAAAAACAATTTTTCGGAAAATAATTCTTCGAAAGAAAATAATTCTTCGAAAAACAGCTTTTCGTAAACAAATTCTTCGAAAACACCAACGCTTCAATGGAAACGGCTGCACAAATTATGTGCTTATATACGACTGAAATATTACCGCGATTATCGAAAATAACGAGGGCTTAGAGCGTTTTTACATCGACAGAAAGGGCGGAAGAGAGAAACATAAGGGCCATATAAAGCTCGCCTTCGTCTTTCGTTTCCTATTTTCTCCATCTCTTTTCTTATCCCTCTCACCCAAATCCCAATCAATCCCCCTAATCATTCGTTTCCTCTTTCACTCTTATTTATTTCCCATTATCCCTCCTCGCTTATCCCTTCTTCTTTTCTTTTCGAAAACTCTCCCATCTTCTCACGTTTCCTTCGTTTCCGTCTTCTACGAAAGCGCTTCAATCTTGTTTTTTTATCGCCCATTTTACTCGAAGGGCATTTCGAGGAATAATCTTTCTTCAAATACGTCATTAAGCACCTAAATCAAACGGGTTGCTGCGGTAAGTTCGAATGCTGTAGCTGATTTTTAGGAGCGCTGCGGGAAGCTTTGTTAAAGAAGTAAATCAACGACTTGGAAGTGTTGATATCGGCAATGATTTTCGCTCGAATCTACCATATAAAAAGGCTTAGTTTGTCACTCTGTTTGTAACGTCCCCCCCCCTCTTTTCCCAGTAATGCTGCATGCACCAACAGAGGCATAAAATCCAGGGGCATATATACCCACACTATAAAGAATCTATATAAATAGTGAGCTATATTTATAACTGTGTTGCGCTTAGTTTATAATTCTATCACGCTGAGAGAGACTGAGTGGGAAGAAGAATGGGATTTTTTAAAAATTTTATACTTCATTCATATATACCCGCCATTTTGACGGGCGATTATATTATTAAATTGTTTATTATGTAACTCCAACAGATGAATAACTGTAATTTTGCACTTCATTCATACATACCCGCCATTTTGACGGGAAACTACATTAGCATATTGATAAATACGTAATTCCAAAAACATGGACGCGTCTAAAAATGATCACACCCGAAAGTGCATAAATATCCAATCTTGTTTTCAAGATGGAGGTGCCGCGAAATACCGTTTATCTTTGAAAGGATGCCGCACCTAAAAAAAATTATCGAGAACCACTGACCTAAAGGCTGTACGTATATTATTTTTCTTCTCGCCTTGAGGCACTAACACGAAAACCGATGCGTGCTTAAAATGACGGGGGCTTAATTCGGGAAGGACAAAAAAAAAATCAAACTTTTTTTTATTTAAGTAGAACGTGACCGTCTTTGCTTGCTTGCGCTCCTCATACACACTCGAAACGCGCGCGCGCGCGCTCACGTTTTGTCGGAACGCAAACAGAGTACTATTGATCCACTTACAAAATCCTCCTCCCTCCCTCCCTCTCTCTCTGCTCCCTCGGAGAGACCATTTTAACCGAGCTCAATTAGCAGTAAATGCTCCCCTCCTCTTCCTCCTCCCCCCCTTTGCAGTTTCCCAATCACTACTACCGCATGCCTTTCAATTGCATCCTCGATCCGTTTTCTTTCTTTCCTTTTTGTTCCCCCCCTCACTCACAACCAACCGGGTCCGACGCCATCAATAGCCAATAGCCGTCCAAGGGGAATTCACGGCTGGAAAAAAAAAAGGGTTGGAACGACCCGCCAGAAGTGTAAGAAAACCAGGAGAGGAGAGGATCCGAAAAGATGGGATAGGTTAAGGAGAGATGAGAGGGAGAGAAAATGGAAGAGAGAGAGAGGGGGGGGGAAATAGAGGGGAAGAACGATAGAGGGAGACAGATAGGGAAAGAAAGAGAGAATTGGAGGGGGAAATAGAGTGAGAGGGAGAGAGAGAGAGGGAAAGGCAGAGAGGGAGGAGAACGGTATAGGGATAGAGATGGGAAAATAGAGGAGAGATGGGAGAAGAGAGGGAAAAGAGACAGGGAGGGGAAGAAAGAAAGTAGAAGAACGATAGAGGTAGAGAGGAGGAAAATACAGATAGGAGCTAGAGGGAAGAAAGAGTGAGGGAAAAATATGATTGAAAGTGGTGAAAAGAGAGGGAAAGAAGGACAGAGAAAGAGAGGGAGGAAAGATGGAGAGAGATGAAGGGAGTGTGGCATGGAGAGGGAGGAAGAGAGAGAGAGCCAGGAAGGGTGAGTGAGTGATAAAAAAATCTGATGTGGCCAACATATGACTTTCTCCATACTTGGGGTATAGATATTTAAATTATTATGAATAGCATTATAACGCAAAATTATTATTTCGTATTGTAAAAGAATACAGTCGTCCTTATTGCCGTAAATTAGGTATATTTTGAATAGCTACGTTTACAGAATTCACCGTTACATGGTGGTGGCGCTGTATACTGGAAATTACGAAAAAGCGAAATATCTCCGAAATGGATGGTTCTACGAAAATTTGTTTCAAACAAAACTTGGAAGAAATATTATTCTCTACAACTTTGGTCCTCATGAAGATTACCAATAACGATGTTTTTAAGGAGAAAACTGAAAAACCGGTTATTTATAAATAACTCCTAAACAATAAATACAATAGAAAATTGTTTCAAATGAAAGTTGTAGGAAATTACATTCTCCATAACTATTGTATAGAATTGTATATACAATAATGATGTTTTAACGAAGAAATATCGCAAAAACCGAATCGGATTTCGAATAAACCTCGACTTCCGGTTAACCGGTATTTGCCAAAAACTAATCAGATCTTTGTGCCCATACCAAAGTGCTACATATGAAATTTGGTAACGATATGGGAAGTACTTTTTGAGTTAGAGCGCCCACAATCACATACACACACATAGTATATCATTCCGAAAATAGTGTAAACGTGTTCTAGGGACCTCAAAACGTGTATTTCCGTTGAAATCTCGAAGTCGATTTTTTTCGTGATCACAATACTTTCCCATTACTACGTATGGAGAAAGTAAAAAGGGGAGACAGATGAAGAGAGAAAATCGTAAAGAAAGAGGAGAGAGATAGTGGGAGAAAATTAGGCAAAAACGTAATAGGAATGCATTCTTCTTAATATTCCCAGGGTATTAAGGTGGTCATCACTCCTCTGCGGAATAATGTAGGTTGGAACGACCATAGAGTGGGTTGGTATCTTTACGGGCAATCCAGGGCTCGAACTTACCATCCTTAAGGAGGAAGGACGAGCAAGCATGAGAGGAATTTTTTTCCTTTTTTTTATAAAGGGAGTCGTTTCGGCGAGGACTTCTTTCTATCCCTCTTTTCTTCTTCCTCCGTTATCCTTCCTAGGCTCCTTCCTACCCTCTCTCCCCCCTCCAACTCCTACCTCTCTCCTTCGCCCCCCCTATCCCCCTCCTTTCCCGAGTCTTAGCTCCAACCTCTTCGTTTGCTGCCTCCCACCCTCTTCCGCCTCCTCAACGTCGTTCGACCATCCCTCCCACCTCTTGAACCACCCCTCTCCCTCTCTTACTCTTCAACCTCCCACTTCTCCCATCTCCCACTCCTCCCATCTCCCACTCCTACTCCACCTCTTACTCCCACTCCTACTTCACCTCCCATTCCTCCCACCCACCCTCTCTCTATCCTCAATGCGGCTCTGTTTCCCTCGCGTGTTTCTGCCGCAGAGATGGAGGGATGTCGAGTGGTGGAGTGGGGAACCGGAGGGGGAGGAGGGGAGAGGGTTGAGGGAGGAAGGGGGGATTTTTAGAAATGGAGGTCCTCCCTCTCTCCTCTCCACCCTCCGTCTCTCTTTCTCTCCCTCTATGCGCTCCACGATTACAACCCCAACCTCGCATAGTACCCTTCTTTTCTTATTCCATCGGCATCTCTTTTCCTTCTGCTTCCTACTTCCCTCTTCAGTTTATTCTTCTGTACCATATTTCCACCGTTACTCATGTTTGTCTCTCTTCCTTTCCCTCAATATTTCAGTTTGTCACTTACTCTTTCTTTTTTTCCGACCTTTCTTATTCTCTTTCCTTCTTTCTCTTCTATCTATCCTCATGGCTTTGATGGAAAAAGAAACTGTCTAGTCTCAACAATATGTGATTTGTCTCTTCCATTTTTTTTCTCTGATATTTATCCTATAGTTTCCTCTGAATATTTTTTCGCTTCTCTTCATCTTCTCTTCTCCCTCTTAAGGGTTAAATGTAAGAAGGGACTTCACAGTCTCAGTTTCGCCCTAAATAAAGTCGTTTGTCTGTCTGTCTGTCTTTACCTTCTCTCTACCTGTTTCTCTTCAGTTCTTCTCTTTCTCCCTGTATTTTTATCCTTCTCTCTAACTACCCAATTTTTACCCTTTCTCCTTCCATCCTCCCTCTACATATTTATCCCATTTATCCCCTTTCTTTATTTCCTTTCCGTTCCCTTCTCTCCTCTTTCCTCACCTCCTATCATCTACCACTTCCTTTACTTGTATCTAGGCCCCTTTAGACGGATCTTATCTCTCTTTATAGGAGTTTCTTTTAATCATTTTCTCTCTCTATCTATTTTTCTCTCCACAACCTCTTTTTTAGTTAATCTCTCTCTCTCTCTCGTTTCTCTTCTCTCTGCCCTCTTATTTTTTCTCTCTCTTTTTATCCTTCTCTAAGAGGCTGCTTTGCTTTCTTTGCTGCTCGTGCTTTCGATCCAGAATGTAGGCCAAACTCTCTCTCTCTAGTTCTCTCTCTCTCTCTAGTTCTCTCTCTCTCTCTAGTTCTCTCTCTCCCCCTCTATTTCTCTCTGTCTCTCTACCTCTCTATTTCTCTCTCTCTATTTCTCTCTCTCTCTATTTCTCTCTCTCTCTCTATTTCTCTCTCTCTCTCTCTCTCTCTCTCTCTCTCTCTCTCTCTCTCTCTCTCTCTCTCTCTCTCTCTCTCTCTCTCTCTCTCTCTCTCTCTCTCTCTATTTCCCTCTTTCTCTCTTTCTCTATTTCTCTCTCTCTATTTCTCTCTCTCTATTTCTCTCTCTATTTCTCTCTCTCTATTTCTCTCTCTCTATTTCTCTCTCTCTCTATTTCTATTTCTCTCTCTCTATTTCTCTCTCTATTTCTCTTTCTCTATTTCTCTCTCTATCTCTCTCTCTCTATTTCTCTCTCTCTCTATTTCTCTCTCTCTGTTTCTCTCTCTCTCTATTTCTCTCTCTCTCTATTTCTCTCTCTCTCTCTGTTTCTCTCTCTCTCTCTCTCTCTCTCTCCCTCTCTCCCAGGCGATCCTTTTCCGAGCATTCGAGCATTGCTAAGGATCGAACGTAGATTTTTTTTTCAGGCGTCCACGAGGGAAATGTGTCAGGGTGGGCAACAATGGGATGCGTGCGGAGAGAGGGAGGTCATTATCGTGATTGGAGAGACGGGTGTATATTACGAAGACTTTATTTTTATCGAGAGGGACAAGAGGGAGGAAAATGGAGAGAGGGGAGTAGGAACACGAAAGGTGGATGGGTGCGGGTTGGGAGAGAGAGCTATTAGGAAGCATACGAGATGTGAAAGGGTTACGCTTTTGTCTCCTTCGCTTATTTTTATCCTATCTGATCGATTTCCTTTATTTTTTTTCCCTCCGTTATCGCTACGAAAAAAAAGAAGTGGACGTGCTTTTAAAATTATGTCACTCTTCTTCCGTCTCGTCCTCTTTAGCGTTTCTTTTTATTTGGAGAGGGGGGCGGGGATAAAAAAAATTCCGCGTTTAATGCCACCGCGCGTATCTTATATATTTTTATTTCGTCGGGGATAAAATATCCATTATGGTACGAGAAGACTGACTAATGATGGATCTTGTCTTAAAAAAATGAAGAAATTCGGTATCGGACAAGCTGTGGATTCTCTTGTCGCAACTAGACTTTTTTTTTTTGCTGAAGTCCCTGGGCAGCCCATACCGGCATTGCGGAAGTGTGCGGCTCTTTGCGTGTACTCTTTAAGGGATAAGGGAAAGGGGAGGGTTGTTTTTTTTGCATCGAATTTTTTAAAGCGAAATTATTTCGGAGTATTTTTTGTTTAATTTTTTTTAATTTAAAAATTCGCATTTTTTTATAATGGGAGTTTTATCTGCAAAAATACAAAGAATTACGAAAACAAGCGGTTTTGGAGAAGGTACGTTCACGAAACATCATTTATAAAGTCTATCCTATAATCTCTCGGTATCAATCGTTTTAATGTCTCATTATTTTGTTCAAAGCAATTTTATCGTGATGGCTTTTGAAAGTCTTAACACGGAGAGGGATATCTGGTGATGGATTAATTTTTACGGCGGGAAAATATGTTTTTCGGTTTATTTAGGGTGTGGTAAACGCATGCGTTGCATTCCGTCCGTATCTACACTCACGATAGACTTTTTTATTCCCTTTTCTAGAGGGCGTGACCCAAGCGACCGCCGATCCTATTATTCTATCAACTATTTCTCTTGATCCGTTTTTGCGTAAGTAATATTACTGTAAAATCCCTTTATAACTAACTTTTGGGGGGATTTTTGACTGACTTCGTCGTGCCTAAAACACCTTCCAACGAATATTTCCCATTTTTCAGGAAAATGACCGATCATTCATTCAAACAAATATTTGCCACGTTCTTTAACAAAAAATTGTAATTTCTACATCGATGTAAGTAAAAATATAGGCGTTAAAAAAAAAAGACATCGCGAATAAAACGTACGAAGACGCACTTGCAAAATTCGCTCAAATCCTGCTGCAATTTTAAGTCGACCAATGGTGGCCGAGGCACGTTTGCGTTTTAGAGAAATTTTTGTTAAAACGGTGTGCGCCGTTGCGAGGTTTTACTGTATCGAGGTTTTACCGCATCATATTCTCTACTCATTCCTACCCAAAAAAAAAAAATTAGCTAGCAAGTCTTTCGCATAATCCGAGACTGTTGTTACGAGTAGAAGGCAAAAATAAACGGGCTCTGAGATACTAACAAATAGCGGTTTCGAAAAAAAAAAAGAAAAATAAATCTCCTCTGAGGCTATCCAACGACACGGAAAGCCGAGGAGGAACGATGGAGGATGAATGGATATCGTGACGAAACTACACGGCGGCGAGTTTTTTTAATCCCGCAGCGGGGCGCGAAAGGGAAATATGTACCGGGGTTATTGACCTCCATCTTCGAGATTTTTCTTCTTTTGTTTTCGGATGGCGAAAATTTGCTTGTTTTGTCGTGTATTTGGGAACGTGGAAACGGAAAGCGAAAGGGGGACCTTTTTTTTTTTTAAAAAAAAAAGGCTTTTATGTCGGATGTTTTTCGTCGCCGGCGACGCTCGGGACGTGTTTTCTTCCCTGGTAGTTGATCCTCTCCTAGCGTCCGCGACAGGATTTTAAACGGTCTCCGCGATGTTATATCCTGGTCTGTCGGAAGGGAGGAGAGGGAGAAGGAAAGAATTCGACGAACGGTCGGCGAAGGATAGGCTTGGAGAGGGGTTTTGGAGGGAGGGGGAGGTTGGGCGGGAAGGGGGAGGGAGGGAGGGATATCAATCAATTTCCGATACTGTCGCCCTCTTGCTCAATGTAATCAAATTTGATCGTCGAAGCAGACACGCACGTATCTCTGATCGTTTCCCGACTGGAATGAGGCTATTTTGATCATTCCTCGATTCTTCCAACTTTATCTCCTATCTGGATCTCCTCGGTCGATGTTTCGTTATATATTGGCCATTCATTGCCTTCGCTAATTTTCTCTCTTCTTCGGCATTTTTTTCGGTTTGTTCATAACTTTGTAAAAATTATAATTTTGTGAAATGGTGGCGGGGAGCAGCGAATTCGGTTCTGATGATTATTTAAAAAAAATGAATTCATTGTTATAAGCCTTTTAAGATGCTGGACACGGACGGCTTCGTAACATAATTAGAAATATGTTACTAGCTCCAGATCAAGCATTTATGTTTTCAGTCAGAAATTTATACCATTTATTTGTAAACAATCCATTTCCGAGCGTATTGCATTCAGATATAACGATAATTTTATTTTCTATCATATCACTTTCGCCAAATTCGCCTTCATTACTTGTGTAATTTTGCCATTCTTAAATATTTACTTTTATGTCTTGTAAGCAAGAAACCCGTGAAAAGGCAATTTCTTTGCTTAAACAGAAGTTCGAAGCGAATAACGCTATATCGGCGGCACTGACTAATCCAGATTGACCAAACCTTGACCATTCACTAAGTTAAAACTTAAGTAAGAACCGTACGAAATTTGGTTGTTCTAGCTTGTATCATTTAGGAGTTCCTTGAACAAACAAACACATAAACACTTTAAAATGTATAGTAGACGATAATACGAAAACGTAGCACATGTGAATAAACTGAATATGAGCTGAGGTTATATATGTTTTTCGGGTTATCCCTCGTAAATTTTTGCGTTAAATAAGAGCAGTTATCCTATGTAATTTCATATTAACGATGTAAATATTTCGCTCGAAGTCAGAATAAAGCAAAATAATATCGACGACACCCTTGCGTTTTCTTATATTATGCAATAAGTATATTTTCTTTGATGGAAATAAATACTAAGTATTTTCTCAAGCATTGTATTCACTGTAGTATACATAAGATCGAGCAATATATATTCAACTTTTACTCGATTAAAAAAAAACAGACATGGCCGCCTGCCATTACTTATCGACTTTTCGCCGTACCATTCTTCAATAATTTCCGCATCTCCTTCTATATACTTTTTTTCACAGCGATAACGTCACGCCGCGAGGTTGTTTGTTCTTCCGGTCACACACGTCCGTCGCGTCGTAACTACGTGGCTCGGAGAAAAACGAGGAGAACATTTTTATCGATTCCAGAGGTGCAACGCGGGAATTTATTTCAATTCCTCCTTTCTTTTTCCCTCGAAAAAAGCAGGAACGCGTTGCGCTTATCTATAGTGCACTGCGGCGCAGGTATTGCAACGCCTCCGGCCTCTTGGGGAGGGAGGAGGAGGAGGGAGGGAGAGAGAGAGAGGAGGCCGTGCGTTGAAAAATAGATCCATTTGCCGTCTCCCGCTTTCCTTGCCGCATTCTCTTTGAGCGCGATCATCCACACGAGTCGACCATCGAGCGTTCCTTCGGCCCGCCGACTCGAGCCATTGATAAGAATTTAAGTGTGGAATCCTTAGCTGGAAGAATGGAGGACAGGAATGAGGAAAACACGACAGGCTGTCAAATGGGTTTTTGGTCGAAAAAGGTAGTGTGAAAGGTCGGAAGTTTACCTGTATTTCGGACGTTCGAAAACAGAAAAGAGAAGAAGTAATTGGCACTGGCTATTATTTCGTCGGCGGGAAAGAGGGAAGAGAATCCTTTTCGCAAGATCGGATTCGGGTAAAAAAGCGATGTTTGAAGTTTTGAGTCTGCGAGTTCAGTTCCGCCAAATATTATTTCCGAAATGTTTATTAGTATGTAATTATTGTTAAAGGGTAGTAATGTAAATAAAATGGTAGGAATATTTACGAATTAAAGCTTAAAATACAATGAAAATAATGTATCCGTTTAATCTCTGTTGGTAATCCATCCGGTGAATCTTTTCTAAGTATAAAATAATTGTTGTTGGAATTATTTAACAATCCCATAGCCGACTGAAAGAATGGGGACAAGACCAAAAAGTCGGGAATGATTATTATAAAATCACTTAATTTTATAGGAAATATATTGTTAAGAATGAACGAAAATTCAATTCGGTTTTGTGTTGGCTGCAGAGGCATAATATATTAGCTGGGAAGGATTTATTTTAAATGGGAATTTCGGAGATCATAATAAATTTTTAAATCAAGTCTAGTCATTTCTTTAGTTCCAGGACATTACTTTCTGCGCGCCAACCATGGAATTCTAATAAGAAAAACTGATTAAAAATAAAACTTTAAAATCAACCCAATCGGTATCTTTTATCTCTTTTTATTCACCAGGAGAATCTTGTATAAAAAAATATATGTAAAGTTATGTGGTAGGGATTTTTTTATAATCCGATTTTCTATGGTTTCATACAACAAACGATTTGTTTCACATTTAACTTAGTCGTTCTAGATTTTAGAAAGCATTTTCGAGAATTTGTCCAAGAAGGGAATTTACAAAAAGAGTGACCGAACAATTTCAGAAATAGGTCAAACGTCCAAATTGAACGCGACCCGATGAATGGAATAGCCTCTTGGAATTTTGGCAAGAAAGCGAAAAAAATGGAGAAACGCGCCCTTTTGCGTTAATTGGACGCAGAAATGCACTCCTGGCACGGAGTCACTGCCAGAAGTCCAGAAACGTAAATCGCGGAAACATGTCGAGTAAAACCTTTTAAGGAATTCGTTTGTATTACGACCGTTACATATTTTTTCATCTCGGAGAGAGGTCCAAGCGTGCGACAATACGCCATTAGCCGACCCCCTTATTCGTCACCAGGCAAAACGATATTTCACCTCAATACCCACGACCTACTCTCTGCATTACCCTTCCTCCCAGTCCCCGTCCACTAACAATCCTTCCATTCCCCACCTCCCACCCCTCTCTCTCTCTCTTCATCTCTAGGAAAAAAACTTTTTTTCATATCCTTCCTCTTCAGTCGGAATGTTTTCCCGTGCCGAACCGTACAACTTCCTACTAGAATGCTCCTTTTCCATCCTCAATAACGATCGCCACCCTCTCATATTCATCCTCCTCCTCTCTCTCTCGCTATCAAAACAGAGTGAGTGAGAGAGAGAAATTCCTCAATTGATTTTTTGGGTACCATGCCAACCATATTCCATCTTTCTCGCTTGGCACCATCGCCCTTTCGTGCTTTTTACTCCCATTTCTCCGTGGTAGTTCCGTTCCATATTATTTTCTAAACATGACCCTTGTTCTTTTTTCCCTCTCTCCATTTAATTTCTTTCCTTCTCCTCTCTCTTTCCCCTCTCCCTTTTTTCCAATCCACAAAACTAACATTATTCTATGGTAATTCTCTATGTTCAAGTAACAAAATTTGTAATCAGTATGTATGAGAAAATCTGTAATTTAACTTGTATATCATCCTCAATCCTGACGAAAGGGTTAAATGTAAGAAGGGACTTCACAGTCTTAATTTCGCCCTAAATAAAGTCGTTTGTCTGTCTGTCTGTCTTCCCCCCTCTCTTCCCTCTCTCTCCTTCCCCTCTCTCTTCCCCCTGTCTTCCCCCTGTCTCTTCCTCCTCTCTCCTTCCCTCCTCTCTCCTTCCCACCTCTCTCTCTTCCCCCCCTCTCTTTCCCCCCCTCTCTCTCTCCCCCCTCTCTCTCTTCCCCCCCTCTCTCTCTTCCCCCCTCTCTCTCTTCCCCCTCTCTCTCTCCCCCCCTCTCTCTCTTTCCCCCTCTCTCTCCTTCCCCTCTCTCTTCCCCCTCTCTCCTTCCCCCCTCTCTTCCCTCCTCTCTCCCCTCCTCTCTCCTTCCCTCCTCTCTCCTTCCCCCCTCTCTCTCCTCCCCTCTCTCTCCTCCCCTTCTCTCTCTCCTTTCTCTCTCTCCTTTCCCTCTCTCTCCCTCCTTCCCTCTCTCCTTCCCCCCTCTCTCCTTCCCTCTCTTCTCCCCTCTCTACTCCCCCCCTCTCTCTCTCCCTCCTCTCTTTCTCCCTCCTCTCTTTCTCCCTCCTCTCTTTCTCCCTCTCTCATCCCTTTCACCTTCATCCCTCTCCTGATGTCTCTCTCCTTTCTATTTATCTTATTATATCCTCCGTATTTCTTTCTCACCTCTTCATTTCTTCTCTTCTACTGTCTTACTTCCACTTCTCTTCTTTCTATTCCTCTGTCTCTTTCTCTCTCTTACTCTCCCCTTTATCTCATTATCTTATTTTTTCTTTCCTCTCTTTCTCTTTTATATTCCTCTCTCCTTCCTCTTGCTTCTCTCTTTTCTCTTCTTTCTATCTCTCTTTCTCTTCTCCTTTTCCCTTCTATTCTTTTTCTTCCTTTGTTCTGTTCGCCCATCCTTCTCTTACTCCCTTTATTTTCCTTCATCTGCTTATCTTCCTGTCTCTTTCTCTTCTCTTCCTCTTGCCTCTTTCTCGCTCCCTCTTATCTATCACTTGTCCTTTCTCCTCTCGTTTTCTAAATTCCTTTTTTCTTTCCCACTCTCTACCCCTTCTTTCTCTTCCTATTTCCACCTCCTTATCGCATCCTCCATTTGTTTTCTCTTTCGCTTTCTTTATTTTTCTCTCTTCTCTCCTTTCATATCCTCCACATATCACCTAGTATCCCACGTTCCCATTCCACTCCGAAACTGTTGATAACTTCGTCAGGGTTATCGCCACCCTTCATTTACGACCTTGGTTCTATCGTGAGGTGCCTCAGCGCCGAGACACTCATATTTATCATAGTCCGTATTCAGGTCTTTATTTTATCTTTTAGATTTATTCCGTGACGGGGTGACGGGATGATACAAGGACGATTTTTTTACCTTTTTCGTTTTTTTTATTCTTTCCATTACTGCCTTTCATTCTCGTCTACTGCGTGTCGTAGCATTGTACGCCAGTTGTATATTATACACGCGTAATGGATCTCAGGTGTGGCGAGATCGGGTGGCTCGAAATTCACGGGAGGCGTTGCGTTTTTGTTTATTTTTTCGGTCTTCTTTCCCTCATATTTCCACGCCTGGGGGAAAAAGGGTGACACAGGGTTTTCCCCCGCGTGTTCCCTTTTATCGCTTCCTTCTTCTAAAAGTGCGGGACGTGTATTTATCAACCCTCTGCGTTGACCTCATTAGTTAATTTGCATGTGTTTTTACTTTCTCCATACGTAGTATAGGGAAAGTATTGTGATCACGAAAAAAATCGACTTCGAGATTTCAACGGAAATACACGTTTTGAGGTCCCTAGAACACGTTTAGACTATTTTCGGAATGATGTACTATGTGTGAGTGTGTGTGGATGTATGTATGTATGTATGTATGTATGTATGTGATTGTTGGCGCTCTAACTCAAAAATTACTTGTCATATTAATACCTAATTTCATATATAACACTTTAGCATGGGCATAATTAACTAATTAGTTTTTGGACAATACCGGTTAACCGGAAGCCGATGTTTATTCGAAACCCGATTCGGTTTTTGCGATATTTCTCCGTTAAAACATGATTATTGTATATATACAATTCTATACAAAGGTTATAGAGAATGAAATTTCCTACAACTTTCATATGAAACAATTTTCCATAGCAGTTATTGTTTAGGAATTATTTATAAATAAACGATTTTTTTGGTTTCCATCAAATATCTCATTAAAAACGTCATTGGTAATCTTCGTGAGGACCAAAGTTGTAGAGAATAATATTTCTTCCAGATTTTGTTTGAAACAAATTTTCGTAGAAATATCCATTTCGGAGATATTTAACTTATTCGTAATTTCCAGTATACAGCGCCACTACCATGTAGCGGTGAATTCTGTAAACATATTCAAAATATAATTTACGGCAGTAAGGACGACTGTATTCTTTTACGATACGAAATAATGATTTTGCCTTATAATGATATTCATAATAATTTAAATATCCATACCCCAAATATGGAGTAAGTCATGTGTTGGCCACATCAGATTTTTTGTGTCAAAATGTTCGTTAAGCATCGTTCGGAACTGGTAAAAAGGTTATGCGGAATTCAGAGAAATGTTTCGATATCTCGATGGCTTTTATTTGTTTCGCCATTTTGTTTGGTTTCCTTCGTTCACGTTCATTGCAATTAACCCACTTTCCGAACAAACTCGCATATTTTCCAGCTATGGAGGCTGGCACGGTTGAGTGTTGTTTTAACCCGGGGAATAGCTTGCACTCACGAACTTCTCGAAACCGATAATGCCCCCACAAATATGCATCATCGCGAGACTTAAGTTAGCGTATTTTTTAAAAGTTATGTTTTATATTGAAATTCCCACATCGATTGATTTTAATGGGCCATTTACAACAAAGTTCAGTTAAAACGGCTCGGTTTTTACATTGGGATTCCCGTATTGTTTGATTTTAATTCGTCATTTACAACATTGTTCAGTTTATAGATTGTTTAATTTGCCAAGAATGAAAAATAATAAAATCGTATCATTTTTATATGAATTATAGTCATCGAACGAGTTGTGAAATTATCGCCAGTAATATGATACAATAAATAAGGAAAACTTGGAAATTTTCGCAAGTGAATGATAAGACAGCTTCAACACTAAAAGTGATTTTTATGGTAAAGGTTCTGTTGCTCCACAAACATAATCGGAAATATTTATTGAGAGAGAATTTCAATTTAGAAATTTCTGTCATGAATGAACCTGCATCATAAGCAGAACCGCTTTTATTTCTTACGTTTTGAATGTTTTTACAAGATGGGCCAAAAAGTGTATCCAATTTCAAAATGAAACTGCAGCATAACCATGTATGATATTATTGATTAATAAAGTGGCTTTATCAGGAAAAAGTCTAACATTGTTTTTCGTCGTAGATTCAAAATGTCTCAGATACTTTTACAAAAACAGCGATAGCCAATGTTAGACGTGAAATTCTGCAGGCCGTAATCAGCAACTGTACTGCAGCCTTCGCATGCGTAGCGAAAATTATTGCATACATTGTGAAAATCTGCTTTGATGGAAGTAACATTGAAAGATTCATGTATTAATCGAATTTTGTTTCACACACAGACTATCATAATTCAGTTACTTTTTTAAAATTTTTGACATCAGGCACACCTTTTTGGCCCAGCCTGTATTAATGCTCCGAATCCATTTTAAGGTCTTACCTTAAATTAGTGATGAAGTTGCATGGAAGGCCTTAAAAATACACACTACGGGTAGATTAAGAGAACTTTTACACGACGGATTTAACCTATTTCCGAGTTCAGGTGAATTAATTATAATAGGCGAAATGAATTGAAATTCAAAGTTGGTTAAAGATCTCAGTCCGAGTTCTTCTTAAAACCATTGATTTGACGACAACTGCGTCGCACTCGAAACGCGCACGAGGTTGGCTTCCTTTTATTTTACTGCGAGAGGACTTTATCGCCCCATTAATTAGTGAACTTTAAACAAAGGATTCCCACAGATGTAGTATATAATTACCTGCGCACGTGTCGCGGGAATAAAATACGTATCCGAAGATTTTTTTTTTCAAAAAGACATCAGAATTTGCAAATCGAGGGATGGAACTCGGGGGAGAGATATGACTTCGCCTGTTATAACCATTTCATCACGTCTTTCCCCACTCAATTTTCCGACCTGGTTTTGAAAAGGTCCTTGGGATATGAATATCTACACCTCCTCCTCTTCCCTACCCTCCCTTCAACCCCCCCCTTTTCCATCCCTTCCCTTACCCGAAAACCCTAACCTACTCTTTCTCATCGTACGATATGCATCTCTCGTGTTAGCCGCAGTTCCCTCTCAAAGATTTCGACGTTGGCATTATGGAAGGGGGAGGGGTGGTTATGAGTGGGGTTGGGAGGGCGGAAGGCGGAACGGGAGAGAGAGAGGGAGAGGGAGGAGAAGGAAGCGGTGAATAGGGAGATGACACAGTGTAGAGGTCTGAAGGAAAACAAGGTCGCCAGGTCTGAAAAATTCGACGCCAGATGGCAGCTCTGATCCGCATGCGCTTCGCAATGGGGGGAGGAAGGGGGGGGGAGTTTTCCGCATTTCTCTCGATATGGTGTTTTTTTAATCGATGTTGTTTTTTAAATTAAGTATGGTTCCGATTATAACACGAATTCGTTACAACACGGTTCGTTTGTTTTTTGCACCATGAATTATTAAAACGTGAATAGCTGTTCGCATTAACGCGGTTCGGTCGGTTATGAGGTGTAAGATTTCAGTTCGCTGAGCGGGGATGAACAATTTTGGAGGACCCCTTTGTTTATAAAGTCAGATAATCCAAAAACGACACTCTCATTTGTAGATCAATGAGGTGTGTGAGAATTTTTGGCCTGCCGGAGGAATCCCTGAAAGGGCGTGGTACGCAACCTCCCTCTCATTACACGAAGTCAGGTTCACATAACACGGATTCAGATAGCATGGATTCACATTGCACCGTTTCACATTACACGGATTCATATTACAGGGATTTTTACATGACACGGATTCACGTTACGCGGCACTTTTTCAGAAAGTATTAGTAGATGAGAGAACCGGGTGTATTTCCCTTTACTTTCTTAGTCCTCCCCCGCTCACTCGTTCTTCTCTCTACTCTTCCATCCCCTCCTCACGATTCCTCAGGTGTGTTATCCGAGTGTGAATAAGACAACTTAAATGTTTTTTTATTCTTATCCCTTCGAGGTTTCTCTCTCCGTCTCGTACGTGGCTCCTCTCTCTCTCTCTCTCTCCCCCTCTCTCCCTCTCTCTTTCTCCCTCTCTATCCCACCTTCCTCAGCTAAAGGAGTAGCTCTTCAGAGATTCTCGAGAAATTTATAGTAAATTTTTACCTTCCTGTTTGGTTTCGCCTAGGTGAAAGAGAACTCCTTTAAAGATCGGAGTCAATCTTAACTAACGGAAGAGGTACTTCTCCTCGGTTCCAAAAAGGAAAATTCCCCTTTTTGATGGTAGGACCGAGCTTTTTAGTAAGTTCTAGTACCGTGGGGCGGCGCACGTGTGTGTGTGTGTGTGGGGGGGTGGGAGGGGGGGGGGGTTGAGTATTAAGGATATGGGCCGGTGCGCAGATTTAAGGAGAGGGACAGAACTGACTAACAAAATGGTACTTTTGGAAAAATGGAGGGCGATAAAATATTCACGGAATTATTTTATTCGCGGCGGCTTTGTCAGTTTATCAAAGGGCATTTCCGCAAGGGACGTTAAATGTGTTGAGCTGTGGCGTATTTTGCGAGCTTAACGGAGTCCCAAAAGAGGAAGGATTAAAATGAACACTTCTAAGGGAGCGAAACCCAATTAATTAAGGCTATGGTGATAGTATAATGAATGCGCCTTAGACAGAGACGCAAATTCGGAAACTTGTATACATGTTCTTTTGTAATTTTTCATTATTTCTACCGATAAATTAATCGATTTTGACGGCTTATCTCCCTTATGAAAAGGGTAATAACTCGCATGAATTACTCGGAAAAGCTCAAAAATTTAATTTAGTTATAATAAATAATTAAAAAATTGCAATGCGATCATTTTTTCGAGCTTCTAATTTCGAGTTGCGTCATTTTTTTTAACGTTATTTTATTTTATGCCGTCTTCATCGCGTATGCATTGCACACTCAAATTTATGCTCCGATGACATCTTATTCAAAGTTAATGTATTTAAAATCAAAACGTGCCACTAAAAATGATTCTTTTCCTTTTGAATCTCAGGCGAACCTGATGCCTCTTGGTCCGGCGAGATGAACCCTCTATTCAGACATTCGTCAAAACGTGCTAATAACAGTCATAAAGAAATAAAACAGACCCCAGCCTCATCCAGAGTAAAGAAACCACTACTTGTAAGCGTTCTCGGTTCCAAGAGGAAGGAAGACCCGAAGGTTCTTTCTTTCTTCGGGAAGAAAAATATGTAAATATACCTTTCGGTTTTCTTTCTGCTAAAAAGTTGCAGGGCACAAGACAAAGTTCGGAAAGAGAAAATCCTATTCCCTTTCGATGTGTAAGTCATATCACTGAGTAAAACTCACGAGAATACGCTCCATAACGCGCGACGTGTTATAAATAAATAAATGTGCGTGTGTGTGTGTATATATGTACATAAACACATACACACACACGCCCATATATAGTGACTCGTTCTGTTTTTAAATATACGGAGTCGACGTTATGTTTAAAATCTTTCGCCATGATAGTTTGGTTTATAAATAAATAAAAACGTCGACGGATCTGAAGAAAATTTTGCTGGTAACTTTTTTCAAGGCAGGTGAATCAAACTGTTCCATTGCGTCATGGTCGCAATGACGCGATTGTTGATCATGAATAGCCGATTCAGCATTATAAACTCGTTTGTCACCTGTGACTATATACTGCTTTTTTCTCACGACAGGATCAATTCCCATGCTTATTATTACACACCAGTGACGAATCCAAGGGGGGTGGGGGGGGGGGGGGGCAATGGGGGCGATCGCCCTCCCCCTTGGGGTAGCAAAAGGGAAAGCCGAGAGTGTTTTCATGCTGCAGGAGGTGTTCCCCAATAGGCTTCACTATGATATGACGTACCATGGTTTACTAATAGAAAATAATTTTGACCAGCATTTAGTGTACATATTAATAATATCCCCCACCCCTGTGGAAAAATATTCAATAATCGCCCCCCTCCCCCTCCTGGGAAGTTTCTAGATCCGCCCTTGTTACACACACTTATCACGTTTTAACAAGATAATAGGTTTTTCAAGGATATTCAAACAGTTAATGATATATTAAGCATTTCCCTATTAACAGAAAGTTAATAAGAATGCAGTAACAATTCCTAGTGCAAAGGTTAAAAGGAGCCGAAGTTGAAAAACCTTTATAATTGGGCTATCAGGTTGTATGAATGAGAATAATAAGAAAGACCAAATATTACAAAAGAACTTTAATAATAATAATTTACTTTCTCGTCAATTCCTCTACGTTGCTGAAATTCGTATTTTTTATTATTTTTCAGGAAGTTGAGTCGAATTTGCCTACAATGTTAACATATAAGTAATGAAAAGTAACACATGAGCGATATATACTAGAATGCCATTTAAACAGTGTTATGTTGGAAATGTGTGGAAAAATCGTATTTTTGGAATGGATCAGTTTTACTAATGTCTGTTTTGTGTAGTCGTATATCTCTATCCCCTCTGAGCTTCTTTAAGAATTTTTTTTGTTTCTAGCTTGGTTACGGCTTTTTTCGCAAGATCCTTTTGTGCGATACGTCGTCGTCGTGAGTTGGGCTTAGTTTTTGCAGTTTCAACTTTACGGCAGTATCCTATATGACTTGTCGTTTATAGCACTCCTTCTGTATGCGATTCATTCTCGCTATTGGACACTGTCCAGATGCAGGGAGATGAAGTTAAATCGCCTCCGTCCATTTTTTTATGTTCGAGATTGCATAACACGGTTTCCGACGACTTTATCCACGTGTTTATAAAGTTCGAGGAAAATTATTGCGACAAATGTTTAAATTCCGAACGCAGTACATATGCCTACCTGAGATATCGACGAATATTATGGATGGTGAATAATCAGGCAGTTCGTGTGGTGTTGAAATGTCAAGTCTTTGGCGATAAATTGAATTCGTTAGCTTTTTAGTACTAAGTACGTTTATTTTTCTCTTCCTGCGGAAGATGATACCATACGAACCTCTCGTTTATCCACGCAAAGCTTTCGTTTCGAGCGGCCGCTGAATGTTATTTTGCTATTTAATTCTTCCCATGACGCGAGAGGGAGCGCGGGAGGAGATGGAGAGGAAAATATGGTGTCTGCGGTTACACTCTCGAGGAAGTTGGTTTGTGAAACGGTTTACTTTAACGGGATTTTCATTTCGAGTTGTAGATGGGAGTCTTTTGTAACCGGCCGGATGCCTCACTCGGCGGTTGCTTTATTTCGGCAGGTTGGATTTAATGTAGGAGGTAGTTAAATTTCTTCGCATCTGACGAAATTATTAATTGGACCGAAGAATAGCTCGTTCGTTTGTTTTATCCATCTTGGGAGCTGGGGAATAATCCAGTATATGTCATTGGTTTCCATGTTTATTGCAGAGGGAGAGAGGAAACATTTTGAGTTTAGTGAAATCTGATTAGGAATTTCCTGGGAAACACTTGAAGCAGCAAATAGCATATCATGAATGTTTTACATATTCCATGCCATACTTTTTTGGCCTCGTTGACTCGTTGCTTTCTTCATTAATGAATTATCGAGCTATTCTCTTATCTGAAGAAAAATTCAAGTTTTTTTAAACGTTTTTTAAATCCGCTTATGCGGTCGGTATGTCATTTTGTCTGACGCGCTAACTACTCCCAAATGGAAGAAGATAGATGATTCGTTTTTAGGCGCGTTTCGCCTCCAGAGTGAGCGTCTATTGTCGTCGGTCTGTCCGTCCGCATGCTCGTTCTCGGCTTCTACCGAACGGCTTTTCATTAAATTTGATATTAAGGACTTACAATAAAATATAAGAAAATCGCAAAAATGAATCACGTACGCTAATCAGGGGTACCACTTTACTGGTGATAAAAAATTAAATTTTCGTCATATCTTGTAAAGTATTGCTCATATCAAAATATTTTTCAAGTAAAAGCTGTAGAACTAGTAAATTAGAGTATTTCTTTTCCTATACATGTTTATCGTAGGAGTAGCCGTTATCATAAAATTCAAACAAGAATGTTTTAATTCAAGTTGAACGGAAATTTTCTTGCATGGTTACTTCTTCATTGTTGTTAACATAAACAATCTCACAAACAAACGTTTCATTTACTTACGTGTGCATGCACAATTATTAAATAGGAAGAAAATGGATTATTTATGATGAAGAAAATAACTTTAAAACGCTATTTCCCTTACCTACAGATATATCATTTCTTTCTAATACTACATTGCAAGAAACGCGCCCATTTGTGATACGCTGTACACTTTCCTAACTTGCTTCGCTTGTAGACGAAGCATTCTGTCCCGTTGGGCACGTTTTCTTTTTGAGGTTGTAGTTTCCGACAGAATGGGGTAAAAAATGTAATTGAAATTTCTTTTAATTGATAAATGTTTTGTTTTAAAATTCTTCTTAATTACATTACATCATTGTTTATAATATTATTTGTCTAATCATACTAGAATATATAAATTTGAATATTATTTATTAACAATTTTTTAAACCGAAATTTACTGTCTGATTCGAAAGATCTTCCCTTATTTTTTGGTTATTGGAGATAAAAAAGACAAGCACTTAATTTTTAAATTTTTAATACTTGAGTGATTGCTCTGAAACATTGCTTTCTGACAATTATTTCGAAAATATTGGATAATATTTTATGGTTATTTTCTTAAAGATCATCTCATTTAACTCTTTTACAATGATGTCTCTGTTTGTTCTTTAGAATAACTCCGGTGAACTGAGTTTAATTTTACCAAAATTTTGTTTTCTTTTAGGGGAAAGAAATCGCATTTAAGATTTATCGGTGTAGCTTTTGCGTACAGGGTGTTTCAGGTTATTCCTGATGCGCGACGAAAGTATCTGTTGAACTGTGGTATTGATCTTGATGTTTCCTGCCGGGATCGATTGAAAAATTATTTGAGGAGGGGTATTGGCGAGGGATCCTGGTGGGTTTTCAGTGGGTGAAAGTGTTTGTCTTCTTCGATTGTGTACTTAACGGTCTTCCGCTTTGACGTTTGTGATCCGTCGTGGTTAAGGATGCCAGTCATTGTTGAAATCGTAGTTTGCAGACGTAGCAATGACTTCATTATAGATTTGTTTACGTAGCTGTTTGTAATAATACGGATTCCCTTTGGAAGATAACAACCGAAGTTGATTCAAATTAAATAGAAAAGGACGAATACAAATTTACGGCACTCATTCACGCGTTCCTCTGAGAATACGTTTTCATCTTTTGTATTTAATTTCATTGTTTTCATTTGCTGCCAGGGATTAAGAGATAGTGTTTTGAAGCGTGTATTTTGATAAAACATCTTAGAGATACACTTAAAAGGTAAAATCTTTATAAGAATAAGGGAAATAAGTTAATTTGTTTAATTAGCAAAGTTCTGTTTTTAAGGAATTATATTTTAAAGCAAGTTCTAAATGATTTTGATTAGCAACGAAAATATTACCTTCGGATTTGCAAAATTTTCAATTTATTTTTATTTACACAGTTTCAATTCAGGAGTGCATATTTCGCTTTAGATATCATGTTTTTCTTTGTGTTCTAGAAAAAAGTGAATACAGTTACATTTTCGAACTTTTATTTTTTTAAAAATATTGCAGATAGTGGATCCATGACTTTGCGCCTTCTATTTCACGCTTTGTTGCCGTCTTTGTATCTCTTTGCCTTGAAATGGAGGAGACATCACAAATAAGTATTTAGCGGTGCAGCGTCATTACTTAAGTGCAGAAATACCAACTTCAGCGACGTTACACTCAACGTTAATCTGAAATACACCGCGTACTCCATCGAAGAATTAAACGATTTTTTTTGTTTCGGGGAAGGATCAGATCAAGCGTGATAGTCGTAAATACAATTATCGGTTAAGTTCCGAGACCGTTCGTGCGATCGTTTCAGACCTGGAGAAAAATGGCCGGCTAAAGCTATTCGCTAGACCGGAATGTGTGGGTGGAAATGATTGCGGAACTGAGGAGAAAACAGAGAGAGAGAAAAGTATTACCGGGGAGGAATGCGGTTGTTGTGGGGAAGGCAGCAATAACAAAAGAGGCACGGAGTGAGGAATGCAACTCCCAGTTGGCGCCCTTCCCAGACACTGTAAACGAGGGTCGGACATGGGCGCTGATAAAATTAAATAAACGACGACCGATGCGCGTGCATAGAGGGCGAAATCGAATTGGCGGGAATAAAAGAAACAGAACTGGATCGAAATGGAATGCTTCCCCTATTACAATTTAGAAGAAACTGGGGATTTCACGAGTCGAGGTTATTAACGGAGTGTTGTAATGAATTTTCAAGAATTTTGTTTTACGAAATATGCGTGTCATGTAAACGATAACATCATAATTCAGGCTTAAGTTTGTTGCGGTTTATTTGGAATAAAATAGGGATGAAGGATTTAGGGAAATATTGCTGTGTCAACCTTTTGAAAAACGGGATATTTAAAAATATGTATACCATTAAAAATTTCGTGAGTTTTGGCAAACAAATTTATCTGAATTCAGCGCCGGATTTGTTCTGACTAACCGCTCGTTTTAGCGATTAACCACTCTTTCTTCGAGCCACACCGCTCAGTTAACATTGTGAATTGGTTTTTAAGGCTCGCATGGATGTTAAAAGGCAGTTAGTGTAAGTCTGATGGTGTATGTTTTAGGGACCACCGTGTGTAAGTTAGGTGGCATAAAAGCAGGGGATAATTTTGCATGGTCGGTTGCATACATTTAAGGAATACGTGTAAGATGGGTGGCATAAAACAAGGGGATAGTTTGATTGCATACTATTTAGGGGCAAAGCTGTTGTAAGGTGGGTGGCATAAAATCAGGGGCATTTAATATTGACTTTGTGGTACAGTCGTTCCCCCTATAACGCGAGGGATACATTCCTGGAAAACACCGTATAATAGCAATCCGGGTTATAGGATACCTCAAGTCTATGGGAGTAATGAGAATAGGGACATGTAGGACTAATTTTCGATATTGAAACTCCGGATAAGCTAGCAAAACAGGACAATATAATAAGAAATTGATATATTAATGCTTCATTAATAAATAAAATTGTTGAATATTGGTTTATTGCAATAAATGGGTATACATTTCACGTAGTGTTAAATTAGGTACTAGAATAAAGAGACAAAAGGTACGCTGTAACAATCATAGAAGACATACCACATAATATTATCACAAATTTTTTGTAAATGCACACATTAGCTTGGGTTTAATGCAAAATTCCGCTCGATATATGTACTTTTTTCTCATCGTTCATAAATTTCGGTTTCCACTTAGCTGTCATCTTCCTGTAATCTAAATCATCGCTGACAGCGCCATTGACCAATCCAAAAATAATGCCCACAGTAGAGAACAGTTCGCTTTAATGTATAAATGTCACGCTTGGGTACATAATTTTTTACACGAAATGGATTTAGAAACGGTCAATTTCACGTTCTTCCATTGTGAATAAAATTTCATGTACTTTTGCTTACATGTAAGATTAATTACCTATAAAAATAATAAACTTCTGATACCAACACTAAATTTTCCAAATTTATTAGGCTACAAAATTAAGGAAAAATGAATATATTTATTTGAATCTATTATAATGCTGAAATTCGATTTCGATTGTTATGTTTTTCTGCTACCGTTGCCTTACTGACATATTTTTCTGTTAATAGAATCATTTGCGATAGGGCTATTGTCGGATATTTACGGGTCACGTAAATGAATTAAATATCAAACAGAAAAGACATTTCAGCGTGAATTGTACGAAAATCCGCATTATGTGTACTGGCAACACGTGTACGCGAGCGTAAAGCACTTCTTTTCTTTCCCTCCGCAGTTCCACCAGACCATCAAGACATATCTCCACGACAGGGTGTGGGACTTCCACTTCTACGTCAGCAAAACCTGGCCCGAAGATCCCATTATACTTCACTTTCCCGGAATCACCAGTTTGGTGAGTGGTGTACCCTAACTTCTTTATGTTTCTTTTTTGTTTCCGCTAAAAATGAAATCTTTTTCCTACGCCATTGAGGTTCCATTCCTTACGATAACTGTCCTCTCTCATCTTTACTTTCCCATATGGATCGTGTTCTTATACCCAAAACACTTAGAAAGCAACCAAGAGAGCGGGACTGCAAGATGACTCTTTAAACGGTTTGAAGTAGACAAACAAATGGTTAGAATAAAAGTGGAGTGTTTCGTGTATTTTTTTTTATAGGAGAGACGTTTAATATCTATGCGTTTTCAGGCATTCTTTACCAGCGAAGCCATAGTAGAGGAACGCCTCACTGGCACATCTCGTCTGTCTGCCCGCCCGTCACGACTTTAATATCTTGAACGGCTTAACGGGTATTGGTTAAATTAAATATGAGTGATTCATACTAAGATTTATCGCCGTATTATGATTTTAAACTGCATCCGTCGGTTATAACTTCAACGTTACATAATCTTTCAATCAAACTTATACTCGCATGTCTTTAAATGGCATCCGTCAATCAACAATTAAACACCATATTGTTCTATTTTTTACCTCTTCTGTGATTTCTAAGGTATCGATTAAAAACATTATTCGGATAGAGAGCAACATTTATGAAAAAAAGTTTGCGAGATAAAAATTCGAGAACTGCCAAATCTTTCGATACCGCTTTGCACGTAAATTCCATAAAGAACGCATTTAAAATCTCTGTGTATTCCATTTATGGAACACACATTTCCTTCTTGTTTTATTTCTTGGAAAACATGATATTGTTTAGACTTATGCCGGGACCTTGAAATGTTTAAGCGCTCAATGCGTCGCGAAGCAGAAATAATCATTGAGGTATTGATTGTTGTATCCATTCTTAGTACCGCACGCAGCTTCGATTATATAGAAATTTTAGGTTATATATTCGAGATAAATATGAGAAACTTTGATGAGGAATATTAATTATTTCGAAATAAATTTTGCACGGTAACTGTTTGCTATAATTTACATTTTTAGCACTGCAAAGTTTTAAAATCTTCATCAGTCGTTATGTATTCGAATCAAACGTAAATAAAAGACTTTCGTTTCTTTCATCTCTACCGAGCCATTCGTTTAGTTAAAGCACCTGCCCGGAAAGTGGAAGATTCGGCTTCAATTCCCTGAAAAGTCCAGAATTTTTCTTCTTCTCTACGTTGAAGTTTACATTCAACTTTATGAATACGTGAATAATAAAACATCACTTACTTATATTCCATCTTGTGCAAACTTGAGCACTAAATTTTTTCGAGGTAAAATGATATCATCAAAAAGGTTAAGCTTATTGGTTAAATGCATATTGAAAAGCGATTTCGGAAAATTATCAAAGCCTATGTGAGCGTATATTATTGATGCACATTGATTGCACATCCATCATACGTTGCAAACCGCATTTTAATTTATTTGACTGCGCAATTAATCCAGAATGAAAGAAACGAAGGAATTCCAAAGCACAATTCCTAGCATGTATCTTATAGTTATAACAGCAAAAAATGATCCAGTCCATCAGAATTTTCGCGCCGAATGAAAAAAAGATAATTGTTTAAAAATATCTCCCTGTCTTTTCCGCCCACCGAGATTTATTCATTCCGTAAGTTGAAGATTTACCACTCCATTATTTCGCAATTTTAAGCTTGGCAAGTAAAGACGGCCTTGATTTTCTAACTGCTGAGCCAAATCTCACGGAGGACATACGCCATGTATAATTTCTTTCTCCGGCGCAAGTTGTAAAAAAAAAGTCTCATTTACATTCCCAAGGCGACGTTGAAAAAAAAAGACGCATCACGTTGAGATGCATCGTGTTTCATCGGAAACGATGAAGGTTGACGTCTTCCGTTGAGGCTATTCTTGTTATTTTTCCTCTTGTCGTAATCTCGCGTGAAATGAAACTCAATTTTAAAAGTTTTTGAAGGCTGATTTTATCGTAAAATATTTTTGTTAATATGTTATCGTGAGAAATTTCTCCATTACAATATCGCTTTTATTATGTGCAATATTACGCGGACCTTATTGATTCCGGGTTAAGCACCATGTTTTAAAATTTATCCAGTACGTTTATGTAGAACATTTTCTAAAAGGATAGTTTTTAAACGCTTACCTAAACAATAACTTGCCAATGATATTTTTTAGATCCGGAGAAAATTATAAACACGTGAACCTCGAAAATGTAGGATTTTTTCTGAACTCTTACTGAAACCAAAAATTTTCGTGTAAACTATTATATTAACGAAATTTCGAGAAATTTCATAAACAAAGATACGCGTTACTCGGTAGATGCCTCTTTATTTCGTGATAGAGGCATTTTCAGGCTCGCATTCAATTCATTCGTGTTTATTGGAACTATGTTTGAAAGGTAAACTGGTACGTTTGTATTCGTTCCCTTATTAACACCTTAGCGGTCTTGCTCATGTAAACTGTCTTTGATGAGCCTTTATTACGAAACAAACTTTCCGTTTTGACAGAAGAGAATAAATACAATATGGCGCGCAAACTATTTGCTCGCGCAAAATGTTCTATACCAGTCCCTTGCAGCCGTCAGATGTCGCTACTGCAAATATTTAAAGATACCACTCTTGAGCTATGTATAATGCTATCCTTTTAAATAGCCTCGCAGTGTATTTTAAAAATACATTTCGTACAGAAGATCTTCACTTATTTATAGACCAAGACCTACATATCTACGAACTCGTGTATGATTTGAGTTGTCGTTTTCTCGATTAACTCCCTTCAGTAGGTAGATGTATAGTTTTGATGGAGCAATGTATTTTTTTTTAGAAAAACTGAAAGAGTAACTTCAAGCACATTTAAATCAGAAGTACACATAGAATTTTATATCTTTTAGTATACTTTTGGTTTCCGCAGGATTCCTTCTGTGAGAAACCGTGAGCCGAAGTTCTTATTTTTGCCTTAGGATTAATGCAATGTTTTATTTCGCTTCGTCGCAATCGTATTTTTTCTTCACCAAGGGAACGACAAATTTCGGAGTATTTTCAGGATTTTCTTTCGTCCACGTCTTTTCCCAGGCTCGCTCTTTAAGATCCCTCTTCGCGTTACGTTTTACGGGTGAAAACTTAAGTAATTAATTTACAGCGGTAGCGAATTTTCATTTATTTTTTCTATTACGTCAGCTCGAAAATTAAAACCACATGTTTTTTTAAAGAAAATACTCGTTGCACATTCAAAGAAAAATTTCCACTTCGGAGCCGTACATTGAATCTTTTTTCAGTTTTTATTGCTCATAAATTTATTTTCTTAGTTTCTATTTGGAATAATAGGCCTATTATTTTGTTCATTAATATGATAGCGTGATTAATTTATTAATATAAAAACTCAAACAATTTGTATCATTAATTAATTTAAGTGAACACGGTTTTACGTCATTTTTATTTTTCACAACAATATGAGCATAAAATAATCATTAATTATCTAACTAAGGTTAAATTCAAGGCGAAACTTAAAATATCACGTTATTTTTTAAAAGTTTGCGTATTCTACGTAACATTATTGATAAATCTACTTATGGGTACGCAGTAAACTCAAACATGTATATCCATATTTTTGTTCAGAAAAGCTAGGAAAGAGAAGTATAAAATACAGCTACACAAATGCAGATACACAAGTTCCACTCTGTTCCACAAAGAGAATTTTGTAGAATATTCAGGATCGATCGACTGCGGCCAATGCTTTTATTCAACGGGATCCATTATTTGATTAAATATTGTTAACTACCAAGTAAAAATGACATCCGTAAAAGCACACATTATAAATCAAACAGTATAAGATTTTTTTTCATTTAGGTTTCAAAAACGGGTATTTTACGCACATTAAACAATGAGGAATTAAATTACAATGATTAACTCGGTAATGGTTGCCCCACTTGATATCGGCATTTAATAAACCAAATTACTGCTTGATTTTAAACACGGTACCGTCAAATCTAGTAAGCTAACCGTATTGAAACAAATACAATTTTTCGACAAAATTTTTTAACGTGTAAGGTATTTATATCATAGCCGATTAAAACCTATTCACGTTAATATTTTACAGTGAAGTTTAAGGCAGAAAGCTTCATTGGAAATTAATTTCGCTGCTTCTCCTTCAAGCTACTATTTAAACTACGTTATGCATTTCAGCACCCATTACCAAAATATGCTTTTTAATAGAAATTACATTTTGAATAAACTTTTACTCACTACCATGGCAAGGGTGGGATGGAAACGAGTAAATCGCAAGTATGCCTTTGTAATAAATATCCCGAAAAATATTTTCATTAACGTACATTTATGTGTCTGATAATATGGGCTGTTTATTTATTGTGCTACGCACAATTCAAATTATTATTTTATCATTATTATGTGAGATTGGGGTTGTGTTTTCGGTCTTGCCTCTATTGCCAAAATTCTCCTCCACGGTACTGCTATTACTTACTTAAAATATTCCACGAGAGGAAAAATATCGTCAAACCAAAGCGTTGAGCATTTATAAAATACGTAATAAGACGCGCACCGTAATAAGTTGATTTTAAAGTTTTCAATAATAAGGAATTGATTTTATTTTATAATGCGCCAGCTCTTTAGCGATCGATTGATTACAGTAGATTATTATCGTTGAATATATAAAAAACAAACAAACAAACAGCCCACACTGTGTTGAAGGTGAATTATTAAGCATGTAGAAAGTTTCGCTGTATGATTTGTTGTTTGTGTAGCATTTCTCTGTTCACCGATAACCAAAAACAAAACAACGAAAAGTTAAATTTAGTATTGATAAACGAAGGGCGAAAGTGAGGCTTATGTACAGGTACAAGTACGCTATGAATATTTCTCACGAACTCCAGCGTCTCATTTCATTCTATTCCTGCAATATCAGCGAATGTTATTAGTTTATGCATCACGGTGATATTTCACGTAGTTCTATTTTCTAATTTTAAGACGGTATTCCTTGTCTTTTCTGCCGTGATTCCATCTCTCAAATTCTCAAAATATTTCGGGAGGATGGCGCGCGCGGATGTGAGGGATGGAGGGGGGGAGAAAGGACGACGATGGCCCTCGAGTCTCAGCGCTCCTTCTGGGTCACGCGTCAGCTCCTAGGGGGTATTCCCTTAGCGCCCCTTTCCCTTCATTTGTCTTTCTACACCGCTTCGGACGGTCGAATCCCTCGAGGCATCCCACCAGAGGAACATAACCGAGAACCCGAGGTCTCGCTCAGAAATATAATTTGCGCCGCGATTTAAAAACAAGTTAGGAAAGTGTACAGCGTATCACAAATGGGCGCGTTTCGTGCAATGGAGTATTAGAAAGAAATGATATACCTGTACGTAAGGAAATCAGCGTTTTAAAGTTATATTCTTCTTCATAAATAATCCATTTTCTTCCTATTTAATGATACTGCATGCACACGTAAGTAAATTAAACGTTTGTTTGCGAGATTGTTTATGTTAACAACAATGAAGAAGTAACCATGCAAGAAATTTCAACTCGAATTAAGACAATCTCGTTCGATTTTTTCGATAACGGCTACTCCTACGATAAAAATGTATAGAAAAATAATTACTTTTGTTGATTTATTCTATAAGTTTTATTTGAAAAATAATTTTATATGACCAATACTTGGCAAGATATGACGGAAAATTGATTTTTTATCACGAGTAAAGTGGTACCCCTGGTTGGCTTACGTCATTCATTTTTACGATTTTCTTATTATCTTTGATAGTAAGTCCTTAATATTAAATTTCATGAAAATCCGTTCAGTAGAAGCCGAGAACGAACATGCGGACGGAGGACAGACCGACGACAATAGGCGCTCACGCTTGAGGCGAAACGCGCCTAAAAAAAAAAAAATCTCGTTTTGGCCTATCCTTTACATATTCCTAACCTAAAAATTTGACTCGCAAATTGAATACGTCGGTTGAGCAATCGGTTCCCTGGGAAATTCTTTAACGTTGAATGATGAGCGAGAAAAAGGTATATTTTTATCCCTCTGAGATTCGTTGTCTCACGTAGCCTGTCCGGATGATGGGAGATGATTAAGAAAAATCACTCCTAAACATTCGGCCACTTTGCGGAGTCATCCGTGTTTCTTATATGAGGCGTTATCGCGAATGAAAACGAAAATCATTGTAATATTTTAAAAGGGTTAAAGAAAAGGACTAAAATAAATGTAATCCAATCCAATGCTAATCGATTGCTCATGATCTCGTATCTTTGCTTTGTACTGTAAAAAAATCTGATGTGGCCAACACAACTTTCTCCATCTTTGGCGTATAGATATTTAAATTATTATGAATAGCATTATGAGGCAAAATTATTATTTCGTATCGTAAAAGAATACACTCGTCCTTATTGCCGCAAATTACGTATATTTTGAATGTTTACAGAATTCACCGCTACATGGTGCATACTGGAAATTACGAAAAAATTAAATATCTCCGAAATGGATGGTTCTACGAAAACTTGTTTCAAACAAAACTTGGAAGAAATATTATTCTCTACAACTTTGGTCCTCACGAAGATTACCAATAACGATGATTTTAAGGAGATATTTGACGGTAACCGAAAAACCGATTATTTATAAATAATTCCTAAACAATAACCTATGGAAAATTGTTTGAAATAAAAGATGTAAGAAATTATATTTTCTACATTTTTTGTAATAGTCAATGTATACAATAATGAAGTATTATCGGAGAAATATCGCAAAAACCGAATCGGGTTTCGAATAAACCTCGACTTCAGTTTAACCGTATTTGTCCAAAAACTAATCAGTTCTTTGTGCTCATGCTAAAGTGTTATATATGAAATTTGGTAACGATATGGCAAGTACTTTTTGAGTTAGAGCGCACATAATCACATACATCCACACAGACATCATTCCGAAAATAGTGTAAACGTGTTCTCGAGACCACAAAACGTGTATTTCCGTTGAAATGTCGATGTCGATTTTTTTCGTGATCACAATACATTCCCATTACTACGTATGGAGAAAGTAAAAAGAGCATATTTCTGTTTATGATCTAATAAAACTTTTCAGGCGTTTTTGTTAATCCTGCGATGAAAGTAGAATTTTTTGAAAACGGTGCTATCGTGATTTTTTAAATGTTATATCAGACCATTGACAACTCAGAACTATAAGATGTGCTGTAAGAAATACGTATTTGCGGGATATATTGCTGATCATAAACTATCTTATTACTTTCTCCATACGTAGTAATGGGAAAGTATTGTGATCACGAAAAAAATCGACTTCAAGATTTCAACGGAAATACACGTTTTGTGGTCTCGAGAACACGTTTACACTATTTTCGGAATGATGTCTGTGTGGATGTATGTGATTATGTGCGCTCTAACTCAAAAAGTACTTGCCATATCGTTACCAAATTTCATATATAACACTTTAGCATGAGCACAAAGAACTGATTAGTTTTTGGACAATTACGGTTAAACTGAAGTCGAGGTTTATTCGAAACCCGATTCGGGTTTCGATATTTCTCCCATAATACTTCATTATTGTATACATTGACCATTACAAAAAATGTAGAAAATATAAATTCCTACATCTTTTATTTCAAACAATTTTCCATAGGTTATTGTTTAGGAATTATTTATAAATAATCGGTTTTTCGGTTTCCGTCATATATCTCCTTAAAATCATCGTTATTGGTAATCTTCGTGAGGACCAAAGTTGTAGAGAATAATATTTCTTCCAAGTTTTGTTTGAAACAAGTTTTCGTAGAACCATCCATTTCGGAGATGTTTTGCTCTTTCTTAATACCAGTATACAGCGCCACCACCGCGCAGCGGTGAATTCTGTAAACATATTCAACATATACCTAATTTGCGGCAATAAAGACGACTGTATTCGTTTACGATACGAAATAATAATTTTGCCTGATAATTCTATTCATAATAATTTAAATATCTATACGCCAAATATGGAGAAAGTCCTGTGTTGGCCACATCAGATTTTTTTTACGTAAATAGGTTACCAGGTAAGTGATGAGAATGAGTTTTAAAGAGTGGAAATTGAATCTCCATTATTGAAATGAGGAACGCAGTAAAGGAATAAAGAATGTACAATTCAGGAATGATGAATTAGTTTGCGATATCTTAATCTCTATTTTCCGTCGATGGATGCCAGTTTTAGTGATTGAACAATATTTTTGGCAGAATTCACCCCAAAGATGCATACCTTAAATTTGCTCCGATTTTACCTTAGCGTGCTTTTGGTGGGTTACGAGACGAAAACGTTCGACATATGTATAAATGCTCAAGAAGCTGAAATATGGGTCATGCTGCTGCGGTCGTAAAAATTGCTCCAAAAGGCGTTGATCAACAAACAAAAAATTGCTCTGGGAGAAAAGTTGTCCTCAACCAAGGAGCAGGAAATCGAAGTTTTCCTGAAACGGGTCATCTGTGAGGATGAAACACGGGTCTTTTAGTGCGATACAGACAAGAAATTACGAAGTCTTCGGTGGAAAACAGAATCACTAACACCGGAAAGGCGCGACGGTCGAAATCGGAGCTGAAGACGGTCGTATATTTTTTTTAAAATTGAAGGCGTTGTTCACTCCGAATTTGTCCCAGAGGAAGAAGAGGCCAAATATTTAGCCAGATCGTCTTGTTTCCTCAAAATACACCATGACGCATTGCTCTCTCTCTCCCCCCCCCCTCTCTTCCCTCCTCTCTCTCCCCTCCTCTCTCTCCCCCCCCCTCTCTGTCTCAGCAAGGGGTATTTTGGAAAAATTTAAAATCACTCTTAGTATAGGCTGTATTCGTCCATCTTTTACCCTTGTGACTTCTTCTTGTTCTGCAAGTTTAGTGTTTCTCAGAAAAGGACTACGCTTTGAACCATTGGAACAAATCAAACAAGAAAAGAGGGTGACTGAGTGACGTTACAAAACATGACTTCTAAAAGGCGTGGCGACATGGTTGGGAGACGTGTATGTCTCTTCAAGGAGACTACGTTATGATAATATAGTTTTTAAATTTCATGCCTGTGATTTTGTGTGTCATTTGTTCGGTAACTTTTGGGTCATACCTCATATAACCAATTATTTAAAAATAATACTTGGGAACAACGTCAGATACTTTTCTCGACGTACGTTATTGAAATTAAGCAGTACCTATATAACTACGAAGTAAAGAACCATGCAGCCACTTTATTTAATTTAGGAAGTACGTATTATTTGTTTTAAATTGAAATAGTCGATAATGATCTTCTACAATGAGCGCAATAAAAATGTACTATATACAACCATGCCCTCGGCATGATTGGAATATCGTACACGCCAACCACTTATCTACCTGCGATTGGATAATCCCGCATTTCGTTACATTCATATAAATAAACCTCGAATCATTTAGGATAATCACGCGAAATTCCGTCTCGCCAAGGATTCCATTCTTTTCTCCTCTATAAATCCAATCTTTCCCCAATAAATCCACTGCACGCCCGAAAATAGAATCCCGGAACTTCCGTTGCGTGTTCTTAAAACACGGTCATTAATATCTCTCGGAATAAGTAAGTCTCTCAAGCCTCCACAGGGTGTAATTGGAACGGATAAGTGTTGCTGACAGGCAGTGGATTGGATGCTTGTATTTCTCTGTCGTCCGTTGTATCCTTCTCTCTCTCTCATGACCTTTTTTCTCGCTCTCCAATTATTCGAAACCATTAAGGAAGTTCCTGCTTCTCTTCTATCTAGTCGTAACACTCTCACGCACAATTTACTGGAAGAATACGTTATATTTTCGGTGATATTTTCAACTAACTTTGACCTAAAACGAGTTTGATGGGAGAATTCTAAATTAAGATGCAACAGGATTTCTGGTTTCGTATGTTTTTTTGTTAAAAAACCGGTTTCGATTGCTATGGAGATTGTAATTGAGGAAATAAATTTGACGTAGTAATGATTAAAAAATACTCGGCATGTGAAATCAATCGATCGAATATAATAGGAAAGGATCTTTTAATGAATTGATTTGTTTTTATAAAAGGAATTTGGGTGATTATTTAATACAGAGTAAGTTCTAAGGCTTATAATCCATTTATATCTAATAACCGTGGCTATTATAGTTTAAAGAAACAACTTCATTTATTCACTTTACAGAATGAATTAATTTTAGGCTAGCATTGCCTATCATAAAAGGAGTTACTTTGGAATTTACAGTATGTAAAGCGGAAGTTGTACTGAATTGACTCAAGTATATTTCAAAGCAAAAATCAATTTAAAGCTATTGAAAGTTGTTGTTTCGGAAACTGAGAAGACCAGAGTGGTGAGCGGACGCTAAACGATATTAAGGTACATTTTATTCCAAAATCTATTTAAAGCATTATCAGAGGCAATTGAAGATTTAACCAATTATTTGGAACCGGAATTACGCTTATTTAATGAAATTGAAATCCTAATGCTATAATCAATTTAAAACTAATAACAATGGCTATTTTAGTAGAAAGAAAGGTACTATTTTATTCACAAGGAATTTCTGTGAGATTTTAGTTAATTAATTAAAACGGACTTATAATATAGAAATATTCGATGGTTAAAACAGTGCACAATTTTATTCTTGCGATTTTTACATGTTGCATTGAGGAAAATTTAGATTCATTAAACCCGTTGAAATTCAACGGGCACTTATGCTAGTATTTCGATAAAACGGGATTAATTTTATCGACGTGTTCCGTCTTCGCTTTAAAAGAAATGCAGTATCGTGTTCCGTCGTCTCCGCTCTCTCCTTACTTTCTTTTAGCTATATCCTGTCTTGGGAGACTTTTATTTCCTCTATTCTCATCAGACCCTCCATCCAATCTTGTTTATATGATTGAAGTTTCTCATCGAAGAGAAGTATCACAAACTCCCTTCGTCAGTCTTCATTTATTATATCGTTTAATTTAATGCTTCTTTTATTTACTGCTCCGAAAAATTGTATTGCATTGCTCTGTATTCTGACTCATCCATCTATTTTATGATGTATACTAACTTTATAAATTTAATCGTGATGGACATACAGGCAGATGGGAACAGCATAAAAAGGCTTTAATATGTACATGCATTGCCAAAAAATTGTAATTTTATCTTCTGGAAGTTTAGGTAGAAAGTTTAGGCACTGAGGATGCTTGACCAATATCATACGTCCATCCCTCGCTTTGAGCTGTACATGCGTTTCTCGAAAAGCCCGTGTAAGGCGAAACTGCGCAAAGTGGAATTGGTTACCTTATACACAAGGTTATATTTGAGCGCGCCGACGCCGTCGGCCATCTTGCGTTCCTTACAGAACAACGTTTTAATTATAGATAACTCCCATTGAAAATGCTTTTGTTTGGTTTTTATTTTTAGAATAATTGGAATAGTTTTCTCGGTTTGTAAGGAGTTGTAAACTTTCGTCATGTGTACGAGACTTAATCGAACTCTTATAAATGAAAATAATTTAGGCTTGCTAAAACGAAATCGATTATTTGTGTTCCTTTATTTTTGTGGCCAGGCTCAATAAATTCAGAAGCGGACATCACGAAAAAATAAAAAATGCTGTGTGTGTGTATGTATATATATATATATATATATATATATATATATATATATATATATATCGTGCAAGTTCAATTTTTTGGGTCTGTTTATTGATTTTAGTTCTGTTGAAGGCAGATGGTTTGATTTATAATGTCGCGGTTTCGACCAAACCGCGAAAAATGATCTATTTAACGTGGCGATCGTAATAAAATGTAAGAGGAGAGAGAGAGAGAACATTTTTCCTTGTTTTTTATTGCGTTTATCGTATTCATTTAAGGCAGCGCTTGTTTTTACGTATTTTTTCTGATTTCAGGTTTATCCTTTCGTTTCGCGTTTTCCAATTTTATCTAGCATAATTACCTACTCGAGATTGTTTGTATCGCTTGTGTTTTAATTGCTTCGCTCTATTTTCGTATTGAACGGGTGCTAGAGCCATTTTATTTAAAACAAATGTTTTTATTTTGCGTGCGGATTTTGCCTCAAGTATACTCGCGCATTCGGTTTTTCGTCCACTGTATTAACAGTTTAACGAACTTCTTAGCGTCTGCCGCAGACTTTTTTTTGTTAGGGTCATTACGAATCACGTGATCCGATTATCGTGGCATGCTATTGTCCCCTTCCATTTCCACGCTAATAACGTATGAGTTCTTTAGTCTCACGAAATTGGGTTAAAAGATACATAGCGTTTTGTAGTAATTCGAAATTCGTGCGATTATATACGGCGGACATTGGGTATGACCGCTTTACTGGAAACTTGGAAATTTTAAATTGGGCACACGAAATTGCATAAAATTTTCTTAATACATAGTCATTAGGGGTGTTTTAAAAATTTGATTGTAAACCAAAATAGTTGAAGATAACCTGATTTTGTGAAAATTTATTCATTCTTTAATATCAGACACAGTTGTGCTAGTTTAAAATTCAAGAAGAAATTGAATAATATCTCATATATTTGTACGTAGCATTAATCTTTAAACGGATATATTTATGGAAAAATTTTCTTGATAATAATATTTTAATGAGTGCCATTGGATCATTAAATGTCTGTTTTAGTAACGTTATTTCAGCGATTAAGCTGAATTTACTCGTTTTCTATACGCCAAGAATTCATTAGCAAGATTTCGCAGTAGCATCTGTTACACGAGTGGATGACATGAGAGCGTCGCTTTATTATAACATCTTTCTAATCCGCTCTTTGCTGACTATCGTATTTATTTTTTTTTTGGATAGGCAAGAGAATTTTTAAAAAATTAAAGAATATGGAAACCTGAAATGCGTCAATCTGTAAAATTGCCTTAAATCAACGTAAAGAAATATGTTACACTCCTGAATGCTATTTAATCGCGCGGAGACGGGGTTATATAAATTGACCACGCTTTCACCAGCGACGTGCACTTTTTCGGATAATTTGGTCTTCAGTCGTCTCCGCTTTCCTATAATATTTCCAGTAGCTCCGAATCCTTATACTTAAATAAAAAAATCCACCTGGAAGTTTTTGCGTATCAATCAATATCGGACGGAGCGTGGAGAAAGGGAGAAAAGAAAGGCCCTCGAAGCTCGCGATAGGAAGTATTTTTTTCCCGCTCTCAGGCTGCGCTATTGTGTGTAAGACGAGGAGGCATCGAGGAAGAAGGCGAAATGTCAGCGAATATCCCCCTAACGCCTCCATTAACCAACGTTAAGGGTACCGTTTCGAATCTCGTTCCCTTTTCCAATTGAGTTTCGGCGGAAGACTCCCTGAAGTTATAGGTCGCCATCAAAGAGCCGAATAGTTCGGAGAGAGATAGAGAGAAAGGGAGAAAAATTAATAATGTAGGCCGAAGGAACTCTTCGAAAAAAATTCTCCCAGAAATATACCTCGGGGATAAAAAAAAAACAACTCATAAAAATGGGGTTTGACGAATCGAGATTGATTAAATACTCGAACGGAATCATTCGTGACGTGGCCGGTAATTTGAGTACCGGTAATTTCCGTACGGTAAAATGAGTACCAGTAATTTCATTCCCGCTCAATTTCAGTACCAGCAATTTCACTCCCACTGACTTCATTCTTTTTGTAAATAAGCAGTTAATGTGGCATTTATTTAAAGATAATTGATGATAAGCGTTAATGCTAATAAACGCCTTTAATATGAATGTGTTGAAAGCAATTATTATCGATCCTTTTAACATTAAAAACCCGATTTCTCGCATAGAAATTTAGTGAAATGTTCAGAAGGCTTAACAACTCAAGAAATACGTTTCATTAAGGATGTTGCAATCATTGAATAATAAATACACCTGTACAAAATTATGATTGATTTTGGATTAAGCTTCTAATTATAAGAACCCGATTTTTCGAATCGAAATTTAGTAGGGCATTGAAAACACATAACTACGGAAGACACTAATGAAACACAGTCGACATTAGTGTAGATCATTTTAGAATTTGATAACAACTACAAATATGCAGCAAAAGAATGAAAATGGAGGGGGGAAGGGGAGGGCGGAAGATAAACTAATGAAACACTGTCGACATTGGTATCGATCAAATACTTGTCATATCATTACCAAATTTCATATATAACACTTTAGCATGAGCACAAAGAACTGATTAGTTTTTGGACAATAACGGTTCAACGGAAGTCGAGGTTTATTCGAAACCCGATTCGATTTTTGCGATATTCCTCCGATCATACGTCATTATTGTATATACAACTCGATACAAAGGTTATAGAGAATGTAATTTCCTACAACTTTCATTTGAAACAATTTCCCATAGAGGTGAATTCTGTAAACATATTCAAAATATACCTAATTTACGGCAATAAGGACGACTGTATTCTTTTACGATACGAAATAATAGTTTTGCCTTATAATGCTATTCGTAATAATTTAAATATCTATACCCCAAATATGGAGAAAGTCATGTGTTGGCCACATCAGATTTTTTTAACCGAGGTTTTATCACCGTCCATTATAAATCGCCCAGCTACGACATACAGAAGGTTTTTTTAAAAAATATATTTTAGTTTTCTTCACGCAAAACTATGAAGGAAACATTCACGTGAGAGGATCTGAAATTTTAAAAGAAATCTTTTAGAAATATTTATTTTGGTCTTGTTTGAACGGAGAATTTCAGCCTTTTAGCGAAAAAAGCTTTGAGATAGGTTGCACCGTTATTCAGGTATCACTTAGCTGTAATTGCGTAGGCCACCTTTGTGCTCAGCTGGCTAATGTTGTAATGAATTTGCGATGTTACTCTGAAGAAATATCATTTTGTGATAAAACGCGATTAAAATAACTTGTTACATCCATTAGCTGATTTCTTAGGGTTGAGGATTTTTGTTCACGCCATTTAAACTATTACTTAGAATTAAAGAATAAACAGTTCATTTAGTAAAAGAGTAATTCCGTAGAACACTTCAATGCTGAAAAAGATTGTTATTCCACATCTCGTAATACGAGAGGAATTCAAACGAATCTGACATCAGATAAAGGGTTTAATTCGAAGAAATCGGATGTTATTCAGAAAAGACGACCTAAAAACAAATCCGGAATCAGTCTCACGCTGCCCCTTTTCAAGTTTCTGACCAAATAACCAGAGTTGGAAAAGTAAAGCAAATTAATTGCAGAGAAATTAATTTTCGGTCTATTGCCTCAAAATCTAACCCAAATATCGATTAATTAGATGAATACATCAAAGACTCATAAGGAAAGTTGTTTGCTTGAGTGTATGTCAAAAGGTCACTGAAGCTTGGTGCGGAGGTTGTTTTTGGAAAATAAAAGTTAAACGGAAAAAATCATTAGAATTTTATTTTCCTGAATAGGGCTTGCAAATTAAACTTTAAATAATTACAGAGATGATTCGGAAAACGGTTTTTTAAACACAGCTAGAGGTTTGTGGATATAAGGTGTTTGCTGCACAAACATGCGAGAGAACAGAGGTGTTTGTTTAATTGGATATAGTAAGAGGTAGGAATATATCGAGAGCAAACCAGGAAATCTGAAACGAATGTTTATAGGGAATCTGTCAAAAGCAAATGAAGAGGCTAATGCTCAAAGAAATTAGAAGGAACCGAGTTCACACAAATTAGAATCTATATTATATTACTAGTGTAATGCCCGTTGAAATATCAACGGAAGAATTATAGATAGATTGATTATTAATATTTGCATTTACATTAACAAATAAATGTGCCATTCGAATATTAACAACTACCAAAAATGTATTGTGATAGAATGCGTTCAGTATTAGCTAACCGACAAAACATTTTGAAGTGGTATAATTAAATTTCGCTGTCGGCCATCTTGCGTTTCTCACAGATCAGCGTTTTTATGTTTATTATACAAGACTTCGTCATCATTCTGTGTAAACTTATGACGTCATAGTGACGTAACCCACTATTACTCTTACATAAAAGTCCAGGTATGTAATGCTTCAGGAATGCAGACATGGGACTATTTGTGCACTTCCAGATATATCGGCTTTATCCCTTACGTGTGGGGGCAAGCATAGAAATATACCTGACAAGAGGGGACTTAGGTCAGTTTTTGAAGCACAATGGACACTTGCGGCGAGGGTTTCGAACTTTTGCTCGGATCGAAGGCAACCTTCTCAGCAGGAGGTATGATTTCAGGCCAAGGAAGGCTGCCTCAATTTTATTTCAGAATAATCGATCAAGATATGTATTTTTTGATGAATTATTCGTATTACCTGTGAAAAACTATACCAAAATATATTTTTATTTGCGTCCCTGCGGTATTTTTTAAAGAAAACTGAGCTCCAGCTATATCAGATGAGCTTGAAATTTCGCACAGTTATATGTTCAACTTATTATTTGATTATTTAATTGTCTTAAAATCCTTTTTCTTTATGTCTTTATTAGTGAAATGGAGGATAAAAAAGAAAAAGAAAGGGAATACATGAAATTATATCACGAAAGAATTAACTAGATTTTTTAACTTTTAGATATCACTAATATAGGGGCCTCTAGAAATAATTAGTATTTAATTAATGTAAAAATTTATATAATTGAATTTGTTGCTTTATGAAATTAGAATCGTAAAAGGGGAACCAGATTAATGTGGATTAATAACATTACTGTTAGCGTAGGTCTTGAATGATTTTATGACAAGTTTACCGCGAAATTCTATTAATTGAAGCTGAAAAAGCAACAGAGTTAATTCATTATATTGACACATTATTCAATTCTCTCTTTAGTTGTGAAAATACGGATTCGTATGCATTTACATCAAAACGCGTTACAATCAGAAGCTCTTACATGCTTTCAAGCTCTGACCTCTAGAAGTTTTTGCTCCACTGACGACTATATTGCATTAAAAATGTATTTTTGAAGATTTTTTGTATTTCTATGGTCGATGATTTTGGAAAAAAGTGGCTGAAAGGGAGCGGCGTGAATCGATTTAATCATTCCAACGGATGCTTGTTATTTTACTTGTTCATCAAAAAGAGTTGGAAAAATGTTTGGTTTTTAGATTCGAACTCAATTGCTTAGTCAGGACGACGCCAGCCAAACACCTGTCGCCCCAAGCGCCGCATTAATTTTAACGTCAAATATTTATCTTCCTGGGCGATTCTTCTTATGTGGTTTAGTTAATTGGATTTTACGAATTTTTTGAAATCCAGTAAAAAACAAAAGGGAAGAATAAAAATGTACTGATTAGTTATTACGGAATAATTCTATGATAAATTAACGGAATGGAAGCTTTGTAACCGTATTACGCGTTCGATGAATATTATATTTAATATATCATGCGCGTTCAGTTTATAACAAGTCATCTGTTAGAATTGCTGGGAAGTAAGGTAAAAAGTCTTCCTCTACCGAGAATCTAACCGGGATCTTTGACTTTCTGGGCGGATAATCTACCATTAAAACGGATGTCTGCCTGTGTAGTTTATTGGTAGAACATACCGGGTTCGATTCCCCGTCAAGGAATAAGTTTTCTCCTCCTTTCCTGAATATGTTATTTTCCAGCTTATATCTGCTTGTGCAGAATTTAAAATCAGTTTTTTAACTATCGAGTTTAACCCTTAGGTATAAAACGTATATTTTATGCTTCTTTTAAAATGTTAACAGTCCATTTAAAGTTGTCTCTGAAGATGAGTTCATTACATTAATAACAGTTGCGTTGTAATAAAAGTACTTTATGTAACTGTGTTTGGTATTTTATCGTTCATAAGATATTTCTCGTCCATTAAAAAACTTTCAACGTGACAATCCATGAAAAGGAACGAATTAAAAAAAAACAAAATAAAGGGATAAATAAATTTACAAAATGTTACTTTTCGCGATTTCTCTCTGACGATTTTTCTAATTAAGTGGAAATAGAGTGCGTGTGAGAGAATCTATCATAAAAAATATATAAAAGAGTGTCACGTTGTCCCTTTGTCATGTAATGCTTTTTGAAGCTTAATATCTCGCAAACGACTGAACCGAATTTGATGAAACTTTCAGGATAGCATTATGGTATAATAACAAAACGTTTTAATATATTGAACTCATGATCAAAGACTCGGGTTCGACTCCAGGGGATAATTTTCATTTCCAATAAATTAACACGTAAAATCGGCTTTACGACGTGCAGGCTTTCATTATTTATAGATTAAAATTAGAAATATTTGGCTTACAATCTTCGGATATGAACCATTTTTAAGAAAACATTATAAAGTTTCTTACTCTGTTCATCTTTCTCCGCCCACAGTTCGAAATTTCTCAATGTAAACGTTTAATTCACACAGTTTGAGGAAATCTTGCCAGTTTAACGAGATGTTGCCTTGCCTACCAATTCCATTGTTAGACCTCTATATCATATTGTTAATTCAGTCCTTATGGGTATAAACGTGCCTTGAATGCTTTTAATACTAGAGAGAGGGTGGGAGAGAGAGGTAGAGAGGGAACGAGAGGGAGGGGAAGAGAGGGAAGTAGAGGGGGGGAGAGGGGGGAGGAGGGGAGGGAGGGATAGAGAGGCAACTATTTTAAGTTTAACTAAAGATAGCCCGTCAACAACGGAATATTCACTAGAAATGTTGTATATGACAAAATATTTCATATGTATAAGTGTGATATTAATTATTTTAAATGAAAATAATAATAATCTATAATTCTTCCGTTGATATTTCAACGGGAATTGCACTAGTAGAAGGAAGTAAAAGGGAGATGAGAGAAGCGATACAGATTATACAGAAGGAACTGCGATTCAACTCTATGGTAAACATAAAAAAATCTTGTTTTTATGTTCTCGTTAAACGCAGTCATCGATCTCATACTTTTCGGAAGACTCCGCAAATTATAAACTACTTAAGTTTGAAATTAATAGCTTGCAGAATGGGCCAAAGAGGAATGCTTCTTAGGAGTTTTTCCCCTTTCTTTCAACTTAGTTTTCTTTTTCTTTTCTCCGTCTCCATCTCGATCTAGAATGTCTCTTTTCTAAATATATCTCTATTGGCTTTTTGTCTCAAATCTTCTTATCGCGTTTCTCTCTTTATTTATTTGTACTGTCTCTTTCTGTCGCTCTTTTCATCTCATTTTATCTATTTTTTCTCTTCTCATTTATCTGTCTTTCTGTCAGTATATCTCGCTTTCCTCTTATCGCCGTAACTATCTCTGCACTCCTTCCATCCTTCTCTCCAACTCCTGCCCCCTTTTTCTCTCTTCCACTCCCTCTCGCTTGTCTCCTTATCACACACTCTTCTCTCTCCTTCCCCATCTTCCCCTTCCATCTCCTGCCCCCTACCACCCTCCCTCTCTGACGCGTTCTTCCGCCCTCCCTCCCTCCTTTCCTACCTCCCGTCCTCTCTCTCGCGCTATCCCTGTCTCCCGCCCTCCCTCTTTCTGCTCTCTCTCGCGATCTCCATTCCTCCCGTCCGCCCTCCCTCCCGTCCTCCCTTTCTCCCTTCCACCCTCCCTCCCACCCTCCCTCCCGTCCTCCCTCTCGCGCTCTCCGCGTCTCCCGCCCGCCCTCCCCCTCCGTCGCGTTCTCCCGCCCTCCCTGCTGCTACTTCTCTTTCCCTTCCTCCCTCCCTCCCTCTCGCGCTCTCCCCGTCGCCCGCCCTCACGCTAGCCTTCTCTCGCACTCTCTCTCCCTCCGGTCCTCCCTCCCTCCGGTCCTCCCTCCCTCCGGTCCTCCCTCCCTCCGGTCCTCCCTCCCTCCGGTCCTCCCTCCTTCCGGTCCTCCCTCCTTCCGGTCCTCCCTCCCTCCGGCTCTCCCTCCCGCCCTCCCGCCGGTCCTCCCTCTCTCCGATTCTCCCTCCCGCCCACCATCCGGTCCTCCCTCCCTCCGGCTCTCCCTCCCGCCGGTCCTCCCTCCCGCCCACCATCCGGTCCTCCCTCCCTCCGGTCCTCCCTCCTTCCGGTCCTCCCTCCCTCCGGCTCTCCCTCCCGCCCTCCCGCCGGTCCTCCCTCCCTCCGGTCCTCCCTCCCTCCGGCTCTCCCTCCTTCCGGCTCTCCCTCCCGCCCTCCCACCGGTCCTCCCTCCCTCCGGTTCTCCCTCCCGCCCACCATCCGGTCCTGCCTCCCTCCGGCTCTCCCTCCCTCTGGCTCTCCCTCCCGCCCTCCATCCCGCCCTCCATCCCGCCCTCCATCCCGCCCTCCCTCCGGCTCTCCCTCCCGCCGGTCCTCCCTCCCTCCGGTTCTCCCTCCCGCCCACCATCCGGTCCTCCCTCCCTCCGGTCCTCCCTCCCTCCGGTCCTCCCTCCTTCCGGTCCTCCCTCCTTCCGGTCCTCCCTCCCTCCGGCTCTCCCTCCCGCCCACCATCCGGTCCTCCCTCCCTCCGGTCCTCCCTCCCTCCGGTCCTCCCTCCCTCCGGTCCTCCCTCCTTCCGGTCCTCCCTCCTTCCGGTCCTCCCTCCTTCCGGTCCTCCCTCCCTCCGGCTCTCCCTCCCGCCATCCCGCCGGTCCTCCCTCTCTCCGGTTCTCCCTCCCGCCCACCATCCGGTCCTCCCTCCCTCCGGCTCTCCCTCCCGCCGGTCCTCCCTCCCTCCGGTTCTCCCTCCCGCCCACCATCCGGTCCTCCCTCCCTCCGGTCCTCCCTCCTTCCGGTCCTCCCTCCCTCCGGCTCTCCCTCCCGCCCTCCCGCCGGTCCTCCCTCCCTCCGGCTCTCCCTCCCGCCCTCCCACCGGTCCTCCCTCCCTCCGGTTCTCCCTCCCGCCCACCATCCGGTCCTGCCTCCCTCCGGCTCTCCCTCCCTCTGGCTCTCCCTCCCGCCCTCCATCCGGTCCTCCCTCCCTCCGGTCCTCCCTCCCTCCAGCTCTCCCTCCCGCCCTCCCTCCAGTCCTCCATCCCGCCCTCCCGCCGGTCCTCCCTCCCTCCGGTTCTCCCTCCCGCCCACCATCCGGTCCTCCCTCCTTCCGGTCCTCCCTCCCTCCGGCTCTCCCTCCTTCCGGCTCTCCCTCCCGCCCTCCCACCGGTCCTCCCTCCCTCCGGTTCTCCCTCCCGCCCACCATCCGGTCCTGCCTTCCTCCGGCTCTCCCTCCCGCCCTCCCTCCCGCCCTCCATCCCGCCCTCCCACCATTCCTCCCTCCCGCCCTTCCTCCTGCCCTCCCTCCCACCCTCTCTCTTTTCGCCTCTCCCTCCCCCTCTCTTCACCTCTCTTACAGTTTTTCTTTTCCTCTTTATCCCGTCCTCTCTCACCGCTCCTTCCTTTGCCTCTATCTTGCTTCCCTCCTTTCTCGAGTAACAATTTATTTACGGCGAATTTCACGTACTTTCTCTTCTATCCCTTTGTCATTTCCTATGTGCACAGCAATACAAATTCTTTTCCTTATCTTAATCCCTTTTCTCTCTCCTTTCCTTTCGAAGCCTTTCTTCATCCCTCTTTTGTACGAATTGATGTAGGAAATTGCTCCTAATCTTCCCTTTTTCGCCACGAATTCCCGCAAGTATCAAGGGATAGGATTCCAATGGGAATTCGATATTGGCCTCTCATTTAACATCAGTCATACGAAAACCGTTTTATGGCAAAAGGAACGACTTCAATTTTTTTCCTAATCGCCACTTTTCTCTCTTACCCGGGGGAAATTTTGTATCCATCAACGGATTTGTTCAAGGAACGGAACGCTGGATGAGCGGTAATATTACATCGGTTTAAATGAATCCAGCATCTATGTTTGCGTATAAAATCCCGTGCTCTGACGGGGAGTTATACATATAAAGAATCTTTCTTCTCTCGATTTTCCAGTTATTTGACGTTTTTCTATATCTAACGCATCTTCAATCCATCGCGTTCTTTTGCCTTGTTGAATTAGAATGAAAAATTTCTTAATTCTGAGATTTTTTCTGAAATTTTCTTGCTAGAAGGTAACAATTAAATTGAGTCACTCTGTGGGAGTGATAGTATTCTTCTCTGATTTTTACCCGCGTACGAAATTCTTGACTTCTTAGATTCCGTTAGATTTGCGGGAAATGAATGATAGTCACTGCTCTTCACATCTTTCATAACAGGAAAAATTCGGTATTTTATTTTCAAGTAGTCCATCAGCTCTTTGACTAAGATCTTAGTATTGTAACTTTTCTAAATGCGTTTAGGTATATGACACAGCAACAGAAACTTTAAGATACATAATAAAAATCTCAACCATACCGGAGACATATCTAATGGTTAAATCCATTATTACAATATGTTAACGTTTATAAATTACGTCGATTGATTTAATCTATGTAGTTTTGTCGAAAAATTACAAATCATTTCCAATAGCAATGAAAAGGTCAATTAAACAGGATGTGTGTAACAATTAAAAAATATATACTGTTGAATAAACGTTTCCTAGCCAAATTGCATATCTGGTTTTTATAAAAATTTTACTGCCGTAGGAAATACGCAGTTTGTCATTTTGATTTTTAGCCATAAGGTGAGGTCAATAATTCTCTTTGCAATGTATTTTTTTATATCTCAATCTTGAAAGTTTATGCTAAAAGTGAAACTCGTAGAAATCAGACGATAGAAGTTATATTTTGTTATATATATATATAATAATATATAACTAATATATTTAAAAACATTTTTATGGGAACAAAAATAGATTCGAGCTAAAAAGATATGCATTTTGTAATTTTTCATTGCATATATTGCCCAGTATAAATTTTTGAAGAAAGTTCTTTAGTTGAATAAAAACTCTCATGAACAATAAAGCATACTTAAGTTGCTTAAAATTATACAACTCCAGTTAGTGTTTAGAAGGCTTAATAATAAGCTACTTGTCCGTTGTATGTTGTCAATAAGCTACCAAACTATTAAACTGTGTGATTCAGTTTTGTTTTCACGGTGCACGACGCTGTGGTTACGTTAGCTAACACGCTACGTTGAGGATAAATTCAACGCTTCATGCATTTTGTTATCCGAAGCCATACGCAACCCTTCATGGGTGTTTAGTAAACAGACTATTCTCGAGAATGTTACCATAACACAACCACCATGCTCGCTTGTACCGAGTGCATACCTAATGAATGATTAAAGAAAACGGGAATTCCTCGCGTGCGGCAAGCCTTTTATTTCTAAACGAGGCTTCTCTCGTTGTCTTTTTGTTCCTGTTTTCGCTGAACCGCCTTCATAGCTTCATTCAACAAAGAGGGAAATTGAATTAGTATATCGGTGATGCAGCTCTAGATTGCTCAAGTGTTATGTTAAGATATGGGAGGTATTAAAAAATCAAATTAATGAGTAACCTCTTTTAATAATTCGTCGATCTACATCGCCTCATGGCGTCTACAAAACTCGTCGAACAACAATATTGCGGATGATGTGGTCCACACCGATTAGCTACTGATTAATTGTAACTACAGTCAGTTCAACTTCAATAATTATATAACATCTTTCCTTTTTTGAGAAAAGAAGAAAAAAAACAAACAAAATTGAGAAATACAATCGAAATATTAATCATAGTGAGTTATGTTATCACAACAAACAATAAGAATGACAACATTTTATACTACAATAGCCCAGGTCTGTTGGTTGGTCACGCTTTCACGATGGCCGATATAGAGCGTTTTAACAAACTTCCCGAATAGGTAGAAGATTGAAATTTGGCAAGGATGCTTGATTAACATATTTTAAGGTAATGACGAAAATAAATCCCCAAAAAAGTCCCGAGTTCGACTCAAAGGAAGACATTTCCATTTTCCTTAAGGTAACATGTAAAAATCAATTTTTTGATGTGCAGGCTTTTATTGTTTTGGAAATTAAAATTAGAAGGAATTAACCTACGATCTTCGAATCTGAACCATTTTGAAGAAAAAATTACAAAGTTTCTTATTCTGTTCATCTTTTTCCGCATACAGTTCGAAATCGCTCATGTTATACGTTTAATTCACATATTTTGTGGAAATATTGCCATTTTAACGGAATGTTGCCTTGGCTACCAATTACATTGTTAGACCTCAAAATCCTATTGTTGTATCAATCCTTATGGGTGTAAGCGTGCTTTGAATGCTTTAAATACGAGAGGGGGAGGGAGGTGGGGGAGAGGGGGAAGGGAAGGAGAAGCAACTATTTTAAGTTTAACTAAAGATAGCCCGGCAACAACAGAATATTCACAAGAAATGTTGTATTTGACAAAGTATTTCATATGTAAAAGTGTGATATTAATTATTTTAAATGAAAATAATATTAATCTATCTATCTATAATTCTTCCGTTGATATTTCAATGGGCATTACACTAGTAATACAAATAATGAAGAATAAATTTTTGAAATAGAAAACCAACAATATTAAGAAATACTATTGAAATATTAATCATAGTGAATTATTCAACTATCACCATGAGAAAATTACAAATAAGAATACATACAATAAGCTTGAGAACAATACAAATAATGAAAAATATTTTTTAGAGTGACTTTATTTAAATATCACTAAATACCACCAAAGAAATACCACTAAATATTATAATAAATACCGAAACAATTTTAGATGTAACATATAATTAAAAACAGAATGATGTAATTATGGGGTATTGCACCTTTTACTACTCTCCCCGAGTGAGTGATATATTTATCCGTTTTCTTTAAAATATTGTGTTCTGCGTCTCGAAGGGATTCAAAGGAGGGAATTTGCGGAAGCTGCTCTACCGGAAGCACTTCTCCAGTGTTCTCTCGACCTACTTTAATGTTATATTCAGGTTTCCTAGGAGAGATATGTACTACATTTCTCCTATACGAATTTCCTTCCGTATCTTGAACTATATAAGATCTCGGTTCAGGACTTATTCCAATAACTTTGGCCGGTGACCATAAAGATCCAGGTAATTTTTTAAACAGAACGCTTTGACCCGTATTAAATTTTGGTTCCCTTCCAGAATGTTGATGATAGAACTTTTTAACCTTGTTTTTCTTATGCAAAAAAATATATTCTTAACAGTCTTAACCGCTGACTCTGCCATGCCGTTTGACTTCGGGAAATGAGGACTAGATATTATATGCGTAAATCCCCATTTTTTAGAAATATATTTAAAACTAGAAGAGGTATAATACTTAGGATCATCAGAGTATAACCTAAGAGGTATCCCATGTCTACTACAAATAGATTGCATTTTTTAATTTATAGTTTCACCAGTAAGATCTTTCAGAGAAGTAACCTCTACAGAATTAGATAAATAGTCAGCAAGAATAAGATAATATTTTCTGTTTAATTCAAAAGCATCAGTACCGACTTCTGACCAAGGTACTTTAGGAACTTCTTTGATAATTAAAGAATTTTTCTTTGATTAGCCTGATATTTTTGAAAAGTTTGACATGAACGGACAAAGTTCTCTATGCCTTTATTCATACCTAACCAGAGTAAAGTTGATCTCACTCGTGATTTGAAACGACATATACCTGGATGATTAATTAAACTTTTAGAAACCAATACAGAATCATTCTTAAAAATAACATCTTTCGTTATATACAGTTCATTTTTAGGCGCGTTTCGCTTACAGCGTGAGCGCCTATTATCGTCCGTCCATCCGTCCGTCCGCATGTTCATTCTCGGCTTCTACAGAACGGATTTTCATGAAATTTTATATTGAGGACTTTCAGTCAAATATAATAAGAAAATCGCAATAATGAATCACGTACGCCAATCAGGGGTACCACTTTACTGGTGACAAAAAATTAAATTTTCGTCATATCTCGTAAATTATTGCTCATATCAAAATATTTTTCAAATAAAAGTTGTAGAACTGGTAAAGTAGAGTATTTCCTTTCCTATACATTTTTATCGTAGGAGTAGCCGTTATCGAGAAAATCAAACAAAAACGCCTTAAATCGAGTTGAACTTAGAAAATTTCTTGAATGGTTACTTCTTCATTGTTGCTAACATAATCTCACAAACAAACGTTTAGTTTCCTTACGTGTGCAGGTAATATTATTAAATAGGAAGAAAATGGATTATTTATGATGAAGAAAAGAACTTTAAAACGCTATTTCCCTTACGTACAGGTATATAATTGCTTTCTAATACTCCATTGCACGAAACGCGCCCATTTGTTATACACTATACACTTTCCTAACTTGTTGATATCATAATACGATTTAATCTCTGGTGGTAACAGCTTTTTATAACTCGGCCAGCCCTGCACTATAAACTACTTAATATTGTTATATGAGTTATCTTCCTTTGTTTTTTCAACTACCAAATTCCAATTATCTTGACTAATAGGAAGATTGTCAATTAACAAGTGTATTTTTATGTCAAGTTCATCATCAAAATTACTAGTTACATCAACACTTTCATTATTAAAATTCCTAGACAATGTGTCTGTTATAAAAAGCTGCTTTCCGGGTTTGTATTGTAGTTTAAGCTGGTACGGTTGAAGTCGCATGATCATGCATTGCAACCGTAAAGGTATCTTAGCTAGTGGGTTTTTGAAAAATTGAGATTAAAAGTTTATGGTCGGTTTCAACTATTACCTCTTTCTGACCAAATTTATACTGCCTAAATCTATCCGCCCCAAAAACTACTGCTAACATTTCTTTTTCAATTTGCGCATAGCGCTGTTGAACATCTGTAAGCTTTGGATGCCTATGCTGTTAGGCGGCTATTTTGAAAAATAACTGCTCCCAGACCCGTAGAGCTAGCGTCTACCGAGAGGATTACTTCCTTATTGGAATTAAAATATGCAAGTATGTATTTACTGGAGCTGATATTATTTTTTTGTTTTAATAAATTAAATGCTTGTTCCGCTGATTTATTTCTCTCACAAACGTGTTCCTTGTTAAGAAGTTATCTCAATGGTAAAGTCAAATCAGAATTTTTTTAACGTGTTTCGATGTGAGCATGCCAAGAGCACGCTGAAGGGCTTTTTTATCTTCAGAGGACTTCATTGCCTTTATTGCCTTAATTTTATCGTAATCCAGCTGAAGGCCATCTGAGGTGAACTTATGGCCCAAAAATACTAATTCGGTTACATTAAATTGTAATTTACCACGATTAAATTTAAGTCCATTTTTCCTAGCTCTTGTAAGTACTCGCTCTACTCGATCTTTTAATTTCTCCAGTGAATCAGCCCAAATTAAAATGTCATCCTGGAACGTGACAGTTCCTGGAAAATCGTCAGAAAGTTGAGAAATGATTCTGTGAAACATTTTCGGAACGCAACTGATTGTGAGACCAAAGGGCATTCTGTTGCTTTTAAACCTACAAAAGGGAGTTTGTATAGTACATAATTTAGTACTTTGCCTATCCAATGGTATTAACCAAAATCCACATAAAGCATCCAGTTTAGCCCCGTTTATTTTTGCGGATATTTCCTCAAAGGTAGGAAGTTGATATAATGATCTGTTTATTGCTTTGTTTAATGCTCGCGGGTCTAAACAAATCCTAATACTACCTGATTTCTTCTGAACTATCACCATCTGGCTTACCCAATCGGTGGCCTCTGTAATTGGCTCTATAATACCTAATTTAGTCATTCTATTAACTCAGATTTTACCTTATCGTGTAAGGCAAAAGGTATTTTCCTAGCTGGGGAAATAACCGTTTTAATGTTCTTGTCTATCTCAATATGTACTTCTATAGGGATTTTCCCTACACTATCATCAAACAAGTCTTTAAATTCTGAGCAGACAGTTTCAATAGAATTCTAAGGATTGACAAGTTCAATTTGTATCCTAATTTTAAGCCCAATTTAGTTAAATGAAGAACCTTTGACTATATAAAAACCACTGTCAAAGTTTTACCCTTAAATTCACAATTAAATGTACATTTTCCTATAATAGGAATGATATTATGGTACTTGTGGTTTATCCCGGACCACTTTTCAAATATTGTCTATAATTTAGGAAAAATGTTTTTGTTGATGTTGTTATGTTGACGGTGTTATGGAGTATTGTTATTAATAAGTAAACTATGACCCTAAAAGTTTAATTCAATATATCAATATGAATCTATGGGATTTGCCAACTAATGAAGAACAAGCCGTAGCTTTCCTACAGAGATACTGAATTCTTCTAAGGACTAAGGTGCGAAAATATCTCGCTTGACTGTTGCACCGCAAATGAAGAGGAAATTGGCGATCCTTCGGCTCGCTTTGTTTTCATTTTAGTTGTCTTCGGGCGCTACCGCGCCCTTCGCCTCGCTGGAACCATAGCCCTCCCCGTTGTCCGGTGATCGGGTCTGTAAATGCCGCGACCGGCCGATCAGTCATGGGTTAGCAAGCTTTAGGGTACTTTTGTATTATTACGGCGCAACAGTCAAGCGATATATTTTCGCACCTTAGTCACCAATTTCCCTTTGCAAATCAATGAAGAGTAGCGTAAAGCGCAGTGTCGCCTGGTCCGGAATAACCGACAAGTACTGATATTATTAGTAAATGACGTGACAATAGCATTTTGTACCCTTAATGACCTCACACTGTAATTTAAATTGAGTCTCACTAATAATATTGCGTTCTGCTGCCGTATCTATCTTAAACATCATCTGTATACACTCTTGCCACGACCCTCTGTTATGTTAAGTATTAACATTACTTACAATTGTGTTAATAATAAGCTTCAGTTTCTTCACTATCACTGTCACAGTCAATGTCTTGTAGATCATCAGCTTTTTCGAGTAAATTGATAAGTTTCTTTGATTTGAACTTGAATCCACGGCACATCTTAGCAAAATGTCCCATTGTATTGTGCTAACGGCGTTTTTGTTGATAAGCAGGGCATTTACCATACTGATGGAAGATTCCACATCTCCCACATTTAGTCAGAATTGATCGTCTGGTGTTTAAGTTCTTCGGGCTTTATCGCTTACATGACTTCCTCCATCTTGATAACCACGGTAGCTTGAACCCTTGGTGACCACGTTCACTTCTACTGGTTCCTTCTTAATCTGGATTTTCTGAACTTGTTTGGCTGCCAAATCCTTGGATCTGCAAGTGCCTAAGGCTTTACTACTGTCTAAATCGTCGGTCTTCAATAATACTTTTTTCATACTGGCATCAATAATCCCACTAACCAAGATGTCTTTTACTAAACTGTCTTTCAGGGTACCAAACTCACAGGTGTTACTGAGATTCTTTAAAACTGCCACGCAGGGCCGCCGAGAGCCAGCGCGGGCCCTGGGGCAAATAACATTGCCGGACCCCTTTTCTTTGTTTTAAGTTCAAAAAGGGAACCGGGCCGCTCGGCAGGCCCAGGACAGCCGACTCCTCCACCTCCATCCTCTACTGTATTGGCTCGCAGTATTATAAGCAGAAATTGTCAAATTCCATTCAATTAAAATTTTTTATCAAAATTACGTATAAAATATATGTTGATACTATATGTATCACATCATAATTAGACTTGGTGTGATTCGATTAATGTCGATAAACAGCGAATTTGTAAAAATCAAATATTCGACGAAATTTAATTGCCGTCAATAAGTGCAGGTCTTTCATCACTAAATTTTTTGCGAAATTACATGCCATGGTTTTTAAATTTGGTTTTTCAAATTAACACCTAAAATGTATTTTAGTACAAAAAACATGCGTAAAAAATCGGTATTTGTCATAACAGGCGACCACATTTTAATTGGAATTTCCTACACTTTGCATTGTGAGGTCCCTCGTGACATTTTAAAGTAACTGCGTATCTTGCGCTGCAACAGAGTCCAAAAGTACGAATAACATGACAGTAGATCTTACAATTAGTATGAATGAATACCGATCGCCAGATGTCCCTATATTACTTTAACTAATAAATTTTCATAAAATTTACATTTCTAGGGGCCATACCGAAGGAGAGTTTCCCATCATAATCGTTCTGTGTGCGCGTTCTAAGCATTTTTCTTGATTCCTCCTCATTTTTTTTACCAACATCGCAACTTTTTCCTTCATAATATTTACGTATAAGTTTGGTTGTATATTATAATAGCGTAACATTGTTTGTTATTGAATGGTCGCGATTTCGTAATCGTACGATTCAACGAAAGTAAGTCATGTATTTATGCGCTTTTAGTAAAGTTTAATTCGATGGAAATTATCGTCGTATCAGCCTTATATGCGATATTAAGTGTACTTAAATATTCCAAGTTCAACATTATAAAATATGGTCAATAAAGAAAGAAAGGCTACCATATGTCTAAAAAATTGGAAGTAAACAATATTGTTCTTTAGAATTGACCGTACGACGACACCCCCGAGTGCTTGTGGGTCCGGACCCCAGGCCCAAAGACGAAATTTCCCGAAGGGGAGAAAAATGAGAGTAGTGGGGAGTAGATTCAGGGTGCTAAGGGGTGATAGAAAAGCAGTGGGTTGAGCTGAGAAAACCCAAATCCAAATCTGAGAAATGGAAATGGGAAATGGAGAAAACTCCGCCTGTTGGTATTGGTTGCACCCGCGTATCGCGATAGGAAAACATTATGACAGATCCTAATACCGGGCCCCTCAGAGGCCCGGGCCCAGGGGATTTTGCCCCGGTATCCCCATCCTCTCGGTGGTCCTGCTGCCATGTATTGTTCATATGAATCATGAGACTTCTGTTTACGGTTAAAGAATATATAGCGCTCGTAAGTAACATTAGTCGCTGGTATAAAGTATTGATCAAATTGATCAATAACAACAGTCACATTCTCCTTCTCCGATTCATTCAAACCGAAGGACTGAAAGATCTTTCATCCTTCATAGAATGAAGAAGCATTGCAACCTTTCTTTTGTTCAAAACGTTAGCGGGTAAAAACCCATCACAATAAAGTTGGTAGCGATACTTGAATTGCTACCAGTTGTATGCTGGATTACCTATATACTCCATCTCGTAAAGTGTACCTCCAACTGTTGGCTGCATAATTGGTTGTGCTATAGACTTTGCCCGATCTTAAACTGTTAACTCGTTTAAACACTATAATGTCTGTACTATTGCGCAAAACTGATATACTAATCACTTTACCGCTGCCACCATGTTATGTTAAGATATGGGAGGTATTAAAAAAATCGGTACAACATACATTGTACAAACTTTCTCATATATGGACACTAATGCGTCGTTTAGTTATCTTTAGAAAATGAAAATCGTATCAACCGGTTTTTAGAAAATCCAATTTTTGTTCAAGTTGCCCAAGAATAAACTAGCCTTATATTCATTCATTAAGAAAAATGAAATACGTAGTATTATTGAAGACGTAAACTCAAGTAACTGTACGAAATTTGATCAAAATCGTTCTAGCCGTTTTTGAGAAAATCAAATTATTGTTAAAGTTGCCTAGAATAAACTAGCCTTATATTAATTTTTTGAGAAATATGAACTACTAGCAGAATTTCCCGTTGAATTTCAACGGAGTTAGTGAAGCTACTACAGCACAACATACAAACTCTGTAAAATATATAGTAGATATTTTGTAAATTACAATTAGCTTTTCTTAACAATTAATCATATTTGCTTGTAACATTCCGTTTCCGAGCGTATTGCATTAAGATATAACGATAATTGTATTTCCTATCATATATATCACTTTCGCCAAATCCAGCTTCATTTCTTGTGTAATTATGCCTATGAAATGTTTACATTTTTGTCTTGTAAGCAAGAAACCCGTGAAAAAGCAACGTACAATTGTCCATGATTGAACACTGACTCCGGTAAATGTACACCAGATACGTGAGCTTATTTATGTTAATAAACGTTATAATGTAAAATATAATGGTTTTACTTACAAAAAATGTAAGATTCCAGTATTCAATAGACGAAAGAAAGTTCAATTACCTTCATCAATAAACGCTTCCTAAAAAATAATCAGTATCTATTTACGTTGCTCTCCATAAACATCGATCGTTTCGTTGCTTAAACAAAAGTGCGAATCGAATAAAGCTAAAATTGAATCGGAGGTAACCGTGACGGTCGCCTAGGCAACGCCCGGAAAGAGTACGAAAAATCCACAAAATTTCGAAACAAATAGCGTATTTCTGAAAACTTCGACCGTGTAACATGTAAACTTCGCAGGAATAAGATAGTATAGAGTTTTGTTCGTCGAATAAAGTAAAAATGAAAAAAATCGGTCCATATTTACGTATTTTTATGCTTGAAGGAAGAATACCTTGCAAGTCATGAAATGGATTCATACGTGTTATTTTATGGAAAAATGTTAATCCCCTAAATTGACAATACTGATTAATCCCGGTTGACCAAACATTGACCATTCACTAAGTTAGGATGTAAGGAATAATCGTACCAAATTTGGTTATTCTACCTTTTACCGTTTAGGAGGAGTTCCATGAACTAACACACTTCAAAATACGAGTATATTATAGTAGATTTGGTATTATTGAAGACGTAAACTCAAGCAACTGTACGATATTTGATCAAAATCGTTAGAGCCGTTTTTGAGAAAATCGAATTGTTAAAAATGCGTAGAATAAACTACCCTTAATTATTGAGCAATGTTAACCATTTCTACATATACTCTGCTCAGTATGATGAGATTGCATTCATTTTCGCTCTACCGTTTAGGCTCCAGAGCCAGTAACGGACAGACAAACGGCATTGCAAAATCACTTTTTCGGATTCAGCTACACCTAAAACGTATATTTCCGTAAAAATCTCGAGGTTGAATTTTTTCGCGATAACAATACTTTCTCAGTACTTCGTATGAGAAAGTAAAAACAACTTAACGAGTAACAGCTCTTTTAATAATTCGTCGATCTACAAAACTCGCCGAACAAAAATGTTGCGAGAATTCATCGAATGATGTGGTTCACACCGATTGGCTACTGACTAATGGTAACTACAGCCAGTTCAACTTTAATAATTATATGACATCAATAATTCATAATATTGTGAAAAAAATAATAAATAAATCTTAATGGCATACAGTCACGTATCTTTGAGGTCAATTCCCGGTTCCGAAATTACTAAAAGTTAATAAGTAGATATTTTTTTGTTATATATTTTTCAGATTTCTGTATTTCTATAGATGTTAATTTTTCCACAGTTACGGAATTTATTAGCCAAAGGTCAGGTTGTTTTCTCATCAGTTACATTTTATATGTATTTTCCCTATTGCGGTTTTTACCGTATTAGGGTCCGTATTTTGAAATATAATCAGTTATGTGTGGATAAGCGATTTGTATTTAATCGAGATAATAACAATATACTTATGAAATACCTACAATAAAAATGTTGGAGCTGAATTAGAACAATAACAATCCAATTAATCACTTCGGGAGATTTTAATGACAAAGGGAAATCTTTTTCATTCAATGGAAATTTGATATCAAATGACTGCACGCTCTTTCTCTCTCTTTCTCTTGATTAAAAAAGTACTTGTTTTTGATTAACGGACTGCACGATTTTAATGAATTTTAAATCGTACCTACTCATTCATAAAAGTTTTTTATTTTCATGAAAGTTGGAGTAAAACGTACACGTTTTTTTGGCAAAATGATATATATATATATTTTTTAAATTGTTCTTATTGTTAGTATTAAAATGCTTTGAAGACATTACGCATGGGGAATTATAGTAAATACGAAAGTTTAATATTTTTAATGAAAATGGTATTAAAATATCATGTAATTTTTATGCAAAGTTTTTCAATTGCCATGAAAGATTTCTGCTCATGGGTTCGTAGTGGTAATAGGTCGGGTGCATTAAAAATAACATTGTGATGGTCTTATGGAATGTATATGAACTCATTTCCGCCAATTATAAAGGTCTACAGTTAATTTTAACATAATAGGCTTTCTGTTTCGTTAGTAAGCTATTTTTAAAAACAGAGAGGTATTGCATCATCCTTTATACGAAACTATTTCATATCTTTAATAAGGAAAATATGGCTCAGTATTAAACCTTCGAAAATTCAGTTAAAAATGAAAAAGACTTCGAATTCTTATATTCTCTATTGTTTTAACTATCTCCGCTCTTTTATTCTGTAATACAAGGTTCCCCTTTAAATGACCATTTCACAGTATGTGTGTGTGTGTGTTTCTCTCCTCTCTCCGTTGTTGACGAAGGGCTTCGACCCGTAAAGTTTTCAAATTTGTGCTGTTTTTCGTGTGTTTCTGTTTTCCGTGTGTCTTCAGCACCCTCAGCGGCTCTCCAGTTTTGGTAAGTGTCCACTGGGCTTCCTCCAACACCTTGTTGCCACCTTTATAATTATCTTTCCTTTTACTTAAGCATATATATAATTTTTCTAAAAAATCGGGGAGAACACCATAACGAGAGTTTTATAGCGTCCGTTGAAAACCTTTTCATGTACTTCAAAGCGGAATCTGTGAAAAGTAGGCATGTGGTCTGAGGGAACAGCTCGGCGATGAAACGCCTCTTTCTTTTTTTTATTCCTCTCGCGCGCTCTGTTTTTTTTTTCGAAAGTTCCATTTCCCGCTGCGAACACGGCAGAAAACATACGACTTGCAACGGGAGGTGTTCCGCTGCGGTAGCACGGGGAGTCACCAGGGGGTGAACAGGTACGAGCGTGGGAATGGAGCAGCGAGACGGGATGAAGAGTGTGGGCGGGAGAGAAGGCAGGTATATGCGCCTGGAGTGAGATACGGTGTGTGTGTGTGTGTGTGAGAGAGAGAGAGAGACAGACAACCGACTTTATTTAGGGCGAAATTGAGACTACATAGTCCCTTCTAACATTGAACCCTACGTTATGAATTACAAATGACAATAAAAATAATAACATATAAACATACAAACAGAAGACAAATAGATGAAACTAAACAAATGAAAAAAGAACAAAACAAAAAAAAACACAATTAAGAGATTGAATTACAAATTCGGAGAGAGAGAGAGAGAGAGGGTGAGAGGAATAAAAGGGGATAGGGTGGGAGGAGAAGACGGAAGGAGAAACAAAGTGGGAGAAAGGCGGATGAAGAGATATTGAAGGAGAGGTGGGGGGTGAAGATAGAGGAGGGAGAGAGAGAAAAGGGAAGGGAGAGAAGGGAGGAGTAAGAAGAAAGAGAACGAGGAAGAGGGAGGGAGGGAGAGAATGAAAGAGAGAGAGAGGGATGTAGAGGGAAAGGAAATAAATTAATGGAGAAAGATAGGAAGAGAAAGAGGAAGAATGAGACGGGAAAAAAACAGAGGGTAGATAGAGGTGTGAAGAGAAAGGAAAGAAATTGAGAAGGGGAAGGAAGGAGAGGAGGGAGGTCGAGGAATAGAAAGGGAAAGAGAAGAAAGGGGGAGAGGTCGAGGGAGAGGGGAAGAGAAAAGGGAAGGGAGAAGTTAAGGAGATACGGCTGGAGATGTCAAGAGAGAATAGGAGAGAGGCATGGCCTGAGAGAGGTGAGGTGGGGCCCGGGCCAGTCGCAAATGTGGGGCCCCACCCCACTCCGAAAGCCATACAAATCTTATATAATGAAATTGAATGTCTGTCCATCTATCTGTCCATCTGTCTTTTCCTTATAAATTCCCACGCCCTTTGAGCTATCGGGACCAAACCTTGCAAATTGACTTCATATGACTCTACGAGTAACATAGGGTACCCGGGATTTTCAAAATCGACCCGGGTTCGAATCCAGGAGACAATTATATTTTCCCATAAGTTTACACGGGATTTTCGATTTTTCAGAGTGCAAGGTTTTTTTCCTTCATTCACCAAAATACGTAAATAAGGACCGATTTTATGCGTTTTTGCTTTATTCGACGGCTAAAACTCTACTGTCTTATTTTTGCAATGTTTGCATGTGACACGGTCGAAGTTTTCAGAAATACGCAATTGTTTTCGAATTTTTTCGGATTTTTCCTACTCTTTCTGGGCGTAGCCAAGGCGGCCGTCATTGTTGCCTCCGATTCAATTACTATCAATTATAACTTCAAATAGGTGGAAGAATAAGCATTATTCGCTTCGCACTTTTGTTTAAGCATCGAAATTATTGCTGTAGCAATGTCAACATTTATAGATAGCAACATAAATATTTACGGATAATTATTCAGTTAAGTGCGTATGGGAAGCGTTTCTAACGATTTAATCAAAGCAGTTGAATCTTCCTTTCATCGTCTGAATGCTGGAATCTTATCTCTTTTTATGTAGGACCATTATATTATACATCTATAACGGTTATTAACGCAAATAGGCTCTCGCATAAATTTAAAATTAAATGAGAATGGATAGGGACATACGTTATTATTTTAAACACATTACATGGTTATCTTCTATTCATTGATAATCTACATAAACGGTTGCATTGATTGTTATATAAAAAAGAAAGGACATATTTGAATAAAAAGAAAAACATAAAAGTTTGCCCAGTTCATAGGTATCAGAGATATCTCAGAATTAGTTTTTACTTTCTCCAATATACGTACGTAGTACAGAGAAATTATTGTTTTCATGAAAAAAATCGAAATCGATATTTCAACCTAAATGCACGTTTTGAGGTGCGAAAAGGGAGAAATGATTGTATTGCCATATAATACATAATTTTATTCGCCAAAGACGTCCGGCATAACCCGGTCATCACCGGGTACTTTCAGTTAGTATATGAATAAAATAAATAAAACATTAAAAAACAGATTTTTCACCTTTTATCAAAAGAAACTTTAATGTATGTAACAGAACTTATCTACATTACCGATTACAGTGCTTCACGATTGAAATATAATTTACGTTTATGTGAGATATAATTTTACGACCTGTATAACATTACCCGAATTGAAAATTGAAACGAATTAAAATTATTTTTAAAATGCTTTTCGAGCTTTATTTTTTGCGAATTTCTTTATTATCGTTGAAAAATCTATTGTCCGCGCAATGTCAGAATTTATGTGAAGAATTTATGGCCCATTTAGCCTTTCTTGAGACATTGTAGATCTCTTAAAATTCTTCGCTCTCTTCATAACGCTAAAACTTCTTTTCGCAGAAGCAACAGAAGCGGGTAAACTCTTAAGTGCTACAGACAAATTTGGAAACAACTCAATTAAATTAGTTTCCAGTATGTTCTGTAGCAAATTCGCAGGAGTTGGTTCTGAATTAAAGTTTGTTCTGTAAATTTTCTTCATAAAAACAAGTTCATCGCATATTTCGTGTGAAATTTCCTTAGCATATTTCAGCTGTAATTTTTGTGCCGGGGCTTTCATTTATTCGTCAGTTAAATCCTCAAAATTCCATAGGATTCCAAATTAGTCGCAGATTTCGCGCAAGGATTCAAAACGCCGTGTCAATCCAGATATAACCGAATCAATAATACAAAAAAAACGTCTGTAAGGTTTTTCGGCGACGGACTGTTTTTTTAATGCTGCGGGTTGTTTGGGACTCTATTAAAATTTCGGAATTTCCTGCAATTTAGAATAAATATATTGAACACATAACCTTTAGAATGAATTTTGGGGACCCGGGCCAAATGGCCCTGCTGGCTTTGGAGAGAGGGATAAGGTTTCGGTAAAGGACTAGAGGTAGGGGTAGAGAGTGGAAGCTAATGGAGGATAAAAGTGTGAGAGAGAGAGAGGAAAAGAAACAGAGAAAGTATCTTTAAGAGGTAGGAAGACCTCAATGAAAACCGTCGGTTTGGTGGTGTGTTTGAGTATAAAAGAGGAGGAGAGGTTCTCTTTTTCTCGGGCGATGGAGACTTGGACGGAATCCAGGTTAACAAAGGGTTGTTACATGTGAGGAGAGAGAGACCAAACAAAGACAGACAGAGAGAGAGCGAGAGCGTGAAAAGGGCGTGAGATGCATAATGAGAGAGCGATTCCTATAAATACGTAGATCGGACGCATAATAATTGCTAGAAGTCAAGAGTGAAGTTCGTAGAAGGTGTCGCGTACGGAAATGTATGCTAGGAAGCGATAAAGGAAGATACTAACCAAATGAAATCGGAGTAATTAATGATAGGGTTTTAAACGAACGCGCTAGCCTGAGACAACGAAAAAAAAATTTTAAAAATATGTTCGAAACAGTTTATTTCAAACACTTTAACGTATTACTATTTATCAGTTTAAATACCTTCTACCTCGACCCATTAGTTCTATCCACTGACGGGATTTCTGATTCCGTGAGTGGAAAAAAAGCTTTTAGCTAATAGTGTAATCAATTAGAACGATCTAAAAGTTCAGCGTTCATCCGTTACGCTTGGGCGACCGTTTATAAATAGTGCACATCTCTCGTACAAATTTTTTATGACAAGCCGCGCCGTTTCGATATCGCGCTCACATTATGCGCATTATTTTACGCCGTTTAAATTACAAATAAAAACGAACGAAACTCCCCTGTTCAAGAACGGTGCAATGCGAAACGGCGGCCATGTTGAAAATCGACTCCAAAGCTACAATATTGCCAACTTGATACATCGGAAATCTGCTACTACTGCGCGTTCTAGGATAGGTAATGTGGTGATGAGCTCGTGTAGGATGTCAGTGAAAAGTGCTACGTTCAAACTTGCTTATTCACTCGCCTTCGTATAATCCACCGTGAGGAATGGGAAAAGTAGGGTAAAAAGAAGGAAAGAAGAAGAATAGATGGGCGAGTTAGATCGATTAAGATAGACTCGGGCGCTAGATTGAGAAATTGGAACTGCGGCTTCGAGGGAAGGTTTCCTTTTTTTTTTGAAAAAAAGAGAGAATAAAAGCGGAAAGGAAGAGAAAAAAGAGAAATAAATGAAGGATAGGCAGGTGGGATGATAAAGGGATAAAATAAAGATGAGGGTGGAGGGGAATAAAAGAGGGTAGTGAATAAGAGGACTGGATAGAGAGGTATAAAGAGAGAGAGAGGTAGAGAGAGAGAGGTAGAGAGAGAGAGAGGTAGAGAGGGTAGGGAGGAAGAGAGAAGGCACGGAAAGTAGGAATTAGACAAGGAGAGATTAAGTACCTGGGCGAGTCGACAGGGGGGGGGAGGCGAGGGATGAGAGCAAGTTAGGGTGTTGGTGGGGGAGGAGGGGAAGGATTTGATAGATGGAGTGTGAGGTGGACGAAGGGACTCAAGGGATAGGGAGGGTGAGGTAGAGAAGAGAGAGAAGGATGAACGGTGAGCTTTGGCATCGGAGGCGCTGTTACAAAGGTCCTGTGGTGTGGAGGAGGTGACGAGAGACAGGAATCAAGGGTTTGAGAGAGACGGAGAGAGAGAGAGACAGACAGAGAGACAGTGAGAGAGAGTTAGTGTGAGAGAGAGACAGTGAGAGAAAGTTAGTGAGAGAGAGAGAGACAGTGAGAGAGAGAGACAGTGAGAGAGAGTCAGAGAGAGACAGTGAGAGAGAGTGTTAGTGAGTGAGAGAGAGAGTTAGTGAGAGAGAGAGAGAGAGAGAGGGAGGGAGGGAGGGAGGGGGGTCGTGCTGGATTGGGCTTATCTCGCAGGGACTTGTGGGACGAGTAAGGATATGTGACATTCCGAGTAATGGAGGGAGTTTTAGTGTTAGGGAAGTTTAAGTGTGTATGCGCGCTTGCGGAGAGATTGAAAAGGGATTGGATGTTTGTTAAAGAGATCGATTCGTTGGAGATGGGAATTTATTTTTTGCCGTCGTGGTATGTGCGTTTCAGTAAATAGGTTATGGACTTGATTTTTCGAGTACTCTTCGACCTCAAATTTAGCGAGTACATACTTATGTATTGTTTCATCGGGAATTTTTCCCCCGTATTTCGGTTACACGTTAGATATCCGTATGAACATTTCAATCTTGAGAAACTATGTGTGTTAGTTTAATATCACGATAGCAACAACGATTGCTTTACAGCTTTCGTGAAAAGGTTATCCTGGAGTTATTATTTTAAACGATGGAGTTGGCTTGTATGAAGCGCATTATAGTTCTGTATATAGGAAATATTAGAAAAATTGTCGTTCTAAAAGTACGTACGTAATTGAAAATTCCTAACTCGTGCATTTTTGTGATCGAGCAAGGCATGTTTGGTTAATATACAAATTGAAAACAATTATCATTATAGAGGGTAACCTCGATAGAAAGAGTACGACGTATAACTAGAACTTCATTATAGCGAGCGAATGCACCTCACCGTCTATTTCTTAACGTTGCATATAAGGAATTTATTTTTCGGATATTACTAGCACTAGCTAGGAGGAGTATTTTTATGAATTTTATAAATTATCGCCATATCGAGGTTACCCGTATTTCAAAAATGCAAGAATATTCTGACATCGTAAATAAAACAATTTAGGAAATGACCAAGAAATATAATTCTGTTCCCCAAGAATTTTTTCTCCTAGCATTTGAATTTTTCTCCAAATATTAGATTATACAAATTTTCTTAATCCTTGTTTTTGAGTGTTTCTTTAGTCAGTCAATGAATCGGAAATTAAACAAAGCCGTCAAGTTAGTACATTCATATATATTGTAAATTTGTATAAATATTCTTTATTTGAATAAGAGAATTTGAAAATTGATATTTACTCTTCGTTATAAATTTCAAAGTAGACAAAGAAATTTATAATTTATTTTAAATTATACAGGCTAAATTGTTTGTATTAAGTTTTACTTATCTGACATTTTCAGACTATTTTTATAACTTAATGCTAATGATAGCGAATTTAAAATACTTTTTACATGTAATTCGTCAACATAATTTTAAAAAATATTTGGTTCGGTAAATAAATTACAATTAATATAAAAATCTATGCATATATTACATACCAAACCAAATTTGCTTATTTAATGTTACGTAACGGTATATATTATTGAAAAAATACCATTAAAACTTCTTTTTCCTTTTTGGTCTGATTCTCTAGCTCCACGTCACATCCATATTTTCACAACTAAAAACGCTCACTAACTTCTCAGACCAGGGCCGCGCCAACCCTGGGTGCAAGGCGCCCGGGCGCCAACTAGTCGGAGGCGCCTTCACATCAATATATTTGTATCTATGTATTATTGGAACGCGATGAATGTGCGACGATTTTTACCCTTTCACTCCGGATCCTTTTCTCTTCAAGCAGGAAAGGATAGGCAGAAATAGCAGTGCGATACAAAATTTATCATTCAAAATTTACCTACGAACCCTCGCAGTACGCATTCGCGTTGTTCTATTCTCGGAAAGGGCGTGTTATCGGAGGTGACCGAAAAACGGAGCTAGGAGTCAACAGGGGAGATGGGGCGCTGCCCTAATTGCACTCTCCATCCTAGCGAGGGTCTGTGGCGGTATTCCGTTCGTACATTTCCCGCGACCTTTGGAGGCGACCGTAAATCGGTTCTCGGATTGACTAGTAGTCACTTTGGGGGAGGGGAAGGGGGGCGCCGCAGAATTATCTTTCACCCGGGCGCCAAACACCCTAGGCGCGGCCCTGTCTCGTACAATTTTAAACACCACGTGGGTTTATTCAAGTCCGCAACGTCGCGAATAATAAAACGATTTCTTCTCGAAATTAACTTTTCTATCAACGAAAAACGTAACGAAACTCCTTCCCATCTTAACCGACGAAAAAAAAAGTCACACCTCAAAAATTTCGCAGGATAAAACCAACACAGCGGAAATGAGAAGGATACTTATATATTGTTATCACTTATATACCGCGAATTTCCGCTCATACTGTTTCTCAGCCCTCTAGACACCTTGAATTCAGATTTTAAAGATAAGAGGAAGGCTGCGTCTCGGGAGCTAAAAATATCGAGAGGGAAAGAGAGAGAGAGAGAGAGAGAGAGAGAGAGAGAGAGAGAGAGAGAGAGAGAGAGAGAGAGAGAGAGAGAGAGAGAGAGAGAGAGAGAGAGAAACGTGAGAGGAGAGAGAGAGAGTGTGTGTGGGGGGGGGGGGGGAGAAGGGTGGAAAGAGTCGGGAAAAAGGAGTGGCTGAGCCGTGTGTGGGAGTGTGCGCGCGCGAAAGAGAGAAGGAGATAGAAGCGAGAGGGAATCTTTATGAGATTTCGCGACGGTTAGGGAAAGGGAAAGTACGGAGTCTGTGCGAGCGTCAATTTTAGATGAAGTGAGATTTATCGAGGGTGTTTGTGAGTGGGAGAGAGAGAGAGAGAGGAGGAAAATACGAAAGAGAGAGAGAGAAAGAGGGAAAGAAAGGGGAAGACGGGACGAAGAGGAAGAGAGGGAGAAAGAAAGAAAAAGAAAGAAAGGAAAATGTCTTTATTGCGAGACCGAGGTTATATAGCACCCTCTTCTACCCAACAATACACTCTGGAGAATGTTTGAATTCACGGTATAAAATTGCATAAACTGCAGATAAATTATTAAAATTAGAATAATAACGCAAAGATTAGTAAGAAATACAAGAGTACGTAAAAGTATACAATGGTGTAAGAATTGCAATAGTGTAAAATGAATGATGATCAACGTTTATATAAATATCTTATTGTGTAAATACGTTACGTTTGTAATACAATGTTGAGAATGTTTGAATTTACGGCATAATATCGCATAAACTACGGCTAAATCACTAAAATTAAAATAATAATGCAAAAAAAGATTTTAAAAATACGTGAGTACTACAATGACTTAAGAATTGAAAAAGTGTAAAATGAGTGATGATCATCGATTATATAAAAAATGTGACTACGCAAATGTTACGATTATAACATATAAAATCCATACAATAAATATTGTACGGTAATGATTACTGTACTAATAATACTACAGTTGAATATACATTAATGTAAGTGGGGAGATAAGAAAATTTTATCAAGGGCGAAATACGTAGTCTTACATTTAGGAGAGAACAATGCATCCCTGAATGGGACAAAAGTGACGGTGTAAAGGTAAAGGAGAAAAATGGAGAGACGTACTAGAGATATATTTCGGGGCTGAAATGCCTACTAGAGATTTTGAATGCATTTTGGACGAATAAATATTCACCCGTACTTCTGTACCGTGGCTAAAGGCCTCTGAATATTCCCGCACCTGGAAGCGAATCGATTTCGTTCGAATTTTTTTCTTTTAAGAAGGCGGAAGAGGAAAATGCGTGGGTGTAAAGAAACTAATCCCGGATCAGGCCACCGGTTCAAAGAAATTCGAAAGGTCACGTTTAAAAATAAATAAAGATTTTAAGTTTGTTTTTTGTATTTTAAAATAATGATCGCCAGGAAATTAATGTTTCATAGTAGAAAAATGGAAGAATAAGTTACGAAGCAGCGGTCACGATTCATTTATTACGTTTTTGTCTAAAAATTTTCAATTTATAGAATTATTTTATGCTTATCAAGATTCTATGGCCGCAGTGTTTATCGAATCTTTTGCAAAGGAGAATGGAGGCGAAACGTTTGAGGCGGCAACCGACAACAAGGCGTGATTTTGCTGTACGTGGATCTTATTCGTCTAATAAATAACGGTGAATGAAAACAAAGGCGGCTAATAATCGTTTAATTTTTGGACGAACAAATAATTACGTAAATGGAGTGAACGGTTTCCGTAAAAATAAAACGGCCGAATTTAAAAATATTCCCGTTTTTCAAGTGATTTAAAAATCCAGTCAGCAAATCCGTTCTTTCCGCAGCTCAAACGTATGTACATATTTATATTCCGAAAATTAACATCGTGTAACGGCAACTTTTCTGTGTATTTCTTTAAGACGCGCGAATAAATCTTCCAAGTTTAACAGTGTCCGTAAACAAATCATTAAAACTTGCGATATATTTTTATTCGCCGTCTCAAGCGAAATGTTTTTTCGAACCGAAACGTGTCGAATCGCGTGAAGAATCAGATATTCAAGATGGATTTTTCGGAGACACGTTCGCTTTTATTTTGTTTGTGGTTTTTTTGTCGTTTCCTGCAGGTACCGCGGGAACACGAGGAGAAGAGCGGGCGATTTCCGAAGCGAAGAAAGATTTCGGGATAGGAAACGTCGGCGAAACGATGACTCGGAGGTTTTTTTTCTATCGTTGTTCTTTTTTATTTTCATCCGTTTCTTGTTAACTTTCCACGTAAGGAGAGGATGTGCCACGGTTTAAAGAGTGAGACGACCTCTTTCCTTGATTTCCGACATGGTGATTTCAATCCTTTTGCGTTTCTTTTTTTTTCGTCAATTCGTTAATCGCTGTGATAAATGGACTCGATATCTTGAGTATTTATATCGTCGCTATGCCGCGTTGAAGAACAACCACTTAAAAAAAGTACTTAACACATGTACTTCCAATAATCGCGAAAAGATTATGAAAAATCAAACGCGCAGCTTGGCTACAAAGCAGCCGCCTTCAGTGACACCGAGAGTGCAGCCTTTTAGAAACCACTTTCCTTGCTTTTTCTTTGAATCAATTTTCGGTTAATTAATAGAAAAGACGACTGCTTCGTAGTCGAAATGCGCACGTGGTCTTTCATAACAATGTTGTGGCTATTGGATATAATCTGAGACAAGTACTTTTAAAGTGATTGTTGTTGAACTTTTTTAACTATAACACGAGCTCGATAATTCTCTGTTGAGTGTAATGTTGGTAAAGTTGAGCGATAAAAAGTTTTCATTGCAATTTTTTAAATTATCTCATGCTTACTAAATTTCACATCTGTTAATATAGTCGTTATTGCCTGTGTTGCCAATGGCATATATCTGTTGTTTCGTATATTTCGTTGTTTTAGGCAAAAAGAAACGATTACGGACGTGAAGATGGACTTCCTTTCGTCTTTATCGCTCGTAATTGGTTTTCATTGTTCTAGTTTAATTGGTATCGTTCATTCTCGGTGGATATCATCAATACTTAAAGTGTTAATTGTCTGATGTGCTCCTTGATTTAGGAATTGTGTTATGAATCCATTATTCTCGTGTATAACCAGAGATCACTACGGTCATTCTCATTTTACTTCTACGCTGTGATAGTGAACATATTTCTCCAGTCTTTTATGACTTTATTGATTGTTATTTGGTTATTAAGAGAAAAATCGTAGATAAATGCAAGAGAGAATGAACGAGTTCGTTTTATGGCTGAAATAAAATCTACAAATTATGTCCTTCCACCAATCATAACGTTTGTAACCCTTTCATAGCTATCAAGGAAACATAGTTCGTCAATTATAGGGAAATGTTTAGGTCAGTATTTTGGCGTAACAAAACAGTTTAGGTAAATTACTTTTAAAGGGGTTATTTGAGGAATTTATCTAAGTAATTTATTCTAATTCACTTGCATTATTATTATTTGTATGGAGACGCAACACTGTCGCGAGCAGTGGCGTTTGAAAAATTGTGAAATTACTCTGCTGATTGACACAGCTTATGGAATTGGAGAGCCTGTGACCTCTAATGCAGCTTTGAAGGTCTAACATTGACCTTGAATCTCAGTCACTGAATAATGGTTGTTTATTATCTTATTCAGCATTGCAGCTTTTATGGCGCCGTCATTAAAGATAGCCACATTGGAGTTCAACAATGAACGAATAAATAAGCAAGTTAGGAAAGTGTACAGCGTATCACAAATGGGCGCATTTCGTGCAACTGAGTATTTGAAAGAAATAATATACGTGTACGTAAGGGAAATAGGGTTTTAAAGTTCTTTTCTTCATCATAAATAATCCATTTCCTTCCTATTTAACAACACTGCATGCCCACATAAGTAAATTAAACGTTTTTTTGAGAGATTGTTTATGTTAGCAACAATGAAGAAGTAACCATGCAAGAAACTTTCCAAGTTCAACTCGAATTAAGACAATCTCGCTCGATTTTTTCGATAACGGCTACTCCTACGATAAAAATGTACAGGATAAGAATATACTCTAATTTATCATGTCTACAAGTTTTATTTGAAAAGTATTTTCATATGACAAATACTTTACGAGATATGACGGAAAGTTCATTTTTTTCACCAAGTGGTACCCCTGATTGGCGTACGTGATTCATTTTTGCGATTTTCTTATTATATTTGATTGAAAGTCCTTAATATCAAATTTAATGAAAATCCGTTCGGTAGAAGCCGAGAACGAACATGCGGACGGACAGACAGACGGACAGACCGTCGATAATAGGCGCTCACGCTGGAAGCGAAACGCGCCTTAAAAAAATGCAACAATGGTTACAATCCAACTATAACTCAACGCTTTTCACCAAAAAAGCACCTTGCGATGTCTTTTAAATTTGAGTAATTGTAACATTGTAGCTATCAGGTAAATACTTTTACAATTTTGCTCCATATGACACTTAATCTATTCGCATATCTATGTCTGGCACTCTGCGAACGAATAAATACGTCGAATAGTTTAAAAATATGAGAATCTTATAAATAATTGAACTGCATGCGATCTCAAGATACCGAATCACTGTTTTGGATTTCATAGCAGAGAATTCACGGGAGATTTAAATGGATGGAAGCAGAAGCGAGGCGATGTAATCGATGCATGAGTGTTAGGCACTGCATTGAATACTGATGAGGATTGAGAGATGAGGGTACGTGAGCCTGGAAATATGTATAAGAGTATCGCATGGGTAACGAACGCTCTAACACAGCGTTTCCCAACCTACGGTTGGCGAAAGTTTATTTTGGTGGTCCGCGGAGGTTTCCAAAATGCAGTTTTTTTTAGGCCGCACCTTATATTTGGTGGTAATTTTTTTACTTTCTCCATACGTAGTAATGGGAAAGTATTGTATTCATGAAAAATATCGACTTCGAGATTTCAACGGAAATACATGTTTTGAGGTCCCTAGAGCACGTTTAGACTATTTTCGGAATGATGTCTGTGTGTGTGTGTGTGTGTGTGTGTGTATGTTATTGTGGGCACTCTAACTCAAAAAGTACATGCCATATCGTTACCAAACTTCATATATAACACTTTAACATGAGCACAAAGAACTGATTAGTTTTTGGACAATAACGGTTAAACGGAAGTCGAGGTTTATTCGAAACCCGATTCGGTTTTTGCGATATTTCTTCGTTAAAACATCATTATTGTATATACAATTCTATACAAAAGTTATAGAGAATGTAATTTCCTACAGTTTTCATTTGAAACAATTTTCCATAGGTGTTATTGTTTAGGAGTTATTTATAAATAACCGGTTTTTCTGTTTCCGTTAAATATCTCCTTAAAAACATCGTTATTGGTAATCTTCGTAAGGACCAAAGTTGTAGAGAATATTATTTCTTCCAAGTTTTGTTTGAAACTAATTTTCGTAGAACCATCCATTTCGGATATACTATTTCGCTTTATCTTAATACCAGCATACAGCGCCAACACCATGTAGCGGTGAATTCTGTAAACATTCAAAATATACGTAATTTTCGGCAACAAGGACGTGCCTTCTTTTACGATACGAAATAATAATTTTGCCTCGTAATATTATTCATAATAATTTAAATATCTATACCCCAAATATGGAGAAAGTCATGTGTTGGCCACATCAGATTTTTGGAAAAAGTTAAGCAAATTTTACAATATGACAGGTAATGAATATTGTTCTTAATGACGTTTTTACATTTTACGTTTTCCTAATCCTTCATATCTCTCGATTCCGTCTCTCTGCCAACCTTAATTTACACTTATTGATCTTAATGCCTCGTAAGCTGAGAGTGATCGCGCCGTTTGGAGTTCGCCTACCAACATTTGGATTTGTTTTATTATTCTTTTGTGTATTTTTGGTTGGATTACTCTGTGTTAAACTTTGTTAAGCTTTACCGCAAGACCGCGAATATCGTTGGTGGCACTTAACGGCGGAGATAATTTTACGTATTTTGCAATATGCTTATTATGATGTTTGTTTGTAACACTATATCATATTTCGAAAATTTCTCCAGTGCAAACGCTGAAAATAATTCCTGGAATAACACAAAATATAATCGGGTGATCCTCAAACAGACAGAAACGTGTGTAACATATTTGAAAATGAGCAAATAGGCTACGTAGCTTTTTAGTAGTTTAGTGTAAGAAATTAGGTGGCCCGCAGAGTCTGGAAGGGTTGCCGAAGAGTTCCAAAGGGTGGGAAACGCTCTTATATACGAAGTACATTGAGAAAGTATTGTAGTCGCGAAAAAATTCGACCTCGAGATTTTGACGGAAATATACGTTTTAGGTGTAGCTGATTGTGAGTCCGAAAAAGTGGTTTTCGCAATGCCGTCTGTCTGACTGTTAATGGCTCTAGGGCAGAGGTTCCCAAACTGTAGCTCGCGGCAAAAAAATCCATAATGGTGAGCGAAGTTTTTTGGTAAATCAGTTAATTTGGTCCTTGTTTTCATTCAAGTTTTTAACAAATTCTATATAACTACTTTTTTATTAAAATGCAAAATAATCCATTGGTTAAACAATATTTATATCAAACTTTTATTTGAAGCACGAAAAGAATGTCTCTGGAGCTAAAGCTATTTTATCAGCCTAGAAATAAAAATAATCGCTCCCTTTTCACTACGTAGAGGAGCCTTTTGTAACAAGGAAAACTGTATAGGCCTACGTCTTTGGAAGCAATAAGTTGATAGAAGATCCACAATCCACAAATCGATATCATGGCGGATAATATAATTGAAATGCACTCTTAACGAAAGGGACAAGGACGAATGCTGAGACATAATATTGTACGTCAATTGTAAATAATCGGTACAACATACATTGTACAGACTTTCTCATATGTTAATGCGTCGTTTAGTTATCTTTAGAAGATGAAAATCGTATCAGCCGGTTTTTAGAAAATCCAATTTTTGTTAAAGTTGTTCAAGAATAAACTAGCCTTATATTCATTCATTGAGAAAAATGAAATATGTAGTATTATTGCATACGTATACTCAAGTAACGGTACGAAATTTTATAAAAATCGTTTCAGCCGCTATTGAGAAAATCAAATTATTGTTAAAGTTGCCTTGAATAAACTAGCCTTATATTCATTTTTTGAGAAATATGAACTATACAGTATTATTGAAGACGTAAACTCAAGCAACTGTACGAAATTTGATCAAAATCGTTATAGCCGTTTTTGAAAAAATCAAATTGTTGTTAAAAATGAGTAGAATAAACTTACCTTAATTATTGAGCAATGTCCACCATTTCTACACAGACTCTGCCCAGTATGATAAAATGCCTAAGTTCGAGATTTGATTCATTTTCGCTCTACCGTTTAGGCTGTAGAGCCAGTAACAGACAGACGGCATTGCGAAAACCACTTTTTCGGATTCAGCGACATCTAAAACGTATATTTCCGTAAAAATCGCGAGGTCGAATTTTTTCGCGATATCAATACTTTCTCAATATGCTTCGTATATGAGAAAGTAAAAAAGTAAATTTTGTACTTCTGGGCTTTGTTTTAAATCTCAAATTTTCCTGATAATTCTTCGTAATTTTAATATGCAAATAGAAATTACGCTGCTCTCCTTACTACTAATATGACCACAAGGTTACAAACACGCAAATAAACAACGGAAAACTATATATAAAAGGTGGAAATAATGTTATAATAAACATTTTGTACTTAAATTAATAAATATAAAAACTGTTTGCAATATATATTCTTTAATAATTTATACTCAGGTAAGAAAGATAATCCTTGAAAATTTTTATTCTTAGGAGGGGGTTCGCGATATCTGGATCATTATAAAAAGGGGTTCGCGCGGTCAAAAAGTTAGGGAAACACTGCTGTAGGGCCTAGACGGAAGAACGAAAATGAATGAAATCTCGTACTTAGGCATTTTATCATACTGAGCAGAGTATACATAGAAATGGTTGACATTGCTCAATAACTAAGAGTAGTTTATTCTACGCATTTTTAACAACAATCCGATATTCTCGAAAACGGCTCTAATGATTTTGACCAAATTTCGTAGAGTTACTTGAGTTTACGTCTTAAATAATACTGAATAGTTCATATTTCTCAAAAAATGAATATGTCTAGTTTATTCAAGGCAACTTTAACAATAATTTGATTTTCTCAAAAACGGCTGGAACGATTTTGATAAAACTTCCTACCGTTACTTGAGAATACGTCTGCAATAATACTACATACTTCATATTTCTCAAAATATGAATATAAGGCTAGTTTATTCTTGGGAAACTTTAACAAAAATTGAATTTTCTAAAAAGAGGCTCATACGATTTTCATTTTCTAAAGACAACTAAACGAAGCATTAGTATATGAGAGAGTTTGTACAATGTGTGTTGTACCAATTTTTGTTACACAGCATGTTTACAGATTTAATGCACCGAACTTGGGAACGCTAAATTGAATTTATATTAATATAATTACGACTTATATATTATACCATACGGTAATAGCAACTCGATTGCGTTATAATTAAAATGAACGCGGCATACGCAATATTTGTGGTCATTTTATCAATCATTAATAATAAACTTCTTGAATGAATAATTTGTGACGGATCATTTAATTGAAGTTATTGTGCAGGTCACCCTTATTAATAGTCATGAAATTTTGAACTAGATTTCAAATGATAGTTTATTGTTGTTAATGCATATAAAATTGATCCGCGCATGCTACATGTCATGAAAATTTGAATGCGGAAGGCTAACTTTTAAAAATTCTGGGTCGCGTATAAATTTTATAATAAGCGTCAACAAATCTCAAAAGGAGTGTTGATGAAGGATATGTATTTACGGAGATTGAATTTATTGTAGTAGTGGCTTATGAATATTTCTGAGTCCGACTCTCTATAAATATTTTAACTGTATAAAATATTATTTAATTTAAATATCACGGCTTTGACAGAATAACATTGCGGAACGAGGCGTTGTTTTCGCACGAATGAAACAGTTACGTAATCTTTTATATATGACTGCAGTGAAAAAGTACGCCAATAATGAGCTGGAGGGCAATGCCCATTTGCATGCCTGAGTGTGAAATTACGTGACGCGCAGAAATTGCCTTTTCCGTTTTGGTTCAATGCCCTTAACTTACTTGGTTTTCCAAGCCTATTCGTAGTCCTTTAAATATAATTGAAATTTGTAGGCGTAATTAAATAAGAGACACACCTCAAATTATTTTCGTTTTCACTTCCAGAAACTTCACGTGGAGTTGTTCTACGTTTAGCGTTAGACTTCTTGTTATAGTGGAAACTTAACTACAATATATGACCCAAAGCTTAATTAGGGGCGGCCCCCTCTTTTTAAAATTAAATTTACCTTCCTCTGTTCAGGGAGTCTGTCTCATCGGATAATGCACGGCATGGTGAAGGGTTCTACTTGTCCGTTAAACCGACTAAGAGCACCGCCATGCGGATCTTCTAGGAAGCGCAAAATAGTCGTAGAGGCGCTGGTCTTCTCTTACCCTTTAGGGGGTAATTAGGGAGTTTACTGGATGGGCCGTGAGTGGCTGCGGGAAATTGGCGCTTCCTCTCATTTGGAGACCACAATTTCGGAAAGAGAAGATGTCTGGGTCCAAATGAGGGTTGAGGAGTGATCTTCTGTTAAATTGAGGATTCGAAACGCAGGAGGAGCAGTTGATTCAAATAGCCAACGGAGACCTTCCGCAGGACCTTAATTGCCGTTCTAAACGATTGCACTTCTTTGCAGATTTGTCAAACATTGACTGGTACAGTATGCACTGAGACATTCTTCTTCGTAGTATATGCTTCGTGTATACCAAACGCAGTCGGTTAAAATGTTTCCGAGGTAAATATTTACTTGTAAATGCACACCTTGTTGTCAATATTGCTTGCTGAATTTTAAAGTACCAATAGACTTAATTGGCAAAAATGTCATAAAAAGTACATTTTTTTGGAGCATCGTTTTGATGCGTAGTATCGAATATTCGGAGTAGATGAAACATATTTTGTTGCCGTTTTTAACATTAAGTAGTAATTTATCATAATATGCGATTAAAAAGTCTCATCAGGGCTTCCAAAGTATCATAATTTTGGCTTTGGTTTTCGAGAGAATAATTTCAGCTTCTGAACTTCTGCAAAAACGAGAACCTTCCGAATTTTCCTAGCCTTTCGGAAATTGAATTATTGGACAGATAACGAGATGTGTTAAAATTTTCATCAAACTCATCGCTTTGCATTTGTTTTAAACCTTTCAACTCTTAAACTAAATCGGCAAACTTTGAATCAACACGTTAAAGAGTCCAATGCTTTAAAATTAGGAAATCGTTTTTAAAAGGATATACTTTTGCTAAGTATGCATTTGTTTTAAACCTTTCAACTCTTAAACTAAATCGGCAAACTTTGAATCAACACGTTAAAGAGTCCAATGCTTTAAAATTAGGAAATCGTTTTTAAAAGGATATACTTTTGCTAAGTATGCATTTGTTTTAAATATTTCAACTCTAAACTAAATCGGCAAAATTTGAATCAACACGTTAAAGAGCCCAATGCTTTAAAATTAGGAAATCGTTTTTAACCCGTCAGCGTCGTCATGCGTACTGGGAACGTCGGACGGAAACTCCACATGCGGTCGTCATGCGTACTGGGAACGTCGCGGAGGTCGCTAGCTTTCTTTATTTTTTTGACACAGTAAATTTTCTTAGATATGGATAACCTTTATATATTTTAAAAGAGGAACCTTTGACCTTCCTATTGTGCTTAATTCTGTAATTTTTACTCTCCTTCTTTTTACTTTTATTATACGTTAAGTTTTGTGATTAAATTTTCACGTAGATAGGAGAATTGGGGAATTTTGGCTTCTAAAAAAGCTCCTATTCAACGAAATCTTTGCATGAAAGCAACTGTGAGGTGTAAGAAGAGGATATAGGCCCCATTTGTCTGCTATCAGACATCTCCAAGTTCGGAATCAAGACCTTCGAGCTCTGTGATTTGACTGGCTACTTATGGTCATTTCTTGTATACACGGGGAAGGATACTGTGTTTCATTCGCCCCTTGTCTCAGCTAATGTAAACAAGACCATGGCAAATAGTTTTGAATAGGTAGGCCAAAGGTTCCTCTTTTAAAATTATGAAGGTTACCCATATTTAAGAAAATCTACTGTGTCAAAAAAATAAAGAAAGCTAGCAATCTCCGCGGCGTACCCAGTACACAGGACGGCGCTGAGGGGTAAGAATCCTTATTTGAAGGTTTTTTTTCTGAAAAACTTACGGGGAAGAAGTTGAAATCCAAGATAAAACAGTAGATGTGAAGTACTCCGTAAACTTTGAATAAAGAAAAACTGAGTAAATGGCTTCCGTGATTGAGTGAAAGAATTCATAGGCGTATTTCACGCGAATAATAATAACTAAGACGGTGTGAAAAACATAGGTAAATATGCATAGTTTTACGTAAAACCTCAAAAATTTTCAGTCAAATTCCATGAATATCTAATAAGTTACGAATTTTTATATGGTTTCGCGCAAAAACTGCGAATTTCCCTAAATCTCTTCCGACCTGCGTGACGTATTATAGTTAAATGTCCTCCGCGCTTGAGGGGTTAAAAGGATATACTTTTGCTAAGTATGCATTTGTTGCTAATTACCAGCTTAAACGCTCTTCGTACGAGGGAATTTCGAATTTTTTTTAAGTGCAACCGTAGGTCGATGCGCGTTATCAAGGGACGGGTGGAGGATGGAGCCATTTGGGCGATTTATGTATATGTACTTTACGTTGCAAGTGGTTAGTACGCGAAGCGCGCAGATTCTATATTTTTTTATGTAACATTCTCGTAAATAGAGCTCCATACGAACGTCCTTCACCAAAACGGGAATCGAACTCGTAAACTAAAAAGCATAAAGACTGTCATAATACTTACCGTTGACAGGGTGTTTTACGTTCAAATGTATCAGGTGGCAATATCACACTGCGTGTATGAAAATAATGGAGCTCATCGGCATCATTTATAGATTTAATTCGAATAGATAACATTTGCGCGTTATAAATACATACAGATGCTGCATTTAGCGATATAAAAATTTTCGTTCTTCGCCCCTTACGCATGGCTTTAGTGAACATGCAACTATGCGTCACTGTGCCAGACTCCTGCTGATGGCGTTGAATCTCATTTTCCCCACAGAATGATTTCCAGGACTCTTTAAAATCGATCGATAGAATATCACGATGTCAGCGTATTACTTAAACGCGTTTGATTTCTCGTTGCACAACCCAAAACAGCGATGGTAAGGTATTTGATGAATATCATCGTTATATATATATAAAATTTCGTTTTTTGCATTTCAAATATCGACCCTCAATTAAAACCCAGTCACCGATTTACTGAGTTAGCGATTCTAATGAGTCGCCAAAAGTGTTTGAATTCATTTTAGGGAGCTTTTTGTTTCAGTAACCATGGAATCTGCGTTTCATATATGTTATTAAAATCTCGTTCATTTCTCATTCTAAATGTTTATAACCATGTATATTTATGCGCAACATATGCTTGATCTTTATAAAATAGAAGTACTTCAAAAGGTGAAGAAAACAACATTAACAGTCGATTGGTAAACTTGAAAATCGAACAGGTCAAAGTATATTAGACATAGTTTGTCTTCGACGGAGGTTTAAAAAGTTGTAACTTAGCTCTCTTTAGAGAATCGATTTTAAGATGGATAAACCATCGCCGTATTCAATTTTCGACGGAGACGCCGAAATAATAAAATACTATTGAATTTCAGATCAGGACCGATCGATACCTACTGTTTTGTTTTCCTCCCACATTTGACGGCCATCTTTCATAAATTAATCAACGACCGACGCAGCACGCGCCGTTTTTGTTTTTTTTATTTCGCAGTTACCCGCAGCAGTCGAAAGGTGACACTATAAAAAAATAAATATTTCGTGAAAGTAGGTCGCGCCGCATCGCTGGAAACTTTAAATAAAAAAAAGACGGAACCTCTTTTTCGTCGAACTTGGACGCGCGCCAGTTAAAAAAAAAAAGAAGAAATAAAAACTTTTGATCGCACGTGTGGGGTAGGAGAGGTATAGAGGCTAATGAAGAGACGGCGAGGGTGCAAATATTTGGAACCGAGTGAGTGCTTTCGGAGAGGGATTTTTTTTGTGAGGGGATGCAAACGCCTACATTGTTTATGCGACGTTACTGAAAAATTGACGTTAAAATTCTTATTCCGGTCGGACGCGAGAGGCGCTGGAGGTTGGGTGAGGTTGGGAGGGAGGGGGGGGGGGGTGGAGGCGCTTAAGGGTTTGGATCTCGGCGAGTTCTCGGGTTGGAATAATTCATAGGACGACGAAAAGATGGTTGGGATTGGGTGGACAACGCGGAAGCGATCGCGCGGCAAGTAATCCATGATAGATAAGCGTGCGTTGCAAAGAGAGACATGCGGCGCCTAATCAGCTTCTCGAGGGAGAGGTACTACCTTGACGCGGAATGATCGAATGAATTTGGCCGAGAGACTATGCGTTTTGCTAACGCGAGAAAACGTCGACGCGGGAAAGCTCAGTTCCCTTGCGCTCGGTGAACTTTCCTGTAGGTATCTTTGGTTGCATCGTTACGATATTTACTCGGACGCTACACGCAACTTTTTTTTACATTATCGTATCCGGAGTGTGAAGAGAAAGTAAGGTGATCGCGGAATAAGTCGAATTCAAGATTTTTTATACGAATGCACCAATCCCTCGCTTTGCGCTGCACATGCGTTCTAAGATAAGAAGTCGTCCAGCGAAACCGTGCAAAGTGGTTGGGTCTCCCGTAGATAAACAAGAAGTTACACTTGAACGCTGTCTTGAGGTGAACATACCGAACAAATCGAGGCATGTAGTTCTCTAAAAGGAAAACCGCGCTTGGCCGAAAAAGTGTAAATCGAAACCGTGCAGTTCCAGTAACGAGTGTACGTATATATACGTTTTTGGTCCTCCTAAGTGATTTTTACGATTCAACTTCATCTACGTCTATATTGTGCCCGTCAAGTCATCTTAACGGTGGATGGCAGGGGGTGCAAGGCACCAAAATGGTTTTCCTTTCACGACCCCTATTCGTCCTGGAGAAAAATGATCGTTTGTATCGTTCCATTCTACAATAGGTCCCGTGAATCTTATCCTCATTACCGTGCTTTCCTAAATATATTGATTCCTATAACTTCGTTCGCTAGCTCCACCGAGATACTTTTCTAACAGCTTAAGTCTAACCTGCGTTCTTCTAACCGTGCTAATTTCAATTCTGTCTGTCCAAAATCTGTATGTTGTCTGCACGCGGCTGTAGCAGGTAAGCTGCAAAACTGAACGTGAAGAAATTTTGCAAATATGCGCATAAGATATCACCCGAAACGGATTTCGTTGGAATGAACCATATCTCCCATCAGTGGGATGGGATGTATATACTGAAATCCATTTTAATACGCTCCCATTGAGCAAAGAAGTTTGCATAGACTTCGATAAAATTTCATGTACTTTTTCAAAGGCTTGATAATAGTATATCAAATTTACCAATTTGTAAACGTTATTATCGAATGGATCTGATCGAGTGGTTAAAACCCGAAAAAATTACCAACACAAAAGACATTTTATGGTAATTTATTTTAACACAACCAAAATTTTTGTCATAGAATCCCATGGACATAGGAGAAAATTTAGTAGAGATAATCTCTGCCCTTTAATCAAGCATGTAAAAGAAATATGTCCTTGCTTTTATCTTTGAATTTTACGATTTCTCTCTTTATGGACATTTGTTTAGTTGATTTTTAAACTAATTAAAATAGTCATAGTTATTATTAGGAGAAAAATCTAGTAACTTTAAACTATTCTATTGTTCTTTTTAAGGATAAGTTGAACCTGTTTCTTAATGAAAATTGTAAGAAACTTTTACAGTTCACACACAAAAAAAAATCCAAAACCCATTAAAATTGTAAGAATGAAAATTTTCAAACTTAATTAATCCCAAAAAGTTCCTTTAAATAAATCATTAGAATTAACAAAGTTTGGGAGTTTTTATTTGCATTTTGCTTTTAATAGTTTTCAAACTTTGTCCATCAATAACACGTCATGATAGGCACCGTTCGTATGTAAAAATGAAACAACGGTTTAGAATCTTGAATGATATTATTATTATTCATCATTCTTGGGATTTTAAAAACCCTATGAGCTTTAAATTTGCTTTCGTTCAATATTTGAATTACAATAAGCCATTGTGGAGAAGATAGATGGAGTATATGGCGTGATAGCAGATGGCTTCATCGATATTGAGTGTCGTATCCGTTATATATAGTAGGAGAAGAAGAAGGCGGATGCAACGAACGTGCCTTAGTCTTTCTGGCTCTCTGTCCCCTATCGGACGGGATATGACACGGACGCTTTAAAAGATGTGCTCGGGAAACCCCCTTTACGACGCTTTCTTGAGTGTCACCTTCGTAAGCCGACATCCGGGGTTTCCTCTCGGTTGGGCCCCAGAAATCCTCTTCCGAAATAACAAAAAATTTCGCCCGGAGAGCGAAATGAAAGTAGTCGTACCATGTCACGGGAAGGCGCGAGAGAAAATTACTGTCACGGACAACGAGAGAACGTCTACGTGTCACGGTGGCCTGTTTTCTTCCACCAATCTTTTACGGCCTTGGAAGAAAGTAGAATTCACAGACGGTGCCGTTACTGGGACAGTAAACAGCCGCTTTACACCTCACGGGTTTATTAAACATCAAAGCGTCCGTGATTTTTTTTTCGGAAAAAAAAAAGTTTTATCGGGATGTCATAGCGACATGTGGATCATTTTTCTCCAGGTTGGGAAAATCACGTAGGGAAAAACGTCGAATGGGACGGGAATGACATTTAGACCGGAAGAATAAAAAAAAACGGAGAAAAAATGAAGGGCAGGATTACGCATATTACTAGGAAAGTTTCCTTCCCCTCTCTTTACCTCATTGAATCCCTTTTTACTTTCTCCATACGTAGTAATGGGAAAGTATTGTATTCATGAAAAAAATCGACTTCGAGATTTCAACGGAAATACATGTTTTGAGGTCCCTAAACACGTTTAGACTATTTTCGGAATGATGTCTGTGTGTATGTTAGTGTGGGCGCTCTAACTCAAAAAGTACATACCATATCGTTACCAAACTTCATATCTAACACTCTTACATGAGCACAAAGAACTGATTAGTTTTTGGACAATAACGGATAACCGGAAGTCGAGGTTTATTCGAAACCCGATTCGGTTTTTGCGATATTTCTTCATTAAAACATCATTATTGTATATACAATTCTATGCAAAAGTTATAGAGAATGTCATTTCCTACAGTTTTCATTTGAAACAATTTTCTATAGAAGTTATTGTTTAGGAGTTATTTATAAATAACCGGTTTTTTGGTTTCCGTTAAATATCTCCTTAAAAACATCGTTATTGGTAATCTTCGTAAGGACCAAAGTTGTAGAGAATAATATTTCTTCCAAGTTTTGTTTGAAACTAATTTTCGTAGAACCATCCATTTCGGATATATTTCGCTTTATCTTAATACCAGTGTACAGCGCCAACACCATGTAGCGGTGAATTCTGTAAACATTCAAAATATACGTAATTTACGGCAACGACGTGTCTTCTTTTACGATACGAAATAATAATTTTGCCTCGTAATATTATTCATAATAATTTAAATATCTATACCCCAAATATGGAGAAAGTCATGTGTTGGCCACATCAGATTTTTAATATAAAGCGTTGTTAAATTGAATCGCTCGTAAGATAAGGCCCGAGAGGCAGAAAAGGACGATAAAAGGAGGAAAGATGTAATTGATGCCGCCAAGCTTATTGTTAGAAGAGGATATGAATAGATAGATCACGCGCAAACTGCGACTGTTCGGAAGGCTTTGGAAAAAATCACGTCGATTTTATCCCGAGAAATATCGTAGCTTATTAAGTGTATAGTTTCAGTAATATGTGCCATTTTTAGTCTCATGGAGGATTCGCTTGCAAACACTTCCGTTATTTATCGTATTTTTAGAGTTATCGTCCTTATCTCGAGTCGCTTTAGCCATGGAGGAGAATCAATCGCTTATTACACGGCGTCACGCGCCTCACACACATCCTCGTTCAACTTCCTGCTCACCGCTGTGGCTAGTAAATTTGTTTCATTAAAAAGGCCGAAGTTGGGCGTGAATGGAAGATTGCTACGCGAACATTTCCTCGTATTCCGGTTTTGCATGCATGCTCGCGGCTATTTGTTTGCTCGTATTTCCTGTACGAATTCGTGTTTGCGTTTTTTGTTTCTAGTTGCCGATTATAATCTTTTAAACTCGAACTGCTATTGCTTCTACCGAAAATTAAAACCTAGTAATAGCTGAACCAAAACTTTTTAACCGTGTTATAGAATATTTTGAAAGGAAGTGGCTTATTTTACGATAAGGATGTGTATATATAATTCAACTTTTCAGTTTATCTTAGTTCACTTCTTGATGTTTAATTTATGAACTCACTTATAAAATTTCTATGTCTGCTGAATTGGCGTTTCTGAAATTATACGAAAAATTTTCTAGTGCTTAAAGTCGAATCGATTTTCAATTAGGATTTGCATTTTCTTTTAATTATAGTCTGCTTTACATTCAAATGCCGCTTTTTGATAATACGGTGTTCATTCAGTCTTTATTTTGCTGAAACTATCAATAACACCAATTAACATTATCAGCCACTAATAATAAAACGCAAAAAGTAATTCCCTCCATTTTCACGCGACGTAATCGTGTTTTTATACGAAGGTGAAAATTAGAAATTGTAATGCAATATCCTTCTCCCCTGTCGAATGCCGTCCGCAGAGTTGATTCGGCTGCCTAAGATTCGGGATACGGCCGAGTATTGCGTGATGCGAGAGATACGTTTATAATTGGGTTCGCGGTGTTACAGGTGAGGAATTGATGAGATGATGCTCGTAGGCGCAAAGTGATATTATCGCTGTGTCGAGGAAGAGATGAAACGTACCGATAGAAAACTAATTATCCAGCGGGCGACTCATCACGCCGCGTGTACGTATGCGCTCACATATAATTCCCTGGAATCACGTTGCGCTCGAATTCGCGTAAACCTTTGAAAATCATTTCTCAGTTTCAACGGCGTTTCGTACGGACTAGTTTCGCGTACAAGTACGTGTCTTTTAGAGATTTTATTCCTTGCGTTCGAGAAAGACCTTCATTTATAAAAACGACGTAATTAGATCCGATGAGACGTTTTTAACGAAAATAGTAAGCAGAACATGCGGGACGTTTAACTACGAATCCGTCTTCGTCGAGAATTTAGGAAAGGTTTTTAAAATTCAGTGGCGCGCGAATGTGATGAGAGTTTGATATTAACATCTTGAAAGAATTAAAGCGAGAGAAAGAGAGAGAGAGAGGAACGAAGAGATACAAATTGAAGGAAGAAAGAATGGGAAACAAAGAATGAATAAGGGAAGGGATAGATATAAGAAAGAAAATAAAATACATAATGGGAAGTAAGGACGATAGAAATTAAAGCGGGAGGGTCGTTATTGAAAATAAAAATAAGGGTTGAAAGTTTGAGGTAGAGATAAGATAGAGGATGAGAGAATATAAAGGGGGAATCTGGGAAATGAGTAAAGGAACATATGGAAGGAGAAAAAAAACGAACGAGGAAAATGAGTAAAGGAAAATGTGTAAGGAGAGAAAGGAAGAGGATAAGGTTAAGAGTCCAGGGGTCGGCAACCTTTTTGACAAGAAGAGCCATTTTTTCCAAATTTGTATAGAATCCAACATAAGATGAGCCGCAGAGCAAAAAAAAAAAACGTAATAAATACCTTCAAGACACATTTAACGGCATCTATTTATTTAAAAACTGCACACACACACACATCCGCACAATGATGTTTTGGAGATAATTCGTAAAAAGAACTTGAGAAACAAAACAATATTTTTATTCAGTGAAAATATAAATAAACATTTTAAATGAAGCAAAAAGAGAGATTCTTTCGGAAAACGAATCCGGGACCATAGATGAAAATGAGAAAGTTGAAAATGAAATATTTACTCAACAGCCCATTTTGGATCCATCTATTGAAAGCGGTTGTATTAATATCGATAGAGACCGTCATTGTCGTTTGGTGCGCTTTAAGGAGGAGAGTGGGCGTCGGGAGCTGCAAGTGGTCATCCCTCAAAGAGCCGCATGCGGCTCACGAGCCGTGGGTTGCCGTCCCCTGGGTTAGAGATAGAGAGAGAGAGAGTGTGTTAAAGAGAAGGAAATAAAACGAAAGTTGGATAGCCGTGGTGGAGCGGAAGAATTAACGAAAGAAAATTCCAAAGGACGAAGATGGAGAACATGAGAACATAAAAGAGAAGCGAGCAATAAAACGGCAAAGTATCGGAAGGAGATGGAAAAAGAAGAGAACTCGAGGAATTTACGGAGGAAGGGAGAGAGAGAACGATTGTCGCGCCATTACGAGAGACCCGGATAGATAAGATTACCGATGCGTTTTCTCCGCGGATAGGGAAACGGGCTGGGCAACATCCGGTAAATTAGCTTAACATTTGAATCGTAATTCGATATCGTTAACAAGTGGGACGACAGTTACAGTTTTTTTTTTGGAGACTATTCCGAAAGAGGAGAGAAGGTAAGAGAGACGGAAAAGTCAGCCGTGTGTGTGTGAGAGAGAGAGGGAGAGGAAAAGAACGGCGAAAAGGAAAGGAAAATTTGATATACGAGGCCGCGAATAAAAAAAAAGTAAATAAAAATATCGAGGCCGTGGTCCAGAGATGATGGAATACGTTGGGCAAATATGGATTCAGTGGAAAAAATAAATATAAAACGAAGCGGATGTTTAGGAGGGTTTCCCAGATGAGCCTCCGCCATCATGGAGATCCGGTTCCTTTTCCTCGCCGTAGCAATATTTCCGACCGAGAAAAAAAAAATAATCTCGAAGATTTCCAGTTTACGCATTTTGACGGGAAATAGGCATTGATTGATCACCAATCTCCTCTGAGGTCAATTTGACTGACCTCTTAATGGCGTTCGGGGAAGGAAAGGACGATCTTACGAACCGTTCTTCGCCGTGTTCTTAGGATTCAACAGGAGCCGGGGAAGATAGTTCTGTAATTGAATATTATTATTTATGTTTATAAATTAAGATAAGAAGGTCGAAGTGAAGACTTCGGTAAGTTGAAAATGAATTTGTTAAGGAAAGCGAAAGTTCTAAAATTCGTGTTTCAGCACCATTTGCCGTATGAACTGATTTTTGAGCAGATTGATGTTTTATGAAGGTATCTAAAGTTAAAGTTAAAGAATGTTTGAGTTTACTAAACGTGGAAAAATCTGGAATGTTGAAAATGTTATACCTATCTGATTTAGGTGCTAAATGATATAAAGAGAAGGAGATGATTTGTTAAGAAAAGTAATCATGTAAAATGTATGAGAGATATGCGATGTGAAACAATAAAAAAATTCGTAAAAATTAGTTATGGGAGTGTTTTAGTAGGATTGGTTAGCATCCGGGGAATGACCTAAAAAAACCTCCCCTAACTTTCTATTTATAAATTTAATAATTTTAGTTGTGGTAAATGGTATGAATACTATATCTTTACTATAACATCAGCATAGGTAATCTGCCCGTAGACAGCTCCGTAATTATTATTGGTTAAGCCCGTTCCTCTCCATACTAATGAATTTCGCAATATTCTTCGTCTTGATAGCTTTCTTTAATTATTATCTCACCTCTTTCTGTTTCCTTTCTAAAAAGTTTTTAATCATGTCCACTTTCTTCAGATAACGTACATTCCAGATCGCCTTTCTCTTTCTTATACTCAATATAATCACCGGTAAATATAAGCTTTAAAGTTGTTTTTGTGGATAAATAATATATAAACAATACCAGTTTATACTGATTAATGTCATATTCGACTTATTCAAAGGCTTGAGTATTTTCTCATTAATGTTTCATATATTTGTAATTATGTGGAGAATATGGTTATCCATTCGCATCAACATGGTCGAGCCTTGACATCCTGTTGGATAACGCTGATCTACTGCACTTTCTGTAGTATCCTCGTGATGATCTTCGAAGTGTGACAGTAGGCTTATCGTTCTGTAGTCTTTACACTGCATTGCCTTTGGCTTCTTCAGAGGGCTCAGTATTACCTCCAGGAAATCTTGAGTACCTTTTCCTAAGCCGTAAATCTTAGTAATTAATTTTGTAACCACCTTTAGTTATTTGATTCCCATGGCTTTAAGTACCACTGCCGCTATCTCATCACCTCGCGTGGTTTCCCATTCTTCGATTCTTGGATGGCTTTCTCTATTTCGTTTCCCGTAATACTTGGTCTCGAGTTGTCTTTCTTTAGAAAGTTGAATTATAGCAATAATATTCGAAAATTTATAATAAAATATCGACTCGCCCTTTGCTCCCCTTTAGCTTCAGTACCTTGGCCATTCCTTCGGCTTCACTCCCTTTCTACGTTATTCTGTACATTTTGCAGGTGTGTTATAGTCATAATTAATTTTTAAGAAAATCATGAATACCGATGTGCGGGTTAGTTTAAAATTAAGATGAAACGTTAAATAATATTTAAGAAGAGTAATATCTAGGTCACTGACTTATATTATTGTAAGAGAGAAAATGTTTGGGGTGTAATAATTATGGGAAAAACAGTGGAATTTCTATCAACATCTTTTAAATAAATAACCTTCGATAATACAAGAAGCAGTAGCACATTTAGCGCAAACACTTGGAAACATTTGCTTCCTAAAAACACATAATCTTCCAACATTAATAATATCAAAATATTTTTGAGATATTTATGCTAAAAAACGATTTTATGCATTTGTATTGGAAGGGCTGTCTGGCCATCGCTCAATTTTGAAAGATAATTACCGTTTCTATCCTCGAATAATAGATTTCCATATAATATATTATTCTTCGTAAAAATATTTTTCAGCAAGTATTCTTCAGCGGTCAGTGCCTCTAGCGATAAAATGTCAAAAGGGTAATAAAACAACTAATAAATTCCCAAAACTAGATGATTACCAAAAGAAATTTGGAAAATATATTTTTAAAAACGGAGCTAAAATTAACAAGGACAGGCGGATGTTGAGATAGAAAATTCTCTCTTTTTTAAAAACAAAACTTTCCAAAAATATAAATAATCTCTACCTTAGGGCATAAAAAGCAAAGACGAGGAAAGAGAGAAGGGGCGAACGCTTTCGATCTCTCCCAGGTCAAAGCAATATTTTCTTTTTACACGAAATATATGTGAGTCATAAAGAAAACATGAAGCGAGTAGCCATATTGAAAGAGGGTGAATAGTCAGGAATTCGGAAAGAAATAAAGCGGAAGAAAGGAGAATTATAGAGCGAGGGAGGGGGGGGGGGGGAGCTTCCGAAATTCGAGAAAGCGGAAGAAATAATATGAAGTGGGCGTAAAGGAGGGACAAGGGAGAGGGATAAAGGGATTTTTGGAGCAATGGAGACCAAAAAGAGATCGGTTTTTGGTGAAACAGGAAACATAAAAGTCAGTAAAGGCAAGTGCTTTGTTAGATATCAGTGTCTAACAAACCTTGGAACGGATAATATGGGATGAGGGGGCCACTTTCGATCTAAAAAAATTCTCTGATTTATTTAACTTTGTGCAGTATTTGATGTATTTTAGAAGGAAAGGGGTAAATCTGAACGAAGTAAGTAGCAACCTTAGTGCCATGTTTTCCGATTTATCGCACGTGGTATGGTTTGGTTTAATCTGAAAGCTTATCTGTTGATTGTTATCATCTGAATCAGGTGATATCAATTGAATTATCGATATACATAAAATTTTCTTTAATGTATTATTTGAAATCGAGTAGGTTTTTGAAGTAAAAAAATATACAATGCCATCTGAAGTAATAAATGAAATGATGTACTTAGTGTATTTGTAACATCCAATATTTGTGGTATTACCTATCCCTACAGTTCCGCATAGTATCGAGTGATCGATATCAAATAATCGATCTGTAGTTCATTCGTTGAAAAGTTCTCGCTCTTCATTCGCACCGCAGAAAAGAACGAGATCCTGATGAGAATTGGTATACATATTTAGGAGTTTAATATCAATTTGATTTATTTTAAGATCTTCTAAAATACGGAAGTTGACGATTTTTTACTTTCTCCATATGTACGTAGTATGAGAGAAAGTATTGTTTTCATGAAAAAATTCGAATTCGAGATTTCAACGGAAATACACGTTTTGAGGTCTCCTGAACACGTTTTGACCGTTTTCTCGATGATGTCTGTGCGTCTGTATGTCCGTATGCGTGTTACAGAATTTTTGTTGGCGCTCTAACTGAAAAACTATTCATCAGATCAGCATGAAATTCTATATTTGTGATTTTATATACTTTCTTAAGATTTTAAAAGATTTTGATAACAATCGGTCAGCCGGAAGTAGCGGTTTACCCCTGTCAAATTTTCGTTTTTCTTAAATATTTCGCCTAAAACTGAATTTTTGTTAACATGCATATATAAAAAAGTTGTAGATATTATTTTTTTATACAACTCTTGTTTGAACTAAATTTTCATATGAGGAATTTTCTTCGAAATTGACGGTTAGTGGGCAGCTCGCGCGCGTGGTAGTGACGGCAAAGGTGAATTTACAAAACAATTGAATCGCTGGCGCTGAAGCGTGTAGGTTGAACTGTTCCTATCGCCGTATTTATTTGATTTTAGTTGACAACTTACGTACGGAGAAAGTCCATGTGTTGGACACATCAATTTATTTTACGTGTGAATCGCGAAATTAGTTCCGACCGTAACTCATTTAGGCCTTCCGTCACTTTTCTTCCGAGCTGGGAACGAAGTTATTTACTCGACAAAAATCACGTTAACTCCGCATTCAGATTTTTTAACGCGATTTTTCGAAAATAAGAAAGTTTCGGTTCGTTTAAGTGAATTTCCGAGCTTATAAAAAGAAGATCGTTAACTTTCGAAATCTCAACAGACTCGGTATATACGCGCGGAATTGCTTATTTTTTCCACTCCTTCTCTCTCTCTCTCTCCATCTCCCTTTCTCTCTCTCTCTCTTTCTTTCTTTCCAAGTTTTCCCCATTTAACATCCCTCTTCCGATATAAACCTTGACGGATGAACGGGGGACAGGTAGAAATCGTCTCTCTCTGCCGAACGTTATTTTAGTACCGGCGGAAAAAGGGAAGCGATTGTTTTTCAGACGTGTTAAATTGCTTCGGAGTTTGGAATGGGAAGTTTAAGGAGAGGAAAAATGTCAAAGAAAAGAAGGATGAGGGATTGAGAGAGAGGGAAAGGGGGGGAGTAAGAGGGCAGAAAGAGGGAGATAGAGACAGACAGACAGACATACAAACGACTTTATTAGGACGAAATTGAGACTATATAGTCCCTTCTTACATTTAACCCTGCGTCAACAATTACAAATGAGAATAAAATAGTAATAATAATTTCACAGAAAAGTACCAGAAAAAAATATAAATAGAAAAACATAAAAACAAAACACCAAATTACAAATTCGGAAAATTTCTGTAAAAAGACAGAGTAATTGCGGTAAAAGCCTAGGAAAGACCTGACTTGGCCATCCTAGTAAAAGAGAGAGAAAGAAAGGTGAGGTTGGGAGTGGAAGGGAGAAGTAAGGAGAAAGTGGTATAAAGGATGTAGGAGGAGGAAGAGAGAGAGAGAGAAGGAAATAGGAAGGAAGGAGGGGTAGGGGAGAAAGGGAGAAAAGAGAATGGACGTAGGAAGAGGAAAATTATTCATAGCAAACTGCCGCAAATGAAAATTTTCACTACTAATTAATAAATTAATCAAATAAACAAATATGATAAACTGGAAGCAGAGAGTGATAAGAGATGGAAGTAGATAGGCGGAGAGAGAGAGAGAAGGAAGGAGAGCAAAGGGTGAGTCAAGGAGGAGTAGCGAGTAGGGGAGGAGGAACTAGAGAGAGAGAGAGACAGAAGACGGGGAAGAATTGTTTATAGTAAACTGGCAGTTTAATTTCTGTGTATGAACTCCTTATCTCTCTATGTTATAAAATCGTAACGGTCATCATCATGCATAACTCTCTAATTTTGTGAATAACTCGATCAGAAATAAACTCAGAAGCCTGAAATTTCTCAGGATTTCAGTGTTGATGAATCTTTACCTTATGACTAAATTTTTTTTTAAAAAAGATAACGGGTTCGACTCCAGAGGATGAATGTCGTTTCCCATAAGATAACACGTAAAAATCAACTTTTTGGTTTGAAGGCTTTCATCCTTTTACTCTTGAAAATATTTTAAAATTAAGTTATCGATATGAAATTTGCGTTAAAACTCGCCAAAAATGAATGAGGATTCTTATTCTTACTGTAGAATGCTCAGTCTCATTCGAATTCGCTCATCTTTTGAATTTATACTCGAGTTTTGGTAAATTTTTAACATTTAAATATTAAGATTCCACGGTTACCGGTATTGTTGTCTTCGGTAATTTCCGTGCATATGCACTTAAATAAAGGCTTAAAGATCGAAAATAAGATTAAAACTTACTCGAAATGACCGGAGATATGAATTTAATGCAAATAAATCGAACGCAGTGTTCATGTTATTTATATTTTTTATCTATATTACTAAAATCCTATTTCTGGTTGTCTCTCTCTCTCTCTTTAACGCTCTATACCTCAGCCATTTTTAATCTCCGGGAATTTCAGTTTATTGTTATTGAGTTATTCAACTAATTTTCTTACCCCTAGTACTATAAACTCATAGTTTAATTGCAGTGGATGAATTGACTGACTAGAAAATTGTAATAAGTTAAATAAATACTACATGAATAATAAATACATAAATAATCACATAAATAAATACACCGCTCCCCGGTTATAACGCCGTCGGTTATACCGCGGAATCGGATATACCGCGAGTCTTCCTCCCTATTTCTTGGAAAGAAAGTCATGTCGTTTTTCTAGTATGTACTAAACTATAAACAAAATATACATACATTTTAAGGAATCGGTTAAATAAATTTCTTATACTCACTGTATTGTTTTTATTTGAATTTTGTCGTTTGTAGCAAGTATAGAAACGAAAAAAATGAAAAGTCATGTCCTCGGTTATACCGCGGTTGTCTTATAACGCGGGTCGCAGCTCCTCCCCCGATACCCCGCGTTTTAACAGGGGAGCGGGGGGTACACAAGTAAGTACATACATAAATGCATAGTTTGATTGCGGTGGATGAACTGATTGACTAGAAAATAGTAATAAATTACATATATACATAAATAATTACATAAACGAATACACTAATATATATATGTATACGTAAATAATTACATAAATAAATAAACAAATGATAACTTTTAAATACGAAATGGTAGAATGTGGGAATAAGAGTGAGGGAGAGGGGAAGATGGAATTTATAGGCGGGGGAACCAGAATGAAGGGGGATTGGACGGGGAGGCGATAGGGATGATGGAAAAGGGATTTTGACGGAGTTTTGATGGAGTTATGCGGGAAGAGGCAAACGCGGGGAAAAGGAAAAGGGAGGGGAAGAGAGAAGGGGAGGGAAGGGATTATGCAGAAGGGGAGTCGTACTGAGGGTCAGGGAGGGGCGGGAGGAAATACTCCCCTCTTTGACTTTTGATGGAGCGGCGTGGGGAAGAATGGTGAGGGGGGGGGGGGGGAGATAGGAGAAAGTTAAAGGCGGGGATAATTGATGAGAGATTTGGGAAAGGGGAACTGCGTGGTATGGGTTGAAAGTGAAACATGAGGGTGGTAATGCGGAGCCCGAGAACTCGTGGGAGGGAATTAACGCGTTGAGGAGAAAGAAAGAGGAGCATTCCAAGGGTGCGAAAGGGTTCTATGTGTGGTAGAGGGTTCATATATCGCCGGCGGTGATGGTATGGCTTTTAAGGTACCTCATCATGCAGGAGAAAAAGACAAGAGCGAACTAATTGGGTTGAATCAAGATGAGGAGATATTTTTGTGAATGTTGATGGCTGTAATGATGATTTGAGCTCTCTTAATGATCGTGTCACTAAAAACAGCCGTTACACTACTATGGATACAGATATAAATGCAAAGAGCGAAAACAATAACATTGACATAAACAACGATAACAATGAAACGCACAAAAACCACACATGGACACCGGCAACAATGTCACAGGGGCAGGCAACAACGACACAGACAACTACAACTATTACACGGACACCGGCAATAATGACACGGGCTCCTGTAACAATGACACGGGCTCCTGTAACAATGACACGGATTCCTGTAACAATGACATAGGCAACCACAATAATGACGTAGACACCGACGAAAATAAATTGACGAAAACAATGACTAAGATAGAAACAACAATAACATAAACCATATAAACGAAATAGCAACTAATATCTCATCTATTTTTCACATATTTGGAGCTATTCCGTCCTAGAAAACTATTCTCATTTGCATAAAGTCCCGGGTTCGAATCCAGGAGACAATATTATTTTCCCATATGTTTACACGGGATTTTCGATTTTTCAGAGTGCAAGGTTTTTTTCCTTCATTCACCAAAATACGTAAATAAGGACCGATTTTATGCGTTTTTGCTTTATTCGACGGCTAAAACTCTATCTTATTTTTGCAATGTTTACGTGTGACACGGTCGAAGTTTTCAGAAATACGCAATTGTTTTCGAATTTTTTCGGATATTTCCTACTCTTTCTGGGCGTTGCCAAGGCGGCCGTCATTGTTGCCTGCGATTCAATTACTATCAATTATAACTTGAAATAGGTGGAAGAATAAGCGTTATTCGCTTCGCACTTTGGTTTAAGCATCGAAATTGTTGCTGTAGCAATGTTAACATTTATACATAGCAACATAAATATTTACGGATAATTATTCAGTTAAGTGCGTATGGGAAGCGTTTCTAACGATTTAATCAAAGCAGTTGAATCTTCCTTTCATCGTCTGAATGCTGGAATCTTATCTCTTGTTCAGGAGAACCATTATATTATACATCTATAATGCTTATTAACGCAAATAAGCTCTAGCATAAATTTAAAATTAAATGAGAATGGATAGGGACACACGTTATTATTTTAAACACATTACATGGTTATCTTCTCTTCATTGATAATCTACATAAACGGTTGCATTGATTGTTATATAAAAAGGACATATATTTGTATAAGAAGAAACAAGGAAAATTATAAACATAAAAGTTCGCGATCAATTACTGTGTAGGGAAATGAAGAAACAGGAGAAAAAATCTGCAATGACCGGGAATTCTAACCCGGTTCATCCACTTCCGGGCGTATATTCTACCACTGAGCTATCCTAGCAGTCTAATCCTCTTGTTTCTGAGCGACAATATTTTCTTAGTTTGGGACTTTTAAAATGCAGATTTTTGACTGACTTCGCATAATAAATTGTCAGTACGCACACACAGCCGTGCCCTCAGCGAGATTCGAACCCGCGAACTTTACATTGGGAGCCAAATACATTAAAATCCTATACCGGAGAAATGCATTATTTGAGTTAAATGTGAATTATTGAGATCGACTTATTTTACATACTTCTTAATTTTTTATAAATCAATTGGAAACATACCGTGCAAACATTGCGCGGGTTCAGCTAGTTTATATAATTCTTTCTAACCGCAAAGTGCCAGCAGAAAATATCTCTTCCCTCGAAAACTGTTTTATTTCTATTTTAAATTCATGTTTCCCACCCTACTAGTTTCATCATCATTTTTATAACGTCCGTAACTCCTCAACTCGTGTCGTGCAAGTCCTGTATACGATCTATTGCAAATATTCCATGAAATTATAAAAAGGGTAAGGGTACGAACACATAGAAAGCAGGTTGATCGGCGCCTGCCTTTACCGGCGGCGACCAGCTTCCCTGTACGAACACATAGAAAGTAAGTTTACCAGCGCCTTTCGTCGGCTCTGAGATCATAGTAGAAGAGTATTCAAGCCAGAAAATCGGCAATGGATATTTAAAAAATATTTATTCGCAATAATCCTGTAGTTTACAATGAGTAAATTTGTTTTTGTAACAATAATGGGCTACTTATGTTAATAAAATTATAAAAAGAATACTAGTAAAATGCTGCATTAGAATAAAAATGCTTATTTCTCGCCAACACTTCTCCACAGTATTCCTATTTGAGTGTGCTTTGTCTCTTTCATCCCAAACTGGGCGTCTTACGTAAATTTTTTTTAATGAACGCATCAACATCCACGATGGAAAATGTGCGACCGATGCCGATAACCAGCAAGCTTTAAACTAAAAATCATTCCGGCGAGCAGGTCGGCGCCGACAAGTTCAGACACGCTTTTGCTATGTGCGTCTCCATTAACTTACATGTATCATTTCAGCAACTGATCGGCGCCGATTATCGGAAAGTGGGCAACCTGTGTTCGTACCATAAGGGTGACTAAGTGAATAAGCAGCAGGTCAATGTATAATTGAAATTTACTTAAGCAACATTTTTGCGTGCGAATTCTCTCCGGAGTCATTTTGATTTGGCTTATTTCTGAGGTGGTTGTTGAATCCCGGTGATAACCTTTACTTTCAAAATCTCATAAACTCGTCTTCTTCCTTCGGAGATTTTGTTTTTGTTTCAGCGGGAAATTCTCGATAATAAAATATTATTTTTACGTATTTCTATATCGGTTTTTGATATTTCAGGAGATTTGCGCAAAATGTTAAGAAAGCGTTATCTATATCTATAGATATCTATAAAGAAAAGGTTTTGTATGTATGTATATATGTGCGTGTGTGTGTGTGCATGCATGCATGTATGTATGTTTTTTTTATAGCTCAGCAACTACAGAACGTAGAAACAAGAGGAATGTATCATTTTCACCGGAATAAAGAGTTAAGTGGTGTAGTCAGGTTTTTATGTCGATGTATTTTCCAAGGGATTACTTAATAATTCACGATAACTTGTGCAACAACCAAGACTTAAGCGCTATAAGGGAACACAATCAAAGGGAAATAAAGCATCGAAATTGTTAATTAAAATATTTTCTCATGTAAGGTTTAATATGACCTTTATGTCTATATGTTCAGATTAGTGTCAATCTGGAGCCAAAAATCTCGGGAATACTCTAAAGCCCATTGTGCACGTATGTTTCAGGTGAAATGATTTCGCACTGGAAGGCTTTATACAAGGACAAGTTGTATCAAATGATTTCAATTTGTTCGTAAAGAAGGGTTTGGTAAATTTTGTAATAATAATCGGGCCGTTAAAAATGTTATTCCGGCCAAAGCGCCAAAAATGCCTTTGACCAGACTTCCTTCGAGGTAGTTACTAAATGTTTCGCGGACTTTCAATTGGGCCGCGACTCTCATTTCGAAAACCCCTTATCCAACTTGCCTGCGTGTCTCAGAAAAAGAAAAAAGGAGAAAATACGCCCCTTTTCGCGTTCGTACATGCTGTAATCCTGCGATGAAGGTTTGAGTCTCATCTCTCAATCGTGGGAGCCGGGGGAAAAGTAGTCAGAAAAAACGGAACGGAAATTTCGTGAGAGGCAAAGAGGAAATTAATACGCGGGACGTTGGCGATACGCTTTAGTTCGGAGGAAATGGTTCTATGCAGAGGTGAGAGCAGGACTAGTTTTTTTTGCGACGAAGTAAAAAAAAGTATCCGAGGAGATGGAAAATGTTTTTTTCTTTTTAGAATCCGAACGTCAGGGAAGATGAATGAAAGATGAATTTTGTGTTTGATGACGGCGATGGAAAACTCCTCCCTCTCTCCTTCTTAAAATATCGAGGAAATTTTTTATTTACTACGGGATGAGGGTTGAACTCGATATATTCCGTCACATTGGAAAATTAATGACATATTTAAAAGGTCTTTTTTGTGTATTTCTCTCGTGAACTTATTCATAACGGTAAACTTTTCAAAGATTCAGTTATTTTTCCTGTGGTGATTGTTTCGTAAATTATGTCAAATGCAAACTTTCAAATGTTTAAAATTAACCAGGAAGATCGTGGAAATCACAATTTAGAGAATTTTTCTTGGGTTAATTATTGTCACACAGTTTCTTTAATTTCGAATAAATTCAGTCTAGTTTATTTATATTGGAATCATGTAAGAGTTTTAATGATTGACGCATGATTAGTCTTTCATAGAAACGTCTGACTTTTGTTGTGGTGGAGGTGGAATTTACAAAATTTTTTTATAATGTTATTTTATTTTTATCTCTATGTTTCATCTGAAATATTTATGCCCTAATAAATTCTTATGGTTATATAATATAATTTTATCAAGTACCACAAACTTTTAATAAACTCGTTATAAATACAATTAGATTTTACAATTGAAAATTTATGTATAGGCTACCAATTAATTATTAAATAAATGGTTTTCTTATGAAAAGAAATAAGTACATTTTCGGTGACATTTACTTAACAAAAAATTTCTCGTGATCTTAGTAATAGGCGAAATACGTATGTGCGAGTCGAATTTCATTGAATGGTGGGTTCAGCGAATCAGAGAGCGTCAAATACGCCTCTGTCATTTCCATGATTATACCTCCTATATTGTCTGAAGGGACGAAAAACGTCTGTTGCAAAGAGATAACCTTTTTTTGCGCAATGAAATAAATTTTTTTTTTGTTTCCACCTCGAGGAAAGTTCTGATTGCTTTGTCACGACGAAATAAAATCTGCCTCTGATTTTCATCCCTTCACCAACAACTCATCACGCAAGCGTGATTTGTATTTTATTTTCTCTTTGTCGTCAATTACGTTTCTTTTCTCATGAATAGCCCGTGTCAAAAATGAGTATGACAGCGAATTGGGATTATTATTAACCCCCTAGAGCCGGTTCGACGACGTACGCGTGTACGGACCTTTGCCGTCCTTCCCCGGTATCGGTTTGTCCGTAAACGTTTACGGACCCTGGAGTTCTGTTTACTCAAACCTAAATACCCGAGTCATCAATTTACCTTTTACCCAACATTAAAATAAACACAAGTGCCAAGGATGGAAGATTTACGTTAAAATGGCAGTTTAGAATGAAGAATACTTCAACAGAGTTTACGCTTGCTTTGTAATTTCCCCAAAATTCGACCGGATTTTACTGGAATTTTCCGCTTTTTTTTCCTGTTATCGTGGAACCTCTACATGACGACTTTCTCATCATCCAAAGTTGCAACAAAAGCAGATGAGACGAGTTGCTTGTTCTTCATTCGATTTCTTCTGCGGTATTTTGATAAAGTTGCTCATTTATTTTAATCTTTATTTACATCCCTTCTCGCTGGCTTTTTGAGCGTCCAAATCCGTTTCAACCTTCCGGTAATGCGAGCGGTTTTTTATCCGCCGGTAAAATTGCGTACCTTCGCGTGGCCATCGCCGTGGAATTCGATGGAAAGTTATGCAAAGGAATGCGACGGGGCTCGGTACGATAAATCGTTAGAAAGGGCAGGAAAAAGTTGTAGCAGGATGCTCTATACGAAACGGTTTGCGCCAGGTCAAGGTTATAAATATGAGCTATGAAAAGTCGGCCCACCGTCCTGTATTTATAGCCTCCCTGGACTACCGACAATAATGGCGCTCGGTGGGCAAGACGATCGAGAGTCATGAAAGTTTTCGAGGTGTTTGAGAGGACTTTTTTAATTTAAACTCTCGAAACGCAATTTTTCGGTAATGTATTAAATCAGAAGTTCTCAGAATGCTCGAAAACGGCTAAAAATGCTCCGGTAAGAAGAATACGATTGAAGGAAAAAAATCTGTTTCGAACGAAATTATAAGAAGTGAAGACTAATGCGTGGAGAAAGGAACAAAGTTTGGGGTTTTATAAAACGCTTGTGGGTTTATTTTTAAATTTTAAGAGTTGTTCTTTCTAACATGAAAGATTTTTTAAAAAACTTTTAAAAGGTAATAAAATGGAGATTAAAAAGGTAACTGATAAAGTTGAGGGATAAGATAGTAATAATAATGAGATGCAAAATTTATCGAAAAAAGTTTTTATTCAGTAGGTTCCTTTTAAGCAGACGAACGTATTTCGTTTAGCTAATAGATTTTCGGGTTTTCTTATGATAAACTTATACGTATAAGAACGAATCCTTTGCTTATAGAGTTGATTTGTTCGTCATTCGCGAGAAATTATAGCTATACGAAGGAAGCAACCAAGTTACAATTTATGGCGAACCGAAAACTACGTCTTAAATAATCAATATCAGACCACCTTACTTTAATACAGGGGTCAGCAACCTTTTCTACGAGGTGTTGGTTACGGCGATTCCTTCGGGGGCCTCGTTGGAAGTTGCCAATGCTTCGGCGAGCCCGTTTAAGAGTTTTATACGAAAATTACTCTGACATTCGGATGTATTACAGGAGTGAATGTGGAGTATAAATCCATTGTTAAAGGTTTTATCTTCGTAATTTGATTTCAAGGACATGGAATCTGCATGTTAAAGTTTACGGATCTATTTTTACTTTCTCCATACGTAGTAATGGGAAAGTATTGTATTCATGAAAAAATCGACTTCGAGATTTCAACGGAAATACATGTTTTGAGGTCCCTAGAACACGTTTAGACTATTTTCGGAATGATGTCTGTGTGTGTGTGTGTATGTTATTGTGGGCGCTCTAACTCAAAAAGTACGTACCATATCGTTACCAAACTTCATATATAACACTTTCACATGAGAACAAAGAACTGATTAGTTTTTGGACAATAACGGATAACCGGAAGTCGCGGTTTATTCGAAACCCGATTCGGTTTTTTCGATATTTCTTTGTTAAAACATCATTATTGTATATACAATTCTATACAAACGTTATAGAGAATTTAATTTCCTACAACTTTCATTTGAAACAATTTTCTATAGGAGTTATTGTTTAGGAGTTATTTATAAATAACCGGTTTTTCGGTTTCCGTTAAATATCTCCTTAACAACATCGTTATTGGTAATCTTCGTAAGGGCCAAAGTTGTAGAGAATAATATTTCTTCCAAGTTTTGTTTGAAACTAATTTTCGTAGAACCATCCATTTCGGATATATTTCGCTTTATCTTAATACCAGTATACAGCGCCAACACCATGTAGCGGTGAATTCTGTAAACATTCAAAATATACGTAATATACGGCAACAAGGACGTGTCTTCTTTTATGATACGAAATAATAATTTTGCCTAGTAATATTATTCATAGTAATATAAATATCTATACCCCAAATATGGAGAAAGTCATGTGTTGGCCACATCAGATTTTTTCATAACATCTTCGTGGGCCGCGCAAAACGCTCTCGGGGGAGGGGGGGGGGTCACATGCGGACCGGAGTTTATCAACCCATGATTACGAATAAATCTCTTAAGTGATTTTACGAACTCCTAAAAACATCATCCTCAGGTCTCCTTAAAAAAAAAAAATAAGGAAAGAGATTCCTGTTCGAAATAAAGCTTCCATTCCGCCGTTGACACGATTTTTTTATCTACTCTTTTGTTTTCCTCGACAATATTCACCGACGTTACGCTTCCTCCGCGTCTTCTCGGTCCTCCTTGGTGACGCGATCACCTCACGAGAACGGTTTTTTTTCTCTGCTCGAAATCGGCCAATGGACGCATAAAATCTCCAACATAGCATTTTACGACCATTGGCCGGCGAAGAAGAAGAAAAGGAAGGGAAAATAAAGAAAGATGGGGAAAGTAAACGGTTACAGAGTTCGAAAACGGAGTCTCGCACTCTCTCTCTTACTATCTCTCTCTCTCTCTCTTGACAGTTACCGACCGCAACGTCCTTTCCCACATTTCCATTGATCTAATTTTCCGCGCCCACGTTCGCCCTTGGTTCATTCATTCTCGCGAACGGCAGAGGGAGAAAAAAATGAAATAAACAAAAGCGTAATTTTCTTCCTTTTTTTCCATCGCGTTTTCCTCCTTGGTTAAACCGTTTAGGGCGGAGGTGGGGAAACTACGGCCCGCGGGCCACATCAGGCCCGCGGGAGCACTTTATACGGTCCGCGATATCATTACGAAAACGAACCATGAAATGTAACACAGACAATTTCGTATTATTTGGTTATAATTAGGTCCGGAAAACCTCTTCTTGTGAAGATTAAACGATAATATAATATTAGGTAATTATCAATTTTCTATCAAATAACTTCCAATGTGGACGCAACTGTGGCCCGCCGAAGCATTTTCATATGTTAATGCGGCCCGTCTCATCCAAAGTTTCCCCACCCCTGGTTTAGGGCACGGGAAATTTCATTCGTCCGGGGACCCGAACCGGATGTCTTTTTTTTTTTAAGTGCTGAACGTAGTAGACCATCTCTATTTTCATTTCTATGAATTTATTCGCGTAATATGGTTTTTCATTGATTTGTGCGTAGTGTGTAAAAATGCGGATAGACTTATAGACAGGGTATTGAAAAAGTCTGTGTTCATTTGGCTCGCGTGTAATTATTATAGAAAATTTAGTCATCTAGCGCAAAGTGAATTTTTGAACATCCTGTACGAATGTTTGTTACACTCTCTCTCTCTCAACTTCTTTCTTTAATGTTAAAATAATGCACTATAGCAAAGTTGTCAGTTTCAAATTTTATTTCAAGTTGATCTGTAAAGATTTTTTTTTTTACAATTGAGGTGCTCAGCGCAAAAATGGCCTGAGTCACAAAATGTCTACTTTAAAAGTTTATCCTTCCATGAAATTCCGTATTGTGCTTAGGTATAAAATACAAAACTGGACTGCGCCACTTTATATTCAGCAAAATGGTCAAAAGTTTATTTTTGCATAAAAAGTTAGACGCAAGAGTTACACCTATTAAATTCCTTTGATTTTTATGGCTAAGCGCACTTTCGCGCCGAGCTTTTTGATTTAATTTGCAATAAAATTGGAGACTGACAACGACAGTACAGCGCGTCGTTTCAACGCGCGAAAATTCCTGTTTATTTCCTGAAAGTATTACTTTCATTTAAAAAAAACCTTTACTTCCTTTAAATAGTGGTAATTAGCGTCTCCTTGCTAAACTCACGACTCTAATTATCACGCTGATAAGAGGTTTTTTCAGCGGCTCTTATTTATTCACCGTCCGGCGTGATATATTAAAATTGTTCTTATTTTACATTTTTCGTTTGCTCTGCACGTTTTTGTTTCCTGCAGTCAAACTTCTCAACGCTTCCGTCCATTTTTTGCTTAATTTATGTAAAAATCAAGAAAATACTCCATTTTTTTAATTGCCAAAAGCGAATCAAGATCCGCTTTGGTAGGAAAAATATTTTGAACGCCTGTGAAGTAATAACTTTTCGCAGGGTCTGAGAGAGGTGAGGTGGGACCCGGGCCAGTCACAAATGTGGGGCCCCACCCCACTCCGAAAGTCATACAAATATATGAATAAAAAATGAAACTAAAGCGGAGGGGATTTTAGTTTAATAAGAACCTATTCATTTAAATTGGAAAGAAAATTGTCTTTATACTTATAACTGACGTTAACCTGGACGACAAAATGATTTCACTGAAAGGACCGTAAAATTTTCTCTACGTAGTCCAACCCTCCCTTCCCCTTTCACCGTGGATCGGTGCTTATTTGCGCCAGGGATATTTGTTCAATATATTAGAATAAATATATTGAACACATAACCTTTAGAATAAATTTTGGAGGCCTCCCTGGGCCCGGGCCAAATGTCCTTGCTGGTCCCCCCCTCTTATCTGTCTCTGACTTTTCGTGTAGTGATTTCTTCAACTTATTTTGCAGTTTCTTATGGAAAAGTTGGACTTCTCCAATAGGTATGAATTGGTTGGATTGAAAAGATATAGCTTTTCTTGATTTCAGCCATAAAGGGAGCTGTATAATTCTTTCTTTGTTGATTTTTTAAATCCTTTAAAGACATTTCAAAACCCTGTATATTAGTTATTCTATAAATTGGACTTTTTTCTACTTTATAAATTATATATATTCCGATTAAATATTCGAGTATGATATACCTCAATTATGTATTCGAATTATTGAACCATACAGAGTTATTGATTCTTAAAAATCCTTGAAGACATTTTAAAAACCTTGTATATTATTTATTCCATAAATCGGATTTTTTTCGCCCTTTGCGCATGTTCGAATTATATATTCCAAATATACATTCGAACTATATGATCAAATTTTATATATGCGCATCTAATTCTTGTATCTGTGATCAAAGCCTTGCTTGCTTTATTTTGCTTACCCTAAACCCTTATCCCGCTCGCTTTTGTCGAAAAACCGATTTCAACAAATCCAGAAAAAAACATTCCTCATTTTATCGAATCCTCTTTATTTGTGCGCCGAACCGAAAAAAAGGGTTGGTTTTGTGGGATATAAGAGTTCGATTAGTCGGAAGGGTTTCGGGGAGGAAAAAAGGTATCGAGAAAGTTTCGTAGGTCTGGGACGGAGGCGTGGTCCGTAATGAAAGAATTTGGAGCGTTCGTGCGAAAAAGTCTTGGGAGAAGAGGAAAAAATAAGAGGAAATAAAAATAAAGGAAGCCGTGTTTTTCTCTCGCCGGAAAATAACTTTCGATGTGGCGTAATCCGCGAGCTTTAAGTGTCGGAAAACGAGGTGTCGGTATCGAGCGAAGGTAAGGGATTTTCCACACAAACACACACATGCACAAACACACGCACAAACACACACACACGAACACACACACCAAAGGTCCAATTGGATTTCTCCGAACCAAATAATGCGCCGCAATGGTCCGAGTTTTCATTCCTCGCCCATGTTTTTCGTTCAGACATTCTACTTTTTTTCGATATTTTTTACTGTCTTTCGCAAGATAAATGATACGAGGGTTTTCTTAAGTGTTTTTCCGCGAATATAATCGATTTCCGTTCTCGCTTATCGCAATAATGTGTCGAATCTAGAACGGCGAGTGAAACCGTGGCTTTTCCTTTCAATCCGACCATAGGTAATAATAGTATTTTTCTAATATTTCTAATATTACTTTCTAATATTACTTTCAAGTGTTTGTTTTATCACTCTATCACGCTACCATTTTTCACACTGTTAATTAATTATTTGTTAGAATTAAATTTTATATAAGTAGTTTTTTTAGAATTTGGATCATTTTTAAAACATTAATTTAAAACCATTTAAATATGCATTGGAGTGCCTATTATGAAAGAAATAGGATCAGGTATAGAAAACTGTTATCCTTTCCCTTGTCAAATAATTTTACCTTTAATTGTTAAACCGTAAATTTAAGTTTAAATACGATGATCAGGTCGAATTTTAACAGCTATTATATATTTTCATTCTAAAATAATCGAGAAACCCTTCACTCATTATGTCGGCCGGAGTTATTCATATTAGAAACATGTAGAAAGTGTTAGTTGGTTGAAGCTTTCGCTGGTGCTTGTCGTGCCGAGGTTATATCCGTTTTTCCGGTTATCCCGCGTAAATTTTTGCGTTGCGTTTCTTCTCCTTTGCCGGAGACTTCTTCAGGGTGATCTGGCCGGGTGTCCTCATGTAGACTTGATATATACTACGGTAGCAGAGGAGGGGTGGGTGGTTTATGGGAAGGGGAGGGTTGGTGGTGGGGTGAGTTTTGTTGTGGCATTCGTCGTATCATATTGTTTACTATAACTGCGGTTCAAGTGTTGCTCGACTTATAGCCACTGTCTCTTGTTGACGCGAAATAGTTTTCGAAAACGCAAGAATTCTCGCGGAAGAAAAACTTGACGGAAAACGAGTGATACGGGAGGCATTAGAAATAAAAAAGCATAGAAGGAATTTCAACAAGAGACGGTGGGTCTAAAGTTTAGACCATCTTTCCTTTATCCTTCATTTATTATTTTCAGCTTCAACGAAAATCGGCTCTCTGTATGTTTTATTACTTATTTTTTTTCATTATTTCTACAGTTTTATTGGTCTAATATGGTCGAGTTTTTAAAATTGATATTATCGGTGTTTTTTAAATCCGCTAATGTAATGGTTTTCTCCGTCAGTCACACGTTCGCGTCCGGCGAACTACTTCTACGCCGTTCAAGTTAGAACGATTGTATTTTGAGGGTTTATTCGTGGCAATAAGTTCTTCCCGCGGTTGAAATTTGGATTGTCCGGGGGCAGCCTAATAAGCGTAGTGTGGAGCCCAATGAATAATAAAACATTAAATTAGCGAACTACTTCTACACCGTTCAAGTTAGAGCAAACAAATTTTCAGGATAGCTTCGGCCGGTGCCAGTCATAAACCCTATTGATTTTAGTATAATTTACGAAAGTTTTTTAGTTTTCATAACCAATAAATTTAAAAATAAAAGTACAAGTATTATATTTTGCGATGTTATAACGTATGTCTATATTTATTATTTTTAAAAACGCCCTTAATATCAGGCTCTTCTGTTCTTTCCTTGTTTTATTTTTCGTTATCGCGTTGTGTCCCTTATACAGGGTGTACCAAAAAAAATGTACCCTATTTCAAAATGAAATTGCAGGATAACCATAATAGATGTGATTGAATAATAAAAGTATCTAATCAGGGATTTTTTTTACTAAATAACCCTTTTATGTTGCACATCCTATATATGTCTCACAATCAGTTAATTTTACAACAACTATCGTCATTGTTAGGCGCGAAATCCTAAAGGCGACTTCGCTGCACTCATTCGTATGTGCGCCCATAATGTTGGTAGACGTTTCTAAAATCTTTAATGGTGGAAATAAATTTCAAAGATTACTCTATTACAGGGGTTTTCAAACGGTGGTACGCGTACTCCTAGGGGTACGTCAAGAGTTTTGAAGGGACACCTTCTTACTTTGCCTTTAATGTATGACTTCGAAATCAAAATTTGCAATATAACGACTAAGAATAATGTCATAAATTAGACAGATGCGCCAAAAATGTGGATTTTAACTTTATAAACACGGGTTATCTATGTTAATACTAGCGTCATTCATTTCCTTATCACTTTAAATGTACTTCGGAGTACGCAAACATAAAAAATTGCACTACGGGGTACGCGAGTAAAAAATGTTGAAAAACCTTGCTGTATTATTTGGTTTTTGTTTCACATTCATATCACAGTTCATTTTTTTATTTTATACATTTATTGGCCCACCCTGTGTTTTTAATTAGCATTTTGTCAATCAATCGTTTGTAATTGACCCCGTTCCGTATGCCGATTGTTTACGAACAAATAAATAAGTTAATTAAACCGTTCTTATTGAACGTAATGCTTGACCTAGAGGCGGTATGAATAGAAGATCCCCCCCCCCCCCTTTAACGTACGACTTAGCGGGACCTGAAAACGTATACTTTAAACCGATGAAGGATTGCCAAACTTCATCCAACAGGCGCGCTTAAGTTCCCTCCAGTCGCATTAATTACCTCGTCACCCATCTCGTTCTCGCCCTAATCGTAGGTTTGCTCAAAAGCTTCCGTTGTGGGAACTTCACCTTCGGCTTACGTATTACGCGTAAACCGCGGCGATGAATTCGCGCGTCGCTCGAGAGCAGTCGACGGCGTTCGGGAGATTGACGGAGCGTTCGAGGTATTAACGTCGGACGCGTATTGTGTGCGTTCGAATTAACACACGACTGTGGCGTATTATTTTCTCCTTAGAGAGAGAGAGAAGGGGGGAAGGGAGGGAGATTAAGTAGTTCACGGAAGACGGTGGGGGACGAAATTTCGGTAGAAATCAGGGGAAGAATACAAACCACGGAATTTTCGCGAGTAAAATCTTCGCGAGTTGTTGTAACGAGAGTGGAAGAAGAAGGGAGAAAATGAAGAGAAATCCTGGCAGAAGTTTGAAGAACGAGAGAGATAATAATGAGAGATAATCGTCCTCCTTCCATCACCAGTTCGAACTAAAGAGTTAATCAAAGTGTGTATTAAGCTCTCGAGAAAAAACTTTACGTTGCTAAGGTTGAGGGCGGGAGATACTGTATTAATTAATACGAGGAAGTGCGTGGATAAGGTTCTTATTCTTTCCATTCTTCTCTACGTACGTTTATAATTAATCTTACGTAGGTACGACTCCACTCACCCGCGAGGCAGATCCCTGGAGACGTCTTCCGTTGCTACGCGACCGAATGAAAAGGGCGAAAATAGGAGGAGAAAGAGAGACAGAAGTAGGAGTGGATTTCGTTATGGTCTCGCTAAAAAAAATTACTTCAGAGGAATTAACGGGATGAACGTAATGTCCTCGTCGGGTCACAAGAAACGCGGAAGTGTCACGAGTTGTGAGGGAGAGAGAGAGAGAGGATTTTTTAAAATCTCATTTTTCCTAGTCAAAATCCCGCGCTAATGAAGAATTTTCGTATCTTTCTTCCTCCGTCTTTTCGTCACTATTTAAGTCTCGCTGAGATGTTCAAAGATGTCCCTTAAGGTTCAGAAAAGTATTTTGTATTTTTATTTTCTCCATACGTAGTATAGGGAAAGTATTGTGATCACGAAAAAATCGACTTCGAGATTTCAACGGAAATACACGTTTTGAGGTCCCTAGAACACGTTTAGACTATTTTCGGAAAGATGTCTGTGTGTGTGTATGTGATTGTGGGCGCTCTAACTCAAAAAGTACTTGCCATATCGTTACCGAATTTCATATATAACATTTTAGAATGAGCGCAAAGAACTGATTAGTTTTTGGGCAATACCGGTTAACCGGAAGTCGAGGTTTATTCGAAACCCGATTCGGTTTTTGCGATATTTCTCCGTTGAAACATCGTTATTGTATTTACAATTCTATACTAAGTTTATAGAGAATGTAATTTCCTACAACTTTAATTTCAAACAATTTTCCATAGCTGTTATTGTTTAGGAATTATTTATAAAAAATTATCGGTTTTTTCAGTTTCCGTCAAATATCTCCTTAAAAACGTCGTTATTGGTAATCTTCGTGAGGGCCAAAGGTGTAGAGAATAATATTTCTTCCGAGTTTTGCTTGAAACAAATTTTCGTAGAACCATCGATTTCGGAGATATTTTGCTTATTCGTAAATTTCCAGTATACAGCGCCACCACCATGTAGCGGTGAATTCTGTAAAAATATTCAAAATATAATTTACGGCAATAAGGACGACTGTATTATTTGACGATCCGAAATAATAATTTTTCCTATTCGTAATAATTTAAATATCTATACCCCAGATATGGAGAAAGTCCTGTTGGCCACATCAGATCTTTTCTCTCTCCTATCGTACGCCGAGCAAAAAGCGGTAACATGAATTAATGCCCTTAAAAAAATTCAAAGATCAAAATTCATTAATTCCGTCTGGCGGGAAAAAGGGACAAGTCCTGCAATTTTGAGAAATGAGAAAACTTGATTTAATAGATTATAAAAAAACTCCAAAAATCAATTTAAATAAATCCTCCGCTAATATATTTTGCCTCTGTAATCAATACTGAACTGAGTTAAATATTTACCCAACATTAACAACGTATTTTCTCCGGAGTTAATTTATTTTATAGTAATCATTCCATTTTGTACTTCTTCTGCCCGCCTTCCACGGAATTAGCTAATGCTACATGCAGTTGTGATACCATCATAGTTCATCGAACAAACGAATAAATTCTGCCGAAGGACTTACATAGAACCCAAGTGCGATAAATTCATACCAAAACAAGAATCATCGTTGTAAATTAAAGAATCGAAAAAATCACCGACGAAATGTCTTCACTCGACTATTTATGTACGCCATCCTAACATTATTCATCTTAATCGGACTATGGGGAAAACAAAAAAAAAATATCGCGTTAATGATGACGACGCGATGGTCGAAAAACACCGGCATAGAGAATGAAGGAAAAAGGAAAGAGAAAGGCAACCACGACGGAGGTAAGCACAGGGCTGCCGTGGAGACTGCGAGAAGAAATAAATAAGCGAACGTTGCCATGGAGACGAAGAGTGGAGAGAATGAGAGAGAGAGAGAGAGAGAGCGATGGAGAGGAAAAAAAGAACAAAGTGACAGAACCTGCACCTGCATGTGGGTGGAAGAAAGGAGAAACGAGAGGCGAAGGAAGAGAACGTGAGGCGAGTGAGTAAATCTCGTGAGAAAGGAAGATTGGAGAACGGAGAGAGGTTATTTGATGGGAAAAAGATGGGAGAGAGACAAAATCTAGCCAGTGATAAAGGGAGAGAGGGAAAAATGATAGAACGGAAGTGGGATGAGTGAGGAGGAGGAGAGAAAGAGAGAGAAGAGGCGGAAAGACGGACGAGGGAGGCGGCGGAGGGATCAGGTTGTGTCGTGAGAGGACAAAACAGTCTGTGTGTCAAAAGAGGTGTGTGGGAGGATGAGGCAGGAAGAAGAGAGGGAGTGGGCGAGAGAGAGAGAGAGGGAGAGGGGGGAATATACTGGAAAGGGTAGGTGAGATAAAGGTAAGAAGGAAGAGATGGATGGGTAGGGAGAAAGTGAAGTAAGGAAGGAGAGTGAGGAGGAAAGAGATACAGGAGAGGAGGGATAAGGAGAAGAGTGAAAAGAGGTTAGAGAGGCAGCGTAAGTAGAGAGGTGTGTGTGTATAAAGGTGGCAACAAGGTGTTGGAGGAATCCCGGTGGACACTTACCTAGATTGGAGAGCCGCTGAGGGTGCTGAGGACACACGAAAAACACAGAACCAACACAAATATGGAGCTTTCGGGCTTTTGTGTTTTTCTGTTTTTCGTGTGTCCTCAGCACCTGCAGCGGCTCTCCAATCTAGGTAAGTGTCCACCGGACTTCCTCCAACACCTTGTTGCCACCTTTATTATTACCTTTCCTTTTCTTTAAGCTTATATATATATATATATATATATATATATATATATATATATATATATATATATAATACTCTTGTGCCGAAGAAGGGCGGATGCCCGAAAGCTCCAAGCAAAAGCCTTCCTCTATCGCCATGGACGTCCACAACACCAAGTAAGTGTCCACTGGCTCCCTCCTATCCCTCTCAACTACTAGTTGCAATCTTTATATATATATATAATATATATATGTATATAATATATATATTATATATATTATATATATATAAATTATATATATAATATATATATATATATAGAGAGAGAGAGTGAGAGGTCTTTATTTTCAGGGCGAAATTGAGAGAGAGGTATGAAGAAAGTAAGGTAGGAGTAGAGAAAGGTAGGAATACAGAAAGGTATGGAGAAAGAAAGCTTAAGAGAGAGAGACATAGATAGGGAGAGGGAAAAGTGGGACGAGAGAATGGTGGGAAGGGAGAAAAGTAGGAATAGAGAGAAATGCAGTGAGAAAGAAAGGTAGGAAAAGAGTTTGTAAAAGAGATGGAGGGAGAGGATGGGGAAAAAAGGCAGTGACCGGGAGAAATAGAGGGAGGAAGAGAGAGAGAGAGATAAGAGAATGGAGAAAGGTAAAAAGGCGGGGGAACATGGGATAGAGAAAAATGGAGAGATGGAGGGGGAAGAGAGATGCAAGGATGAAGAGATGTAAAGTGGAAGGGAAGGAAGGATGGAGAGAGGGAGAGAGAGAGAAGAGGAAAGGGAAAAGGAAAAGGAAGGATGGAGAGAAGGAAGAATATTAAGGCGGGGGGGAAGAAGTAGATAAAGATAGAGGGATAGAAAGAGAGAGGGAGGGAGGGAGGAATGAGAAGATGGAGAGAGAGAAAGGAAAGAAATCAGGAAGGAATGATGAGAGAGGAGGGAGGAAGAAATAAAGGGGAAGAGGAAAGAGGGGGGAGTTTTGAAAGGAGGGAGAAATAGGGCGGTAAAATAGGGTGGTAAAATAGGGCGGTAAAATAGAAAAGGATAGGAAGAGAGAGAGAGAGGGAGGGAGGGAGGGAGGGAGAAGGGAAGAGAGGAGAAAGAGAGGTGGGGAGAAAATGAGGCAAATCGCATGGTATGTACGAGAGAGAGAGAGAGAGAGAGCAGCCGTTTTGGTGTACGATAATTACTGTCCGCGCATAGCGGGTAGTGAATAGGGGCAAGAGAAGGTATATGAGGGTGCAGAGAGAGAGAGAGAGAAAGGGGAGGGAGTGGGGGAGGGAGATGCCGAAGGGGTCACGGGGTGAAGGGAGGGAAAGGCTATGGATTGTGCGATATATGGGGGAATGAGCAAGAGAAATAGGGAACATACCTCGCAGGGGGTGGTGTGCACGGTGGAACTCCCCACGGGCGCAGGAGGACGAATGCCGTTAAAGACCTATTGCTGCGGGAAGTACTGGGAGCGTGAGTGGTTTCAGGGTGTGGCGGGTTAAGAAAGGAGGTTGGTTTTTGTCGGCGACGCCAAATTATAAATTAATTACAAATAAATAAAGGATAAATAAATAAATATATAAATAAATATATAAATAAATATTTTTAAAATTCTCGAAGTTCTTAGCGTCTTTAATCGGTTTTGATGCATCTGCAGCGTTGCTTAGATTCCTATCCATCGCTGTTTTAACGGTAAAAACGATAAATACTTGGGAAATAGGTTTGAAAATCGATTTGGTTACCAATTTAGTTAAATGATTTGATGAGAGTATGGCCGTTTTTAAACACTTATTTCATCTAAACATTATTGATATTATATTATGACGATTTTTCAAGCGTAATCGCAGTTTACTGACACGCTTAACGGAATCCTATATTCCGAAGAAACGGATTATTCCTTTTAAATGCAAAATGAAAAAAATCCAACCTGCTTCCCAAGGTGGAGCATGAGTTTACATGCCCCTCGTGCTAATTGATGTCGTTGTAACCTACTCTTAAGGAGCGTTCAGTTAGACCAGGTAATTCTATTAGTTCCTTATTTATAATTTTCGCCTATAATCCTTCCACGTTACTATAATGGAGCAAGTCAGTTGTAAGTTTAATTTATTACATCCTACTTGCGGGCTTTCAGTTAGGGACTAAAATCCTTTTCGCCCCTGAGAACGATACAAAAATGATTGAAGTAGCTAGTAAGGGGGGGGAGGAGGGGGGTGGAGAATAAACGTTCCTCGCGAACATTTTCCTATACGGCGACATTATTCGAGGTGAACGCTTCCCTATATTTTTTGCGTTCTCGGGTTAAATAATTTAATTAATCCACTCGGAATGGAACAATGATCTTTAAAATGGGAACCCCTTGAGCTACATGTTGTTTCTTTTTCCTTTTTTCTTCTTCTTCTTTTGGAGATCCGTTACTGTGGCACTTAAGACACGGCCGCGACCTTGGTCGGAATCAAGGCAATATCTCTTTCTTTTTCCCCAAAAGTGGTTACGGAAGGAGAATGGGGAAGACTTAGAAATAAGTGCGACGTGAGAAATCTCTTGGACATAGTAATATCAGTGAGCAATGACTTAATTTGTGTCTTTTACAAAAATTTTCCTCTCTTGGAGAACTTAAAGATGTCATCCTTATGTGTGCGTACACACACACATATCTATGTATATGTGTCGATGTACGTATATAAATGGGAATTTTAACGGGTACAATTATGATTGTAATGACATTCATAACTATGTGTAGGCAAAAGTATTTTTATGTGTTTTTGTATGTATGTACGTATGTGTGCATGTTTTATATATATATACATATATATACACACACACACACACACACACACAGGGCCGATGGGTGAGGCGGCGAGGTAACCGCCTCAGGCGCCTCTCGAAGGGGAGCGCCAAAATGTGACAAAAGTGAAAACCTATCAAAATAAATTCATAAGGCCAGCGAGGTCAGGGGCCGCCATATTACATCTCGCCTCAGGCGGAAAAATGTCTGGGCACGGCCCTGTGTATATATATATATATATGTATGTATGTATGTATCCATTCGCACACCTAAATATATATGCCAACGCCCTGTATCTTCTCTTCCAAACTCTCCTTCTCCTCTTGCCTGAGAAAAGCGGATAGAAGAGGAATTTAAATCATTAGCGTGTGCGATTTGTTGGGCAGAGGCAAAAGAGGGAAAAAAGGAAGGGAATGGGACGTGGAGGAGAGAGAGAAAAAAAGAAACTGGACAACTGGGCCGGGATTATTTCTGGACTGATCGAAAGGAAATTCGGGTAGAGAGAGGTTCTAATATATGTACCTATGTTTTATGTATGTATGTATGTTATATTTATGTATGTGTGTATACATTCCAATCTACCTACATTATATATATATATGTGTGTGTGTGTGTGTGTATATATATATATATATAAAGATTGCAACTAGTAGTTGAGAGGGATAGGAGAGAGCCAGTGGACACTTACTTGGTGTTGTGGACGTCCATGGCGATAGAGGAAGGCTTTTTCTTGGAGCTTTCGGGCATAAAAAATAGGAGGAAACGGAGCAGGCTATGCGGCATGTATAATATATTAAAAAATGAGGGAGCTTGGGGTGATCTAAGAAAGGAGGCGGAAGAACCAACTTTCGTGGGGAAAAATGATCATAAATTTAAATTCAAGTGTATTGTTCAAAAAACTAATATTAAAAAAAGTTCATATTTAAATAAGACCGTAGTCGATTGGAACGAGTTGCCTGCAGAACTATTTAAGCCCTCCCCAAGGAATGTAAATGTTTTTAAAAGTAGATGTAAGGTAATGTTAAGATAATTGTTTATGCTATACTTATTTTGTCATGTATTTGTTTTTATATTATGGTTTGGTTTTTTTTTTTTTAGTATTTTATGTACGATAGTTATGTTACCACCTGGCAAATTGCCTATTTGTAACTTATATTTGATAATAATAATAAAATCCGCCCTTCTTCGGCACAAGAATATTACTAAAACTATATATATATATATATATATATATATATATGCATACATACGTGTATAATCGCAAATGGCTATAATGGAGACGGGGAAGGATAAAGGGAAGGGGGAGAAGAGATCTGACACTTAAAGAGGAAAGAGTGAGAGAGAGGAATAAATGCGTTGCACGAATTAGAAGAGGTGAAAGAGCCTGTGTTGAATGAAGGGCGTCCACGCGCGGCGGAAGGGACGCGGTAGAAAGTAGAGAAAGGAAATAATGATAGAGAGAGAGAGAGAAAGGCCCGCATACATGACAGAATTACCGAGCTCGCCTTACGGCTGAAATCAAAATTGAAAAAAATAAATCTCTCCCAAAGCCAGGGTTGGGAAAAGCAGATGTGCATGTTCAGTAAGTATCTACAGTTACACATTTGTGGATGTTCGGTAACTATCTACAGTTACACATTTGCGGTGGTAATTGAATTAAAGTTTTAAAAAAAGCCAATGTGAACTGCTTCAAGGTGCTTTAATGTGATTTATAGTTGTTAAAAACAAATACTGACAAGTTAATAGCCTCAAGAATAGTAGGAGGAACCAGGTGCGCATTTCGTGTACCAAGCCGCCGCCATCGACGGGGATTCTAGAAAGCTACAATTACTGGATGACACCTCCACAGCAGCGGGAACGCGTATCTGGTCTTCTGAAACCTTCCTTTTGGTTATCGGAGAAAAAGTCATCTTTTTTTTCAATTCCGCATAACGATAGGTAAAGAAATAGGGAAAAAACGGAGTGCAAAAGGCTGGAAAGGTGAGGGGGAGAGCAAGAGCCGGAAACTAGTTGGAGAGATGCCAGTGGCATATTACGTCGGAGGAAAATATAGTTAGCGGGAGATGGGAGAGAGAGAGTTCGCAACGTCGATTTAGTTAGTATAACCGGAATGGAAGAGGGTGAGAACGGTAAAGATTGTATTAGTTGCGAGAGGAATGCAAAAATCTGGACGGTTGGGAGGCGGAAAAGCATAGATGGTAAAAAATACGAAATTTAGAGAAAGTAGGATGGGAGAATCGAAAGAGGGAGATTGGGGTTTATTTCTTGAATGGTGAGAGAGAGAGAGAGAGAGAGAGAGAGGGAGGGAGTAAGAGAAAATAGGGGAGTGGAGGAGAGGAAAGGAGAAAGGAGAGTGAGTCAGAAAGAAGGAAGAGGAGATGGGTAGAGTTAAAGGGGGAGTGTGGGAAGTGGATTGAGAGGTGGACAGAGGTAGTCAATGATAAGGAAAGGTAGTTAGTGGTAGAAAGAGGGTTAGAGAGAGAGAGGGGGGGGAGAGGAGGGAGAGATGAGGACACATGGGAGGGGGAATCAGAAGAGATGAGGAAAGGGAGGGAGAAGGAAGAGGAGAGAGTAGGAAGAGGGGAGGAAAGGGAAAGGAGGCAGAGAGAGTGAAAGAGACGGTGAAATGGATAGGAAATATGATAAATGGACGGTTGATGGAGAAGGAGGGGGATCGTCGAAGTCTCACGTAGCGGATAGAAAGAGTTGTCGAGAAAGCAAGACGACGAAACATTTTAAAAGACGAGCGAAAAAGAAGGAACGGGAAGAAATGTGTGGGGGAGACGAAGATGCGAGGAGGGAGATAGCGAAAGGAGCTCTAGGTGAAGTGCGGAGTTTGCACTAGGAGAAGATTGGAAAGAGAGAGAGAGAGAGGTGATGGGAAGAGAGATAGGAAGGTGATGTGGCCAAGGAAAAAAGAGAGAGAATGTGTATCCCCCTTGTGTATGGAAGAGAGGGAGGGAGGGAGAGAGAGAGAGAGTAGCTTTTTTCAGGGTTTGGGTTCCATAGGTGGTTTTTTCATGAGGGTATGGGAAGCAAGAGGGACACGGTTTAAGCCATGGAAAGGGGGCAGTCAGCTGGGTGGCGACGGTGGTATGAGGGGCACGCCGGTTAAGGGGCAGACGGGAAGTTCCGAAGTGGAGAGGAAGAGAGTATAGACGTGGGTAAGAGAGAAAAGGATGGGCGCTGTGATGGGTGAAGGGTGGGGTTGGGGGAGAGGGAGAGAGGAGAGAACAGGTGAGGGAGAAGGAGAGGTTATTGCTTTCCCCTTGGACGGAGAAGGGTGAGGAGCATACCAATCCATCGGGAAGAGATGGTTTGGGAGGGTTGGCAAGAGGGTATAGAGAGAGAGAGAGAGATACGAAGAGGGAAACTTGGTCACATGACCAGACGTTATCGAGCGGGCGCCGCCGCCGCCGCCGTCACGTGACCTATGCGTCTCCCAGGCTGCGCCGATGCGGTAGGAGAGAGAGAGATGGAGGGGGAGAGAGAGAGGATTGGTGTGGGTAAGGCACGAGGAAAGGAAAATGAGGGAGGGAAAGAAAGAAGGAATAAGGGAGGTGTGTAAGAAGAGAAAGATGTAGAGAGGGAGAGAGTGCGTGTGTGTGATGGAAAAAGGGGGAGGTGTAACCTTTAAGGTAAGCACACACACACACACTTATATATATATGTATATACTTCTCTTTCAATCCGTCGAATCTGACGGTCCCTTTATATATTTATTTATATATATATATATATATAAAGGGACCGTCAGATTCGACGGATTGAAAGAGAAGTACGCGAAAAGGTTAAAGGTCGAGGCTTGTACTCTCTCCCTACCTCGTTTCCTTCCTCTTGATTGTCCGTTTTTCACGCATTCTCTTGCGCTCTATGCGGCCGATATCCAAAACGAGCTTTACTTGTCGTGGATTTTATATATATATATAATTCTCATTTCCCTCCCTTCTACAATAAGGAAACACACTCCATTTTCTCCCTATCGTCCTATATATATATATATAAATATATATATATATATATAAATAAAATTATAATATATATATAAATATTTTATATATATATATATATATATATATATATATATATAGTGGAGGAGAAGGGAGAGGGTTCCTTATTGGAGGAGGGAGGGAAATGAGGAGAATTGGATGGAGATGGAGTGGGAGGGAATAAGTGGAGAGAGAGGAGGAGGAGAGAAGGTAGTAGGTGAAAAAGGCTGTGTGAGCGTGCGCGTGTATGTGCGTGTGTGGCGGAGAAGGGAATTATACGACGGACGTGTGAGATGTGGGTGCAGCTTTGGGGACGTGTGTGTTGAGTTTGCGTGTGAGACGGTTTGTGTTTAGCGTGTGGTTTTCTCACCCCGCTCAGACCCCATCCGCAACTCCGGTTGCAAGGCCGGGCATGCGCGCGTCACGGCGGCACGGGTTGGAGAGAGAGAGAGGGAGAGAGAGAGAGGGAGAGAAAGAGAGAGAGAGAGGGAGAGAGAGAGAAAGGAGATGGGGGAGGAGAAAAAGAAGAATTGGCACGCGAAATTCCGTTTCGTCGTCGTTTAATGTTTTATTTTATGGGACATCCTGGATGGACGGAGAGAAATAAAATTATGAAAAAAACAAATGCCTGTCAACTGGGAACCGGGATTTCTTATTTTTTCAAAAAAAAATTTCTCCTCGCTGCCGTAATTCTCGGAGGAAGGAAGGGAAAGTGAGAGAAATTGAGAAAGGGGACGAGAGAAGTATGTAAGGAAGAGAGAGGAGTACATAGTGTTGGAGAGAATTGGGGGAAGAGGGAGAGAGGAGAAGGGAGAGAGGGGAGAGAGAGAGAGAGAAGGGAGAGAAGAGAGATAGGAGGGAGAAATAAAAGGGAGAGAGAAGGACATGATGGAGGGACACTGGAGAGAGACAGAAAAGGAGTGAGATAGGAGAGGGACTGAGGGAAAAGGAAAGGGAGAAAGAATAAAGGAGGGAGCGGAGTGAGAGAGGGCAGCGACATGAGAGAGAGAGAGGGAAAGAGAGGAGAGAGAGAGAGAGAAAGTAAGGAGTTGGGAGAGCGAGGAAAGAGAATAAAAGAGGGAGCGGAGGGAGAGAGGGGTGAGCGATACGAGAGAGAGAGGGAAAGAAAGGAGAGAGAAAGGATAGACAGACAGACAGACAGACAAACGACTTTATTGAGGGCGAAATTGAGACTATATAGTCCCCTCTTACATTTAACCCTGAGTCCCTTCCTACATTTAGGGAGTAGGGAGAAGAGAGGAGAGGGATATGATGAGAAAAAAAAACGGAGGGTGGAAAAGGGGAGAGAGAGATGGGAAGAGAGACGGAAATAGATGGAAACGAGGGCGACTATGTGAGGAGTGGGGGTGGGGGATGGAGGAAGATGGGAAGAGGCAGTACCCGGAGAATTTGCACTTTAAGGGCTCGGAAAGTCCGCAACCATCCTTTCCAAGCAGTCCCTCGGCTGTTTGGTAGCCCAGAAGGAAAAAACTTGAGAATCCCTCAACCGAGTGAGCGAGTACTCCTAGCTACCTCATTTCTAGAGAGAGCCGTATGCCGTTTTAAGTTAACCCGCACGCTCACCCATTACCATCGTCTTCAACCGATCCCTCCTCTCTCTCTCTCTCTCGTCTCCTCCTCCTCCGCGTCTGCATGTGGTATCGGGTACTGTCCTTTTAACACAGGAGGGAGAGGTGATGGTGAGACAATGGAGCGACGGCGGTTTTTATGGTCTGTTGTGCGTATGGGGACGGAGGTCGAAGGGAATAGGGGATGCCAGAAAGAGTGAGAGTGTGTGAATGTCGGTGGAGTGAGAGGGGGAGGAGGGGATGTGCAATCGGATGGAACGAATTAGGGCGTTAAAAAAAAAAGGGATAGGGTTATAGAGAGAGAGGGAGGGAAATGAAGGGAGGAGTGTCGGGAGAAGGACTTTGCGTTGCTTTTCGTGGGTGCGTGTAAAACAAAAAAGATTGGTTACGGGTCACGGGACGGAGGAAAGGTAAAGAAAATGAGGGTGGGAGTAATGAAAGGAGTGCGGGAAAGTGGATGTTATTGGACGATAATAAAGCACGGGATGTGGGGAGGGGGTTACGAGACGGGTTTTGGGGATTAATGCAAGGATGCATAAGGTGGTTGCGGAGGTTGTGAGGACAAAGCGGAGAGGGTGGGAGGAAAATTATTCGAGAAGAAAACATCTTCGAAAAAAACATGCTTCTAAATAATTTCTTCGTAAAACACGACCCAACTCACCTAAACGTCGACACTTTCGGACGGGCTGATGATATTTGCAATTTTTTTTCGTGGTATTGACAAAAATATTAGTTATTAAACGACGTTTATTATATTTTATTCATTTCTGAAGTTAACAAATCTTAATATTAGAAGATCGACTACTTATTGAGAATTCTTATTTATTTATAAGTTTAAATTGATGGAAAGGATGATCGGAAGATCCTTATGCGACAGGCATTATAGCTGATATTATGGGAAATGAGGAAACAGGTGAAAAAATCTGCCATGACCGGGAATCGAACCCGGATCTTCCACTTGCCGGCCGGATATTCTAACACTGAACTACCGTGGCAGACCAATTCTCAAGTTTCAGAACGGAAATATTGTTAAATTTAAGGTTAACTTTTTCGAATAATATTTTTTTCGGATTAATTAATAAATGACGTAAGTGTATTATATTTTATTCATTCCATAGCTAAGAAAGCTTAATGTTAGAAGAACGATTGCTTATATATGATTTTTTAACCTCTTTTTTTACGTTTAAGGTTTACTTTTTCGAAGAATTATTTTCGAAGTAAATCCGTTACTCCAGCGTAGAGTGGCAGGAAAGCGAGTTTAAAAAAATAAATAAAAACGAGGAAAAAAAATGCATGAAAAATAAGAGGGAGAGAAAGACGGAGTTCGCGCGAGTTTGTTTTTTTTTGTTTCAATCCGGGCATCCGCTAAGGAATTGCCGTCTCGAAAGAAGGAATATACCCTCATTTTGGTCGGTTTTCTCGAGATTGAATGATCGAGGGGCTAGTCGCATTGATACGCTCAAGTGGTCTATATGTGGAGGAGAGCGGAGATGGAAGCTAAGATCCTCGGGAAAGTTCGAAAGGCCGGATGGAGGGAAGGACTCGGAGGGAAAAAAGAAAAAAAAGAAGCACGAAAAAAGTGATGATCCGTTCCTTTTAAAATGAGAAGACGTTGCGAATTTAGTTAGAGAAGAACGCTCTCTTTCGAGTGGGAGCTATAGGAATGAGTTTCCTTATTAGTCGAACGGAGGTGCGTTTTGCGAAGCGTGAAAGAGGCCGTCGATGATGCGACTTCGTGTGTGTGTTTGTTAATTATAGTGACTCTCGAACGTTTTTTAAAATTGTTTTTGCCGCTTGAAAGATGAAGGTCAATTACGTAAAATACATGAAAATATTTTTCCTCTATTATCCTTCTGATTTTGTACAATTCATTTGACGGAGCCACTGTATCTTATATTTCCGATTAATAAACTTCTTTTCCGGGATAAAATGTAATCGAGGATTTGAACATAAAAAAGTTGCTTAATAGGAATGTAAATCGTTACGCATTTTATATTTTGGAATTATAATAAATTTCACAAAATTATTTTCGAGTTAAATAGATTTTTCAAATGTACCATAGCATTTATTTGCTTAAATCACTAAGTTAAATATATCATTCGCTTTATTACCCCTGAAATTATGCATTTAACACAGTTGCGTAGTGGACCCCTTGCCAAATATTAATGATGGGGCCTCCTCTTAAATATTAAATACAAAGTTATGCAAAAATGAAAGCTAATCATTTGTGAAAACATGTAGTTTTATTCTGATATTATACAATATTATAATCTTATATGACATATGTATTTATAATTGGAAATATAAAGTGATACTTTTAGAGCTTCCAGCAGTTTTGGTTTCCAAAGGGCCTCCGCCGCCGGCGGATCCCTAAGCATTGCGTAGACCGCTTGGTCGTACGTAAAACGCCACTCCTTCAACTTACATTCCCTATTAAGTAACTTTCAGTAAGATTTTAATACTATAGTATGTATTGTTGTAGTCGTATGAAGTACTTCTCGGCAATCTTAGGCTTCCTATCCCTTTGTTTTAAATTTTAAGATTGTTTTATTTTTCAAAAGTGAAAAATGACTCATGTATGAGCGTAATACTAGATATTATACGCCAATGCTTGGTGGAGCTCCGTTTTATATAAATTTATTTGCAAGAAAAACACAAATGTTTCACAAAAAACTTACGATTTAATAGTAGTAATTGAAACAATGAGTTTTAACGATGGCGACAAATCGCTGAAACTGGTCGTGCTTCAATTACTATTGTGGAAATTCAAAAGATTTTTTTAGTTTTTTATGAAAATAATTTTTTATATTACAGCCTAATTTTTTTATCCCGGATATCTCGCGAAAAGATTAATTTTGGCGAAGCCTTTCTTCCGTGACTTTATGTCATGAATGAGTCAGTAACCATGCGGAGGAGATAAGGAAAGTACGTAGTAAAAAAAATTCGATTGCTATTCAAGGAATTCCGTTATTGCGCCGGGAGCAGGTTGGACCGGGAAACAATCGAAACGAATTGCACCGCAGAAAAAAAATTCCGGCACGGTCGTTGGTGTTTTTTTTTTTTGCTGCCGTTTTATGTCGTCGCCGGAATTTTTTTTTCACGATCGGAAGATCTCGTAAACGCCCAAAACGGGGGCGTAGTTTAAACTTCTGCTTTTTATTTTTAAAAAATACTTTCATCCTAAAAAGTCTTCTTTCCTTTCGTACGTTGCGTCGCAACATGCGGTGTGGCCACACAGTTACCGCCGAGTTATTTCATGTTGAAAATGTAAAAAGAACTCTTGCGTGATCTCCGGTTATCCAGAAAACGTGACCTTTGCAATTTGGTATGTCTGATATCGTTAATACTCGATCTTTATTATACTGTTAGTGTAATTGCAGGTCGAAAATGAAGGAAATGCACGAATAAAGCATTACATCAAAATTAAAACGCACATTTTCCTCCTCCTCTCCTCAAAAAAGTGTATCTATCTCTCTTAGCGATCGACGATATAAGTGTTCCTGGTTCTTATGCCGCCAATGGTGCATATACGTGATCGTCACGGAATCACAAACTGAATTGCAGGAATAGCTCATTATTTATTTAGAAAGATATAGATTTTTAGAGTTCCTTTATCCCGCATTGCCTTTTCGCGTTACCTACACCCTTTAAAAATTTCTCTTATATTTCCTTTCATCCCAAGAACCTGGCTTAGTACTTGGTTCGCTTCATTGCCTCGACTTTTTCTTATTTCATGGCACAATTTTTGGTTTGCTCTATTCTCGCGGCACACCGCACCGACCCAAATTCCATGATATTGCTCGGAACATTTTTATCAATAAATAGCCTACCAAGGGGGAAGGAAATTGTTGCCTTTCTGTATAGAAAAAATATGGCTCTTAACAGGAATTACGATTTATTTAACTATTCCAGTCGAATTATTAAATAAATTCAAAAATGAAAATTACCGTATATCTTCGAGTATAATGCGAATCGAGTATAAGTCGGTGTATTTTTAGATTAAAACCGTCTAAAATCTAAGTCTTGAGTATAATCGATGCAAAGAAAACGAAACAATTTTGAAATTTACAAAAAAATTATATATGTATATATACAGGTGAACCTCTACATACGAACATTCAAGAAACGAACAATTCGTATTTATGAACATTCCACATACCAATGAATTGCGCCTCACGCTTCATTTACGAACACACCTTCCCGCACTTACGAACCTCGGTCGCATTAAGAACACATAAACTTGCCAACACTTGCCATTTGCCGTTTGTATTAGAAACCGTATGGACGCATGTTTATATACGTGTTGTTTTTATTACCCTTGAAATATGGTAAACAATCGTAAACGTAGTATTTGTGAAAGTGCTAAGAGTGGTAAAAAAACGTCGAGCGCTTTCGATGTAGACTAAAATGGACATAGTAAATAGATCAGAATAAGGTGAGTAGATTGCTTCGATTAGTCGTGTTTTTCATCTGAATCGTGCAACAATTGCAACCATTTTAAAATACATAGGAAAAATTGGTTATCGCATTCGCAATGCAGGCTCTGTTCAGTTCGTGACTGTAACTAAAACATCTGATGTGGCCAACACATGCTTCTCCACATTTGGAGTATAGATATTTAAATTATTATGAATAGCATTATGAGGCAAAATTATCATTTCGGATCGTAAAAGAAGCATGAGCATAAAGAACTGATTAGTTTTTGGACAATACCGATTAACCGAAAGTCGAGGTTTATTCGAAACCCGATTCGGTTTTTGCGATATTTCTCCGATAATACGTCATTATTATATACATTGACCATCACAAGAAATGTAGAAAATATAATTTTCTACATCTTTTATTTCAAACGACTTTCCATAGCAGTTATTGTTTAGGAATTATTTATAAATAATCGGTTTTTTCGGTTTCCGTCAAATATCTCCTTAAAAACGTCGTTATTGATAATCTTCGTGAGAACCAAAGTTGTACAGAATAATATTTCTTCCGAGTTTTGTTTGAAACACATTTTCGTAGAACCATCCATTTCGGAGATATTTTGCTTTTTCATAATTTCCAGTATACAGCGCCACCACCATCTAGCGTTGAATTATGTATACATACTAGAATTTCATTAGGACGATGAATGCCGCACTTAATTTAGCAGGAGTTCATGGAAGTATACAAAAATTATTCCTTCTAACTCTTATGACTCTTATTTTTCCTCACCTGCAAAACATTACTTAAAATCGCCCTTCTTTTATTAAATAAACTACATATTTTTATTTAAAACTTTGTCTTATTTTAAATAATTTCGGCGCCTTTCTCAATTTGCGAATAAAAAAACTGCGAAGAAAGCCAGAATAATATATTTGAAAGAGCAAATGATAGTTTTTGGATCCATGACTTTTAAAAACAATATTTATTATTCCAAAATGGGCATTTTGAGTTTATTTATATGAGAATTCAAAGTAGCATTTAATATTTTTCATATATATTGAATGCATTTCCAAGACGTATGTTAAAATCTACTCATTGCGAGATAAATGTTTATATATATCATATATTTTAGTTATTATAAATATCGTGGAGGTGCTTTAGAGCTCTTATAAAATGAATCTGCATATAAGCAACAACTGCACAAATGTAGGTTAGTAAACAGTTCTATGAAGAATATTATACATTCCCTGTAAAGGCCAGTTTTATATTTTCGTGACTAGGAAATCGACGGGTATGATTGACTTCAGCAGCCATTGAAAGATATTTTCATTCGGTCGAACGACTTTTACGCCATCGTGATTTGGAGCTTATATCCTTCACGCATCCTATATTTTTTCGATGCTCATAAAATAACGGTGCAAAAACAATGGCATTTTCGCTATTAAAATTTAAAATGTCGAGGATTTTTGCATGGTTAATAGCGCAAGGGTCCAAAACTTTACCCCTTTCATAAAAGGGTATCAGTGCAGGACGGTTATAAGCCGGCTTTTCAAAAGGCTAGAATTTATGCACACCAGCTCGGAATAGCGCAATGGCAAAAAAATGGAGGCTATTTTCCTCGAGAAGGCAATTCAAATCCGTTCCGAGTAAGCCCAAAAGTTCGCTTAAAACCCGAAAATTAAAAAAAAACATTTTCAGATTTTATGCAGAGGGATATTTATTTAACCGTGACTCCTTCGTGACATTTTGACGGCGTTATTCGAATCCTCTCTCTAAATAAAGCCTGCAAGATCTACGTTGCCCTTCTGCAATATGTTTTCTTTTCTTATAATGTACGTTTTTGAAATGGAGTTTAAGCTCATCACGAACTTTTTTGGCTAAAATTTTTTCTTCGTTATTCTCATTTTTCCTTAATGCGGTTAAGTACATAGTCCGTTGAAAAATACCAAAGTGAAAATTAAAACGAACGTTATATGCACACATTCTTCGCTTTGCATATATTTATATTCCTGAAAAAGGCCGTGTGCAAGGTGGGGTGGGGTTCCCCATATGGGTACATAGGTTTAAATTTGGGCGTGTTTGCCTCATTACCCTTTTTTGTAACTTCCGAGTCGAAATAAGTCCTTAATCCTCGGACAACGCTTTCAAAACTGTGCTAAAGTGAAATTGATGGCCGTGCTATTCGGGGTTGTTTTCCAAATGGAAACCGAAAACGTATAAAGCGAAACCGTGCAATTCGAGAGATGAGTGTATCTTGTTTTTTTTAGCGCTTTTTTAAAATCCCATTTGTTTTTACTTTGTCTTTCCGTCCGCAAATTTTTTAAGCAAGGAGAAGAGCTGGGAAAGTAAGATTTTCAGATAGTTTTGGTTGGTGACAGATTTGAATCATATCGATTTAAGATCCGTCCGTCAGTCTGTTTGCCTTTTTGCAAGATAAAGATAACACTTAAGAACTATCTATACGTGTCCGTTACTATAAAGTTTTGTTTTGTTTACATCAATAAAATCGAAGTGTAATTACCTTCAATTTACTTTCGAAAAGTGACAAAGGTCATATTACAACTGCTTAACAGCAGAGAAGTTTGATCAAATAACAAGGAGGGAGACGACAAAGATTCCGAAATTTTACGTGAACAGTCTACGTAAAAAAAAGCGCTTTCGGAATCTGCTTTTGCAGTTATTTTTCAATTTGTTAATATCCAGTTAAAAACATTTTCCACCAAAAATTTCAGCAAAATTTCTCTCTCTCCCAAAGAAATTTTTAAGTACCCTAATATGTCATCACGATTTTATCTAACGTTGATACTACCTTTCTCTCTCTGTCTCTCTCTCTCTAGAAAAAACAACGAACGACCTATTCACAAACTTCTAGGGACGGAAAAAAAACAAACCCGTAGGCTGAATACTAACCGGTATTGGTGTCTCTTATTGGACTTATAATTTCAAAAAGAAACGTTCATTAAAACCTGTATTTCAACTCCCTCTCTTTTGTTCCGTGACGGCTTAAGTTGCGGTGGGCGAGAGATAGAATAGGGAGGGAGAGGGGTGAGGAGAGAGGGAATGAGGCTGAATATAATAGAATGGGAGAAAGGAGGGGAAGGAGGGAAGAAAGGAGGAGGGGTAGAGAAAAGGGATAGGGTGGGCAACGGAGGGAGAGCGGAAAATTTTTCATTGTTAAGGACAAAGGATACCGAGAGAGAGCGAACGGCCGGCATGAGCTCCTCCATGTCATGAGCGGCGAAACGGTCTCGCTAATTTTTTTTCGCTCCTCAATTTTTTCTTCCCTCCTTTCCTCGCCACGTTATGCTTTTCCCCCTTTTTAATGTTTCAGTGGATAGGGAAAAGGGTCTGGATTAATTCCTCTTCCGTTTCTCCTCTGTCTCGATTCTTTCGTCTCTCTCTTCATCGCTTCACGGTTTATTCGTCTTCTTGCGTTTAAACTCCAATAGTCTCCAGATACGGTCTCCGCTGAGTCGGAAACGAAAGCATCTTCCGTTGCCTAGCGATTGGTTAATCCTTTTGGTTGAGAATTTTATTCGGGTAAATGTACGTTTTTATTTTTATTTTTGACGATCGCATCTTAATTCTGAACGTGTCACTCGTTACTTCACCAAATATTTAGGTCATAGATTTTTCCAGCATTTTTACTTTCTCCAGACGTAGTAATGGGAAAGTATTGTATTCATGAAAAAAATCGACTTCGAGATTTCAACGGAAATACATGTTTTGAGGTCCCTAGAACACGTTTAGACTATTTTCGGAATGATGTCTGTGTGTGTGTATGTTATTGTGGGCGCTCTAACTCAAAAGGTACTTGCCATATCGTTACCAAACTTCAAATATAACACTTTAACATGAGCCCAAAGAAAGGATTAGTTTTTGGACAATAACGGATAACCGGAAGTCGAGGTTTATTCGAAACCCGATTCGGTTTTTGCGATATTTCTTCGTTAAAACATCATTATTGTATATACAATTCTATACAAAAGTTATAGAGAATGTAATTTCCTACAGTTTTCATTTGAAACAATTTTCTATAGGAGTTATTGTTTAGGAGTTATTTATAAATAACCGGTTTTTCGGTTTCCGTTAAATATCTCCTTAAAAACATCGTTATTGGTAATCTTCGTAAGGACCAAAGTTGTAGAGAATAATATTTCTTCCAAGTTTTGTTTGAAACTAATTTTCGTAGAACCATCCATTTCGGATATATTTCGCTTTATCTTAATACCAGTAAACAGCGCCAAAACCATGTAGCGGAGAATTCTGTAAACATTCAAAATATACGTAATTTACGGCAACCAGGACGATGGTATTCTTTTACGACACGAAATAATAATTTTGCCTTATAATGCTATTCATAATAATTTAAATATATGGAGAATATGGAGAAAGTCATGTGTTGGCCACATCAGATTTTTTCTATTTATGACTATGTCTATAACATACATGGAAAGTTAATGAAATAACGTAATCAAGTGTCCTAAAATGGAAATGATGACTGAAAGGGTTAATGATATTTTATTCTCATTGTCAGTATATTAAGCGGGGTGTGCTTTTTGTACCCATATCGTACCAAAACATTTTCTGTGGTATATTCGAGAAAAGAATTTTTATCAAACCATTTCGCTAATGGCCACTCTGAACGTCCAATATTTTTTGGAACCGAAGTGATTTTCATTAACACCGTCGAACCCTTCTTAACGCGGTAACCTCTCAAAGCGGTCGTCTCAGAGCAGTTTGGATCAACTCAGGTTTCTTAAAGTAATAAGTCATGGAAAATTTATTTTCCGATACGCCGAGATACAGAAAATATGTAAAATTCCAGGACATCACGAGGAAACGCGGTTTTTACATAGAAAATAGTAGTCGGTTCTTTCATATCTATTCTAGTAATATCGGAGCTTTTTGAGATGCAAATTACTCTCACAAATTGTCAAAAATCGTTAAAAATTACTTTAATATCCATGTTGTAATACAAATATGATGGGATGAAATTGGAGGTGCTTGATGAAAATGAAAATCTTTCTTACTTTTCGCAGATATTTGCTCGATCTAATCTTCTATAATTGAACTTGTCACGTCTGGAAGATTGAATCTCGTGACGTATATTTGATGGAGGTAGGTTCCGGATGGATAAATTTAAGTCAGAGCCGATTTTGGAACACAACGAGATGGATATCCATGGATATTTTCACTCAATTTACTTTCATGATGTCATTCATGTGTTTCTCCCCTTACATTTTATAAATTTAATATTACGCTTTATTAATTGAAATATAAATGGAAACTTTTTCTCTATAGAATATAGTCGAGCGGGACGAATTTAGTGGTCTCTGGCAATCGATTTAATTCCCAGTGTGTTATTGTATCGCATACCATTTTATTCAAAGTTTAGCGTTTTGAAATTTCGAGGACGATCTCTTAAAATCGTAGGTTTTATGAGGATATATGACTCCTCTTTTTAAAGACGAGGTTTCAAAATATCGATACAACCATTCCTCGCATTTCACTGTGCGTATATGCATTCCTGGGAAAAAAGTGTTAGGCGAAACCGTGCAAAATTGGATACATTTCTCCAAGAATACATTAGATTACATATTGTCACACTGTGCTCAATGCGCAACGATTTAGTTATACTGTATCCATAATTTCTGCCTTTATTTTTTTTATAGTCTGAGTCGAACTGAAACATTTTATGAATTTTAACGCTTGGAGATCGTTCCGAAAGCGTGCTAAAGTGAAATTGATGGCGAGGTAGTTAACGAAACTGAATACAGCGCTAAATCGAAACCGTGCAAAACGTAGGATGGGCGTATTTTCGATAAGATATTCACTTTACCGGAAAGACAAATTTTCGACGTCATCGGGCGAAAATTTACTGCTCGCCGGCTCCCGAAACCTACTTGTGTGGTTTGAGGGGAACTCGCAAGTCCTTCGGAAGGTACGTTAATCAGTTGGCTCCCTTGGCGATCTTCGTAAAGGATTGTCTAATGACAGCACCGGGTTTCCCTCCTCCCTTCTGTGTAGAGTGGTGTAAGTAAAAGTTACGGCGCTAATACCCCAAGAGGATGGTTCGCGAGGAAAACACACACAAACACACTCGCCTATTGGCGTTTTTCTATATACTCGCGGTATTCCTGGCCTCATTTTCTTCCCCTAAAAATGTTTACTCTTTCTATCTATTGCTCTCTGTCGACTATCCAGAATTGCATCATCGAATTATTATTATTATAAAAATATATTACAAGATATCCACGTAGTCAGGTGGCAACAACATAACTTAAAAACAATATACAAAGTAATAATTACAAACTTTAAATACACTATGGAATGAAATAAATTCGTTCTCCCATTGAATTATCGAGTGTTAAACATTAATTTTGAATATTTGTATCGTTATTTAAGTCTAATGTGAGGATTTTCGAGTTTTCTAGATGGCCTTCATAGTTAGGGAAGCAGTCCTAGGGTCCCTTACCGCACGTCACCGCAAAAGGCTGTCCCTTACTTCTCCCTGATAGATTTTATTACTAGAATTGTGTAATTTCCATTAAAAAATGGCTGATATTCATGAATGTTAGATTAAAATTTAAACACTTCCCCTCTTCACTCACACACACACTCTCTCCCCACTCAGAAATTAGCAATCTCCTTCAGCGAGACAAACATAATTTTTATTTATACCACCGATGGTGCATATATATCTAACCAATTGACAGACATAGCTTATTATTTATATAGATTTTTATGAGTTACTTACATGTAATATTTTCTCTCATAGTATTTTTTTACTCCTTCTTTGAAGAGACCTACGCGCGTAGGTAATGCCTCTTGCGTCTTCCGCAGTTAGGTAATTACACTCCTCTATCTCCGTAATTAGAAACGATATTACTCCCGGTTAATTCCCTGCTTCGACGGCCGCGTTTTCTTATTTATCATCCAAATTATCACCCCTCGATTAATTGAGGAAACATTTCTCCCCTTTCTCCTTCTCTACCCTTGGACACTTCTTCCTGACCTCCATCTTCTTCACTCCAATTCTCCCGCGCCCTAAGATTCCATTCCCTTCAACTTATTGCTGTGTGCGCCGGTGTTTGGGTGCGTTCGTGTGCGGAGCAGGGCCTACCCCTCAAGTCTTCAAACAATCGTCTCAGGGGTCTTCTCACAAAAACCGAAGTCCTTTTACAAGGGATGTTTCGTCGGGTGTTGACGAAGGGGAAAGGGAGTGGGAAAGGGAAGGGGATAGGAAGGGAGAGGAATGAGTCAGAGAGAGAGGCCACGGAAAAACCCCTTATGTACAGGAGAAGGGTCTTAATCCTGAAACCCCTTTCCCAGTCCAAACACCATCCTCTGCCTTTTTCAGAGCCCTTTTCATTTCCCCTTCTCCATTCCGCGAAACTCTTTCCTCCTCTTTTTTGCTTTCATTTATTATTTTTTCTCCGTCTCTGATTCATACGTGTCGGTGTTTCTTATTTTTCCTCACTCTTCTTTAAAGCATTAATCCCTCCTTCCTCGTTTTCTTTCTTCTCGTCGTGTCTTTCTTTGTATAATCTTTGTCACTTTTCTTTTTTTCGACGGTTTTCATTCGTCCTTTGGTTTCAATTTACGTATTCTTGACGGAATACATTTTTGTTCGCGTTTGTTTAATGTTTGCAATATCCCTCTATCGCTCGATTCCTTTCTTTGCTTAAGGTCTTATTTTTACTTTCTTGTATACGCAGTACATCTATAGAAACATTATTGCAACCGCGAAAAAATCGACTTCAAGATTTCGACGGAAATATACGTTTTAGGCGTCCCCGAGTCATAAAAGAATTTTTTTACCATACCGTCTGCCTGTGTGCGGCTCTAGCGCCTAAACGATTGATCGAAAACGAGTGATATTTCGTATTTACGTTTACTATTATCCAGAATAGAATCTATAAATAGATGAACGACGTATTGCATATAAAAGTAGTTTATTTTTGCCTATTGGTGAAAAACGGCACTAACGACTTTTATTAAAATTCATTCAGTTATAGAGCTTCAATATAACAAACCTTATTTCTGAAAAAAAAATGCGTTCAGCAACATTATAATGTATATCGAGTTTTGCGCCAAGCTCTCCCTCGTCCTCTGAAGTCACAACAAACTTCATCCAATAATATGTAATGCTACAGCGCATATCGTAATATTTACGAAGAGAGTTTAACTATTTATCAAGTTTCATTATCAAAGTTTCACATTTATGAGGTAAGCAATATATTAATACCATTTACGTGCAGAACCATTTTCCGCTGTTTTTACTTTATCCTTACGTAGTATAGGGAAAGTATTGTGATCACGAAAAAAATAGACTTCGAGAGATTTCAACGGAAATACACGTTTTGAGGTCTCTAGAACACATTTAGACTATTTTCGGAATGATGTGTGTGTGTGTGTGGATGTATGTGATTGTGGGCGCTCTAACTCAAGAAGTACTTAATGCTAAATTTTATATATAACACTTTAGCATGAGCACAAAGAGTGATTAGTTTTTGGACAATACCGGTTAAACGGAAGTCGAGGTGTAAAATTGAAATTCGAGAAGCTTCTTCAACGGTACATAAGTTTATTTTTATACGCGTTTCTCCGAGAAATTCAGTTACTGTAGCATTTTTACAGAGGCTGTAAGCTTCTGAGGACGAGCAAGAGTAGGCGTTTCCCTCGCTGCAATTCTCTCAGTATTCGCTGGTTGGAAAATTTCGCTGACTATCATATAAAGTAATCCCGGGTCGAAGCGAGGTATTCCTTTTTGCGTAAGGGAGGTATTTTCGAAAGGTTTCCTGCACTAGTTTCGGTATAAGACCATTTACCATATCTTTGCGTAGCAGGTTAGATAAAAAAAACGTGACGGGAACGTTCTGTGTTAGCTCCAGAGATAGTCAAATTAATAGTCCCTATATCTCCTGGTCTTCCTCCGCAGAAGGCCTGCTTTTTTCTTCTTCGAAACCGAGGGAGAGCTCTCCATCTCTTTCCTACGTGTTCTTACGAGGAGAAAGGAGCGGGAAGTTTTTACACGCTCTCACGCGACCTAAGACATTGGGGAAAAGAAAAAAATTCTCTTGGAGAATTAATGTAAAAATTGAAATTTGTACTGGGTGTAAATCTTGCGCTCTCTTCACACCCTAATTTTTCTATGCGGTTTTCACTAAATTTCTCTCAGAATTTCTCCCTAAATTCCTTTCTACATTTCTCTCTGTTTTTCTCTCCACATTTCTCTCCATACTTCTCTCTCTATACATTAGAATCTATATGTCTCTCTGTCTTAATTCTACAATCCTCTACATTTCGCTGTTGTTCTCTCTAATTTCTCCCCACATTGCTATCTATTTTTATTTATACATTAATCTCTACATTTCTCTATGCATAAATTTCACTTTACATTTCTCTCAAAAAATTTCTATATATTTCCCTCTACCTATGGTTGGGTGGAGGAAAGGACTATTTAGCCTCGACCTCACCAATAAAGGCATTTGTCTTTCTTTCTTATATTTCTATCTACATTTTTCTTTAATTTTCTTTACGTTTTCTATAAATTTCTCTCTACATTTCTTTAGTTTATTCTCTCCGACTTTCTTAATATCTCTCTTTCTCTATCTTTTAATCATTATATTTCTGTTTTCTCTCTCCCACTTCCTTCTTTTTGCTTTTTTTCGTTCTCTAGATATTTTTTCTCATTCTATTTTCCTCTCTCTCTGCGTATTGTTATTATTATTAATTCTAGTGTGTAATGTTATATTTGTATCATGACGAGGGGCTAGGTTGAAGATGGGACTTCCTAGTCTCAATCTCGTCACAAATAAAGACCATATCTAATCTAATCTATCTGTACTTCTTTCTCTCTGACCTTTTCTTCGCCCTGTTGTCGTGATTCTCTCTAGGTATTTCTGTCTTTCTTGTAGTTGCCTTTGATTCTTCTATCTTCACCCCTTCTTCACTATCCAATTCGAGGTCCCTGTCTCTTTTTCTTCGAAAGAGCTTTTTTTCCCGCTCAATCGAGCTTCCAAAAGCGCCGTTCGCCCCATGGGAGCTATCGTTCGTTAGCAACCGCCACCTGGCAACACTGTTTTACCGCGTTCTTCGTAGTTAATCTCCCAAGACATCTCTTAGGCCTACTTTTACATTGTTAAAGCCCGTTTCTCTTTCTCTCTCTCTTTCTACGAAAAATCCCTCTTTCAAAGGGATAAGAGAGTGGGAGTTGGTGGTGTATCTTTTTTTGAGAAAGACGGGTAAGGATTTTAAACGGTCATGACCCGTGCGCCGCGTGGCATTCTCTATGTCACACAAAATGGATTCTATAGAAACGTTTCCGGTCGAGTTACGTTCTAACTTCTGCGAATGACGGTCTTTTGTGAAATATCCGCGATATAATGAAGAGTAACTCCAAAGTCGACCTGGATTTACAAAAAGAAATTCTTCAGTTTTTCGCTCATTTTTATAGTTTAAGGCTTTGTTAATTGAAAATTAAATTTGAATAATTAATAAAAAAAACAATCCAATGAAGATTCCACTTTAATTAAAATGGAATTTTTACTAGGTTATTCTTCCTTTTTAATTAAATATGGAATTCCACAAATTTTAGGATTCTTTAGTGTATTATAATAAGGTTAGTATAAATTTAACTCAATTACGTATAATTAACTTAAGATTCTCTATTAATTGATTCATCGCCATGGATTAACATCTATCTATACATATACATATCTATAAAGTAAGGTGTTTGTATGTATGTATGTATGTATGTATGTATGTATGTTCTGCTAAGGCTCAGAAACTACAACACGCAGAAAAAAGAGGAAGGTGTCATATTAACCGTTATCATGTGTACGGTGGTGTAGTAAGGTTTTTAAACCGATTCGGTGTACTATTTAATTATAATAAAATATTTTCGTTTATATGGGATTTCCATTTAAAATTTTTTCGTAAATTTCTCGAATTTTTAACTCCTTACATATATATCGCAGACATATGCTCTCGCAGACTTTTTTGTGGTAAATTATCTCCTCTTTTGGAATAATTTTTTAAAAGAGGGGCTTACAGATCAAATAAGACGAATTGAAGGGAAAATCTTATTTTTCATTATTGCTCAGCATTTGGATATACTTAGCAACCGATGTAAACAAATTACGTTTGAACTATAAACATGTCGTAAACGTAGAATAGTTGATGAAATACTCATTTAATATCTTCTGATTTGATTGTATGTTTTTCTTTCATCATCTATGGTCTTCTATACACAGGTTAATTCTGCGAATAAACATTAGTGAACTGTTTCTTTTTCTGTAATCGTGTCATTCGCATTATAGGTATGTTTGGATATAAGTTAAATTGTTTTTATATGCCTTTTGTCTTATTTTATTTAATATTTTGTTTAAGTGAAAATTACTGAAGATATATGATTAAATTACTACGTTAAAGTTTTTGTGTTTTGTTTTATCAGTTTATCAATAAAAACTGAATTGAGCATTTCATGCTAACATGCAAGTTTTTTCCCATGCTCATCCATTTTGCGTTTCAATGATAATTAGATACTTTTTTGTAATATATAATATCGTTTTGAATTAAAAGAGAGTTTTATCAATTGGAAATAAGGTTCACTCTTGAGTAATTGTTATTTTAATACGAGAACTAAATTAGATTAACATTTTGAACACGTAACGCAGTGAATTTCGAAAGATTTTATTTGAATAATACTTTTGTTGAACTTTATTATGTCTTCTGAACTAAAATTAAGAATTCGTGTCTGCGGTTCCATGGGTAAATTGTAAACACTACCGATACACTCACGTAATTAATTACGTTAGAAAAGTAAAACATTTTACTACATTATTTAAAATCGATTCGTTCGAATATCTCAATCTATTATTCAATTAATTACGATGGAAAACACAATTAAGATCAATAATTTTATATCTATTTAGAGTAATAATAGGTATTCTTATTTAGGTTCTCCTGTTATTATGTTGACATACAGACTCATATTCCGCGTAATCAATATTTACTCATCACTACGACACGCTATCTTGTGATTGTTGGTTGTTTATTTAGCAACTGAATAGAAAGCGTCAGTCGCCATCATCAGATACATTGAGCGTTAGGAGATTATTCGTTGGTTGGTTTTGGTTAGTTTGTTGTTTTCATTTGCTTTCGTTTCGTGTCCATTTTTTGTGTTCTTTGTTTGTTTTCTTTGTTTTCGTTCTTAGTTGTTCATTTTGTAGTCTATGTTTATATTCTTTGGTTGTGCTCTTGATTTTTGTTCCTTGATTACTTATTTGTCGGTTTACACCTTTTATGCCGGCTGTTGGTTAGAGTTTAATTCATTTCTTTTTTCTTGGTGGTTTTTACATTGAACTTATATTCTTTGGTTGTATTCTTAATTTATGTTCCACGATTATTTATTTGTCGGTTTACATCCTTTTCTACCGGGTATTGGTTAGCGTTTAATTCATTTCTTTTTTCATGGTGGTTTTTGTAGTTTTCGTATTGGTTTGTTTCGTGTTCTTTCCACTTTATTTCAAGACTCCTAATGTTGTTTACAGAAAGGAGAGGAGAAGTTTTAGTATGTATCATTTTCTCAAGCTGTCTTCTAAGCGGGAAAAAGTTTGCAGTCCGAAATGCACCCGGGCGAAGCCGGGTACGAAAAGCTAGTACATATCTATAAAGTAAGGTGTTTGTATGTATGTATGTTCTGCTAAGGCTCAGAAACTACAACACGCAGAAAAAAGAGGAAGGTGTCATATTAACCGTTATCATGTGTACGGTGGTGTAGTAAGGTTTTTAAACCGATTCGGTGTACTATTTAATTATAATAAAATATTTTCGTTTATATGGGATTTCCATTTAAAATTTTTTTGTAAATTTCTCGAATTTTTAACTCCTTATATATATATCGCAGACATATGCTCTCGCAGACTTTTTTGTGGTAAATTATCTCCTCTTTTGGAATAATTTTTTAAAAGAGGGGCTTACCGATCAAATAAGACGAATTGAAGGGAAAATCTTATTTTTCATTATTGCTCAGCATTTGGATATACTTAGCAACCGATGTAAACAAATTACGTTTGAACTATAAACATATCGTAAACGTAGAAATAGTTGATGAAATAGATGAATAGATGAATAGAAAGCGTCAGTCGCCATCATCAGATACATTGAGCTTTAGGAGATTATTCGTTGGTTGGTTTCGGATAGTTTGTTGTTTTCATTTGCTTTCGTTTCGTGTCCATTTTTTGTGTTCTTTGTTTGTTTTCGTTCTTAGTTGTTCATTTTGTATTCTTTGTTTATATTCTTTGGTTGTGCTCTTGATTTTTGTTCCTTGATTACTTATTTGTCGGTTTACACCTTTTATGTCGGCTATTAGTTAGAGTTTAATTCATTTCTTTTTTCTTCGTAGTTTTTACATTGAACTTATATTCTTTGGTTGTACTCTTAATTTATGTTCCAGGATTATTTATCTGTAGGTTTACATCCTTTTCTCCCGGCTATTGGTTAGCGTTTAATTCATTTCTTTTTTCTTGGTGGTTTTTGTAGTTTTCGTA